>CM076569.1:546168249-547418735 GCA_034641835.2 Pinus albicaulis
TACAAATTTGACAAGTTCATACATGACTGAATATTACAGATTTTACATCAAGGGTCTCAACATGACCTTTTCATCAAAAATACAAATATGACTTTTCATTACCAATACCAAGAAGACCTCAAGAGAGATCATATAACAGAACCATCATAATGCCAACAATGCATTATACTCAGCAACGCTAATGCTCCCCATGAATCTGTGCATCCATGCATCCTTTTCATATGACTAAGGCTCCCCCTTAGTTTGTGCATCCTGAACATTTTCACCAACAAATCATCAAGGCATCAAAACATTAGAAACAGATTTATGAGAACTGGAACACCACCAGAGATACCAAACAGCACTGCAGCTGTGCTGAAGAGAGCTGAACCAACCAAAAATTGTCAGCAATCAGTCATACGCGGTTTTCTGTGCATGAACTCGCATGTATACGCGATTGTGTTTCAGGAAATCCGCGTATCTCAAGCCATCTTCTAAAATTATGCAGATTTGTTCTTTTGATTGGCAGATAACACTCCCAGCTTCTGTCTTAGATACTCGAACGCTTCCCTGGGCAGAGGTTTGGTAAAAATATCAGCAATTTGTTCTTTGGAGGGAACATACTCCAACTTCACTGTTTGCTCAAGCACTTGTTCACGTAAGAAGTGATACTTGATGGGAATGTGCTTGGTCTTTGAATGCATAACAGGATTCTTTGAAATACTGATGGCACTTGTATTGTCATACTTAATGGAGATAGGAGTTGCACATTTGATTTGAAAATCTTGCAAGGTTTGCATCATCCATAGGAGTTGAGTGCAACAAGATGCGGCAGCTACATACTCTGCTTCAGCTGTTGATAAGGCAATAGAATTTTGCTTCTTGCTGAACCAAGATACCAACCGGGGCCCCATGTAAAATGCACCACCACTAATTCTTTTCCGATCATCAACACTTCCAGCCCAATCTGCATCAGTGTAAGCATGAACAGTAAGATCAGCATTCTTCGGATACCATAGACCAAAATCTTGAGTTCCTTGTAGATATTTGAAAATTCTTTTGACAGCCTGAAGATGAGACTCTTTTGGATTAGCTTGGAATCTTCCTACAATCCCAACTGCGTGCATAATGTCTGGTCTAGTCCCAGTGAGATAAAGCAGACTTCCTATCATCAATATGTATTCTGGTTGATTCACTGTGGGAGAATCATCATTAGAACTGAGACTGCATCCGGTTATCATTGGTGTACTTACAGGTTTGCATTCTTCCATGCCATACTTCTTCAGAATTTTCTTAAGATATTTTGTTTGTGACAGAAATATACCATCTGCAGCTTGATGCACTTGCAAGCCAAGAAAGAATGTTAGTTCCCCAAGTAGAGACATTTCAAATTCTTGCTGCATGATAGAGGCAAATTTTTGACTCATAGATTCTTCGTTACTCCCAAAAATGATGTCATCAACATATACAACCACAATCAATAGTTTGTCATTTTCAACTTTTGTGTATAAGTTGCTATCAGCAAACCCTTTTGAAAATCCTTGTTGATGAAGATATTTGTCAAGACGATAATACCAAGCCCTTGGAGCTTGTTTGAGACCATATAGAGCCTTTTTGAGTCTACAAACAAGATTTGCATCATTTCCCAAAATGAATCCTTCTGGTTGTTATATATATACTTCTTCTTCAAGATCACCATTAAGAAAAGCAGATTTAACATCCATTTGATAAACTTTGATGTGTTGATAACTTGAAAAAGCAAGAAACATTCTTATGGCTTCAAGTCTAGCTACAGGAGCAAAAGTTTCTTCAAAGTCTATACCTTCTTGTTGAGTATACCCTTTGAAAACCAGTCTAGCTTTGTTTCTTACAACATCCCCATTCTCATTTAACTTATTCTTGAAAATCCATTTAGTACCAATGACATTTTTATCATGAGGTCTTGGAACCAAATCCCAAGTGTCATTTTTTTCAATTTGAACAAGTTCGTCATCCATGGCTTGCCTCCAACATTCATATTTGCTAGCTTCATTAACATTGTGTGGTTCAATTGTGGATATGAGAGCCAAATGATTAGAAGATCCTACAAGAGTTCTCCTTGTTCGTACACCAGATTCTTTGTCACCCAAAATTTGAGATTCAGGATGATTCTTTTGAACATATCTGGATGGAGCTTTTTCAGATAGATCATCTTCAGGTTCTTCATTGGATCCATTGTCTATATCATTTCCATCTGATGTAGAAGGCCATATGTCACTATCATCTTCTTTTGTTGTTTGTTTTTCTTCTTTAGGAGCTGCAGGAGACTCATCAATAACAACATCAATACATTCAACAACCTTTTGAAGCCTTTTATTGTAACATGTGTATGCTTTGCTTGAAGATGTGTAACCAAGAAATATCCCTTCATCCGATCTAGGTTCAAACTTGCCAAGTTTTTCATCATTATTTTTGATAAAGCATTTACTTCCAAAAACTTTAAAATGCTTCACAGTGGGAGAATTACCATACCAGAGTTCATAAGGAGTTTTGTCACTATTTACCCGAACATGAGCCTTGTTGAGAATGTTAACAGCTGTAAATGCTGCTTCACTCCAGAACATGTTAGAAATGCCAGAATCAACTAGCATAGCTCTAGCCATTTGAACAATTGTTCTATTCATTCTTTCTGCTACGCCATTTTGTTGTGGAGTGCCTGCTACAGAGAATTGTCTTTTTATGCCATGTTGTTCACAAAATTCAAAGAATTCATTTGATGAATATTCTCCTCCTCGATCAGATCTAAGACACTTGATTTTTAGATCTAATTCATTTTCTGCCAATGCTTTGAACCTCTGAAATTTTTCAAATGCTTGATCTTTGTGTTTAATGAACCCGATCCAACACATTCTAGAGTAGTCATCAATAAATAAGATATAGTATTCATCCCCATGTAATGACTTTTCCCTCATAGGTCCACAGATGTCAGTATGAATGAGTTCAAGAGGCTTACTTGATGATCCTTCTTTGGCATTGAATCGTACTCTGGTCTGCTTACCAAATTGACAAGATTTTCATATGATACTTTCTGGAAGATTGACCTTGGGAAGATCACGAACAGCTTGAAGTCTGCTTGCTTTGTTGATTTGAGAGAAACTCAGATGCCCCAGCCTTCTATGCCATAGCCAATTTTCTGAAGACTTGCTCAAGTAACATTGATCTATGCCGTTTAGTACATACAAGTTGCTTGGATTTCTTTTTCCTTTTATAATGATTTTACCTGTATCAAGATCACGAACCACACAATCTTTGGAACTGAAGACCACTTCTGCTCCTTGATCACACATTTGACTAACACTTAACAGATTATGCCTTAATCCATCCACATACATGACATCTTTAGCCTTCACTTTTTCTTTTAGAAATACTGACCCTTTTCCTTTAATTATAGCAGGAGTATCATTTCCAAATGTAACTTTCTTTTCTTTTTCTAGAGCATTATAAGTATGAAGTTTTCTTTTGTCACCTGTCATGTGTCTTGAGCACCCACTATCAATGTACCATTGATTTTCTTCACCTTCCGCAAATAATGCTATCCCACAATTTTCAACTGATGGTTCTTTCTTTTTCCATATTTTAGAGCTTGAGGGAACATGTTCTTTTGGCTGGATCTTGTTCCTGCATTCAGATTCTTCATGGCCAAAGTTATTACAATAAGTACATTCAACTTCACTTTGAAGATGAGAAAATTTTTTATAGGTATTCTTCTTTGGTTCAGTATCCAACCTTTTCTTTCTTGCTTCTTTTGTCATGATGGTTTTATATGCAACACATTGAATAGCTTTATGACCAAAATTGTGACAGGTGAAACATTGCCCATTGAAGTAGAAATTTCTGCGATCATGGAATCTTCTATTTGAATTTACCTGTTGGTTGTAGTGTCTTTGAAAGCTATCCCTGTTAGTGTTCCTTGAATTGAGATGGTCCTTCTTTCCCTGTAGAGATCCTTTATTCCCTTGCTGAGTGGCTGAATGATGTAAACCACCTGTAACTGCTTTTAGATAGTTTGGTGCTGAAGTTTGAGAAGATTCTCCGGTATATCAAAGACCTGTCTTTATAAGAGGAGAACGTTGTACCTTGATGATCTCATCTAAGGTTTCAGATCCTTTAGCAAATCTAAGATTCAAGGTTTTTGCTTTCTCAACTTCTTTTCTTTGACTTACCACTTCACATTCTAGTTTTTCAATATGTTTCTTTGCTTCTTCAAGCTGTTCTTCAATGGTCTCTCTGATTATCTTTTGTTCTTCTAAGCGAAGTTTGAGTTGATTATTTTCTTCAAGAAAATCGTTTTCCTCTAGAGCATCCATAAAAGTATCCTTTTCTTCTTTTTGTTCAAATTCCATGAGAAGTCTAAGATCTTCTTCACATTCTTCCTCACTATTAGATGACCCATCACTATCTTCATTAGTATAGTAACTTTTCTTAGAGCTAGATCGGTTCTTATTTCTTCTTACTACTTCTTTTCCTTTATAAGGACATTTTGCAGCATAATGACCAACTTTTCCACACTCAAAACATTTGAAGGGAAGCTTACCTTTGAATCTTCCAGTACCTAGTTGGAGCTTTCTCACGAAATTTTCTTCTTCTTCATCGGATATATAGCTGGGTTCTTTGACAACTTCCTTTTCCTTTCCTTTTGTAGATGCCTTAAAAGCAACTTCTCTTATTTGAGAAGGACCTCCTTGTCTCATTTCAAAAGCAGTTAGAGTACCATGTAATTGAACAATAGTAAGCGTTTGCAGATCTTGCCTTTCTTCAATAGCTGAAACTTTAGAGTCAAATTTTGAAGTCAATGATCTTAAGACCTTTTCCACCAGAGTAGTATCAGTTATGGTTTCACCCAAATTTCTCATTCGATTTACAATATCATCCAGACGAAGAAAGAAACCGGCAACACTCTCATCACTATGCATCTTCAAATTTTCATATTCAATTCTAAGAGTTTGGAGTTTTGCACTTTTTACCTTTGTGTCTCCTTCATAGCTCAAAATGATTTTGTCCCATATTTCTTTTGCTGAATGTAGCTGCATCACTTTAGCAAATTCTGATTCAGACATGCTTCCTAACAAGACATTCACTGCTTTGGCATTGATTTCATACTTCTTCCTTTCTGCTGCATCAGTAGGAATATTTGCCGGGTATTGATAACCTTCTTGCACGATTGCCCATACATCTGCACCAAGACTTTGCAGATATGCTTTTGTTCGTACCTTCCAGAAAATCAGATTGTTTCCATTGAATAGAGGTGGCTTTATAGACATCACTCCTTCTTGACTTCCCATTGCGACGGATCTCCTTCAAGCGATCAAGCTTCTGCAGAAGGACCACCCTCTGATACCAATTGTTGGGAAAAATACTGAGAGGGGGGGGGGTGAATCAGTATTTACTGCGTAATCAAATCTTTTTACTTTTTCATTCCTTAAAACCCATACGCTACTTTCCTTCAGTAAACTAGCGTATATACGCGGATCCCCTTTATGAAACTAGCGTATACACAAAGATCTAGATCTGTCATTAAATCTTCACTTATATTATTCCATCATTCATTCATCAGATGTTCAATAAACAGTAAACATGTGCAGTAAGAACAGAATAAACCATCACACAAAGCATTACACATGAACACCGAGATTTTTAGGTGGAAACCCAAATCGGGAGAAAACCACCGCTGCAGTTGCTCAGCCTTCAATATTTTATTATAGAGAAAACATCTTACAACATATGTGCTGGCGCAGACTTGACCAGTACGCAGGCACCCACCTGCGCTCGTTTACCAGCCTCTTCTGGAAGGGAGCTCCAACCCCCTGACTCGTTTACCAGCCTCTCCTGGAAGGGAGCTACGACCCCCCGATCTCGTTTACCAGCCTCACCTGGAAGGGAGCTACGACCCCCTGACTGAAGGCTACAACCCTCAGCACCTCTTTGGACCACGTTTCATCAATTTTCACACTGGATCCAACAACTTCAATAGAACAACACTTGCAGGCCACATTTCATCATATTTTCATACTGGACCCTTTCCATATTTTTAAGCACGAACATACATCACCAACAGATACATATCAACACAGATCAGATAGCAGAAACACAGCAGAACAGATCAGATATTTCATACCCCTTGCTTCAGCAAACCCTAGTTTTCATACGCGCTTTCCCTTTACTGATGTCGCGTATATACGCGCTTCCGTCCACACAAACCAGCGTATACCTCAGTGTATATTTTATTGCGCATACGCGCTTTCTCTTCGCTGAAGCTGCGTATATACGCGCTTCCTCCGCGGCGGAGTAGCGTATAGATCTTCAATCATTACAGAGCAACATACTTCATCAGATCAGATATTCAGTTCAGATCTACCCTTTTGCTTCAGACAGATGTTCGCCTAGATGCTCGCCTCATCACAGATCTAAGCCTTCCATAATCAGATCTAGCAAATACAAGAGCAATTCAGGTCTAGATCCCCTTCTTCATCATTGGTGCATCATACATTCAGATTTATCATTCAAGTGTAACCCTTTCCATTCAGATATACTTCAGAGAGAAGTATTCATTCAAGCTCAGACATCTTGCACCCACACCTATGATTTGCACAATGAATTTCTTCTCCTTATATAGGTTTATCCTTTTTCAATACCACGGGCCCCTTTTTCAATACCACGAGCCAAACCAATACCACGAGCCCAAAACTACCTGGACGGGGTCATTTAGGCGGATAATTACCCAATACAATGGGTCAATACCATGGTGGTTACCCTTGGTTTTGCACTTTTTGAGCGCTTTTGCCCATACGCGACTTGGCACGTTATTTTCCGCGTGCATACGCGACTTCCCCTAGGCAAATCCGCGTATACGCTTTTCCTGTCATCTACACAACTGGCCCAATATGCATCTATGTATGTTTTCAAAGTGAAGTTTTTACTTTTAGGATACCAAAGTCCATATTGTGTTATTCCTTGTAGATATCTGAATATTCTTTTTACTACCAGAAGATGGTTTTGTTTAGGTGCTGCTTGATATCTGGCCACTAGTCCTACTGCTAGCATGGTGTCTGGTCTTGATGCAGTCAGATACAACAGACTTCCTATCATGGATCTGTAGAGTTTTTGATCTATATCAGCAGACCCATCATTAGCACACAGCTTGCATCCCGTGATCATGGGAGTTGACACAGGTTTGCAGTCCTCCATTTTGAACTTTTTCAACATTTCTTTTAAGTATTTTTCCCGTGAGATGAACGTACCTGTGTTCTTTTGCTGAATTTGAAGTCCTAAGTAGAAACTGAGCTCTCCAATCATAGACATCTCAAACTCTGTTTTCATCTCATCAGCAAACCCTTTTGCTAGTTCTTCTCTGTTGCTTCCAAACATAATGTCATCAACATATACTACAACAATTAGGAGTTCATTTTCATGGGCTTTTATGTATAGATTGTTGTCTACTCCACCTCTCTTAAAGCCTTGTTTTTGCAAATATTTATCTAGTCTTGAGTACCAAGCATGAGGAGCCTGTTTCATTCCATATAGAGCCTTTTTCAGTTTGCACACATAGTCTTCTTTGTTTGTTAAGGAGAAACCTTCTGGTTGTTCCATGTAGACTTCTTCTTCTAGTTCTCCATTCAGAAATGCAGATTTCACATCCATTTGGTATACCTTGAAGTCTTGGTAGCATGCAAAGGCCAGAAACATTCTGATGGCTTCCATTCTGGCTACAGGAGCAAATGTTTCATCATAATCAAGTCCTTCAACTTGTGAATATCCTTTGCAAACTAGTATGGCTTTATTCCTGATTACCTGTCCTTTCTCATTCATTTTATTCTTGAATACCCATTTTGAGCCTATGACATTTTTCTCAGTGGGTCTAGGAACTAATTCCCATGTATTGTTTTTCTCAATTTGGTCTAATTCTTCATTCATAGCATTTACCCAAGACTTGTCCTTGCTGGCATCTTCAAATTTCTTTGGCTCTATTTGTGACAACATGGCTATGTAAACCTCTTCAGTTTGTTCCGTTAGTTTTCTTCTTGTTTGGACCCCTATTCTCTTGTCTCCAATGATCTGATCTTCAAGATGGTTCTTCTGAGTATATCTTGAGGGAGCTTTAGAACTCAGCTCTGTATCTTCTGTTGTCTTGCTTGTTTCCTCATCATCTTGGCTTTCTTCTTCATGGTTGTCTGATGGACTGCAACAGTCTGTATCTCTTGCATTGTTTGGAATTTCTTCATCAAATCTCACATCAATGCTTTCTACTATTTTTCGAAGAGTCTTGTTGTAGCATCTGTACCCTTTACTTTTGAATGCATATCCTAGAAATATTCCTTCATCTACTCTTGCATCAAATTTTCCAAGATTTTCATCATTATTCTTTATGTAACACTTTCTTCCAAAGATTCTGAAATGTTTGATTGAAGCTGGCTTTCCATGCCACAGTTCATAGGGAGTCTTGTCACTGCTTGGCCTTAAGTGAGCTTTATTAAGGATATGTACTGCAGTGTGCAATGCTTCTGCCCAGAAGGTTTGAGCAATATTATTCTCTTGCATCATGGCTTTGGCAATTTGTTGAACAAACCTGTTTTGTCTCTCTGCTACTCCATTTTGTTGAGGTGTTCCTGCAATAGTAAATTGTTGCTTTATCCCATGTTCATTGCATAGGTCGGCAAAGTCATAATCTGTAAATTCACCTCCTCTGTCTGATCTGATGCATTTCAGCTTGCATCCTGTTTGATTTTCTGCTAATTCTTTGAAGATCTTAAATTTTTCCAGAGCTTCTGATTTATTCTTGAGAAATGCAACCCATGTCATTCTGGAGAAATCATCTATTATCAGCATGAAGTAGGATTCTCCACTTGGAGTTTTGGTTCTTGTGGGTCCACACAAATCCATGTGCACAAGCTGTAGAGGTCTTCTTGTTGATAACTCATCTTTGGCCTTGAAGGATGTACGAGTCTGTTTGCCTAATTGACATGCTTTGCATATGGTATTAGAAGGCCTCTTTATTTCTGGCATGTCTCTGACAGCTTTCTTCTTGCTTAGTCTGATGATGTGATCAAAGCTGAGATGTCCCAACCTTTTATGCCATAACCATGACTCTTCTAGTTTTCTAAGATTACATGCTTCATCTTCCTCTTTCACAATGTAAACATTACTCTCTGTTCGAACTCCTTTGAGAAGAGTCTTACCTATGGTGCTTGATCTAACTTCACAATCTTGTGCTCTAAAAAGAACTTCACAACCTTTGTCACACATCTGACTGACACTTAGTAAATTTTCTTTCAGCCCATCTACAAATAGTACATCTTGGGCCTTTCCTCTGCCATTGTCTATGATGACTGAGCCTTTTCCCTTGATCTTTCCTGATTTATCATTGCCAAAAGTAACATTGCCAGATTTCTTTTCATCAAGAGTTATAAACTTGCTTTTGTCTCCTGTCATGTGTTTAGAGCAGCCACTGTCCAAATACCATTGGCTTTTCAGATCTTGAGTAGTTAGAGCTAGGTCACACTTATTCACCTTCTTTATCCACTGGAGGCACCCTTTTTTTTGGTATCTTTTGTGAGGTGATGAACTACATCTTCTTAGAGGACATTTGGAAGGTATATGTCCAACTTGATTGCATACACAACATTTGATCATAATTTTTGTAGAATTATGAGTATGAACAGAATTTATTTGATTCATAAACCTTCTTGAGGTGTTAAACATCAATCTTTGTCCATACTTTCTACACTCAATGATTTTATGGCCAAATTCCTTACAATAAAAACAGTAACCATAGAAACTATTTTCATACCTGATGTAAGGTTGTCTCTTCCATTTGTTTGCTTGGGGCAGTCTCTTCAATGCTTGCATCTTTTGCTGGTTTGAATTACTCCTCCTTGCATGACAGTATGCAGCAATGTGTCCCAGCTTGTGGCAGACATAACAGGTGGCATTCTTCATTGGAGGGAAGAATCTCCTTTGATGGTTTCCAAATTTTACATACTCAGGGGTCTTAGTATTTATTATATTCTTTGCTACTAGTGGTTTCTTCTGATCTCTGTCTTCCTTGTTACAGGTTTCTTATTTTGTAGAAATTGTTTGAGTTGCTTCATCATTCTTCTTTGCTTTTACAAAAATAATCTCTTTGTCAACCTTTTCTTTGCCTTTACTTGATTCTCCTTCATAACCTATTCCAGTTTTTATCATAGGGGATCTTTGAGCAACCATAATTTCATTCAACTTACTAGAGCTTGTTGTTTGAGAAGAGTTTATAACCACTTTCCTTTGATCATTTTCTAGTTTCTTCTTGAGACATACTACTTCTTCTTCCAGCTTCTCTTGTTCTCGGGTTTTATCCTTGATTTTCTGAAGTAACATGTCTTCTATCTTCTTGGCTTCTTCAAGTTCTACCTTCAGCTGCATGAGGACTTCTAAGTTTTGTTCTTCTCTTACATACTTGAGAAGAATGTCCTTTTGTTTTCTGCACTTTAGTTTGAGTCTGTCAATCTCCTCCAGAGCACTTCTTAGCTCCCCCTCAAGGTCGAATTTCCCTTCTTCTTCTTCATCTTCTAGCAGGAGTCCTTCAAGTTCTTCTATGGCCATCAATAAGAATTCAGAGGTTCCTTCCTCACTTGAGGGTTCATCTGAATCTTCAAATGTACTGCTGTCTTGTTGAGCATAGAAAGATTTTCTGCTGAACTTCTTTCCTTTCTGCCAGTTCTTTGATTTATTTTTCTCTGACTCTAGAGCCTGATTCCTTACTTTCTTGTGAGGACACTTAGCAGCATAGTTTCCAAATCTTCCACAGTTAAAGCATTTTAAAGGAAGTTTACCTTTGTATTTACCTAAGCCTCTATCAAATTTCTTGACAAATTTTGCCTCTTCTTCATCCGAGCAAGAGCATATGTCTCCCTCTTCTTCTTTCTTCTTTTCTGTTTTAAAGGCTACCTCCCTCATACTTGGATTCTTCTGTGGGAGCCTCATCTCATACGTCGTTAGATTTCCAAGTAGCTGGTTCATGGTCAAGGTCTCCCAATTAGCTATTTCTTCTATTGCAGACACCTTGGGATTAAACCTGGATGGTAGAGATCTTAGAATATTTTGCACAATTATACTTTCTAACATGGTTTCTCCAAGAGCTTTCATATTTTTAACAATTTTTGCAACTTTTAGGAAGAAACTGGAAATGTATTCATCATCATTCATTTTTAAGTTCTCAAACTGGGCTCTATAAACTTGAAGTTTGGCAGTCTTTACTTTCTTGTCCCTCTCATGGATGTTCTCCAGAGTATCCCACATTTCTTTGGCAGTGTCTTTGTGCATTACTTTGATAAACTCTGCTTCACACAAACCATTAAGGATGGCATTCATGGCTTTTGCGTTAGCCACAAAACCTTGTTTTGTTTCTTTCTCTATGTCAGTTGCCTTTGGGGCATATCCTAATTCCACAGCAACCCAGACTTCTATTCCTAGAGACATTATGTATGTCCTCATTCTGATTTTCCAGAAAGCATAATTTTCACCAGTGAAGAAAGGGGCTTTATTGGTTGAGCATCCTTCTTTACTATCCATCTTGGGAACCTAGGATCTCCTTTCAGCTGTTAGATTGGTACAAAGGAACTCGCTCTAATATCAATTGTTGAACCCTTAGTTAAACTGAGAGGGGGGGTGAATCAGTTTAACACATTCATGGACTTTTGAAACTTTTCATTAAAACTTATTTACACCTTCATTTCATGTCCAACTTAATATGTGAGTAATCTTAGAATGTAAGCAGCAAGTGTTAATATAATATAACAGTAGACTTAATATGAGAGCAGCAGGTATTAAGCAGAAGATATAAATCAGATCAACACATAAACATCATGCACAGAGACACCAAATATAAGTGGAAACCCATAAAGGGAGAAAACCACATCTTATTATTGTTGTGATGCAAAGGCAAGCTCCAACTCCCTCTCACCACTGTTTTTCTGCAGGCACCAACCTATAGGAGGATCCAATCCTCAATTCTGCAAGCTACAACTTGCAAGGAAGCACCAACTCCCTTCAATTTTCTGCAGGCACCAACCTATAGGAGGATCCAACCTCAGTCAGCTACAACTGACAGCTATCAAGCTGCAACTTGATAGGGAAGCTCCAACTTCTTCAATTTATCAAATTGAATGTTTGCTAATTTACCTATGATATCAGCTCTGTTCTGTAGCTTCTCTTTCTGCTTTTATTTTCTTAATCTTCTCTTCCTATCTCTTCTATACTTTTCCTTCTCTATATTTACTCTCTCTAACCTCTTTCTGTGTATCCAGTTGATATTATTTATAGAGTTGCTCACATGATTGTTTGTATTTCACAAGGAATTTTGAGTGAACAACCATGACTCTTTGGCTTCGGTCTATTCATTCCTTTTATTTAACTCATTTTAGATTTATAACAATATGTACAAATTTTCATGCTACAGTGGGATTTTTTCTTTTCCTTAGGATACTTTCCAATGCATCACAAACAATAAAAAATATAATTACAACATTTACATTCATATTTTCAGTTACACACTTGAATTTCACTCAGCTTCTTTTATGTATTTTGGCTTGACTGGATTTGTCTTTTCTGCTGTTGTTTCTCTCCCTTTCGTTCTTGTAGGCTCTCTTCTTCATTGTAGTTGTATAACTGTGGTACATATAACTGTCTTTTAATATCACTGCTGGGAAATTTCAATACTTTCAATTTCTGCAGTGGCAACCTTTGCATGCTGAATCTTTGTCAATACACTTGTAAGGATTCGGGTCACAAGGAATAGCTCCTTTTTGTATAAGTCCAAATTTGGTAAATACAGAAAACACAAAGTTTAATTATCAACTCATTGATAGCGGTAACTCTGCACAGTCCCGTTTTCCCCAGGTCTTCCACATTTCTTCCAGTAGATAATTCAATATTTTCAATAACTTTTTAATTCAATGTATTCCCCACAGTACAATTCAGCTACAGTACGAGTGCGCCACCTTCCAACCTTAATCTCCCCACATTATTTTAATAACCCAGCAACCCTTAAATAAACATCTTTAACGTATTCTGGACTTTTATTCTATCGTTGAACCTTATAACTAAGGTTCCAATGGTTAATAAATCCACATATGGATGCATCATACAAGATTTGATATTTTACATATATATATATATATATATATATATATATATATATATATATATATATATTTCGGACCTTGGGAATTTTAAATATATATCTCGAGTTATAATTCAGTTGAACCACTTATAACATTCCTTTGGTTTCGGGCCCACATATACGATTGGAGAGACTTCAATGGAATACATATGCCCGTACCTTTGGTTAAACTCCGTGCTACTTCCCAATATGATCACCGTCAGATCGCTTCCCTCCAGATCGACAGCTTGTGTCAATATCGCTTCGCGTCTTTGGTTTATGGTTAATGCGCGATGGCGCACATTGAATAGCGGTTTTGGAACTTCGCCCGACGCCACGTGTCGAGCTTTCTATGTAATCGCTCGCGAATGGGGAAAACTGCTTGCTCCACAAAAGCGGTGCGATGTAAACCAGAAACCGCCGTCACTGTTCACTCCAAACCACACTCACTATTCCTCTCGGTCACGGTTCCGCTCTCATGGTTCCGGTTCTACTCCTCAATACACCATTTTGACTTAACTCTGCCCACTTGTATTTCTTCTGTGCCTCTGTTATACAACCTCCATCTTCGACGGAAACGCCTCCCTCTATATTGTCTCCTTCAATTTTCAACGGACCTTCATAATCCCTCACGAGAATTCATACCAATTCTGATATGGTCGATCTTTCCTTGCACGACCATTAAATATTCATTAGATATACAAAAGCGTGTACTGTAGCGCCAGGGTAAATATAGTTTCACAGTCTTATCCCAATAAATAACAATCCCTCTAATTGCTTCTATAGGTATGGCTAGGCATACTATATAATTTCACTGACATCAATTTATTCCAATCCCATGCAGAATCACTATCAACTTGGTTGTACAAAAATCAACTATCATTCATCTAGAACTCATATGTTCACACAAAGTTTAACTCGATAGATGCACAATAATCCTAAAACAGCTTCCTCATTATACAGTGAATTAACTTACAAATTTTTTGCTGGCCAGAGTTTAAACATCACTGGTGAATCATTATTCAACTTCCTAGTCTGCCTCTTTTCCTTGTCTGCTTCTGCTCCTTGCTCCTGAGGCTCCTCTAAAACTGCCTCTCTTTTGCTATCTCTCTTTTTCTATGTTTCCTCCGATGTCTCTGCTTCCTTTCTGCCCCTTGAATGATGTTTTAGGTGCTCCTCCTTTGTCATCTCCTTTGCCATCAATGACAACAATTCCAACAAGGTTAAACCACCTCCACCCTCAAACTGCCATGATCTCTCCAAAATCGATCAAGAGATCACAAAAACAAAACAAGCTTGGATGTCTCAGAATTCCTTCACCATCCCTTGAGGAATTTTCTTGTCTCCACCCACTTGTCGACGACATCCTAGAGAAAACCATCTCCACCCCAACCCTTGGAAATTTTCCTGGGACCACCTCACCTAGATTCAAAACCTTCTTTTAATCCAAATCTCAACTAGAAATGAAACCCATCACACTATGGATATCTAGGAAATGGCAAGGCAAGGCTAAAACCACTGTCAAACCTGGAAAAACCCATGCCAATGACAAAAAATGAAACAAATAAATAAATTCATGTACCACGCATTCACACCTTAGCTAGGAAATCACACATGCAACCTATTACCTCCAAATTCCTCCTGTCGAAGTTGATGATCCAAGCTTCTCCTTACTTTTCTTGCTTTTCATTTTCCTTCCTTTGCTTGCTTGATTTCTCTTGTGGGTGTTATTCTCTCTCTTTCTCTCTTTGAAACTAATTCCAAATCTATACATAGAGAAAATTAAACCATCAAAAGCTGTGAATTAATTCTCAGAAGCCTTTTTATCATTAAGGCCTCTATTTTTTTCATAGTCCTTAATTTTCCTTCTAACTTCCCTCTCATACAAATTTGTGTCTCTTCACCTTCCTTTTCTCTTATTTTCCTTTATTTTCATAAATTAAATCCATTGAATGCCTCTTTTTCTTTTCCAATTTCCTTAGCCATTAAAAACCGAAAGTGATGCCCACTATAGCGCTTTTCCCAACATTCATCTTTGAATACATGTCCCATGACCTTGGTTTTATTTTTCCTTTATTAAGCTTTATTACATGAGATTTTGACTAGAGGTTGTTACATGGTACACTTAAATGTTACAAATGAATAGAATGGTCATGATGTCAATTAGGTGGAAGACCCTTCGACATCTCTCCAAATAACTTTAAATAATTTTTGATAACTTTTTGGAGATCCACTAGAGCATAGGATATGGGCGTTTGAACATCCAATGAACAAAATTGTGAAACTACACCATGGTGTCAAATTTTTGGAATATTTTCATGATATTAGAGCTTATCACTTTACAAGATTTCCCTTGGATACCTTTAATATAAATTTTCTTTCCTTCTAAGGAAACTATTATGAAAATGTCTTAAAATCGAGGTCCATTATTCTCAATGATTATAACCATTGGACACCTCATGCAACATTATAATTTCCCATTTGGATTGCAATCATGAGATTATCAAACAAATTTTCCCCCATATTCCACTTAATACTATAACACTTCCATAAACCATTTATGGCATCTCCATATGCTAGCATTACTATCAATTCTAATGCTAAATGTACAAAGTATTTAAGAAGGTTTTCTAATTTGTAATTGATGAAGTTATGGGTACCGGATTAATAAATAAATATTCAATACCTTTTTATTTTTATATATCCTTCTAACTTGAGGTTTTTTGGAGTATCTATTCATCCAATGCATGGAAAGATATTGTTGGAGGAGTCTCATCTAGGCCTAGATCGTATGATAGTTCCACTTCTTGATGTAATCATCTGCGTAGTCTATGCAAGATGATATCTTCTCATTTCATTTATGCCCCTTACTGTACTTTATGTCATGTTTGAAGCAAATTTCCTTTTCTCTTACCTCATTCATTTGTTGAGGTGTCAACCTTTTTGGCTTGGGAGAGAGAGCATGATTTTCTTTATAGTTATTAGTGACCAATTTTCTAGTTTCCATATTTTTACTCTCAACTTTCCTTTCTAGAATAAAATCATGCTTTAGAGATTTGGGTTAAAATATATTCTCTACATTTTATATGATTTCCTTTAAATTTCCCATAAATAATTATGGCAAACTATCTTATAAAAAAAAATTAACCCTATGACTCAAGTTTTGGAATTGTTGAATGTGCTTTGTAACTAGACATTTTTGTTGAATATTTATAAATTGGCTAAAGTATGTATTTATTTTAATATACCCATAATGTTCTATCAATTCCTCTATAAAAATGGACTAAGATATAATAAAATATTTGTTCCTTTTGTAAATCCATTTATACCATATATGTTGATCTTGTTCTAAAAACAGGTATGCAATATTTACCTTTTGTAATGATCCCACATGGTGTAGATCAAAGTATTTCTCCATCTACAATATCCATGTTATAGGATTTTTTCCATCATATTTATCTTTGGAATGTAGTAGTTCCTTGGTGTTGACATGAAGACCTCATGATGCATATCTTGGAAAAATCATGATTATGGTTATGTGATTCAATACTTTTTCTCTCCAATTTTGATAAAATACACCCCATATGTGACGGAGTCTCAACTCATACATTTTTCTCCTTATTTTCATGATTTCCTTGGGTCTCAATATCCATTTTAGGGATATTCTTTAATAGAATAGTTTATAATTATTTTATTTATTCCTTGATGGGTTTTTTATATCTTCCTTGACATTTTGGATTTCTTCCTTATTTTCATTCATTTTTTTTTCATCCATTATTTTTATTTTAAGTTTTTCTTGAGAACTTTATAAACTCATGTTTTTCAACATACTACCATCCATTTCATTAACTTCCTTCTCTAACTGGGAAAACCTAAATTCTAACTCTTCACTTTCTTGATAAGTCTTATATGAGCCTTTAGGATGTTAGTTAGTGTAATATATTTCTTTGGAGGCATAATAATAGTACTCTCCTTTATCACAACTTTTATTCATTAAAATATTATTCATTTTAATCAAAATTTATGTTACTCGTAAGTTGCATACCTTTAAAATCTTAATTTGAGAATATCTAAATTATTGACCTTTTCCTTGACGTATCTCTAAGATTTGATCCATTCTAAATCTAATTTTTTTACTTTTGATACTCTAATATGTCTTCTCTACATATTCCATGAGACTAACCAAAATTTGATGTGCCAAATGAAAATTATGGTAACTTTTCCAAAACATGTTGATTTTTCCATCTTCCAAAGTTAAAACTTGTATGAAATGCCATTTGTCCAATTCTTCAAATGTGATTCTAAAATTTTTACTTCAAATTTTGAATATGTTTCAGAAATCATAGTAGAAATAATGAACTACCTTAAGCAAAAAATTTAGAATCACATTTGAAAATTACAAGCCTCACTCAATTGGAACTGATTTCAAGGCCCTTCACTAACCCTAAATTTCGTAGTGTATTTCTCAAAAATGATAGTGAACCAAAATCTAAAATTTTTAGTAGATGTACCATATGATGTCTTCTAAATTTTCTCAATTTTTCATATTTTAAGTCATCCTAGAAGAAAATTATAGTCAAAATTCCAAGACGAATCATTTAAAACAAAGTTTAGGACAAATCACAAACATTAACTTCCACAATATATATCTCAAGAAGTATAGTGAATCAAAATCTGAAATTTTACCCAGATAATCTCGGATATTTTCCCTCAATGTTTTTAAAATTTTACCATCTAAAACCATGAGATAAATAGTGAAAATGTCAAGGTAACCTATTTGAAGAAGTAAAACCCTAGGCTCATATGCTCTGATACCAAATGTTATGAACCTTTCTCCTTATAAATGATAAGAAACCAATAATTATTGTCCATGTTGAGGAGGAAAACTATTTTTACAATGAATACAATGTACAATAAAATATTTGATGATATCAATGCTACGTCTCCATAGTATATATAGGAGACAAAGGGTACAATTATAATAAAATGGGACTAAGAAAGATTCTAATGTACAAAACAATATAACAATAGAAATATAAGCAATCATTACCTAGGGCTTAATAATGCGTTTTGGGGTTACCATGGGGCTTATATAAGGCTTAATAGTTAAGCATTAATTTTGTAAGGCATATTATTACTCAAGGGAGAGATAGTGCAACTCGTGGCCTTTTCATACTCTTGCAACTTAAGAAAACTAGTAAAATTAACTCGTTTACTCTAATTATATAATGTAATTGGTTTTCACTATGAATCATGGAAAAAATTTTATAAAATCATAATGAAGATTCAAATATGACAATGATTTCCTTTCTCAAGACAATGAAATTAAACCCTAGTTATGAAGCAATTCAAAAGGAAAATGCAATTAATAAAATATCATTTCAAACACACAAAAGAAAGAGGAAAATGTAAATGAAAGTAATAATTATCATTTTCATTTTAAAAAATATCTACATGCATGTAATAATTGACAAGAAAACCCTAGCACAAGTATACCCCAACACTCAAAGTATAAAATAGTGGAAAAAGGAATGGAACAAATTTAGAAATAGGTAAACATTTCAAGACTTGGGACTTGTATGCACTTTTTAATCAACAAGTTGGATATGTACACTCTTATGCTAAAGGAAAAAATTATGTGTACACTCTATTCCCAAGAGAAAGGTATATATAAAAGAAATCTTTGGCATCAAACTCCTAAAATTCCCTTAAACACAACCAAAAAAGTAAGAAAGGACACCCTTTGAAGAAAAAATGGAAGAGTTATCACTAGTGGAATCACTAGTTCTATTGCAGATAAAATTAATCCTATAGTTAGGGTGGACTATTAATTGACCAATTCAGAAAACAATGTTATTCAATCTCTAAGGTATGTCTACAATGACTTATTGTAACTACTAGTTATTAATGGTGATGCAAAAACATCATTTATAATTCTATTTTCCTAATTTTTTATAAGATCTCGATAATTCCATATTGATATACGTATGTATGAGTCTAGTTATTTTAGATGTCATGCAATGTAACAAATATACTAAGTTATCATATAGTTGTAGGATTTGAGTATTGTTAGGGATAGTTGGTGATATTCAAGGGATTAGATTTGAGATTTTCTGAGAATGGAGGATATGAAAAAATATTTCATGGTTCAAGAAAATTCCTTGTTATTTTGTGTAGATTCATTTGTGTGGAATGAATATGCATGCAGAAATGAAAAATAATGCCTATAAATATTTGTGTGGGGGGTCTGCATCATGTGGTAATAGAGAAAATATAAAGGATAGAGAAACTTCGTCTTTCAATGCTTATATGAATACTCATTTTTCTAATTCTACTTATCATTTTCCATTATATGTTTAGTATACAATCACATACATATTGTTATGTATAGATGCACTCTATCACTCCATTAATGAGTGAGATCCCTAATGTTTATAGTCAAAGTGTGATCTAAATATAAGAAGGGAGAATGTAGTTGGGAATTGTTGTAGTAATAATAGATAGTAAAAAAAGAATGGGTTCTTCATTAAAAACCCAATCCAAACACACAATTGAAACACCTTCAACAATACAACTTGTCATAGTGCTTACTTCATGGATTAAAATTCAATTTGGAAATTTAACACTTCAACATAAAATAAACAAAGAATTCAATTCATAGAACATGTGCCATGAAATATAAATATATAAATATAAATATATAAATATATATATATATATATAAACACATAAGTATGGCATATGGGGATGTTGTCGCTGCTACAACATCCTCCAAAATTTGACTACATTCGAATTTTTTAGCCTACTATCATTGTTGTAGCTAGTCTCGCTTTGATAATCAAATTTTGCCTCATGTTATTCTATGTGTTTTAACTGCCCTTGAATGGTATAAAGTTTTGTCGCATTATTAGAACAGATTTATGTGCATTTCATGAACATAACATGTATGTTGTTGTAAAACAACACTTTTGGGTTGCAGTCGCACACACTTCACTCCTTGTACTTAGGGAATGTGTATAAACTATTGTTTTTATGTATATTTATCATTTTTCAATTTTGTCTATTTTTTATTGATGATTTGGTATGTTTCACACATGGTTTTATGTCTAAACTCATCATGTTCACCCCTTGTCCTATATCTCAGACTTAGACAAATATTCAATTCAAAGAAAACCCATTGAGTGCATGATGCAATTTGAAGCCTTGGTCGAGCATCCTTCATTGTTAAGAAGTGTGCAATGTGCCCTCTAAGATCACAAAGCGCACTCCTTAAGCCTCTTTCCTCTTCATTATTCTGAATAATGCCCTTCAAGAGACTAATTCTTCCTTGAGTGCACTCCTTCAACTTGAATAAGTGCACCCTCCTAGAGTGCATGAGTGCACCTTGAAGACCTTTAGATTCTCCCTTTAGCCTTCCCCAATGTGTCATGATCCATATAGACACTATGATCACTTGAGCACACTACAAACGCATGAAGCCTCTCCCTTCAACCTTCATACTTGTGCCATGCACCCTGTTGGGCCACTTGAGTGCATGAACGTACCCAAAAGGCCTAAAGCCTTCATCCTTCAACCTTGATGAGTGCGCCCTACACCCTCCATCTCTCCCTTAAGTGCACAGTTCACTTGGGGAGCCCAAAGCCTTCCACTTATTCCTTCGAATTTTCACCATGAACCCTGCCTTGATTTCCTCCCTCTCTTGAGAGCATGAGCATATGTCGAAGCCCCAAAGCCTTTCCCCTCCATCCCTTCACCCTTTAAAAGTGTTCCCATGTGTCTAGAAGTTTTTTTTGTCCCTATTGAGCACACTGAAAAGGAATGAATAGAAAATTCTGCATAAATAATGGTAGAATAGGATATTTTCAATTTTATGGTTTCTTTCATGATTTATTTTAGATACAGGAATTATAGGAACAACATCAAAAGCACACACAAGGAAGATCGAGAAAAGAGAAAAGAAAAAAGGAAGCATGCAATGAACGAAGAACACACGTGAATCTTGATGATCAAAGAACTCCAAAAACTCCATTATAACAAAGACCCTTTAGAGGGTGAGGACGTCAATTATTGAAGCTGCATGAAGAATGAAGATACAAGTGGAAACCATGTCACCACTTAAGGAATTCCATGTCATCAGTCACTATTAGTCTGAGTCATCAAAGATAATTACATGTCACATTCTAATCATATGATGAAGCGGAAAGTCATGATGTATTATTGTAATCATTGTAAATAAAAATAAGTGGAATTCCAAGAGTCATGTATGAACGTAAGAGTCATGGAAGTCCAAAACACATGTAATACCAAAGGTCGTATTTAATTCCAAAAGTCATTTGGAATTACAAAGGTTGTAGAAGTCCAAAGGTCACTAGAATTTGGGAAGTCAAGAGCCATGAGGATTTGAAAGGTCGTGCCTCAAGTTATAAAAGGATCCACATTTCTCATGTAAAGGAATTTTAACCTTATATTCTTCATTAAGGCATTAGAAGATTAAGTTAGTAATTTTGGGGATGAATTAGTGGTTCTAACACTCCACTATTGGAGCTAGTGATGTTAATTGTATTTATGTATCTTGGGACTTTTTCTTAATATCAAAGCCTTCCAGGCCATCACATTTTAACATGGATTATGAATTTTTCTAAGACTATTCTTTGAATGTATATAGTTCATGTTTTCTTTCATCCGTACTAGATAAATTGAACTATTTCAGTGACTTCAGTACTTACTTATTGGAAATGTGTTGTTATGTTTATAATGATCGTCACATCCTTATGAACTATTTCACTCGATGTAAGACGAGTCTTTCTCATTTATGTGTGTCTCCATTATGGTAGTATTATTACTTATATATTATAGGCTTACTTTACTTCCCCCTCTGTAGTAAGATAACCTTGATACATTTATAATCGTACATTCACAAGGCATACTCACTTTCACATTCAAAAGGAAATTTGTGCTTCTTTCTCGTCCTAACAACAAAATACAAGTAATATATTTAAGTAAACAATAGTCAAGTAGTATTCTAGATGGGACTCCTACTCCAAATGGTGTGAGTTCTAGTTGGGACCTTATATCAAGGAGATCCCTTGTATGTTGGAAGTATCTAGCACCATCAAAATTTTGGCGCTAGAAGGAGCAAAATGATTTTTTTATCGCTGATAACTCCACACACCCAAATCATTCTTCTTTTGGACAAGGTGGAAACATTATAAGCACCATTCTGACTCTTATCCTTCAAATAGGAGGATCTTCTCATCCTATCCCAAAGTTGATTTACGAGGTTGCCTTTGAACACATTTAGGTGCTTTAACCTATAATACATCGATACGTAAAGGCTATTAGATTAATTATTGGAGCATATAATCTCCCATAGTTTATAAAGAAGGAAGAAACAACCAATATCGATATACTATTTTCTATAGTGGAAGATTTGATTTTTTCCACTCTTGAAGAGTTAGAAGAATCCACAGACGATACAATGCATCAAGATCATCTCCTACCTCTTAATGAAGGGTACGAGGATGAAATTGTTATTCTTGATGACATCTTTGATGGCCTAGATGGTGAAGAAGAATAATCCTCATATTTTAATAAGGATGAGGAACACATATACAAGAGCATGGTCAACCATGACTTGGATTGGATGGCCCAAGGGCCACTTGCTCTTCCAGAAAATATTCATAATATTCCAACACATCTGGAAAATTTAGTACCAATGTATGATCCAGACAAGAAGACAAAGGCGAAAGATCACCTCGACGACTTTTACAATCATCTATGAATGTTTGAGGTGAGGTACGATGATGTTTCTTACAAAATTTTCTCTCATACATTAGAAGGTAGAGAAGAAACATGGTACCATAGTCTTCCCCTCAATTCAATCCACACTTGGATGGAGTTTAAGAAGTTATTTCTCGAGAAATTTGTTGATTACAAGACTCCCGCCATGTTACTGAAAGAGCTCAAAAACATCAAGATGGTGGAAAAGAGAAGGCGAAATATTTTAATCAAAAGTTCAATCTCATATTGAAAAAGTTTCCTTAGGCATGCAAATGCACGATTTAATCACTATTAATTATTACATAGTTTCCTTTCTCACTAGCATTTTCTAATTCGTTAAAAAAGCCAAAAAGAAAACAATGGCACTAAATTTTTCTTTGGCGATCAATGTTGAGAAGGAATTGCACATGATTGGAGTTATTATGGATGATGAAAAATCAAAATACTCCAAGGAAAATTGTTAGAAGTCTCAACCTTCTTCAAGTAAGGCTAAGGAAAAGGAATCATTAGATATTGAAAGCTTTACCAGGATGGTGAAAACACTTACCAATGAAATCTCAAAGCTAAAGAAAGTGTCAAGCGATACTTCTACTAGTAGAAAACCTCCAAATTCCTTCCCTTTTTGAAGGAATAGAAATAAAAACAACAATCAACACACTAAGTATACCCAGAGCTTGAATGTGGTGATGAATATATAAATAATCAGCATGGATAATTATTGTTCCTTCCACCAATAATATCACTCAGAAAAGGAATTCCCTTAGTGGAACCACAACATAAATGCTTTTGATGCACACATTATGGATTCTCTATTAGCAAACGAGTAGGAATAATAGACAAAAAAAACAAGAGAACCTACAACAGCTAAATAAATAAATAGCATTGGAAATTCAACGAATGTGTTTCACTGTATCTACAACTATGAAAAGACGAATGTTGAAGAGACACCACAAATTGAAGCCCCTCCTCCAAAGCAAACCGGTCAATATATTTTAAGTAGTAAAGGGCCCATCTCTGATCAGGAGGTGATGAGATGAAAATTAAAGGATAAATTGTTAAGAATAATCTCACCATCATTCAATCCTGCTCAAAGTGCATACTACAAGTCTAGAAATGAAAATAATTCCAAGAACACTTCCTCTAGCAACGAGAGTAATTCTGGTACTCTATAATTTTCAAATAGAGCCACTCCTATAGACAAAACATTGCCTACTAGAGTTGAAATGATTGATTATAATATAGTCGAATATTTGAAGAAAACTCAATCCAATACATCTATCTATGATCTCGCGAAGATCGTAGGCCAGCGTGAACTTATCGTCCAATCCTTTTCACAACCTTCGTAAGATGTAAAAGCTTCTTGCTCTCAAAATATTTCTAGTAAGCCTTTTGGGTCGCTTGAATCTATAGTGAATGATGTAACACTAGAAGCTATTACTCTCTACCCTCTGTTCTTATTGACTTTTTAAATTTTTAATTATAATTTCCATAATTGTCTAGTTCATTCTGGTGCACCTATAAATGTAATTTCATTATCTGATGCAGAGGAAATAAACGATAAATGAGATAAAGTCGATGCAAAAATTATTTAGCCAGACATATCTCTTATCCAAGCTATTGGTGAACTCATGAATATGCTTATTATATTATCAAAATATGATCGATTTCACCAATGTATAAATATTTTAATTGTGGACATACCAAAATCCTATGGGTTACTTCTTAGTAGAGATTGGTCAAGCTAATTACAAGGGTATTTTGTGACAGACTAGTCACATTTATGGCTTTTGTACAAGAGAAGGAGTGATCATATTCAAGTGGAAAGTGAGCCATATATGAAACACACCGTGACATAACTTAAGGGCCAAAATGATGATGTTTCTTTTGTTAATTTAATATTTGGGAATTGTTTCCTTGAAACTGACCTTGGGTGTTACCAGGCACAACCATTAGCCATTCCACTAGATACAAATTTGGAACTCCTTCCTTGTTCTCCAGCTAGTGAAAATGAATCTTGTAATATAGATGTACATAATAATAGTAATAATAGTATATGAAGCAATTTAGTAGCTCATAATATTTGGATGGTTCAAAGATGCAGGACATCTCTGGAGTTGGTTTTGTACTTACATACCCTTGCAACAAGAATCATATCCTTTCATGTCACCTAGAGTTCAAGCATGAAGGTAGAGATTCTCAAGGTAATCGATGACTTAGAGGTGGTCACTCATCAAGTATGTGATATTATCCATTGTGTTTCACCAAATATTTATAACTACCAGCGAGAGGTATGGCATTTGATCAATCATTTTAAACCTTCCAATATTATTTTTGTTCCTAGACTTAGAAATGTTGTAGTATATGTATTATCAAATGAAGTTGCTAGAATTTCGCCATTGAAAATTGGTTTTTTTATTGAAATTATATATAAACCATCCATGCCACACAATGTCACTAATTTAAGTGGTTGCATGACGACCAACAGATACTGCACTTTATGGCTAATGCTAATATATTCAAAGATGTTTTCACATATGAGGATGAGCATGATACATCTTTGTAAGACACATCCAATGAAATGAAAGGAAACACTATGCTTAAGGGTTTGATGTCCCTGGAGAAGCTATATGACCTGCAGAACCGATTTAGAGAAAAAACCAACACAAAGACTCAGATCTCAAATTTATCATCCAAACAAGTCAATTTTGGGACCCAAGAATAGTTGAAGTGTGTAAACCTCAGTACGTGGTTTGCCACATGAACTAGAATAATTTATCATCCTATTAAAATATTATCGTGATGTGTTTACATGGACAAATGATAATTTAAAGACATATGACACTTATATTATCCTGCGCATCATTCCTATAAAATAAGGGGTAAAACCTTTCCAACAGAAGTTATGAAAATTTCATCCAACATTGGAACCCCTTATCCAAAAGGAATTGAGGAAACTAATGCATGCTCAAATCATATGTAAAGGTAGACACTCTAATTGGGTTTCCACCCTAGTCCCAGTTGGAAATAACTCTCGTGAAATACGTCTATGTGTTAATTTCAAAAATCTAAATTGGTCTTCATATAAACACAATTACACAGTGCCATCCATGGAACAAATAATTTAGACAGTATCTGGGTCTGAGATTTTTTCGCTATTATATGGTTTCTTTGGTTATAACCAAGTGCTAGTAATAGAACTGGAAATATTGAAGACTACCTTCACGACCAAATGGGGAATATTCACCTTCAAGAGGATTTCATTTGGACTTATAAAATATTGTACGAATTTTCAAAGAGTGATGGACATCGCATTATGTGGCCTTATAAGTCATAACGTCATTATTTATTTGGATGATGTTACTATGTTATCCAAGAAAATATCAGATCATATACGTCGTGCCAGACAAATATTCAAGCAATGTTGAAATTATGGGATTTCTCTTAATCCCAAGAAGAGCATCTTTGGTGTGTTCGAGGGGATTCTCTTAGGGCACATCATTGCAAAAAGAGAAATAAAAATTGATCCTGAAAGGTTCAAAGCCATCATGCAAATCCTTTTTCCAGTGAATAAGAAGGTCATGCAGTATTTGTGAGGAAATATAAATTTCCAAAGAAAATTCATCTCTGATTATGCTCATAGTCAATCCCATATAGGAGATGATTAAGAAATGTGTGGTATAAAAATGAGATAAATGGTAGAAGGATTCTTTCGCTCAGATCAAGGATGATATTGTTAATGCATGCACGTTATTCATTCCAGACTATGGAAAATATTCCCTGCTCTATATGTTTGTTTTAGATTCGTCGATCGCGGTCATTTTGACTTAAAAGGATATCGAAGGAAATGAGTGATCTATCTTCTTTATGAGAGCTAGTATACACGGGTCATAATTAAATTATATTTCCATAGAAAAAAAGTGTATGTTGTATACAATAAATTTAATTATTTGAGACCCTATCTATTAAAATGTCACACAATCATATTTATACCTCACCCATCATTAAGAACATTGATTGTGCAACAAAAGCTGGGTGAGAAGAGGGCTAACTAGATGACATATCTACAAGAATATGATCTTGAGTTTAAACCAATTCATACCATAAAGGTTCATGGTCTATGTAAGCTAGTAGCCTAAGAAAGAGATAGTCCTAAGCAATATCATTTAGTATGGGAGGAGGATATAGAAATGTACAACATTAAGCATGTTCCTTAGTCCACATCTACAGTACCATGGTATGTAGATTTATGGAAATTTCTAGAGCATGGTACCTTTCCAACACACTTAATGAATCAACAAAAGAGGTAAATCTGTTTAAAATCTCTATCTTATCAATTTAGTGCATTGACTTTTTTTCTAGAAGCACCATAGTGATATCTTGCTAAGGTGCCTTGAGTCGTCGAATACAAAGAAATTCCTTAAATTTTTACATGATGGACCGGTGGCTGGCCACTATGTGGGTGAGACTATGGCACATAAAATTATTGGGGTTGTTTATTATTGTCCCACTCTCTTTAAGTATTCTCATGCCTATGTCCGCAAGTTCCAAGCTTGTTAGAGATGTTTCGATCGTGATCAAAGGTTAGTCACCCCACTGCTACTAGTAGCAGTTGAGGAATCATTCCAACAGTGGGGCATAGATATTATCAAATAATTTTTTCCCCATTCACCAAAGCAACATAGATATATTCTCGCAATAATAGATTAATTCACTCGGTGGTCAGAAGTAGTTTATCTTAGAAAATTAAATGACCATGAAGTCTTCTAATTCCTGCAACATAATATTATAACCAGGTTTTGTGTTCCTACGTCACTTTTCTTTGATAATGTGACTTACTTTTCATTATTAAAACTTTGTGAATTCACATTAGAAAATTGGATTCTATTGAAAAATCTGGTTATGATCCAAGGGGAAATGGTTTGGATGAATGAAAAAATAAGAATCTTATTTGCATAATCAAGAAAACCATCTTCTTTGAACAAAGGAACTGACATAAATATTTGACCAATGCACTTTGGGCTGACCATGTAACTCCAGATCCTTCCCTAATAACCTCGCCACACTTTCTAGTTTAATATAAGGAAGTTATATTTTCTGTGAACCTATATATTTAATCCTTTTAACTCTCTCAAGATTCAAAAGGTAAACCTTGACTTCTAGTTCAGAGTAGGATAAACACTTTACTCAAACTCGAGGAAGAGAGGATCACAGCCAAAGACATGTTTTTTGTGCATCATAATTGTGTAAAGTGTTAGTTTGATAAGAAGTCCCAGGGGAAAAGAGCTTTGATGTGGGTGAGATATGCTGAGGGATAAACTCCATGAATAAAAGGGAAAGCACACAAAGTTCCAACCTTTGTGGTTTGGACCATTCACTGTTGATGAAAATCTCAGCCACAATACGTTCAAGTTGAAATCCTTATATGTAAGGATTGACCACCTTCCCGTAAATGGACGAGATTTAAAGCATTACTTTTAGTAGCAACTACAAGCTACACTTCATGTAGAGTTTGATTTGTTCCTTTTCTTTTGTATTAGTCATACGTGTGTTATGTTAGTAGTGTATTGTTTTTCTGCCATTGTACATAAATAATACCCTTTTTTAAAAGTGCATGGCTCAAAATATTTTGTGGTGGAATAAAATAGAAGTGTGACCAACCACAACGCTTGGCTTTCTATTTTTTCCTTCTTTGTTTGGGAAAATTCCATAGGTCGATCTAAGTCCAAATGGAAAAATAAGATTCATCCAATAGGAGAAACTTGAGGGAACCTATTAGACATGTTCCTATGCTAGTATCTAAACTACTCAACTTGGTGAAAATCTACTTGTGTGTTAATGATTTTCAAATCCAGTAGAGAAGGGATAAAAGGAAAATAGAAAGTGAGCAAACAAATATCAGAGGTCTTAAAATGATTTTGTAAAGGGGCAACCTACTTTGGTCTCAATAAGTCAGGATCACTCTTCCACCCGTTAACAATAATAAGTGTTGATGCATAGGGAGGTGAAGCAATTTTTTATGAGGGTTGTGTTCACTTAGTCTCATTTGTGTTTTTTTTCCATCATATGGTAGTTATATTTGTAGGGAGAAAGATGGAAACTACACATATTTGAGAAAAGATATTACAAGAGGTTAAAATAATGTCCTTTTAACATAAAGAAAGAACCCTAGAGGTTTAAAATCCTAACCTTAGAATCAACTTCCCGCAGGTGCAACTTTTGCATACAATTTTTGTTTGGGGCACACAATAGCCCATTTGAAAAAAAACTATATGAGTATTACAAATTTTGGTTGGGCCTAGGTAATGACATGGAAACCTGTGGACCCCTAAATGGCCAAAAACATCATTTAGGGCCTAAAAATGACCGTAGAAGTTTGGGACCCAAAAAACGATAGAAAAACTTATAAGAGAGAACCATTGTGTTAGTGGAAGAGGTGGGTGGCCATCGATATCCACATGGATTAGAATGCCACATAATCTTATGGTGGGAGATAGGGTATGGTTGCATTTGTATAAAGAACACCTCTTAAGATCCCATTGGAAGTCCCCCCTCTCTCTATTTTGATATAGGCTGATAACGGGTAACACCACAGTCCTGTTGTACTCAACTTTTCAACTGAGCTGTATGTACAATTGCATTCAAATTTTCATGCCTAATCATCCTCCCAATCCGAGAAATCTCACACTCTCTCTAACTTCTGAGTCGGCAAAATTAAATAAGCAAATCTGGACTATGTTAACATCTCAATTCAGTGAATTGAGATATTAATTCGACAATTCCATTATGTATAAATATGCGCCTCCATATATATATATATATATATATATATATATATATATGTATCAAGATTTAAATAGACAACTGATCACCCACATAAATCACAACTTCATCTTTAGACTTAAGAACAACTCACTTACCATTCATATGTGAATATACTCCGGCCCACTCATTTATTCGTTAACAACAACACAACATACCTTTGTCAAATCCGCGTGCCCATCCAACGGCTGTTATCATGTTGCATCACTTCAATTGATCCAACGGATATCGCGCGAGGTAACTGCACGAACGATAATGCGCAATGGCGCGTGATGGAAGTGGTTTTCCAAATTTGCTCAAGGACACGTGTCGCCCAGCGTATGGAATCGCTCTGATTTCTCGAATACCGCTTACCTCTTCAAAGGCGGTGCAATCAACTGTTGGTTTCACTCCAACCCATCGTTACTGTTCATTCTTGCATGGTTCCATCTTCCTCGACGCAACCTATTCCGCTCTTCTCCTTTACGCTCAGGTTCTGCCCGGCTTTCGCTTAAGGTTCCATCGAGCACCGTTCTATTACTACCATCCGACTTCGCCCAGTCCAATTCGATCAATAGTTCGATTGCAGCGTGATCACGTTTGGCTACACGGCAATCATCCACCATTCCTCGACGCCGACCCACTCATGGTACCAGTTTATACACACACGGTTCTTTGAAACCTTCCAACTGTGGTTTCAAGTCCGAGACTCTAACATCTTCGCAGAGCCTATTCGTGATGGTTCTTATACCTCGGGTCGGTTCAATTACACAGAACTTAGTTCAATCAAGGCACATACAATCTCAAATTGCAGAGTACATATTTACACATTCTTATACAATTAGTTTTGAGATACGGAATTTATTCACTCAGCAATTAACGCAACAATGCCCTTCTCACAGAATTCAGACACAATTTATTTTATACATATCCAAAGGTACTCATTGAAATTCGAAGACATTCAAATAGGGTTTAACCCCATCCGGACACACTTAATTCAAAGACAGTTCTTCCATAAACAAATATATATATACAGGCGATCAATCTCAAAGCAATCGCTTACAATTTCATGACAGGCCAAATATTCAGTTCAGTGGCCATTATCCTCCTACTCTGTTGCGGAAGAAGTTTTCTACCCTCTTTTATCTAAACTCTTCAGGATTACATTTATACCACAAGGATGACCTGAATCGATTCAGGTCTCCAAACAGTTCAGCAACTCTTAGCATTCCCAATTCCTAAAATTAGACTCAATAACTGAACTGATCCTAAACTGACTCTTCGTATTCCTATCTTAACCAATTTCTCATGTTCTCAAAATGACTTGAGAACAATTACAATTCCCTACCAAATTTATTTAATATTTACAAGAAATTTAAAGAACATGGGACCCCCTATGTCTACTTATGTACAAAGTAACTTTTGAGCCTAATGCCCCTGCATCAGACTCCCAAGCTTCAAATTGTTCATGATCTCCTGATCATGTGCTCTTCGTCTCTTCCTCGAGGATCCCATAATTGGTTTTGCTGCTATCATTCAGCTGCATCATCTTTCAACTAATCTTCTCCAGGCTTCCAGAATTTGTTCTGAAAGTCACCTCCAGCTATACTTTCACTATCTGCTTTTGTCCTCCCTGTACAAAAATCCTTTTGTTTCCTTGCTGCTATCTGCTGCTTTGGAGACACCCTTACCATCAGTCTTCTGATGTATTCAATCTCCATGTCCAACTTATCCTCTAGCTGGAAATTATCTTGCCCTCTGCTGCTGCTTCCAATCTCTGTTGCTGCCAATATTGCTGCTCTTGCAGTCTCATATGCTATTAACATGTTTACTAATTCTACAGGTGTCATCCTCCATGTTGCGTCTGTTGCCACCATGGGTGTTGCTGCCTCCCCTTCCTGTCCCTCTGCAACACTTTTCTTTTTTTCATCATCTGCAAATTCATTCTTAGAAAACAATTCACCATTTAATTTCCTACCAGCAGTGACATACTCATCTAGTATACTAGTAAACAGAATTAGATTCTACAAGCTAGTATCTGCTCCTCTTTTCTTCACAGCTTCAGGCATCCTTGCTCCAAGGTCTGCAATCCCTTTCTCTTCTTCAAATGCTCCCAGCAAACAGTTCAGCCATTTCTCTTGGTTTTGTTTTACACCTTCAACATGTTGTAAGTTAGACTCAGCATTTTCTTCTTCTTTGTGGGCAATCTTCAGCAATTGCCTCTCATCCTCCTGATGGATTCTGGAAATCCAATCAAGTTCTCGGAGATTTTCTTTCTCATATTCTGTCAACATGGAATGCTGATTCCTCCTCACTTCAGCAGCTTCTAAAAAATTTTCTTCGGGCTGGCTTTGGCCTATCCAACTAGCCAACTCTTTTTTGTCAATGGTAGTGACAAATCCCTGCATATGAGACATGGTTGTCTCATCCTCCTTCAGAAATAATTTTTTTGCTCCCAAGACAACTTCAAAGGATGAATTGTCTTGTGCATCACCTGTACACATAAACAAACTGTCAGTGTTAAAACCATGAGACCCAATGATCTCAATTGATGACCTAGTCACCAATTCTTCTCCCGACAATTCTAAGTCTGGTTCAAGGCTCAGAAATTCTTCATCATCTTTTTCTTCAGCTGCCAGAGCCATCTCCACTGCTCCAATCATTATGCCCAAATGATGATCCCTCACAATGTTTTCAGCCAACATAGTTTCCTTCTTATTCATTTCTCTGACAACTTCCACCTATTGTTCTTCCTCTTTCTCTGCATGATTAACACATGAATCATCAGCAGTAAAGTTCCAGTGCTTCAATGTCTCCTTTTCCTCTGACAACACATCAGTATGTTGTGCAGAACTCCTTTCCAAACCTTCTATCAGCACCTCAGCATGTTGATCTGCATCCTTCATGAGACTATCAGCTAGTCTTACTTTTCTTCCATCATCTGCTCCATAAACTCCATCCATGAAGATCTTCCTGCCTTGCTTCCGCAGCAACTTATCCAGTGCATAGGTCCTCTGCTCCTCCAATTCTCTTCTCTGGAAGTCCAACCTCCTATACAAATCAACAACTTCCATAGGAGTAGATTTCGGGAATCTTACACAACCTTTTATACCTCTGCTTGTTCTTGACCAATCCTCTGCTGACCCTTCTCTCTCAGCTTCAACATTCTGCTGGATATCTTCATTTGACTCTTCTCTCTTCATCTCTTCCAGAGATCTCACTATCTCAGCATTGATCTGAACAGATTTCAAATTCAATGTCTTCTTCTCACCAACAAACTCTGAAGCTTGTTCATCTTCCAGTGGTGTACCTGCAAACACACACAACTTTTTAGTTTTCAAATCACAAGACTTTTCAGTCTTGGCTGCTTCCTCAAACACTTCTTCTTGAACAGGTCTGCACATGGGATCTTCAATTCCCATCCTTGCCTCGAGAACTCTAAGTTCTTCTTCCTCTGTGGAGTCTGTCATCACTTCACATTTGTCAGACTCAAGAACACAAGCCCCTACATCATCTGGACTTGTCCAATAACTTAGGAATTCCTCAATGACCTCCTCTTCAGCAAGATAGGCTTCTTGTTGCCTCGAGTCTTCACTATGTCTCACAAGATCTCCTGCAGGTCTCCACTCTTCATCTGTGCTCTGTTCTGCTTCACAAGCAGAAATTTCTTCTTTCAACTCAGCTGCTCTGAGTTCTTCTCTCAACAAGGCAATATTTTGCCTCAACCTCAACTGTAATGGTTTCCATTTCACATTATTCCTCATGAGCCAACCAACTCTCTAGCTTTCTTCTATCCTTAGTTTCAATATGTTGAACTCTTCCCTGATCTCAGCAAATTCCTTTCAATACTCTTCATCTGTGAGTCTCTTCTTTATGCCATTTTATTTGGCATCTTCACTCACTCTTCTGCTGTGGCCTCTCTCAGAACCTCTGCAATCTCTGTAGTCTATACTATGGCTCTCAGTAGCCATTTTCTTCTCTAGGAGTTCTTCACTCGAAAGCTGCACTAAGCCTCTGCAACAGCAAGCTCTCTTGCTGCAACTCACCTCACCAATCCTTCCCTTTGGATCCGACTTTTGGCAAGTACTGGTCCCCTCTCTACAGGAACCTTCGGAGCACTCTCTTTTGTTCACTAGGCTTCACTCTGCAACTTTCTCAAGAACACCTCTTTTCTTCTGTCATCCAACCTCTGTTGGGAATCTTCCAGGTTCTACCACACTTTTCTTCTTTACTCAGAGTCCCTTGTTTGAATCTTCTACCACTGCTCTCAAAGTTGTGATCTACTTCTACTGAGATGTCTTCAATTGTCTGCACTCTGACTTCTACAAACAATCCTTCAACTAGAGTTAAACACTACTCACCTTCTCTTGAGAACACTGCAATTGTCCTCTTTATCTAGCCTCTAGCTAAATATCAGGCTCACTACCTTCACTATCAAACTATGTCTGTAATTTCAGCAACCACACTTCTACAAACATAGAATACACATCATATTTAAATTAATTACCTGCAAGATCATGATCTTGTCCCCCACTTACTCTGCAAATCCTGTTCACTATGATTCTGTGCATCCTTTCTGCCTAATCTTCCTTCTTCAAATTTGCAGTCTTCAAAACACTTGTCCTCCAATTGGACTTCTGCAATTCTGCAATTACCTTCATTGTATCTCTGTATGTTGTAATTTCATCAGTTCCCACAAGTCTGGTTTCTCTGTATTTACCAAACTTGGACTTTTACAAAAGAGATATTTCGAAAGCTTTGATACCACTTGATAACGGGTAACACCACAGTCCCATTGTAATCAAATTTTCAACTGAGCTGTATGTACAATTGCATTCAAATTTTCATGCCTAATCATCCTCCCAATCCGGGCAATCTCACACTCTCTCTAACTTCTGAGTCGGCAAAATTAAATAAGAAAATCTAGACTATGTTAACATCTCAATTCAGTGAATTGAGATATTAATTCGAAAATTCCATTATGTATACATATGCGCCTCCATATATATGTATCAAGATTTAAATAGACAACCGATCGCCCACATAAATCACAACTTCATCTTTAGACTTAAGAACAACTCGCTTACCATTCATATGTGTACATACTCGGGCCCACTCATTTATTCGTTAACAAAAACGCAACATACCTTTGTCAAATCTGTGTGCCCATCCAACGGCTGTTATCACATCACATCACTTCAATTGATCCAACGGATATCGCGCGGGTTAACTGCACGAACGATAATGCGCGATGGCGCGTGATGGAAGCGGTTTTCCAAATTCGCTCAGGGACATGTGTCGCCCAGCGTATGGAATCGCTCTGATTTCTCGAATACCACTTACCTCTTCAAAGGCGGTGCGATCAACTTCCGGTTTCACTCCAACCCGTCGTTATTGTTCATTCTTGCATGGTTCCATCTTCCTTGATGCACCCGGTTCCGCTCTTCTCCTTTACGCTTTTGCTTAAGGTTCCATCGAGCACCGTTCTATTACTACCATCCGACTTTGCCCAGTCCAATTCGATCAATAGTTCGATTGCAGCGTGATCACGTTTGGCTACACAGCAATCATCCACTCGTGGTACTAGTTTATACACACACGGTTCTTTGAAACCTTCCAATTGTGGTTTCAAGTCCGAGACTCTAACATCTCCGCAGAGCCTATTCGTGATGGTTCTTATACCTCGGGTCGGTTCAATTACACAAAACTTAGTTCAATCAAGGCACATACAATCTCAAATTGCAGAGTACATATTTACACATTCTTATACAATTGGTTTTGAGATACGGAAGTTATTCACTCAGCAATTAACGCAACAATGCCCTTCTCACAGAATTCAGACACAATTTATTTTATACATATCCAAAGGTACTCATTAAAATTCGAAGACATTCAAATAGGGTTTAACCCCATCCAGACACACTTAATTCAAAGACAGTTCTTCCATAAACAGATATATATACAGGTGATCAATCTCAAAGCAATCGCTTACAATTTCATGACAGGCCAGATATTCAGTTCAGTGGCCATTATCCTCCTACTCTGTTGCGGAAGAAGTTTTCTACCCCCTTTTGTCTAAACTCTTCAGGATTACATTTATACCACAAGGATGACCTGAATTGATTCAGGTCTCCAAACAGTTCAGCAACTCTTAGCATTCCCAATTCCTAAAATTAGACTCAATAACTGAATTGATCCTAAACTGACTCTTCGTATTCCTATCTTAACTAATTTCTCATGTTCTCAAAATGACTTGAGAACAATTACAATTCCCTACCAAATTTATTCAAAATATTAATATTTACAAGAAATTTAAAGAACATGGGACCCCTTATGTCTACTTATGTACAAAGTAACTTTTGAGCCTAAAGCCCCTGCATCATAGGCCTTACACCAACACAAAGGTAATGGGTGAAGATGCTTCTAAATCAAATAATCCCTGTTATTTGGCTTGAACCTTGTATTTAATGTGGAGCTACTTCAACCATATTTTCGACCTCTCATAGGGACCTCGTGTTCCTATTTTGGCGCAAGTGTCTCACTAGGAGTCATATTCAACAAAAGTTTCCCCACTTGGTGGAGGAACTTGACACAAGATGGACCATTTATTCCTAAGGGGGGACAATTGATTCAAGAGAATACTAGTGACCACCCCCTTGTTCCATTGATTCAACATTATTCCATTTTTTGGTAGTTATATTTTAGGTTTTTACATCTCAAACTTTCAGTGCCTCTTTTGGCATTTGACATAGGCTAAAGACACATAGTATGGATTGTAATGGTCCAATAATTGTTCTAAATGGATTTTGCAAGAAAACGTTGTAGGCTCAGGAAGTTGACATATCAATTAGCCACTTTAGGGCCCACACTCTTTCTGGGACATCCTTTCTCACGGTTAGGGTTTTGGATTTTAGGGATTTTACATCTTAGGGCATCATACGTTATGTTCAAAGGTATTTTTGGCGTCTTGTAATTTTTTCTTGTAATTAAGAGTAGTTGACACATCTCTCTTCATAAATAAGCTACCACCATTCCAATTAGTTTGTATCACTTTTCATTTTATAGTTTTTTTCTATTTCATGCATTAATAGAATTTGGATTTTGTTGTATTATTGTACTCTTTGCAAAATCTTACTATGTTTCTATTTATGTTTTTACTTAATAAGATCCCCTTCAAACCTTAGGTCTATCTATGATTGTTTTTTTAGTGGAAGCTTCTACCTTTGGATGACCTGAGTCTTAAAATTTGAATATTGAAGAAAATTACCATTTTTTTTATTTATTTATAATGATTAAGTATATGTGCTTTCTCATAAGAGGTCACATTTTCAAAAATAAAGGGGGTAGAGTATGTACACCTTTGTAGACTTTAGGAGTCAAATCACTATGCAGACACAAGCCCCTTTTCCTACAAACAATGGAGTCTCAATCACCAATTTGAAAGTTTATTATCATACAAATAATAAAGTCTCATCATCTTGCTTAGCCATGTCCTTAAAAACAGATTATTACTACTATGTTGTATACATAATTGTCCCTTGTCTTACAAACAATGAGACCTCATACACCAATTTGAAAGCCTATTATCCTAAAAACAATAAAATTTCATTGTTTCACTTAACCATAACTTTAAAAGTATATTGCTATTACTATATTACATATATATCTCTACTTTATTTAACTTAAATTAACCTCCATCACTGTTTTTCCAATGAAGAAAAATTGTGTTTAAAAAAATTATTGCTATGCCTAAACTCATATCATAAACAGAAATTTCAGCCCAGCCAGTTTGCACACTTCATTTTGGCCGTTAAGTCAAATGAAAATATAACAGGTGGAGAAAAAAAAATCGTTGTCAGTTTCATTAAAGATTTTATTTACTTTTATTATGAAGTGCTTGGTGGATACTCAAGTTAACATTGTCGAACTTTCAGATTTGCATCCACGTGTTCCCTTCACTTCACTTAACTGTATCCCTAACCGTGGTGTGGCTCCCAGAAGCTCTGCGACATAGTCTGTTGTCGTTCGAAGTTGAGGTTTTTCAGTTCATCCTCCAGCGACACTTCCAAGAAAATAATTTGCTCTGCCCCCTTCGTGTACTTATTTCTCCAAATATTTCTTTGTCTCATTACACTAGGGAATTACAGGGTTTAGGGCATTAGCAGATTACGCTTCCTGCCAAGGAATTTAACAAAAAATGATTAAGGGTTCTTGTAATCGACGCACACAAAGTGAATTCATTTTCATGGTTTTTTATTCTAAGATCTAATTCATATCCTTGTAGTGGTCAGGGATATGTTCAAACTGTGTCATACGTGCATTTTTTTTCCCATTTCAATTGGTTTTGATCTACATAGCCTCCACTTTAACTTATGCAAGGCTTTGCAGACGACTAGATTTTGAGTTTTTTCAATTGTATGTACATATTAAAAAGTATAAGACATTACCCTATCCGAACGAGATAATGCTTACATTTATTTTCATTCTTGTTTACTAAAGTGAAAGAATATACTATGTCAGTAAAAGGCGAGCACTTGTAAGAATTGGTGGCAAGTGCTTAACATAGAATAAAAATCATTCTTCTTAAAAATTTACAAAAACAATGCAAAAGTATACAGAATTATCCAACTACTAAAGCACTATGTTGACTAAACTTCCAGTATTGTATGAGAAAATTGTTTGCGGAGTTTTTGAAGTTGCCCCACTGTGAAAGATTCTAAGAAGAAATGTAGTTTTGTTTTCTAGGAGTACCAGATGTAAGAATATTATACATATGAGGCATTAATGATGGTGATCTCAACAAGTTATTTACAGTTTTTTTCACTTCCATTGCAATACAATGATGGCAAACTGGCCACAGTATTCTCCTTGCATTTAAGTGAAGTAGAAGCCAATCTTAGTTGTCTCGCAAGAATAACAAGAGCAGAAACTACATTTTCTGCAAGATCTGGCGCGTCATGTGTCAAAACATTAATAAACAGAGGAATTGCACCAGTTGCTACTATCTTGAAGCACTTCAATAATAAACTGAAAGATTAAATAAGGTAGTAGCCACATCCCTCTTTCCTTTGACAATTCTGTCCCAAAGAAGATTTATCAAATCTGGAATGACATCATGCCTCTTTCCAATTGATTTCTTATATTCACCAGCAGAGGAAAAGATGAAGAACAGTGCATCTATACTACATTCATCTCTAAGAACATTAATGATCGGTTGTATGCACCATATTGCACAATAGATAAATTTAGGAGCGTGGTAACAGAATTCTCTTAAGCTTTGGGACCTTGTGAAGTTAGAAGTGATACAGGCAAAGGAATGACTCCTGTCTATGCCATGTAAGGTCTATTGGTCATGGTGCATTTAGCATGTAGTGTGAGTTCATAAGAAACCTGCTTTTTCTCTTCAAAAGTTGTAACAACTTTTTCTACCAGGAATGTTGCAGTCATTGCAGCTTCTAAAGCTGCCTTCATACTCATGATAATTTCCATTGAAGAACATTTCTTGTTGTTTTAATTTTTTTTAAAGGGGTTATTACGTGCATCACAACACTGAATAAGGCAATGGAGAGCATAATCTGGAATAAGATGTTTGGCAAAATCTTGTTCCCATTCTTCGGACAAGTAGAGTCTCTTTCTTTGATCTATCTGGTAATGGGTGCTAGCTCATATGTTTGGCCAGTAGAAAAAGTGACTAGTTCTCTCATCAAATCAAGTGATATTGAACATCTAAAGTCATATGGAATAACAGAGATATCCTTGGACTTCGTTCTAGAAATTGTGTGTTCATTGTATGTTTGTAATTTTGCATCAAGTTCCATCTCTGCAACTCTGAATAGGACACAATTGAAACAGCGCATGAAGATGATCAGGCTACTGATTAATAATAATTGAAACATTTTGATCTGCAGCTAATTTTGTTTCAATTTTTTGATTTGCACCTTTTAGATTCCTTTGAAGTCACTTCCCTCTTAAACTCATCAAATAACATCCAACATATCTCTGCAGATTTGTTCTTTAGAAATATCAATGAAATTCTTAGCTCTTCTGGACAGACTGTGAACCAACTGAATTTTCTCCTTAAACTTGTCTTATACATCCAACAATCTCAAGCATAGTACATCCAATGAACTAGCCATAACATGTGTCAGAACACAGTATATATTTCATATCCTTTGGTTTGCATGACAAACCAAATACAACTTCCATCGCTGCTACGACCCTCCAGCAGATATTTTGTCTTCTGTAAAATAACTTATAGTTCTCTAAAGCATAACCATGTAGAGGGAGGCATTGGGACTCCCCAACTCCGATTTCTTCAAAAAGCATGGACAAAACCTTGAATGTTTGTGTACTGTAGTTTGCATTTCTCCTCTGTTATTCTCTAAGCTTCTCACAATATATTATTTGTTCCGTAACAAGTAAATCTTGTAATAAAAATATAGCAGAAATGTTCACTACAGGTTAAATTAGAGGGCATCTTGAAGTCTCTTTTTTCCTAAGCGGCCAATTTTTAGCTGGCAAAGCTAGATGTGTGTTAAACATTTGAACTTTGGTGGGTTATCAATTGGAGGCAAAGCCAAGGCACGAGCCCAGGTAGACTTGAACATGAAAAACTACGCAGCCTGTGATTCTTGGAGATTTGAGTGTTGAGCAATTTTGGCTATTAAACATTTTTCCTAAAGCAAAGCTTTGACGGATTCTGTGCAGTGATAGTTTCTGCGGCCTTTTAAACGGGGCATAATTGATGGATTTTGGGTCATTGTAAGTGTGATTTTAGGCATTCTACCGCACTTCCTCGTATTTAAGTTAACAAAGAGTTTCTTCAATGGCTACTACTTTCGACACCATCAATATTGCTACAAGTCCTCACAATCCTAATAAATCTTTCGAGGTATGCATTTAATTTCTTTTGCCAGATTTTTCCTCCTGTAAATATGAAGCATGTCACATCCTCCAGAAATATTCCTAAAGTATACTTTTGTGGTTTTGATTCGATTATCGACTATCCCTATTACATTCAAATGTTGCTCCATGTTTCAGTGTAGTTGATTCAGGTTGCCTTCGCTTTCTTAAAGTAAATTGGTCCATGCCAATAAATAATTTACATCACAAGGCTCTAATTAAGATCGCAATTTGGTTGTAAGTCCTTCAATGATGTTTTCCAAGAGGCAATTTACTTGCATTTGAAATAGCATATAATTTCTAAATTATTTGTTGATAGGTGTCTTGAAAAAAGTAGCCTTTATATCCCATTTGGTTTATATATGATATATGTATGTATATAGAGTTATAAAAATGGAATTTTATCAAGGAAGGGGGCTTTGTTTTGAACCTGCAAAGAACATTGTCTCTTTCCAGATAAATATGACAATATAGCACAAAAATTGGTTGCGTTAAAATTTTTATTTTTTGCACAATTGCACTGTGAAATTGATTTACCATTTCATGATAAACCATAACATGGAGTTGGGCTTGAATCTTTAATATAAAAACATTTCCTAATACCCAAGTGCCATGATTTTTTTCCCTACCTCAAGATGACCTAAGGCTACCCTAAGGGGTTAGGTAAAGGCCTTGGGAATGGGAATGGAACCTATGTCGATCGTGTCAAGCTCCCACTCCGCGGGCCTTAAGGGAACATAGGGGTGGGCTTGGGCACGTAATATGAAATATGTTCCCCAAGTTTAACTCCTACCTCCATTTTCCCTCATGATTTTCAAGTAAAGCATTCGGGAATGGAAGTTTGGCTAATGGTGTTGAGCTCTTTGCTTCCCAAGATTTGAGAAGCAGTTAGGATTCAGGAGTGGGCTTGGGCTTGTAATACATTCACTCTATATTCATATCTAGGTGCCAAAAGTTCAACATCTACCTCCTAGTGCCCCCACAAATGCCTAGTAAAGCCCTTGAGAATGGAACCTTGGAAATGGTTTAAAATCACTACTTCACAGGCCTTAAGGAGAACATGGGTTGGGTTTAGCTTGTAAGATGAGCACTAAATAGTCATCTCTAGGAGCCACAAATCCAACACTTACCTCCATATGCCCCATGGTTATTTCAGGATGGCAGGGAAGGGTCATCAACCGTAGGCCCATTGAGCTACTTGGCATTCATATTTGATATAGCAGACAATTTCATTATGTCCATGAGATTTATTGTAGTTAAGCACGATAAAATGTATTTGACCCTCTAAAGTATAGACATTGTATTTATTTATGTTGTTATATGTGGTTATTTTATGCATGGGTCATGTTATATTGTTTTATTGATCTATTATAGAATAGTTTTAAGTCATCTTCATTAATCAAGCAACAAAATAAAATGATTATCTTCGTAATTTATTTTTTTCTCAAATCACGCATCCACCAAATGATATTATCTTAATCTTCTCTTTCAATCGAAAAGATAGCTATTTGGGGGCCACATCCTAGGATAATCAGGTTTGTTTTCAACTTTCTCCATTTAATGAAATGAGGACTCATTCATATGAGATTTTGGGGATAATGATATTATTGTAACAATTTTGGACTAGTGTTTTGTTTTTATCTTCTGTTATATTTTGGAACGTGGATTACCAGGTTAGATGTTGGGAGGTCCGTCAAACTGGGGCTAGCAAGCTAAAAGAAGAAATGTCACATGGCCAACCGGTGAGGTGCTTTAAATTGTGGCTGGAATTCTAGTACCTACTATTTTTTCTTGTGAATTTTATTAAGAAGTTGTAATATGCTTGCAGGAACCAGGGTTGTGGTTTACTTATGGAAAGAAAAATTAATGAAGTTTCAGAGTATGCCTCTATGTTTTTATATTATGTAATGCTCCGCTCGATGTAGAAGGATGATGGTACCGTTGTTTTCTAACTTTTCTTTGTTGATTATGATAAACAAGCTAAAATGTGGCCACTTCTGACTGCGGGTCAACTAGTGACTGTGGCCATGCGTGATACACCTATTAAGGAAAGTGCATGGATTCCAGAAATGAACTTGCTTGCAACTAGAAGCTGGGAAAACACACTTAAGTATGTATATGATGGTTTTTTTTTATTCCATCTCTCTTTGCTTATTTATGTTATGACGTTGCTTGTAAATTTTAGTGAAGTTGTGACCTTAAGAATTTTAAAACCATTGGAGCATAGTGCCAAAAATTTAATATATTTTAAGCTTTGAGTCAAATAGAAACTTCTCATCTGGCCAAAATATTTATAGAATTATATGAGATTAAATGGAATAAATATGTTAGATTAACTACTCAACATTTTTCTTATATACCCAATACTTGTATTTCTCTTACCGCCTTAACCTCATACCTATGAAAACTTGTTAGAAACAAAGACGCCTTCCTTTTGATTTTCAACAACATTGTATTCTGCAAATCTTCATATAAAGTGTGTTGTATGCTCATTTTATTTCAAACTATGATTCTTTCTTGTTATCATATATTTTGATATGTACCATGTTATGTATTACTACCAAATAATCCCTTTAGCTATCATGATTGAATGTACCATATTCTATCAAATACCTTGAAAGTTGAAATCCCATTAATATTTTTTGTGTTGGTTGATAGTTTCTTATCTTAGTCCTGACTCCCATCTAACAATTTTTTAAAGCTAAGATAAACTAGATCATAATTTATGCAATCTAAGCATACATGATACTCCTTTCAACTTATCATATACCTTTACCTTATTATCCCAATACAGAACCATGTGATCCATGGCACTGTCTTTGTTTGAACTGGCTTTTCCAATCTCTAATATTGATGGCATGCATATTTATCTAATGAATGTCATTATTTTTTTCTCCAACACAGTTTAAGAATGCAAGAAAACAACAAATTTTAGTGTATGTCACCCATTATTTTTGTTGTCGTTGTTGTCAAAATATATCTTATATTTACAGAAAAGTATTTACAAACAACAAATCAAAAGGTGGAAGTGTATATACAATGAATCTTATATCAATATCCTCTTTTTTAAGAATAACAAAGAAGAAATAAAGTTTGTATAGGTTATCGAATCTAAATATTGATCATCTCTTATCAATAATTCACACTCAGTTAATAGCTAGACATGTACCTCATTACACCACATGGAACAAAAAGTAGATAGATAAATGGAACAAAAATTAGATAGAGAGCTAAATTCTTGATAAAAAAATAAACTTACACTTAATCTTCCTATGGAAAATAGAGCAGAGACTCTCAATCACTACCAAATTCCAATGAAGGAAGAGTGGACTAGATAGCTACAATTTCCAAACAAGGCAGCATAATAGTGAGCCCTGCATTGAAGGAGAACTAATTGATGGTCCTAATTATCTTTCCAAACAAATTAGAAATGATGTAATTTGTGTACTCACTTATCTTCTATTTCAACCGACACCCCATATTGCATTGAGAGTTGGAGTTAATAGATTATGCTAAAGAAACAAAGTTTAAAGCCTTTTTGGTTGATACTACTGTAAGCACTAACCAAAGCTCCACCCTGCATCCCTGCAAAATTGCCTCGATGTTGCAATGTTATTTTTCAACACGTTGGGCGAGGGATGAGCCCCCCCATCCTTGTGGAACATTTTTCTTCCAACCATACTTTGACCATAGGTACAATTGCATGATCTACTCTAGATGCTAAAATTGAGTCTTAATAGGCAACCAACAAGATACATAATAAATGTGTGAGGCATAGAGGATCTGTACAACCCTTGTCAACTTCCCATATTATGAGAGGTCATTATGATGCAAAAATCAAGGCTTACTCTAAAATATTTGAAGACACGGTACACTAATCCTGGATAGCCACGGGTGAAAGCCCCACTTCAAAATTTCAAATGCAATGCCTAGATACCTCACAATTACCCTAGGTTGAACATAAGTCTTAGTTGTGGGAATCTATTAGGCTGAGCGTCTAACTCTAACAACTAAAAAAGTGTCTCGTGGTCACTAACCACATTTGGCATAGAGCCAAATATGCGCAAACAAGTATAAGCACCATCAACCAAGCTCTGCTTAACACTCATAGAAATAAAGGATCCATTAGCAAAATTATTCTTTACCATGTCTAACCCATAAGGACGTAAGATGTCCTTCAATTTCCCCTGAATTCCACAACTTCAGATAGGTGAGCCAAGGCATCCATTATCAAATATACAAATCTGGGGAAAAGGAGCACCCTTGAAAAATAGATTGATTCAGCAAAATTTGAGGGGATAGTGAATTACTAAAAAGGAGAAATGTTGATGCATTAGAGAGTAGTGTGTTCACCATGGCCAAACATCGTGGTCCAAAGGCCTTAAAAAACCAACATGTTTGTGATGAAGCTCAAATCTACAGAAACGAGGCTGCTAGCCATTGTCTCGAGCCCATTCCAAGGCCTCTGTTGGGATGGGGTCCCCTAAGGGTAATTTTTTGTACAATTTTGGGTTAAATGTTTTTTAAACGCGTTGCGTGAAAAATTCAAGGGGATTTGGGGGTGGGTCAAAGCTCATTTATCATTGTAATGGGTAAAAATGGAAACCAAGAGTCTCAAACCATGGTTTAAGAGCATGGTATGTGTGTGTCAAAGTCTTATAAATATGTAAGATTCGAGTCGAGTAAGGATACTGATAGATTTTTTTCTTCTAATTAGTGTTTTGATCTAAGTTTTGGGCAAGTATATGATCGGTCTGGGTAGAAAGGCTCATGAGTTGTGTGCAAGGACTTTGTTGTTGTGTGCGCATATGGAAGGGAATGTACTGGGATAAAGATTGATTAATAAAGAAGAAGAGTTGGAATACTCTGTTGTAATTTATGTGTTATGCATGACTATGTTGCTTATCTTTTAATTTGTTTCTATTGAATGTGTATTTATCTAAGTTAAGTACTTGTAAAAGGATCTTTGTGTTTGTGAAAGGATTGCATCTACGTTAAGGATTTTATTGGAACTTTTTATGTGATTGCGCGAGTATCATTTATGCTCTGATAAGATAGATCTGATGGAGATGTAATAATCTGTTTAGGTGTATATGTAAAGGGTTTTTATTTGTGCGTAGATATGGTTTCTTCTGAAGTTTTGCGGAGACAGATAAACATTAAATCTAATAAGGGTAAAACGCACATCAAACGCTCCCTCAGGGTGTGGAAACTTGGTTCCAGCACCCCCACATACTTCTTCAGGTGAGACTTTGGTCTGCGCAATCAAATCATTGCCGAAAGGGCCAGTAGTTGAAGGATTTTTTTTGTTGCGCAGAACACTCTGAATCTGGATTAGGACCCCTCAAGCCAAAAACCTCTCAAGTTTGGATTACGTGTCTAGAATAATTGGACCCTGTACAAAACCTGTTTTCTCTTGTTGAACTACCTTCCATGCAATTTAGATCCATTTCCTTAGACATGATCTTGTATGGGACACAGAGTAAAGTAATGAGGCTCCAACCTCGAATGGTGCCCCTAGCTACATTCTTGGTAATGACTTTACTAAGGCCTTGATTGAGAGATTTATAGTCTTTTAGAAGAGAATTTTTCAGCTTTCAAACAACAAAAATGGATTTTTATTGTGTTCAACATGGCCTTGTAGAAATTATAATTAAGGCCATCCATTCCTGATGGAAAAATCGCAACAAAAGTCATCCATTCCTGATGGATTGCTATTTTTCATAGAAATAGGAGCTGAAAAAACTTGTATCTTTCTAGAAGTCACTATCCAATTTGACTCAATCACTACATCAAGAGATAGAAACCTTGAATGGAATGACCCTACAATGAGCATTATTAACATCCACCACATGATCCGTAAAATAATAAAGACAAAATGTATTGGAAATGCAATTATAACATGCCTTTGACCTTTGTTTGATCCTTTGCAAGAGATCCACCCGTTGATGCAAACCAAGAATCTTGTATCTGCCACTTTTATTGTCAAGTATTCAAAGCAGACTTTGGAATTTGGATCCCTCATCCTCTTCAATAATCCACTATATTTGAGAATGCACCCTTGCACCCCTTGTAATGCAATCCCTTTCCTTACAAATTGTCACTTTCCCTTTAAGGACCACATTGTGGAGATCCCTCTCAAGGAAAATGTGTATCTCCTTGAGTGTAAGGAGGGCATCTTGCAACTCTTTTTTCCTTTTATGGGTCATCATTTTGTCTCACCCATTCTATTACAAAGAAGACATTTCTCACACCCATCCTTATTTTCCTTATGCTTTTAAATATTATGTCATATGACTTGAAAGATCACATCCATGTAGTGTGGTCATCTGTTTTCTTTGAATTTACCCCATTAAAGCACTTGTATCACATATTGTTAAAATGGACCTATGGTACTAATGAAACTGTAGGTTTTAACCCTTTACATAAATTATCTGCAAACGAATTCTTAAAAACATAAAATAAACAATAGCGAGAGCATAAAACATAAAACAAATATACACATAGATTTTTCCCCTGGATCCCAAATCGGGACTACCAACTTGATTTTTCATTATATTCCTTTTAGTCTTACAACACACACACACACACACACACATATACATGTCAAAGCATTCATAAAACCCAATCCATTATCCATGTATTAGAACATAATTGTAGTTCCCTTAACCGGATCTACAAAATACCAGGGGCCGAAAACCATCATGCCCCAAAACCATGTGCAAACCCATGCACAAAACCATAGGCAAGTCCGCCCACTTAAAATAGGGTCCAAATTTTTTTTCTCGAGGTGTTGCCCCAGACCCCACACAAGCAGCTACCCACACCTTCTGATCCCCTAGTTGCGCCTGACGCAACAAACAGGGAAAATTATCAGTGATAGGTAAAGCAAAATTTGAATAGAAAGAAGATGGACTATACCTTTTTGGTTTCCTTCTTTCCCGAACTGAACTTCTCACATACAAATTTCCTCAACCACTTGTAGTGCAGGATGACAAAAGGGGGAAATTGAAGAAATGGTACAAGTGAATTCCTCGCTTATGTTAAGAGGAAATAGGAAATATCCCAAAAATGCATAATGAAGAGTACTCGGAGGAATTTGTTGGAAATATATCCACCTAGAACATGACAGTGAAGGGAAGTAATCCTAAATCTCACTCATACATAACCATATACATATATAACATTTGGACTTAGAATAAAATCATCGTAATGCTACTAGATATGACAATACATTAGATACAATCTAATACAAAGACGATAGCAATTAATGGCTCCTAAAATATTAATATCTTGACGAAAAGAGTGCAGTGAATAGATACTTTCCTGGACGGAAATTTACAATAGAACTACACAACCGGAATTATGTTGGATAGAATAGTTATTGAGTTTACAAAAAAAAAAAAAAACATGTATGGAGGAGAAAACTTGCAAATGAATTTTCAAAGACACTGCAGGAAAAGAATTTGGTTGTGGAAGAAAAATACTATGAACACAAAGGAAAGAATACATGACTGAATTAAACGTGTGAAACTTGCGTGATTTATTTGATTAGAAGTTCAGTCAAGCTAATTTTTTTATTAAAAAAAATGATTTCAGATTGTTAACCTTCATTGGATGTGATACATGTTGATGACCCTTGCAAAAAATGAAAATAATTGATGAAGGTTATAATAGAATTTGAAATTAATATATATGTATTATTCATTAACGCTAGTAGAAGCTAAAAAAAAACATGATGGTGGTGAATGTAGGTCAAACCAAATAGAGAAACAGGGAATCCTGGTTTAAATTTAGTACTTTCCTTAATGGAGTGAAGTCATGTTACGAGAGCAAGCTACTTCTCACATTAAGGTGCAACAAAGGCACTTGAGCGAGAAAAGAAAAGCTATGCAGGTGAAATTTTTATTCGATGAGCATGTCCAACCTACTCTGAATAGCTAAAAAGAAAACATTGAGGACGATGTTTCACTCGAGGGGGGAAGATGTAATACCCCTCATTGAAAAGAAATTATTTGTTTTACTTTTAATACAAGAAGCCTGGTAGATTATGGGCTATGCCGAAGGCCTAGTGATAAATTTTAATGTATCAAACTTTATTTTAAATTTTACTAATAATTTGGTTATGTGAGGAAATTTACAGGGAAAAGTCACTAAGTGAATATTTCATTTACCATAAAGTTAGAGGACAATTACTCCCGCCCCTAGAGGTCCCTAGAGATAAATAATCTTAGTTGGGGAACAAAGGAAAAAGGATGATATGAGAGGAAAAACCTCAGGCAACTAAGAAGAGAGGTAGGAAGATACTAAACCCTCTAGTAGGACGCTACAAAGGGAGGTAGGTCGTTGTGAGGATATAGAGTTCTTGAGATGGTTGGCCAGTAGAATTCTATCTGAATCCCGACTGCTTAGACTAAATTCCCTAGACTGTAGCTGGTTCAGACCAAGTGGTTTTGACATGGATTCTTAGTCAAAGCTCCAAGCATAACTTCTTTGATAAGTATATATGTGTCTCCCTATTATTACATGGTGGTTTATCAAATAACATAAACATCCTATCCATACTAGAAATGGTTGGTAAGTGCACAAATCCATACAAATTCATGTTTTGTTAACTTGTAAAGGTTGGTTATCCCTTGGGTCAACAAAAAAATATAATTTAGTAATTTTGATTTTCCTAATTTGGTCCTTACATAGACCAACTCTATGGTTTTCATAAATTCTATCCCAGTAATCAAAAATATTGGTTAAATATATTTTGGAATTGGATATGGATGATACAATTGAGTTTAATGACCTTTCAAGAGACAATTGTGATGATTGTCTTGTCTTTTAGAGATCATGTATCATTGACCTCAATGTAGCTAAGGATGCATCAATTTCATTAGTTGGATTTCTTGGTTCTTGTTTAGGGTTTTGTTTTTCTAAATTTTGGTTTGATTATGGTGGGTTTGGATTTAGATTAGCTTCAATATTAACCAATTCCTTGTAATTCAATATAATGGTTGTGTTTAGGGTATTATTTTACCATGTTTTCGTATTTTAATTCAATTTAAAAATAAATAAATAAATAAATAATGGACCATTATAAAGCTTATATGTAGACCAAATATGATGTATGGTATTCATTTAGTGCTTGAGGTTGTTTGTGAATCAACAATTTTTCTCAATACCTCCCAAAAATGCATCATGTGGTCCGAATATGGTAAAAACTTGGCTCAGGAATGCATGCACAATCCTTAAAATTCATGCAAGTTCCTAAGGTGTATTCATGTTCCTAGACCATGTGTGCATTCTTGAGTGATGTCAAGCTAGTAACCTGGCTAGTGTCCTCGTTGGAAGCTTAATTTTTATCGAGCCTAAATGCCCGAGAGCTCACATTCATTCATGGGAACATGCACACATTCTTGTGGGTGCACGTTCCTGATGACCCCATTGCCACTTTTGAGGCCATCATCTTCATGCGATCACCCTGATCCATAATAATCATCATACACACCTCTAGATATGAACTACTACAAAGAATTATTCCAATCTAATATAACATAAGAATGAGATTCCAAAAAATATATCACCTTCTTCTTAAATTCTTCTAGTACTCTACCTTAGTATGGTTTCCTATCAATAAAATCCCAACAATCAATTTCATCATTTTCATCTATATGAACCTTTAATATAGTATCATTTGCAACATTTTTCTTAAAACATGAAACAATTTTGACATTGTTGTCACCATTCAAATTCTTGTTATTATGATTCCAACAACATCAATTGTAATTTTCATCGAGCAACTCAAAAATTCTTGTTATTATGATTCCAACAACATCAATTGTAAATTTCATCGAGCAACTCATAAATTCTTGTTATTATGATTCCAACAACATCAATTGTAATTTTCATCGAGCAACTCAGATAATCAAGTTTCCTTGATATTCCAAGCAAAGAAATAGCTTTTAATACATTTTCAAATGCGTTTAAGTTCCTTGCATGCTTAGCATCTTGAAAACCCAAAAAAATTGGTACCTATTTTAATTTATATCTTTTATCAATCTATGTAGGATTTGAGCATATCTAGTCACTATTTTCTCTTAATAAAAATTTGACTTTCTTATCTATTGAGGGGGTAACTTGTTAACTTACTTTCTATCTTTTCCTATACGGAGGGGCCACAATAACTAACTAACTGTGGCTGAATGATCTTATTTACTTATTGTCTTTACACCAACTCCAAAGCTTACAAGGCAAGGCCAACTTTATCCGACACTTTGTATCAGACTACACATCCATTGTACATGGATTTTTCTGCCTACTTTGAAAGGATACCTTGCTTGTGTGGGATGAGAAAACTTCTCATGCTTTCTCTTAACTCAAACAATCCCTTACATCATCTCCACTCCTAAAACCCCCCAAACTTTGACCAGTATTTTGTCCTTACTAACATTTTTTTTAATTGTTTAATTAGATCTAAGGTCCTCTATATTACTTTTTTATGTTTACATTTTTTTAGTTATTCTTTAAATTCAAGACGAAATAGGGTCCACTAATGGTTATATTTTATAGTATTTCCATATAAAAAATCATGATGAAAAAACAAACCCCTCAAGAGATAAATCAACAACAATACTCAAATCCATTGCAACAATATAACCATTATGATTTCAATGTGTCACTTATAATCCAATCAATTTTGTGCATGTATTACATATAAAACATGTCTTAAAAAAAAAAAAACAATATACAAATTATAAAATAAATTATATAATACTTGGTAAATGTCATTAAAATTTATTATCCTAAACTAGATGCAAGAACTCTAGTTACCTCAAGTAAAAGGGATGAAAATCATTTTCATCCCCTTGTTCTCGCCATTCTACAATTCTATTCATTAATGTATGATATATGTGCCATTAATGTATGATATATGGCACATAGATGCACCTAATTACTCATTTTGTGCATTGATGCTTACAATAGTTAATGACATTAACTATGGCGAAAAAATGAGGTTTCAAACTATAATACCATGCTCTTGAGATACAAAGCCATGGACAATAACTTAAAATAATACCAAAATAATACCAATTCGTGAATAAAACACTAATATATGGTTGAAATTCCGAAGAGTCCACTAAGGATGGATCTCTTAGTCGATTAAGAGGATTAATATAAAAAAGATGGTTCTCTAGACGGATTGTGAGGATTAATATAAAAAAGATGGTTCTCAAGGCAACTTATGGGCCATTTGTATAGCCCTAAACTATGACATAATACCCATAAGGAATATAAAGGATATTGTTTCCATTTTAAGGTTTGGCACATCATAAATTATTTTTAATTTTTAATATATTATTTGATGCCAGCATGATGATTTGCAACTAGAGTAACATGGTCAATGTGTTAAAATGTGAACCACTAAAATGGCCTAAGGTAGGAAATATTTGGCTCGCTAATGTGATATGTTGGCCATTTTAAAGTTTATAAGCATGGCTTATATCCTCACTCTATTACTAACATTATTAATTATATTACTACCGTGGATTATAAAACCTCTATGGCTTGTGATTTTTATCCATATGATGTATTTTCATATTTTACCACCATGATAAGAGTCAAAGGACCATATCGTTTCCTTCCAATATCATGGGATAACTGAGATAGAATTACCAATTTAGCTCTTTATGAATTGGAATGTTTTTGGAGAAAGAAACATTAGGTCACTGTTTTGGAATGGTTCTTACCGAGTGCTCATTCTTATTGCAGGTATAATTTTTACTAATTGGTGCTTAATTTCCTTGAAAGAAAAAATGTGAGTCACATATTTTCACATGTTAAATTTCAAAAAATATTCAAAGTTTATTTTTTTTATTTTATAATTTTTTTTAGTTTTATTAAAATTAAATCTAACTATATTTTTGAAAAAAAAAACGAATGTGTAATTAAATTATTAAAATGTATAGTATATTTTTGAGATAAATATCTATAAGGAATTTGAATAAAGTGATGAGAAGTGATTCGAGTATTTTAATAACAGTGCAAGGATTCTAAGGATTTTTCTCAACGACTGTTTGAAATATTCACTTGAACTTCAAATGCCCCGATTACGGTCAATCCAAAGCCACATAGACTAAATGTATAACATTTTTTTAAACAAAAATTGAATTCATTTTATATTAAAATAATTTATTTTTTTGACTAAAATTTTATGTATATAAAATAAATTTCTCATTAAAATATATTTTGGTTTTAAAAATAAATAAATAATATATTAAAATTTTAAAAATAAATAAATAATATATTAAAAAAAATTAATAAAGCAATAAGATTTTTTTTAACAAATCTTCATTAATTAAAATCACTCAAAAATACAAGATTTTGTTAGATTTCATTTCACATTTGCATAAATAAAACTGCTTTATAATCCAAAAAATCAATATATTTAGAAATAATAAGACCATAAAATTAAATAACCACAAACAAATAGAAACAACCAAAAAGTGTCTTAACTATGAGTTAGAGATGATAAAGTATCATCAAAATTTCATTTATGGTAAAAAATTAAAATTAAAACTTGTAAATAATAAAAAAATATAATTTCACTAAAATAATATCCATTTATTTAAAAATAAAAAATTAAACTAATATACAAAATAAAATTATTATAAACATTCGTTTTACAATATACTTATTTAAATTTTATTTTTTTACATGTTTTTAATACATTTGTATATATTTATTTTAAAAATATGTTGAAATTAGTATATAATTTGCAAGATTGGATACAGTTAAAAGATACAATCTCTATTTAAAAAAAATATTCAACCATTCAAAAAAAATGTTTAAACTAATATGTACACTAATACCATCTTGAATTTGTTGAAGAGGCATGCATTTATTCTTTTACAATATTTTATTTTAGAAAGGTTTGAAATGGTTTTGAACTAAAATTTTCCGTAAAATAAAGATATTAATAATTCAGTCTATACAAAAAGAATGGTCAATTTTTCAATGCTCCTTGAATTTCACATGCCTCTCGTACATATAAATGGAAGTTCTGAAATGATGAAAATGTTCGTAATGTTTGAAACCATCGCAGATCTTCAAAGTGTATGTCTTCTATTCTCTTTGTCTTCGCCGGGGATTTCAAATTCTGGAGGCAGAGCAACTGGATCCAACTTCGACACAACCAACAACTGCAACACAAAACTCAAACTCATGTATTAGGAATGTACAACCCTCCAGGTAACAGGACTCTGGACTAGGTTTTAGGATTTAGGATTGTAGACTAGGTTTTAAGATTGTGTTCGAGTTGGTAATTTTTTGTAAAAAAAATTCAAAAAATTAGGTAATTGGAATATTTGAATTGCATTTTTGATAATGGAAATAAATTCAAAGACTTTTAGCTCACTCAAAATACCAAAGTTTAAAAACTATAACTCTTTCAAATCTGTCAAAATTTGTCCAGGAATTTCTATCTAGATTATTCTATGGGTTTTTTTAAGACTACTCCATTCCAAAATATACAATCTAAAGAAACAAACACAGTATCTTGACTAACGCAGTATCTGGCACAAATTAGTTTGTGAAGGACTTACATGTTGTCGAGAGTAAACTTGATCAGCACAGTCATACACTCGACGAAGATCCTTGTTAGAATGCAGGTCATAGAGATCCCTCACGCACTCTCTCATGTTGTGCAGCGAATAACCGGTCAGTTCTCTCAGGTTTGATTTCTAGAGTGTAGACAAATTATTTTAGTGCTCTCTAAGGATTCAGAAATTTGTTACAGAAGCATAAATGAAAGACTCAGTGGCGGAATAAGGATATATACCCATATGTCATTTTCGGTTGGATTAAGGATCAGCAATGCATAGTAGATTATCGACGCGGCAATCAATGAAGGATAGTAGCTAAGAAATTTATATTCTAAAAGTGTCAATTCCGCCAGAAACTCCGTTAGACATTGGAGTTTTTCGAATTGAACCTGCATTAAGTCTCAATGAGAGTATCAGAATATGGAAATTATCATAGTATTCACGGCCCAAAACTGTAAAAAAAAAAAAAACCTAGATATATTGTGAAACCCAAACCCTGCTTACCCCTTCTATTGGATCAGCGCGTTCAATTACGGATCTGTGAACAGAAACATTCATAAGCTTTTCATAGTGTAATATAGTGAAAATTTATTAGTTTTCAATTAAGACTCTTTATTATAGTAGGATGAACTCTATGATGTGAATAGTGTTGATTTGATCTTTATTATAGTAATTTGACCTCTATGATGTGAATAGCGTTGATTTGATTCTTTACTATCTGTCAGAACTTATTATTTTAGTAAAATAACAAGTTGTGATGAATATGATTTGATTCTTTACTATGTGTTTTACTATGTGTCAGAACTTATTATTTTAGTAAAATAACAAGTTGTTATGAATAAAGAATTAAATGAATGATATTTATTATATTCAAATAAAAAGTGAAACGGTATTTTATTGTTAATTTTACTTAAATATTAATACTATTTATTTTTATATTCATAATCAATATAATTAATGTTGTTTATTATATTTACATTATATATATTAAGTTGGAGAGCATTTTTAGAAACAAATATATTTTTTGATTTTTATTATGAATTGCTCTATTATATATAGTTAGCTTGCTCTTTAACATATTAAGTTGGAGGCTCACGTGGTGTAGAACAGTCGGTGATGGGGTGCATTGTTAAGGCACTCCGTTCTGTAAGGTCACCGGTTCGAAACCCGTGGGTGGGATGAGAGGAGAAAAAATGGAAAGATTAGGATTAGTCTAAACGAGAAAAAAAAAACATATTAAGTTGGAGAGCACCTCTAGATACAAATATAAGTTTTGATTAAAAATAAAATTTAAATTTAAAGGAAAAAAAAAACAATAAACTATAAAATAGAAAGCATAAAACTCTCTAATCCAATATGATAGAAATGTTGTAATTCCCACTTACATTTTGATTTTCAAAATAAAATAAAATTAAAATTAAAAAAAATAAAATATAAAATAAATAATTAACAAATATAACTATAGTTAATAATTAAACCAATCCAGATTTGCAAATGAATTCGATCTCTCTGCTTGGTAAATTTGCAGTTAATATGGATCTAGGATGGTTGATAATATATCTCACATTACAAATATTTAAAAAAAAACATTAAAATTAATTAAATATATCCATTTAAAAAAAAATGAAACAAGATTCTGGAGATTTACGTCACTCTATTATGGAAAATTTTAATTTACAAATAAAATTAGTTATAAAAACATAGATTATCAATACCACATGTCCAAAATACCATAAATCATTTCATATGAAAAAGAGCCTAACTATTACTAAAATAAATCTCAAACTTTGATTTGTGTACCTAAAATAAATCTTGAATTTTGATTTGGGTATACTAATATGAATATTTTAAAATATTCTTTGGTTAAATCTCAACAATCCACTTAATAAATATTGATTAACCTCTCTATGATATGTAATAATTTGTTTTTCAGAGGATTTGGGTATACTAATATGAATATTTTAAAATATTCTTTAGTTAAATCTCAACAATCTACTTAAATCAATATTGATTAACCTCTCTATGATATGTAATAATTTGTTTTCCATGCAAAAAATTAGTGTAACAGTTACAAATCAAAATTTGAGATTTATTTCAAACGTAGTTAAGCTTTTTCCACCCTTTTAATTAAAAAACAAAAAATAAAAATAAAAACTATTTGAAGCATGAAATGAGTTATATCTTAAAAAATACTTTTAATATATATCACTTAAATTTGACTGGAAAATGAAAGAAGTGAGATACATATCTAAATATCTTACACAAATTATCATGTATTCAGTGACCTGATAAAATAAGATTTATCACATATTTACTGACCTGACAAACGTGATCGTTGTGGGCACCACAATATCGAAATTCAAAGCGATCAAAGCTTCTGTTTCCAGAGCTATAATATCTCTATCCTGCACACCAGATTTTCAAAATATCCATGAAGTGCAGCAATTGGCGAAAGATGAAATCTTGTGAAAGAAAAGGAAAAAAAATACCTTGATGTCAATCACGTCGTGAAGTGTTTTCGCAACCTCGCCTGACCAAGGAGTCTGTTCGATGCTTTCCAAATGTTTTCTGCAGAGGAGGGATTCAATAAAATTCTCCGCTCATAATAGGTCTCAAATTATGTAAATTTATCAACTGAGTTTAAATAATAAATAAAGATGAACAATGGAAATTTTGATGTCACTTACGCAGAATCGAACAACATAGCCAGCCCTAAACCATCAAGACTACTCGCAGAATAGTGTCCCACAATTGAAAGGAACCGATCAAAATTGCGGACTGCTAAATGAAGAGTATCGGTGTATAAATGCAAACGAGCAGATGCCTGTATCTCATACAAATAATTTTTCAGATCAATCATTAAAAATAATAGCATAAGCAATGGCAGCGGGAGATAACTGAGAACTTACATATATGATAAAATTAACAGCCATCGTTCGATCATCAGCCTCCTCTAAGAAACTGCATTTTATGTTTTTAATGTAATTTTTATTAGGTCTGAATATCAACTGCAAATCGAAACATGATTGGGGTTAGGTATCTTACTGAGTGAAATTATAAGGAAATTTTATTTTTATTTTTTATAAAATGACTAATTTATAAAAAAAAATCAATGAAATCATTTACAAATTTGAATATTTTTTCAAAGATACTTGAAAACGTTCAATTTTTTTCAAGAGATCATTTACAAATTTGAATATTTTTCAAAGATATGACAACAGTGCACATAAATAACAATATTAGCCAAAATTTTAACACTTAAAAATAAATTTTAATGAGAGAAAAAATGAACTTAAACTTAAATAAAATCAATCACTTCTCCGCTACCTAATTTCCACATACATATCATTGTTTAGCATTGTCCAAAAATGATAAGCACTTTTCAAGGCTCCAAAAAGTCTTATGTTAGAATAGACTCATAATTTAAATACAAATTTAAAATTAAACAAGAATTTGATTGCCAACATTCAATGACTTAAGAATATATTTTAAGTAATTAGTATGTCATATTTAATTTGAAACTATATAGATATAATGAGTACTAAGTAAATTATTTAAAAATTATAAGAAATTAGTTAATTATAATTATTTCATAGAAGTGATCATAAACTAATAAATTATCAAAAATAATATCTACTATATAACCTCTTAAATTTTAAAAAACCTAAACAGAATATATGTACCTCATCACAACGCACTCTCTTCATGATATCCTCGCCATAAATGTATAATAAATCTGTTTCAAAACATCATAGAAATTTACAGTGAGTTATTTCATTGAAAAAATATTATTTTTTTGGTAAAAAAAGCTAACATTAATGGTAATAGAGTAGTATATACATCCTGGTACTTGTTTTCTATCAGCTCATACATAAATTATAATTAAAATATTCTTAAAAACTAGAATCACAACCATGTTCCAAAAAACTAATGCTACTCATTATATTAATATAAAGGAGTATATACATCCTAGTACTTGTTTTCTTTCAGCTCATACATAAATTATAATCAACGTATTTTTAAAACAGAATCACAACCATGTTCCAAAAAAAACTATTACATCATGTAGCTTATCAAATTGCTACATATATAATCATGGCTACTAAATAAATAAATAAACTGTATCTAGTATGAACACTAATCTGCTGCTGTTCCAGCAAAACATATCAGCCTGTTCCCATTATCCTTAGATCCGGTGCCTGTCATTTCCTTTCTCAATCGAAGATAATGTGATTACAGATTCTAAAGGAATAGTTTGAAATTTTATGAAAAAAAAAAATTCATTAATAGTGTCATTTATCAATTCTTAACCTATATTATGAATATATGTTATTGCCCTCGAAAACTTGAAGATAATCTATATATGTTATTGCCCTCGAAAACTTGAAGATAATCTGATAATGTGATTACAAATACTGAAGAAATATTTTGAAAATTTATGATTAAAATAGTGTTAATTATCAATTCTTAAACTATATTATGAAGATAGGTTATTGTCCTGGAAAATTTTATTGCAAATTACATATTTTAAAATATTTCGAAAATTTATATTTTATCTATCAACACTATTATATATAAATCATATATATATATATATATATATATATATATATATATATATATATATATATATATATCAACATTATTTTATATAAAAAATAGTGTTGTCTAAATATTAAACATTTAAAAAAAAATTATTACAATTTAGTGAAAAAAATTGGTATCTTTGTTATTTAAAATTGGTTTTTGATTAATTCAACAATTGAAAATATAAATTGAATTTTAACTGGATTCAGTGTTATGAAAAATCTATAGTAATCTCTATTTGATTTTTTTAAAATAAAAAAAACATGTACTAATATATTTTCCAGAATAAAACCAAAATATATATCATCTATATGTCACACTATTAAAAATAAAGCCATATCATATAAATCTAAAAAAGAAAATGACAACTAAATTATCAAATATACATCCCAAAATTTTGTTATAGCATATATGCCTAGCCCAAAGAATTTGGAAAAACAAAAAAAAATGCAAATAAAAGCTAGATACTATGGAAAATCAATGTGACATGTGACTTTTTTTTTTTCTCTGATTTGATTATCTTCCATATATATAGTTTATGCTAGCTGATCAGTCTAAAATCTCTTTCAAATTCTGACCAAATTAAACTGAAAAATATACCCAAAAAGACCCTCCCAAATATATAACAGATAGAATACTCCCATATAAATGTAAGCGTTCTATGTGTACAGCCTCCCAAATATATAACAGATAGAATACTCCCATATAAATGTAAGCGTTCTATGTGTACAGCCTATATCAAGCATGTTTTCATTATAATATGCGCCTGTAAAAACCTGTCATTGCTCATCATTTGACTGGTAACTATGGATTATTACTCACCTTCCGGTAACAGAGACCCGCGACCATAGCGTGTCCGTTTGGTCGGCCTCGGCCTTCTTAATGTTGTAGAGCAGATGGCGTCCACTCGACGCTTGTTCTTAGAAGGTTGTTCCATCACTTGTTCCAACACTTGATGAGTGTTTAATTGTTCCACCACTTCTTCCATCACTTGAAAAGATTTAATTGTTCTCAGTTATCTGCCACCATTAAACACAAAAGAATAAACTCGAAGTGTGACGATCTTAGGATTGGCATATCACAACGCAGAGCGGACATGAAGAAATTCTTGTAAACACAAATTGCAATGCATTTGAATTCAGACAGCCATGGATGAGATGTACCTGTGGTTTTAGTTCAAAGAAGGATTGAACCCACGACGTCAATGATGGATATGCAAGAGCAGACCAGTCGCAGCGCCTCCTAGACATCATCTATTGACAAGAACGGTATAAATAAACAGGGCAGGAGATGTGAGAAGATCAGCAGTTGGTTGTATAACGATACGTTGGTTTCGTAACGATACAACGGTTCAATATAAATTAACTACCCATAAAGTTTTTTACTTCCAGGCCTAGACTTTCAGTTTCACATTACGCATCATATGAAAAAATTTTACTACGGTTATTCATTTTTGACGACCCTTCATATTTTTACGGTGAAACTTTAACCCCGAAGTTCCGCTCTCTTTTCACCTACCAAGAAATCCCATCGCCAAGAACCTGAAACTGCACATATTCAGAGCCTCATCAATATCTTCCCGTGTCAGTACGTTTAACCTCCCCATCGCAAGCTTTGAAAGTGATAGAATGACTCTGAGAAACAATAACAATTTATCTACCTAGTTAGATTTATCTAATTCCCAATATTTTTTTTTAATTTCTACATTCGAAAAAGAATGTTTGTATTTCTTGATATTACGAGGCTACATTATTGTTTGTTATTTTTTCTATAGTTATTTAATTTTTTTAGTTTTTAGACTTTTAAATTTTTTTATTTTGGTAAATATGAATAAAATTTCAATTTTGATGATTACCCATCATACTGGCCTTAGACGTCATACTAAGTTGTAAAATGTGGTTTTTGCATTAAGAAAAAAATTGTTAAAAATCGTCATCCTTAAGTGAGACAAGAAAATGGATTTAGGTCACTGAGAGTGGGTTTTCCCATTCATTTGGCAGACAACAAATAAGAGCTAAGTCAGTCAATTATTGGTAGAATCTGAAATCAACTGCAATTAAGTGTTTAAATTTATTTAGAATCTGCAATTGAGTTAGGTTAATTTGAATTTTTTTTCAGAATGCTAATCCTAGTTAATTGAAATTTTTTATTATTATTGACAAAACCCTAAAATCTCAGATTAAACGGCATGAATCTAAAACTGCAGCTTTAGATATGATTGCGGCAGTAGACTTCGATTCTTGTAGGGGCGGAGAAGTTTTAACAGACGATCTGAGATTATATTTATAATTAAAAGGAAAGTGGATCCGGATGCTCCAGAAAGTAGGTCTCAACACTACTTTTTCAAGCGTTCCCCCTGAATTTAGATACGAATCCCAGAGAAGCAGTTCTACTAGGGTCATTTTCATTGGCAAACGTGATTACTGCTGTTTCTGTGCTTTTGATTTCAGCGGTCTTGGAGCCAACCCGCCTTAGTTTTATGAAAACTCTATAGCAAATACATAGGAACCTCTGTGTTCAACCGAGTCGAATTATAACTGATTTTTGTTGGCTCATTTTAACTATTGTTTTCTTTGTTTGTTAAAAGCTTTGATAGATTATTTTAAAAGAAAATAGTTTGGCTGGTTAAAGTGGACTGTCCTTTTCTATTTTCAGTTGCAACCTTCTTACCCTCGCACCGTCTTGAGCAGAGAAATGTGCCAGTATGTAAGTACACAAGATCCCTCTTTTGATAATCTTGGTAGCACCGTCGTGAGCCGAGCAATGTGCCTCTATGAAAGTACACAAGATCCCTCTTTTCACAATCTTGGTAACTTTGCAGTCCTAATCTTCTACGCTGAGTAATGGAAGTTTTCACTAGGTTATAGTTAAAACTTTATTGGGAGGGGTGGAGGATAGTCACTTTGCATAGTTAAATGATGATTAGTTTGTATAATTGGTGATTAGAATTTTATTATGAGTAGATTAGTATTTTTCCATCCTAAAAAACTAGCCTGGCCTAAATTCAACCTCGTCCCAAAAAAAAAAAATGATAATCAAACCCAATAAACCTAATCTTCTATACTGAGTAATGGAAGTTTTCAGTGAGTATAGTTTAAACTTTATTGGGAAGGGTGGCGCATAGTCACTTTGGAGAATTAAGTTTCCCAAAGAGCTTCTAGGCTTCTTGCATAATTATGGTGATTAGCTTCTATAATTGGTTAGCATTCGATTATGAGTAGACCAGTAATTTTCCATCCAATAAAAAACTAGCATTGGTCTAAATTCAATCTAGTCTCTCAAAAAAATACACTAAAAGTTTAAATATCTTATTTAAATTCAATCTAGTCCCCAAAAAAAAAAATAATCAAAATACAATAAAGGTTTCTTATTTACAGATGGCTGCCAACATGGTATTTTCTGAACATATAACAGAATTGTCCCTTGATCTGTATGAAAAGGGGTAACTGACCTTCAGCTCCTTATTTTTGCCTAAATTCAACCTAGTCCCAAAACAATGATAATAAAACACAATGAAAGTTTCTTATTTACAAATGACAGCCAACATGATATTTTCTGAACATATAACAGAATTATTCCCTGATCGGTATGAAAAGGGGTAACTGACCTTCAGCTCCTGATTTTTTTAGAGTGTTTGGTTATTTTTTCCTTGGATGTTGTCATTTATTCTTGAAAAAATATCTCCAATACTGATAATTTTTTTCTGAAAAGCATTCTTACAAGTATTAATGATCTGATTTGTGTAAGATTTGTGTGGAAGTAACTCAGTTTCGTGAACATAACCAAGCATACTTCCTCGACAAACTAAAGGGCCCTTGCACAAATAGTTGTCTGGTGTGAGGGTCTATTTTTGTAAGTTGGCTAGAGTTATTTGAAAAAGCCTTAGCAAATGGAAAGGTTTAAACGTGTAATTTATTTCCTTGTCATTGTGAAATTCTTCCATCTTAATTTGCCATCTGTTTAAAGAAACAGTGTGTTGTCCCTAGAGGAATTTTGTCAAGCAGATATCCGTCAAAACCGACATCCAAACCAAAGGAGGGCCATGCTACAGAGTGCAAATCTGACACAGTATTGCTGATAGAAATATGACATTTTCCATTTTACATATACGATTTTGAAGGCGGCACATAAGTTAGATTGTAGGAATTTGATATTTTCCATTTTATAGAGTAGGATTCATCCCAAAACTATTTTCTTCTACTATTCTTATTATCTCTTGTTTCTTCTACTATTCTTATTCTCTTGTTAATGAAGGATTTCAATGTAGATGCTCATTTCTAATTATAATTGAGATCGATTGCACTAGATGCATTGATTTGAGTGTAAATGATTTTTAATCATATTTGATTTCTTATACTAAATGCATTGATTTAAGTGTAGATGGTGATTTCTAATCTTATTTGATTTCTTGCACTAAATGCATTGATTTCAATGTAGATGTTGGTTTCCAATCATGTTATCTTACTTGAACTAGATTCATTGATTTGAGTGTAAATATTGATTTCTAATCCTATTTGATTGCATTAGATGCATTGATTTTAGTGTAGATGGATAGGAGTTAACATGGATCAAATAGGATTATAAATCATCTACATTGAAATAAATGCATCTCATGCAAGAAATCAAATATCCTTAGAAATTAATATCTACACTAAAATCAGTACATCTAATGCAAATAATTAAATAGGAATAGAAATCACCGTCTACATTGAAATCAATGCATATAGTGCAAGCAATAAAATAGGATTAGAAAATTAAATAGGAATAGAAATCACCGTCTACATTGAAATCAATGCATATAGTGCAAGCAATAAAATAGGATTAGAAATCATAAATGCATATAGTGCAAGCAATAAAATAGGATTAGAAATCATCATTTACACTAAAATCACTGCATTTAGTGCAAGCAATCAAATAGGATTAGAAATCATCTACACTGAAATCAATGCATCTAGTGCAAGAAATAAAATAAGATTAGAAATCACCATATACACTGAAATCAATGCATCTAGTGCCAGAAACATTATATATATATATATATATATATATATATATATATATATATATATATATATATATATATACACACACACACACACACACACACACACACACACACACACACACATATATATATATATATATATATATCCCTCCATCTCTCCTTCTTTTTGTATCTTATCACAACTCCCCACACACACACACACACTCTCCCACACCATATCTATTAATCTCTAAGTCCCTCCCTCCCTCTCTCCATCTCAATGCATTGATATCAATGTAGATGTTGGTTTCCAATCATATTTTCTTAATTGAACTAGATGCATTGATTTGAGTGTAAATGTTGATTTCTAATCCTATTTGATTGCTTGCATTAGATTCATTAATTAGATGGATAGGATTTAATATGGATCAAATATCATTAGAAATCATCTACATTTAAATCAATGCATATCGTGCAAGTAATCAAATATCATTAGAAATCAATATCTACACTACAATCAATGCATCTAGTGCAAACAATCAAATAGGATTAGAAATCACCATCTACACTGAAATCATTGCAACTAGTGCAAGCAATCAAATAGGATTAGAAATCACCATCTACACGAAAATCAATGCATCTAGTGTAAGCAATAAAATAGGATTATAAATCACCATCTACACAGAAATAAATGCATCTAGTGCAAGAAATCAAATAATATTAGAAATCACCATGTACAGTGAAATCAATGCATCTATTGTAAGAAATACTTTTCCCTCTCTCCCTTATCCATCTATATCTATATCTCCCTCCATCTCTCCTTGTTTGTCTCTTTATCTCAAACCCCCCAAAACACACACACACTCTCCCACGCCATATCTATCAATCTCTAATATCTATGTCCCTCCCTCCCTCTCTTCATCTCTCTCTTCTTCCCTCTCTTCACCTTCCATCTATATCTCTATCTTCCCCTTCTCTCTCTCTCGCCCACTTCTATCTCTCTTTCCTCCTGTTGTCCTCTCTCCCTCTCTCTCCATCTTCCTTACCACTCCCTCACTCTTTCCACCTTTCTCTATCTATGTATTTCTTCTTACCTCCTTCTCTCTCCCCCTCCAAGTTCGTATCTCTCTCTCTCTCCACCCTCCAACTTTGTTACTATATCCCTCCCTCTTGCCATCTCTCCCCACTTCTCTCCATATCTCCTTCTTTATCTCTTTATCTCACCCCAAACATATAGACTCTCTCTCCATTTATCCCTTGTGAATCCCTCTCTCTCTTCACTTATCACTCTCTATGTATTTCTTCTTCCCTCCCTCTCTCCCCCTCCAACTCCATATATTTATCCATCCTTCTCTCCTCCTCTCTCCCTCCCTCTCTCCTCCTATCTTTGAAGTCCTCTCTCTCTCATTCTCTCCTACCCCCCTCTACCCCCCTCCCACCCCCCAATCACTCTCCTCCTCTCTCTCATCCTTCCTCTCTCTCCCTTTCTCTTCTACCTCCATCTCTCTTCCCCCATCACACACACTCTCTCTTTCTCTCTATTCCCTCCAATACTCTCTCTTCCCCATCTCCCTCTCTTACTATATCCCTCCCTCTCTACTCCTCTCTCCTTTTCTCTACATCTCTCCTTTTTCTCTTTATGTCACCTCTAAACATACACACTCTCTCTCCATCTCCACTTCTCACTCCCTATGTATTTATTCTTCCCTCCCTCTCCCCCTCCAACTCCATCTCTCTATCCCTCCCTCTCTCCTCCTCTCTTGCAAGTCCTCTCTCTCTCTCTCTCTCTCTCATTATCTTACTCCCTCTCTCCTTCTCCCCGCCCACACCCCCACATCCTTCTTTGTGTCTCACTCTCCCTCTCTTACCCTTCTCTACCTCTCTCACTCCTCTCCCTCTCTCTCTCTTCATTTCTCCTCTCCCCTCTCCTTCAGTTTATTTTCATCTCTCCCTTATGACTCCCCATCTCTCCACATTTATGGCTCTTATGTATTTTTTCTTCCCTCCCATATATATCTAGAGTTAATATATATCATGATATATTAATATATATATTATAATATAACATATTTTATTATTCCATAAAGTTAATAATATTAATATTATAATATATTAATATGAATATTATATTTAATAATAATAATAATCTTTTGATATTAATATTAGTTAATAATGTTTTTTTTTCATGGTATTACTAATAATTTGGCTCATATTCTTTAGTTAAAAAAACTTCATTTTTGAGTTTTCCTAGATATAAAGAGGTTTATGAGTAAATATAAAAAGAGGTTTTATTGATTTACCATATCTCTTTTATTCACCATTGTATTTGGCCCATAAGCTTGGTATATACTTAAATGTTGATTTCTAATCATATTTGATATATTTTTATGTATTTGCCATACTTTTTTATACATATTTTATATTAATTTATTTACCATGCCTCTTTTAAATAGAGTATTTGGTATTTGGCTCATAGTATTTAGCCCATGGTAATAATTTGTCCCATGGTATTTGGCCCATAGGCTTCACCTAAAAAAACCTCATTTTTTAGTTTTTGTAGATATAAAGAGGCGAGTAAATATAAAAAGAGGTTTTATTTATTTACCATACCTCTAGTCTATTTATATTTTAATTTATTTACCATACCTCAAGAGTTTTTATTTATTTACCATACCTCTTGTTTATTTATATTTTTATTTATTTACCATACCTCTGCTTTATTTATATTTTTATTGTATTTTTATTTATTTATCATACCTCAGCTTTATTAATATTTTTATTTATTTACCATACCTCTTTTTTTAGAGTTCTTAAATAAAAACAAAAATCTAATCTAATTGTGTTGAGTTAATAAATTTTTAATTATTTAATTATACAATTATTTAAAAAAATTTATAAACAAACATTAAATTTTTAATTTACTTATCACTTCTATAGTCAATTCTATTTCTAAAATACTCTTAGTTTCAATTCTATTTCTATTTTGTACAAACCAAACAAATTAGACACTAATATCCATATGGTACATGGTACATGTGCATTATTGGACAAAGAAAGAAAAATATTGTTACAATAGCTCAATACACAAAATACTACATAAAAGTGTTGTAGATTAATTATTACACAAAATACTATATAGAAGTGTGATGGATTAGGAATTCAAATTGATTAACTTCTTGAAAATCTAACCATAAATATACACAAAAATATCATGGAGAGTTCTCTTTAAAGGATTTTTAGGATACTTGCAATGGCCACACATAGTTTTAGCTCTTACATGCGCACTTATATCTTTTCTAAGTTTAGACTTTACATGTAACACATGTATTTTTAAGATACTTGTAATGGTCACACATAGTTTTAGCTCTAACATCCACGCTTAGCTCTTTTCTAAGTTTAGACTATATATATAAACTACATGAAAAGTGAGAGTAATTAATACATTCTGAAATCCATTTTAATTATGACCAATAGTATACCTAAGTGTTGTTTATGATTCTCAAATACATTTTTTTTCAATAGCTTTGTGATTATGTCATTCAATTTATAAGAATTCAAATACATTTTTTCATTGTTTATAAATTCTTTAATGAAACAATATTTGTAAGTCTTAATTCTCTATGGTTAATTATTGTAAATAGAATCATATATATATATATATATATATCATCAATTCATTTACTTTGGATTAGAATATAATCATAGTTTTTTAAATAAAATTACAGAACCATGGGTTCAACCACCATGTACCATGCACCATGTGCGTCAAAAATGGTCATAAAAAATTGCCCAAAAAAGTTCTTTTGGGAGTGTTTCAGTGACTAAACCCAATGCAACATATAATGCATATGGGTAGTCATGCAAAGAATACAAAACATACCCAATATTCTCTTCTTCTTCTTCTTTTACATACAAGGGGTCATAGGAGTTCATTGTTTCTCTACATAAAAAAAACTTCTAAATTCACAAATTTTGTTAATGAATCTGTAACATTTTTCAAAGTATCTTAGTTAAGAATTTTTGTCAATATGTAATTGATAAAATTATTAATAGTCATAAATCAATCAACATTAATAATTTTCACAATTAAAATGGTCCCCTTTTTCTTTTTCCACCTCTTTGTTGATATTTTAACCTTGATGACTTAACAGAGGTAGTATAATATTCTTTATAGTTATAATGTTCTCGTAAATATGTGTAATTTGTTTTACCTTAAAACTCAAATTTTTTGAATTATTAAATATTCTTCATAATTGGACATTTTATTCAAAGATTTACCAATGATCAAAGAAGGTAATTCTTCTAATATGATATCAATCTCTGTGCTTTCTAATAAAGATATAATGGAATCCTTTATCTTTTCAAAAATCCTACAAATTGATCTTGTTTTAAATTTAAAAAGATGTATATCATATTTATTTATATTTTAAAATTTGCCATGTATTCAATTTTTACCAAATAAATTACAGTGAGAATGGCAACATCACTTATTTGAAATTGATTTTAGAATCATTCACAATTGTCAGAGAGTATATATCTAAACCTATAATGAAATAGAATTTTAAATTTTTAACAACCATACTTGAAATTATTTATCAAACTAATCAAAATTTTATTTTGTGATATGTTTATAAATTCTCAAAATGTCATAGCTTCCTTCAAATGAGATGATTCATTTGAAATCTATTTCAAGACTAGTCACCAACTCTAATTTTCACACTATATATCTCCAAAAATATAATGAATTGCAATTAGACATTTCTCGATATATTTTTTTTTAGTATTTTCATATTTTCACCATTATAAAAAAAAAAAAAACCATTTTTTCACCATTATAAAAATCCCAACGTGACTGTAGAAAAATCATAGATTTGCATCGTATGATTTCAAATATTATGGATTATGCTTTCAAAAGAAGATAAAATAACTAATAATTATAGTCCACTCCAAGTGAGCAATTTTCTTTTTATAAATTTTCTTTTACAGAGATGAGTACTTTTGTATTAAATTTGTACCCGATATCAGCAATACCCAGGAGAGTTACATTGTTAGATTGCGGAAATTTCGGATGTTAATTTGTATCTAGTAATCTTTACCTATATTACATCAAAAAACCTTAGTGTATCAATACTCTTATTTTCCAAGAAGAGTATATGCGGCAAAATTGGAACAAAAACCTTAGACATTTAGAAAAACATTACATTGTTAATTAATCATAAGGGTTTCTCTGTTGGTTGATGTCAATATCATAGGGAGGTTCTGTAGTAGGACTATCCAGCTGAACACCTTGTATTGTGAGATCCTATATGATGTTCAAAGTGCATCGACTTTATCTTCAAGGCGTGAAATTCTCAATTACCTTTTTATAATTAATATATGTGATGATATATATGTAAAGAAGACTTGGTCTTAATATCATTATTGGAGTAACTGCACTGGAAAACATTTATAAGCATATCCTGGATCTAAATCACTAATAAAAGAATATTTGAACCCAAAAAAAACTTGAATACAAATCACAAGTGGGATGAGCAAGTGGAAAATTCGTGGAGCCCACTTTAGGATAAACCCTAGTATGTGCAAGAAGTAAGGGATCTAAAATTGTATAGTTTATTGGCATGATTTAGAATGCACTATTATATTATTACAGTGGAAAATTTTGGAGGATTCAACTCACAAGACTATCTTTCTGAGCAAGTCCTAGTTTGGTGAATTGGAGTTTGAAACCTTTTAGAAATAGTTCGAGGCATAAAAAGATTTTTTGGGGTAAAATTTTGAAGTGTTTCAACCCCAAGCACTATTATACACATTTTCCAATGATGCGAGAATCACCTCAATCAAAATTTGTATGCAAAATTTATGCCACCTGGATCAACCCTCATTATTCATGAAGAGGGGGCTAGCCATGTGATCAAAAGAGTGGAGGCCCTAGAAGATTTTATATTATAACTTTAATTAAGAGTTAGAGGAGTCGAACTTAACCACTAATAGGCTATCAGGGTTTGTTATAACCAGAAAACTAAGTGAAAAAGGGGTTCCATTCTATTTGAGTGAATTTTTATTCCATAAGTGAGAAAAGTAATAAAGTGCAAACATAGAGAGAAAATAGAGGGTGTGTGTATTATGGAAGCTCATAGGCCATGAGTCTTAATGTTTTGTACTTGTTCCCATTTCAATTCAAAGAGAGTAATAATAGAGCATCACCTTCCAATTGGGTTCTTTCTCGAAAGGGTTTCTTGGGTCATATCTTGTATTATTATGGTTGTGAGTGATTGTATTTGTGTATGTTCTCTGTTCTTCATTTTTTGTATTACATGCATAAAAGAAATAACTTAATATATCCATAAGTCTCAGGAAAATAACCATCATAATTATGTATTTTTAATTTTTATTATAAATTTATCATATTTATAGTAAAAATTTGTTCATTAGAATATTCACTAGCAGTTTACAAATGATTGCATGTCGATGTGGCTTAATGGCTCAATATGGTGTCTTAAAATCATGATTTGGAATTTGGTAAAATAGAAATATAACATGGTAGAAATTGTTATGTTGAGTGATGTCTATAGCGCTTTCCAAATAAATAGACTTTTGGAAAAATCTGAATAGCACATGTTCCAACTATTTTGGAATCCATATATCTATATGTCAAACCTATTCACCAAAGAACCTTGTTAAGATCCAAATGATGGATGATCCAGAAAATTGATAATTTGGGGCATTTGGAAATAAGTGGGAGAAATATTTAATGAAAAATCTAGATCCAAATGTGACCTAGCAGCTAAAGTGTTTGACTTGAATACATAGCATTTTGCAGTGGTGACATGTGGGAATAGGATTTCCATGTGTCCATGATTTTATGTCCATGGATAGGAATGAGATGAAATTTGTAAAGGTTTCAACAAGCAAAAAACAATGGTCGTCGGTCTGGCATGATTAAAAGAAGAGGAATTTGAATACATCTGACCTTGGGGGTTGGCACTAATAGAGACATTATTTTCATTTTGAGTAACCTTATTAGATTAACGATTTTTACTTTCTCTTTATTGATTGCATACCTACTCTTGTAACTCAAGTTAAATTATTTTATTGTTTATTTTTCTTTACTTTTTGCAATGATATCATCCCTCCAACACATTAGAAAGTTCATACTAAAATTTGTAAAAATAAAGTATAACATTTTGGTGATAAATAAGTTTTAAAAAAATATTATGATACTTATGATAACACATCAATAAAAATAAATAAACTTATGTTTCTTTCCTTAATGCACATATTTCTTTAAAACCTTTTTGCATGTTATAATTGTTTTTTTAAGAATATACAATCTTACTATATGTTTGAGCTTGTTATATATATATATATATATATATATATATATATATATATATATATATATATATATATATATATATATCTTAATTTTCAATGTTCAAACTAGCACGATACAAATATATATGTTTTACATGGTTGCTTCATTTGTTCTTAGACATGCTAAGAATTCTTTATTTTATTTTCCTTTGGTGTAGATTCCCATTTTCTAACATTTTTCAAATATTTTTAGTAGGCTATTCTCATTTTCTAACATTTTTCATTCTTTTTAAGAGGTGAGTTGATGGACCTTGAATACAAGTGTTAGCTTTTAGTGAGGCTCTAGTTATTGTTTTAGATGTTATGATTGTAGTTTTATCACTTTTTGAAGACAAAATATTATATTTTATAATAAAAATGAAAATTAATTTTATTATATTAGAATAACTAATCTTCATACATATATACATATACATATAACTAGTATTCTTTGAATAATAAAATTTAAACAATAATAAATATTATTGATTGTGTTGAGAAGCGCTCTCCATTCCAGGAAGATATCAGAATTATAGATTTAAGGCTTATGAATTATAAATTTGTGTAGAGATGTTTTCCGGATCAATGACATCCATTCTTGATAAATTCAACATTTCGAACCAATCCACCGTGGTTCATCTTCAGGAAAAGATCCATGGGTAAGTCAAATCCCACAAAGAGGTATAGTCAGAGAAATGAGAGAGTGACTTAGCTGCATGTGGAAATGAAAGGAAGCCATAAAAAAGTCTAAAAATAAATTGTTTAAGAACATTTCTAAATAAGATCATCGGTTGTATAAAAATCTTATTAATAGATTAATTTCGTTCAAGATATTATTTTCATCAATTTATTAATAAAATTATTAATCAATTTATTTTTAGTCTTTTTTGTTGGCCTCCCTATTTATACCTCTTTTGTGGGATCTAACTTACTCATGGATCTTTTCATGAAGATGAACCACAGTGGATTGGTTCGAAACGTCGACTTAATCAACAATGGATGTGATTGATCCGGAAAACATCTCTAAACAAGATATTGTAATGTAATGTTATGTTATGTTATCTAAACATTTTGACTCGGCCAAATTACCATCTAAAATCCATGGTATTCTTCTATAATGTAGCAAGGGATAAACTCCCATTCAATTTTCCTTTTATCCAAAAAGTTCGCGTTCCAATTATCTGAAAATTGTGGCAAGATCTTATAAATCTACTTTAAATTGATATTAAGTCAATACTCTTCTCTAAGGCATGTTGACAACTACAACTATTGACTGTAAGGATTTTCTATTAAATGTGTTGTTAAATGTTAAAGTCCAATAACAAGTTTCATATATATTTTGATTGGCTAATCATTGTTAGCCTTTAGTCAGCTAGCAACATTCATGGAGTCTCTAGTTATTGTTTTAGATGTTTTGATTGTATTTTCTTTAATGTCATCTTTGTAAGATTAAAGATTATATTTTGTAATAATAATGAAAATTATCATATAAATATACATATAACCATTATTTCTTGAATAATAAAGTTAAAACAATATTAAATATTATTGATTGCTTTGAGAGGTGCTCTCCATCCCATTATGGAAGAGATATTGTAATGTTATGTTATGTTAAGTTATGTTATCTAAAAAATTTGACTCGACCAAATGACCATCTATTTTTGGACTCTGGGTTTTGACAATCCATGGTATTCTTCTATAATGTAGCAAGGCATAAACTCCCAATTAATTTTCCTTTTATCCAAAGAGTTTGCATTCCAATTATCTGAAAATTATTCAAACTATTGAGCTATTAATCTTGTAAAGCTACCTTAAACTAATGTTAAGTCAATACTCTTCTCTAAGGCATGTCGACAACTACAACTAGATTTGTTCTTACTCTAACTATAAGGATTTGCTATTAAATGTGTTGTTAAATGTTAAAGTCTAAGAACAAGTTTCATAAATATTTTGATTGGTTAATAATTGTATTATTTCAATTTATGTACTAAAAACCAAAGTTCATGCAGAAGCACCAAACCCTATCAATTGAAATCCAACCAAAAAAAAATTGTGTTTAATGTTTAAAAACTTATCAGGTTTTAAATGTTTAATATGCTACATACAGTATATGTTCAGAAAATACTATATCTAGAATAACTGTATACCAAAAATTTATGAAGAGATACTAGGGATTTTCACGAGGCGACTTGACATTACATTTTCAAAACAATTGGCTAGTATTTACATATGAAACATCCCAAAATGAAAATATCTTTAAAAAAGAAAATAACAATTATAAAGAATGGAATAATTTGAACACGGAGGCCTTTATTTCATTTGAAGGTTATTTACTTGTGGTTTGTTTTCCAACAAAAATGAGCTTTTGTTGATCAGGAGGAATTCCTTGCATACAGAGAATCTTTACCTTCACATAATCTATAGTATCTTCGGTCTCTACCTCAAGAATTATGGTCTTTTAGTCAATTCCTTCACAAAAATCTTCATTTTGAAATCTAAAATTTACAAACACGGCACCTACACAATTAAGTGCAGCATTAAATACTCTGCATGACCATAGATCCTCACAATGTAATACACAATGAAACTCTAAGTTACACATAAACATGACATCAAACAAAGAAACAACATGAAACCCTAAAATAAATAATAGACAACCATTAGGTGGAACTGCATCAGGTGCACTGATTGATTCACGATGGGTGCAATGGTATGATGTAAAGGTAGGTCAAAGCTATTGTTCGTATAAGTGCTCTTCCTAGTCTCTTCCCCATACCCACTAATTTGGCCACTCTTTCCATCTAGGCAGTTATCTATTCATTTCCAACTCTGAACCATAGATGATTCCTTTGGACCCCCACACAGATACATCTAGTCAATGAGCTAAACAATACAACCAGCTATCTAGCTAGCAAGCGAGATAAGCCCATCCTGAAATAAATAAAATAAATAATTGAAAGCCAATTTTCTCATGAAAATAAATGGGAAACATTACGCATTTTATTGAAAAAATCATGTGCATTTAAAAACAACTTGGATTGAAACACTCAAAACAAATATTTTCACATTTCTTGGTTTTTTTTGGAAGATTTTTTATACATGAAACAATAAAAATCATTCAACCACAACGTCACCATTTTTTTCCAATGTAAAGGAAAAATCCATAACTAGCAATTTCCCCAGATTTTGCAAAGGAAATTCCGTAAGGCATAAATAGAGAAAAATGGCGACAAATAAGAAATCATTGAATGATAAGAATTAGTAAACAAAGTTTCATTCAAGAAAATACTCAATGAAGAAGGCTCATTAGGTACAAGGGTTGACAATTTGGTTTTCAAAAAGTACATTGGCATTTTACATTCACCTATATGAAACATTAGATTATTTGAAAAATGTTATGGGCACAATAACATAAATAGATTGTTGGGGGTACAGAAATTATGCAATTGAGTGAGTTGTTGAGGAATAATTTCCTGATGAAGGAGAGGAGGAAGTGGTCCTTGAGGGAGATAGGGAATTTCCTAATGAAGGAGGGGAGGAAGTGGTCCTGGAGGGAGATAGGTTGTCAGCTTGAGAAGTAGGGGTTGTTGTTAGCTTAAATTTTGTGAGTTGCCTCTTTTTGGGTGTGCCAAAACCTTGATCTTGTTGGTAGTTCATTAGCTGGCTACTCAAATTCCTTCTAGGAGAGCTTATCTACTAGTTGATTGAGTTCACAATAAATGTGGGTGAATGAAGACCATTCTAGCTCTTGAATGTAGAACCAAATTTGAGACATCAATGATTGAAGTTGCACATTCTACATATAAAACTTGCATTAGTCCGATCAACAACTATTTGAGATTCCCATCTCTTTCAACCTCTTCAAACCACAAGCACTTTCCAAATAAAGAACAACAAACAATGTTAAGAACTCGACCTTCGAATTGGAACCAGGAGCCAAAGTATATATGATATGATTGAATTGAAATGAATTTATATACAAAACACCACCAATCCCACACATAGGTGGATTCCCATGGTTGGCCCCATCAAAGAAACCCCATGGGGTATCACAATGAAGAGTAGGCATAATCAACATATAAGGAGAATCATATTTTTTTAATGAGATTTCCTGGAGATTCTTTGATAATTTGAGCGGCCTTCTTGCAGAATTCTTGCAAGATAAATTCCATCTAACACGTGAACAGGTATAAGTAGCTCCTTATTTTTTCATTTACATTAAACCATTTCACTTAGATATGACACAAACAGGACAAGTGAACAACCACTTTTCCACCTCAAATGTGAGCCTGAATATGTGGTGAAAAAAAATTGTAGCCATTGTCCCATGGGAAGACCTTTATTGGTTTAGGACATATGTGCCACATATTTTTCACTTTCTGAAAATATAAATGGTTAATGTTTTCACCTGATTTCCCTCTAGTCATATTCATTGCATGAGGCATTAATCACTTAAAAAAAGACAAAAAACTAAAATAGCAGCTTTAACTCTAATCCAGCCACTTATTTCTTAGCAACGTGATATCTAATAAAGATGATACATAGAAAAAAAGGCTTCATATATTGTCTATCACATGTCAAAATGGGTGAACAAACAAATGCACAGAACACATCAGATAAAGAAAAGGCACTAAAGCAAAAACTTTAGGCAGATATCAAAGAGACTTTCCAAAATAATCGAGCTAATAGCTAATTTCTTATACCTTAATGTGGAAACATGTATTGAGAAGAATAAACAATCCAGAAAATATCTCGAGTTTTCACTTTCATATTACAAAATTTCTTGATTTTATTTTCAGTGAGGCCTTTTTTAGATGAAAAAAAAACACATTCAAAGACTCTCAAGTTATGATTATTACTTACCAAAAGAAAACAAACTAATTCATGGATGCAAATTATTATAGATTAGCTTGAAAGTGACCCACATATCAATGAAAACAAACTCTTAACAAAATATTTGTGTAATATTTTTAATTTTATGTTTCAACTCACAAATGTTTACAATCAGATGTTGAAAAACAACTACAAAATATCATCCTTCTGTCTACTCCCTCAACCTATGATTATTACTCGTCAAATGAAAACATACAAATTTATGGGTGTAAAAGATTATAGATTAACCCTGCATATCAATGATAAAATAAAATCTTTAAAAAAATGTGTTTTACTTCTTGTTTCAGCTCACAAATGTTCAAAATCAAAAGCGACGACTGCTTTCTTTTTTCTTGATGAGAAGTAGAAACATTCCACTTGTGAAACATTGCAAAAAATACATGGATAATGAGTGAGAGGACTACTAGTGGGTAGTTTATTCCAGTAAAATCTCGTCCAAAAAAAAAAAAGATAAACAAAGTTATTTCCACGGTCATGGCAGGAATGCCAAATCCCAGACCCCATCCAACATTGTCCTAAATATACATGATTACAGTGACTCATATAATACTACCAAGGCACATACCACAATTAGAATAGTTGAAGAATGAACTCTTATGGTTCTTCTCTACCGGATCATCCTCTTCAAACTGATTTGCAGCAAATGCTTCTAAAGAGGGTTTGTGGCCTCCTTTGCCCAGAGAAACCAGGTAGATTGAAAAGAAGAAAATCCCAATCCGATTCAAACTCCTAAAAGAGGCTGATAAAGTGACAAAATTTATATGATCTAGAGAAAGCATTTCTCCATCAGATAAATAATGTTTTCTTTGGAATTCAATGGTCAATAACATTGAAATACATGCAGACAAAAAAGATCTATTGCCAAGTCAGAATTGTAGCATTTACCAAGAACAATAGAGGAGTAAAATAGGCATCAGTTCCTAATGACAGTAAAGAAGAGATGTTGGAAAAAACATGAGCCATTTACAGCTCAGAACGAACAACTTATCATACCAATTGAAAAGGAAAAAAACAAAATTCAAGATCAAAATATATATGATTTTCAAGCACATAGCAAACTAATGAATTGAAAAAGATGCACGCATCGATAAGAGAGTGGTGTCTCAGGCTAACCACAAATGTTCTATTCCCCAAGAGACACAAGGTTTTCATAAATTTTACCTTCTTTGGTATTTAGAGCTCAACATAAAAAGGCAAGGAAAAAGTTGAGGGAGAAAGAAGACATGCCCCTTTAGGATTCCAATCCTATCCAAGGTACTTAGTCAAACTGGGGTATGTGGGGTATGTAACATTGTGCAAACCCCAATCTGCAAGGGGGTCTCCTTGGTGGTGGAAACATATTTGAAAAATATAAGCCATGTCAAAGATAGTTACTTCGCATGGTTAGCATTAAACAATTCAATCCTCACATAGGATAACCTAAAAAGATGAAGCAGGGAAGGCCTGGGAAATGCACTCTTAATGATGAAGTAGGGGTGATGGTGACATTCTTAATAATCCATTTCACTACTCAGAAGAGATATCGAGCATGATAGGAAACCCCTCTACACTCAAAGGACATTGGGAGGGAGCAAACCTGGAGCAAGATTTAAGCCAATGGTCAACGGGGCCATTGGGGGAGGCACTTTCTTTACCAATGCATGCCCTATATTATATTTGTATCGCCAGGAATGTGGCCATGTTTGAAGGAGTAACCTCAAATAGAGTATACTACAGTCTAAAATCAAGCCTAAGCACAACCACAATGATTTCTAAAAGAAAGCAGCCAAGAGTCCAAATCTTCCTATGATAAGGGAAAGTGTGCATCCCAGAGGAGGTTTGATCAGGCAGTCAAATAGAACCAAGGTAAAGTGGGGCAGCAGGATGATTACAACTACAGGACAACACAAAAATGTTTTTCAACCATGAATTGTGTCAAGGTAATAACAACTAAGCAGAGTTAATGGTAGAAAGCAAACTGATTGCTAGCTCCTCCAAGGGAGTGACAGGTGTCGTTAATAGTGATTCTCAGAGACTCCAATATATTCATAGGAAAGCTGCAGGAACCCTTCATATAAAATATATTAATCATCAAGCCAGGGTAAGGGGAATAAAGTAAAATGTCAAAAAATTGTGAACCCAGGTTGTCGCAACATTTTCTTCAGACGGGATTTTAGAAGAAGGCGCTAGCTGAGCCTTGCATTGGGAACCAGTTGGAAGCGTCTTGTCAAGGGATTGGCCACAACCAATATTCCTTCTGTGCTTGAAAAAGGCATAATATCATCTGCCACTCCCTAGAGGCTCCAATATTTTGTCAAAGGATCGGCCACATGTAGTGTCAGTGATAGAAAATGATATTGTTCAGCATCTTTAGCATTGAAGAGCACAAATTTGTTAGGATTGAGGAGAGAGTTGCTACATAGATCAATCCAATATTCGTGGTTTCTCTCATCATATAAATCTTGAAATATCTGGCAGGAAGAAATAATTTGGCGCCAATAAAAGCATAATTGATGGGCTATCAAGAGACCATGGATTGAAAGCTGAGAGAGAATGTCGTGCAGAATCGGTTCTAGGAGGCAATCAAAGGGGAAGTATGATCTGAAGTGGTAATAATTAGCACGTGATTCACCAAGTTTGAGAATATAAGAAGAGAGGCCATACCTACTGTGGTTTTCATAAATTTTACCAATTATAAAACCCAAAGAAAAAAATACACCAAAATTTTTAAAGAAAACACAGAACAGACAAAAAAACCCTAACCTCAGCAAGTTGCTTTGTTAGAAAGGAAAAATATAAAAATATTAAACCCTAAAATACGAGTTGGTACAAATTTCCTCCCTAAAAATATACAAGACATTTCTATATTAGATATTAACACGTAAAAACACTTAATTTTACAAAGAAAATCTAAATAGAAGTTAACAATACAATCCATTTCTCACCTTGTCGCTCTGATCAGTGAAACTCACTTGTAAAACCGTTGTTTCTCTTATTAGTGAAACTCGCTTGTAAACCCATTTTTTCGAGCTCATCAGCTTTGTTGGGGGGTTTTCCTCCTAAAGAGTCGAAAATATACTCCAAGGGCCACGAAATAAACTCGGAAACAACATATAATATGAAAAATGCCTAGCTGATGGGATTTGGACAATAAATAAATGAATAAATAGCACTATTACAGGGCTTTCACCCTCAAAATTGATGCTCTGTGTAAAAAAATGAACACTCTCATTTATGAACTCTGAACAAATTTGGATCCAATCAGATAAATTTAAAAATTGGTTAAATAAATTAAAGATTTGGTTGACAGTCATGGTGAAATCTAATGGCTAAAAATTGTTCAATCGTCTAACATTAGATCTAATGGTGTACATCAGTACATGGTGGCATCTGGTGGAGTTATTTTCAAAAAAAGACGCCTTACGGTGTAAATATTTTAAAATCCTGATATCTACCTATATTGTCAAAAAATTATGAACTCTAACCAAAAAAGGACAAGAAAGATACAGTTTTTTTGTTTCTACTCTACCTCACCATTTCTTGTCAACATAGAAAAAAACACCAAAATCACCATAAATATTTTTAAATCCCCATTATCAACCTCGCTATTTTCTCTAACCAAAAGAAAGATAAGAAAGGAAAAAAGATCATCATTATTGTCATATTACAGTGTCCGCCAAGTAAAAAAATCTATCTCAATATGATAACCACAAATAAATTAAAACTTAAATAAAATTTAAATCAAAATGAGTAGCATTACCACTATGAGTTCCAACTAATCAAACCCAACAAAAATAAATATAAAATAGTTTGAGCCAATTCATGGCTTCCAATATTTTGTAGACATTAGTGGATCAAATCCTCTAAATCTTGTATATGTTCATCCATAGATCAAATCCTTTGCGCCTCTCTAGTAACTGCTATTATTTATACATGTATGCCTTCAAATTTGTGGTCCTTCTTATCGAACAACTCCTTGGCTACCCATTATTTCTCAGAAGTGATTGGAAGATAGAGACCTTACATCGTCGAAAATCTGAATTTATAGCTTTTAATCAGGAAAAAATTATCCATTTTATTAGGCTTTGTGGGAAATATTTGGATCTGTAGAATTTCCAAATTGTTACTATGGGTTATTTCTATTATGCTCATTACATTTATTTATGTTATTGCAAGTAAGACTAGGTTGCACTCCCCGAAGGGGATCTCTGTGAGAGTGGTTAACAAAATAGTTTTGAAGTCAGTTTGAAAGAGAACTGGGAACTCTAAGCTCACAGCCTCACCGATTTTTCCCTCTTTGCAACAAGATTCAATGACTATGTCGTATGTAGTTCTTAGGAATAAAAAAATGATCAAATTTAGGAAATATAAATCTATGGAAACTATAGGGCCTGCGATTGATAGCTCTTAATATATTTCTTTTCCTCCTAGGGACTATAGTGATCGAGTTGTTTCTGTTAGCATTACATTTTTAGTGTTATTTAGTGTGTTTTTTAGTCGTATGCGCTCGGATGAAGATATATAAGCATAGTCTAATTGATTTCCTGGTTTTGGCCTCTTCCCCAGGCGGAGAAGCCATAAGTCTAGGTTATATTTTTTTTGCCATTTATATTTTTTGAGTTGTAGATTAATTCTAGCATTAGTTTGGAGACTTTAAAAGTTATGTGAATTATCTCTCATTTGAGAGGCACTATCAGTTAGGCTAAGCTGCTATTTTCATGTGTTGCATGTTGACCACCTGCCACAAACTGTCTTTACCACCAAAAAGAGTGTGTCAAACCTGCTAAAGCTTACTATAATTAGAACAAAATCTACCTTCGTTACCTTTAGCTCTACAAGCTATAGAGCATAGTTTGAATCTCGAGACTCTGCAAGCTATGACTCTGCAAGATATTTATACTGCAAGCTATGGAGCAGAATTTGAATCTCAAGACTACTACTGGAGAAACAGTGGGTCCAAAGAATTATATTCAAACTGAAACCAACACAAATTACCTGAGTGCGCCATGGGTGATGGGGGTTGCAGACGCATGGCTTTTCATGTTGGCGTACCACAGGGTGAGCGAGCAGATACAATATAAAACCCTAATATGTGCTCCCGATGATGTCGTGTCACTACAAGGAAAAGACCCTCTAGCGGATCTTTTTGAGGAACCCCTTATAAAAATAGTCTAGATATCCGTTTGTAGTGGAGGTCTCTAGAGGAGGTTAGTGGGTGGAGGTTTTTATGAAGGTTTTTGTACATGTTTTTTGTCCAGTGCATTTCTCATCATAAACCACACCAGTGTGTTTAAATCATAATGCACCAATGCGTACTAAAAATTGGCACACCGAGACACTGTGCTCTCCATACAAACCCACTCGGTGCGTCTCATTACTGTAGCGCATCGGTGTGCTACTCATAAATTGGCACAATGTATCTTAAAAACCCACGCTCAAATAGAAACAGCCTCGATGCCCTACGTAGAAACCGCCCAGTGCGTCTCAAAAACCCGCGCACCAAACAAGGTTAAATAAAATAAAATTACTGGCCGAAAAATCCGCATTTTCACTTCTTCAGTGCTCTAGAGCTCTCAAGCACCAATGTTTGAATTTCCCTCGTGTGAGGCACCCTTCCATCAATGCTCCCATTTCACACACTTCTATCATCCATTTCCCACCTTGTGGAGTTCAAATTTTGGAAAATGGTGGGAAAATTTGGTTTTCAAATTCTTCAGCAAATATCCTTCCTCGATGCCCAAATGTACATGTATCGGGTTCCGTTTTAGTACCGAAAACATGCACCATGTTTTTTTTAAACCTGATATGGTGGTGCAGTCGTTTAAATGACCACATCGTTGACTATGTACCAGTGTCGGGAAGGCAATGCATTGACCAAACTATCCGCCCCGAGACGGATAGTTCGGTCAGCGCACCGCCCTCCTAAAATCAGTACATAGTAAATGGTACGATCGTTTACAAGACCGCACTGCCCTCCCGAGATTGGTACATAATCAATGGTGCAGTCGTTTAAACGACTGCACCGTTGACCATGAACTATTTTTGGTTGATGCGTTTACCAAACTATCCACCCTGGGGTGGAAAGTTTCTTCAACACACCACAAAAGAAAGTACATTTCATGTTTTACGGTGCATGGAAAATTTCCATGCACACCGAGGATGGTGCGAGATAAAAACCTATGCATCGGTACCGGTGCATGATTGTTTTTTTGGCCACAACGACTTTTCTTTTTCAAATATATATATATATATATATATATATATATATATATATATGCATGTCTCATTTAATAAACAGAAATGTATTTAATATGTGAATCATTTAGTGACATCAAAGGAGAGAACAAAGGGAACAGAAAGAACATATGGAGGACCAATATAACATGGTTCACCTGTGGGAGGCACGAGAGAGGGAGAGACTTATTACCCTCGCCCTATTACGACAGCCACCACTACAAGGAAAATTCCCTCTAGCGAAGGTTATAAAGGAGGTTTTTAGTGTTATAAAATTGGCCAAAATTATCAAAAAACATTTGCTACAACATCCGTTTATGGTTATGGAGGTTTTGGCAGAGCTTTTAATGAAAATTAAACACAACTAAAAAAAATGGGCAGCCGAAGGTTATTATGGATGTTTCTTCATCGGTGCACTACTCTAGATTTAACGCACTAGTGCGTACATGAAGACGGCCCCTCGGGGCTATCTCAATCAAACGAACGCACCAGGACGTTTAGATGTAAAACCACACCAGGCGTAGTGTTGGACATACAACGCACGGGGCCGTTCTAATTGGTCTTGGGATTTGTGCAGTTCCCATAAGTTGTATCAACGCACCGGTGCATATACCTTTATGATGCATCGGTGTGTTGTATCACAGAAATGCACCAAGATTTATAATTGGTATCGGTATTCGTGCGGTGCCCATTGATCGTAAAAATGCACCGGTGCTTATAGATACATAAACACCCTGGTATGCATTATCACACAAATGCACCGATATTTATAATTGGTATCGGTATTTGTGCGGTGCCCATGGATCGTACAACGACACTGGTGCGTATAGACACATAAACGCACTGGTAGATAGTTACTGACATGCACCGGTTTTCATTTTAATTTTTTTAGAAACATCGACCTGTGACAGTCCAATTATTGTGATTGTTTTAAATTCATTATTCATCAAAAGTCGACACATCTTATAATAATATTCATATTAATTACATTTTTATTAATGCATTTGAATGTGTTGTTTGAATTAATTTGTTATATCATATCATAATCATTGTGGTTTTTTAAAATTCATTATTCATCAAAATTCGACACATAGATATCTTATAACAATATTCATATGAATTAAATTTCTATTAGTGCATTTGAGAACGACAATGGAGAATGCAATAGCGACAATGGAGAACACAATAGAATAAATTAAAACATATTATATATATATATAGTCTTTATCATACAAAATGGGACAATTATTCATATCCCTTTGTCTTTCAATTGGGACACTATGTCCATTACATTAAACAAAATGTCTAATTTCACAGACATATTTCAAAAAATAAAACGTCTTGCTTTGATATCCAAACATAGTGATCATCACTCTTCGCTTGAACTGCTCACTACTAGAGCTACTTCCATGACTTGGGTTATTTTCAGGAATTTTTTGTTCACAGCGTTGATTGTTTTCTTCTTCTTCACATTCCATCTACAAACATAAAAATAAACTGAAATGAGTGTATATACATTGGTGAGAATAATGAAAATTGCAATATTAAATAATATACATCAACGTAAATCGAAGAAAAAAAATGACATACCATAGCAACAATTGACTCATAAACTATACACATTCTTTCAAAACCATGTACCATGCCATCTTTCAAAATTTCATCTGTTGGCGCAGTTCCATACTTTGTTTCCTACAAGTTTTATACCCCATAACAAATCATATATTTAATATAAAATATGTTTTTGTTCTATTAATTAAAGACGAAGCTATGTAAAACAAGATTGATAGATGCTTACAAATTCCACAATTAAATTCTAATATGCCAACATATACTCGCAACCCATATTTAACCCAATTTCAATCAATTCGTCTAATGGTTCTTCTTTGTATGTTAGCACCTGTTTGAAGACATTCAATGATGATTTTTGTAAAACAACTTAAAAAATACAAAAATGAAATCTAGTTAAGTTGTTATAAGGAAGTAACAATTACTCACAAACTTAGAGATCAACCCTTTTCTTCCTTGTCGTCCTGTTTTATGTGCTGAATGGGTTCCATTTTCTTTTCTTTTCTGCAAGAAAATTCTTGAAAATTAATATTTAATGCTAAATTGTTTATTTATTGTACCTAATAATCGAAAAAATTCAATGATTACATATTACATTTGAAGCACATTGTTGTTGAGATGGCTCCGCATGCGATGCAATTTTGTCCATTTCTTTGACCATCTCCTTGTACACCTTTTTGGACATTCCTACTGGCATATTTCTGAAATCAACTTGTTCATCTTTTGAGATTATCATAATCTTCTTGAAAATGTAACATGACAATAAAATATTTAATTTTTATATTGATATTAGAAAAGTAAATATAACAAAAGTGATATTTATAAATAATTCTAGACAAACATTTAAAGGAATATTACTTTTTCATTCCTTCTTTTTTATTGTTGTACGTTTTTGCTATTTTAAGTCTGACATGTCTCATTGACCAATTCTTTGGAAACTCTCCCTGTAGTTTATATAAAATTTGGTTCTTGGAATCATTAGATTGATTTTTGTATTGTAAGTGGAAAGAACGTCTATACATTCGTTCCACTAGATCCCTCAAACTTTTGTAAAAGTTTTTCCCCCTTTTGTTAACTTCTAGCACCACTCCAGATGAGCTAAGGAGCAATTCATTTTCATTTGCATGTTCTATTTTTTTCTTTTCTTAAAACAACATTCTTTTTCTGAGTTTTTGGTCCCTGTAGAACATTAAACATATGTGAATTAATAGACTATTTGACATATGTTATCTAATAATTTTAAGTATATTATTAATGATAATTAAAAAAATGAACTCATATTGGATCGATAGTATTTTTCCATTCACCTTATTTATCCTTTTGCAATTTTTCCATTAAACTTTTACGCTCTTTTGGTCCTAGATCAGAAATAATCATATCAAGCTTCGTCATTTTGTGGCTTTGCATGATACACAGTAAACAATACATAAGAGTTAAACTTACATATAGTTCAAAAATAATATTTTTTATAAATAATTTACAAAGAACTTGTCTTTTTTGCTTTTCTTGATGTGTTAACAGTATTTTTTTTACTTGAACTCTTGTTAGTCATTTCTTTATCAATCTGAAACTTGTACCATATCATTCATTAATACATTTATAAATAAATTCTCAACTTTTCAGGTAGAAAATAAATCTCAAGACACCAATGTGCCTTTCACGAGGTACGCACCGCAGCCGGTGCATAGGGATATTAAAAACACATCGAAAAACAATATAATAACCCATACGGTGCGTTGGGTATCATAAACGCACCGCAAAAATAGTGTAGTAGATTGTACGGTGCGTGGGGTATTATAAACGCACCACAAAAATGGTGTAATACACCGTACGGTGCTATCCTCGTTAAATGGAGCACCGGTGCTCTATTTCATATATGGCACACGGATTTAGAAAAAATGTTTTCATTTTTTTTACTACACAGTACTTGCACGGTGCACTGTATAATACAGCGCACTGGTGCGGTAGCGTACGCAGGGCACACCGATAAAGGAAAATCCATTTTTTCCAAAAAATCACACAATGGCCGAATGGATTGGGATCCGACTATGCAAGTCATCCTGTGGGTTGGACGTCAATCTAAAATGAAAAACCCTAATTCTGAAATCACAGAAACAGTGAGAAGAAAGGGAAAAAACAAAAAAATGAAGGGTTTAGGGTAAAAATGGATAAAACTACAGAAAAAGTAAAAAAATTGCAGAAAAAAAAAAAAAAAAAAAAAAGTATAAAAAATAATCAAATTTAATCACGAGATGGTTTGGAATTATATGATACAGAGTTTGAATCACCAGAGGTTTGGTTTCTAATTTTCTAAATACTTCTATTCGAACGTATTTTGCTGCTCCACAGTGCCCTCATGCTCTCTTGCTCCAGGTCTATCTCCTGCAAATATCTGGCTGAAAATTTTAGCAAAAATAGTGAAATAATGAAAAGTGTTTGGTATTTAAAGAATTATTTTATGAAATTAGATTTTCGAAAATATTTTTCCGCCCATTTTTCAAATTGATTTTTTTTTTTCACTTAAAGAAAACAGAGTTGCGTTTTTTTTATTTGTGTTTATTCGTTACCAGTTCGGAAGAGTTGTGAAGCACTGGTGCGTCTTCGTCATACGACGCACCGGTGCGTGTTATGATGATAAGCGCACCGGACTGTATAAAGTTTTTTCTTTTTGTATGTAAGATCATAATAAAATAATGATAAATTACATGAATTTATTTTCATTATTTTCTAACTTTATTATGTTACAAAAATTCGTATTATTCTAGATTTGTTATTTTACAATTATTTGCAAATTTACAAATTTAAATATTTTAATAAAATCATTTCACATAAATACAATTAAAATTTTCACATTAATAGAATTAAAATTTTACAAATATTTTACATACAATTACAATTTTACATTAATTTCACATACATGAATCACGATTAGAATTACAATTACAATTTTAATTTTACATACAATTATTACATTTACAATTTTACATAGAATTACATTCACAATTACAAATACAATTTTACAAATATTTTACATACGATTCAATTAAAATTACAATTTCAAATACAATTACAATTTTAGAATTTTACATACAATTACATTTACAATTTTACATAGAATTACATTTACAATTACAATTACAATTTTACAAATATTTTACATACAATTCAATTACAAATACAATTACAATTTTACAATTTTACATACAATTAGAATTACAATTACAATTTTACAATTTTTCATATATACAATTACAATCATTTCACAATAAATTAAATATTACAATTAAAATTAAAATTTTACATTAATAAATATTTTACATATAATTACAGCTAAAATTACAATTAGTACAAATACAAATACAATTTTACAATTTTACATACAATTAAAATTTCAATTTCAATTACAATCACGACATAATATTTAATAAATATCATGGTAATTTAATATTAAATTAATAAATAAACATCATCACGATCATGATAACCATCATACAAACATCATATTTAACTAATAAACACATTCAAACATCAAATTAACATTATATGTTAAGAGCATCACAACACAAACATCAAATATACATCTAAATATGTCAAATACTCATGCTATCACATATACACATCTATCTGCAAGCTCAACATTAAATGAACATATCTAACATGACCTAACAATATACGCCACATCATGATAATCACCAACATGTAAAATTAAGTATATATATATATATATATATATATATATATATATATATATATATATATATATATATATATATATAATGTTAAAAATATAGAACTGTAATAAAAATGTCTTGGATCAACTAGTGGTAGTATAACAACATCAATAGAAGTACAAGTGGAGGCATGCTCAGTAAAAGGTGCAGCCTCGACGATCAATGGTCAAGCCTGCTCATGATCATGATCACTAGTACTGATGGATGCATCAGCTAGTGGTACTAGTACAACATCAATATAAACAGTAGTAGTGGAGGCCTACTCAGTCAATAGTGTAGCCTCGATAGTCAATGGTCCAGGCGCCTACTCATGATCATCACTAGTACTCATGGATGTTGCAGGCTGCTGAATAGATGTGGCCGATGGTCCAGCCTCATCTCCATGATGACTGCTAGATGCTACTAGTAGAGCCTCATGCTCATCAGGTGTGGCGCGAGGTGAACGATCATGAGATTCATGTGATTCACTGCTCGCAGACTATCCATCACGTGTCACGGCTTGACTATGCCTATAGCTACAGAAAGTCCTCCTCAGTCGCGTAACAGTTGTCGTAGCTCCTATGACATGCCGCATGAGGTCGTACATGTCACGCGGCATGCCTCTCCACATCTGTAACAACCTATCATCAGCATGTATGTCTCTGTAATGAACGGGCCTGATGCCCACATCAACAATCAATGCATAGAGTTGGTTCCCCAACTCCATCCTATATCTAGTCTCAGGTCGACCGCGCCTAGCAAAAGGCGGTATCGGTGCACCATGAGCAGGAGCATGTCTCTCTGATGCACCAGCCTCATCCTGATCATGATCATCCTCAGCATCGGCCATGTCCTGATCTTCATCAGGATCCACACCTGGATCATGTGGTCGATCTGGCATCTCCTTACCATGAAAAGAGCCAATGTCTACAAAATATATACAAGTACACAACAATAATTTGAAATTTTCATTACGCAATTTAATAAAAACAAGTTAAAGAACATGTTAGAATAAATATAAATAAAACAATAATATTACCTCTATCATCTGGCGGCTCATCATCTGTGAAGAGGATGTTGGGACACCCTCGCCAATCTAATCCAGCATAAGGACATGGGACCATAATGAAGGGATGCAGCCCGTCAACACTGGATAATAAGTCCAATGCATCATGCAATATCCTGGTTGGAAACATAGTGTCTCCCTTCTTGGGCATCATCTGCCCCCATATGTGCATCCGGGCCTCAAACATCGGCCTACGAGGCTGTCGAACAAAACTAGGTCTCATCTCTGGAAACCTCCCAAAAAATAAACAAAACAGCTCTAAAGCAAAAGGGAAGTTGACCCTCCCTTGTGCATGAGCATGACATCTATCTAAGGTCGTACAAAACAGAAGCAAAAAAATGGCAGACCACCTGACAAGTCGTGGCTGTTGTACTAAAGAATCAACATAATATAAAAGCAAGCAACTAATGCGTTGCTCGTCACTGGTGTTGTGCGAAATGGTCGAAATGATAAGTGAGAGGCACTGCACGTCCTATCTACCAAATGCACCTATACATAACTGACCTATAGGTACCTGAAACTCTTAATGAGACAATACATGTGCTCCAATGTATCTCTGGGAGTAAACTAACTAACTCCCTACTACACAACCAGCTAGCACATTTGGGAATGAGGGAAAATTCACCCCTCCTCAATAGTCCTGTAATAAAATAAATATTCTCCTCAGTGGGTGTGTACCACTAGTCAGGACCAACCTGGAAAGCCTGTCGGTGGGCATTCCACCTGCAGACAAGATATCTCAAAAATACACTATGGGCCTTTAGGGAAGTAGCCTCCTCATAGAACTTGAGGAGGCCTGCCTGCCTAAGGATCCCCTGGGTATCTGCTGTAATAGGGTGAGGGTATGCATCTCTCTCCCTCTCTCGAGCCTCCCATTGGTGAATCATGTTATACTATTTAGCCTGTTATTGCTGCTGTTCCTCCTCTTCTCTCTGAATCATTGACATATTTAATAAAAAAAATTATTAAAACAGACATGTATTTAGGAATATAAATATTTTTTTTTTTTTTGAAAAAAAAACAAATAGACCAGTCGGTGCTCCACAAACACAGTCATGCATTGGTGGCGGTGCGGCTTAAGTTTGTAGCGCACCAATGTCGGTGCCCCTAATGAAATACAACACATCGACCTCGGTGCAACTGTCTATTTTTCAAGCAACGTTGACTATATCTAAGTTTAGAATAGCGGTGCGTTGACTGAAATATATGCCCCAGAGCATATAGTCATGTTAGTGCACCAACTTCATGACAATTACATAGTAGATGGTGCGGTCTTTTACCCAGCCGCATCGTTGACCCTCTCGGAATGCAAAATGCGGTGCGCTGACATACACCGAGGCAGATAATTTCGTCAACGCACCACACTGGGATTCCCATGGTCAACAGTGCGCCTAGCTAAATGAGCGCACTGCATTTTCTTTTATTTTAATTTAAAATTATGCGGGGCGCCTTTCGGCACCGCCCTGGAAACGGTGTGGATACCGTTAGCACTGGCGGTGGTGCGGCCTGTAAATTTTACAAGCAGCACCACTGTCCGGTGCGAGCCAAATAGCTCAGGTGCACCACGCGACAATTTTTTTTCTTTTTTAATGGTTATTTTTAAGGTTATTCAAATTATAATCCACTGAAAGGCTTAATTATGGAAAAACTAGAAAAATACCTGTACATTTCACCATCGAGGAGGCAAATTGGCTATAAAATTTGCAAAAGAAAATATTTGCACCGTTTTTCAAAATGCAAGTCGGAGATTGGTGGCCAATGCAGAGCAGCAGTGCGTGCAATGGGTGCAATGAGAGCACCAATGTCAGGGTGGCTCAGAGAAGGGGAAATGGCATCAGTGCTTGAGAGCTCTGGAGCACTGAGGAAAGTGAAAAATGTGGTTTTTTTGCTGTAAATTCTTTTTTATTTAACCCTATTTCGGTGCGCAGGGTTTTATAGGCGCACCGGTACGCTTGCCTAAAACCACATCGGGCGGTGTCATATTTGGCGCATTGTTAATAATGCACAGGGGCGGTTCCCTAAAACTGCACTGGGTAGTTTCAGTTTTGGCGCAATGTTTTGATGATGCACCGGGGCGAAATATTCGTAAAGCACTAGTGCGGAATAGTCTTAAAGCACCAGTATTTTGGCTTCATTTTTTTTTTAACGCTATTCTGGTGCATGAGTTTTATAGGCGCACTGGTGCTCTTAGATAAGAATGCACCAGCACGTTTCTGTTTTGGCACGGTGTTTTATGATGCACCGGCGCGGAAGATTACTGAAGCACCGGTGCGTGACCGTAATAGGATGCCCCAGGCGGGTGTGTACGACGCGCACGTTGTTCAGTGTGCCAATGTTTTTTGCACACCAGTGCGTTCTATGGTAAAGAAAGCACCGGTAATTGAGAGCTTAGGAGCACTGGAAAATGAAAAATCTGGGTTTTTTGCCGTAATTATTTTTTAATTTAACCCTTTATTAATGCACATGGTTTATAGGCACACCGGTTCTGTTTCTTACAAACGCACCGGTCGATTTGTGTTTTGGTGCGTTGTTTTATGATGCATCGGTGCGGTTTATTTCTACCGCACCGGGTGGTTTCAGTTTTGGCGCGGTGTTTTATAATTCACCGACGCGGAAGAGTTGCGATGCAACGGTGCTATAGTATAATATGACGCACCGCGAGGGTGTGTATAGAGTGCACAGTGTCGAGTGTGCCAATGTTTTTGTGCGCACCAGTGTTTTTCGTATTCCAAAGCACCGAGGCGATGTTTAATGATAAGCGCACCGAGCGGAAAACATCCGCAAAACCCTCCGCCCGCCAACCTCCTCTAGTAACCTTCACTAGAAACGGATGTATGGGGTATTTTTATGTGGGGTTCCTCAAAAACATCCACTAGAGGGTCTTTTCGTTGTAGTGCACCTAGTTTCTTCTATGGGAGTTAGGCCTCCTTAAGTTCTATTATGAGGCTACATCCCTGAAGGGCCATAATGGGTTATTGGGATAGCTCATCTTCAGGTGGGATGCCCACCGACAGGCTTTCCGGTTCAGTCCTAACGAATGGTACGTGCCCACTAAGGAGGAAATATATTTTATTACTAGCCTATCTAGGAGAGGGCAAGATTTGCCCCAGTTCCCAGAGGTCCCCGTCGGCTATGAAGCGGGGAGTTAGTTGGTGTACTCCCAAAGATACATTAGCGACAATATACTTTCTCCTACAAATTTTCAGGTGTCCGATGGTCAGTTACGTATTGCTTCATTTGGTGCAAAGGAGGTGAGGTGCCTCTCACTGCTGCTGATGATCATTGCACACCATACCAGTGACAAGCAATGCATTATTTTCCCTCTTTTATTTTATTTTTATTCTTTATTACAGGTGCCGCGACTTATGAGGTCGTCTGCAATTTTTTTGCGTAGTTTTGTACAGCATTAGATATATTTCGTTCTCAGGCACGTGGGATATTGACCTTCCCTTTTCCTTCGGAGTTATTTTGTTTATTTTTTTAGATGTTTCAAGAGATGAGGCCTACTTTTTTTCAGCATCCTCATAGGCAAAGGATGCACGTACAGATGGAGATGTGGGACCAGATGATGCCCAAGAGGGGCAAGTCTGACTTTTCTGCCAGGATGTCTCATGATGCATTGGAGTTGCTATCCAATGTTGATGATCACTCCTTAGTTCTAGTGCCATGTATGTATGCTGGTTTGGATTGGCGAGGATGTGCCAACATCCTCTTCACACAGGATGAACCATCGGATGTGAGAGGTGATATTAGTGTTTTCTTTTAAATTTATTCAACAGGTTCTTTAACTTGTTTTATTAATTTGTTTAATGAAATTGTATAATTATTTTTGTGTACTTATGTATATTTTGTAGATTTTGGGTCATTCGTTGGCGATGAGCTTCCACCGCCACTGAATGATCCAGGTGTAGATCATTTTGACGAGGAGATGGCAGAGGTAGAGGATCAAGCTGGTGATAGACCTGGTCCTGATCAGGCGCAAATACCGGTGGGTGTGAGGCGTAGGCCTGACACGCGCTTTAGGATGGAGTTGGGTGGCCAACTCTGTCGACTCCTAATTGAGGAGGGAGTCAGGTTAGTTACTATCAAAGAGATATAGGCTGATGATAGGCTAACACAGATATGGATAGTCATGCCCCGTGATATGTTGACCCTTATGCGGCATATTATTAGGGCTACCAGAGTACTAGCGCAGGCGAGGAGGGGTAGGCATGGTGGATATGTAGTAAGATAGAGCATCTCATCATCTGATGATCATGATCATGAGGGGAGTGATCATCGTTGTAGTACTAGTCCACCTCGCGTAGGAGATGATCATGATGAGAAGCCTGCAGCATCCAGTCATGATCATGAGCAGACATCATCTGATTAGTCTGCACCAACTTAGCAGACACATCCTAGTCCTGAGCAGGCACCTAACCTTGAGGAGGGTGCAGGTCCATCTGAGGAGGCAAGTCCATCAACTGAGCAGGCCACTGCACCATCCACTAAGTAGGTTGGACCATCCACGAGTCATCATGAGTAGGCAGATCTTGATCAGTAGGCACCTCCAAATCAGCAAACACGTGATCATCATCTATCTGAGCATGTCGAGGTTGCACCATCGACTGAGCAAGCCTCGACTAGTACTATTATTGATGTACCACCGGCTGATATTTGACATTTATATGCAGTTATATTACAGCTGTATATTTTTGACATTACATATGTGTGTGTGTGTATTTTATGTACATGTTGCAGATGTACTTAATTTACATGTTATTGTTCATCATGATGTGTATATTGTTAGGTCATGTTAGATATGTTCATTTAATGTGCAGCTTGCAAATAGATATGTATGTGATAGCAATTATTTGACATGAGATGTATATTTGATGTTTGTGTTGTGATGATGTTATACAATGCTTGTGTTTTGTTAGATGATCATGATCACGATGATTAGATGGTGTTAGTGAATTTAAATGTGTTTTTTAGTCGAATATGATGTTTGTACGATGGTTATCATGATCGTGATGTTTTTTTTTAATATTAAATCATGATATTTATTAAATATTATGTCATGATTGTAATTGAAATATTAATTTTAATTGTATGTAAAATTGTAAAATTTTAATTGTAATTTTAATTGTAATTGTATGTAAAATATTTGTAAAATTTTAATTGTAATTGTAATATTTAATTTATTGTGAAATGATTGTAATGGTATATATGTAAAATTGTAATTGTAATTGCAATTGTATGTAAAATTCTAAATTGTAATTGTAATTGTAATTGTAAGTAATTTTAATTGTAATTGTATGTGAAATTGTAAAATTGTAATTGTAATTGTAATTTTAATTCTAATTCTAATTTTAATTGTAATTGTATATATGTAAAATTGTAAGTATATAAAATTCTAAAATTGTAATTGTAATTTTAATTGTAATTGTAATTGTGATCGTAATTTTAATTGTAATTGTATGTGAAATTATAAAATTATAATTGTAATTCTAATTGTAATTTTAATTTTAATTGTAATTGTATGTAAAATATTTGTAAAATTTTAATTGTATTAATGTGAAATGATTGTAATTGAAATTTTAATTATATGAGGTAAAATATTTGTATAATTGTAATTGTAATTGTATTGTAAAATTGTAAAATTGTAATTGTAATTGTATGTATTGTCATCATTCAATTTTATTAAAATTTTTAAATTTGTAAATTTGTAAAATTATAAATTAATTGTCAATTTTGAACCATAACTACCATAAGTAAAATGTATACCATAAATATTGTTAAATTACCATAATTGTAAATTTGTGAATTTGTATGAATATAAATAATTGTAAAATAATGAATCTAGAATAATATGAAAATTGTTAAAATAATAAAATTTAGAAAATAATTCAAATAAATTCATGTAATTTAGAAATATCGTATTTTATTATGATCTTACATACCAAAAATAATAGTATACATTTTGAAGATATCATTCACACACATTTAAAGCAATCAAGTAGTTGTATTATTTTAGGAATTGACATTTAAAAAAAAAAAAAAAAACTTTATACAGTACGCCATTGTTTTCGAGATCAACAATGAAAGCACTATAGTTTAGCAATCCGTAGATCATGCATTCAAAGAGATGATAGGAAATATCATAGTTGATTGTCAGGATGATCTAACAATCTACTATAAGTTGAGAGCATCTTAATTTTCACATTTGCAATATCTAATCGCTAAATCCTAAATAATGTTTGTCTGTAGTTTCTAAAGGAAAGTTACTTGGCGAGATTATAAAAGGTAATATACGTAGATCCCGAAAGAATCAAAGCCATATTTGAAATAAAGCTTCCAACAAACCACAAGGTTGTCTAACATTTTTTGGATAGATAAACTTTATTAGAATGTGGATTTCATATTATGACTCGATTAACGAAACCATAAATAAGATATTAAAGAAATATCAAACGTTTGAAGGGACTAATGATACACATAAGGCTTTCTAGGAATAAAATCATCAATTGCTTCAAATATAGTGTTGTTCGACCCATATTTTGGGGAAGATTTAATATTATACTCTTTCGCTTCAGAAGAAACTTTATCCATGATAACAAAAAAGGAATCGAAGTATCAACATTCAATCTCATTCATAAGTGCTTGCAAGAGTGTGAATTAAAATACTTTCATCAAGAAAAACAAGCATAGGTTAAAACTACATCATACTTCTAGAATATATATCTTGGCATCTCTTACAATCACTTTTGTACTATATCCATCTATCAAAATTATGTTAACACAACAACTCAAAGAAGGGAAATGGGCCAATTGGTTGGCCATATTACAATGGTACAATATTTAAATGAATCTATTAAAAGCTATAAAATGACGGGTTATGTAAACGGATTGGTGTAAGTGTAATTGAAGTAGTGAAGTACCTAATGAAAAACATCCCTCTTCTCACGATGAATCACTATTGAAATCAAAATGATACAAAGATATTTTATTTTATTTAAAATCAAGACAATTTCCAAATGGAATGGTGGCCAAAGAAGAAAGAACACTAAGAAGAAATCATGATGGGATGTTACGAACATGTCTTAATAGTCATAAATATGTGGAGTTCATTAAAGGAAAATGCATGAAGGTGTTTATGGAAAACACTTTGCACTAGTAATGAATTTTCATAGAATTCTAAGAATTGGATTTTATTGGCCTATGTTTTTTTGAGATGTATATTTTTTTATAAGGAAAATGTGTTAGATGTCAAAATTTCTTAGAAAGAAAATATATTTATTATGTTTCTAAAGATAGTCATGGTTAACAATCCTTTTCTCCAATGGGATGTAACATACCCCTACTATCCCTAGCCCCTACTAAGGGTAGAAGGAGGTAGTTTCCTTGATGAGCCAACCTCCAAAGTCTCATTATGGAAATGGGGTCTAAATTTTCAATCTTTTTCAACTTCCTCAAAACTTAAAATGGATAACACCATTGTTTGCGTCTCATCGAGGCCTTTCTCTGGGATATAAATTTTGTATCATTTCGACTCATGGATGAAGAGACGTGGTCATTCAAAGATGGGCCAATTACCACCTTACCATGTCATCATTGATCCCACGTGGCGTTTTGTGCACCATCTTCGCCATCATGGACCAATCCACGTGGATAGGCACATTACTACAAGTAATCAAAGGTCAGCCTATTCCACCACTCTGCAACATGTTAAAACTTAACAAAGGGGCTTGACCTCGACCCCCAACCTACAGGTCAAACCAACCTCCCTCTGGGACCAAGTATGCTTTGGGCCTTGACTAGCTCGACCCCGAACTAGCTCTTCAGAATAACTCCCTACCCTTGACCAGCGAGTCCCAATAACAACTTGATTTACGCAACTTTGCCCAAGGTCTGAAATTTTCAACCAACCTCCTAACCCATGACTTAGCAGGTCCTACAAGTGACTTCAACCCAGTTTGAAAGCCTTTTTACACTTAGGAAATTTCTAAATTCCTTCTTGGCTTACACGAGCCTTGTGACCTACAACTAACTCACTGAAAAAAAAAAAAAAAAAAAAAAAAAAAAAAAAATTAAAGAAGTTCCAATGAAAAAACTTGGAAAAACGCATGCATAACAAGATACACCATGTGAACATGCGTTCGAGTGTATATCTTCAGAATCACAGGGAACTTGATCATCTCCCTCACACATCATAAAGATGTGTTTCTTTAAATAAATCGGCTCACATACATAGAGAAATTAAATAGTAAATATCCAGTCGTTCATATTTGTCAAATTAATGAGAGAGAAAAAAAAATCAGGCTTACACAAAATTTACAGAAGTTGAACCAATCTTTAATCATGCATACAGGAAATCCATTTTCCATTATAACACAAGAATTCAGATTCGTCATTAATAGTATAATCATATAACTAGTACGATGACCAATACATAACATCCAAATATAAGAAATATCAACAAAAACTTACCTTATATAGCCAAATAAACATACAACTAAGATCGAGACTTTGACCATCCACCCAACCTTAGACACATTGCAGCCAAGTCCCTCTTGTAGTAGTCAGCCCCAAGCTAGATTCCAGAGCTTGAGGATGATTAATTAAGGGATCAACTAGATTTTCCAACTGAAACAGGGACTCCAGAGTACCATCCACCTCCACCCAACAACTATGCCATGCAGTGAGTGTCTCTCGAGGAATCTATAGGCCCTCCACCTCCACCCTTCAATTCCAACTGGGGAATTCATAATCTATTCTTCCATCCCCTGATCAGTAAGGGAATCCAAAGGTTGTGCCTCCACCCTTTAATTAGCAAGAGAGTCCAGAGGTCGTGCCTCCACCCTCTAAGCAGCAAGGGAATCTAAAGGTAGTTCCTCCACCCTTTAAGCATCAATGGAATCCAAATCTATCTGTAACAAAGAAACCAAGAAAACAAGCAAAGGGAAGCTAAATAATTCTCCTACCAGGAATCCAAGAAGAAATCCTCAACCCAAGTTCTCAATTGGACCCAGATAAAACCATCTCCACCCTCCATATTTACAGGAATTCTATAGAACATTTCCCTCACCCAAGAGTGATCCTTTTATCTACCAATGCTCAACCAAATAGTCACTCTTCTTCCCTCTGCTATGTTAGTGTCATAGAGTTATCTTCTCTCATTCTCTATCAATCGCTTCATCCTGTGCTCTCATTTGTTTCTTTTTGCATTAGAATTCAATGCTTCTCTTATATGCATGAGAGTGCTCTCTTTCCCCCACTTCTTCACTCTTTTGTGTGTGGTCTCTTCTTCCCCGAAAATGCCTTGTATTTTCCTCAAGTCATTGCAACCACCTTCTATTGTGTGTGATAACAATTTTGTTGCACCTTCCTTCTCATCCATTATGGTTATGCTTTGTTTGATTTGTGGAGGAAATTTTTTGTGTCAGCACCTACTTTATCCCCACTTCTTGTTGGTTGACTTCTCTCTCCCTCATCTTTAAGTGCAACCCATCTCTTGTTAAGTTTTTTCCTTTCTGCATTGCAGATTTACCTAGGGCAAGCATGGTCTCTTGTCCTTCTTCTTTAGCTCAATTAATCTATAAAAATAATCCTTTTGAGGAACACAATCCAACCTTCAATGGTTTTCATAAACAATTCAAGTCTCTTTTAAATCCCAAGCAACCTCCCTCCTCAAACTCTTGAATTTTTCCCAATTCTCAAGCCTTTTTTTAATTATAATGAAAGTGCATGGATTATTTACAATGAGGGGGAACTATCCAAAGGATGACACAAACCCATTCCCCTTGGAGGAACATCATCCTCGGTGTTCTACAATCGAGAAAAAAATAGTAACATGTTTTAAAACCAAGCACGATATATTTTGAGCTTTATATCCGCAGCTCTATACAATATTTACAAAATTTAATTACATTTGCCTCAACATGAAAAAAAAAGATTTTATGCCCGCATATAGTCATTCATTTCCCGTGCGGCTTCCTCTGACCCAAAGTGCCTCCATTTCACTTTAACTTTATTTATTTCTTGATTCTAGTGTGCTAGTTTCATCCTATCCAAAATGCATAGAGGTTTCGGTTGGAACTCTCCCTCTATATCTACTTGTAACTCAAACCAATCAACTACATGGTTAGCATCCTATGGATATATTTTAAGCAATGAAACATGGAAAACATCATGAACTTTCACTGATGGTGTTAAGGGAAGCATATAGGCTACTCGCCCTATCCTTTCAAGCACTTCAAGTGGTCCACAAAAGCATGGTTCCAACTTGGCATATGACCTAATTTTCAAGGAGCTCTTCTTGGGTCTAACTCACAGGTATGCATGCTCCCCAAATTGGAATTCCTTATGCAGTATATGTTGGTTTATGTAGTTGTTTTATTTGTCTTGTGCCACCTTTAAATTCCTTCTGATAGTGTTCACTTCTTGTTTTGTTTCCTTCAACATATCAGGCTCAATATGGACCTTGTTCATTGGATGACTCTAGCTGATAGGGATGTTACAATTCCGTCCATAGAGTGCTTCAAATAGGCTCATTTTTCAGTGATTCTTGATACCCAATTGGGTTCTTGCACTCAGCCTCCACTTGTTGGCACTATATGCACTTGGATATAAAATCAACCACCTCCCTTTTCAAATTTTTCCACTAATATAATTTCTTGATGACCGTTAGGGTCTTTTGATATCCTGGATGGCCATAATATGGCTTCACATGGAACTCTCTTAATATGAATTTCTCTAATTCGCAACTATTTGGGACTTAAATTATGTTTTTGAATTTAATAAACCCCTTTTCTGCAAGGCAATAGTCCTTTTCCTTAATTTCCTTGAGATCCTTGTTGTAGCTTCTCCTTTAAATTTGCATACTTTTCGTCTTGTTGCCCAACATTTTTGATATTTTCTTCAAGATTAGTCCCATAGGAACTTATGGTTGCTATCCGATTTATTTTCACTCTTCTATTGAGTGTGTCAGCCACTCTATTCTCCTTGCCTTTAATGTATTTTATCTCAAAATCAAACTCGTTGAGCGTAGCCATCCATCCAGCTTGTCAAGTGTTTAATTTTGAATTTAGGTTGATCAAACAAATATTTCAACCTTAAAATATCATTAGAGTAAATTTTCTACCGAGGAGGTAGTGTCTCCACATTTTTAGGTCATGAATGATGGTGGCCAATTCCAGATCTTGAGTTACATAATTATGTTCATTCTCATTTAACTTTCTTGGTTCGTAACAAAACACTTGGCCCTCTTACATCAAGACGACACCAAGTCCCTCCTTGCAAGCATACGTGCATACAATGAATTCCTTTTAAAGGTCTAATATTCTTATTACTGGTGCATTAGTTAACAACTGTGTTAGCTTATCAAAACTTATTACAGAGTCAGTTGTCTATTCGAATTTCTTTCCTTTCCTTTGCAAGGCGATAACTAGATAACCAATCTTGGATAAATTCTTAATGAATCTCTTGTAATAGCCTTCCAGCCACATTTTTGGGTGTTGTCCATTCCATGATGGCCTGGACCTTCTCTGGATCAACTGCTACTCCCTCTCTTGAGACAATATGCCCCATTCAAATAAATCACATTTAATAATCTTTGCATAAAGTTTGTGTTCCCTTAGTAATTGTAATATTGCATCTAGATCCTCTTCATGTTCCTCCTTGGTCTTGGAATACAAAAAAAGTCATCAATGAACACTATCAAAAACTTATCCAAGTAAGGGCACAACACATTGTTCATTAAGAACATGAAAGTTGCAGGGGCATTAATAAGCCCAAAGGACACCACAACGAACTCATAGTTCCCATACCTTGTTTTGAAGGTTGTTTTATGGATGTCTTCCAGCTTGATGTATACTTAATGGTATCCTAACCTCAAATTGATCTTGGAGAAGATCGTTGTTACTCTTGATTGATTAAATAGATCATCATTTCATGGCAATGGATATATGTTTTTGATGGTCACCTTATTCAACTTCCTGTAGTTAATGCACAGTTTGAGTGTGTCATCATTTTTCTTCACAAAAAAAATTGGGGCTCCCCACGGGGACACACTCAGTCTTATGTAACCCTTTCTAATCATCTCCTTCAGTTGTAACTTCAATTCAACCAACTCAAGAGTGCTCATCATATATGGTGCCTTGTACATTGGTGTTATTCCTAGGATAAACTCAATGGAAAATTCTACCTCTCTATGGGGAGGTAATCCAAGTATCTCTTCAGGGAAAACATATTGGAACTAATTCAAAATAGGATATTTTGACAAAATATCACTATCACTTTCCTCAACATTATCATTAGCTTCAACATCGTTGGATATTTTCACAACAAATATGGTGTATCTCTTCCTATAACTTCTCTTGGATTTCATTGCTGAGATCATTCTTATTGAAGTAGGTTTCATTTTTCCTTGTAACATTCTTCTATCTCCAACCTCATATAGGCATTCACTAACATTCTCATAACAGTCTACTTTTGTTCGATGTGCATGCAACCAGTCCATGCATAGCAGCATGTTATATGCACCCAAAGGAAGAAAACTAAGGTTTTTTGTTGTTGGCATACCATTAAGTTCAAATGCACATGATTTCACCTATTGGCTCACCCTTCTTTTGGTTCATATTACCTCTGCATTTCCAGGTCTGAAAGGCTCTACAGTATGACGGCATTGACTTTATCTTTCCTTTCTTGCGCTCTGAAAAGCCTCTCATTCTCAGCTTTACATATCCTTATTTATGCTCTCAATATTCTCAACATGTCCATCAAAGTAGGGGAGTCTACCCCTCCTTGCTATTCAATGGATATTTCCTCTTCATGTCCATGTTTTGATTAGTCAGAGTTATACTGCACAATTTTACTATTCTTTCCTTGGTTTGTGGATTCTAGATTGTACCACCCTTTTTTATTCATATGGTCCTTAAACTTCATCTCTTTAAGCCGTAGTGTCTTTTACATGTTTTCAGACAAACTCATAACTATTGTATTTTAACAAAATTCAGATGCATAAAAAACACGAACACCTTGGCTTCCAGTTGGAAATTTGTTGGTGTGAAGCTAACTACAACATTACACTTCTGTCAACATGTTAGTAACAATTAAATTAAATCAATTGGTAATATCATGCCACATGTGTGTGTGTGTATCACAATGAAAACACACCTAATTAGTACATATGACGATTCCATGCAACAAACAAAGTTGGCACATATCACATGTACTACTACTTTTCATTCTTCCTAAGGTCCAAGATTGAACCTTGTTTTTATTTTATTCATGATAGAGCTCATCGTCTCCAAGTGTTGAACTTAGAAGCTTTGATACCACTCTCTAAAATACCCCTTAATATCCACACCCCCTACTAAGGGTAGAAAGAGGTATTTAACTTGATGACCCAGCCTTCAAAGTCTTGTTATTGAAATAGGGTCTAAATTTTTTATCTTTCTCAGCTTCCTCAAAACTTAAAATGGATGACATCATTGTGTTTGTATCATTGATGCCTTTCCCAGGATATAAATTTTGTCTCATTTCGACTCTCGGATCAAGAGATGTGGCCATTCAAAGATTGTTCAATTACCACCTTGCCATGTCAACATTAATCCCACATGGAAATCACATACCAACCCACATGGTTCTTTATGTTCCATCTCCGACATCATGAACCAATCCACATGGATAGGATCATTTCTACAAGTAATCAAAGGTTAGCTTATTCCACCACTCCGTGACACATTAAAACTTAACAAAGGGGCCCAACCCCTAACCCTCGACCTAGAGCTCAGCCCAACCTCCCTCTGGGACCATCTATGCCTTGGGCCTAGACTAGCCCAACCTTGACCTAGACGTTCAACTTGACTCTCGACCCCCGACTAGTGGGTTCCACCAATGGTTCAGTCTATGCACCTTGGGTTAGACGAAACCTTTCTCGAGGTCCGTCCTTTTCAACCAACCTCCTGACCCCTAACTTAGCAATTGATTTCAACCTAGCTTGCAAGCATTTTTACACTTAAGAAATTTTTGAATTTCTTCTTGACTTACATGGGCATCGTGACCTGCATCTAACTTGCTAAAAAAAAATACACAAGAGTTCCAATGATAGAACTTGGAAAAACACATGCAAAACAAGATACACCGAGTGAATGTGCATTGGAGTGTATCTCTTTAAAATTACAGGGAAATATAGTAGCTCCCTCGCACATCATAATGATGTGTTTCTTTAATAAAATTGGTTCACATACATAGAGAAATTAAATAGAAAACAACCAGTAGCTCATACTTTTCAAATTAATGAGAGAAACACATCAATTCAAGCTTAAAAAAAGTTTATAGAAGTTGAACCAATGTTTATACATGCATACAAGAAATCCATTGTCCATTATCACACAGGAATTCACATTCCTAATTAACAATATAATCATATAAACCAACACAATGACTAATACATGACATCCAAATATAAGAAGTATGAGAAAATACCTATCTTATAAAATAAAATAAAAATAGGCAACTGAGATCGGGACTTTGACTCTCCACCCAACCTTAGACACACTACAACTAGGTCTCTCTTGTAGTAATCACCCTTGAACGAGATTAAGGATCTTGAGGATGAGCACTTAAGGGATCAACCAGATCTTGCAACTAAAACAAGGACTCTAGAGTATCATCCACCTCCACCCACCAGTGATGTCATGCATTCAATGTCTCTCAAGGAATATAGAGGCCCTCCACCTCCACCCACTAGTTATGCCATGCATTCAGTCTCTTGAGGATTATAGATGCCCTCCACCTCAACCCTTCATTGTCAATTGGGGAATCTAGAAGCTTTTCTCCCACCCCCTAATCGGCAATGGAATCCATAGGTTGTGCCTCTGATGCAAATCTACCTAGAATTTTCCTAAAGTAATTCCCTCTACGAGTTGGTCCCTTCGAAAGGTGGTTCATTCAACCCCCGAGATCAAATCCCTATTAAAAATCCATAACAGGAAGCTCAAATACAACGGGATAATTACAAAGGAGAAACAACGCAAAATTTCTCCAGACTGATCGCTCAATCCCACAACCCCAGGTCCCCAAAACTCTTTTAATATGAAATTAAAATACCTTACGGGATTATGACCTTCCGATATCACCCACTTAACTCTTTAATAAAGAATAAAACCTCACCACACGCTCACCCCTCTTGTAGTATTCATAACCCCATCACTTAACGAATATGGGGGATGGAAATTATTTGCATCATCGTCACTTGATGGTCCCTGGTTCCTTGGTTCCTGGTGCTCAATTAAAATAACTTACGGGATTCTGAGTTTTCTAGGCTCTGATTTCTGTCACGGGGTTTTTGTCAGTAGACGGTCCCTAGTTTGTCACTTGAAAAACTTCTAGAAACTAAATTAAAATAAGTTATGGGATCTAGGCTTTCCGGGCTTTTTGGGCTAATATTTTGTTAGGAAATTCCATCTACAAACATCCCCGAGCTCCGACAATCAACACACTCCCTCTAAAAGTAAAAAAAAAATGGCTAAGTGTTGGCCTTTTAGTGGTAATCCTGGTGTCAGTACTTCAGCTCCTCTCGACCCTCTATGCTTATTTGGGTCTCTCCTCTCGGCTCTGTGACAACTTTAAGGTGACTCCTCTCCATTATCCACCCTCTTGCAACACTCTGATGTGATATTGGTGTTTTACAGATCTCAGTGAAATTATTGAAACACAAAGTTTACATAAGTGTGTCTAAATAAAATTTCGAAAGAACTGGTTATGATATTCGGATCTCTCGTAAGAAAAATTTCACTCTCACACACTATCTTTCTGAGTTTCTCATTAATCAAAGAAATATAAAATTACATCATTTGGTTTAGATACGTGAAGATAGGGTCTAAAGAAAAATTTGGGGAAAATCAAACTAAACTACAACCACTTAAACAAATTATCCAATTTTAAGGAATTACATGGAAAATTAAAACAAATCCTAGCCTAACAAATGACTCATTGAGAAACCAACTCCTATAGTAAATTATTTTGACCTCTCAGTCAAAGATAAATTCATGATGCCCCTGCGTCAAACTCCACCCTCTAATCAGTTAGGGTTTTCATAGGTTGTGCTTCCACCCTCTAAGCGCAAGGGAATCTAAATTTTGTGCCTCTTCCCTCTAATAATCAAGGGAATATAGAGGTCTCTATAACAAATAAACCAAGAAAAAAAGAAAAAGAAAAAAGGCTAAAGAATCATCCTACCAAGAATCCAAGGAGTGGGCCTCCACCCAAGTTGTCAAAGGGATCCATAGAAAACCATATTCACCCTCCACACTTACAGGGAGTGCAGATACTATTGTCCTCACCCAAGATAAATCCTTCTACCTCCCAATGCTCAATCAAATAGTCGCCCTTATTCCTTGCACTATGTTAGTATCATAGATATATCTTATCTTGTTCTCTCTCAAATTCTTTCTCATGCATTCTCGCTAGTTTCTTTCCGCATCATAATTTGAACCTTCTCCTCTATGCGAGAGAGTGCTCTCTTGCCCCCCACTTCTTCGCTCTTTCATGCATGGTCTCCTCTTCATCGATGATTCCTTGTCATTTCCTCACGCCATTGCAACCAATTTCTGTCACATGCACTAAAAATTTTGTCACACCTTCCTTCTCATCCACAGTGGTTCTGTTGTTTTTTATTAGTGGGGGGAATTTTGTGTGAACACCTCCTATCTCCCCACTTCTTATTGGTTGAATTATTTTTACCTCATTTGTTAGTGCAACCCATCTCTCATTCAATTTCATCCTTTCTTCCTTGCTAATTTATACAGGGAAAGCATGGTTTATTTTCATTCTTCTTCAACTCAATTAATTTAGAAAAATGGTCCATTTAAGGCAAACTAGCCAACCTTCAGTGGTTGTCATAAACAAGTCGAGCCTCTTTTAAATCCCAAGCAACCGCCCTCCTCAAACTCAGGAATATGTGTCCCAATTCTCAAGCCTTTTTTTAAATTATAATCGAAGTGCATGGATTATTTACAATGAGGGGGAATTAGCCCATGGTTGTCACATGGGGTTTTGATATTATTTCCTTTATAAATCCTAAATCAAGGGTGAAACATGCTTATATCATAACAATAATGTATTATTTCACCAAATGACCTAAAGTTGTAGCTATGAAACAAGAAAACATGAAGCACTTCATAGAATATTTGGAAGAAAATATTCTAACAAGATTTGGTGTTCCAAAAAAAGGTATTACTAATAATGGATCAATATTCATTGGTTCAAAGTTTACAATTTTTTATGATAAATTTGAATATCAATGCAGCATTCTTCATTATTATCTGCAAGGTGTAATAGCCCTAGAGAAAATTCCATGTAATAAAGTTATAATAATAACCACGGTTGATGGGACACGTATTCCAAGATGAATGTTGGGAAAAACATCCTAGTGCAGTTTTTTACATGGTTTATTATCGTTGAGGAAATTGGCAAAGGCTATGGCTAAGGCATTAAAGAGGCAAAAAGTATTTTTGGCACATTTATTTATGAAAATAATGGAAATTGGGAGAAAAGGAAGGTAAAAGGTCACGGGTTGCATGTGAGGAGGAAAATGAAGGAAAAATAATGGAAAATGAAGAAAATAGAGGCCTCATCTATAAAAAGGGCTTCTAAGGATCAATTGGTACCTTTTGTCAATGAAATTTTGGAGCTCTCTCATTATTCTCTCTCTCTCTCTCTCATACTCTTGGATACTTAGAGTTTTCTCAGAGCACTCTTAGAGAGTGTGGATACTTGGTGATTTGGAACAAGAAGGAAAAGGAAGAGCAGGAAAGCGCAATCAGACATCGGGATCAGTATCTGCAGTGGGATTTGATTGCAGGTACATAGTTGCATGTATGTTTTCCTCACTATTTTTGGCATGCATGGTGTATGCATGTGGATTTTCCTAGCTTTTCCATTTCCTAGATAGCCATGGTGTTGTGGGTTTATTTCCATTTATTGTTTTATGGTTGATTCTCATGATTCCTTTAGCTATTGGTTTGAGTTATTATTTTTTGGAGCCTTGGTTAGACAAATGCTTTGGAGCCCAGCAGAAGCAGTTGGGTTGATTACTAGTCCTGGAGCCTTGGTTGTACAAACGCTCTGGAGCCCTAGGTGTTTTGAGTTACTAGTCCTGGAGCCTTGGTTGGAAAAACGCTCTGGAGCTCAAAAACATTTAGGGTTGAGTTACTAGTCCTGGAGCCTTGGTTGGAATAAACACTCTAGAGCCCTGGGGAAGCTTTGATAGAGACCAATTCGTGATGGTTGTGATTTCTGACTATGAGGTGGAATCACTGGTTGAGGGTTCAGGTGGTTTTTCCTCCTGAAGCCCTAGATTGGTTTTGATTCATGTGTTTGATGAGATCCCACATTCATGCTTGGAATATGGCATGGGGGTGATTGGCTAAAGAGACACTTCGCTCATCTAATATATGGTCTAGTGGAACATGGAAGTCCCATCTCTGGTTAGTTTCTACATTCATTAATGATAAATTCATTCCATTGATATTTGGTATGAAAATGTATTGATTTATATGTGGCTTATATTGTTGTTGTATCCATGGTATTTATGTTGTTATTGCGTTAGTCATGAGCATGTACTTTTATAGTGATGACATATGGCTCTCCCTATGTTTTAACTTATAAATGAATACACAATGTATCTATGGTCAAATAGATTGTATTTAAGTTAATGATGTAGGGGAGAAATGCTTCTTAGTGATTCTTAGATAAGTATGAGACCCATATGCTTATATATGTTGTTTACACTTGTAGTTTTCATGTTTGTGACATGTTTGACAAAATGTTTGTCATGTTTATGAGGGGTCCAGATGAGTTCTTAATGATGTGAATGCTTTTGTATCATTATCCTATTGTTATTCATCATCTCTGAGATTTTCATGAAGTTCTTGGCAAAGCACTGGGTTCTAGGCCTGAAAAGGTGGCTCAAATCCCAAAGATGCCGGCACAGAACTGAGTTTTTTGGGCCCTTGTCGCTAGCATGTATTGTTATGCTTGCAGCTATAGCATCCTGGTCACTGGCATGCATTTTTATGCCTACAGCTATGGCTCAAAGGGCATCAAAATTTCATTGTGACCCGTGGATAAGGTTCCTGAATGGTTGGGTTACCTCCTGGGGGTATTGTGGTTGTTGTACAAGGATTGTAGGTTTTTTTCTCCACTGGTTCCATTTCCTTAAGGTCACATAGGAGGTTTAATATAATTATAGTAGTCTTTCATCGTATGTTTACCCTAGTTATCCGGTTACTGTAGAAATTTGAATAACTGATATGTTATCCACCGAGATTCTCCTGATCACACACTATTTTAGCTTCATGCATAATACAGAATCTCTTCTACCATCGATCATCACATGCGGAAATAAAATCAATTGCATGCACACATTAAAACCATAAAAATTCACACATATGAACACAGTATTTCATGGGAAAGCTTAAAGCTGAAAACCCCCAACTATCTGTATATTATACATGTCATGGAGATCATGCAACAATCATAGTACAAAGCTCTTTGCAAGCTCTCATGCACTACCTCCCATGCTACACACTATCAAGCTAGATCTAGCAAAACTCATGCTCCAACCTTTAGCCACTTGATAGCCAACCTCAATTGCATGTTTCAATGCTATGGGATGGTCTCTTTATATAGATAAACCACCTGGATTGAACTGCACAATCCTCATTGATTACTCCACCTATCTGTGTGTTGCAAATAGCAACAGTATAGTCACAACTGATAGTTAACCTGCTCTTTCACCTATTTATGCACTGGTCTCCACTGAAACTGTCCATGCACTGAAGTTAACCGATGTATTCTTTAGTTGATTTATGAGTTTATAATTAGTGAATTAATTAATAATTAATTCACACCACTCTCACTAATTGTATCTATTAGTTAACTTGGATACAAAAGCTCAACTATGTTTAGATTAGTTAAACTGAATACAACTCCACTAACTTCCTCAATCAACTCCACCAAACTCTGTCACATGAGTTCTAACTGAAGTCTTCATGCAATAGCTTCACTTAAACCCTAGGAAAAGCGTATTTCCTTATGTTAGCTGCATGTGCCACATCCAGGCATCAAACTGAAGTGCTTCAAGAGAATAAGATAATGTTTATAGTCCAAATATTATTAAGAGCTAATAATATTCGACTTCCCTATTTTTAGGATAGGCAGTCTAAAAATAGACTTCGACCTGTATGTCTAAAAATAGATGTCCATCTATTTTTACCAACTTGACCAATCATCCAAGAATAGCATACTGCAACTCCTAGACCATGCTCCATATGTCTAAAAATAGACATAGTCTAAAAATAGACTTTTCGACAAAAATCACATGTGTGGTCCCCACCTAGTTTAGGTGATCACTTTCCAACTAGGATCAGGAAAGATGTTTCAGGAGGCCTCCTTCACTGTTTCTTGTTGCCATTTTCAACACTCCCTCTCAACAAGAAAGGACTGTCTTTGCATGCGACATGCAACTCCATGCATTTGCCTTGCAACCTTCACAAGCACCATGCAACTCCATGCATGCGACATGCAACTCCATGCATTCGCCATGCACCCTTTGCATGTGCCATGCAAACTCATGCATGCACCATGCAACTCCATGCATATGCCATGCACCCTTTGCATGCACCATGCAAACTCATGCATCTGCTCTGCAACTCCTCTGAAACTGAATAGGCTCCAAACAACTCAATCAATCTTGATGCATCTAGCATCTATCATCAAAGTCTTCGACTTCTGCTTAGCCAACTGCACATGTCATCAGGAACCACTGCGCTTTTGAACTCTTGCACCCATGCACTCTTGCACTTGCTGTCAACTCTGATCCGCACTCCAGTATCCGACACTGTCACTTTGATCTGCCTGCATCACTCCAACTGATATTGCTACTGCTGCGCTGTGGGCACCTCGTAGCCAGGTTCAATCCATGAGATCCACACCATCTCATGAATCTGCCCAGAAATCTCCTTATGGGATTAATCATGCATGTTGCCCCACCTCATACCTGGTGGTATAGCTGCATGCACTCCCTCTGCCCGTCTGGCACGAAATTTCTCTGCATGAGTGGTCTCTTCCACTCCATGATCCTCTTGTGGCTGCTCCACATCCCGAGGTTCACTTTCACCTGCATGCAAATCCAGCTCCCTCTCAAGCTTCAATTGCATGTCTTTCTCTCCTGCATGCAACACTTGCTCCCTCTCAAGCTTTAGTTGCATGTCTTCCTTCCACTTCCCAACAGTAGGAAGCTCCGTAGACATCCCATCTACTTCAAATCTATAAAGATTCTTGTGCATCTCCAGTGGTGGCTGCTCCACAACCTTCTGAGACTGCTTCTCACGCTGCATGTTGAGAGGCTCCCTCTTAACCACCAAGTCATTAACCTTTGATTTTCTCCTCAAATCTTTGCATGCATCTTGTACCTCAGTGCATGTAGATTCTTGGCTCGCGCACATTGCAATTGTCCCGCCGTCGCAAAAATTTTCTAACAAAAGAGCTGATTTTAAATCGATGATATCTCCCTCATCCGAGCTCCGATTCGACCGATTTTTTTTTTCAATTTGGGTGTTTTTTCGCAAGGAATCCAAATATGCTATTTGTTTCTGAAAATATTTCACCAAAAATTTTCAGATATTCCCTACAAACTCGCGCACCCAAAAAAATTCTCGCTCTCATTCCATGTAGAAAATTATATACAATATGCATGTATATTTCCGGCTTTCTCCATCTTTATGTTTCTTGAGTTTATCCTAAAACTCAACCACTTCAATGCTTTGCAATTTCTCCAATGATCAATATCGCTCCGATACCATGTAGAAAATTATATACAATATGCATGTATATTTCCGGCTTTCTCCATCTTTATGTTTCTTGAGTTTATCCTAAAACTCAACCGCTTCAATGCTTTGCAATTGCTCCAATGATCAATATCGCTCTGATACCATGTAGATTTTTGAATAACTGATATGTGTTATCCACCGAGATTCTCCTGATCACACACTATTTTAGCTTCATGCATAATACAGAATCTCTTCTACCATTGATCATCACATGCGGAAATAAAATCAATTGCATGCACACATTAAAACCATAAAAATTCACACATATGAACACGGTATTTCATGGGAAAGCTTAAAGCTGAAAACCCCCAACTATCTGTATATTATACATGTCATGGAGATCATGTAACAATCATAGTACAAAGCTCTTTGCAAGCTCTCATGCACTACCTCCCTTGCTACACACTATCAAGCTAGATCTAGCAAAACTCATGCTCCAACCTTTAGCCACTTGATAGCCAACCTCAATTACATGTTTCAATGCTATGGGATGGTCTCTTTATATAGATAAACCACCTGGATTGAACTGCGCAATCCTCATTGATTACTCCACCTATCTGTGTGTTGCAAATAGCAACAGTATAGTCACAACTGATAGTTAACCTGCTCTTTCACCTATTTCTGCACTGGTCTCCACTGAAACTGTCCATGCACTGAAGTTAACTGATGTATTCTTTAGTTGATTTATGAATTTATAATTAGTGAATTAATTAATAATTAATTCACACCACTCTCACTAATTGTATCTATTAGTTAACTTGGATACAAAAAGCTCAACTATGTTTAGATTAGTTAAACTGAATACAACTCCACTAACTTCCTCAATCAACTCCACCAAACTCTGTCACATGAGTTCTAACCGAAGTCTTCATGCAATAGCTTCACTTAAACCCTAGGAAAAGCGTATTTCCTTCTGTTAGCTGCATGTGCCACATCCAGGCATCAAACTGAAGTGCTTCAAGAGAATAAGATAATGTTTATAGTCCAAATATTATTAAGAGCTAATAATATTCGACTTCCATATTTTTAGGAGAGGCAGTCTAAAAATAGCCTGTGACCTAAAAATATGAGTCTCATCTATTTTTACCAACATATCGCATACTTCAAGAATCTCCAACTGGAATCCTTGAATCATGCTCTGTATGTCTAAAAATAGGCATAGTCTAAAAATAGATTTTTCCGACAAAAATCACATGTGTGGTCCCCACCTAGTTTAGGTGATCACTTTCCAACTAGGATCAGGAAAGATGTTTCAGGAGGCCTCCTTCACTGTTTCTTGTTGCCATTTTCAACAGTTACTTTGGTAGATGTGGGAAGGGGGCGTTACAGAGTGGTATCAGAGCATGGTTCAACCCTTGGACTGGATGGGGGGTGTGTTGGTCATGTTTTTCTATTGGTTGCAAATGTGTTTCTTATACCTGTGGTGTATGTGTTTTTTGCATCCGTGTTGTGTTGGCCATGGTGGAAGTGGTGTTGCCACCGAAGGTTCGATGGTGTTGTTTTCAACATGTTGTCATGTGTTTGTGATTGGTTATGTGTATTTCATTCTTGTGTATTGTTAGTGCATGTTTTTTTACATGTTGCTACATGTTGTATATGCAATTATTTTTTATGCTAGGTCACATATTAGTCATGCTTGTGTGTTTTCTATGGATGCTTGCTTGTGTGATGTCATATGTTGAACATGCATTGGTTTTTCATGCTTGGTTACATGTTTCTTATTATTGTGTATGGTCCATGTTTGTGATCGTGTGTGGTCAAGTTTGCGTTGCTATGGTTGAGGTTGTCATGCATTAGGTCATGGTGTGCATTTGGTATGATTATGCATTAATGACTAGACTCCAATTAGAATGATGTTTATGCACTAATATACCATGTGTTACGAGTTTACATGTTGTTATGATTATGTAAATACATGTATTTCATTGATTGTTTGATCTTGCAGGATTTATCCTCCCCAAATTACACTAAGGTACGTTGGCTTATTTATGATTTGGTTTAGCTGACATATTGTACCTTGCAAGAAGAAATAAAAGATAAATAGTTGAATGTTAGAATACAAATATTATCCTTATGAGTCATATGAATAGCATGGTGTTTGGAATTCATCTAACTTATCATACACACTAAGAATTTTAAAGGAATAAATAAGGAGTTGCAAGGCAGACAATGACAGACTCGTAGAGGCATAGGAAAAGCAAGCAGAGGTCAATGCAACCATCCTTAAAAGTTTGTCAAAGTTGTAGAAATAGGGACCACTTAGGATCAGATATGGACAAGAGGATAGAACTCATGGGGCATATGGCAGTAGGTCTCCCGATATACATAGGTCGGATAGAGCAAACACAATGAAACATGGCAGTTTGTTGGACACTTTGGATAGGAGGGGTGATGAGTACAGGTACCATTCTAGTTCTGGTTCAGATAGACATCATGATCATCATTGGTATCATCCTTATAGGATGACTGACAAGGGTTATTTTCCAGATGATTTTAAGAAGGAAAAACCACCTACATTGATGGAGAGATGAAGAAACCATAGGATGCATAGGTATGGTTGTTTGGCATGAAGAATTTTTTCAAATTGCATGATTACTTGGAAAATATGAAAGCTAGTATAACTACATTCAACCTTAGAGGTAGAGAAGATATTTGGTGGGAAGATGTGAAGAATGTCAAAGATATTTCTGAGAAGGCCGATTTGACTTTGAGTGAGTTCGAAAGGCTATTCCAGAAGAAGTATCTATCATAGAGATACTACGATGACAGGGAAAAAGAGTTTTATGAGCTAAAGATGGGTTCCATGGCAGACAAGGATTATACCAGCAGATTCTTGGAGACGCTGAGATATGTTCCTTACCTCAAGGAGGATAAGGCCAAGATCGAGAGATTTATTAGTGTTATGTCGATAACATTCAGAGATAGGATTGAGTTTCATGAGCCCAGGTCATTGGAGGATTCCATCTGGAGACTCAAGCATTGTTATGAGCAATCAAAGTGCAGATCAAAAGCAAAGACGGAGTGGAAAGGTAATGATAAAAATAAAGGAAAATGGGACAAGAAGTGAGCAATACCTCAAGATAAAAGTAACAAAGAGAATGTTGCACCACCTAAGAAGTTCAATACATTCGGCAGAGGACAAGGATTTCAGTTGGAGAAGCAGAATAAGAATGAGAATAGGGAGCCTGTGTGATGTTGGAATTGTGGAGAAGATCATCGTAGGAGAGATTTTCCACAACATCAGGGTGGTAGGCCATAGATCTACAGTGTGGAGGAGGCACATACAGTGGGATATGTTTGTCATAGCATTCCTAGGATTTATGTAGTTGTGGACAATGGGCAGGAAGATCATCAGGCTTCTATCATTCAGATGGACGGTAAGTTTTGTGATTAATATGTTTCTATTTTCATTAACCCTGGATCTAACTATAGTTATATTAATCCTGACCTGATGGATAAGTGTGTTTTGAGTAAGGAAATGCATGTGGAATCTTGGTTAGCGCAGTTGGCTACAGTTATGAAGAAAATAGTTCACCATTGGGTAAGAGCTTGTGAATTTGAGTTAAATGGTATGCCTACAGCAGCACACTTGAACATATTTCCATTGGGTTCATACAGTATGCTATTGGGTATTGATTGGTTATATCTTCACAGAGCCAAGGTGGATTTCTATGACAAAGCTATTGAATTCTTGGATGACAATGGGGAATCAAGAGTCTTATAGGGAAAGAAGAAATCCACATCAGTTAGGATGGTGACAGCCATACAGGCCAAACGCAGTTGTAGGAAAGGGTGTGTACTATTTACAATTCATACCTTTACTGACAAAGTTAAGGAGGCTAAGGATGCAAATGTGTTGAACGGGTATCAAGTTTTACAGCAGTTTCAAGATATGTTTCTAGCAGATATTTCAGAGTTTCCACCGCACAAGGAAGTATACTTTTATATTGAATTGATGTCAGGGGTAGCTCCGGCATCAAAAGCACCTTATAGGATGAGCACACCTGAGTTGGTAGAATTAAAGTTGTAAATGAAAGAGATGCTAAACAAAGAGTATATTAGGCCATGTGTGTCTCCATGGGGTGCACCATTGTTGTTCGTGAAGAAGAAAGATGGCACTCTCATATTGTGCATTGACTACAGGTAGTTGAACAAAGAGACCATCAAGAACATGTACCCACTACCGAGGATTGATGATTTTTTCGATCAGCTAAAGGGAGCAGTAGTGTTCAGTTAAGGCTATCATCAGGTACGTATCAAAGAGAAGGACATCTACAAGACTTCATTCTAGACCAGATACGAGCATTATGAGTTTATTGTAGTTCCATTCAGTTTGACTAATGCCCCAGCTACATTTATGTCTTTGATGAAAAATGTGTTGCATCATTATTTGGATAAGTTTGTTAATTTTTTCATTAATGACATATTGGTATATTCTAAAAATGAGGAACATCATGTCGAGCATATGGCAGCAATGTTGAGATTGTTGAGAGAGCATCAGTTGTATGCTAAGCTCAGCAAATACAATTTCTTCCAGACTGAGGTACATTACTTGGGACATGTTGTCTCCAAGGATGGTATTGCAATAGATACATAAAAGATAAGGGCCATCAAGAAATGGGTAGCTTCTAAGAATGTATATGAGATGAGATCATCCATGGGATTGGTAGGTTATTACAAGAGGTTCATCAAGAACTTCTCATAGATTTCATATCCTATTAAATCATTGCAGAGGAAAGGTAATAAGTTTTATTGGACAGAAGAGTGTGAGGCCAGTTTTGAGGAGCTTAAGAAGTTGTTGACACATGCTCCAGTGTTAAAGATTGCAGATACAGACATGGAGTTTGTAGTATGTACATATGCATGCAAAAGAGGAATTGGTGGAGTCCTTACGCAGGATGGATAGGTGGTATGCTATGAGTCACGAAAATTTAATGAGCACAAGAAGAAATTCCCGACACATGATATTACACGATCTTAAGCTAGCAGTGATCATACTTGCACTGAAGATGTAGAGGAACTATATTCTTGGCAGGAGGTTTGTACTGATGAGTGATCACATTGGGTTGAGGTACTTGTTTGACCAGTCAAATCTGAACGTTAGGTAGGCTAGATGGTTGGCCATGATCAGCGAGTTTGACTTCGAGATCAGGTGCATCAAGGGAAAGGAGAATAGGGTCGCAAATGCTCTTAGAAGGCGAGTACAAGTAAATCACATAGCAGTTATGAGCTCCTATGGGACAGCCTTACAGGATAAGATCTTGCAGGCAGGTCAGTTGGATCATAGGTATATGGAGATTGTGCATAAGTTGCAGCAGAGTACAGGTACAGGTGTTGTTACAAGTACAGGTGTTGTTACAGGTACGGGTTTTGGTACAGGTACAAGTGGAAATATAGGTACAGGTAGTGGTATAGGTACAAGTATCTGTGCAGGTGTAGGTTTACAGGATTTGAACTACCATCTCACAGCAAATGGATTAGTTAGATTTAGAGACAGGACATACATGTCGAACAGCAGTGAGCTCAAGAAGTCGATATTGAGGGAGTTTCATGTGAAACCATATTCGGGTCACCCAAACTACTAGAAGACTTTGACTGCAGTGAAGAGATTCTATTATTGGTCGAATAAAAATAAGGATGTGGAAGATTTTGTAGACAGATTTTTGGATTGTCAGATGGTTAAGGCAGAGTGTAAGCGTCTAGGTGGACTGCTACAATAGATCGTGATTCCAAAGTGGAAATGGGAGGTCATTTCCATCTATTTAATCATAGGTTTTCCCGAGACAGCTAGCCAGCATGATTCCATCATGGTTGTTGAGGATAGGCTAACAAAGGTTGCACATTTCATTCTAGTGAAGACTACATACTCAACTAGTGATGTAGCACACGATTTCATCAGAGACACAGTCATATGTATGGTGTTCTGAAGAAGATTTTGTCAGACGATGTTGGGCCTCCAATTGGCATCCAATTTGTCATGATTTTGCTAATCAAACCATCCATTTTTGCATCATTTCACTCACCCATTGTCATCATTATTTACCATATTTCCTCATAAATGAACCAAATTTCCGCATACATGTTTACATGGTTTATTATTATTATCTCCATTATTTTTAATGAATTAAGAATATTTTTGCATGGTTTTACTAATGACAGTTTGACAAGTTCTAGATTCTGCAGCTCAACCAACATTATGTAGCCATCTACATGTTTAAGGTAGTAGCACCACTCTAAAATGAAATCTGAAACTTGGACATGGTTTCTAGAATATCTAATATTGATTTTGAGTGATCAAATTCCACCCAACTCGCACATGTGGACCTCCAGGCAAAGATCAAGGGAAAATTGTAGCAGTTTTTACAAGTCCACTTAAAATTCATTTTCTAAGCAAAAAAAGGTGAATTAGGCAAAACAAAAACATGGGTTTTGTTTGTCACGAACCCAATTAAGTTTTTTGTGAGCTGTTTTTCCGAATTCATCTCCATTTGGGAGATATTTTAGGTTATTTGAACCCCTATACTGCAAGTTACGTGAAGCAATAGTGCTAACCTGTCAAATAAAAAAAACTGAATGAGGATAACCAGGAGCACGTGCTAGAAAATAAGGATAATCATCAAGCGAGCCTGATCATATCAAGGAAGCATGTATCTTCATGAATGTGTTTACAACTTCCCCTCTTCAGTGGCAAGTCGATAACTAAAGAACAAAATTGATTAGGAATCAATAATAAATCTATCAACCAAGAGTAGCTATTATCTCAGATCTAAGTCTGATATTTTGAATCCTTTGAAACATTATAAATAGGACTGATATTACGAGATTAAGGAGGTTCAATTATTGTAATATTTATACACAGGCGAAACTCTATTTTGTTAATGCAAGGAGAAGGCGAAGTTCAGTTGATGCGTAGTTAGTCTTCCGTAATTCTTCAAGCCGTTCTGTTGCAGTGGGCCCCTGCATAGAAAATGTTTTAGTTTATTTTTCTTTCTAGTTTGATTTCTCGTTACAGTATAAATTCTGAGTTTTCATTAGTTAGATATTTTCTATGTCTTTTTCATTAGTTTAAATGCTTTAATACTTCAATTTTCCTTAATTGTGTTGTTGCCATAACAGTGTTAACAATTAAACGAATATCTGTTTTGCATTTGTTTGCACAGTGAGCATACAATTCAAAATAAATAAGCATTTTACTTTTGTGTTGTAGGTTGAATATTTTGTCTTATTTCCTTAGATTAATTAGGTTTTTTTAATTCTCCTTAGCATAATCAATAGATTTAATTTCGCAGGCTTTAGTTATTTTTTTTTTCATGATATGAATGCTTTGTTTTATTGTTAAATAGACTTAGAATTACACTCTGTTTTTCATTAAATAGATGATTTCATTTGATAGATAAAATGAAGTGTCGATTTTGATAGATTTAGACATAGTTTATATTACTGATTTTCATACATGTTTTAGAGATAAATGCATCATATTTTTCGGCATAGTAAATCATTCAAGTTGATTTCTTCTTATGCAACTTAGATTTGTTATTGAACAATTCATTTTCTTCCTTCTTGTAAATTTTATCTTTCAGTTATTAAAATGATTTCTTTAGAATAGTTTGTAGATAGATTTCATTTCTTAAATTAGTTTTTTTCTTCCTTCTTAAATTTAATCTTTCAAGCATTAAGGTTTTCACTCAAAGTTTCTTTTATTTCTAAGTTTCTGGTTGTTTCATCTAGCAATAGAATTCTCAAGTTTTAAATAGTTCAGTTTAGATTTATTTTCATAGTTCAGTTCTTAGTGTCTCAAAACATTTAAAAACAATCAAAAATAAAATACAAAACTCCAGAAACATCATATAAAACCAATACAACGAATCAAGAAATAGGCTTCTAGCAAATATAGTGCACCGCAATTCACAAGATTACCAACCTTGGTCGATAATTTATGTAATCAATTTAAGACAATTAAATTGACCAAAAATTTTGGTGTCGTTGTCGGGGAAGTGTAAATAGGAACCTTTTTCTTTTCATTTAAAAAAACAAAAAACGTCAATCACCTACCACACCCACTATATCACGTGGTGCAGTAAGAGCCACACATCCACATCATGAATTCTTATTTTTGTAGGTAGAAGAAGAGGTGACAAAAGAGGTTGAATAAATGGATGGAGATGATGACAATGAGGAAGATCTTTTTGGATTTCCCATTCAAGAAATTGATATCAACGTTCAAATGAAGAACATCACTCCATCTGTACTCCCTAACTTCAAAGATATGAGATCAGAAGACCGAGAAACCTTTCTTTTTTAATTTGAAATAATTTGTAGATTTTATGGCTACTCATTGCACATTCAAAAATTGAATTTGTTTTAGGCAACATTGAAGGATAGATCTCTTATATGGTTCATGACTTTAGGAACAAATTCTATAAGGAAATGGGATGATATGAAAAGAGCATTTTTGGAATAAATATAAAGATTATTGCATGCACCATGACCTTAGAAATGAAGTCGTTAAGATGAACCAAAAAGAGTATGAAAGCCTAGAATATTTATTGGAGAGATTTACTTATAATATCAAAAGATCTAAATTGCATAATTTAGGATCAGACGCAACAAAAACTCTCCTACTAAATGCTATAAAGGATGAATGTATTGATCTTCTTAATCTGGTGGGAAAATGAGATGTCTATCAATTTCCATTTCAAGAAATTTGTGAACTATGCAAGAACATATCAAGAGGAAAAGAAAAGTATGTAAGATACCCTCAAGATCCATTTATGGAAATAGTAAGTAAGTCGGCATCAGAATTGGCAAGTCAAACTGAACCTAACAATTTTCTAAACATTCTTTGTAATTTAAATGAAAAAACTGACATGTTAAGAATGCAAAACAAGAAAAAATTTGCTTCATTTATATTTTTCCCTAAATGTAGAAAGAAACATGCTTTAAATGAATGTCCACTTGATAACACTAAAATTTGTAAAATTTGTGCAGGATCACATACTACTGAAGATTGCCCATCATTACTGGGGTTGAAGGCAGTTTACCAGAAGGATTATGGAGCAAATCAAGCACAAGAGCAACTTTGGTATGTAGCTCCAAGAGGACTATGGCAGCCTCATCAACCCGATATGATGCAATATTCTTAGGCATAGTTTCAAGGTTATGCACAACAATCTCAAGGTAATTTGAAAACACCCTTGCCTTGGAAACCTTGGTCATCTCAATCCCAACCTCAAAACCAATCTTGGAAACAAACTTAGCAAAGGCCCTACAAAGGAAATCCACCATATCCTCAATCGTTCCCTCTCTATCCTCAATACCATCATAAATATTATCCATACCTTTCACCTCCACCACAACATCAATATCACCTTCATTTGACCTCAATTCAGCCTTTCCCATTACCATCCACACAAGCACTCCAAAGATCCATTCCCACTCCACTACTTGCACAACCATTTCATATCCCCAACAATAAAACACCTCAATCAACTTACAATTTTGAGGTATTGCAAAATGATTCGCCAGTTATCATTGAAGAACAACAACCAGAAGAAGAAGACTCAGATAAGGTCCAAGAATCATGGATGCCTGTCGATAAAGAGAAGTTGTTGGAACCAGAGATTGAAAAGTTCCATGCCTGCCTATCACCAGATTCTATAAATGAAGATCACATCTCTGAAGACTTGCATGACATGATATCAAGAAGCCAAGGAATACAAGATTACATTGAATCTTGGTTTAGGAGAGTCATCGGATCCCAATGTTCAATTCTTCAGTATCTTCTGACATCATCTCAATCAAGGCAATTGGTCTCTCATATACGGGTACATATCAAAGAGTATATTTCAAACCTGCATATGATTTTATCTATCATCCTATTACAAACATGGTTCCATTGGAAGTATTCAAATACTTGAACAATATTTTCTTTTTCAAGTAGAGTAGGACATATATATAAATAAATTAAAAAAAAAAAAATTAAAAAAAAAAAAAATTCCTATTGTGAAAACCAGCTTGTTGGCACAATTGGACATGAGCTTTTCTTGAAAACCAGGCAACTAGCAAGCAAAGTTCACAATAAGTTCTACAATTTCATGATGGTTTCAATCTTTTAGTATGGTTCTTCAAATCATTTTTGTTTCTATGCTCAAGTTGAATGATGTGGAATTCCTTAAGATCCACCTTCCAACAGATCTTGTCCCATCGACTTCAACACCTTATCTGGGATCAAGATAAGAGATTATTTGGAGTGCCTTGGAACTTGCATACATCAATGGCAGGCCTCCTTGTTGACAACAATGGGAATACAACAATGTCTCTTGATTGTCAGATCTTGCAGGTGACTCGACTTCAACACATTCATTCGTCCATGTCAAAATGCACTCAAGTACCTTGACACTCATTTACATTATCGGTGAGTTGTCTCGCATTGGTTAACAATTTTCATCATTGATCGATAATCCAATGATTTCTTCCCATGCTCAACTTCGACACACTCATTCGCATGATAAGAATTGTACCATGAATTTTGGCTTCAATGAAGAATAATGGTTTTATGGAATCAACAACAACTTGTAGCAGTACATTTTATTAGTCTCTTGTAGCAGCATGTTCATCTTTTTTTCATTCAACAGTAACATGATGGCACCATTACAACATTTTTCATTCATTTCATTTTCAAGCAAAACAATAAATTTGGGCCTATTTCAGTTAATATGCATTATTTTTCATGGTTTCTACTTCAGCAGGCAGTGCATAATTCAAATCAGCAGTTCAAACTCAGAGAAAACATTTTTTTTGCAAAAATTGACATTTTTTGCAAGAGCAACCTGTTTTTGTTGTTGCAACTTTTTCCAGAGGCAGTTTTGGCACAATATTGCAAGAGATTCGAGTAGAAATAAAAAATTATGAGCTTCTAGGTTTTCTCATAATAGGATAAATTGATTAAGACGCAGATATAATTCAAAAATTAATAATTTTGAAGGGCATTTCAAGTGGGTTTCGGTTTCTAAGGCAGATTTTCATTTTTTACCATTATGGACAGATTAGGGCAGATTTTGGTATTTTTTCACAGCAGTGCCTTTTCTTCATCAAAATGAAATTCTGAAAGCAAGTGACAGTGGAAAAGGTAAAAATACACGGATTCCCTTTTGAATCACTCAATTTGACCTTAAAATGAGTTCACGGCATATGTTTTTGTTGCAACATTGGGCAGCGTGAAGGGTGAAACAGGGAAGAAATTGATTTGATCATATCTTTCAAACCGTGCATCCGTTGGTCCTAAATTTTTTATGGTAAATGCATTGAGGTAGGGTAACTAAACTCGGAAATTTTCAGAAAATTCCAGTGTTTATATTTTAAGAAATTGGCCACTTTAACCTACAACCATTTATCATTTTTCATGAGATCCGTGCAACTATTGGTTGGTGTTTTTTGTGGGAAGATGCATAATATTAATGGTAACAACCTCAAAAAAATTTAGGAGAATCCGATGTACCATTTGAGAGAAACTGGAAAAACAAGTCTGCTACATGAAAATGGTACATTACGTGGAGCAAGGTCAAAGCGATGGAGCAGCGTACCTGAGCCAAATCAACACTTATAGCTCCTGCTTCAGCATTTCAAGTTCTTCAAAAGGTAAACTTGAGGTAAAACTAGCCTTAAATTTTTTAACTTGTTAAAAATTTTGGAAATTGTAATAAGAAAGCTATTGTAAAACATGTGATCTATGTATTTCGCCCTATCATAATCACATTCTTCAAACCATTCTTTCTTATCCTTCATCCCTATTGTACTATTTTCAGCCCTCATACCATATTGGATGCTCTACCAACTTTGTTATATTTGAACCCCATCCCATGATTGCATAATATTTTCCTTCAAAAGGTCTTACGTTTGCCCTAGTAATAATGTTGTCTCCCACCATTCTCATGATTAAATGTCTCTTCTTGTTGCAATACAAATTGATTCATCTTCATATTTTAATGGAAGCTGAGAAGTGATGTTTACAAAGCCACAAAAAGAAAAGGGGGTTGAAACAAGGCTTTATTCACACACTCTTGAATTCAAAATGGGAAGTCTACTTGCATGAAGATCATTTATTAGTTGATGAGATTTTGAAGAAGCTATTTGAAAACATTGTTGAAGCAGGATTGGTTGTTATAAAAAATGTTTCTATGCATGTTTCTATTTTCATGTTGCGTGAAGCAATAGTGCCGACCTGTCAAATAACAAAAAATAAATGAGGATAACCAGGAGCACGTGCTAAAAAATAAGGATAATCATCAATAGAGCCTGAGCATATCAAGGAAGCATGGATATTCATGAATTTGTTTACAACTTCCCCTCTTCAGTGGCAAGTCGATAACTAAAGAAAAAAATTGATTAGGAATCAATAATAAATCTGTCAACCAGGAGTAGCTATTATCATGGATCTAAGTCTGATATTTTGAAGCCTTTGAAACATCATAAATAGGACTGAGATTACAAGATTAGGGAGGTTCAATTATTGTAATATTTCTACACAGGCGAAACTTTGTTTTGTTAATGCAAGGAGAAGGAAAATTTCAGTTGATGCGTAGTTAGTCTTCCGTAATTCTTCAAGTCGTTATGTTGCAGTGGGCCCCTGCACAGAAATTTTTTTAATTTATTTTGCTTTCTAGTTTGATTTCTCGTTGCAGTATAAATTCTGAGTTTTCATTCGTTAGATATTTTCTATGTATTTTTCATTATTTTAAATGCTTTAATATTTCAATTTTCCTGAATTGTGTTGATGACATAATCGTGTTAACAATTAAACAAATTTCTGTTTTGCATTTGTTTACACAATGAGCATACAATTCAAAATAAATAAGAATTTTACCTTTGTGCTATATGTTTAATATTTTGTTTTCTTTCCTTAGATTAATTAGGTTTTTTTAATTCTCCTTAGCATAATCAATAGATTTAATTTCATAGGCTTTAGTTATTTTGTTTTTCATAAGATTAATGCTCTATTTTATTGTTAAATAGACTTAGAATTACACTTTGTTTTTCATTAAATAGATGATTTCATTTGATAGATAAAATGAAGTTGTTATTTTGATAGATTTAGACATAGTTTAGATTACTGCTTTTCATACATGTTTTAGAGATAAATGCATCATAGTTGCCGGCATAGTAAATAATTCAATTTGATTTCTTCTTATGCAATTTAGATTTGTTGTTGAACATTTTATTTTCTTCCTTCCTGTTAATTTTGTCTTTCAGTTATTAAAATGCTTTCTTTTGAATAGTTTGTAGATAAATTTCATTTCTTAAATTAGTTTTTTTCTTCCTTCTTAAATTTAATCTTTCAAGAATTAAGGTTTTCATTCAAAGTTTCTTTTATTTCTAAGTTTCCAGTTGTTTCATCTAGCAATAGAACTCTCAAGTTTTAAATAGTTCAGTTTAGATTTATTTTCATAGTTCAGTTCTTAGTGTCTCAAAACATTTAAAAACAATCAAAGATAAAATATAAAACTCCAAAAACATCATATAAAACCAATACAATGAATCAAGAAATAGGCTTCTAGCATATATAGTGCACTGCACTTCACAAGATTACTAACCTCAGAAGATAATTTATGTAATCAATTTAAGACAATCAAATTGACCAAATAGACGATGATGCAAATTTCACTTCCAATTTTTGGAAGGAGTTGTTTGCAGGTTTAGGCACCAAGTTGGATGTTTTAGGCACGGTTTCCCCCAAGGGGTGGGGGGTGTGGGTTTGTAATAGCTCTGGCGAAAATTCCATGTAATAAAATTTAAATAATAAGGAGGTTTGATGGGACACATATTTCAAGTTGAATGTTGGGAAAAACATCCGAGTGCGAGTGTTCACATGATTTATTATGGTTAAGGAAATTGGAAAAGGCTATGGTTAAGGCATTAAAGAGGCAAAAAGTATTTTTGGCACGTTTATTTATGAAAATAATGGAAATTAGGAGAAAAATGAGGTAAAAGATCATGGGTTTCATGTGAGGAGAAAAATGAAGAAAATGGAGGCCTCATCTATAAAAAGCCTTCTGAGGATCAGTTTGTACCTTTTGTCTGTGTATTTTTGGAGATCTTTCATTACTCTCTCTCTCTCTCTCTCTCTCTCTCTCTCTCATACTCTTAGATAATTAGATTTTCTTGGATCACTCTTGGAAAGTGTGGATACTTGGTGATTTGGAGCAAGAAGGTAAAGGAAGGGTAGTAAAGTGCAATCATACATCGGGATCAGTAGCTACAATGGGATTTGATTTCAAGTACTGAATTGCATGTATGTTTTCCTCACTATTTTTGGCATGCATGGTGTATGCATGTGGATTTTCCTAGTCTTACCATTTCCTGGATAACCATGGTGTTAGGGGTTTATTTCCATTTTGGTTGGTTCTCATGACTCCTTTAGCTATTGGGTTGAGTTATTAGTTTCTAGAGCCTTGGTTGGACAAACGCTTTGGAGCCCGGTGGACAGTTGTTGGGTTGAGTTACTAGTCCTGGAGCCTTGGTTGGACAAACACTCTGGAGCCCTAGGTGGGTTGAGTTACTAGTCTTGGATCCTTGGTTGGACAAATGCTTTGGAGCCCTAGGTGGGTTGAGTTACTAGTCTTAGAGCCTTGGTTGGAAAAATTCTTTGGATCCCAGAAAAAACTAGGGTTGAGTTACTAGCCTTGGAGCCTTGGTTGGAACAAACACTCTAGAGCCCTGGAGAAACTTGGATAGAGACTAATCTGTGATGGTTTTGAATTCCAACCGTGAGGTGGAATCACTAGTTGATGGTTGAGGTGGTTTGGCCTTTGGAAGCTTGGATTGGTTTTCATTGATGTGTTTGATGAGATTCCACATTCATGCTTGGAATGGCACAGGCGTGATTAGTTGAAGAGATAATTGGCTCAGCCAATCTATGGTCGAGTGGAACATGGAAGTCCCATCTCCGGTTGATTTCTACATTCATTAATGAGATATTCATTCCCTTGGTATTTGGTATGCAAATGTATTGATTTATATGTGGATTCTATTATTGTTGTATCCATGGTTTTTTTGTTGTTATTACGTTGGTTATGAGCATGTATTTTTACGTTGATGATGTATGGCTATCCCCATGTTTTTATGTATAAATGAATACACAATGTATCTATGGTCAAATAGATTGTATTGCAGTTAATGATGTAGGGTAGTAATGCTTCTTATCAATTCTCAAGTAAGTATGATACCCCTATGCTTAAATATGTTGTTTACACATGTAGCTCTCATGTTTGTGACATGTTTGACAAAATTCATGCCATGGCTAGGAGGGTTCTAGATGAGTTCTTAATGATGTGATTGCTTCTATATCATTGTCCTATTGTTATTTATCATCTCTGATATTTTCATAAAGTTTTGGGCAAAGCACTGGGTTATGGGCCTAAAAAGGTGGCTCAAATCTCGATGATGTAGCCACAAAACTGAGTTTTTTGGGCCCTGGACGCTTGCATGCAATTTTATGCCTACGGTTATAGACTCATGCCCGCTAGCATGCAGTGTTATGCCTACGGCTATGGCTCAAATGGGGTCAAAATTTCATGTGTGACCTAGGGATAAGGGGCATGAATGGTTGGTTACCTCCTGGGGGGTGTTGTGGTTGTTGTATAAGGGTTGTAGGTTGTTTTTCCATCGATTCCACTTCCTTAAGCTCACATACGAGCTTGAATCTCATTATATTAGCCTCTTGTTGCATGTTTACCCTGGTTGGTTGGTTACTTTGGTAGATGTGGGAAGGGGGTATTACACAAGGGAAAGGATTAGCTAAATAAACATATAAATCTCTGATACAATTTCTAAATCTTTGGTCCTCCCTCAACCTCATAGCTCTTCTAATTATTATTGTTAACCATTTTCTAGAAAAAACCTCTCAATAATTTATAATTTAATTCTTGTTTCATGGATTTCCCTATTGAAAAATTCAATCTAACCATTTCAAATTCCTCTATTAATTTGGGTCCTACACTCATTAGGGGAATTTTGAGGTATAAACTAGGTCTCCCAAGGAAAATAATAAAATAAGAGTGAGAAATTTAAAAAATAAATAAATAAATTTTTGTATTGTATTTTCAGTTTATCTCCTTATAGGTTTACTCAAATGTGAATAAATGTTTCATCCAACAAGTACCCATGTTGCATGCTTCTAAGTAAACGCACATTGAAAAAAATTGAAAATGTGGGTCTAATCAAAAGTATGCAGAGTGGCCCGTCGATTGAAGTGAATAGATATGTGTTAACAAAGGCTGGCAGGGCCCCCCACCACCTTGTCGCCTCCAACTACAACTAAAACAGGGGTGATGTGGTCATCCCCCGCCCCCATGCACCAATCATGTAAAGTATTATATCATTTATCATGATGGTTCGCCTCCCGCAGGGTCCTTGTCTTGTTATGTTTCTAGAAATTTGATGGAATTTATGTCCCACTTGGTCTCCTCCCCCATCGTTGGTGGGATTATCCTTTCAGTTGCTTGACACTATGGAGTTTGCATGTGGTGGTAAGATGGAAAATGCATATAGTGATTTTTGGCCTTTCACCGAGAAGGGGTCGCATGCTTTTGATGTTGTAGTTGCTTAATATTAATCTTGGGACTCTTGGTAGTGGTTTAGAGCTAGGCCCAAACTTCTGTTTTTTTTCATATTGAGACTTCAAGGAGACTGCAGAACCCAGAAGAAGAGATTTTTAGTGTTGCATCTCAACGTTTTGTGCTTGAAATTTTGTTGTCTCTAGCAAATTGGGGAAACATTTTCAAGGTAATTGCTCCTCTCTTATTCTTTGATTTTTATTATATTTTATGTGTTTTTATGGGGTTCAATTATGATTTCTCTCTTATATTATACTCATAGATTCTCTATGACCTGTGCCTTAGGACCTCTTGGATTTTGGAAATTCCTGTCATTCTCTCACTTCATGTAATTTTCTTCACTAACGCTGTGTTGGTATGGCTTAAGTGTGTTGAATTTTCGTTCTTTATGTGCCCTACATTCTATGGTTTTATGGTTTTCTGAGTTTTGTACATGGAGGTGGGTTTCTAAGTCGGGAATGCATTGTTCTAATTATTTACATTGCCTCAAGTGGTTTTTTTGCACCTATAGCAATTGGTTCTTAGTCTATTTGACGTGGTTGGATATAATTCTTTCTGGTTGGGTTGGTTGGGGCTTTCATTTTTTGACTGGTTTATGCCTTATTCGTCCACAATGCCACGGCAACATATGTGCAGCCATAATGGTGTTGGTGGTCACAATCAAAAAGATCAACCATGTGCCCAGGCCCAAGATGAAGAAGTGGTTTCTATTTTTCACTCGATGACTTCTCCTAACATTAGGGGACTATTGAGGTCTAAAATGGGCCTCCTAAGAAAAATGTACAACCAAAATAAACTTTATAACAACCAATAGAATTCAAGATGATGATGTCAACCACGGGGGATGATTTACCATTTTGTAAGTAAAAGGGTAAAAATATTAAAAAATATTAAAATAATAAAACTATTTTTTCAACTTGTATTTTCAACTTATCTCCCAATGTTTTTACACAAATTTCGAGCGGAAGTACTCGTTACAATCATGTTTTTCATGTATTTCTCATTTTTCGTGTAGTAAGATTCATCAAAAGTATGAAACATGGGTACTCCTTGGATGAGGAATTAAATTTTGCATCCAATGAGTACTCCCACTCGAAATTTGAGTAAAAATTTTGGGAGATAAGTTGAAAATACGAGTTGAAAAAGTAGTTTTTTCTTTTTTCCCTCTAAAATTTGATGATGTAATCAAATCTTATTTAATTGCTTCCACTATTGTTTTATAATTTCCTTAGGAGGCCCATTTTATACCTCAAAATTCCCCTAATGAATCTGGAAGGAGACTTTTCAACTAGAAAATTATGCCATTAATGATTGTCAAGCATATTTAGACTCTGAAATTATTATGGAGGTATCTAATTTGGTCCTTGACCCTAGCCACACCAAGGGAAGATGGAACCAATACTTGTATTCCATTACCCTCCACTGTAAAATGAAGACTATTTTAGGTAGTGTCCTAAAATAAAAGCATGAAGACTGGAACGACATTATTTATTCCTTGAACAAGATCTAAAGGGTGAAATGTTATCAGTGGTCTTGTTTGGAGAGAATAAATGTTTTCTTGACTCGCCTAGAAATCCATCTCTAATGTGAGCTCAAGCTCTATGATCCAGCAGATACAAGTGCATGGGATCCTGCTCATTTGACTCTTGCCTCCAGATTATGTTTCTATGCAGTTATTCGGTTTTATCATGTAGCTCATTTTTGGCCAGGTACTATTGTGGTCAGATACAATTGTTTTATTTTGATACTCCTCTTAGAATTATTGGTATTTTCTTTTTAGTGTCCCTTGAGGTGGATTGAGGTTAGTGAAATTTTGGACTATGTAAGTGATGTAATTTGAGATTCGAAGGTACTACAAAACTTACTAAAGAAAAAAGTACGCAAAGTAGCTACTTGTTGGATGTGGAATTTATTATGCATCCAATGGGTGTCTAAACCAGTGTTTTAAAAATCGGCTAAAAGGACTTTGATTCAGCCAAGTCGACTAAGTCAAACCCCTAGTTGGGCCAGCCTGGTACAAAAACCGGGCCAAAGTTCGGCTTGTTACCAAACCATTCGAGTTGTTCACCAACTCAATCAATTAGGCAACAAACCGGTTGGATCAGTCGAGTCCAACTTATCTCAGTTGAGCCAGTCAAAACCACGTCGTGGCGTCAAAATGGATGGCAAGCGAACTTCAAAGTGGGTATTTTTGTTGGTTTTAGGTTTTTCCTATGTCCATCTAACCTCTCCCAAGCCATGGGTTTCCCTGTCTCACTCTGATTCAGAATATCAACTAGAGGTTGGCTTCTCTAACAGTAGTGACTAGTGATGTTTTGTTGTAGAGGTCATTTAGAGCCTCTTTGGTTATGTTTTTTTCTTCTGATCTCTATATATTACATGTATTGGACAGTGCACTGGGTGCCATTTTGATATAATGGATATATTCATGAGTCTACTTTGATGATACGTTGTCTTCTCTCTATATTCTAATGCTTTGTGTTTGGAAACATGAATGAAAATCTTTAAAATTATGTTCTCTTGTAAAAAAAAAAAATATTTAATGTATTTTTTACAAAGACTGAGTCATTGAAATCAAATCGACCGAGTTGATACCGAGTCAGACTCGGAATCGAAGTCAATCCTCGGCTGGTTTCAAACCCGAGTCAGAGTTTTAAAACATTGGTCTAGACTTGACATTTGATAAACCTATAAGGCAATAAGTTGAAAGTACAACTAAAAAAAGAAGTTTTCTTCTTTTCCCTCTAAAATATTTAACCATGGGAATGACATCGTCATCTTGAATCCTATTGGTTCTTTTGAAGTTAATTTTGTTGGTACATTTTTTGTTTCGAGGCTCATTTTTTACCTTAATCTTCATGAAAAAACTTTGTTTTGTCCCTGATGATTAGTAGATCATCCACTTGAAATGTCCACAAGCTTTCTTCCATAAGCAATTGATTGAAAATTATTTTTTTAGTTTTATTTTTATTCATATCAAGTTGAGCTAAGAGCCAAGTTAGTCCACATATTGAATGGTAGAAAAAATTATGTAAATATCACATGTTGTTAATAAGATTGTGCAAGATTATATCTGAAATAAATGCTTTATGAAACACTGTAACCTCACTATTTGCTATCACCCTCAACTCCTCTCCATAAATTTAAAACTGATAGAACTAAACTCCATACAAACCAAGTGAACTACACCTCATATACTACAATAATTTATTAACTACCTATCCATCTCCTCCTCTTGTTTACTTGGTCTTCCCAGGATTTGACATACACTCCACGCCATATCATGTGGTCTATCCTACCATAGATTTTAGCAGGTAGACCGAGGTTGAGACGAAACAGTCGGGATCCCTTATAGGCTGTTGAGACAAAATTCCACAAAAGCTGCTTAGACTTGGCTAGTTCTTCTTGCTCAATTCAGAGAATGTAATGTGTAGGGAGTGATTAAAGGAGATGACAAATTTGTGTATTATGTGTTAGGGTCCTATAAATATAGGATTCATAATTTTGATTTGACTCTGTTAAAATCTTGAAATATTGTACATACCTTTTCTTTCTGCAAATGTGTTCCCAAATTAAAAATGAAAAGAGGGTATGTCCTAAAACAACAATAAAAGGAAAAAAAGAAACATAGATCAAGAAAGAATATTAAATATGAACCCCACAAAAATAGATCATGAAAGTGTTGCAAGTTTAAATGCCACTACTTTAGTTTACTTTTTGCAAATAAAGATTAATATTTGCATCTTGTTCAAAATGTCATAATCCATGAAGGTCAAACTGCTTAATCTTGACTTCTCATGATTTAAATTTCATGTTGTTAGATAGAGAATAAGGATCTAGCCAAACAGTTTAATATTGGCAGATCAATAGTTAAAATAGAGAATAATAAGGAGCTCAACCGTTTAATCTGAGCCCTTGGATGAAATAAGGTTAGAATTAGATAGTTTCTTGTTCTAAAAGAAAAATGAATAAGGGTTTTGCAAGCTAAAATGCACCCAAGAAAATAAAGGAAAAAAATGGTAGAATCACATATGGGTAGGAAGAAAGCAGTTTCAAAAGGCATGGATAAACATCATTTGGCACATTACTAATTTCCCTCCCCACAATGTGTTCCAGTATTAAATCCTTCAGTCATAAAGACTCAGAGTATTTCTCTTACTTTTGGTGGGACCGAACCCACATCTTAATAACTGATTGGCACCAAGATATTGGATTCCACCTCATTGAAACCCTTCCCCTTCATAAAAAACCATTTTCCCTTAACATCACTCATTTATCCTACTAAAACCCCTTTTCCTAAGTTAAAACACATTTTACTTAAGAAAAGTAAAAACCCCTTAACTAATTCCCTTTTTCATACAAAAATACCCAAAAACCCACAAAAATGATGTTATCCTAAGTATAAGTGTGAAATGTTAAATATGGGGCCACCACTATGAAAATCCCGCCCAAAGACATAAGTTACACTTAGTGTATTTTTTATGCTCCACAAATTCATTTCATATTAACTCCTAACCTAATGTATTAGCTCCACTATATACCCCTTAGCCCATATTATATTAATTCCACTTTTTATATTAATTCCAAACCCATATTTTTAATTATAAATTAAAGTTTTATTTCGCACATGTGATAAATATTGGTCCCACTATCCCCGCCAGCTATAAAATCACATATACCCACAGTTCATTTGTTAATAATGCATTAATCCTCCGCAAATAATAACCCGACTATGTATTAAACCTTATATTTAATACATGTTCAACCCCCCACCACATTAAGTTATCTCGGGCCCCACGCCTTTTGACCCAACACCTCTATCGCACAACCCACTCCGTCGATCTCTATCCTCTAGATCTAACGGCAGAGATCACCCTTCGCAAATTTCATTACGCGATGATTAACCGACCCATAGCCTTGCGAAAAGCACAGTTTTGTATTTCCCACCTCTACAATGTGGCCATTTCCCATTCAGTCGCATTGCCAAAAGAAATACAACTTACCACCTTTGCCTATTGCGAAAACCACTGGCGGTTTTTCCCTCCTGCACGCCAAATCTTCCATCCATGTGATAATACTATCCATAAATGAATTTTAATGTTAAATAAAAAACCAATAAAAACACCCACCTGCACTGTTTTTCCTCCTGTTTGTTAGAATTTCGCACAAAAAGAGTCATTTTCAGCCTGAGAAAATGCTGCCGACTCCATTTTAAGCCTAAATTGAATAGAACCAACCTATTTTGACTGTTATGAACGTTGAGGGAGACCTCCGAGTACTATAAGGACTAGCATAGCCTCAGAAAGCTTTTCGCTTACCCAAAAACCCCACTGCAGTTCAAACCATTTTTTACAGTATTTTCCCATCATCAAAGCCATAATCCCTCCTTGCAGACCTGGATTTGATTAATGAAACATTTTTTTTTTCAAGTTACTGGCAGAAGAAGAATTTGGATAAACAGTAATATGAGTGATCCGGATTTATGCAGGAACGCAATAGAATAAACATATAACCATAAATATAGAGATGCAGCGGAAATAACACTTCATTTCATTAATATCAAAGAACTGAAATTTGCTTACAGACAGAATGGAAATAAAACTAGCTAGGGCGCTGGTAGCTATCTCTGAGAAGAGATGTGGCGGCTAAAGGCCTCTGAACTGAGTTACAATGAGGCTCGAGGGCCTATTTATCATTTAGAAACAATGGGAAATCCTAAACAGCCAAAACCCTAACCCTAGGAGATGAAGCACCAAAACTATGGGCCCCGTTTGGGTAAATTGGTGTTCCAACTTCCCAGGGGCGTAACTTTGGCATACGATCTCCGTTTGACGCGTACCATACCTCGTTAGAAAGATCTATCCGAGGACTACAAATTTGGAATGGGCAACATCGGTCCATGGACCCATGTTGCCCTCCATTTTCCCAAAAAATGTCGTTTAGGGCCTCAAAACGGCTCCGGAAGTTTAGGACCCGAAAAACTGCTAAAAATAGTAAACTGTGCCGAAACTGAAAAACTGAAATAGACAATGGTGGAGCCCCAAGTGGAATAGGCGGGTGACCACCAATATCCACCTGGATCATTCCTCCCCCCTTAGGAAACAATGGTCCCCATTGCGTTAAGTTCCTCCATGAGATGAGGAAATTTCTGCTGAACTTTGTCCCTGGTGAACCACTTTCCTTGGTGCAGGAGTTGGCCAGCTTTGACAACCCGATATAGTTGGATCTTCTGCTGGCGAGTGTTCTTGATTTGCATGTCCATGATACAATCTGTGGTGGCTTGTTCCATGCAGTCTGGATTTAACTCTGTTGGTTTGAGTTGTTCTGCAATGTCCGAGGTGTCCAGTAGAGGTGGGAAGTAAGGACGAAGGCGATCCACATTGAAGACTGGGTGCAGACCAAGGAATGGTGGAATACTGAGCTCGAATGCATTGTTCCCTACAGCCTTGGTGATGGTGTACGGCTCGTATCGGAGCGGGCGAAGCTTGCGGTGGGGTCCAGTGAGGCGCTCCTTCTGCAAATGTAGCCATACTTTGTCACCCACCTGGAAGTTGTGTGGCACCCGGTGTTGATCATGGCGTTGCTTGTACTTGGCATTGGCTCTGTCCAATATATCATGAACCTGTTGGCGGATGTGTTGAATGCGTTCGATGAAGCTACTTGCTTTGTCAACTTCAGACTGGACATGAGCTGAATTGGCCTGAGCAGCTGCAAATGGCATGGCTACGTCAATGGGACATAGTGGATGGAATCCCAAGCCCACCTGAAAGGGGCTATGGCCGATTGAACTGTGGAGAGCCCGATTATAACTATGTTGTACATAGGGGAGGCTCTCGTCCCATGTGCGTGGATGCTTTGAATTGTACATGCGCGGAATGTGTACAATCATTCTGTTGACGACCTCTGTCTGGCCATCTGTTTGGGGATGGAAAGCTGTGGACTTGGTGAGCTTGGTATCCAACATCGACCAGAGGCTGGACCAAAATGTGCTGAGGAACCTGCTATCCCGATCTGATATGATAGACTGTGGGATCCCAAAGTGCACCCACACTCGTTCAAAGAAGAGTTTAGCGGTGGCTTCTGCTGTGATATTCTTCTTACAGGCCGCCATGATGGCCATCTTCGAGAATCTGTCAACGACCACGAAAACACAGTCATTTCCATTCTTAGTAGAAGGCAGGCCCGACATGTAATCCATGGAGATGGATTCCCAAGGTCGACTAGGGGTAGGTAGTGGAGTATATAGGCCTTGCTTCTTGATGTTCGGTTTGGCAATGGCACAAGCAGTGCAGGATCTGATGTGCTTCTCGACATCCTTTCGAAGGTTCGGCCAATAGAAATACTTCTGTAGTATTGCTACTGTTTTCTCGACCCCGAAATGCCCAGCGACTCGACTGTAGTGTGCTTCCCATATCATCTTGGCACGCTCGCTTGAAGGAACACAAAGGTGTCCCAGATGACATAAAAGTGCATCTTGGAGGTGAAAATTTGGAACTTGCGTGCCCCCCAAGAGTGCCTTGTAAGTGTGGCCGAATTCTGGGTCACTCTCATAGAGAAGCGGCCAATCGGAAGTCTCGTGCCCACAAGAGTTGAGCACAGTGGTGAGCGCCACGATCGGTGGTCGGCTGAGGCAGTCTGCAACATTATTGGTGCTACCCTTCTTGTACTTGATGTTCAAATGAAACTGTTGCAGATATGTGGACCACTTCTGATGGCGATCATTCTGCAACTTCCCTTGTGTCTGTATGAACTGCAGGGGCCGGTGGTCCGTGTGGATGATTGTTTCCTTCCCCAAAATGTAATGCTTCCATTGTCGACAGGCTTGCACAATGGAATACATTTCTTTGTCATAGGTGGGATACTTGCGAACTGTCTCAGACAATGTCTCACTGTGATATGCCACTGGATGTCCCTGTTGAGTAAGAACTGCCCCAATAGCATAGTTAGAGGCATATGTCTCGATCTCAAATGGTTGTTGCAAGTCTGGTAAAGTGAGCACTGGGGCAGAACAGAGGCGATTTTTCAATTCTGTGAACGCCTTCTGTTGAGGTTCCGACCAAAAAAAATTTGCTCTCGCTCCTCCCTTGGTGACTTGACTCAAGGGCCAAGTGATATGAGAGAATCCCAACACGAACCTCGGATAGAAATTAGCAAGACCCAGAAAGCTGCGAAGCTCTGTTATAGTGGTTGGGGCTGGCCAATCCCGAATGACTTGGATCTTGGCTGGATCCACATGCACCCCCCTTTCATCAATAATGTATCCCAGATATTGAACCTGGATCATGCCAAAAGTGCACTTCTCCAAATTGGCACACAACTTATGTTGCCGCAGTGTTTGGAGGACTTGTCGGATGTGGTGAAGGTGCTCTTCCCAAGTCTGGCTGAAGATCAGAATGTCATCCAAGTACACCACTACAAATGAGTTGGTGAATGGCTGCAAGATGTCATCCATCATCCTCATGAAGGTGGCGGGAGCATTTGTCAACCCGAAAGGCATGACCAGCCATTCGAAAAGGCCTTCCTTGGCTTTGAAGGCAGTCTTCCACACATCGGAGGGTTCAATCGGTACCTGGTGATACCCCGACTTCAAGTCAATCTTGCTGAAATATTTTACACCTTTGAGTTGGTCCAGAAGGTCATCAATCCGTGGGATTGGGTACCTATTCCGAACAGTGATCTTGTTCAGCGCCCGATAGTCAATACAGAGTCTCCACGTCCCATCCTTCTTCTGTACCAACACGATCGGGCTCCCACGGGGCGATGAACTTGGTCTGATGTGACCTTTCTGCAACAGCTCCTGAATCTGCCTCTTGATTTCATCATTCTCCAGAACAGAGCGCCGATAGATCGTTCCATTAGGTAGCGGCGCACCGGGGGTCAGATCAATCGGGTGCTTGACCTGACAGTGCAGAGGAACCCCTGTGGGTGAGGTGAATATGTCCCCGTACTCCTCCACAACCTTATCCATTTGTTGTTGTTGTGCAGAGGAGCCCTGTCTGGAGGTCGTGGCCACGGTCTTCTTCTTGCCCTGGGGGCGGATCATCAGGAAAACGAATTTCCTGGTTTGGGAAATGAGCTTACTGCATTGTTTTGCAGTAACCAAAGAGATAGTGGCGGGAGGTGGTACCTCTGGTATCCTGTACAACTTATTTCCCAAAGTAACAATAACAGCACGAGGTCGAGACTCATACACAGCATGACGCTTCCACAAGTATGGTTGTCCTAATAATACATCAGAAACATCAATAGGAACAACGTCACATAATACCTCATCCGTGAAGGGCTTGATGCTATAGGGAAGGCGGCACTGCTGGCTGACGCGGGGATCTCGTCCTTGGTGAAGCCACCCGATGGTGTATGGATGTGGGTGAGCTGTGGTCGGCAAGCCCAACCGCTTCACGGCGTCTGCTGAAATGAGGTTCTTTTGGCTCCCATTGTCGACAATGAACTGTATAGGGGAGCCCTTTACCCACATCTGGGAGTGGAAGAGACGTTCCTCCTCCTCTGGATCTTCCGGTTCCTCCTTCTGGACCTTTGTAGTGGCAACAGTGGCGTTGGGCTCCGCATCGATAATCTGTTTCCCTTTTTCATTCCCCTTTTCAGGTTCTGATTCGGAGTCGGAGCATGCATCTGACTCAGAAGCCCTCATCTCGGCCACTAGCGACTGCTTGGCCCGACACTCACTTGTGTTGTGAGTGGAGCTCTTATGGAACTCACACCACTTTTCCGTGTCCTTCTTTGGCTTTACGGTGTTGTTCTTTTCTTGTGGCTTTGACGGGTTGTCTTTAGCCGCCATGCTCTGTCCTTTGTTCTGCGGTTTGGAAGCACCTTTTCCTTGCTTTTGATTCACAGATCCAAAGTCTCGCTTCTTCTGTTTGAATTTCTGCTCAATCTTGGCGGCATACCGGTATGCCGTACCAAGCGAGGAGATGTCGAGGAACTCCATTTCCTCCTGAATGTATCTGTGCAGACAACTGCGATACTTTAGCACCAAATGTTTCTCTGAATCTTTGATACCCAACTTTGTGCGCGGGGTATGGAACAGATTCGTCAGCTCGTGCACATCTTGATCCCTTTGTTGTCGCAGCGTGGTCCATTGTATGTACTTGTCCTCATAGCTCCCCACGGGATAGTACTGTTCCTTGACGGCGTCTCGGAAAGAATTCCAAGTTGGTATGGCCGAGAACAGAGAGGGTTCTGTCTGGTCCTTGTTCTCACAGTAGGTTTCCCACCATTCCTTAACATGGGGGGTAGCTTTGAGGAGTGCAAAAATAATCTTCTCCCGGTTCTGAAAAGTCATGAACAGAGAAATATCCTTCTAATAGATTCAACCATCTATCTACGGCATCTGCGTCTATTTGACCCTCAAATATGGGAATGTCAAATTTACTTGTACCTTAAAGGGAGTCGCAACTCCAGAGTGGCTACTGGATGCAGATGCGCCGCCGGTGGGCAGCCGTTGAAGGATCTGAGCAAAGCTATCCATCATCGCGTTCCTTTGTTTTTCGAGGGCCTCCTCGAGCAATATTTTGATGGGATCTCCTGCTCCCTCATCTTTCTTTTCGTCCCCCATGGGCATCCGTCGAGGTTTGCGAGGCTGATCTTGCAAAGGTTCCACCAGATCAAGCCCTAGCTCCTTATACCCCGACCTCGTTGGGGACATGCAAAGAAGGATCGAGAAAAAGCAGACCGCTCTGATACCACTGATCCGGATTTATGCAGGAACGCAAAAGAATAAACATATAACCATAAATATAGAGATGCAGCGGAAATAACACTTCATTTCATTAATATCAAAGAACTGAAATTTGCTTACAGACAGAATGGAAATAAAACTAGCTAGGGCGCTGGTAGCTATCTCTGAGAAGAGATGTGGCAGCTACAGGCCTCTGAACTGAGTTAAAATGAGGCTCGGGGGCCTATTTATCATTTAGAAACAATGGGAAATCCTAAACAGCCAAAACCCTAACCCTAGGAGATGAAGCGCCAAAACTATGGGCCCCGTTTGAGTAAATTGGTGTTTCAACTTCCCAGGGGCGTAACTTTGGCATACGATCTCCGTTTGACGCGTACCATACCTCGTTAGAAAGATCTATCCGAGGACTACAAATTTGGAACGGGCAACATCGGTCCATGGACCCATGTTGCCCTCTGTTTTCCCAAAAAACGTCGTTTAGGGCCTCAAAACGGCTCCGGAAGTTTAGGACCCGAAAAACTGCTAAAAATAGTAAACTGTGCCGAAACTGAAAAACTGAAATAGACAATGGTGGAGCCCCAAGTGGAATAGGCAGGTGACCACCAATATCCACCTGGATCAACGAGTTAAAACTGTTTAGTCCTAAAAAACTTACAAGGAAATGAATTTTAATTATGTTCCTTAATAAAAGATTCCAGACATCATAACAGAAAGAATTCATTTACACAGAGAGAGATAAATTTGCACAATGAATGGTAAAAGTGAAATAAGAATTCATAGTGATAGTGAAAACAGAACAGTCAAAGAGCATCAGAGTTAAAGTGTATCAGATAAAAGTCAGAGCGAAAGTTAAAACAGAGTAATAGAGCAGTCAAGGTAAAATAGTAAAAGTAAACACGGAGGCAGTAATGGTAAAACATAGATGAAAACACTTTCACCAACAACAATGAATTTTATCTGAAGTAAAAGTCAAAACAATTAAAAGAACAATAAGGTTAAAGGATGAAAACAGAGCAGGGAGGAACATTTTCCAGAAATTTCTTTTTTAATTCATAGTTTTGCAGAAATTATTGTGGCCAATCCAAGATGAATTTTGAAAAACGGGAGGAGGTTTATATTCCTAAGATGCCAACCTACAAAAAATTATCTCACTTTATGCATAGGTATTACAGAATTATAGATACATGCACATCTTCACAGCCTATTTTTCGAACTGTGCAAGGTTCTGTTTTACACATCTTTTTGCAAAGCTTATTATGAACACTGGAGTGGAATTTTAGGAAACTGAGAGAGGCTTATCTTGATTATGCAGCTTGGAAATCTATAATCTTGATTCAACTATGAAACTTATATCCCAAGGAAGTGTGGTGGTCTTCAAAATTGAATGAAACATTAAAACATATATCTCAGCACTTTCAGTCATCGATACCTTGGTTAGTTCATAAACATAAAAGATAGCTCAGTTCATTATGGGGAATAGAAACAGAGCAAATGGCCATTCAATTCAACAAAGAAATTAGGGGAATCATTTCCATTCAGTTTTTTCCCATCACATTCTTTTCACACGTTCTCCATAAAAGAAGCCCTTTTGGTATTCCCACTCTCTGGTGCTTGCTAATTTCACACCAGAAACAGAGTCTTGTCTCTCCTTTTTTTCGATGTTTTTTCTTGCTTAAACAATTTCTTCACTTTTTAACTTTACATTTTCATTTTTGCCATTGTTAAAGATACTGGGTTTTATATTAGTTTGATGAAACAGATGGATTTACAAATATTGAAATACCCATGAAATAGCCATGACATAGCAGGAATGAATTTTTGAGAACACTACCAAAGTGATAAGAAAATGAGATTCCAATATCTTCTTGAAATGTTGTTCCAGGAAACATAATCCTGAATCAAGATCACAAGATAAGTTAAAACCCAACCTTAGAGATGGATCATAGCAATGACACACAGCAAGAATGAAATTTTGAATAAACTTACCAAAGTGATAAGAAAATGAGAAAATGAAGTTGATTAGACTGCCTCAGAGATGATTTGATTTTTCCAATCTTCTTGAAATTCCATTGTTCAAGTAATCATAATCCTGAATTCAGGGGCCTTCTCTGCCAAGTGTGCAGTTTCATGATCCTAAATTCAAGGACCTTCTCTGCCAAGAGTGCAGTAAATGTTTATTGCCAGAGCATTATTTAATTGCTATTAAGGTAAATTTATATTCTGACTTGTTGGGTTCGAACCAACGAACCTAAGATTACAATCACAACCAGAACTTTTAATCCAACTACAGTCTTCACCTCTTCTTATCTCTACAATACATCAAAGTTATATGTTTTGCAACTTTTTCGAATCAGGGAATCTTCTTAGCTTTATGATACATTGAAGTTATATATTGTGCAACTTTGTCGAATTAGGGAAGTTATTCTTTTGAAAAAAAAAATTTCCAACCCATGTTTGTTTTTCAGAAGAAAAAAATGTCTGACATTGTCAGCGCATATTCATATTAACTCCAGTTTGTGTTTACATAAAAAATGTTCAAGTATGAACCCCATAACTGATCAAACTTCCAGAAATATGAAGGGATACCCATTATCAAACAAAATGTATCAAGCAAAACATTTTCGCAATCACTTCAGCCAGTTGGCTTAGGGGAATGCAATAAGTTGAAGCCTTAAATTATAGACCTTTGTGTATGATGACTCTTAGTATAAACAAATGATATTAACCAGAGCACATAGACCTGTGTGGCAAGCATCCAAAAATCCAGTGAGTTATAACAAAAAGTAACCAAAAGCATCCAAGTATGTAGTTCAGTTACAGAGTGATTCCTTCTCCAGTAATTGGGAGTTGTTGCAGCATGCACCTCCCCCGAGTGTTCCCCAGTTTCTTTCGAAAGGCATCCCATCCACTCCAAAGTGCAGAATTAAAAAAAAAAATTGTGGTGCCCTTTGCCCCACTTCTAGAGGAATCCATCAATTCATAGTGCATTTCTCTGAAGGTTCCATGCAGGCCTTTTTTGGACAGCCTATCAGTTGTATCATTTTTCTCTCTATATATGTGATTAAAGGTTATATGAGAGAATGTCTTGTGTAGTTCTTGTATTATATCCATCTATGAAGAGGTGTACAGGATCCAGGGAATTCAAATTGTTCATGTGATCTATCAGAATTTTAGAGTCTCTGAAGATCCAGATTTTATCGATGTAGAGCTGCTTTGTAAACCAGAGTAATCCCCAAAGTACAAATAATTATTCCTTGGTGTTGGTTCCATGTCCCCCATACTAGTTAATTTTCTAATGACAGATTGGACTGGTCATTAGCCAAGCACCATAGTCACATCTTTAATTTTGAGCCACCCCCATCAAAAAATCCATCCGTGTAATGGATGTCAAAGGGTCTCATTCTGTGAGATAGATCTCTTGGCGATTTGTCTGAGTTCATTGGTCCATCCCATCTTTGCATAACCATCTCTGCCACTCCATCCAAAGTAAATCCCTGCTATTTGAAAATCCATTTGTTCCTGCAGCACCACAAGCACCAGTGAAAGAAAAAAGGAATGGTTCTGTATTGTTTACCTTTGGCATACAACCAGAAAAAACAATCTTGTACTGAGGTGAAGTTTTTATGTTGTAGTTTGAGATTTTTAAAAAGGATATGCCAAGTTTGTCTTGTGAACTCACATCTATAGAAAATGTGGCCATTATCTTCAACATGCTTCATGCACATTCCACATATCCCTGGTCCAATCTTACCCCTCTTCATTAAATTTGACCAAGTCATTTTTTTGTCTTTCCAGACCAACCATATGAAGATGATAATTTTTCTCTGGACCTTTTCCTTCCAGATGTTCTTGAACCAGCATTCCACTATGTCTCTAGACCATAGCTTCATTAGTTCCATGTAGGTTTCAGCTATGTTCACTTGTCCGTTTCTGAGGATTCCCCCCCAATTTATGCAGTCTCCAGATTGTTTATAGATAAATCCAATTTGCCTCATCTCTCCCAGGAAATTGTCCCATGCATATTTTTCATTTCCCCTTAATCCCAGATTGTGAGCCTCGCGCCATCACGGATATCCCAGTTTCCAGCTATGTATGGCCTCACCAACATAGAATATGCCCATTCCATGGATCCTCCTACATAAATCCGAGTTTATGATGTTGTGTTCTAGGTATCTCCTTATGCCTCCTTCCCCAATCATAATTTTCATACCATTTCCAAAATTCCACTTTAAAAAAGAGATGTACAGTGGCCATATTCTTCTGAATCCATTCCAAATAGCATATCCTCCTCTCTTAGCCTCCCATCCCCATATGTATAGCATCTCCAAGGATTTTTTTTTTAAGTACTTATGCCACATGAAATCTCTCTAGATGTCATGCATCTGTGTGCATCTCCATAAATATTTCAATATTAATGCCCTCTCAAAAGTGTCAGTGTCCAGCAATCCCCATCCCCCCATCGTTTATGCATAGCTATGTTGTCCCATCTAGCCAAATGATATTTTCCACTCCCCCTGCCCCCTTCCCATATGAAATTTGAGATGGTTGACTTGATCATAGAGATGACAGTCCTCGGCATGGAGTAAAGATGAGCCCAATAAATAGAGAGTTGTTGAAGTACTACGTGTGCCAGTATGAGTTTCCCCCCTCTCGATAACCATTTGAGCAACCATCCATTTATTCTCCTTCCATATTTATCCAATATCCAAAGCCATTCTACCACCCTGTAATTAGATGGTTTTAAATGAAAACCCAAATATTTTATACCATCGACGAGGTGTGAACATCTGTAATTGAAGATCTCACAGACCGATTTTATGACCTCCGGGTCCCCCTAATAGAAAAAGAGACATGATTTTGTAGAATTATCAATATTTCTAGTTGCTCTATAGAATTTGTCAAAGATTTCTCTTAGTTCCTCCCAAATATTTTTTATGAGCATGTCAAAGATGAGTATGTCATCTACGAAAAAACTGTGAGTGATATCCCTATGTGTGGTAATTTTTATGCCTTTAGTGGAACCCACATCATTTGCCAAGTTGATCTTGATGCTTAAGGAATCCATTATCAGAATGAAAAGGAGGGGAGATAAGGCACATCCCTGTCTAATACCTCTTCCTGCTTTGAAAAATCTGGAAGGTGTGTCGTTTATAATTACTACCATTCAGGCCCCCATGATGCATCCCATGATCCATTCCATTGTCTCACATGTCATACCAACCTTATAAAGGATCATGCGAAGTAGAACCCAACCCAATCTATCATAAACCTTGCTAATATCAATTTTCATCACCATTTCCTTAATTCTCCTTTTTTGAAGAGTGTAAGGTTTATTGAGTGATAGCCACTGCATCATATATGACTCTGTTGTGCAGAAACCCAAATTTCTCCCACGTGATATACCGATATAGGAACCCTTTGATGTGTTCCGCAATTGTTTTCGATATGATTTTGTATAAGGTGTTGCAGAGGGATATATGGCAGTAGTCCTCAAAGTTCTGCGTGATTTTCTTCTTTGGAATGAGTGTGATGAACGTGGAGTTTATCGCCCCATGTACATGTCCAGTTCTTCTCACCTCCTCCACCATCGCAGTGATATCCTACATCAAATGTTCAGCAAAATGTAGAAAATTTTCTGGTGTCCATCCATCTGGACCCAGATTCTTGTCCCTGGCAAAAGACTTGAGTACTATTTCCACTTCAACTTCAGAAACCACAGCACTCAACACTTCATTATCGCCTATTGAAACATAATCAGGAAATCCTCCACCACCCATAGTTGTTCCTCTATGAACACGCCTTCCCTAGTCCTGAACAAACCTTCAAAATGTTTGACTGTAGCAGTATGTATTGATTCCGTGGAGTTCAATTGTTAACCATATACACTTACCTCCGAAATGGCATTTGCAGTTTTCCGTCCATTTGCAAATGAGTGGAAATATTTTGTGTTTTTGTCTCCCTCCTTGAGCCATATTTCCCTGCTCTTTGACCTCCAGGTATGTTCCTGAATCAATAGGATGTTGCATTTATCCTTCTCTAGTACTTTTAGTCTGTTCCATCCATCAATCTTCATTAGACCATTATCCATGTTCTCAAAATTTCCTTTGATTTCCCTCGAATTTTCTTGTAACTCCTTTAGAAGTTTCCCCATTTTAATTATTTCCCAAACTCTAACTTTGGATTTTAGAATGCACATAGTTTGTGATAAGTACACCATGGGGGAGAATCCAATCTCTCGAGTATGCAACATGAAAAAATCATTTACCTTCTTGTTGAAGTCGCCATCCTCTAGCCAGGTTCTGTTGAATTTGAAAGGGAAACCTTTAAATTATTTTTCAAACTACCATTTCATGAAAATTGGTTTGTGGTCTGAGATAAGAAGACCCTCCACCCAGGTCTTGACTGTGCCCATCTGTTAACCAAGAAGTGGTCGATCTGTTTGACAATATTCTCAACCCCTTTCCTGTCATTGTACCATGTGCGGCATCTTACCTCCATATCCATATCATTTAGATAAGCCTCCCTGATCATGTCCCCAATAAATTCTACCAATGGATCTCTTCTGCACAGTGGCCCCCAATTCTCTTTTGTATCCAAAGTGCAGTTCATGTCCCCATAAATTATTGAATTTTCCAGAGATAGCAACCCGTAGTCATCCAATTTTTTCTAGAATTGACTCTTATCATAATAAGGGGCATATAAATTAACTAAGTGCACCTTGTCCTTGAGACCTCGGAAAAAACCAGTCAGAATGATCCCCCCGAAGAAACTAAAAGCATTGAAAGTGGCCCATATAGATTTACATAACACAACTAGGCCCCCAAATCTACCCATTGTGTTCTCTGCCACCATGTGCCATGCTAGATACATAGCACGAAAAAAATGAATTGTCTTGTCAGCTTCTACCATTGTTTCTTGAATTAAAATCACAGTTGGATCAATTTTTCTGCAAAAATCCATTAGAGAAACAAATTTATCCCACCCCCTCAATATCCTCATGTTCAAATAGAAAACAATCATCATGAACTGTAGGATTCAAGCTATAATGCTCTAAGGACCTTGTTGATGGCTAAGGACACTGGCACATCCCGGAAGTTGTCCATGTTTAGTTTTGAGGCCACCATCCCATCCGGTATCAATTTCTTCTTAATGCGTGGGTGCCCTTTTCCCCTTCGAATGGTAACGTTACCCACAAATTCTAGGTTAATGATGATGGGGGGCGATGTCAGAATCCTAGAGTGGACAGTGAGGGGTGCCAATTCAGCTTCATGGTTATGTAACATGAAACTCAGGTCGTTTTCAATTGAGTTGTGGGGTGACAAAGTCAGTTCAAGATTAAGTGGGGAGGAGGGAGGAGAGGTTGAGTGATCAATATCCACCATGGATTTGGGGCATCTAGAAGATAGATACGCCATGTAACCAACTCGACTGCACCCCGAGCCATCAGCTTGCAGTAAGGTAAGCAAATGCAATGGGACCCGATACCCCCCCCCCCCATAGATGGAATAGGAGTTTGACAACCACCCACCCTCAGCCCCCCAATTTCATCCACTAGTGGATCGGTTAGAACAGGACTATGGCATTTTCCCGATACCAAGAACTTAGAAAGATTTTCCTCAGCCCCCAGCCCAAACACATGTAAGCAGTCATCCCCCCCCCCCAAATTCTTGGATAATTCAGAAGAATAAGTATCAGTGGTGGAGAGGTGGTACTTACCCAATTGACCCTACATCCCCAAGGAAAATTCTTTAGTCGACATAGCGTCTGCATGCAAGACTTATCCCCATCCATGATTAGCATCACGTCTCCCTGAAAATCGACGCTGACAGGTATGCATCAGATGTCCCGTTTTGTGACATGGGTGGCATCAGAAAGGAGTGTGCCAGTAATCCAGACATTTTCTGTGCACCAATTTCTCCCAGACGAGGTCGATGTGGGGTGGTAAGCCACATGCATAAGAAAATTCCACCAGCACCCACCCCACCCTCTTTTCGTAAACCCCCAAGCACTTTGGATCGAAGAAAATGCACCTCTCGATATAATTGCCAATGGCTGTGAGTGCACTCATGGTCCATAACTCCAGAGGGATTCCCCACATATTAATCCATGTTAACTGGTTTTTAGGGGTGTCCTTGGTCGGATTGAAAACGACATACCATCTTTGAAGCGCCATGAAGTAGCGTCCCAACACCCAGGATCTCTGGAGTACCTCCACAACATCCTCCGGGTTCATAAAGTGGAAATTGTACCAGTCGTTGAGAAGTTTGCAGATATTTGGAGGATATCCCAGCAATTTGGACCAAGCCTCTAAGAGCTAGAGCTCCATGTTTTCCTTTCTGTCTCTGTCAAAAAACCAACGTCCAACAAATGCCCATCTTCTAAGACTGGTAGCGCGGTCCCACATCACATCGTAATTGAAGCTTAACACTCAAACCTCTGGCTCAAGTTCAAAAGGCTTGTGAGGGTGATGAGGGAGTCCAGAATTCATGTTTTGTAGAGTATGGGACTTCTCCAGTAAGGTGTCCTTCCCACTCCCTGGAATAGCCAAAGAATGCCTGTTGTGATTCACAATGGGAGAGGATTCACATCTTACGTCGTTCGGTGTCCCTCCTTCCAACACCTCCACAACATGAAGAAAAGCGTCATTTGAGACCTCGGCATCTAATTCCACCAAATATGCTTCCAGCCTAACCATCTGTCACCTTTACTCAACTAGCGTAACATGGTACGCAACTAGTTTAGGAAAATAAATGCGACGTAGTTCCCTGAACCTTTACCTACCAAAAAGGCATGGAATAGGTATGTAATAAATATTATACTCTACCAAACGAGTGTCTGATCAGAAACCACAGTCCCAGAGTTTAAACCTTTTGCCTGCCTCTTCCTTGGGAAGGATAGAATATTAGCCCAAAAGTCATGTGGCAGAGGATCCGTCACCTACGCAAGATTAAAAAATAAACTCCAGGCATAGTCTGACATCCAAGAAAAGGTCTAACATCAATGCAAGATGTTGGTATCCCGTGTTTTGACAGTTTGGCAAATCAAAAGACAAGGCAACATCAGAACCAATCTTTAGAGTTCCAGGATCTAGTCCTCCTGTTCTCAGAGAGGGATCTCTCAAATATTTGTTTGAAAAGGTTTATCTTATTTGCTTTGGTTATGGATTTTAGACTAGTTATTTAAGTGCAGATGTTTGTTTGGTTGGATTGAGTTGACACAGCAGAACATGAAAGGTCTAGGAAAGATAGACAAAAAGAAAAAGTATCCGGTTCATTGGGCTATGGAGTCAAAATAAGGTCATGACAAACTCATCAATGGATATGGGATATCAAAGGGAAAATCTAACTTGGCCACAAGATCCTTTGTTTTGGAATGAGGTGGACATTAATGTTTTGGAAAGAGAAGCTTAATTCTCAACAAAGGGAACTTGAAAACATAACTTAACAATAAAGAGATATTTGATAGACAGGGCTAACCATAAATTCCACAAACATCCTTTAAGCAAATAATGACTTCAAGACAACTTTTAAAATGAAATCTAAGATTCGGGGAACTCCCTATTTCCTCAAAGATTTTATTTTAAAGGACTTAGAAAACATAAAAGATTCACTGATAGCTGCATTCATAGAAGAGGGAACACCTAAATAACATCTATGTTTGCAACTATAAAGACCTTCAAAACAACTGTTCAAGTAGGGGCAAAGGGTAAGATCAAAACCGACCTCTTTGATTAACTTAAGACAATGGTACTTCAAAGGGAGACTTCAATAACAGCTTTCAAGTGATGGCAGACAAGCAGGGAAAACCATAAATCATGTTGAAACCAACTATTTGAGCTATCAAGGAAATAAACAAGCATGAAGACTAAAGAGAAGGTTTAAAGCCTCTAAAATACTTCAGCAGAAGAAAACATAAAACAGTGAAGGGTGAACAAGTCTAAGGTGCTTCCAGGAGTCATTTCTTAGCCTAAAAATTTCAGCCTACTGTAGTAAGAGATTATGAAACATAATGAAAATAGGAGAAAACATTAAACAGTTAGAATACTTCACCAACAACCAAGCTCATGAATCCAATGATAGAGCCTTCTCAGGAACGGGCATGCAACAACATTATCAAGACATCCAAGACTTCAATTTGTTTTCAACTTCAACAGACTCGTATATTTATTTCAGAGAGTTTCAATGTTACAACTTGTGATCAAACAGCAACCAACAACCAACAATTTCTCATTTTCTACTGAGGTATTTATAGAAGAATGAGGAGGTGAAATCTAACAAAAGACCTCTTGAAGAAATTAATACAGATTCAAGACTTCTTGGCCTTTTGAGGGGCTCGATGAAGAAGTTTACAAGTGGTTCTCTGTATTAACTGTTTTACATTTACGAATTAAGCTTGGTGGGAGCTTTATTTGACTTTGAGGCTTTGTGTAATGTTTGGAGTAACTCTGCAGATATTTCTACATTTATTTCCTGGCAGAAATAACTCCCTGGCTGTGCTGGAAGCGAAATATCTGTCTCTGCAATAAGTTCAGCTTCTGTTCGAACGCTTTGAGGCAACAGGTGGCTTTTATGGTAGCTGAGGAATCAATGCGCCTCAAGTATGGCGGTGGAGGTCCTTTCTGTCTGATAAACACTTTAGGTTTTCTTTAAATCGTGTTTTTAAATTGGGGATTAGGCTTTTGATAATTGTCTTAGCCGTAATCCCCGTAAAAACTGTCTTCAATCTTCATCTGCTGCGTTTTGTCTTTAAAACTGATACTCTTTAACTGTTCTTTTGAATAAAATAGTGTCTTGTCGATGTGCAGGGCCGCACTGGGCTTTTAAAGGCATCAATGCCCATGAAGCATTGAGAAAACAATGGAGCGAAACCCATCAGATGGTTCTCTTTAACAGCTTAGAGGCGCAGGAAACGTCTTTCCCGGCCCTCTGCTCTCTTTCATTATGCAAATGGAAAACCATTAAAACACCTGCAAAACACAAAAATGATTAATAAATCCTGCGTTTTAGGTTTAAACTGCTTAGGAGGCGGGGAAGGAGCGAAACCGTTGGATCATGGAGCGGGGGTGCAGATTGACGACGGAAATGCAATGGCGGGATGTAATGGGCAAAACCTTTGTAAACCAAAAAATATATCATTTTCGACTTTACAAAGGAAAAGATCGTTTTTGTATGAAAGGCGGGGGTATCATATGGTGGGTCTGGCGGGACTGATCGCAAATCGCAAAAATGGAAAACGCGATGGCGGATTATGTGACGGAGAGAAAATGCGATATTGCGGTTATGCGATATTGTGATGTGCGGAAACTGCGATGGCGCAAGATCGCAAAAGTGGAAAACGCAATGGCGGATTATGTGACGGAGACTGATCGCAAATCGCAAAAAAGGAAAACGTGATGGGCATTTTAAATGAAAACTGAAATTTGCGGTTTGCGATCTGCACTGATCGCATTTCAGAAATTTGCGATGAGCGCTCCTAGAGTTAGCGCTTGGTTTTTATGCATTTTTCATGGTTTTTCAATGGAAATGGAGGTTATGGCAAAGCTAAAGAGTGAGTCTTTTAACTTTGTAAAAGTGTTTTTTCATGAGGGAAAGAGAAGAAATCATGAAAACAAAGGGGATTTTATGGAGGAAAAGGGGAGCAGATGAAGGTTAGTTTTGTGTGGGAGAAGGGCGAAAATGATGGTTCTTTAGCAGTCTTTTCTTATGAAATTAGCAGAATTTCAGAGCATGAAATGGAAATAGTAAATGAAGATTTCGGACAGAGGCATGAGGCCTTCAAGGAGTCTTCAAGAGCCAACAATTTTTAGTGATAAAATTTGTTCCTTGGAGGCTCAAAAAAGTCTTAGCCACCTTTTGGTATAACAAAATATTATAGGTGGCTAACAGTGGCTCCACTTGGGGATGGTGCCTTCTTGAAGGCATCAAGAACTTCAGACTTGCATTCTCTGGGAGGCTGATCTGTGCCTGATCCATTGGGCTGCCCTTCTTTTGTTGGATGATCTTGTTTGAAAACATATTTAGCAGCCATGAAAACAATGGTCCTTCGTCAATACAAACTTTTTACCTACCCAATCCTACTGATCTAGCATTTTTTCTTCATCAGAGTGCACTTGGATTGGCAAACTCTTTTCACAACATTTTATTCTTTTGGAAGCATAAAAAATAATCTACTTCTACTCCTTATTTCTACCTGGACTCAGATTAAACAGTTGAGCTCAGATATTTCTCTACCTAATCTACTGTCTGTTGGGATTAAACTGTCCAACAGACTTTCATTCTTAAATTCTACAACAAAAATTTAAAAACAGTCAAGTCAAGATTAAGCTATTTGACTTGCTTTGATCTATGGCATAAGAACAAGCTGCACATAGATTATTATTTGCAGAAAATTAAAAATAAAAATGGAAGACTCAAGATCTGAAAGTTTCTCATCATGGCCTTCTCTTTTCTTCACAGCTCTATTTTTGCTTTTGTTTGAGCTACCTCTTCCTTGATATCTGATTCAGATTTTGGACAAATTAGAACCAGTTCTTCTCTTTTATGACTCAGAAAATAAAACAGTTTTGAGTCATCTCTCTTTGGAAACTTTGGTTCATATTTTGAGTTTGTTTGAACCTTCATTTCTATCCTAATGTATCTACTGATAAGCCAAGATTGAACAATTTGGCAAATCGAATTCACTATCCTATCAGCAGAAAATTTAAAGCTAATTAGTCAAGATTAGGCAGTTTGACTAACTAGGAGTGTGTTTTGAGGAGTGGCATTTGAGCTTGCACACTTTCATATTTATTTCTCTTTTTGGTATGGGGCTGTACCTTTATTCTTTTGTCAATCTGCCCTCTTTTCTTTCTTTTCTTTGTTTTTGTAATTTTGAATTTTTTATTTTTCTTCAACGTAGAAAAACAACAACTAACTACATGCCCAGAAGTGAGCTTTATTGACATTCCTATCTAACCTATTCTAAACATGGAGTATTTACATATTCATATGATACAAAAGTGCCAATGCAACCAGCTGAGTAATGTCAAGAAGAAGAAGAAACTCTGGCTGCTTGTCAGAGGTATCCATAGTATATTTTGAAGATTAATCTTCAAAACTGAGGCTATCACAGAAGGTGACAGCTTTTCATGTCTCTGGCTCTTGCAAAGGATCAATGCTTGATAATTTGAGCCAGTTTGGATTTCCACACACTCTTCCATAGGATCAACAAAGAAAAGGTGAAGGTTCTCTTCTTTTTGGTCCTCCACAATTGGTAGATCATCTACTTCCAAGACATCATCTTTGAGGACTATCTCTTCAGTATGTAGCTTGGAAGTATCATCATTCTTAACCTGCAAAATAGCAAATAGTGAAATATCTTCTTTCTTTGAATCTATGCTTGCTTCTGATATAAATTCAGGCTCTTTAAATGACATACTAATATCAGTGAAGGAAGAAGTTTCTTCTTGAGAAGATGATATATCCACAACAGGATAGTCTTCTATTTGTTTTTCTCCTTCATCTTCCTCATCTTTTGAACTGGAGGACTCATCATATTTGACAGTGTTGTCCTCTTGTGGCCCTTGTATGCTCGTATTCAATGGACTAAATTCTATGAAGAGGTTATTATATTTTTGAGCAGGGGTGTATTCAATCGTTTCCTCTTGCTCAAAAATTTCTTCATTTTTCTTCTCTTCACCTTTTGAGTTGAAAAGCTGTTATTCCCAATTATGTGAAAGTGATTTGTGATGGATTGAAATGGGTGATTTTTTCTTTCAAGTTGATGATGGTGAAACTCATAACACCAATCGAACGCAGGTTGCCCTGCGTGATTAATTTTTGCTTGAAACTCATCATCATCATCAGACTGATCGAAATTTGGAAAATCATCGGAATAAACAATTTCATAAGTCGAACATATTGGGTTATCAGCAGGTCTCTCTTCATTATGATTTACAAAAGAATTTTCTAAATCTGTACAACAAAGTTCTCTATGCGAATGGGCAAGAGTGTTTGTTTTGCAAAAAGTTTCAGAGACTAACTGTTTATAAATAGTCTGTTCTATTTCCTTCTCTGTCAAAGGGGAAAATGTTTCCATGTCCCTTTGCATAGAAGTACAGCAATTCTCTGTCTCTTGCGAAGACTGATTTTGAGGCTAGATGTCTTCTTGAGCCTCAGATATAAGGGATGATGAATCAATATTTGAGTTTTCAGGGATATCTTGAGGAACGTCCATTATTTCTTGGATCATCTCTTCCTCAACTAATTCATCTATGTTCTTAAAATTTTTCAATAGGAGATTAAACTCATGAATGGCTGTTAAAAGATCTTCAGGATGCATCTCTTCCAAAGCTTCCTCATTATCTATAATGTGTTGGGTGATGTTTTGTGATGGATCATAATATATTGCACCCCATGATAATGACATAGTGTTTTCTTCATAGTTCTCATAGAACACATATTCAAGGTCTCTTAAAGAAAAAAAACTACTAGATCTTAAGCATTCATACCAATCCCTAGCTTTTCCTTCTAATGTTAACATGAAAATTTTCATTAGGCAGTCTTCATGCCATTCAAATTTCAACCTCCATACATGTATATGAAATTTGATGAGATGTAATAGAGGGTCATCAAACTTTTCGCCTTGAAAAAGAGGCAGGTTGTCATCCCAATTCACCTGGGGCATCTTATGTGGAAACCCAGGGATATGATCTCTACTCATTGGGGCATATCTTCATTGTATTCTTGGAATCATAATTGTAAATCAAGAAAGAGGTCACTGTGTTTGGTCAATCAGTTCAGGGTCTTCTACTAGTGGAGTCATTTGGTCTTCTGGGAGTTTCAGAGTGTGGAGTCGCCAGGTGGAAGTTTTAAGCTCTTTTTTGGAGGTAAAATGTTTTATGGTCCACCACCATGTACCAATCTAAAGATATCAGGGGTACTCTAAGTCTTAGCAGTATTTAAAATGAAAAGAACTCGGGTCCCACCGTGATCACCATTATGGCGGTATCCCGTGTTTTGACAGTTTGGCAAATCAAAAGACAAGGCAACATCAGAACCAATCTTTAGAGTTCCAGGATCTAGTCCTCCTGTTCTCAGAGAGGGATCTCTCAAATATTTGTTTGCAAAGGTTTATCTTGTTTGCTTTAGTTATGGATTTTAGACTAGTTATTAAGTGCAAATGTTTGTTTGGTTGGGTTGAGTTGATACAGCAGAATATGAAAGGTCTAGGAAAGATAGACAGAAAGAGGAAATATCTGGTTCATTGGGCAATGGAGTCAAAATAAGGTCATGAAAAACTCTTCAAGGGATATGGGATATCAAAGGGAAAATCTAACTTGGCCACGGGATCCTTTGTTTTGGAATGAGATAGACATTAATGTTTTGGAAAGAGAAGCTTAATTCTCAACAAAGGGAACTTGAAAACATAACTTAACAATAAAGAGATATTTGATAGACAGGGCTAACCATAAATTCCACAAACATTCTTTAAGCAAATAATGACTTCAAGACAACTTTTAAAATGAAATCTAAGATTCGGGGAACTCCCTACTTCCTCAAATATTTTATTTTAAAGGACTTAGAAAACATAAAAGATTCACTGATAGTTGCATTTATAGAAGAGGGAACACCTAAATAACATCTATGCTTACAACTATAACGACCTTCAAAACAACTGTTCAAGTAATGGCAAAGGGCAAGATCAAAACCGACCTCTTTGATTAACTTAAAACAATGGTACTTCAAGGGAGACTTCAATAACAGCTTTCAAGTGATGGCAGACAAGTAGGGAGAACCATAAATCATGTTGAAACCAACTATTTGAGCTATTATATAAATAAACGAGCATGAAGACTAAAGAGAAAGTTTAAAGCCTCTAAAATACTTCAGCAGAAGAAAACATAAAACAGTGAAGGATGAACAGGTCTAAGGTGCTTCCAGGAGTCATTTCTTAGCCTAAAACTTTCAACCTATTGTAGTAAGAGATTATGAAACATAATGAAAACAGGATAAAACATTAAACAGTTAGAATACTTCACCAACAACCAAGCTCATGAATCCAATGATAGAGCCTTCTCAGGAACGGGCATGCAACAGCATTATCAAGACATCCAAGACTTCAATTTGTTTTCAACTTCAACAGACTCGGATATTTATTTCAGAGAGTTTCAATGTTACAACTTGTGATCAAATAGCAACCAACAACCAACAATTTCTCATTTTCTACAGAGGTATTTATAGAAGAATGAGGAGGTGAAATCTAACAAAAGATCTCTTGAAGTAATTAATACAGATTCAAGACTTCTTGGCCTTTTGAGGGGCTCGATGAAGAAGTTTACAAGTGGTTCTCTGTATTAACTATTTTACATTTACGAATTAAGCTTGGTGGGAGCTTTATTTGACTTTGAGGCTTTGTGTAATGTTTGGAGTAACTCTGCAGATATTTCTGCATTTATTTCCTGGCAGAAATAACTCCCTAGCTGTGCTGGAGGCGAAATATCTGTCTCTGCAATAAGTTCAGCTTCTGTTCGAACGCTTTGAGGCAACAGGTGGCTTTTATGGTAGCTGAGGAATCAATGCGCCTCAAGTATGGCGGTGGACGTCCTTTCTGTCTGATAAACACTTTGGGTTTTCTTTAAATCGTGTTTTTAAATCGGGGATTAGGCTTTTGATAACTGTCTTAGCCGTAATCCCCGTAAAAACTGTCTTCAATCTTCATCTGTTGCGTTTTGTCTTTAAAACTGATACTCGTTAACTGTTCTTTTGAATAAAATAGCGTCTTGTCGATGTGCAGGGCCGCACTGGGCTTTTAAAGGCATCAATGCCCATGAAGCATTGAGAAAACAATGGAGCAAAACCCCGCAGATGGTTCTGTTTAACAGCTCAGAGGCGCAGGAAACGTCTTTCCCGGCCCTCTGCTCTCTTTCATTATACAAATGGAAAACCATTAAAACACCTGCAAAACACAAAAATGATTAAGAAATCCTGCGTTTTAGGTTTAAACTGCTTAGGAGGCGGGGAAGGAGCGTAACCGTTGGATCATGGAGCGGGGGTGCAGATTGACGGCAGAAATGCAACGGCGGGATGTAATGGGCAAAACCTTTGTAAACCAAAAAATATATCATTTTCGACTTTACAAAGGAAAAAAGTGTTTTTGTATGAAAGGCGGGGGTATCATATGGTGGGTCCGGCGGGACTGATCGCAAATTGCAAAAATGGAAAACGCGATGGCGGATTATGTGACGGAGAGAAAATGCGATATTGCGGTTATGCGATATTGCGATGTGCGGAAACTGCGATGGATCGCAGCGCAAATATTTGCGATGGCGCAAAATCGCAAAAGTGGAAAACGCGATGGCGGATTATGTGACGGAGACTGATCGCAAATCGCAAAAAAGGAAAACGCGGTGGGCATTTTAAATGAAAACTGAAATTTGCGGTTTGCGATCTACGCTGGATCGCATTTCAGAAATTTGCGATGAGCGCTCCTAGAGTTAGCGCTTGGTTTTTTATGCATTTTTCATGGTTTTTCAATGGAAATGGGGGTTATGGCAAAGTTAAAGGTGAGTCTTTAACTTTGTAAAGTATTTTCATGAGGAAAGAGAAGAAATCATGAAAACAAAGGGGACACATGGAGAAGGAGCAGATGAAGGTTAGTTTTGAGTGGGAGAAGGGCGAAAATGATGGTTCTTCAGCAGTCTTTTCTTATGAAATTAGCAGAATTTCAGAGCATGAAATGGAAATAGTAAATGAAGATTTCGGACAGAGGCATGAGGCAAGGAGTCTTCAAGAGCCAACAATTTTTAGTGATAAAATTTGTTCCTTGGAGGCTCAAAAAGGTCTTAGCCACCTTTTGGTATAACAAAATATTATAGGTGGCTAACACAAGAAATAGTCGCCTAAACAAATTTAAATATTCCCGTCCGGGAAGGAAATGGGCACCAGAATCTGGCCGCTAGGAGCACTGACAAAGGAGAGTGAGCATAATCGTTCTGGAAATTTTAGTCTGCATCAATGGCCCCATAGACCAGCATCCGACTACAATCTTTAAAACGATGAAGCCTACATCCAAGGAATATGGGTGACCACATCTTGCAATCCAGTATCTCAAAATGCCTAAGAAACAGAATTTGAAATACCAGATACTAGTCTGGAGGCAATTAAATACAGCAGCAACAACAAAGTCACCCCCTAATCTCCCACTAGTGATTGCACAATTGAAATCCAATAATTTTACAAGGCTTGTAAAAATATAATTTATGCATCCACTTTCCCCAAAAAGAGACAGGGTTGGATGTAGAAGTAGTGATCCCCTATTCCCTGTTGTTGTATAAGTTCGGAAAAAGAGTGCCAATACAGTTACCCATATGTCATCCACTCATATGATGGAAACTGGAAAACCACAACTAAATCTATATCTACATAAACAACATTAGTTACCTACCTTGGGCCCTCATGAGAGCATTTTCGGGGTTGGAAAAAGTCACCATGGAGATATACAACAGAAAACCAAAAACCCGCCAAGTTACTCGTAACCACTATACAAACAATTTAGATGAGGATTACCATATAGCACAGCTAGCCACTTAACCGAGCCTTTTCCTTTGCATTCGGTGCTATTAGTTCAGGTGGATTATAACATACCAGTGCAGATACCCACCTTTAAGAGTACTAGGATCCATTGTTTCTATGTTTTCATTTTCCCCACTGAGCCAGAGATCATTCTCCACCAACCCATGTTTGTGTATAGACAGGAAAATTGTGGCATTAAAAATCTTCATTGATCCTCGTGATAGCCACATTGTGATCGAACACGTTGATTTAAAAATCATCAATGTGATTTATCTAGAAAACTTTTTATGAATATTTAATTAATTTTTTAAACTTTATTTATTGATTTACACTCGTGATAACCACATTTTGTGATCGAAGGAAAAGCTTTTATGAATATTTAATGAATTTTTTAAACTTTATTTATTAATGTGTAAATTTATTTGTTTTTACCACACCCTTTTTTTAAATGTGTTGAGATTGCAACAAGATGATCAGCTTAGTGAAAAGAGTCGCCTTCACTAAGTGGGCCCGCAAGCTATTTTTGGCGCAAAGTCTATTTTTAGACTATGTCTATTTTTATACATATGGATCATGTTCTATGAGTTGCAGGATGCTATTTGTGGATGTTTGGTCAAGTCGGGAAAAATAGATGGACTTATATTTTTAGACATACTGGGCGGAATCTATTTTTAGATTGCCAGTCTAAATATATATATGTCGAATATTATTAGCTCTTAATAATATTTGGACTATAAACATTATCTTATTCTCTTGGAGCACTTCAGTTAAGTGCACAGATGTGGCACAGGAGCTAACAGAAGGAATTACGCTATTCCTAGGGGTTAAGTGGAGCTATTGCATGGAGACTTTAGTTAGAACTCATGTGAGAGAGTTTGATGGAGTTGATTGAGGATTTAATGGAGTTGTGTTCAATTTAACTAATCTAAACATAGTTGAATTAGTTGTATTTAGTCTAACTGATTAATACACTAGTGAAGAGTGGTGTGAATTAATTATTAATTAATTCACTAATTATAAACTCATTAATCAACTAAAGAATACATCAGTTAACTTCAGTGCATGGACAGTTTCAGTGGAGACCAGTGCAGAGATAGGTGAAAGAGCAGGTTAACTATCAGTTGTGACTATACTGTTGCACATTTGCAACTACCAGTGATTGGAGGAGCCCATGAGGATTGTGCAGTACAAGCCAGGTGGTTTATGTTATTTAATGAGCCATCCTACAGCATTGATTATGCAATAGAGGCTGGCTATCAGGTTGCAGAGATTCGAGCATGTGTTTTTCTAGATCTAGCTTGATTAGTGTGTAGAAATTGGAGGTTGTGTTGAGAGCTTGTGAGGAGCTTTGTACAATGATTGTTACATGAGCTCTATGACATATAATATACAGATATTTGGGGTTTTCAGCTTTAAGCTTTCCCATGAAATACTGTGTTCATATGTGTGAATGTTTATGGTTTTAATGTGCGCATGAAATTGATTTTATTTCCGCATGTAATGATCAATGGTAGAAGAGATTCTGTATTGTGCATGAAGCTAAAATAGTGTGTGATCAGGAGAATCTCGGTGGATAACATATCAGTTATTCAAATTTTCTACATGGTATCAGAGCGATATTGATCATTGGAGCAATTGCAAAACATTGAAGCGGTTGAGTTTTGTGCTGGTGGAATTCGAATTTGCAACAGTGTTTTCTTGGTGTCGAAGTTGAGATGTCTTTCAACAGATTGTGATTGGATTATGCCCTTGAGGGCAGCTCGAATTATATTTCATGGAAGGACAGGATGGAGGCGGTGTTGGATAACAATGGGTTGAAGGAGTTCATAGATGCAGAAATTCAAAAACGTACTTCTAGTGATGTTGTCGTACTTGACGCATGGAAAAAGAAGACAACAAAGTGTTGAAGGATTCTGTTGGAAGGTGTAAAGGATCACATAGTTTCCAGCCTTCATGGTAAGGCTTCTCCATTATTGATGTGGAAAGCTTTGACATATTTATTTTAAAGCAAGAGCGACTAGAGGAAGTTGGCGCTCAAGGATAAACTCAAAAACATAAAAATGGAGAAAGGCGATAGTATGCCCAAGTACCTCACGAAGTTCATCCAATGCAGGGATGAGTTGGGAAGTGTGGGGGTTACTGTTGATGACGAGGACTTGGTGAGCTTGGCTCTCCTTGAGCTTCCGAAGAGTTGGCATTCCTATCAGGACTCTGTCAATGGTCGGGAGAAATTACTAGGATGGGAGCGACTTTGGTCGGATCTTGTGCAAGAGGAGATAAGGCGAAGTACCAGGACGGATCTTCATCAAAGAACTCAGATGAAGAAAATTGTGCTTTGGCTTCCAAAGAAAAGAGGGGGAAGAGAAATAAGCATGCTTCTCAATCTGGTGCGAAAGGCAAGAAGCAGGACATGTCCAAGGTGAAGTGCTTTCACTGTCACCAACACGGACATTATGCCACTAGTTGTCCACAGAAGAAGAAAAATAAGCAGGTTGCTGGATCTGCAGCTGGAGAGGCCTTAGCCTCACAGTTTGAGCTGGATTTTTCACTGATCGCATGCTTGGTCTCAAGTGTGATGGGTTCAGTGTGGTTTCTTGAAAGTGGTGTATCTTTTCACATGACAGTAGATCGAGATTTGTTTACTGATCTGGATGAGAAAGATCTTGGAGTGCACATCGAGATGGGTGATGATGGTAGATACAGTGCGACCGGTATCGGTACCATTTCCTTTGAGAGGGAGTCTGGTAAACCCTTCATATTGAAGGAAGTGATGCATGTTCCAGGATTGAAGAAGAATCTTATCTCTGTGGCGATGTTAGAAGATAAGGGATATGATGTTGTCTTTAGCGAGGGAAAGGATTTCCTGCGTAGTAAGGCAACTGGTGAGACCCGGAGGATAGGGGTTCGAGTTAAGAACCTTTATCAATTGCAGGTAGATGGATACGCAGCAATGGCAGGCAAGGCAGAAGGAGTGGTGAGCCGGGATGATGGCGAGTTGTGGCACCAGAGATTGGGCCACCTTCACCATGGAGCTTTGAAGATACTATAGCAGATTTCTGTTGGGCTTCCTAAGGGTACTCTTGCACAGTTAGATCAGTGCAAGGGATGTACCTTGGGAAAATTTGTGAAAGCCACCTTTCACGAGAAGGATAGTCGCACCACGACGATCCTTGAGAGAATTCACACAGACGTGTGTGGACCTTTCTCAGTAGCTTGACAGCAAAGCACAAGTATTATGTGATATTTGTTGATGATTTTTCTCGTAAGTGTTGGATCTTCTTCATGCAGAAGAAGAGCGAGACATACTCAAAGTTCTGTGAGTTCAAGGCACTGGTTGAGAAAGAATTGGGGAAGTAGGTGAAGGCTCTTAGGAGCGACAATGGTGGTGAATTCATCTCTGGCGAATTCAAGGACTTTTGCAGCGCAGAAGGAATTCGAAGAGAGCTCATAGCACCTCATAACCCACAGCAGAATGGGGTTGCTGAGCGGAAGAACAGAACGATCATGGGTGTTGCACGGGCGATGTTGCATGATCAGGGCCTACCCATACACTTGTGGGTTGAGGCATGCAATACTGCAGTATATGTGCAGAACCGTTGTCCTCACAGGATACTTGGCATGAGTACACCCGAGGAGGCGTTTTCTGGTAAGAGGCCTGATATTTCCCATTTGAGGATTTTTGGTTCACCTGTTTACATTCATGTGACTAAGGATGCCTGGAATAAGCTGGAGCCGACTGCAGAGGTTGGGATATTTGTGGGGTACATTGATACACCCCACAACTATCATGTGTATTTTCCAGACAGTCGCAAGACTGTTGTGCGACGGGATATCAAATTTCATGAGGAGAAAGCCATGAAGTGTTCGCTTGAGAGGGAGCCACACTTGCATGCAGATGAGGAGCTATTAGTTCCTAAGGATGAGTCTCTGGATGTGGATTAGCCACAAGAGGAGGTTCATGGAGTGGAAGAGACCACTCATGCAGCGCCAACCATCAAAGGGCGGAAGCGCACTACAGAAGTTGAGCGATTAGCTCAAGATGCAGAGAGGGTTCTAGGAGCACCTACATCACAGCATAGACAGAGACAATCACCTGACCGGTATACTGGATACATGGCTCTTATGAGCAAGTGTATTGTGATAGAGCCATCCTCTTTCGAGGAAGCTATGGAGGATCCCGCATGGGCAGATTCCATGCTGGAAGAGTATGATTCGATTGTCAGAAACAGTGCATGGGAGATTGTCCCAAGGCCGGAAGGGAAATCAGTGGTGGGTTTGAGATGGATCTACAAAGTGAAGCAGGCAGCTAACGGGAGTGTGGAGAAGTACAAGTAAATATTTGTTGCTTGAGGCTTTTCACAGATTGAGGGGATCAATTATGAGGAGACCTTTGCACCTGTCGCAAGGTATTCTTCCATACGGGCGATTCTTGCTCTCTCAGTGCAGATGGGGTGGCACATTCATCAGATGGATGTGAAGACTGCGTTCCTCAACGAAGTGATTGAGGAGGAGGTGTACATAGAGCAGCCCGAAGGTTTCGAGATCTTCAGCAGCGAGTCGCATGTGTGCAGGCTCAAGAGAGCGCTATATGGGTTGAAACTAGCACCTCGTGCTTGGTACACACGGATAGATAGTTATTTCACCGGACCTGGATTCTCCAAGAGTGAGGCGGATTTGAACCCATACGAGATAGTGGTGGAGGGTAAGTTGTTGATCATTGTACTTTATGTACATGATTTGATTTTGACCGGTGATGAACTGTTTATACACTCATGCAAGGCTGATCTTGCAAAGGAGTTTGAGATGAAGGACTTGGGCCTCCATTATTTCCTGGGATTGGAAATTTGGCAGCGCAGTGATGGACTGTTTGTTTCTCAAGGCAAGTATGCCCAGGAGATACTGGAGAAGTTCAACATGCATGGCTGCAAGCCTGTTGATACTCCTCTTCCTGGTGGATGGAGGAAGGAGGATGCTACTTTGGCGAAGGTAGTGGATGCCACTGTTTATCGACAGTTGGTGGGGTTGCTTATGTATCTGGTCAATACACGACCTGACATATGTTATGCTGTGAACCAGCTTTCACAAGCTATGGTTAAGCCTACCAAGCTCTACTGGAAGGCAGGCAAGCATGTATTGAGATATCTCAGAGGCACATCGGGATATGGATCATGGTACGAACAGGAGGATGAGTTGAGGCAGCATGGCTTCACGGATCGGTATCATCATATCAGAGATTGTGTGCAGTGGAAGATCATGTTACTTTCATACATTCCCACGGAGGATCAAGATGCTGATATCTTGATGAAGGCGCTCACCAAGAGCAAATTCGAATACCACAGAGGCAGGATCGGGGTGGCAGATAATCCCTATCTTGTTGAGAGGGAGTGTTGAGATTGCAACAAGATAATGAGCTTAGTGAAAAGAGTCGCCTTCACTAAGTGGGCTTAGAGGCTATTTTTGGTGCAAACTCTATTTTTAGACTATGTCTATTTTTAGATATATGGATCATGTTCTATGAGTTGCAGGATGCTATTTGTGGATGGTTGGTCAAGTCGGGAAAAATAGATGGACTTCTATTTTTAGACATACTGGGCAGAATCTATTTTTAGATTTCTAGTCTAAAAATAGATATGTCGAATATTATTAGCTCTTAATAATATTTGGACTATAAACATTATCTTATTCTCTTGGAGCACTTCAGTTAAGTGCATAGATGTGGCACAGGAGCTGACAGAAGGAATTACGCTATTCCTAGGGGTTAAGTGGAGCTATTGCATGGAGACTTCAGTTAGAACTCATGTGAGAGAGTTTGGTGGAGTTGATTGAGGAGTTAATGGAGTTGTGTTTAGTTTAACTAATCTAAACATAGTTGAAATAGTTGTATTTAGTCTAACTGATTAATACACTAGTGAAGAGTGGTGTGAATTAATTATTAATTAATTCACTAATTATAAACTCATTAATCAACTAAAGAATACATCAGTTAACTTCAGTGCATGGACAGTTTCAGTGGAGACCAGTGTAGAGATAGGTGAAAGAGCAGGTTAACTATCAGTTGTGACTATACTGTTGCATATTTGCAACTACCAATGATTGGAGGAGCCCATGAGAGTTGCAGTACAAGCCGGGTGGTTTATGTTATTTAATGAGCCATCCCATAGCATTGATTACGCAATAGAAATTTGGCACCTTATGGCGAGATATTGGAGCATGCATTTTGCTAGATCTAGCTTGATTAGTGTGTGGCAAATTGGAGGTTGTGTTGAGAGCCTATGAGGAGCTTTTTTACTATGATTGTTACATGATATCCATGAAATATAATATACGGATAGTTGGGGTTTTCATATTTAAGCTTTCCCATTAAATACTGTGTTCATATGTGTGATTGTTTGTGGTTTTAATTTATGCATGCAATTGATTTTATTTCCGCATGTGATGATCAATGGTAGAAGAGATTCTGTATTATGCATGAAGCTAAAATAGTGTGTGATCAGGAGAATATCGGTGAATAATATATCGGTTATTCAAATTTTCTACATGGTATCGGAGCGATATTGATCATTGGAGCAATTGCAAAACATTGAAGCGGTTGAGTTTTTGTCTTGGGTGGAATTCGAATTTGCAGTAGTGTTTTCTTAGTGTCGAAGTTGAGATGTCTTTCAACGGATTGTGATTGGAGTATTCTCTTCAGGGAAGCTCGAATTATATTGCATGAAAGGACATGACAGAGGCGGTGCTGGATGAGAATGGGTTGAAGGAGTTCATAGATGCAGAAATTCCAAAACCTACTTCTAGTGATGTTGCCGTACTTGACGCATGGCAAAAGAAGACAGAAAAGTGTCGAAGAATTATGTTGGAAGGTGTGAAGGATCACATAGTGTCCAGCCTTCATGGTAAGGCTTCTCCATTCTTGATGTGGAAAGCTTTGACAAATTTATTTCAAAGCAAGAGCGACCAGAGGAAGTTGGCACTCAAGGATAAACTCAGAAACATAAAAATGGAGAAAGGCGACAGTATGCCCAAGTATCTCACGAAGTTCATTCAATGCAGGGATGAGCTGGGAAGTGTGGGGGTTACTATTGATGACGAGGACTTGGTGAGCTTGGCTCTCCTTGGGCTTCCGAAGAGTTGGCATTCCTATCATGACTCTGTCAATGGTCGGGAGAAATTTCCAGGATGGGAGCGACTTTGGTCGGATCTTGTGCAAGAGGAGATAAGGCGAAATACCAGGGACGGATCTTCATCAAAGAACTCAGATGAAGAAAATTGTGCTTTGGCTTCCAAAGCAAACAGGGGGAAGAGCAAGAAGCATGATTCTCAATCCGGTGTGAAAGGCAAGAAGCAGGACATGTCCAAGGTGAAGTGCTTTCACTGTCACCAACACGGACTTTATGCCACTAGTTGTCCACAGAAGAAGAAAAATAAGCAGGTTACTGGATCTGTAGATGGACAGGCCTTAGCCTCGCAGTTTGAGCTGGATTTTTCGCTGATCGCATGCTTGGTCTCAAGTGTGATGGGTTCAGTGTGGTTTCTTGACAGTGGTGCATCTTTTCACATGACAGGAGATCAAGATTTGTTTACTGATCTGGATGAGAAATATCTTGGAGTGCACATCGAGATGGGCGATGATGGTAGATACAGTGCGACTGATATCGGTACCATTTCCTTTGAGAGGGAGTCTGGTAAACCCTTCGTATTGAAGGAAGTGATGCATGTTCCAGGATTGAAGAAGAATCTTATCTCTATGGCGATGTTAGAAGATAAGGGATATGATGTTGTCTTTAGCGAGGGAAAGGCTTTCCTGCGCAGTAAGGCAACTGGTGAGACCCGGAGGATAGGGGTTCGAGTTAAGAACCTTTATCAATTGCAAGTAGATGGCTGTGCAACAATGGCAGGCAAGACAAAAGGAGTGGTGAGTCGGGATGATGGCGAGTTGTGGCACCGGAGATTTGGCCACCTTCACCATGGAGCTTTGAAGATACTGCAGTAGATTTCTACTGGGCTTCCTAAGGGTAATCTTGCGCAGTCAAATCAGTGCAAGGGATGTACCTTGGGAAAATTTGTGAAAGCCACCTTTCATGAGAAGGATATTCGCGCCACGACGATCCTTGAGAGAATTCACACAGACGTGTGTGGACCTTTCTCAGAAGCTTCGACAGCAAAGCACGTGTACTATGTGATAATTTTTGATGATTTTTCTCGTAAGTGCTGGATCTTCTTCATGCAGAAGAAGAGCAAGACATACTCAAAGTTTTGTGAGTTCAAGGCACTCGTTGAGAAATAATTGGGGAAGCAGGTGAAGGCTCTTAGGAGCGACAATGGTGGTGAATTCATCTCTGGCGAATTCAAGGAATTTTGCAGCGCAGAAGGAATTCAAAGAGAGCTCATAGCACCTCATAACCCACAGCAGAATGGGGTTGCTGAGCGGAAGAACAAAACGATCGTGGGTGTTGCACGGGCGAGGTTGCATGATTAGGGCCTTCCCATACACTTGTGGGCTGAGGCATGCAATACTGCAGTATATGTGCAGAACCATTGTCCTCATAGGATACTTGGCATGAGTACACCCGAGGAGGCGTTTTCTGGTAAGAGGCCTGATATTTCCCATTTGAGGATTTTTGGTTCACCTGTTTACATTCATGTGACGAAGGATGCCAGGAAGAAGTTGGAGCTGACTGCATAGGTTGGGATATTTTTGGGGTACACTGATACACCCCACAACTATCGTGTGTATTTTCCAGACAGTCGTAATATTGTTGTGCTTCGGGATATCAAATTTCATGAGGATAAAGCCATGAAATGTTCGCTTGAGAGGGAGCCACACTTGCATGCAGATGAGGAGCTATTAGTTCCTAAGGATGAGTCTCTAGATGTGGATCAGCCACAAGAGGAGGTTCATGGAGTGGAAGAGACCACTCATGCAGCGCCAACCATCAGAGGGCGGAAGCGCACTACAGAAGCTGAGCGACTGGCTCAAGATGCAGAGAGGGTTGTAGGAGCACCTACATCACAGCGCGGAGACGAACGGATCCACGACGTTATCACGGATACATGGCTCTTATGAAAGTGTGTTAGCAGCAAATCCATCCTCTTTCAATAAAGGCATGGAGGATCACTTGGGTAGATGCCATGGTGGAAGAGTATGATTCGATTGTCGAAACGGTCATGGGGTGTCCCCGAGGCTGGAAGAGGAAATCGGTGGTGGGTTCGAGATGGATCTACAAAGTGAAGCAAGCGGTGATGGGAGTGTGGGGGAGAAGTATAAGGCAAGATTTGTTGCCAAGAGGCTTTTTCACAGATTGAGGGGATCGATTATGAGGAGACCTTTGCACCTGTCACAAGGTATTCTTCCATACGGACGATTCTTGCTCTCTCAATGCAGATGGGGTGGCACATTCATCAGATGGATGTGAAGACTGCGTTCCTCAACGAAGTGATTGAGGAGTAGGTGTACATAGAGCAGCTCGAAGGTTTCGATATCTTCAGCAGCGAGTTGCATGTGTGCAAGCTCAAGAGAGCACTATATGGGTTGAAACAAGCACCTCATGCTTGGTACACACGGATAGATAGTTATTTCACCGGACTTGGATTCTCCAAGAATGAGGCAGATCCGAACCTATACCAGATAGTGGTGGAGGGTAAGTTGTTGATCATTGTACTTTATGTAGATGATTTGATTTTGACGGGTGATGAACTGTTGATACACTCATGCAAGGCTGATCTTGCAAAGGAGTTTGAGATGAAGTTCTTGGGCCTCCTTCATTATTTCCTGGGATTGGAAATTTGGAAATGCAGTGATGGACTGTTTGTTTCTCAAGGAAAGTATGCCCAGGAGATACTGGAGAATTTCAACATGCATGGCTGCAAGCCTGTTGATACTCCTCTTCCTGGTGGATGGAGGAAGGAGGATGCTACTTCGGCGGAGGTAGTGGATGCCACTGTTTATCGATATTTGGTGGGGTCGCTTATGTATCTGGTCAATACACGACCCGACATATGCTATGTTGTGAACCAGCTTTCACAAGCTATGGTTAAGCCTACCAAGCTCTAATGGAAGGCAGGCAAGCATGTATTGAGATATCTCAGAGGCACATCGGGATATGGATCATGGTACAGACAGGAGGATGAGTTGAGGCGGCATGGCTTCATGGATCGGTATCATCATATCAGAGATTGTGTGCAGCGGAAGATCATGTTGCTTTCATACATTCCCACGGAGGATCAGAATGCTGATATCTTGACGAAGGCGCTCACCAGGAGCAAATTCGAATACCACAGAGGTAGGATCGGGGTGGCAAATAATCCCTATCTTGTTGAGAGGGAGTGTTGAGATTGCAACAAGATGATGAGCTTAGTGAAAAGAGTTGCCTTCACTAAGTGGGCCCGCAGGCTATTTTTGGCGCAAAGTCTATTTTTAGACATATGGATCATGTTCTATGAGTTGCAGGATGCTATTTGTGGATGGTTGGTCAAGTCGGGAAAAATATATGGACTTCTATTTTTAGACATACTGGGCGGAATCTATTTTTAGATTGCTAGTCTAAAAATAGATATGTCAAATATTATTAGCTCTTAATAATATTTGGACTCTAAACATTATCTTATCCTCTTGGAGCACTTCAGTTAAGTGCACGGATGTGGCACATGCAGCTGACAGAAGGAATTATGCTATTCCTAGGGTTAAGTGGAGCTATTGCATGGATACTTCAGTTAGAACTCATGTGACAGAGTTTGGTGGAGTTGATTGAGGAAGTTAGTGGAGTTGTATTCAGTTTAACTAATCTAAACATAGTTGAACTATTTGTATTTAGTTTAACTAATTGATACAATTAGTGAGAGTGGTGTGAATTAATTATTAATTAATTCACTAATTATAAACTCATAAATCAACTAAAGAATGCATCAGTTAACTTCAGTGCATGGACAGTTTCAGTGGAGACCAGTGCAGAGATAGGTGAAAGAACAGGTTAACTATCAGTTGTGACTATACTGTTGCATATTTGCAACTACCAGTGATTGGAGAAGCCCATGAGGATTGCGCAGTACAATCCAGGTGGTTTATGTTATTTAATGAGCCATCCTACAACATTGATTACGCAATAGAGGCTGGCTATCAGGTGGTAGAGATTGGAGCATGTGTTTTGCTAGATCTAGCTTGATTAGTGTGTAGCAATTGGAGGTTGTGCTGAGAGCTTGTGAGGAGCTTTGTACAATGATTATTACATGATCTCTATGACATATAATATACAGATAGTTGGGGTTTTCAGCTTTAAGCTTTCCCATGAAATACTGTGTTCATATGTGTGAATTCTTATGGTTTTAATGTGCGCATGCAATTGATTTTATTTCCGCATGTAATGATCAATGGTAGAAGAGATTTTGTATTTTGCATGATGCTAAAATAGTGTGTGATCAGGAGAATCTCGGTGAATAATATATCAGTTATTCAAATTTTCTACAAAATTGTTGGGATTTTTTTCATTGAATTTCAAACCGTGACATTCACATCACTTAATGTCTTAATAGTATATTTCATCAGTGTTTATTCTACCTTTAGTGACTCGTGTAAATTTATTTTAATTTCGTAGCAATTAAAATATATTATTAAGATAAATATTTTTTTATTTGTTATTTTTATGTTTGTATTTATTTTTTTAAATTAAAAAGGGGTTAAAATTTTTAAAATCAAAATTTTCTTTTAAATTTATTAAAAATTATAATAATGATAATTCAATTTTGTCCATGGGTTCTTGGATAGATGGTGATCGGGTGCTTTGTTAAGGCACTTTTTGATGTGCATTACCGGTTCAATTCTTAGCGCAAATCGGAGTAATTTATTGGACATGATGAATATGTAGTGGCAAACTTACAAAAGATAATAAAATAATAATTCAATTTTAAGGTCACAATCTGGTCTAAGAGCATATAGAAGAGAAGAGATGGTGTAATGCCCTACCTTGTTAAACAAAAAATAATAATAATAATAATTCAATTTTAAGGTCACAATCTAGTCTAAAAGCATATAGAAGAGAAGAGATGGTGTAATTAAATATTTTTTTTTCTAAGTAAGACTAATTCTACTAATATAACATATGGTACAAGGAGTGTCTGGCCTCTGGAATCACTGAACTAGCCAATTCCAGAGGCATTATAAGTCAAAAAATCAAAATAGTGACTGCGCCAGATGGGGAAACCAATCAAACCAGTCTTACTGCAGCTACCCACATAGGAGAAACCAGCTTCATACAGAAAATAGTTGAGAATTATGAAGATATTCAAAAGAGACATAGTGACCCAGAAAATTAACCGAACTGAGTAAAAAAACATGTTCAAGCTAGGTGTCATTGTGCGGAGGTGGTGGTTCCTCCATAATGAGGCACCTGTACTCATCGGAGGAGTCTTCTGCATCTTCGTCTGAGGCATTGTTGGTTCAAGAGTTAAGGCGGTGCGTGCACTGCCCTTGCAACCCTCTTCTCCAGACCAATCTGAGATATCGCCGCCACTGCTACCGTTGTCACTGCTGCCTTTTTCGTTGTTGCTGGAGGAGAGGGTGCCCTGAATGACGAGAATGGCTTCAGACTTGCGAGAGGGCGGATAATGGGCCGAGTCAATGGTGGATTTTCTGAGCTTTTTTCTGGGGCTGTGGCTAGCAGCAAGGGAATCTTCCTCCTTGAATCTGATGGAGATGGTGGCTATGATGCGAGGGCAGTCTAGAGCACAGGTGTAGTGGAATTGGGCAGAGTGCTCAGGAGAGGGCAGCGTCTCCAAATGAGGCAAATGTGGGGAGGGTCGAATGGTATGGTGGTGGAATGCCGAAGTGCCAACCGAAGAGACAGAGCGAGACTGTCTTGACTCATGCCTCGTCCTCTGCCACTGCGAGTTGCAAGATAGTGGCCCAAAACCTCATCAGGAGATGGCGAGGAAGACTCGGAGCGGATGGAATGTGAAAGACAAGTCGCCCGCCCACACCCACTACCTAGGACGCAGTGCATTCGATGTCGCCTGGGAATAATGGAGTTGTTGGAGGCGTTGGAAATGTAGATGGATGGAGAGGGCTGAGCAAAGGGAGCAAAAGGCTGAGGAATTGAAGGCTCTGGAACACAATTGAAACTGCAATGGAGGCTATGGGAGAAATGGTGACCAAGGGCGAGAACAATGCAACAATAGAGGCTGCACCACCTCCCTGTGGGCGTTCGTGAGCTCGGCTATGAGACCACGGAGGGGCAAATGCAACTTTAAGGCGATGGAGGAATGTTGCAATGCGGAGGCATTTTGAGAGGGTGGTGGCCGCATCGACATTCTAGCGAGTTAATGTTGCAATGTTGAGAGCAGTTGGCAAATATAAATGCCCACGGCTTGAGCCCTTACGTGACCATGTGGCTAAGCCATGTGTCACATTCTGGGCTCATCGTCCACCTGCGGCTAATGTTCACCTGCATCGAGAGGTGTAATTAAATATTTTGACTTAGTCTACTTAAATAAAATTATAATTATAATTATAATTATTAATAAAATAATTTGACTAGGTAAAATTACATAAATATAAAAATAGTTCTCCTCTAGTTGGTATTGATGGTTCAAACCCCTCCAGTGGTTGATTATGTTGATTGTGGGTCAGACTCCTCGAGTTGAGTTTGTTGAGTGTGAGGGGTCCCCTTAGGATGTTAATGCTAAAATAAAATAAAATAAAAAATTAATAATTATACTTATGATTATAATTAAGGATTAAACCAACCTAAATTCATCTTAAGTCGAGATCTACCAAGCACCAAAAAATTAAATCTAGAGGTGCAAACCTTTTTTAGATTAAAAATAGATCTAATGTGCTTAGTAGATCTAGAATTAAGATAAATCTAGACTAATTAATAACAATTTTAATTTTTTCGGAATCTATGCTTTTGTGATCCATCATATAAATTGTAAAAAATATTTCGGTAATATTAAAAAATGTGATCACATATTCTATTGCATGTGATTATTACCAAAAAAAAAATTACAACAATTTTAATTATAAAATTTTACTCTTATAAATTTTAAAATTAACCTAATTTCTTCCAATTATATATATATATATAGATATAGATATTCTTTAATTTTACTCATGTTTGTGTACCAACAATAAATAATAAAAAGACAATTGCTCTTCCTTCTAATCTCACATATCCAAATCCATACACATTCAAGCTCCTTACACACTAAATTGAAAAATATATGATTGAATGGTTACTAACAACATTAATTTATAATATACTTCTGAATGATAAAGCATTCAAGACATACCATTATTAATCTAAATTGATTTGACAAGTAGGTTATATCACAAACTAATTAAAATGTCACTATGTTGCATGAATTTTTTCTTTATACACATCATCTTTATATTTGCCAAATAAAATCCGTCCACAACCACATCAATCAATGGGAAACTAAGAGTTAAAATCAAAACATTTTTTTTTAGCTATTTAGTTAGATAAATAGTACACTACCATATGACTTTTTTCCATTAAAATTAATATTTTTAATTTAATTTTTAGGAATACGACTTTTTTCCATTAAAATTAATATTTTTAATTTAATTTTTAGGAATATGACTTTTTCTATTAAAATTAATATTTTTAATTTTTAATTTTTTTTTAAATTCACATGTTTAATGGTATAATAATATAATACAAATGTTTTAAAAAGTTCGCAAACACATTTTAAATAATAAAAAATCAAAAATTTATTTACTATTATATTATTCTAATAAAATAACGAAACGGAAATTAATTATTATATTAATATTATAATAATTTATATTAACTAATAAATTATATATATATATATATACAAATATATATATATATATATATTTACAAATTAATGAACTAAATATTTAATTTAAATTATCTTAAATAATACAAAACAACTCCAAAGGTTAAATTTAAAATGCAGTGATTAGAAATATGTATCAAATATTTTTAGTTGTTTTCCAACCAAATTTTGGTTTGCAAATTAAATCAAAAATGGAGATTTTTCTTTTTGTTTTTATATATCACTATGCCATGCCATTTACTATGTCATATATAAATGTCAACTAAATACTGCATCCATCAAAATGGAATGAATAATTAGGTCATTACTCTAGAGTAGAAAGCATTAGTGACTGGACTATGTAACAAAATTAAAAGGGCCATAGGTACATCAATGGCAGGGATCTATCCTCACGCAAATCTCACCTTATTACTCTATAGTAGATAGCTTAGTACTCCACATCCTAATCTAGGATTTATTTTGCATAATTGTATATACACGTTGTAATTAATATTGCAACTTACAAGTTTAATTTAGTCAATTATTGTTGTTGTCAAATACCATTATGTTAATAGACTTAAGTAAAATATTTAATGTGAAGGAAATGTTAATTTAAGGGTTCTGAATCTACAAACCCTCAGGAACCTCAGTTTCGAGATACAAAAACGACTACCTATAAATTAAACGTTTTACTTCTAGATAAAATTTAATATGGAATTGGAGGAAACGAAGTTATTGATTGTTCGACATATCCCACTGCACTCACTCCCTGAAAAGAATGACAAGTTATGTCCATTAATTTGAATTTTAAGAAGCAACTAAAATAATTTCTCCTTCAACCACTTCACTTTTGGAATTTGTTGAAGGAAAAGAGGTGACGCCATGTACAAATGCACTCAATTAATTTAAATATAAACCCAATATTGATTTATCTTTAACCAAGTTGGCACTATTACACTCATTATAAAGCAATGGAGTGCAATGAATATCGAATGAGCCATTCAAAAACTTTGTTTGCGCTCTCAGCACTCACTACTCCCCAAATCCTAATTATCCTCAACGGTATTTCCCTGAACATTGCATCCATTTTTTCCATTTCTGTTTGCAACCCATCATCTATAGAGGGTGCAAGCCAAATAACCCATCATCCACATAGGGAAATTTATATTCCACATTCTAACGCTAGACTGTTGTTGTCCTTTGATTAACAACAAAAGAAAAGGTAGGGTCAGTCGATCCTATTTTCGGATCCATTGATTGAGATCGAGATGGAAACCTAATAGCATAGGAAGCGGGATAAATATAGATTTCAATATCATCACCAGTAGCATTAGTCTAGTATTTTTCCATTTAGATACAATTATACACTGGTTGGTTCAAAACGCGTCGACAATGTTCATTTTCATGTGATTATTACCAAAAGAATTATATAATTTATACAGAAGGTGTCAAGGCGAGAACTTCGTCTTAATCCAGCAAGCCAATTAGTCCTTGTAGATTCGTTCTATTTTTTAAGTTTTCTCATTACTCCTCCATATTGCAAAAATTTAGTCGGAAGGTATTTGTTATGCAACCAAATCACAAAATAGAAGAAAATATAGATTCACGACTTGAAAATTATCCTCTTCAAGAAGGTCGACGTCCTTTACATCACATAAATGAATAATGCTTGGATGATACAAATCAAAAGACCTTCTTGGTATATATAGGAGTTTTAAGAGTTACACTATAATCAGAGCTTACATAACAATAAGAATGTAAGGGCACAACAATAGAAATAATGGGATTCTATGTGGCACAACAATAACAGCATGGGGGTTACATGGGTACAAAAATAACAACAATGGGGCTACTCTAACAATAACAATAAGGGAGATACACTAGTATTATAGGGACTTAACATGCCCCTCTCATTCAAAAAGTGTTATCCTCGACGCTTGAGTAGTATTGGATGTTTCTATATAAAAAATTTATCCTCTCATGTGGAATCCTCAGCGAGTAAGTTCTTCCATTTAATGAGATACTCTGAAATTGATTGATTTCGTAGTTATTAGCTTCTTGTTTACGTGACTACTTCATGCTCCAATATAGTTTTTCCTTCCTCATCAAGCTCTGACAATATTGTTTGATATTAGGAATTATGCTTCTGTGATCCATTAGATGTTTATAAGAAATTTTCGGTGAAAATCACATAAAAGAAATTTTTGTCGACGCGTTTCGAACTAGCAAGTGTGGTTCATCATCAGGACAAGATGAGAAATCTAATCAATAAACCTAATTAAATAGACAAGGAAAGCTCCATCTAGCTGTTGTAACATAACGACTAGTTTGACTAAAAGAATAAATTAAATTAAATTTGATCAAATTAAATTAAATTTTACCATATTTAATTTAAATAAATAAAAAATCTATATTGAGGTTATAATTTAAATCTATTAAAAAATATTTAATATTAAATGAGATCTAAATTATAACCTCAATATAAAAAAAAATTATTTAAATTAAATATAGTAAAATTTAATTGAATTTGATGAAATTTAATTTAATTTATTATTTTAGTCAAACTAGCCGTTATGTTACAACAGCTAGATGGAGCTTTCCTTGTCTATTTAATTAGGTTTCTTGATCATATTTCTCATCTTGTCCTGATGATGAACCACACTTTCTGGTTCGAAACACGTCGACAAAAATTTATTTTATGTGATTTTCACCGAAAATTTATTATAAATATTGTTTCAACTGGGAGTTTGTCACTAATAACCTTCTTTAAGAATGAAACATGGAAAACTAGGTGTGCTCAGGAAGATGCAAACAACTCTAATTTGTATGCCATAGTACCAATATTTTGAAACACTTTGTAAGGATCATAGTACTTGGGTGATAATATATTATCCTTCTTAGCTTTCTTGAGGGACATTTGTTTATATGGTTGTAGTCGTAAAAATACTCTGTTGTCTATGTCAAAACTTCTTTCACTGCGATGTTGATCTCCCTATTGTTTCATTTGATCATTAGAGGAAATTTGAGCCTAAAAGTGGTCTCCTAAGGAAAAATAAGAAAATAATAAAATAAGAGTTATAAATTTTTGAGGGAAAAGAAGAAAATTATTTTTATTTATTGTATTTTTGCTTATATCATTATACATTTACTCAAATTTCAAGTGTAGACACTCATTGGATGCAAAATTAAATTATGCATCCGACTAGTTTCCATTATGCATACTTTTGAGAAGACCCACATTGATAAAGATTGAAGATACAATAAAAAAACATGTTGAACACATTTTTTAATGTATCTTCGAGTTTTATCAAGAATGGTTTTCTAAAAAGCATGCATAATGGGTACTCATTGGATGTGGAATTAAATTATGCATACAATGAGTGTCTACACTTGAAATTTGAGTAAATCTATAAGGAGATAAGCCAATAATACAATTAAAAAAATTAGTTTTTTTTTTATTTTCCCTCCAAAAGATTTACATGTACCTTGTTTTAAAATTAAATTATTTTGATTGGTTTACATATTATGTACGTAAAAAATTCATGGGCACTTTTAAGCTAAATTTCCCTCTAATGTATGAGTCAGAGTGAAGTTATCCTTTTAAAGTTGGAAAATTTGTTGTTCTTGTTCAATGTCATATTCTATTGGTTGAACCTTATAACTTTCTCTTAAAAATGATGTGATGGACGGTGGATGATATCCATAAAGTTCCATGAATATGGTCATTCTTGTTGTAGTATGGAAGGAAATGTTATACCGCCATTCAATCAAAGTTAACCACTTGTCTCATTGTGTTTGTTTATCATATACAAAGCAACCAATATATCCTTCAAAAAATTTGTTTATTATCTCAAATTTCCCGTCAAATTAAGGATGATAAGATGAGCTATGAGCTAATTGAGTACTAATACAAGAAAATAATTTCGTCCAAAAGATTTTAGTGAAAATGGGATCTCTGTCATTTACAATAATCTTTGGGTTTCCATGTAGCTTTTGAATTGTTTCCATATATGAAATAGAAATTGCATTGGATTTAAAAGGATAAGATAATGCACATAAGTGTGCATACTTGGTAATTCTATAAACTACCACCAGATGACACTCTTTCCTTCAGACTTGGGTAAACCCATGATAAATCCATTAAGACCTCCTCTCAACGCTAACTTAGAATGGCTAAAAGTTGTAACAGACCTAGGGTCTTAATTGTATCAACTTTATTTTGTTGGAAAACCAAACATTCTGCCACAAACTTCTAGATATCAAATTTAATGTCATCCCAAAAAAATTTATTCTTGACCCTGTGGTATGTTTTTAAAAATCTTGAGTGCCCTCCTAAAGGAGAGGTGTGCAATTCCAAAAGAATATTTTGTTTGAGTTGGGAATTCTTACATAGATATAAGCGATATTTGTACCATAATGAGTCATTTTTCCATATAAATATATCTAATATACTGGGATCTTGTTGCAAATTTTTAATTAGTTTCCACACCTCCTCTCCATTCTTCCATTCCTCCCTTGCTTCATTTATCCAGTCAGGTTGAATAATAGAAATGGCATAGAGCAATGCTTCCACATCCTCATGCCTTCTTGAGAGTGCATCTGCAACAACATTTTGCTTCCATTTTTTATAGATGATTTCAAAATCATAATTCAACATCTTACTGACTCATTTTTGTTTCTCTTCTAAAGATAATCTTTGTTCCAAAAAGTACTTAAGACTATCATGATATATTTTTACCTTGAAGTGCCTTCCCATTATGTAAGGGCGTCATTTCTTCAACGCATGTAGTATTTCCAACATTTCTTTCTCATAAATAGGTTTGTGTAAATACTTTCCCTTGATTGAATGACTTTCAAAAGCAATGGGTCTTCCTTCTTGCATTAAAACAACACCAATTAGACTATTTTTTGAGGCATCACATTCCACCATAAAGGATTTTGTCAAGTTTGGAGTAGCTAAAACCATACCTTGGCACATTTCCTCTTTAAGATGTTCAAATAACTTAGTTGCTTCTGAAGTCCAAAAAAATGCATCTTTCTTTAGTATTTTTGTAAGAGGTGTTGTTATTTTCCCATAATTCTTAACAAACTTGCAATAATACCCTTTCAACCAGAGAAATCCTCGAAGATGATTTAGGATTGGGGGGTTTTTCCATTCCTTGATGGCTTTAATTTTGTTAATATCTACCTTAACACCCTCATGAGATACAATATGACCCAAATATTCAACCTCTTGTACCCCAAAGAAACATTTGGAGGTTTTTGCATATAATTGTTTCTCCTCCAATAGTTTGTTTTTGCATATAATTGTTTCTCCTCCAATAGTTTGAACACATTGTCAACATGTTGAACATGATCATTCCAAGACTTTTTGTAGATTAGTATATCGTCGAAAATTACTAACACAAATTTCCTAAGGAAGGGTTTGAAAATGGAATTCATCAAGCCTTGAAATGTGGAAGGTGCATTAGTAAGGCCAAAAGGCATGACAAAAATTCATAATGACCTTCATGAGTTATGAATGTTTTTTTTGAATGTATTCAATCTTCATTATAATTTGATGATATCCTGAATGAAGATCCATCTTGGTGAAGTAAATTTCTCCATGTAATTCATCCAAAAATTCATTAATGGCAGGAAGTAGAAATTTTCTTTAATAGTGAGCTTGTTGAGCTCCCTCTAATTTAGGCACATATGCCATGATCCATCCTTCTTGTTCACCAATACTATTGGAGCAAAGAAATAACTTTGGCTAAGTTGAATTATACTTGCATCTAGCATTTCTGCAACCATACGTTCAATTTCACTCTTTTGGGCATAGGGATATATGTTTGGAGGAATGCTTCCTGGAGTCAAGTGAATAGCATGATCATGATCACGAATATGTGGGAGGCCTTTGGGATTCTCAAATACCTTGGAATGATTGTCCAAGATTCTTTGGAGATATGGAGAAACATATTATTTTGCTGTTTGAACATCTAGTGAGCATAATTGTGCAATTATGCCTCGTTGTTCTTTCTTCAGAAGCTTTGCCATGCCATTAGAGTTTATTATATTCCTTTTTTTCCCTATAATGCCCCTTAATTCAATTTCCTTTCATTCCGAGGAAATTTCAAAAAAAAAATCTTGAAAATTAAAATTTATCGTCCCTAAAGATTGTAACCATTGGACTCTTAATACAACATCAACACCACCCATTGGAATGGAAAACATTGGACTATTCAATAAATTTTCTCCCATGGTTAGATTGATATTATGACACTTCCTTGAGCAATTTATAGTTCCTCCATTTGCAACCATCACTTGACACTTTGGAGCTGGATATAGAAAGAAATTCAATTCCTTGGCTATCTTACAATGAATAAAATTATGGGTACTACCAAAATCGATCAACACTATAACCTTTATGTTTTTTATATATCCTTCTATCTTGAGAGTTTGAGGAGTTGTAATTCCTACCAATGCATTACAAGATATGTTTGGATTCATTTCTTCATTCTATGGGGGTTGGTTCTTGGTGTATATCCTCTTATTTTGATGTTTCTAGTTCATTTTCTTATTCATCTTCACAATCTATGTAAACTAATTTCTTCTCAACACACTTATGACCCTTAGTGTATTTTCGATTACAACTGTAACAAAGCTCTTTTGCTCTTTTTTCCTTCAGTTGTTGTGGTTTCAACCTTATATGTTGTGGGAGGCTAGGAGCAGCAACACTTCCATCTTTATAGTTGTGAGCAGTAGACTTCCTTGTTGCCATAAAAAAAAAATTTAACTTTTCTCTCCACCGTGAATGTATTCTCCAATGAATCAAGTTCCCAAAGGTGAACCTCATGTTAGATGTTATATTTTAAAGTCTCTACGAAGACGTCAATATTTTGCTCCTATGGAATATCATTTGCCTTAATATTCAATCTTTGGAAGTCCTCAATGTGTTCCGCCATTGAACCCTTTTGTTTGAGATTTATCAATCGGAAAAATAAGATATTTCTCTTTGTACCCTCATAATGTGCAACCAATTCTTCCGCAAAAATTGTCCAAGTGACAATTGATTTACAAGAAAAAAGTCATTGATACCACACAAACTGATTTTGTTCTAAATATAAAGATGCAATGCATACCTTTTTTGTGTGCAGCACATCATGTAGATCAAATAATTGCTCCATCTATAGTATCGATGTTATCAGATCATTTCATCAAACTTCTTCATATCTATCTTTGGAATGTGGTGGGTCTTAAACTCAACATTGGAGTCTCTAAAATCATAATTCGTATTCCTTTTTCCCTCATCTTGATTTTTATGGATTACCTTGTCACCATTGGGAGGTCTTTCTTGCAGTAACTTTGTCAACCCTTCAAACTTGACATTCATCGTGTCTATGTCTAATTTAAAAACTCACATGTATTCTTTTAAAACATCCTTAAAATCTTCCATGTTGTCTTTTATTTTTGCTTCTAAACCATCCATATTAAATGCCAGTTCATTTTTGGTTACTTTTTGCGAGAGCGTAATTTGTTGCACTTAGTCTCGTAATTTTGATATACCATGTTGCATTTCTTCCTCTTCTTCATGTGTCATAGTAGAGTTTTTTGGTTTCTTACTAGGTGTATCCATTTTTTTGTTTCGAGACATTTTAGAATCAAACAATGATATACATATTTCACTATGCCTTTTGAATCACTTCAAACTTAAATTTCAAACAAAAGTTATGCAAAAATTTAAAAAATACACACATTTTTCTTGATTTTAAGAGCTCGATCTTGAAACTGTTGTATCTCTATGATTTCAACCTCCCAAGGTCTAAAATTTTTTCTTGTGGTATGCCTCTGAGTCTTCATTCTAATGCCACAAGTCAGACCAATATTGGATTCTTCAAGATAAATTTATGTCAAATCTCCTACAATGGCCTGATTATGGACGGGTCGAGTAAAACAAACTTGTATGGGATGCCATGTGTCATTTTCTCATTGTTCAACCCTGAAATTGATACACGAGAAACTATAGTGCATACGCTTTCTATCACTTTTTACAAAGTTCAAATCCAATGCTCAAAGAAAAAGTTATGACAATTTTCTCCATGTCACATGTTTGAGATTGAAGTTTGGAGTAATGCAGAAACCCTAACTTCTTCTGAGCATATATCAGAAAATATAGCGAACCAAGATTTGAAATTTTTACATGAAGTTTACTAAGATTTAGGCTCTACATGGTTGAAATTTCAGTATATGAAGCCTTGGATAAAAATAATTTATAGCAAAAATTCCAAGATGACCAGTCTGAAGAAGTGAACCCCTAGAATCCAAAGCTCAGATACCAAAAGTTATGCAATTAGATCACAAAATAGAAGAAAAGATAGATCAAAGACTTGAAAATTAGTCTCTTCAAGGGGAAAACCTCCTTTACATTACATAAATGAAAAATTCTTGGAATTGGATGATACAAATGACAAGACCTCCCTAGTATATATAGGAGTCTAAGGGGTCACAATATAATTAGAGCCTACATACCAATAATAATGTAAGGGCATAAAAATAACAGTAACAGGATTCTATGGGGCACAACAATAACAATAGGGGGCTACATGGGTACAAAAATAATAAAAAAGGGGCCACACTAACAATAAAAATATGTGGGCTACACTAGTATTATAGGGACCTAACAGTATTTTTCATTATCCTTTGATCAAGAAAATTGTCTACCTCAATTTTATATTTTCAAGTTTAGCTTGGGAAACAAATGACATTGTGATGAATGTTTCTATTTCTTTCACATGTTGGAAACTATCCACTTGATTTGTTGTTGCCATTTCCTTGTTCCAAGTAACGTGTAGTGTGAATTTTCTTTGGCTTCACTTAATAGCCTGAATAAATGTAGCTTATCTATTATTCCATGAATTATTTTTTGGTATGACAAATTTGTGGCTTTCAAATAAAACTATGTGAAATGACAAATTTGTGACTTTCAGAAAAAACTATGTGGGATGACAAATTTGTGATTTTTTTAGAAGGATACTATTTCATTTTGACATTTTTTATGAATGGTCTATTTAATATACACTCGTCAATAGAAGTACATTGTTTTTATAACCTTTCATCTTTGAAGGGTTAGATGAATATATGTCCTTCTAAATTAAATTAAGACCAACCCTTCAAATTTGAATGCTAATCTCTACCATATTGAGCTGATCTCGGCGCAATAAATTACATCATAATTTTATTTCATTAGAAAATTTAACCTTACCCTAAAATATTTCTTACTCCCATTTTCTTATTACAAACACTTTAAATTTTTCTTTTACCTCAAATCTATTAAATATCAAAGAATATAAAAAATGGAAATGTAAATTTCCCATTACTTTTTTATAAAAAATTATTTCACTAAAAAAATTGACCTTGCCAAGAAATATATCTTACTCCCTTTCTCTGATTACAACTAATTTAAATTTATCTTTAAGTTAACTCTATTAAATGTGAAGGGATATCTTTAACTTAATATTTTTCCCTTTCTCTTACTACAACTAATTTAAATTTATCTTTAACTTAACTCTATTAAATGTGAAGGGATATAGAAAATGGAAATGTAAATGAAAGGATATATTTAACTTAATCTTTCTCCCCTTTTTTTATTACAACTAATTTAAATTTGTCTTTTCCATGAAAATCATGGAAATTTCGGTAAAATTTTAAGGAAATCTGGTAGGGATTTTTGTAAATCCAAGTTATAGCTATGAAACTTCAATATTTTGGGTGCCCTTGAGGTTTTTGATGGTGCTGAATCCATTTCCACCATCAAAAACATGATTCAAACACTGCTACTACAAAACTTCTTAACTATTTTTTGCCCAGATTCCAACCAATTTTGATTGTCCAAACAATTCCTCAACCTCCATAAACAACCCCAATTCCTCCCCTCTATAAACAATTCCTTTATATTTAACTTGACTCTATTAAATATATAAAAAAAAAACATAAAAAAAAAAATGTAAATTTCTCATAACTTATGATGATTAAAAAATGTCTCATTCCCCTTCTCTTATTACAACCCATTTAAATTCGTCATATCTTATTTTTATTATTATAATTAATTCTTATTAAGTTGATAAGCATATATATTTCGGAACAAGCCAGGCAGATTTTTCATTTTTTTTAAATGATCAGCACAAGATTTCATTTGTGAAGAATATTCTGTGTTATATAAGGATATGGAGGGATGAGATTTCAGCTCGATCAACAAGTTTTACGTTACAATTTGTATTATTAATTTTTAAAGTTTTACGTTACAATTTGTATTATTAATTTTTAAAGTTTTACGTTACAATTTGTATTATTAATTTTTAAATTAAAAATCTTGTGGCTCCACTCTATTTCCTCCAAATGGAAGCCATGGGTGACGGATCATTTCAATATACCACGGGCTACAATCAACAAGTTGCGGAGTGTTTTATATTCTCCATGGTTGGTTCACAGAGTTATTTGCCTTTTCCTATCATATTTTCATTCATATATATATATTGGTAGTCAAGTGTTATTAAGCAAGTTCTTAAGTTAAGGAGGAAAGAAAAATGAAATTTTTAAGTGATATTTATTATTGAGATGTTTTTAGTGTGATTTTTTGGATTTTTTGGTGCTTTAATTTGGTGGAAAATTTTAAGGTGAGATCTTGATTTGTGTTATTTAACTTGTTTTCTTACTGCATATATAGATTCAGCTCCCCTTCTATAACACTTAGATTGTGCAAGATTACACATCAAACTCGTGATTTCAATAAATTTCTTTAATATTTTATTAGAGAAATTAGACCAAATATATCTACCACAAAAACTTTCAAAAAATCACACTAAAGATGAAGACAATTAATATCATTACCAGAACTGCTCCAAAAACTCTACTTCTACTTTTACTACTATTTGTGCAACCTGTCATGAGACGTACACTGTATCTACAGGGCCGAAGTTAAGAAAAAATGTGTTTGATCTAATCCTCATTTGCATTATCTTAATGCAAAAAAAAAAAATCGTCAGATTGCATTTGATATATTTCGAAGGTTTTACTTATTCAGCACAAAGGTCAAGAGGTTATAGCTTGACGATTTTATGCTTCTATGCAGAGTTTCTTTTTCTTTCGAGGGTTTGTATTATAGAATATATACAACATCGCAGATTTTATACGGTTTGTTTGGACAGATTTATCGTTTCATCTTTAAATTTTACAGTGCATGGCACGCTTTTACATCTTATTATCTGCGCATTTTATATTTAAATGTTCTTTCCAGATGCATATGAAAACAATATGAAAAATCGACTTCCTGCAGGTGAGATTTCAGCTATGCTTAAGGGTTTTCCAGATACAAACTGAGATTTTAATTCTAGTTAACCTAAAAAATTAAAATGCGTCTATTAACCTATATCAATCACATTAAGTGTAATTGTGCTAGTTTATTTTTCTGGGCCTGTGTCCAGTGTATAGCAAATAGAAATTTTAGTTGTGTTAGTTTTGGGTGATCTTCAGAGCCCGAGGGGATCAGCTATTGCGTATGCTTATGGAATTTTTTTTTTTATTGTAATGAAAATGGCATCGCTCATATGTCTTTTTGTTTTTGCATGATTCTAGTATCTCACAGAACGGATGGAATTTCAGTTTAATTAATTGATGAAATTATCTATAATCACCGGAATTTTTCTGGATGTAAAAGAACTTATAAAAGTTTAAATTGAACTGCTGCATTAATATAAACGAGGAGTATTTTTCTACTTCAAAAAAAAAGCAAATAAAAATTTTGACATTCCACATCAATACAAACCAGCATATAGTATTCTTCTACTACTTACATTTGTGGGTTTCGCAGAGGCATTCGCATGGATTAGTCTCTCAATCTCGAGATATGAAGGAGTCATATCAAGAATCCAAGCTCTGTAGCTAAAACTGTATTGCACGAGCCATTTTCCCCAATTTCTCCATCATCAGCATCTTCGTGTGGTACAGGGTTTGGGGTTATGGGGATTTATTGATATGAACACCACCAATGTTATTACACAAGTTTACAATCATAATGGGTTATGATTATGACAGAGAATATGTAATAACATCCAGTGAAGGAGAATGAGGATACTTGGAAATTCTGTCATTATAATGCTCACTCCCACGTTTTACTATATGAACTGGAACAAAAAACACCTTTTATAGTATGTCCAGATCTCTGCAATGTTATGCTGCTTACTCTTCTGATGTTGTTGCCCTTAATGGTTGGTTCCTGGAATGGAATTACCATTGAAATTAGCCGAGTTACTTCAACTTGGTTACATGCCTATACATTTTCTCCTTCTCTTTACTAATTTAATTGTCTATACATTTTCTATTACCAATAGCAGTGTTTAAAAATCAAAATTGTTATCATTATCGAGTCCATCTCGTCGAGATATTTCTGACGATATAAATTTCATCTCAATCTAACCCCTAGATTGAAATGTATGCCTAATTGAAATTTAAACAATCAAGTAATCCCACATCAGCAGGAGATCCCCACATGGCATCCACGTGACCACTACCAGGTCGTCGTGGCGCTGGCCATGTCCATCTCGATACACAAGTTTCACCAAACCCAAACCTTCGTATTATACAAAGGTTTAACGTTACACCCGACTCCAAGTTCTCAAAACTAGAGTGGTTTTTGCAGGGCAAGGATCATCACAGAAAATGACCAAAGGTGGTTTTGCAGGGGGGTGTATACCTAGTTTGTAAATAGGATAGGGGGACTCTGCAATAGATTAGGGCCATCCACGCACCCCAGCAGTAACCTGGGAGGCTTCCATCACACCCCCTCTGTGCGTTAACATACTGCAGACCAAGGGGGGCACAATAGATTTGGGACATAGATCTGGCTTAGTGTCGTGATCGCGTCGTTCAAATGAGGACACCCAATAATGCGTACATTTGATGTTGATGGGGCAGTCCTATCACTTAACGGCCCTGTCAAACAAACAAAAAATCATGTCGAGTGTCGATCTGTCTGTTACCACCGGTCAACAGGTGGCGAACAGTCCCATCGATTGAAGGGCCCAACAGACAAGGGTTTCACTGTCATCTGTCATCACCGCTCTCCATTGGAATCCAGTTTAAAACCCAATAGCCCAAATTACCCAATTCCCAATGGAATCACCTCAATACACGTGTTGTCAGAACATGGACAATCACTCATGACCCAGCTTGGTCTAGTCAAATGTCTCGAAGACTCGAAGGTCAAACGCCCAATGGGCCCACCCTCTGCGCTTCTTGATATCATGGTCTATGAACCCTTGCCTCATACTAAACACTGTAAAGGCTCAAATTTCTGGTTGACCCGTAAGTCATGGTTCCAATGGATGAGGCTTTTCCCTCATCCTTAAACGTCGTTCACAAATCAAGGAGGGTGATCACCCAACGGTGAGTCTTCTTATACATGGAGGCACATTACTCTGAGGTCCCGAGACGTCAACTCAGATGAATAAAGGTGATGAGGGGAAACTGCACAAGTTTCGAACATATATAGGTTACAATATTGTGTAAGAGAAAATATTCCAAACTCTCCCATTTTGTTGACCTTTACAAGTTAGTTTGGACATGTTTCAAAGATAGGTGTTTATTAATTCAATGGAGTATCAGCGTACAAGAGTTGAGATCAATACAAGAGGATGTGTAGACCTTCTAGTAAACAACATGTAATGAGCACATGTAATGAGCTTGAGCTTATCAGTGAACATAGTTTATGTTTTCATTCACTTTCACAAATACACAAGATCTTACACTAGTTTGAAACAGAGTAAGGAATATCACAATTCATAATTCAAACATATAAATGCAATAGAATTTTGTAAGTGTTTTGAAGTCGCTAGTAATTGAAAGAGAGGCTTCCACTCTCCACCCATTCGTAGACCAGCTACACTATAAATCTCTCTTGCAATTGATCACCCCTGAGATAGATCCAAGGCCTAAGGAAATGCTTGTACAGGGGATTTACATGCCAATGGGATTGGTCAAACCCTCAGAGGATAGAGTCCACTTTCCAGGTGGTTTAACAACAATACAAGAAGCCCCACAATGATTCACTTAATCCTTGAACTTTAGAACACTATTACTTAGTCTAAGATAATTAACTCCACTTTGTGGGTGGTTTAACAACAAATTTGGCAAGCACTAATGGTTTCATAGCCAATAGAAAGCACCCAATAATCAAGTGATTTAACAACAAATATGAAAGCACTAGTGGTTTCACAACCAGTAGTAAGCACCCAATGGTCCATTGTGGGAGTGGTTTAACAACAATTTGCCAACCACTAGTGGTTTCACAACCAACCGTAAGCACCCAATAATCAAGGGGTTTAACAACAAATATGCAAACACTAGTGTTTCATAGCCAATAACAAGCACCTCATAGTCCAATACAAGGGTGGCTTAATAGCTATTTGGAAAGCACTAATGGTTTCACATCCTATAGGCAAGCACCATGTGGATTGTTCAATATTTGTTCTCCACGTTGGTAACATTGGCTTAAATGAAGGAATTTCAATCATTTTAACATAGACAAAGAGCTCCTAGTATATCGGTCAACCCCCAACTTCAGCCCTATTGTGTGTATTTTGTAGGGTTTTCTCCTACATCACTTAGCATAACCAAGAGGGCATCGTCTGTCTCTTTTGGGCGGCCCTTTAGGAAAGGCCATCTCCTGAATTTGCGAGAGGGGAATTAAACACCGCGAGTTTAATTTCTACTCTGATAAATGACTATCGGCAATTCTACCAACTCCAGTTTGAGCCTAATCATTCCTCATTAAAAAAAATCAGGCAATGGTTGTTCACAACACGTAAGCAAGCATGCTTCCCTTAGACTTAGGATCCATAAGGTCGTCCCCCCTCCAGTTATGTTAATTAATAAATTTTAAACAAAACTCGTAAGTGTTAAATCAAATGTCCAACGTGCATAGTTTTCCCATGTTGGCATTATAGTCACAATTAACTTTACAAATGAGCAGGGGTCAAAATAGGGGATGTCAGAAACCCCACTCCCTTAAAAGAACATCATCCTTATTGTTTTATAAACAAAGAATAACAAACAAAATTACTAGGCTTCATATCACAGCGCCTTACACCCTTTTACATATTAAACAAAAATGGGTATAATATCCTCATTTGATCTGAATGATCCCAGTCCGCTTCATCTAGTTCAAAGTGTTTACATTGCACCTTGACATGCTCTATAGCTTGATTATAGAGCACAATCAGCTTCTGATCCAAAATGCACAGTGGTTATGGTTGGAACCCTCCCTCGAACTCCACTTGTATCACAAAGCAGTCAATCACGTGAATCATGTACATACTTTTTGAGCAAGGATATGTGAAATACATCATGTGCTTTCAAAATGGGTGGTAACACTACTCTGTAAACCACTCGTCCTACTCTTTCCAAAATCTGAAATGGCCCACAAAATATGGGTGTCAACTTAGCACAAGACCCCACTTTCAGTGAACTCTTCCTTGGTTTAATGTGGAGATATATGTGATCTACCACTTTGAATTCTCTGTGCACTCTTTGTTGGTCTGCATAGACCTTTTTTCATGTCCTAGGCTACTTCCAGCTTCTACTTGATGTTAATTACTTCCTGCTCAATTTCCTTAAATATATCAAGTACAATAACTACTATGTTTATAGGGTCATCCCATTTAATAGGTGTATTACATTTTTTCCATATAAAGTTTCAAAAGGGTTCATATTCAGTGACTCTTAATAATCGTTGTTGTATGCAAATTTGACTAATGGAAGGAACTCTTCCCACCATCTTTCCTAATGCATAAAATACAGTCAACATGTCTTCTAAAATTATGTTCACATTTTCAATTTGTCCATCAATCTCAAGATGATAAGTTATGCTAAATGCTAGTTGGGTCCCAAATCTAGCAAATAATGCTTTCCAAATATTGGACGTGAACTTGGCATCCCGATCTGAGATGAAATTCTTAGGTACGCCATGCAACCTGAATATCTCTTTCCTGAAGTCTGATCTATGTCAAATTTCAATGGCCTTGTGGTTGGACTTGACATGTATGAAGTGAGTCATCTTGCTCTGAGATGAAATTCTTAGGTACGCCATGCAACCTGAATATCTCTTTCCTGAAGTCTGATCTATGTCAATGGCCTTGTGGGTGGACTTGACATGTATGAAGTGAGTCGTCTTTCTTAATTTATATCTACCACCACCATTATGGCATCATGTTGCTTGGGTGTCTTTGGTAATCTCGTGATAAAGTCCATGGATATGAATTTTGACTACCAATCAAGAACTAGAATCGGTTGCAGCATTCTCATTGCATGTATGTATTCTGCTTTAACTTGTTAACATTTTAAACACTTGGAAATGTATTCAACAACTCCCTTTTTCATGTCCGGGCAATAATACATTTTAGTCATGGTTGTTACCATCTTCTATTAACCAGGATGACCAGAGTACAGTATTTTTTGAAACTTGTCCAATATGAGCTTCTTCAAGTTGCCCATACAAGGTACATAACACGTGTCCTTGAATTTCAACGCTCCATCATCTATGAGCACATATTCTTACTCAAAGGTCCTTTTGGATCCTTCCGCAAGAAACTCTTCATATATTGATAGTGCTTGTCTTGTATTAATGCTTCCTTGATCTTATCCTTGATGTTAGATTGGCAAGTGTTTATGACTGTCAAGTGCGCCACTTACAAACTTTGACTAATTACATTTTCTACCTTGTTCTCCTCGTCTTTAATGTGCTTTATTTCAAATTCGAATTCACTGATCAAAGCCAGCCATTTGGCTTGCCTTGCATTTAGCTTGGGCTAGTCAAAAAAATATCTTAGCCCTTTGTGATCTGACATCAGCAAAAAATTTCTTCCAAACATATAATGTCTCTACATCTTTAATTGATGCACTTGTGAGTTCTAGGTCATGGGTGACATATTTCCTTCCATGCTCATTTAACTTTCTTGATTCATAAAAGATCACATGTCCCTCTCGCATTAGGACTCTACCTAGTCCTTCCTTGCCGGCCTCTGTGCAAACTAAGTCTTTTTCAGGATATGTTATTCTCATGATGGGTGCATGCGTAAGCGAATGATTGAGTTTTTCAAATTTAGTTATGCACTTTGTTGTCCACTAAAATTTGACTCTTTTCCTCTGCAAGGCTATGATGGGATGCCCAATATTTGAAAAATCATGAATAAGCCATCGGTAATACCTGGCCAATCCCATGAAAGACCTAACTTCTGAGACATTTCTAATATTGGGCCACTCCATGATGGCCTTGATCTTCTCGGGGTCCACGTCCACTCCTCTTGAAATTATATGCCTTAACTATTTTACTTGAGACTTAAAGAATTCACATTTGCTAAGTTTCGCATACAGTTTGTGTTCTCTCAGCAACTGCAGCATTGCCTTCAGGTGTTCTTCATGTTCTTCCTTGATTTTTTTAGTAGACCGGGATATCATCTACAAACACTAGCACAAATTTATCCAAAAATCAGCCAATAACATTAATCATCAAACATGTACATTTTTCTAAGACATTTGTAATCCCAAATGGTACCACCACGAACTTGTATTGCCTATATCTCGTTTGAAATGTGGTCTTATGAATATGCTCACCCTTAATTTTTTCTTGGTGATAGTCGGATATTAAATCTATTTTAGACAATACCATGGCTCCTCTCAATTGGTCAAATAAATTGTCAATTATTGGCACTAGGTAGTTGTTCTTTATTGTAGATTTATTTAATTGTATGTAATCAATACACAACCAGTGTGCCATATTTCTTCTTAACAAACAATATTGGGGCTCTCTAGGGTGATACACTAGGTCTGATGTATCCTTTATCTATCATATCCTTCTGTTGGTGAGGACAGTCCCTTCACATGTGGTTTCCTTCACATACCCAACACTAAAGTGGTGTTTTCTTATACCCCTCGACCTCTTCTCTTGCAAATCTACTAGATCGATCTCTATTGTCAATAGGGAGAAATCGTTGGGATCCACCATTGGCATGAGTGGGGAACTTATTGTTGTTCCCCGTCTGCTTGTGTTCAAATGGTTTTTCTCCCTCCTTTAAATCTTATCCTATCCTTCTTCTTCCAATCTACTTGAATCTTAGTCTTATGTTTGAATTGATCGTAATGGTACTTAGTTTTTCGGATGGTATCTTCTAATGTTCTTGGTTCTTCAAATCTAATTATGCCTTTGTAAGCTTATGCTAACCCACTAAGGTACCTTTGAATATTTATCTTCTTGTCCTTAATATATGGCACATACCTCAACAGTTCTAAAAATCGGTTTGTGTATTCATTAGCAGTCAGTTTCCCTAGTTTGTGCTTGTGGGATTCTTTAATATTGCTATCATAATACCTTTCAGAAAAGTATTTAACACGAAAATATCTCTCAAACTTTCTCCATGACATCTCTTTCTCCCTAATGGCTTTGATGTTTCTCAAATATTCCCACCAAATATCGGCTTTCTCCTTCAAACTGAAGATGGCTACCCTGGATTTCATGTTTTCAGAGTAGTTGTGTGCTTTGAAGTACTTTTTCATCCCCAAAATCCAAGCCTCTACCTCTTCAACCTTCTTATTTTCTCAATCAAAGGTGTGGGTTTTTTCCTTCGTGAACTCCTCCGTCATTGAGCTTTTCTCACTCCTGGCCCTGTCGGTGGTGTATTCTAGGTGTGGCACTTGTCAACAATTCATGGTCGCTAGACTCTTCTTTTGAAGTGTTGAGTGGATTCTTTTCCCTCACCATGTCTTCACTCAATTTTCTATGTCTTTTCCTTGACTCACTTCCTTTTGCCTTACCAATCCCCAATCCATATTTTTGTACTTATAATGGACCTTGCTTGGATTTTTGTTTTCCTAGGTAGCTAACACCAAATCGTGTTGTATTTTCCTCTGCAATTATGATCAACTCTATAAAATTATTGCATTCACCTCAGCTTGCTCCTCTTTTGTTTTGACAATATTTTCATTGTCTACTTTACAAATTCTCAATTCAACCTTCAAGCTCCTGAGAGTATCCCTTAAATTAAGGGAACCCTTCTCTAACCTTTTTCCCATTGAATCTTCTTCTTGAATATGATATGACTTGGGCATGTTGTATTATGCCCTTTTGTTGCTCGTTCTTTTCCTTTTGGTTGGAGCTAGTATTTTCTTATGTGTTGTCACACAAACACACACACTGGTTAGTTAAGTCTAGCATGAGCACTTCAATTCATTACCTTGGCTTGTCAACATTATGTATGTTGATCTGAAACTGGGTGAAACATCAAATCTTAGGTTAGTATGAACATATCAGCTATAAATCTAAAATCAATACATGAGTATATATGTAGCAATTAACCATCAAATTAAATACTCCTATGTTACTCTTATCAAAGCTTTTGGCTTCATCTTTATATGCCCATTCAATTCAAGTGTTGAACCTAGGCTCTAATACCACTTTGTAACACTCCTTCCCATTCCCTTAAACTTTCTCAGGTTGTAAGGGGTGTTACTTGCAAAAATTAACTTGCCTCCATAGTTTTTCATGAAAATGGGGTTACAAAAATGTTCCTTTATCAAAGGTTTCGAAATTCAAAACTATTATCATTATCGAGTCCATCTCATTAAGAAATTTTCGACGTATTAGCTCAATTCAACTCTTGGATTGAAAGTTATGCCTAATTGAAATTTAACCATTCAGAGAATGCCACATCAGCAAGGGATCCCCATGTGTCATCCATGTGACCACTACCAGGTCCTCGTGGCACTAGCCATGTCCATCCTAATACACAGGTTCCACCAAACCCAAAACTTCATATTATACAAAGGTTTAACATTACACCCAACTCCAGGTTCCAAAAACCAAAGTGGTTTTCCGAGGCGAGAATCATCAAAGAAAATTACCAAAGGTAGTTTTGCAAGGGGTGTATACCTAGTTTTGTAAACAAGGTAGGGAGACCCCATGATTGATTAGGGCCATCAATACCCCATAAATAACCTGAACGATTTCCATCATAGACCCCCTAAGCATTAACATATTGCAAACCATGGGGGCCTCACAATAGATATGGGAAGTAGAACTACCCAGTCTCATGATCGCGTTGTTCAAATGAGAACACCCAATAATGGGCCCCCATTTTTCATCGATGGGGTGGTCCTATCACTTAACGGCCCAATTAGATGGAAAATTTTCTTGTCGAGTGTCAATCTATCTGTCGTCACCGCCCATTTATACCATCCAAAATTGTCAACCACATCGATGAGCGATGAGAAGTCTTGTCAATTTATGTGCCCAACAGATGGGGATTTCCTAGTCATTTTTCATCACCACCATTCATTAGAACCAATTTGAAAACCCAACAACCCGGATTCTCAAAGGAAACACCCTAGAAAATGTATTGTCAAAATGGGGACTATTGGTTGTGACCCATCTTGGTTCAGTCGAATGCCCTGAAGACTTGAAGGTTGAACACACGATGGGCCCACCCTCGACACTTTTTGGTATTAGATTCTATCAGCGCTTTGCTCAACGTAAACTCTTTGAAGGCTTGAAGGTCCATTGGGCCCATAATTCATGGTTCCAATGGACAAGGTTTCGCCCTTTTCCTTAGACATTGGGCCCTTTAGAAGTGATGTATTAAGAAATAAAGGAGGGCAATTTCCTAGTGCCAAGTCTTCTTATATGTGGAGGCAAATTACTATGAGGTCCTGTTATCACCTAGATTGACCTCAGGCTAAAGGAAGGCAAGCCAGGGTAACCAAAAACCACGCTTAACCTTGTAGCTAGCCCTACAAGGCAGGGAGAGGGCTCTTTCTGTAAGGAATCTCAGTCAAGGAAAACTGCAAAAAAAATTATTTTAGGCTAAGTATAGTAGCTCGAAAGGTTTTTATAGATTTTGTTGGTGTTTGTTGGATTCAGATGGAGCTGGGCAGTTTAAGTCTGGGAAATTAAATCAGAAATGCAGGGTATTCTATGGGGCAAGGTAGGCATGGACTTTAACACCTTTGGCTTAATGATGTGAAGTGTTTATGACTGGTGAGGAGCTGAGGAGGGCATATGAGATGAATCCTTCCCAAACAGTAGAAAACATAAAATATTGAATGATTTCCCAAGGCAGAGCACTGTAACAATGTATTCTACCTATCTAACTTGAAAACATTCAACAGAAATCAATGGAATGAATGATGGCATACATAAAAAAATTTAAAAATGACTACAAAAGAAGAAACTGTGCTAAAATTCCATACCACAGGGATCCCATGAAAAATAGCTGCAAATCTTATTAATTTCCTGCCAAACTGATAAATAATGTACAATCAAGCTCAGAGCGCCCCAGTGATTCCAACCTTTTCCAACCTCTATAAATGACTGAAAAATTACATTAAATAGACTAGCCTCAGGGGGCGAATCCGTAAAAAGAGGAGTTGTTTCACCTGCCCCAAACCAAAACCTGAAGATAGAAAAAGCCCAACAATATACCTCTGAAAGAGAGGAAACTGTTCGTTTGTTTCAACCATCTAAAAGTATCATCTGTTGCATTTACTCCAGCAAATGGAAAGAAAACAAATCTGGAACCGACTTACTCCCTCATTTATCATTTGTTGATGTTTCATGGTTGATGCTGTAATGATCTCTGTATTCACAATTACTTACAGCCTTAACAGAATGTCCGCGCCTTTTAACCTTTTTGCTGAATAAAACCCTTTTAAACCAATAAAACGAATGTGCCTCTTTAAATGGGGAAAAGCCTATTTTCCTCTGAAAAGAGCAGAAAGAAGTGGTGGGCCCCAGAATCGCAATCGCAAGCGGAAGAGGAGTGGAAATACTTTGGGCGGAGGAAATCGCGATATGCGATGAGCGATGGAGCGATGAGCGAAGGAGGATGGCGCGATGGATGAGCGATGGAGCAATGCAGCGATGGTGCGATGATCGCATCGAGAAAATCGGGCGAGCGGGAGTGCGACAATGCGATGGGCAATGTTGCGATGATCTCATCGTGGAAGACGGGAAACGGAGTTAAGCACTGGAGGGAGAGCGATCGCGTGATGCGATGTTGCGATGCGATCGCATCGGCGAAAGAGAAATGGCAGGTTGCGGTGCAGCAGGAATCGCGATATGCGATGCACGATTAGCGCATCGGGGAAGTCGGGAATGCAGAGTTAAGCGCTGCAGGAATGCGATGTTGCGATGGGCGATGGTGCGATGCGATCGCATCGGCGATGAGCCATCGCATCGGGATTGTATGAGACGACAATTACAAAGGAAAAAGAGACTTTGCGGTGAAGGGAAAAAACATATAAAAAGGTAAAAATTGTAAAGTTAAAGGGCCAGCGAAATAATGGAAAAAAGGGCAGAGTTGTGCTTTTTGGGCCATTTATTTGGGCATATTTTCCGATCCATAAGTCGCTTTCAGGAGTATGATATACCGTTGGAAAGCTTTTTCTGAGCTGCTTCTGATGAACATGCTTAAAATATGATTTGCACTGAAAATCATGTGGAGAACACCTTTGAAAACCAAGGAGAGAAAAAGCCCCTTTGACCCTTGGTGACGGGCTGCGAAAAACTACATTGGCTTTATGGAAATAGAAGCTTTTGAAGTTCAACTTATTACATATGGAAACATAAAATTACATAAGAAATGATAATAAAAACAAAGTACCCTGTTTTCACCTCAAAACATGTTTTGAGGTGAAAATTACATTAAGCTTAAAAGAACATCTTCTTTGACTTTTCCAGATACTATGCCTTGAGTTTATTTGGCATCCTCATGTCCTTGCTGATATTTATTGACACTTTCATCCTTGATTTGACTATGGTGGAACCCTAAAACCTAATGAGACCAAGCACTGTGACCTAATAAAATGAACTGTAGAGTGAAAATGAATCATCACTAAAGACCATAGAGAGGTGAACCAGCAAGTATTTTTCATGAGGGAAAATTGATGAAGTGACCCCAACCATCAATGGATCCATGACCTAATGGAGTGATAAAAAGTTATAGTATGAGACTCCTACTATGCAAATGCAAAAAGAGCAGATTTTGATCACTGATGGTAGTATGACAAGACTGACACTAACAGGTCCCAAGACCTCAACTTAGGTGAATAAAGGTGACAAGGGTGACTGACCGAGTTCTAAAACATATATGAGTTACAATATTGTGCAAGGGAAACTATTCCAAACTGTCCCATTCTGCTTACCTCTACAATTTAGTTTGGACATGTTTCAGAAATAGGTAATTATTAATTCAATTGAGTACCAACATACCAGAGCTTAGATCAATATGGAAGGTCTAAAGTGACTACTCATTGGATGTGGAATGTAATTCCACATCCAATGGGTGTCTACACCTAAAATTTGAGTAAGCCTATAAGGAGATAAGCTGAAAATACAACTAAAAAAATAGTTTTTCGTTTTTTCCCTCTAAAATATTTGCTCGAGAGATGACATCATCATCTTGAATCCTATTGGTTCTTTTAAAGTTAATTTTGTCAGTACATTTTTTGTTTGGAGGTCTATTTTTTACCTCAAAATTCGCTTGATGTTTTTTCATTCATAAAAAATTTGGTTTTGTCCCTAATGATAGGTGGAGCATCCACTTGAAAGTTGATCTTTTCCCACAAGCCACATAGTTTCTTCTAGAAGCAATTGATTGACAATGATAATTTTTATTATTTTTATTCATATCAGGTTGAGCAGAGAGCCGAGTTAGTCCACATATTGAATAGAAGAAAAAATTATGTAAAATGAGATGATGATAATAAGATTGTGTGATACTAAGTTAAGCCTAAATATTTTATAAAACAATGTAACCTCACAATTTGATACCACCCTCAACTCCTCTACATAAAATTTAAATTTAATAAAACTAAACCCCCCATATTATATATTAATAAAGATCAACAAACGGTATTCATTGCATTTACATTTGTGGGTTGCAAAAGAAAAAGGAGGCATATCAAGAATCTAGATTCTGCAGCTAAAGCAAAATTGCATGAGCTATTTTTCCTAATTTCTACATCACCATCATCTTCGAGGTGGTATAGGGTTTGGGGTTTTGGAATTTATTAATATGAATACCAAAAATTCCATTACACTAGTTTAAATCACAATAGTCTATGAAACAGTGTAGACATTTATCAATTCTCAGAATGCCCACGCTTGTGTTTGACTGTATGAACTGGAACAAAATGTTTTTATAATGTATTGGGATTTCTGGAATGACAATGATGCTTGCTCTTCTGCTGTTGTTCCCCTTAACTATTGGTTCTTAAAATGGAATTGGAAATGAAACTAGAACAGGACCTTCAACTCGGTTAACTATCTATGCATCTCCTCCTCTAGACTACTTGGTCTGCCCGGGATTTGATGTACACTACACACCATATCCTTTGCTCTATCTTACCATAGAGTTTAGAAGGTAGAGCGATGTCAAGGGGAAGGACAATAGAGAAGAAACAGTCAGGATCCCTTATCGGCTGTCGAGATCAAATGCCACGAAAGTTGTTCAGAGTTGGCTGGTTCTTGCTCAATTCAGAGCATGTAATGTGCAGGGAGTGCCTAAAGAACATGGAAATTTTATTGTATTATGTGGCTTGAAAAGTTGTAATCTGAATTCGAACTCTGAAACTTACATCCCAAGGAAGCGTGGCAATCGTCAAAATTGAATGAAACATTGAAACATATATCTCAGCAATTTCTACCATTGGCACCTCGGCTAGTTCATAAACATAAAAGATAGTTTAGTTCCTTATAGTTTCCCCTGTTGTACGGAATGGAGACAGGGAAACTGGCCACACAATTCAACAAATAAAATAAAGAAAGCATTACCATTCACATTTTTTTCCCATCTCATTCTTTACACACTTTTTCCATGAGAGAAGCCCTTTCAGTATTCCCACTCTCTGTTGTTCACTAGTTTCACACCAGAAATAGACTAGTCTTGTTTCTCCTTTCCTTTGTTATGTCTGATGTTTTTGATTGCTTAAACAATTTCTTCCCATTTTAGCTAACACATTCTCGTTTTTATAGTGGCAAAGATGCTAGGTTTTATATTAGTTTGATGAAAGTGAGGAATTTACAAACATTGAAATTTTCCAAGAATAGGCATGTTGTTGCTTTTAGATGCTTCGAAATCCTCAATTCTTCTTCAAGCTTCATGTCTTCATTTATTTTCTTATTCTCTTTTTTAAAAGGAATTTTCCAGAGTTAGTATGGAATTTCCCAGAGTGGTTATACGAGTAACATTTAATTCCTTCACAAACACAAAGAAGTAGGGTCTTGTATTAGACTTTTTTGGTCTTTCATTCTGTAAAATACCAAGTCATGAGAAATATCATTAACACACACATTTCTGTCTTTAAATTAGCATTGTGTACTATGGTTTTTTTGAGTTAATTTTTGCATTTTTATTTTAGAAAATTATAGAAATTAATAGTTGTTATCTGTTTCTAGTCTGTTGCATGAAAAAAAAGATCTGCTAGTTAGTCATTGCCCAACAATGAGCTGAGAAAAAAACACTCAACGAAAATAGAGTGCAGCTGTATCAATGAGGGGGAAAACAATAACAAAATTATAGACTAGAGTTTTCAACTATATGCATAGAACTGACAGCAAAGGTCTAAAAAGAAAAGTATCTATCCCAGAATTGGGAAAACCAGCCAATAGAGCAACCACCAAAGATGACAAAGATCTAAACAGAGTAAAAAAAACAGCAAATAATAAAAACATGTGAGTCATGATGATAAGGAAGTATCCAAATGAATGGAGTGGTCTGCGTCCTTGCAGTGCGACATTGCCGCCAAGCCTGGGGACAAGCCCACTTCAAGGTGAGCAAGACAACCCTCTACATCCATCAGCAACAGTTTTAGCTCCTCTAGCTTGTGCATGAGACTAAGCATTCTATCTATCAACCAACACTTTCCCCAGAAGCAACATAAATGCCAATATAAATCCACCATGTACAAATAATGAATGATTCTGCCAGGCACTAGTATTTCCCGTGTCAGGGATCCATGCAGTGATATCATCCAGAACCACTGAGTCTATAATACCTTGTCCTTGATGATGCACTTCATCCTCAGCTGCATGAATCTCTGATTGGATCTCAGTGGGAGTGCGATTCTGACAGTGACATGTAGAAGTCTTAATGCAGAACCGAGCCTGCAAGCCTCCAATGCTACCACAACCTCTACCACCCCTACAATTTCGAGCACTCTGGTGTGTCATAGAGGGCAAGGGTAGAAAGAAACAAACGGGACAGAGGAATCCTAGAGCCAAGGGATGAATGAAATGTAACCCAAGTAGAGATTAATGCCACCACTGAGAACAAAGGCCGAGTCTACTCCCCTCATTGCATGTCTCTCATCAACCTTCAATCCCAACGAGGGTGAGAAAAAAGCCAATGAAATTCAACCAAGGGAAGAACCAAGAAACGAGGAGTTGCAGCTGAGAGTCATGGCGGATAGAAGAAACAACAGGGAAGAGATTGTCAAAATGAAATTGGTAATCATATCAATGAGCTTGGAGATACCACCCCCAATGAAGGATAAAGAGGCACTAACACAAGCAGATTCAATGTTGGTCATCATGAGAGGAGGGAAGCATCCCATTCAGGATAGAGTTTAATGAGGTTGCAGACTGGGTGGCACGTTGGAGGGGGTTGTGGCCCAGATCTCAGGCCTGCCTTCTGGCTAACACGTCACCACCAGCATTAAACACTCCCATTGGGAGGAAATATCTTTAGAAGCAAAAACAGTGCATTCCTCCTTGAGAAGTGAGGCTGGGAGAGCATCCCATGAGTTGTTGCATAGGGACGAAGGACTTTAATAGTCTTCGTTAGCTAGTCTATCCGCAATTTACTTCCTTGGCATCTGATATGAGAAGGAAGAACAGGTGGAAGTTGCAGGAGGGCAGAAATTCATGATAGGAAGCTTTCCAGCCACCAACTATGTAAAATTTGAAGCAAAGAGAACCCATGCAATAGCTTTTAGATCAAGCAAATAACTAACTATAAGTCTCCCTCAACATATTTTCATATGGTTCTATTTGATGGCTTGCATTAGACCAAATTCAAGGGCAAAGAGCTCTATTGCATTATTATTGTTAACGCCCGCAAAGAGATGCAGGATAGCCCCAGCATTTGAACGGAAGACATGGCCAAAACCTATCATTCCAGGATTGCCTTGTAAAGCTCCATCAAAATCGAGTTTTACAAAGCCCACCAGTGGACACAACCAATGCTACGAAGAGGAGGGAAGAGATCCCCTAAAAGGAATTTTCCAGAGTGACTATGGAATTTCCCAGAGTGGTTATACGAGTAACATTTAATTCCTTCACAAACACAAAGAAGTAAAGGCCTGTATTGGATTTTTTTGGTCTTTCATTCTGTAAAATACCAAGTCATGAGAAACATCATTAACACAAACATTTCCATCTTTAACTTTGGAATTCTTTTGTCTTTCCAAGCATTGTGTACTATGGTTTTTTCAAGTTAATTTTTTTATTGTTATTTTAGAAAATTCTAGAAGTTAATAGTTGTTATCTGTTTCTGTACTGTTACATGGAAAACAAGAACTGCTAGTTAGTCATGGTCCAGCAATGAGCTGAGAAAAAAATACTCAACGAAAATAGAGTGCAGCTGTCTCAGTGAGGGGAAAAACAATAACAAAATTATAGACTAGATTTTTCAACTATATGCATAGAACTGACAGCAATGGTCTAAAAAGGAAAGTAGCTGTCCCAGAATTGGGAAAACCAGCTAATACAGCAACCACCTAAGATGAAAAAGATCTAAACAGAGTAAATAAAACAACAAATAATAAAAACATGTGAGTCATGAAGATAAGGAAGTATCCAAATAAATGGGGTGGTCTGCATTCTTGCAGTGCGGCATTGCCACCAAGCCTGGAGGCAAGCCCATTTCAAGGCGAGCAAGATGACCCTCTACATCCATCAGCAACAGCTTTAGCTCCTCTAGCTTATGCATGAGACTAAGCATTCTGTCTATCAACCAACAATATCCCCAGAAGCAACTTAAAATGCCAATATAAATCCACCATGTAAAAATATAATGATTCTGCCAGACACTAGTATTGTCTGTGTCAGGGATCCATGCAGTGATATCATCCAGAACCTCGAGTCCATAATACCTTGTCCTTCATGACGCACTTCATTCTCAGCTGCATGAATCTCCGATTGGATCTCAGTGGGAGTGTGAGTCTGACAGTGACATGTAGAAGTCTTAATGCAGAACTGAGCCTGCAAGCCTTTGATGCTACCGCAACCTCTACCACCCGTACAACTTTGAGCACTCTGGCATGTCAGAGAGGGCAAGGGTAGAAAGAAACAAGCATGGCAAAGAAATCCTAGAGCCAAGGGACGAATGAAATGTAACCCAAGAAGAGATTAATGACACCACAGAGAACAAATTCCAAGTCTACTCCCCTCATTGCATGTCTCTCATCAACCTTCAATTACGACAAGGGCGGAAAAAATCCATTGAAAGGAAACCAAGGTAAGAACCAAGAAATGAGGAGTTGCAGCCGAGAGTCATGGCAGATAGAAGAAACAACAGGGAAGAGATTGTCAAAATGAAATTGGTAATCATATCAACGAGCCTGGAGATATAACCCCCAATGAAGGATATAGAGGCACTAACACAAGCAGATTCAATGTTGGTCATCGTGTGAGGAGGGAGGCATCCCATTCAAGATAGATTTTAATGAGCTTGCAGACCGAATGGCACGTTGGAGGGGGTTGTGGCCCAGATCTCAGGCCTGCCTTATGGCTAACACATCACCACCAGCATTAAACACTCCCATTGGGACGAAAGATCTTGAGAAGCAAAAACAGCACATTCCTCCTTGAGAAGTGAGGCTGGGAGAGCATCCCATGAGTTGTTGCATAGGGAAGGACTTTGATAGCCTTCATTAGCTATTCTATCCGCAATTATTTCCTTGACATCTGATATGGGAAGGAAGAACAGGTGGAAGTTGCAGGAGGAGGGTGGAAATTCACAATAGGAAGCTTTCCAGCCACCAACTATGCAAAATTTGAAGCAAAGAGAACCTATGCAATAGCTTTTACATCAAGGAAATAACTAGCGATAAGTCTCCCTCAACACATTTTCATATAGTTCTATTTGATGGCTTACATTAGACCAAATTCAAGGGCAAAGAGCTCTATTGCATTATTATTGTTAACACCCATGTGGCCCGCAAAGAGATGAAGGATAGCCCCAGCATTTGAACGAAAGACACTATCAAAACCTATCATTCCGTGATAGCCTTTTAAAGCTCCGTCAAAATTGAGTTTTACAAAGCCCACTAGTGGGCACAACCAATGCTACAAAGAGGGGGTAAGAGATCCACTAATGGATGATAGGAGATAGATATTTTGAGAGAGTTGCGGATCCCTTAGAATCAGAGCTTTTGCTTTAGACATCTCCCAATCAAAGGATGACCAAGGAGAAATGAGAATGGTCTCCTTGAGGTTCTTAAGAAGGAGATTCCAAAGAGAGTCCATTGAAGCATTGGATCCATGGAAACTTTTGTCCTTGTGTTATTTCCAAATTATCCACAGGAGAAAACCTGGGAACAGGGTCCATGCCTTATTAATGTAGGGCGCGAAAAAGATGACTAACACCAGATGGATAAAGGATCTCTGCTAGTTTGATGAAAGAGTTTTGTCGATCTTCGTTGAAGATCATCCAATATAGGGTATAGATTGAACAAGTGTTCACTTGTTTCTTGATGACTGTGATAGAGGAAACATAGTGAAGGACCTTCAAAGCCTTAAGATAAGAGTCTATCCCATGGAGTGTTTGCCTGTGTGTCAAGAGCCAAAGGAAGTGGGCTACCTTAGGCCATAGTTTTTGTCCCTAAATTTGAGTCCATATGTGCATTCGTGGAGTTTGATCATTCTTAGCTTGTATTTGGTATTCCTTTTTGATAGAGAAAGCGTTGATTTTTGCTTAGGCCCTAGATCTGGTCTGAGGCTAATCACGCACACAAACACACTAGAAACCCTCAACCTTCTAGTACTTTGCATAACAGAAATCTTCAGCAATGAGATCAATTATGTACACACAGATTTGAGCCCAAAACTCGATTATTTTATTATTCCATCAATAAAAGAATCATGGGGTTCTTGTACTAGGGATCATGGCCCTCGATCACCAGTACAACTAGTATACATAGTATACAACATTGGGGCTTGCAGTCTGCAACATCAGATTTGCAATTTGACCAATGAGAAATAGGAAAGGACAAACACATATCTTACTTGTTGAAGTAGCCCATCTAGATCAACCCTTTCTGCACTTATTTTCCTTGACACCTGGCAGGTCATTTTTCCTCCTTAGATCAACTTCTCACGAGTGTATTTTCTACTCCAAAATACATAGTACACTCAGCCCTAACCAAATTTGCTTCTCACAGTGATCTTTCTCACCAAATCACTATATAATCAACTCATAAACCTCAGCGACTCATAGGGATATCGATCCATTAAGATCATTGTCCATTAACCTCCTAGACATGTTGTTTACAACTTTGTTTGTAAACAGACTTCAACGTTACATACTTAATAACCATTCAACTCCAACGCATCAGCCCACTCATTGCCCCACAACCTTCTCTCTTTGCCTAAAGGTTCTCATTGTCCCTGTACCAGATCTGAGGTCAAATAAGGCCTCTTCTAGGTCTCGGCCTTCCATAGGAATCCTTGTGCAGCTACTTATGCACTTCAGCCCTCCACAAAAAACAAAACTAAGGCTCGTTGGGGCTCCTTTCAGGGCTTAGCCCTACTCCTTTTGGCACAGATCAGAACAAATGTCTAAGACGGAATTTCATGGTTGTTCCTTCACTTCAACTCATCCTAGACAAAGCCTTTTTAGGGCACAAAAATTCGGCCTGGCTGCTAGAGAAAAACTCAGCCTCTTTTAACCTTAAACATACCACAAATTTGCATGTCTTCAACCTGCGGCTCCTCCTGAAGATTTGTGTCTCTTTTCTAGGCTCGTTATGCTTCTTGGGATGGTTCCTCTTGTGTGATTACGCTTTTCCCTCGACCCTTCTTCAAATCTCTATTCACTCAACCTCTAAACACAACAGGAACATGGACAGACTCCACGTGGGCCTTAGATCAAGCCCTCAAACCCTCACCTTACTCTTTAGCCCTCGGTGCCCTTGCTCCCTAGATGACCTTCTTAAAACAAGACTATCTTGGCCTCCTTCAGCAGAACTCTGCCCTCCTAGGGCACCCTTAGCACAAGAGGACTACATCTCTCTTGCACTTGATGTCTAATGAACCTCACCTTAGGCTCTATAATTTTCCTTGGGTCACTTAGGAAACCTCCTAGATCTACGGTTTTAGCCTCTTCGACCCTTGGAATAAATTATTCTCTCTTTTGGTCCTAAACCCACTACTTGCATCCAAAACCCCACTTTTGGGTAAATCACCCACCAAACAACTTATTGGTGGGTTGTCCTCTCTCGGAAATACCTTCAGAGCTACCCAAAATCTAACACTCCCTCTTAGTTAGGAAGGTATTTTACTTTAGGCTTCCAGCTCCATGACTTTCCAGGCATGCTCATGACTTTCCTTGCATAGCCATATATGTCTTGTATGAGCCACGAATTCTTTGTACTAGGCCTAGCTTTGTCTTGCATGGTGCATGAATATTCTTGCATGCAACATGACTTCCAACATGAACTATGCTTGTCCTCGCAGGACCTACGACTTCCCTTGCACCACCATGAATGTTCTCTCATGTTTTGTGATTGTCCTTGCATGGCCTAAAAATGTCTCGATCTCACTTGAACTTAAAGATTCAAACTTCCATAGGGAAACTGGCAATCCTCCACAAACTACCTCTAAAGCTAAATTCCCTTTGAGTCTACATAACCTCCATTGAAACACGCTACTTCCTGCGCACACTTTGATCCACATGCTCATCAAAGTAGCTCTAATACCAACAACTCTTTTACCATGTTTAATTTTCCTTAGGCCTTGGATCTAATTTGAGGCTAATCACGCACACAAACACACTAGAAACCCTCAACCTTCTAGCACTTTGCACAATGGAAATCTTCAGTAGTGAGATCAATTAAATACACAGAGATTTGAGCCCAAAGCTCTCTTATTTTAGTATTCCATCAACAAAAGAATCATGGAGCTCCCATACCATGGATCATGTCCCTCGATCACCAATACAACTAGTATACATAGTATACAGCACTAGGGCTTGCAATCTGCAACATCAGATCTGCAATCTGCCCAATGAGAAATAGACAACAACAAACACAAAGCTTACTTGTTGAAGTAGCCCATCTAAATTAGCCAATTTTTCACCTACTGTCCTTGACACCTTCCAGGTCCTTTTGCCTCCTTAGGTTTGTTGCTCACAAATGTATTTGCTGCTCTAGAATACATAGTACACTCAGCCATAACCAAATTTGCTTATCACAAAGATCTTGCCTACCAAATCACTATATAATCATCTCATAAACGTCAACAACTCACAAGGATCTTTATCCATTAAGATAACTATACATTAGCCTCCTAGACATGTTATTCACAACTTTGTTTGTGAACATACTTCAACGATACAAACTCAGCAACCATTCAAATCCAACGCATCAGCCCACTCATTGTCCCACATCCTTCCCTCTCTGCCTAAAGGTCCTCCCTGTCCCTGTACAAGATCTGAGGTCAGATAAGGCCTCTTCTAGGGATCGACCTTCCATAGGAATCCTTGCGCAACTAGTTAGGCACTTTGGGACTCCACAGCGAACATAACAGAGGCTTGTTAGGGTTCCTTTCCGGGCTCAACCCTCCTCCTTTTGGAAAAGATCATAAAAAACGTCTAAGACCGAATTTTGTGGCTATTCCTTCATTGTAACTCGTCCAGGATAGAGCCCTTTTAGGGCACAAACATAATACAGAAATTCAGCCTGGATGTTGGAGCAAAACTCAACCTCTTTTGACAAGCCACAAATTTGCATGTCTTCAACCTGTGGCTCCTCTGGAAGATCTGTGTCTCTTTTCTAGGCTCGTTATGATTCTTGGGATGGTTACTCTTGTGTGATTGGCTTTGCCCTTGGCACTTCTTCAAATATTTGTTCACTCAACTTCTAAAGACAACAGGAACATGGATAGACTCCACATTGGCCTTAGATCAACCCTTCAAACTCTTGCCTTACTCTTCATCCCTCGATGCCCTTGCTCCCTGATGGCCCTCTTAGAACAAGACTATCTTGGCATCCTTCAGCAGAACTCAGCCCTCCTATGGCACCCTTAGCATAAGAGCACTACATCTCTCTTGAACTCAATGTCTAATGAACCTCACATTAGGCTCCTTTCTAATTTTCCTTGGGTCACTTAGGAAACCTTCTAGATCTAGGGTATCCTCTTTGACCCTTAGAATAAATTATTATTTCTCTTTTGGCCCTAAACCCATTGCTTGGATTCAAAACTCCACTTTTGGGTAAATTTCCCAATAAACAACTTATTAAGGGATTGTCCTCTCTCGGAAATACCTTTTGAGCTACCTAAAATCTAATAGAAAGTACCAAAGCCCATTTTCCTTCCCTTGAAGCACCTAGCCACAGAAAGGGATGTTGAAGTGAGAAGATCTAATTCATAATACATTTACGAGCAATAAGTATTAAGAAGAGATAAATGGGGATATCTTAGATAACTGAATTGAGGATCCCTAGTTGGTTTGCAATGTTGAGAGAACAAAATGTCTAGTTGTCTAATCTATTGGTGATCTTCTAAATAAGCTTTTTTAAAGGCTTTGACTTAAGAGAGATGGCAGTGAGAGGAGCTCCCAAGTATTTGGATGGAAACGTGCATCTCTTGTAACCCAACAGTCTGGTAATGTGTCCCTAAATAGCTGCTAGAGTGTTCAAGAAGAAGATTTCATATTTAAGGAGATTGAGCTCAGTTCCAAAGGCTGCCATGAATTCTTCCAACACCACATGAAATTTTGTGGTCTCTTTGACTATGGGACAACCTATTAACATTGTGCCATAAAAAAATGTTGATGGTATGTTGGCCCAACATCTCTAGATAGCCTTAATTCATTGATTTTCCTCTATGCTACAGTTGCCTTGATGGCTCTTCCCAAGGTTGCAGCCACAAATATAAAGAGAAAGAGTAAGAGGGGAATGTCTTGTCTAATGCCTCGTGAAGGGATGAAAGTTGAGGAAGGGGACCCATTTACCAAAATAAATAAGAAAGAAGAAGAAATGAGGAAGTGAATCCATGATTACCAGGAAGCAAAAAAACCAAATGCAAGAAACATTTTGTGAAGGTCCAAGATGAACTTATCAAAAGCTTTAGGTAGATCCAACTTGATGATTACACCTAATAATTTAGGTTTTTGCATCAATTGGTTTACCTCATGTGCCACTATGATGTTGTCCAAGATTTTTCTTCCTTCAACGTATCCCAACTACTCTTTAGAGATGAGAGATGGAAAAATCAATTTTAGCCTATTGGCTACTACTTTGGAGATGATCTTGTACATAGTATTACAAAGGGAAACAAGATGAAATCCAATGGGATAATTAGCCTTGCCTTTCTTTGGATCCAAGGATACAAAAGTAGCAATGAGGTCTAGTAAAACAAAAGTTGTTCTCCTGGATTCTTCCACCAACTCCCAAATTTTGTGTCCTATAAAAGGTCAACATGCCTAGAAGAAATTAGAGGTGAATCCATCTGCCCAGAGAGCCTTATTTTTTGGCAAGCCTAAGATCACCTTTTCAACCTCCTCAATATAAATTGATCTCATTAAGGCTTCATTTTGATCTAGGCACACAAGAGAGGAAATGTGCCAAGTGATAGAATTAAAATTTAATAGCCTCCTTATGGTCCAATTGTGGCTTAGTTAGAAGTGTCCTATAATATTTGGCCAAATCCCTCTCAATATCGTAATGCTCTAAGATCTTTGATCCATTTGTGCCTTTGAGGGTGTGACAACCCCTTTGGAAAAATTCCCCCTCCTACATACATTATGAATACTTCATTTATTTTTATTATAAATTAAAAATGGGTTGATTAAAGGGACACAGATTCCAAAGACTGAGGAGGTTACTTGCTTGGGATGTTCAAGGTTTCCTTGTTGCAGGAAGTCTGAACTGCTTTTGACAACCATTAAAGGTTGGTTGGTGAGCCTTAGATAGCATGGTTTTCTAAATTAATTGAGTTGATGAAGGAGTACGAAGGCCATGCTTGCTTGGGAGGAACAGACGAAGAAAAATGGACAAGGAATTAAGAGGCATGGGCTCCATGCGCAGTTGGAAAAGACAATAAGTCAACTCTACAAAACGAACAGCATGGGAAGAACCAACGTGGACGAGAGAGTGGGGAAATGGATTTGAACTGTGAAGAAGAGACAAGGAAAATGTTCTCTAGGAGGGGAGTGTTGGCTGGATGAAAGGCAAGCATAGCATGTGCGTGGAGAAGTGAGAGAGGAGTCCATGTTTCAACCAGCAGTCGGTATTAAATCCCTTGAGAAAACCATCTTAATCTTTGGAATCTGGCTCAAGGGTGACAGCTACAAGTAAAGATTGGTTGCAGATTGTCTATGGTTGGGTGAAGAGTTGTTATTCCTAACTCAGTTTCCCAACTCCAGTATTAATTTAAGTAAGTGTTTTAAAATGCATTCCTTGCTATTGAGTTCATGTTGGACTGATAAATTGATGTTGCATCCATTGCATGAATGGTTTACGACTTCCTATAATAGAAAGGAAATGATGTTCTGATACATGTTTTCCTTGTGACTGTGGTTTTACATTGATGTTTTCGGGCAAGGAATTTAAATATAAATGTTCATCCTAATGCTAGTTGCATGAAGAATATTTTATCTCCCTGAGCTTGAAATAATTGAAGCCCTAATGAACGATTCTAGTTACTATGGTTTTGCACTTTTGTCCTCCATGTAGGAATTACATATATGAGTACATCCATGTGTGCGATGGGTGCACTTGTTAAGAAAACCGTGTTATTGGATACTCAGTTCCTCGTATAATTACTTGAAGGAATGGTTGAAATTCTATGTGTGTTGTGTGAACATGAGTCACAATGGTTTTTTGTTTAAGGGACCAAATGAATATATATGTGTTTGAGTGATTTAATGAAATTGATGATTGTCATGTATTATTGTTATCACTGTGTGTGTGTTGCGTGTATGACTGATAACAACATGATTGTGTATTTATGTTGCAATTGAGGAAACTGGTTAAGTTTCATATGAATTGGGAAAGGGCTCTAAGGTACTTGTTTTTTTTATCTTAATGGGTAGGTATCTCTGTCCCATTCATTATGATGGTAATGGAGTTTGTTGTTAGGGCCAATTTTACTATTTCTAAGCTCAAGATGTTGAGAATTTGGTAGGGCAGTGTTTAATTCAATTCTCTTACTTGATAGTTGCTTGTTTTATACTTGTTATGCTTCTATTACTTAGATCTTATCTTCATTAGCTCATTATGTCTTTCATCAAGTCAATTATCAAAACAAAAGAGACACTGAATTTTGGCTCTTCAAGCCAAGGCCAAAACCTCTCCTTCTTGGAGAGGAAAACACAAAAGTAATTCTTCTTCTAGATCTTCAAATGACAAGTATCATGACCATGACACGTACCCTTGACACTAGTATGCCTCCAAGAACTTTTCATTGCTCTTTCTTGGCTCCTTATGCTGATCTCCTTTTCTGCACCATACTGCACCAGTTCTAGGGAGACTCGGTCCCTAGTCTAGTAACCCTTGATGATATGCTTCCCTTCGTTCTCCCTTGATGTGATCTTGGTCTCCAAGAATCTCCTCCTTTTGGTCTCCTTCCAACACCTCTCTACCTTTTGACAACCCTGAGACCGAACAATGTTAACCCAGAGATAACCCTCGGTCCTTGTTGAGATGAAGAGATTATAGGTGCAGACCTAGACTGAAAATAGAGAGAGAGTTCTTTACACATTCGTACACCTTAGAGCCCTTTCTTGTCTTGCTGTCACACCCTTATCTTCCTTTGCACTGTGATCCGCACTCCTGCTTGTAGATTGATTCCTCGTTGTAGTGACTCTCGATCTTCCCGAAAACTGCAAGGTAGGTTAGCCCAGAACTAAGGGTAAGTATACCCTATTTCTCCTTTGTAAATTAACCTCCAAACTTTGCTGTAATCACAGTCCTTTACTCGCACTTTCTATCACAGAACTTGTCTGAATTGTGTGTCCTCAATGAGGCTGCAGTCGTATGTATATACAGGGATTGTCTCATGTCTTCTAAGCCGACATGGCTTCTACTATAGGGTCGACTTTACGAGGACCATCTCCAGCGTATTCTAGGTCGTCTTCAAGGATTACTTTGACAAGGTTTTTGGAGCATACAATTACATCAATGATGATCCTTTACAAGTGTAACAATACTTCATATACATGACTCTAAATTATACATTTATGACAAGATGACATATCCCTAAAGACATCAAGAAGAAGTCTTTGACCTATAATAAAAAAAGTGTGCTCATGAAACCCATGAGTCAAGATTTACAAAATACATTTTATTATATGTCTTCTTCATTACATAAATTCATAATTACTATTCATTATGAAGACTGAACCTAGTTACACTTTCCAGCACTCCCTCTTAACTAGGGAGGTATTCATAATGGTACATGGTCACTTTCAATCTGAAGAATCTCATAACAAGAATTTGATTGGTAATCCATATTTTATAGCATCATATTATCCAGCATTGTCATAGTGCAAGGCCTTGACTAACAACTCGATCTCTCCAAGAACTACAATGTTGGTGAGACCAATGATTATAGACACCTTCATCATTGTCTCCAAGGTACATACTCCACCCAGGTGTTCACTGAGTATGACCTTAAAGGAATATTATTATTGGGATATCTAATCCTCAAAGAATATCCATCCTTTCACGACTACTCTTATCGAAACATCTTATCTCAAAGAGTATCGAATGCCAGATGATTACCAAATCCTGCATTTTGTCTTCCAAGTGAAGACCAGAATGATGTGTCTATCTCTCCCTCTTAACTAGGGAGAACATATTCCACGGAGGAATATAAAGAATGCACCTAAGATTTCTTCTTGGCTTAGGAATCATAGAGTTTCTTCCAAGTAAGAAACTTATTATCAGGCTCCCTCTTAGTCAGGGACCTACAACAGCAATGATGAAAACATCCAGCGACTCACGAAGGACTCCTTCCGTTGATGTCATGAATTGAGGAGCCTTCAACTTTGGGATCTCTTCTTAGGGCACAAATCATCCATCACTTTCATCTAAGAGCCATGTCTTCTATCAAAAATTGATCCATCAATCTTCTCATCTGGTCTAGCTTCATGTTATGCTGCTTTCTTCCAAACCATATATCTTCCAAGGATATTTCATCCTGCAATATGGTTATCAACTTGTGGAAGACATCTACTACCATTTGGTAGCCCTGCATAAGCTCATCAGATGTTATTCAATTATAAATATGAATACTTAAATCAAAATTTACCTTAGTGATGATCATTCACCATGACATCCTTCTTGTAGGCATCGACATCCTTCGTATATGTTGACACATCTCCAAAAGATATGTATTTCAAAGGGTCTTCATCTTTTCCGAACTCCTTATCAGAGTCTACATATCTCCCCAGGCGATTTTCTAGCAAGTCTTCTTGGCTTCCTTGGATGTCGACTGCCTCTTTTCATGATTGCACTTTTTCGCAATCTCTTTCTTTTTTTCTCTTTCTCCACACAAATTTATTTCATTCCCGGGAACTTCCATTGTTCATTTCCTTGTATAATCACCTCATATTCCATATGAGGACATATTATGTTGATTTCATCTAGTGTAGATCGTGCCTTTTGGAAATGTGTGCATCGGAAGAGTTTCTACTTTCTATTTTGATCATACTTCTAAAGATAGAAGTGTACTACCTGCAACCACATGACATGACTTCATGGCATCCAATGTCAGCATATATATACATGCACCTCATGCTTTTCCTTTTGAGTCATCCTACAACAGGTTTCTTTAGAATGAAAGAGTTTCATTCTCTTGTCTTGCTTCATCAATATGTCATCATATTCTAATCCTAGAATTTTGCAAGTTAGAATTCTCGAAGAAACCTTTTTGCTTTCTTTCTTATCAGTGAATCCAAAGAGGATTCCAATATAAAATATCAGCACTTATTCCCTTATTGGTTACTGAATGATGACCTTTGATCTTGATGACTGCCTTCTATAAATGTTTTTTTCAGTGAGGTTTCCAGGAGCCACTTATAGTATAGATGTCACATATGTGTTACAGACATCCTCCTACAACGAGTGCTCCTCCTTCAATGCTTCCATCATGATGCCAATCCTGGAGTGATGTATTTATCTAATATACCATGCTTCCCAACATACTATTTTATAACCTGATAGATACCTCTTAAAGAGGAAGATGATCTCAATCATAATAGATATCTTTCACTTCTTCTTTCTTAGGCTTCTTTGAATCTGGTTCTTCCATTTTTCCAACGATATGGGCTTCTTCCTTTTTCCTCTTGTCCTCATTAGATTTGGGACAATATTTCATAGCATTGTATCTTATCTATGTTTCTTCTTTTCATCTTGAGGATCAAACTTACTGAGTCTTCCCTTTCTCCTTGACATGGCAGCATAGGCTTGATTCTCTTCCTTTTGATCCTATATCCACTTTAGCTTTGAACCTTGTCTCTTTTAATTCTCATAGAGACCATAGATCCTGGAATGGTGTTTCTTATTTCTTCCCATAGATGCTTGAAGTGAAGTTTTCCATCCCTCTAGTAGAGCATTCAGCATATCGTAATTATTTCTTTATCAGACATTTCTTCTCCTAATTCCTGCAATTGATCTTGTATTTCGGAAATCTTCATAAAGTATGAATTTATTCCCTCCACTCTAGACATCTCCAACTTGTATAGTTCTTGTCTTAGAGATATTACTGCCCCTACAGTACTTATTGAGAATAGCTCCACCAATTTTTCATATATTTCTTTTGAAGATTCTAGTTTTGATACATAGGGGATGAGAGAGTCCTTTATGGATTCTTATAAGAATCTTCTAGCCTCTTATGTCTTCCTTGAGTATCTTCTTTTGAAGTTTTTGATATAGTCCATGACTTCATTATTTAGATCTGTCCTTTTCTTCCATGCAAGAAAGTTTGAAACCCTAACTAGTTTGTTGCTTTCTTTGCAAAAAGACATTTTGATAGATTCAGATGAAGTCATAAAGATACTTACTTGAATAGATGTTTCTCTTCTTCTACCAGCTTCCTTGTTGATGATGATGTAGATAGCAGTAGAGGATCCCTCTTAGATTGACTTCTTCAAGAGTGGTGTAAAGCAGTCGATCATCTTGGATCCTTGATGATGATGATGATGATCAAAGATGATGACTTCAGCAAGGTGGCTTGATGATGTCTCCAACAATGTTGTTCTGACTTTAATACCAAATAGTTGTTGATGGTGATGGCTTCAACACGGTGTTCTTGATCCTTTGATATTCTATAGATGGCTTGAGGGTTTTACTAATTCCTGCAAGCTGCTCCTTCTTGAATGAATGAAGATATTCTTGAAAATTGATCCTTGATCTGTTGATCCTTGTGTTTCTTCTTGCCAAATAGCCCTTGCTCGTCTTCAGCACCTTAGCTCTGATACCATGCTGAGAATTTGGTAGGACAATCTTTAATTCAATTCTCTTACTTGATAATTGCTTGTGTTATACTTGTTATGCTTCTATTACTTAGATCTCATCTTCATTAGCTCATTATGTCTTTCATAAAGTCAATTATCAAAACACAAGAGACAGAATTTTGGCTCTTCAAGCCAGGGCCAAAACCTCTTCCTCTTGGAGAGGAAAACCCGAAAGTAATTCTTCTTCTAGATCTTCAATTGACAAGTATCATGAACATGACACGAACCCTTGACACTAGTATGCCTCCAAGACCTTGTCATTGCTCTTTCTTGGCTCCTTATGTTGATCTCCTTTTTGCACCGTGTTGCACCAGTTCTAAAGAGACTCAGTCCCTAGTCTAGTAACCCTTGATGATATGCTTTCCTTTATTCTCCTTTGATGTGATCTTGATCTCCAATAATCTCCTCCTTTTGGTCTCCTTCCAGCGCCTCTCTACCTTTTGACAGCCCTGAGACCGAACTGTGTTAACCTAGAGATAACCCTCAATCCTTGCTGAGATGAAGAGATTATAGGTGCAGACCTAGACCGAAAACAGAGAGAGAGTTCTTTACACCTTCGTACACCTTAGAGCCATTTCTTGTCTTGTTGTCACACCCTTATCTTCCTTCGCACTATGATCCATACTCCTGCTTGAGGATTGATTCCTTGTTGTAGTGACTCTCGGTCTTCCTGAAAACTGCAAGGTAGGATAGCCCAAAACTAAGGGTAAGTATACCCTATTTATCCTTCGTAAATTAACCTACAAAGTTTGTTGTAATCTCAATCCTTTACTCGCACTTTCTATCACAGAACTTGTCTGAATTGTGTGTCCTCAATGAGGCCACAGTCCAATGTATATATAGGGACTGTCTCATGTCTTCTAGGCCGACATGGATTCTGCTATAGGGCTGACTTTACCAACAACTTATTGTGAGGTGACTTTACAAGGAGCATCTCCAGCATATTACTTTGACAAGGTCTTTGGAGCATACAATTACATCAATGATGATCCTTTGCAAGTGTAACAACAGTTCATATACATGACTTTAAATTATACATTTATGATAAGATGAAAAATCCCTAAAGACATCAAGAAGAAGTCTTTGACCTATAATAAAAACTTCTTGCTCATGAAACCCATGAGTCAAGCTTTACAAAATACATTTTACTATATTTGTCTTCTTCATTACATAAATTCATAATTACTAGTCATTATGAAGACCGAACCTAGTTATACTTTCCAACACAAGAAGGATAGTTTACTGAGTGTAAATTAATAGAAGTCAAATGGGCTGAGCATAGCCCTATTAATCTTGTTGAAGCTCAGGAGGGATAGTTCCAAGATGAGCCTAAGTTTTCAAGAACCATTGCAACCGATATATAGGCTAAGTCTCTTCGAGCACATCCTATAACTAAATATAGGTGTGGCCACAGTAATGTTAACCCTTGGCGCTTTTCACCTCCAGGTCATACAATCTTCTCATGACAAAGATCTTAGAATCTTAGATCTCGTAAGTTTCTCGAAGTGTTTCCTTCCCCAAACCTTCGAGATCATTTTGGCTGAGATAATCCTCTAAGAATACGTCTCAAGAAAAAAAAGGTTTATGTGAGTTGCTGAGCTTCGACTTTCGTCTCCATGTATTGACTTGACAGACATTCAAGATGGAGGGCAATCTCCATCTCTTAATGAATGCTTCTTTTCGTTATTGTCAACAAATCTCACTCTTGGCGTTTTAGAGTGTGGCATCTCGGAGTTTTCTTCGAGATGGGTTTTCTCCAAGAATGAGTTTCTACCGAGATAGGGTTTCACCAAGAGGTAGTTTTCCCGAGATTTAGTTTTCACTGAGAATGGGTTCCGCCGAGTAAGTTTTTGTCGAGGGGAGCTTTCACCGAGAGCGGGGTTTCTTCCAAGAAGAGTTATCGCCGACAACAGGTCTTCACGAAGAAAGGCTTCTTCTAAGGTGGGTTTCCTCCGAGGGCGTTTTCGTCCAGAAGAGTTTCTTCCGAGAGGACATGGCAAGAGAGGCCCAAGCGTATGTTTGCTCTGAGATAGCTCCTTCCAAGGAGAGTTTTTTCCGAGTCTGGGTTTTCTCCATGGTGATGTAGAACCTCGAAACCTCGGACCTCATAGTTAAGAGCTTAGTGCAGCAGAGTTTTCTTTGGGGTGGTTTCTTCCGAGAGGATTATAGTCGGGGTATTGTGGCAAGAGCGGACCCAAGTTGTTGTTGTTGATGCCTATTAAGAAAGGACACATGGAGAGAGGTTGCATATGCACTTAAATAAGGAAGGAAGTATGAGCGGGTCACCAGCGTACTTATATAAATGAATACTTGTATGTGGCAACGCCAACCATGAATGAGTTAGCAACTAGCACCTCGTTACCAAGTGGTAGTGAGAAGGTTGACTAGGATCGACATGTGGGCACCATGCTGTGGGGTGATGACATCGTGCTCACTGATTGGTTAACTTTATTTGGTCATGTCTTTCAACCGAAAGGTTGGATTGGGACAAAAATTTTATCACCAAAATCATCTCGACGAGACGAACACAATGAGGTCATCCAATTGACGTTTTAAGAAAGTTGAAAAAGATCGAAATTTTTAAACCCTATTTCCATACGTTACCTTGAATTTCAAGTCAACATAATGACCACCTCTTTCTAACCTATGTTTGGGGTGAGATTAGGAAGGAGTGTGTTTTAGAGGGAGGAGATTTTGTTCCTAATGTGATGGTTAAGCATGGACTTATGAAAGAAATTGGTATTTTTTCACCTTCTTTGAACCATCTAATTCTAGCCTTTTGGCACCATAGGATTTCTTCTTGGCTCTGTCATTCTTCAAGTTGGTGAATGAGGGTTGCTTCTTCTATAGCCAAATCATTTGACCTACCTTGCAAGATGATTTTCTACAAAAGACAAGCCATTCTTTCTTCAAGGAGTCATCGAGCTTGAAATACATTTCCAAATTCATCCTAGTTCCATTCTTTGATGCAGGATTTTAGATGTTTGATTTTTTGTTGGAATTTTTGCATGGCCAATCCAACAGATGGGTTGCCTTCCAACCACCAATCCCTTGTCTTCTCTAGAAAGGTTGGATAGTGAATCAAAAAAATTTCAAATCATAATGGCCTATTCTTGGGTCATGCTTAGATTTCCAAGTTCAAGCATATCGGCCAATGATTCGAGGGTAGGATGGAGGCTTCCAAGAAAAGGTCTTTTCCAATAGGGTGTCGAAGACTAGGTTGGGAAGCGACTTTATTAGTTCACCCTCTACAATGATTCCAGGTGAAGGCAATGTTGATAGTGTCCAAATCAACAAGATCCAACCCCTGCATTGCTTCTTTGGAGTGATCCACCTCTGAGTCCAAGCATCTAACTCCCCCTCGCTTTTCTTCTAGTGATATAATGAGATTAAAATCACCTCCAACAATTTAAGGGAACCCTAGCATCAATGGTTGAAGATTGTGTAGCACCCAAAGGAAGCCTGGATTTTCCCCTAGTGTATGTGGGCCATACACATTAGAGATATATCCTTCCTCTGCTAATCTGATGGGCTGAAATCAAGCCGACAATATTCTAGGAGTGGCCTAAAAATATGTAAGAAGACCTCTTCAGGGTGCCAAATAATCACCAACCTACTTTCTTGGCCATTTGCATCAATTGCTATGCTCTGAGCTCCAACTCAACATTTGGAGGTGAGGGTAGCTAATTTCACACTAGAACATTTAGTCTCTTCAATCATAATTATTGCCAACTGATCTTGGCAAATTCTACTTCGGATGAGCCTATGTTTGCCTTTGCAATTGAGGCCTCTCATGTTCAAGCATTTCCTCTAGTTCCTGCAAGAGTTGCTTGTTGCTTCGGCAAACTCGGCGCTTCTCCTCTTTAGTAAGGTTTAGTTGATCTTTAGAAGTATGCAAGTTAACACCCAAATTGGAGGAGGAAGAAATGTTACCTGTGGGATCTTGAGGGGAGCGGAGCTTGGATTTGAGCAAGGCTTTCTTAAGAATTTGGATCTAATGCTCTGAGATTGCATTAGGATCCTTGTCTTTACATTATGTTGTCATTTCTTGGAGATCGAGGGAATCTATGTCCATATCTTCTGACCAGTCTTGTGACCCTTGTGTTAATACCTCAATCATTACCACTTCATTCTCAGTCATGGGTTCTTTCTTGGGTTGTATGAAGCTATTGATGGTTACAAATTGGTTGTTGGGTCTTCCTTTTGCCTTTTGATTCTTGCGGCAAAAGGATCACTGGTATTACCACTAGTCACTTCCGCCACTCTCGCTACCTTGGATTTGCAAGTGTCTCGAAGCTAATTAGAGTTGGGATCATTGGGTCTGATTCTTTGGATGGTTGAGAGCAAGGATGATTACGCCTAGGATTTGACTATATGAATCCATCCTTATCTTCAATTGATCTGGCTTTTGGGGAGGATCTGGTTGGGACAAAAGACAATCATTGAATAGATGACCATAATGATGACATCTCCTGTAGCGAAAAGGGATGTGTTCATGGTCTGAAGGTTGCTTCCAAAGCTCATCCTGATAATAGATGTCAATAGAAGCTGCAAGGGGTTGTGATATATCCATATAAGCATAGATCCAAGCAATAGAAAGTATAATGACTCCTTCTGATAACCTCACACTTTAACAAAATTGCCAAGCACATTGTTGATGCCTTCAATGGTTTCTTCCTCCCAAATTTCCTTTCGAAAGGAGAAGAATATGATCCAAATAGGTGCGGTCTTCCCTGTTAGGACTGAAATGCTCTATCCAGAATTGGAAATATAAGCCAACAGAGTTGAAGAAGCAAGGGTCATTTTCAAATATCCTTGTGCAATCCTCCAGATTAGCACCAGATTAGCAAAGATGACTGTAAAGAATCCTTTGGCTCCTAGTTCAAGGTCTATTTGGCCTTTGGGGTTCCATTTATTTTGAGTCCAGGTGATTAGGACTCTTTCCCTTCGTTAAAACCCAAAAGTTTTCCAATGAGAACCTGAACCTGCATATTTGTATATAGTCTCCAATCCTACACGACTTGACCTCAAACTTGGGATCTCTAGCTGTTTTGGAGAAGCATTGACCAAATCCCTTGATTGCCAGGCAGCTCCAACCAACAGCCCTACAGAGGAGCCCGAATGCTGCAGGCCTTCACCTTGCCGTGGCCGGTATGTGTTGCATGCAACTCCACACTGATCGCCCGCATGTGCATCCTACGATGTCACGTTACGATAACAGGGTCACGGGCCCCCTCCCTGCACGCCCCATTAGTGTTGTCAGAAACCCAATAGAATGATTCAGAAACCCTAATTTGCAAAACGGAGTCTCATATCATAAGCATTTTGTACCATCGTTATTTACCAAATGTTTCAATAATTAAATTTGGAGTTTTGGCTCTTGATTTGCAAAAATGCATGTCATCCCGGGTAGCCGTGATGCTCATCTCTGCGAAGATGGATACTCGTATGCAAGTCTGTATCTTCAAGATGTTCGTATAGGTAAAATAGTTGGATGAATTATTTTTTCTTGAGCACACGAACCCCCAAGAATCTGAAAATCGATGTAGTGTTGACTTTAACTTTGACATTTAACCAAAACCTCAAATGTTGAAAATTATAAACATACGAGGGTTTCACATGAAAAATCCATTTCGAACTTTCAAAAATTCCGAACTCCGAGATGTTTAACAAGTAATATATGGCAGTTTTAGGTATTTCAAGAAGGATTACGCAACCACAGTTATATGTGAAGGATTTATAAGCATCGGGTAAAAAAAATATGGCGATTTGAACTTTGTAAAAAATATAAATATTCGACTTTCATCTTAACTTGACCATAAACAAAACTTAACTTGTGATAAGAAAAAGAAAAAAGGAGATTGATTAGACTGCCAGGATGTTCACAAACTCAACTTCTGATAAGAGAGGAGAAAATGCAAATTCATTAGACTGCCAAGATGCCTACAAAGGGGTTTTTACTGTTTAGTAATGCAGCAGGACTAAAAACTCGTGGGTGATTTTTCCAATATCTTCTTGAAACGCCAAAGCATGTTGCCACTCTTCAGATTGCCATGATCCTGAATTGGCATCACAAGATAAGCTAAATGGAACCGTTGATCAAAAAGAATTACGAACGGAGTTCAAGTAGCCAAAACCCCAACCTTAGAGATGAATCATACGCACGACACAGTATGAATGCAAATTTGAATACACTTACCTACAACAGCTGAGGATGAAACCCAAGGTCCTCCAAACTCCATTAATTAAATGTTATTGCCAGAGAATTATGTAATTGTTGGGCTTAATTCAGGAGCCCTTTTCTGCCATGTGATATGAGGTGCAGAACATGTTAATTGCCAGAGATTTATAATAGTTGCTTCCAAAATCAAAAAGTTCAGCCAAATTCCGACCTGCCGGATTCGAACCAGCGACCTAAGGATCACAACAAGGACTTTTAATCCCACTACAGTCCTCCGCTCTACCAACTGAGCTAAGGTCGGATGATGACATACGCACGACACAGTATGAATCCAAATTTGAATACACTTACCTACAACAGCTGAGGATGAAACCAAAGGTACTCCAAACTCCATTAATTAAATGTTATTGCCAGAGAATTATGTAATTGTTGGGCTTAATTCAGGAGCCCTTTCCTGCCATGTGATATGAGGTGCAGAACATGTTAATTGCCAGAGATTTATAATAGTTGCTTCCAAAATCAAAAAGCTCAGCTAAATTCCGACCTGCCGGATTCGAACCAGCGACCTAAGGATCACAACAAGGACTTTTAATCCCACTACAGTCCTCCGCTCTACCAACTGAGCTAAGGTCGGATGATCACATTAGATGCCACATTTAACTTACATAAATGATAAATTACAAGTGGACTCGTTCGATCATTTCCTTGTAACGCAAAGAATTATTTCGTTCAATTTACATATTGCTCAACTTTCTGCAAAGAGAGCTATCGTCACTAGTATTTTCTTGCCTTCGAAGAAAAATATACCAACGCGCGTCTATTTAAAGACCAGCAAAACTCATGTACGGCATCAAAGATATTAAGTGAATCTTTTATTTTATTCATTAATTAGTGTAGATTTATTCTAATTTCTTATTTCTAAATAACGTGCATTTTAGGCCGTAGTTTAACTACACTGCGTTGCTTTGAAAATTATGGAAATTTCGATAAGATTTTAAGAAAATTCAACAGGAGTTTTTGTAAATCCACGTTATAATTATCAAACTTTAATATTTTGGTTGCTTTATAGTTTTTGATGGTGTTGAATCCATTTCCATCATCAAAATCATGATTCAGACATTGTTACTGTAAGATTTCTTAAATTTGTTTGGCCAGGATTCTGGCCAATTTTAGCCGTCCGAGCAATTCCTCCGTCTCGTTAGACAACTCCATATTTTATCCTTTCTCATATAAAGTGAATTTGATTACTTGAAAAGCATGAAATTACGTCAAAAAAGTTCATACTTCATTCTAATCTCTCGCCGACGAGAACGACCCATACCCAAAATTGTACACTTTGAAGGGACATAATATATAGAAAGTGCCTAATCTGATTTAGCTTAAACATTTTTATACAAAGGTATTGATTTATTTGGCATTAATTGGAATTGGATTAAAATATGATCCTTTTACTTGGATAGGGGATATTGGGGTTATCGAAGGTCTAGGAGTTGCTAGTGGAATGTCGAGGTATTGTTTAATACATGTTAGCCTGTGATCCATAGTTTTTAGGATAATGCATCAGGTGACCATGCATGTGGTTTAGAGTCTGTAATAAGTCTTTTCTCAATTCTTGGTTGTCCAGAAGTGGGTACCCCAAGAAGAATTTTATTTGCCAATACAAATCTATCGTTTACATACATTGGTTTCATGTGCTCCACATTTGCCCCGTATCTGGAATCCATTATGCCCATTGTGTTCTTACTTCAAAAATGGAAAGGGAAGTTTTTTTAGAAGAAGCGTCCCTTTTCGATCATGTCGGTTGCTCTTGCACATGCACAGGAATCTGTTCTTAGTATTTGGATGTGAAACTTGCTGCTTTGTTTTGTAGGCATGAGTTCCCGTTGCGGGCTCTCTCTTCCTAGTATGTTGCCCCTCTCCTTAGTTGGGCTCTCTCCCTCGGCATGTTGGGATTCATTTCAACGACCTGGGTTAAAAAGATATGAAATATTTCATATGATCTAGGCGTTTTCAAGCAACAGAGATATTCTAGTAGAAGAGTGAGCACCTATTGAGTTTGTTGTCTTATGGCAATGCTTACCAACTTTTTTTCTCCACTAAATCACTGTTTGTTTTACCCGCTGATTCTCCCCTCATGACACCCTCACTAATTCTCCCCTCATGAGGTCCCTGCTAATTCTCCCCTCGTGAAGCCACACTCTTCCATGAAATAGGGTGTGAAGACCACCTCCCTTTCTTCACTGGTAAAAGCAAATGAGAGCCATCTTGCCTCTTAGCCCACATGCCAAAGAGATAATTTAGCACCTTCGAAGGTCCCTAAGATAGGATCTTAAGACCACTTCCCTTCTTCTACCTAATTTTTTCCCCTCCCTAAACTAGCTCTACCAAAACTCAGAGAGATATTTTGTCTTCAAACAACACTCCCAAGCGCCCAAGGCTAGTAAATGTGCCCTCGCCCTTTTCCTATATCTTCTACTCTCCATGAGGTAAATTCTAGTCCAGTTTCCTCTTAGTAACCACTCCCTGCTTTACTCCCCACTCAAATGCAGAGAAACAATACCATCTAGATAAACATTACCATATTCACTAAGATACCCAATGAATAGCGAGGGAGTATTCTAAATTAATTCATGGGGGAATGACTTATAACCAGACACAATAGAGGAAATCCAAATACCCAAATAGTAATTACCTTAGAGGGGACATGAAAAGGCATTGCCTTGCATGCCTAAACCACCCTAAGCATGTCCAATGCTTGTCTTGTGTTAGAAAATGTGTATGGCAACTATTAATTTAGATTTTCCTTAACCTTAATAATTGATTGTGAACTTTATTTATCTTATTGTGATTATCTATTAGATCTTCTTCATCAAACAATTACCAAGAACAGAAATAGTAAAGATAGTGGACACAGAAATTAGGCTCCAAGCTAGGGAAAAACCCCTCTAAGGGGAAAACCCAAAAAAACTCTTCTCTTCTTATAGAATCTACTTCAAATGAGACAACAAAGACCTAAACTCTAGACCAAGTCTTCCTCCAAGTACCAAGTCATCCCTCAAAGAAGTTCTTCTAGATAGATCAGATCATCAAGGCTTAATCCAACTTCCATATTTTAGCTTCAACTTCGTCCAACTTCGACCTACAATTTCGACCCTGTAGCTGTTTCAGAAACCCTAATTTAGATTCTTCAAGATATCCTTCTTTGAGCAAGATAGATCCTTCCAAGGTCAACGAGGTCAAGACATAATATTTTCTCTTCTCGCGACTTGATACCACAACTCTCTCTCTTGCAATTCAAACTTGCAATTTCGGCCTTCCTTGATGCTATAGAAACCCTAGATTTCAAACGTGTGAGAGAGATAGAGCCCTAAAATCATTTTTCTTCCTTCTTTTCTCGAAGACCTTTGCTCTTCTTTTTTCCTTGCTTCCCAACTACAAATCAAACTTCCTACCTTGAGATCGAACTTGTGTGAGTGAGAGTTTCAAATGAGGTTAAATCTGCTTCTTTATATAGCCTTTCCAAGGGGTCGAATTCCCTCCTTTAGGCCAACTTGTAGCTGCCAGGGCTAACTTGTACTTTGGAGGTTTCAAGGACTTTCTAGACTCAAAATAAATTATTTTTCAATATACATTTTGTTTCCAGAACTTTCTAGACTCAAAATAAATTATTTTTCAAGATACATTTTTCCCATAAGGGTCCTATAATCATGATGTTAACTCTCTTGACTCATGAAAATAAATCCTATGACCTAACAAACCCTAGAAGCATGAAGAACATGCTTTTACCTAGAATACCAGCAATAAAGAGCATGAAAGTCATGCTTTAAAATAATAACTTTTTATTTCTTCTTTTGTTTGTTACATAAGATACATATTGAAATGAGTACAAGAAAAATTATGAGACCCGAAACTAGTTACATTTACAACACTCCCCTTTAACTAGGGAGGTATTCATAATTGTACAACCAGTACAACATCATTCTCAAACTGAAGAGTTCTCATAAGAAGAGTTTTAATTAATTTATTGATTTATCTTTACAATTAATTAATTAATTAATTATATAATTTTAAATTCTTTTTCCCCTCCCTATTACCTATTATATTTATTTTAATTACTTAATAATTTATTAACCATTTTGTAATAATCTTTTTTTAATTAATTTATTTATCTTTAAACTAACTAACTAACTTTCTAACAACTAGTCTTAACGGCTAGTTCTTAACAACTAGTTCTCAATGGTTATTTCCAGGCAATGATGCATCTCCACTATTTATTCATCGAGATCAATTAGTCTCTCCACCTTCTCCTAATGATGAACCACATTAGCTGGTTCGAAACATTGACCTAATCCTAATGATGTGATTAATCCTAAAGTACTTTTATCTACATTATGGATCACAAAATTCTTAGATTTAACAAGAGTCTGATTGATAAGTTAATTGTAAGCATAATCATTATGACCAACATTGTCTTTGAGGCCTAACTAGACAAGATCATCTTCATTCAAGAGCATTATGCTGGGAGGTTTTACATGTGATACCCACTACCTCTACAGGGCATATACCCCATCTAGATGTTCAAAAGGTATGTCATTTTAGGACTATTATTATCTTGGATTCTTATCCTTTAATCCTCAAAGAATATCGGTCCTCTTTGACCACTCTTACCTTGGATACTTGTCTTATCCTCAAAGAGTGTCGACACCTTTCCTTTCTTGGATGCTCTATCATCAAGGAAACCACAAATTCTTATCCAATATTCCATGCTTCTCTCTCTAAGGCCTTCACTTAGACTTACGATTGTTATTCTTGGTCAAGTGCATGACACATGAAGAAGAGAATTCACATGTGATGTCCATCATCACTCCCTATCAACCACATACAATATCCCTATTCTCCTTTCTTATCAGAGAATATATCCTTTCTATTATTCAAGGAGACTCCTTTACTCCCTCTCAAAATCAGAAGAGATTCCAAACTTCCTTTCAATTTGGAAAGTCCACACAACAAGCCTTATAGATTTTTTCCATAAGAGTATCAACTACATGTTCTTCACAGCTACATGGCTCCCTCTTTCCTTTGCATTGTTTATACTGAGCTTGCTTTCTTCCAAGGTATCATGGAGCCATCTTCTTTCTTCAAACTTGTGACATGATTCAGGTCATCTATCTTGCACATCACTTTCATCTTTTCATCATCGATGAAGGCACTATATTGAGCCTTTTAAAACTTCAAGTTGATCATAGCTTCCTCAAGAAAGTGATCTCCTTGTTGTTGTGTGAACTTGACTTTTATGTTATCTTCTCACACTACTACCTTTCAATCCCAAGATGAAAACATATTGACTTCATAATTGCCAAATATTATATGTTGAGCTTGTCCCAACGTCCTTCATATATTCCTACAATATCCTTCTCTGTAGCAAAACAACATGTTAACTAGATAACCAATAAAAAAAATATTAGACTTACCTCATCATGATGACCTTCTCATCAAAGCATCAACATCCTCATGGTCTATCTCCACATGGGTCTTCCTTCATGCATCAAAGTGCCCAAGCATCAAACTTGATTACCAAGTTACAATTTTATTTTAGAGACTATACAGGATGTTATTATACTATATAATCTAGGGAGAAAGTTGTGATCCTTTATTCATTCTAGAGCAAGTCAAATTCTTATTTTAAGCATCATATAACCATACTAAGCATATTTTATGACCAACTTCTTTTACAAGATTCTATACATATGAATTCTACCAAGAGAAGATTTACTTCACATATGAATTCATATGCTTTCATCCAATCATCTATCTATTTGATCTAAGATGAGCATTCAACTTGACCAGTTGCTTTCCTTCATCCTTCAAGAGTATTGTTTCCATACTTTATGGAGTGTATATTATCCTTGTCATAATGCTTTCTTCCAAGAACTTTCTAAAAGTATGGTTCTCACAAGATCATGCTGATCCATATTAGAAAAATACCTCTAACATAATGTTAGATAATGCTTGGATGAATAATGATTTTAAAAAATGGTCCAAGACTAGATTATTACTACAAAGCAACTCAATCAAGTAGACTCTAAATATGCTACTAACAAATGCTTCTATCTATGATGCCGGACAAAAGACTCCTCTAATGCATGTTATCTAAAGGAAATACAAACTTCATAAAGAGCGTGACTGAGAGGATGCTTTCTTTAATAGTAAATATCCTTGATATCTTCTTTGTTTAGCTTCTTCTCGAGTTCTCCCATTTCTTCATCTTTGTGAGCTTCGCTTCTTTCCTTTCTCTTGTTGTTCAGTGTGTTTGGGAAGTCCGTCTTAAAGTGTCGATATTCATTTCATCCAAAGCATTGAACCTTGGACATATCAGGCTTCTTTTGGGACTTTCCAAACTTTCCCTTCTTCAGTGTCTTAATTCTAGCAATAAAGGCTTGAGATTGTTCATCTTATTTAATATCATATTTTGCCTTGATCCTAGTTTCTTCCAAAACACATTAAGCCCATAACTCATCAAAAGGAGTTGAGTATTTCTTATAGTAAATGCTAGTTGCTAAACTACTCCATTCTAGTGGCAAGGCATTTAGTACACATAGGATCATTTAATCATAATCGAAAATTGTCTCCCCAAGCCCCTACAATTGATCTCTTATTTGAGAAATATTCATTAGAAAGGATGTCATGTCCTCATCCTTTGATTTCTTCATTTTGTATAATTTATTTCTCAAAGACATATTTTTCCATGTTGTACTTATAGAGTACAAATTCACTAGCTTGTCATACATAGCCTCAGAAGTCTTTAAATTAGCAATAAATGGAACAAGTTGATCCTTAATGGACTCAATAATGATCCTTTGTGCCCTTACTTCCCCCTTATTGTATTTTTCTAGTTCTTTAGTCTTGTCTTTGCTAGGTTCAGTCATTTCAACAAGAACATATTCCATTACTTCATGCTCTATAAGTGTTAGATTAATCATTTTCTTCCATGCTAGGAAATTTGTTGAGCCAACTAGCTTATTACTTTCCTTGCATAAAGAACCCATATGTGTTACCTGTATAAATCCCTCTTGCGAACAAGAGTAATGTCCCTATAATCTAAAGGAAAAATAGAAACAAACAAACAAAACAATAGCTCTTTCCTTGGCCTATAACCATAACATGAAACATGTAATATGCGAAGGATAACTTACCTATTAGCAAAGTGTTTTTAGAATTCATTTTAGTGCTTTCCACAGCCAGCTTCCCCTCAACGCCTTAGAGGCTTTTTGAATGCTTTACACAACTTCTCCATGACGCTCCAAAAGAGATCTGCATAGAAAAAAACATTCTGTTAGGGTCCTATAATAATAGGATTCATAATTTTGAATTGACTTTGATTAGTATTGTAATATGTACATACTTTGCTTTCTGCAAAAAAAATTTCCCATATTAAAATTAAAAAATGTAAAGAGGGTAAAAGTCCTAAAAGAAAAATCAAAGGATTGAAAGAAAAAAATGAAAAAAAATATATAAGAAATGAACCCCAACAAAACAAAAAAAGAGATAAAATAGATCATGAAAGTGATGCAAATTTAAATGCCACTACTTTTTACTTTACTTTGCAAAATAAGATTGTGTGCAGCTTGTCAAAAATGCCACAAACCATGAAGGTCAAACTGCTTAATCTTGATCTTTCATGTTTTAAATTTCAGTGCTGATAGATAGAGAATAAAGATCTAGCCAAAATGTTTAATCTTGGTAGATTAGTAGTTAGGTAGAGAATAATAAATGAGCTCAACAGTTTCATCTGAGCCATTGTAAGTAATAAGGATAGAATTAGATAGTTTGTTGTTAAAATAAAAATGAATAAGGGTCCACAAGCTCAAATGCACCCAAAGAAATGAAGAAAAAATGTTAGGGTAGATGATGGGTAGGTAAAATAAGTTTTCACATGGCATGGATAGCAGAAAATTGGTCATTTCATAATACTAACTTCCTTTCAAAATCATTCCCCTTGTAAAAATACACTTTCCCCTTCATTTTAACCTTTTTCCATTACTTCACTTATTTTCCCTACAAAAAACCCCTTTTCCTAAGACAAAAATGCAAATTTTCCTTTGGAAAAGTAAAATTCTTAATTAACTTCCATTTTCATTCAAGAATACACCAAATACCCCCTAAAATATACTTATCCTAAGTTTCAAGTTTAAAATATTAATATTGGGCCCCACTATGAAAATCCCACCCCGATATTTAAGTTTTTACCCCATCCTTAGTGTATTTTAAAATCCCGCACTTATTAACATTTCATTGTACATTATTAACTAACATTATTTATTAATTCCCATATATACAAATTATCCCGTATTATATTAATTCCCTTTTATATTATCCCCGCCTATTATAATGTCTCGACCCCATATAATGTAAACCCTTTTGCATATATATTATAACCCTATCGCATAACTTAACACAGGCCCCATGCCTATCAGATCCCCGAAAATCCCTGTTATTTGCCAACCGTTGGATCTTAAATGATCAGATCCAATGGCCAGTACCCTTTATCGCATCCCCGATCATCCAAGCTTTAAACACATCCAGACCTTGCGAAATGAATGGTTTTCGTGTCCCCGCTCCTTGCAACTTGTCAATATTCCATTCGATCGCGTGCTCAAAAAATTTACCTCCTACCACCTTCGACCGATGCAAAAACCACTGGTTGTATTCCTACCCGTTGCAACCATACCACTCCCATTTGAATATTACCCCACGCATTAAAGTTAACCATTGATTGGTTAAAAATCCATAAGTCGCCCTTTCTTGTCTTTTACCAATAATTTATTCAAAATTGCGCGAGTAGAGCTATTGCTGACCTATTCTTGAGATAAACAAATTGTTGCTGACCTTATTTCAAGCCTTTTCTACCAGAAATCAACACCATTTGCTGCTATAGCCGCTGCAAAATCGAATTGAAGCAGTAAAAAGATCAGTAGAGCTTCAGAAACCCTCTACTACCTCAAAACCCCTTCTACAATCAATAAAACTTCGTTTTTTCCAGGTATTCCTGAAATACCACGGCATGTACTTACAGCAAGAGAGTAATAAGAAATTGAATCATTTAGGAGCCTCTGCAAACCAAAAGAAAGCACCTGTTTCCTTCCCTATCCTTTTTCTGCAGACCCTAGTCCTCTTTTCATAGAATTTCCGAGGTCCTAAGACTGTTTTTTATCACATACAATATTATTTGATCAATTGAACCAGTTTAAACCATTGTAGACCAGAGGATAAACCCATGTTTCATCCTAAATCCTTCTGCAGACAATATTAATTTTTCAGAGGCGCTCCTAAAGGCCTGAACTTGTTTTCCTAAGTCAAAAGAATAATTAATTGATAAATCAAACAAATAATGGCTTCTCAAGGAATAGTAATTGTCAATCCCCTGCAACCTCCTGTTGTAGATGTAGAGCATACCCCCTTAGTTGATAGAGATTTTAAAATTAGTGACCCTGTTACTGAATTTAACCTTCTTGAGCTCCACTGCTGGAGCCATGACAAATCCACTGACCAAGCTAATGAGGTTTTCATTTAGGAGTCCAATTTTCCTAAGTATGTTGTCCCACAGACTTTCCAGTGCCCAGAAGTGATCAGACTCTCTCAAAATTGTTATTTCCCTTAACAAAGAGCCATTATAACCCCTGGAAAAGAATTTTTTTTCACTATCACAGCTGAGTCAATTAACCAAATACTCCAGATCCAACCTAGACCAGATGAAACTCGTCTATCTATTAAGGATCTTACACAATTATACTTGAATCTGGACTTCCCCAAGAGGTTCCAGATATTTCAGACATTCATTCCTTCATCTGTAGAGACTCCCAAGACCAATCCTCCTTACCCATCTGCAATATTTTCTGAAAGAACCAGACATATCATTAGCATGTTGTCTTTTATTCTAGGTTATTTCACATATGAGCATGTTGATGCTTCAGTCCTAGGGTTTTTGTCAATTTTTACACCTTGTCAACCTCCTACTACCATTTTCAATTTCGCTCAGTACCTTGCTGACACAATGCATGAACAGCTTGTTAAAATGCCTGAAGAAGGTGTTTTCAAGTATTCATTAGTCCTATTCCACATGTTTCTATATTTCAAGTCTGATAAATTTGCCTTCAACCTTCATAAAATTGATGTTGAAGGTAATCCATAGTTAATAATATTTTGGACTTCCTTACTCAGGAAGGATTCAACACAATTCACATATACATATTTCATTGACTATTTCATCCATCCTATTTTCAACATGCTGAACAACATCATTCAACCAAGAGTTAGTGAGGAAATTAAAAAGGTCCTGCAGTTATCTGAACACAGTAGGGTAAGAGATTGGTACTTGTATCAAAACCACACAGAGATTAGGGTATATGGATCTAATATTCTTCCATATAAGCTGCCCAAATACCTCCCAATGAGGTTATTTTCACTTGAGTATATCAGACAGATCCTTAATTTTGATGCAATACATTTCTTGGCAGCCAAAAAGAAGACAATTTAAAATTAAGAATCAGGTTGGCCCTTTTATTTGTAACAGTAGAGATGCTAGTCCACAGGCAGAAAAGTATTTGCAGGAGTTTAAATTCAGTCAGAGTTTTCAATGGTACTATGATCCTTTAGGAGTAATAAGCAAATTGAGAGTTAAATGTCAATTAACTCCTTATGTGCATGAGTGAAAGCCAGACATTGAGAAATACTCCAATCAGTCTGAATGGTTGGAGAACACTTTGAAAGAGGCAGATAAGCAAGGTGATACTAGTCAAATCTTGTAGACTCTGGCCCAAGAAGATAGGAACTCAAAAAGAGTCAGAGAAGAAGGATCATACACTACAGAAACTACCACTGAAACACAATTTAAATTGATGTACAAGAAAAAGCCAAAATTAAATCCTGTAAATTAGGAAGTGGAAACAATTGAATTAATTGATACGGTGGTGAAAGACAATGCTCCTCTTATAGTTTCTAAAGAAACTCATCAGCCTTTAGTATCCAAAACTTAAATGATTCAGAAGTATACAAACTTGTTGATATCTTCGTCAATGACGATAAAAGAAATTGGACATCATACTAAAAATAAAGAAATCGAAGCCAAGAAAGTGAACACTAAAAGCGTTACCATAACCAATATTGGAAGCAGTCACCCAGTGACCAAAGAAAATTTATTTCTTCATTTGACTACAAGACTAGGAAGATGCATATGATCTTCTTATAGCCTACAGTAAAACATCCCAAATCATCAGTTGATTCTAAAATGACATCATATGAAGTTCAAGCATCAAATCTTCATCTAATTGACCAAATAGAATTTCACAAACAAGCTGGTGAAATGTTGTATTCTACAATGAAAAATAAAGCCATGGGTGTACAGATGCTCCAAAACACTCTAGGGAACATCAGAGATCAGCTCAACTTAGAAAAGGCATCCTCACAAGCTAAGGATAACAGAACCAAATCACTGAAAGATTTGATTATTGAAGTAGGATATGATCCAACAAATGTCAAAGTTGCAGATGAATTGATAAAGAAGAAAAATGCAGACATTTAAAAAAATTAAAAATATCAGTACCTCCTCTTTGGTTGTCATAGGCGAGGGAAATGGCCACATGATGCAAACCAAAAATATGATATGATGAATCTCATTCTTCAGTTAACTTCCCAGTTAAAAGAAATGGAAAATGAAATGGATAAGCTAGTGTAGGAGAAAAAGGAAAGATCAGAAGAAGTCCCTGTCACTGCTATTCCTGTAGTCACAACAGTTGTGCCTTCTACTTTAGCAGAGTCATTGGCCCCTTCAGTACCATTAGCTACAACACTCCATGTCACATCAGCAACAACTTTAGCAACAGAGTCATCTACAACAGCAGCACAGCCTACATATGAGGCAAGTAAATTAGTCAAATCACTGTAGGAAATGTCCATTCAAACCAATGAAATCAAAAGACTTAAAGAACAACTAAAAAATCTGGAGGATGAGAAGAAACTTGCTCAGATCGTGCATAAAAATGAGGTACAGATAACAAACAGATTGATATATAAATTGCAAAAGTTAGAAAAAGATCTAACATTGAAAGAACCAATGGCACAAGCCAAACAACAACTATGGGCCAATATCATTGAATCTGTCAATGATATTTGGCCATGAATCCAGGTTATTTATGAACAAAAATATCTCATAAAAGCAGTAGGTGAAGCCATCCAGAAAATCAAAGAAGAACTTGGTAAGAATCCAGAAGAGGTTAATGAAATTATCAAATTTCTTAATTCCAAAAATAAGCAAGAACTAGAAGAAATTGGAATTAGTGATAGGACAGATACTATTCTTGAAGTTAGGAAAGTGATTTCTAAAAGAAACTTAATGATACAGTTAGAGGAGAAATGTCAAAACATGGAGATAGCCATAACTAGGTTCATGATGAAGTTTGATATTTTGGGGAAAAAAGGTCTGACAAATCCTCTGGTTATTCATGAAAAATTGATGAAACAAGAGGATCATGATAAGAAAATGAGAGAAGTGGCCTAGGATCAAGCTAACCTTCCTTCTTCACAAGGAATTCCAACAGGGAAAGTTCTCTACAAGAGTTTTGAAAATCTTTTTTACCTACAACATGAGGTAAAACACCTATTTATCAACAAGCCTACATTCTCAAAATATACGGAGGCAGATGAAGTATCCAGAAGGATGATAAAGATCAAATTACCAGAGGCAGAGAATTGGGAGAAGTTAACTGATTTACTGAGAAAAGAACATCAGTAACAGTGAAATTTAAAGTAGTAACAAAGCAGTTACAGTCAAAGAGTATTAGAATTTAAAGTGTATCAGGTGAAAGTCAAATGGCTAAAGTCAAAACAGAGTTGAAAGTTAAAGATGCCAACGTAAAGAACACTCAACTACAGCCTTCATTGAGCAAACAACAAAGAGACAAATCAGCAACAAATCAAAGACAACAAATAACAAATTCAATAAAAGCAGGGACGACTTGCATTAGTTAGATAGCTCTCTCTATCTTCTTGAATGAAGATATTTATTTTTCCATGAATAATTCCTAAGTTTGTTTTAGGATATTTTGTAAGATTTTTTGTATAAATACTTCACATTTCGAAGTATTGAGTGTGGATGAATTGCTAAACATTTATATAGTTCTGAAACCTAAGGGTTCTTTGTATCATTTTCATGTCAGCAGACTGGATTGAGCAATAAAGAGACTATATTACAAGATTCATATGTTGGGCCACTTCAGTGAAGTATTCTCAAATGTTATTTGTTTTTATCTGAAGTTTTCACAATACTTGTATGTTTTTCTAAATCTAAATGTATAACAGGAATGTTATTTCAGAATATGTTTAAAAGCACTATGTCTTGAACTGTTATGTCATTTTCATGTTTTCTATTGATATCCAGATTAGGGAATTCTTAGTTTCTCCCTAGTTTCCATTGACCTCTATCTTTTCATTCATTATCCAAATCTGAGAATCCTTAATTTCTCTCTCATGCCGATTGAAACCATTTTCACCATTAGCCTAAGGATCTGAAGTAACTCATCTATATGTGAACACTTCCCTTTTGAACCTTGATTCTGCTCTGACTGCTTGACACTTTGACTCCAATTTCCAAATGGAATTCAAACCTACATCTATCCATCTGAACTAGTGGTTCCACCACCAAACCAAACCCAAAAATCAAATCCCAAGTAATCCTACATAACTAGCCTAAAATCAACTAAAATCAACAAAGATAAATCATATAAAGAGAGCTCTCTTTGAGCATTAGGAAGGCTAGATCCTAAGGCTTAAAAGTAGGTTTGTGGTTACCTCTAATATTCTTTAAACCAAAATATAAACAACCCTTGAGAATTATTGGAGCGATAACATATTGGCAACCATACTGGGGAACTAACTAGTCCTCAGTGTTTAAAATAAATCTTAAAGGAAATAATTTTACTTATCTTTTCACCTTAAGATTGTTTTAAAGGGTTGTTAAGTAAAATTTTCATTAAAAACTAAAATTATGGCTTCCAGAAGAATCTACTATACCAGGTCTAATCCTGATCCAGAACTTGATGTAATAGTAGATAACCCTGACAAAATTTTAAAGAAAAACAAAAAAGTAGAAAGTTTAGGTAATAAAAATTCATTGATCGAAGCAAATTCTCTTCCCAATAAATTATCAAGTTTACAAGACATTGAATTTGATTTAGCTTTTGAACAATATTTGTTTAGAACTAAATCAAAAAGTTCCATATATGATAGTGTAATGGATCCTGATTTCATTTCATTTATTGAAACTAAGAAGGAAACTGTTTCACTTGATTCAGAACAAAAAGCTCTAGAAATTTATGATAAACATAATGCTTTAACTGCAACTTTGATTAAGGAAATTGATGAAACTAATTTTCAACATTCTGTAGAATTGACTGCTTTATCTGCTTATACCCCTAAGCCTTCTACCAATCACTTAGAGTCTGTAAATTCAAATTTATTTGATAACACCTCATCTATTATTTCCACTACACTTCATTCCACATAATCCTTCATTCCTAAGCTTCCTCTTCAACCTAGAGTTTTATTTCTTTCCCCAAATACTGCAAGTTCATCCTCTAGCACTGCTGTTGCATTTTCAGGTACTTCAACCACATTTCCAAGCACAACTTATAGTGTACCAACCTCATCTGCAAGTACCTCAACCTAATCACCAAGTACCACACATTTACCTCCTAGTCCAGCTAGAATCTTAGCTATGGCTGCCAGATATGCTCCTTTGGTCCTACCAGGGCAGTTACATAACATGCCCCAAGATTATCAAAGAAAAATCCCTCAATTTGATGGAACTAGTCAATATACTGCACAAAAACATGTTAAAAAATGACCCACTATTTTGAATTGTATGAAATTGATGAATCTGATGTCCAAATGAGACTGTTTACCCAAAATTTAGCTGGAGAAGTAAAAAAATAGTTTAAAGCTTTACTTGCAAATCATATTTCTAATTTAGAAGCCTTCCATATATTGTTTATCAGTAGATGGGAGAAAAATAAGAATCCTTTACAAATTTTGTTTGAATATGAACACATAAAAAGATGACCTAATGAGTTAGTTCAGGACTATTGTACTAGATTCAATAGTATATATAATGTTATTCCAGCAAACATTAAACCCCCACCAGATCTAGCTTTACTCAAATTTCCTGATGGTTTTGATATGGATATGTCATACCAGTTGAGGGAAAGAAACCCAGAAACACTAGAACAAATGAAAAACATTTTAGTTAGTGTAGAAGCCAATTTTTTAGCCAAGAGAGCAAGAATGCTAAATGAAAGAAGGGTAACAATAAAAGAGGAAACATCTACATCAGATAACAAAATAGATAGTTTAGTAAAATCCATGGAGAAAATGATGGATAGACTAGAAAGTATGGAAAGGAAACCACAGTGGGATAATCAACAACAAGGCCCCCAACTAAGAAATCCCATCTTTAGAAAAAACACCAACACTGGTAAATCTAAAGAATCAACACCTGATCAAACAATAAGACCACATTTCCAAGAGAATGATGCTGAAATTTCTCACTAAAACGAAGAAGATGAAGACACTCAGATTAATTTAATGGGCATTAATGATGATAATACCATTTTTCTTACACAAGAAGAACAAGAATTATATGAATTACAACAGTTACAGTTAGAATCTGGAGAGTCTTTTGATTATAAAAAAGGTTATGAGTTTGCCATTAATGAATTTCACAAGCAATATAACCTTAGGAGTAAGAAAAACGTAGAAGCAACTATTAAGAAATCTGCCCAAAATCGTACAAAGAAAACAATAGAAGCTCTTACAACCAAAGTACTGAAAATTCTCCCTAGGGAAACCTAGCAAAAATCTAGTTCAAATCAGAAAATTTCAAATCCTAATCAGAAAATTTCTAGTCCAAAAATTGCGCCTAGTCCTAAAATTGTTGACACAGATACTATTATTCAAACACCAGCTGATCCTAAAAAATATGTTGCTACTAGGACAAAAAATTCTCCTAAAATAACAATTTCTGATCCAAAAACATATGTTGTTGATCCAAAATCAGTTGATCCCAAAACAACTGTTGCCAAAACAGTTGTTGAAATTACGAAAATTGCCAAAAATTCCACTGCAACTCAAACTGTCCTTGAAAAGAAGATAAAAAATAGTAAAAAAGTGGAAACACAAATAGAAAATGAAAAACCAATTGTAGAAAAAGAAGAGAAACACACTCAAACTGCAGTGAGTAAAGAAGAAGTCATTTAGTTAGGAAAAACACAAGCACCATTCAACATCCAAACTGAATTTGCCAAACTGAAGATACCAATTCCTTTGACAGAATTAGTAAAACATGATTTATACAAATCACAGATCACCGAAACCTTGAATATGAATTAAGGAAAAGACTTTTTTAATTTGAGTGACAGCCAACCAGAACTAATATTTGGTCCTGAGGTAAATGGAAAACACCAAGAAGGAGGAGTTCCTCCTTTCTACATTAGCTTGATTGTGCATGATCAAATTTTACATAATGCTATGCTAGCTTGAGGAGCCTCACATAATTTAATGCCAAAATCCATTATGGAAACTTTGAATTTAGACATCACTAGACCTTATAAAGATATTTTCTCATTTTATTCCAGTAAGGTGAAATGTCTAGGCTTAATCAAAGATTTATGTGTCACTTTAGTCCAATACCGTGGAAAAAGTATAGTCATGGATATTGTAGTAGCTGACATCCCTCAAAAGTATGGAATGCTGTTATCTCGCTCATGGAGAGCAAAACTGCAAGGATCTCTACAATTAGACATGTCTTATGCCACTATTTCAGTGTTTGGTCAACCCAAGGAACTTTACAGAGAGACTCTAATGAAGTACATGGTTAGTAGTGTAGAAAGACCTCGAAAATATCGCATTTATTCTATACCTGCTGATATGGACTCTTTCATTTTATGTAATTCAGAAACTGGCATAGAGAACAACACAACTTTAAAACAAAAACATAAAGAACTAGACAATGACAACATATTTCATGAATCAATGTGGCACCTAGATTTTGAAGGATCAGTGAAAAAATTAGGAGCAGGAGCAAGAGTTTGGATTCATAACATGGAAAACAATCATTCAGAAGGTCATGCATTTAGATTAAAATTCAAATATACAAACAACATGGCAGAGTACGAAGCTTTGATTTTAGGACTACAGATTGTTAGAAATTTAAGAGGCAAAAGAGTTTTTATCATGGGAGACTCTGATTTAATTGTAAAACAAATTAGAGGAGAATATTTTGTATATAATCCTAGATTAATCCAATACAAACAAACAATTTTAGATCTGATCAAAGAATTTCTTGAATGTGACTTCGCTGTAATTCCTAGAAAACAGAACATACAGGCTCGTAGTTTAGCAACTTTTTCTAGTACCTGCAATATGCATTTTCAGCCAAATCACCAACATACAGCAGAGGTAAGACACATGCCCACTATACCAGACAACTTAAAATATTGGATTTTTTTTACAAAGGATACTCAAATCTGTCACTTTATGAATGCTGAGGGAGAATTCCATAATTGTAACATAGATACAGATTGTACAATAGATGATAAAATAGATAGTGAGATAGATGTAAATAATTTAGATTTTACTGAACCCACTAAATTCACTCAAATATAAATAGACAAATTAGAAAAGGTAGAAATCAAAGAATTATAAAATGATGATTCTGACATTTTAAACCTTAAGCATAACTTTTTACCTAAAGGATTATCCCCATTAGGAGATATTTTTAATTCAAATGATGTTGCAAGAAAACTGAAGATGGAACCATTAAGATCAGAGATAGAAGAATGCAATAAAGGAACAGAACAAAGGCCTAAACTCATTAAACTTTCCAAAGCTTTACCACAAGAAGAAAAACTAAAATGCATAGCTCTGTTTAAGGAATTTCAGGATGTATTTGCATGGAGTTATGAAGACCTAAAATCTTATGACACTAGCATAATACAACACAAAATACCTATCAAAGAAGATCAAAAAAATTTTAAACGGAAGCTTAGAAGAATCAATCTTGTTGTTATGCCTTTAATTGAAAAAGAGGTAAAGAGGATGTATGAAGCACAAATTATTGCACCTATCGGATATTATGATTGGGTTTCAAACTTAGTTCCCACTAGGAAGAAAACAGGGGAAATCAGAGTTTGTGTTGATTTCCGGAACTTAAATAAGGTGTCCCTAAAAGATAACTACCCTCTCCCCAAGATGGATCATATTTTACAGAGGGTGGTTGGTTCATCCAAGATTTCATTACTTGATGGATTATCTAGGTATAATCAGATCTTAGTTCAGCCAGAAGACCAACCAAAGACAACATTTACTACTCCTTGAGGTACTTTCATGTATTTGAAAATTCCTTTTGGATTAATGAATGCAGGAGCTACTTTCCAGAGAGTTATGGATATAGCTTTTGTCAAAGAAATTCATGATTTTATTGTAATTTATCTAGATGATATAACTGTATTTTCAAAAACTGACAATGAACATCTAGATCATCTGAGACAAGTGTTTATCAAATGCAGAAAATTTGGTATTTCTTTGAATCCCAAAAAGACTCTCTTTGGACTTGAAGAAGGAAAACTATTAGGACATATAATATCAAAAGAGGGAATTAGGATAGACCCAACTAGATAGAGGCCATTTTGAATATAAGCCATCCTAGGAATATTAAGGAATTACAGGGTTTCTTAGGTAAGATTAATTTTCTCAGAAGATTCATTTCAAATTTAGTAGAAATAATTAGAGAACTCAATAACATGTTAATGAAAGACTCGACACTTAAATGGACAGTAGAGGCTGAACAATCCTTTGAATCAATCAAACAAGCCCTCACAAGAACACCAATCCTAATAAGTCATTCTTTCAAAAAATAATTTATTATTTTTTCTTTTGCTTTAGAACATACTATTTTTGCAGTCTTACTGTAGAAGAATGATTAGGGCTATGAACAACCCATTGCTTTTTTCAGCAAATCACTAAGAGATGCTACACTGAAATATAACATAATGGAAAAGCAGGCATTAGCTTTAGTGAAGGCTATCAAAGACTTTAGAGTGTACATCTTGTATTCACACATCATAACATATGTTCCAAATTCAATTGTGAAGGACATTCTGACTCAGAATGGGCCTAATGGCAAGAGAGGCAAATGGATTTCCACCATTTTGAAATATGACATGGAAATTAAGCCCACCAAACTCATTAAAGGCCAAGGTTCAACCAAACTCATAGCTGAATCAAATTGTTATGCCTTAGATATAAATTGTATTGCCCAATTAGATGATCAGGAAGAGATGGCGACTCCACAGATTAGTGAAGCTTTCTCAGATTCACCATGGTATGCTGATATCATATTTGTATTACTAAATTTACAAGCTCCTCTAGGATTGTAAAAAACTAAAGCTAGATTTTTAAAGTTAAAAGCAATGAAATTTTGTATCATAGATAATGCTCTGTTTTAGAAAGATCATGGTGGCATTTTATTGAATTGTTTCCTTAAAGATGAAGTTGATAAAGTTATGGAAGAGTTTCATGTAGGTGACTGTGGAGGACACCTTTACTGGAAGTCAACTGCAGATAAAATCTTGAGGGTTGATTTTTACTGGCCTACACTTTTTGTATATGTAAGAAAGTATGTGACCTCCTGTGACAAATGCCAGATCTTTGAAGGGAAGAAAAAGATGCCACCTTTACCCTTTAAACCCATCTCCACATAAATGCCTTTTCAAAAATGGGGTTTAGAATTCATTGGTGAAATTTACCCACCTTCCTCAGCCTAGCACAAATGGATTTTGACAGCCACAGACTATTTCACCAAGTGGATAGAAGCCATTCCTTCTAGGCGAGCCACTGATTCTGTCATAATCTCAATTTTAGAAAACAATATACTGTCTAGATTTGGATGCCCCCGAAATCTCATTACTGATAATGCAATTGCTTTCAAGTCTAAGAAAATCACTGACTATAACAAATATCACATTAGCCTTGGCCATTCCACTGCTTATTACTGTCAAGGTAATGGTCTTGCTGAATCCTCAAATAAAAGCATTGTTAATATCATCAATAAACTACTATAAGACAATAAAAAAGACCAGGAACAAAAGGTTAGTTAATGCCTTATGGGCAGACAGACTCACCACAAAGAATTTCATTGGTACATCCCCTTATCAGCTTGTATACAGAATGGATGTTGAGTTTCCATCCTCTTTAGGAGTACCAGTGATGAAGATGATCCAAGAACCGCAGGTAGAAACCAATGATATCCATAGAAGGATAAATCAGACCATACACTTGCAGAAAACCAAGGAAGAAGTCTATGTCAAGTCTCAAGTTGTCCAAGATAAGATTAAAAATATATCTGACAAAAATACAAAGGAAGATGATTTTTACATAGGTGAAAAAGTTCTTAAGTGGGATTCCAGGAGAGAAGAAAAAGATATACATGGTAAAATTTGATTTCCTATGGAAATGTCCCTATGTCATTTATGGTTACAGAGGTAACAATACATTCTTTTTGAAGGAGTTGGATATATCAGATTTGCCAGGTGGACCTATAAATGGTAGAATGTTGAAGCATTACTATTCCCCTGATTAACAGTAGTTCATTTTGTTTACTTTGCTCATTGTACATAACATTGCAAAGTTTAGATTGGATTGGATGTTTTTCTTGCAAAGTTGAAGCCTAGAGAGAAGGCCCTAAGCTTTGAAAGACAAAATATCATAAGTATGAATAATGCAGAGCTTTGAAAAACAGTTCCAAGGCAAGAACAGTCGAATTTCAAAGGCTACTGATCTTAAAGTTCTTGACATTTCACCAGGAAATTCCATCCCCATGTGGAGCCACTATTAGGGTCATATAATAATAGGATTCATAATTTTGAATTGACTTTGATTAGTCTTGTAATATGTACATACTTTTCTTTCTGCAAAATTGTTTTCCCATATTAAAATTAAAAAAAGTAAACAGGGTAAAAGTCCTAAAAGAAAAATCAAAGGACTGAAAGAAAAAGATAAAAAAAATATATAAGAAATGAACCCCAACAAAACAAAAAAAGAGATAAAATAAATCATGAAAGTGATGCAAATTTAAATGCCACTAATTTTTACTTTAATTTGCAAAATAAGATTGTGTGCAGCTTGTCAAAAATGCCACAAACCATGAAGGTCAAACTGCTTAATCTTGATCTTTCATGTTTTAAATTTCAGTGCTGATAAATAGAGAATAAAGATCTAGCCAAAATGTTTAATCTTGGCAGATCAGTAGTTAGGTAGAGAATAATAAATGAGCTCAAAAATTTAATCTAAGCCATTGGAAGTAATAAATACACAATCAGATAGTTTGATGTTAAAAGAAACATGAATAAGGGTCTGCAAGCTCAAATGCACCCAAAGAAATGAAGAAAAAATGTTAGGGTAGATGATGGGTAGGTAAAAGCAGTTTTCACATGGCATGGATAGCAGAAAATCAGTCATTTCATATTACTAACTTCCTTTCAAAATCATTCCCCTTGTAAAAATGCACTTTCCCCTTCATTTTAACCCTTTTCCCTTGCTTCACTCATTTTCCCTACAAAAAACCCCTTTTCCTAAGTTAAAAATGCAAATTTTCCTTTGGAAAAGTAAAATCCTTAACTAACTTCCATTTTCATTCAAGAATACACCAAATACCCCCTAAAATACACTTATCCTAAGTTTTAATTTCAAAATATTAATATTGGGCCCCACTATGAAAATCCAACCCCGATATTTAAGTTTTAACCCCATCCTTAGTGTATTTTAAAATCCCGCACTTATTAACATTTCATTGTATATTATTAACTAACTTTATATATCAATTCTCATATATACAAATTATCCCGTATTATATTAATTCCCTTTTATATTATCCCCAACCCCTTATCTCATTATAACATATAGTTTTTTTATAAACCCCACCTATTATAATGTCCCGACCCCATGTAATATAAACCCTTTTGCATATATATTATAACCCTATCGCATAACTTAACACGGGCCCCATTCCTATCAGATCCTCGACAATCCCTGCTATTTTCCAACTGTCGGATCTTAAATGATCAGATCCAATGGCCAATACCCTTTATCACATCCCCGATCATCCAAGCTTTAACCACATCTAGACCTTGCGAAATGAATGGTTTTCACGTCCCTGCTGCTTGCAATGTGTCAATATTCCATTCGATCGCATCCTTAGAAAATTTACCTCCTACCACCTTCGATCGATGCGAAAACCACTGGTTGCATTCCTACTCGTTGCAACCATACTGCTCCTGTTTGAATATTACCCCGCGCATTAAAGTTAACCATTGATTGGTTAAAAATCCATAAGCCTCCCTTTCTTGTCTTTTACCAATCAGTTGTTCATAATTGTGCGAATAGAGCTATTTCCGACCTATTCCTGAGCTAAACAAATTGTTGCCAACCTTATTTCAAGCCTTTTCTACCATAAATCAACACTATTTGATGCTACAGTCACTGCAGAACCGAATTGAAGCAATATAAAGATCAATAGAGCTTTAGAAAACCTCTTCTCCCTCAGAACCCTTTTTGCAATCAACAAAACTTTGTTTTTTCCAGGTATTCCTAAAATACCACAGCCTGTACTTATAACAAGAGAGTAATAAGTAATTGAATCATTTAGCAGCCTCTGCAAACCAAAAGAAAGAACCTGTTCCCTTCCCTATCCTTTTTCTGCAGACCCTAGTTCTATTTTCACAGAATTTATGAGGTCCTAAGACTGTTTTTGCTCACAGACATTATTATTTGATCAATTGAACCAGTTTAAACCATTGTAGACCAGAGGATAAACCCCTGTTTCGTCCTAAATCCTTCTGCAGACTGTATTATTTTATTAGAGGTGCTCCTAAAGGCCTAAACTGGTTTTCCTAAGTCAAAATAATAATTAATTGATAAATCAAACAAATAATGGCTTCTAAAGGAATAGTAACTGTCAATCCCATGCAACCTCCTATTGTAGATGTAGAGCATACCCCCTTAGCTGATATAGATTTTAAAATTAGTGACCCTGTCACTGAATTTAACCTTCTTGGGCTCCACTGCTGGAGCCATGACAAATCCATTGACCAAGCTGATGAGGCTTTCATTTGGGAGTCCAATTTGCCTAAGTATGTTGTCCCATAGACTTTCCAGTGCCCAAAAGTGATCAGACTCTATCAAAATTGTTATTTCCCTGACGAAAGAGCCATTACAACCCTTGGAAAATAAATTATGTTCACTATCACAGCTGAGTCAATTAACCAAATGCTGCAGATCCAACCTAGACCAAATGAAACTCCTCTGTCTATTGAGGCTCTTACACAGTTGTACCTGAATATGGACTTCCCCAAGAGGTTCTAGATATTTTAGACATTCATTCCTTCATCTGTAGAGACTCCTAAGACTAATCTTCCTTACCCATCTGCAAAATTTTCTGAAAGAACCAGACATATCATTAACATGTTGTATTTTATTCTGGGTTATTTCACAGATGAGCATGTTGATGCTTCAGTCCTAGGGTTTTTGTTAATTTTTACACTTGGTCAGCCTCCTGTTACCATTTTCAATTTTTCTCAGTACCTTGCTTACACAATGCATGAACATATTGTTAAAATTCTTGAAGAAGGTGTTTTCAAGTATTCATCATTCCTATTCCACATGTTTCTATATTTCCAGTCTAATAAATTTGCCTTCAACCTTCAGAAACTTGATGTTGAACGTAATCCACAGTCAGTAATATTTTGGACTTCCTTACTCAGGAAGCTTTCAACACAATTTACATATACAGATTTCATTGACGCTTTCATCCATCCTATTGTCAACATGTTGAACAACAACATTCAACCAAGAGTCAGTGAGGAAATTAAAAAGGTCCTGCAGTTATTTGAACACAGTAGGACAGGAGACTGGTACTTGTATCAAAACCACATAGAGATTAGGGTATATGGATCTAATCTTCTTCCATATAAGCTACCCAAATACCTCCCAATGAGGTTATTTGCACTTGAGTATATCAGGCAGATCCTTAATTCTGATGCAATAGATTTCTTGGCAGCCAAAAAGAAGACACAAATTAAAATTAAAAATCAGGTTGGCCCTTTTATTTGTAACAGTAGAGATGTTGGTCCATAGGCAGAAAAGTATTTGTAGCAGTTTAAATTCAGTCATAGTTTTCAATGGTACTATGATCCTTTAGGAGTAATAAGAAAATTGAGAGTTAAGTGTAAACTAACTCCTTATGTGCATGATTCAAAGCCAAACATTGAGAAATACTCCAATCATTCTGAATGGTTGGAGAACACTTTGAAAGAGGCAGATAAGCGAGGTGATACTAGTCAAACCTTGCAAACTCCAACCCATGAAGATAGGAACTCAAAAAGAGTCAGAGAATAAGGATCATACACTACAAAAACTACCACTGAAACAAAATTTAAATTGATGTACAGGAAGAAGCCAAAATTAAATCCTGTAAATGAGGAAGTGGAAACAATTGAAGTAATTGACACAAATACCGTGATGAAAGACAATGCTCCTCCTGCAGTTTCTGAAGAAACTCATCAGCCGTCAGTATCCAAAACTCAGATTATTCAGAAACAACACAACATTGAAGTATCTTCAGCCAGGAAAGCAACAGAGAAATATATGGACATCATGCAAAAATATAAAGAAATCAAGCTAAGAAATGAGACACTAAAAGGTCATACATATAACCAATATTGGAAGTAGTCACCGAGTGACCAAAGCAGATTGCTTTCTACATTTGACTATAAGACTAGTAAGATGCAGATGACCTTCCTGCAGCCTACGGTAAAACATCCCAAATGATCATCTGACTATAAAAAGACATCATTTGAAGTTCAAGCATCACATCTTCATCCAATTGACCAAATAGAATTTCACAAACAAGCTGGTGAAATGTTGTATTCTACAATGACAAATAAAGCCATGAGTGTATAGAAGCACCAAAACACTCTAGGGAACATCAGAGATCAACTCAAATTAGAAAAGGAATCCTCATAAGCTAAGGATAACATAATCAAATCACTGGAAGATTTGATTATTGAATTAGGATATGATCCAACAAATGTCAAAGTTACAGATGAACTGATAAAGAAGAAAAATGCAAACATTGCCACATTAAAGAAGCAACTAAAACTTCCTCCTACTGAACATCCTCAAGAAAAGGAAGTATTACAGGATGCAAACCAAAAAGATGAGATGATGAATCTCATTCTTCAGTTAACTTCCCAGTTAAAAGAAATGGAAAATGAAATGGATAAGCTAGTGCGGGAGAAAAAGGCAAGATAAAAAGAAGTCCCTGTCACTGTTATTCCTATAGTCACAACAACTGTGCCTTCTACTTTAGCAGAGTCATTGGCCCCTTCAGTTCCATTAGCTACAAAACTCCCTGTCACATCAGCAACAAATTCAGTAACAGAGTCATCTACAATAGCAGCACAACCTACATATGAGACAAGTAAATTAGTGAAATCAATGCAGGAAATGTCCATTCAGACCAATGAAATCAACAGACTTAAAGAACAGCTAAAAATTATGGAGGATGAGAAGAAACTTGCTCAGATCATGCATAAAAATGAAGTACGAAAAATAAACATATTGATAGAGAAATTGCAGAAGTTAGAAAAAGATCTAACATTGAAAGAACCAATAGCACAAGCCAAGCAACAACTATGGGCCAATATCATTGAATCTATCAATGATATTTGGCCATCAATCTAGGTTATTTATGAACAAAAAGATCTCATCAAAGCAGCAAGTGAAGCCATCTCGAAAATCAAAGAAGAACTTGGTAAGAAGCCAGAAGAGGCTAATGAAATTATCAAATTTATTAATTCCAAAAATAAGCAAGAACTAGAAGAAATTGGAATTAGTGACAGGAGAGATACTATTCTTGAAGTCAAGAAAGTGATTTCTAAAAGAAAATTAATGATACAGTTAGAGGAGAAATGTCAAAACATGGAGATAGCCATAACCTAGTTCATGATGAAGTTTGATATTTGAGGCAGAAAGGTCTGCCAAATCCTCTCGTTATTCATGGAAAATTTATGAAACAAGAGGATTATGATAAGAAAATGAGAGAAGTGGCCAAGGATCAAGCTAACCTTTCTTCTTCACAAGGAATTCCAACAGGGAAAGTTCTCTACAAGAGTTTTGAAAATATTTTATACCTGCAACATGAGGTAAAACACCTATTTATCAAAAAGCCTACATTCTCAAAATATATAGAGGCAGATGAAGTATTCATAAGGATGATAAAGATCAAATTACCGAAGACAGAGAATTGGGAGAAGTTAACTGATTGACTGTGAAAATAACAACGGTAAAACAAGGCAGTCAAATGAAAAACATATTAGTCAGGAAAAGGTAAACAGGGCAGGCAGTTTTACAGTTATAGAACAATAGTAACAGTGAAATTTAAGGTAGTAACAAAGTAGTTACAATCAAAGAGTATCAGAATTTAAAGTGTATCAGGTGAAAGTTAAATGGATAAAGTCAAAACAGAGTTGAAAGTTAAAGATGCCAATGTAAAGGACACTCAACTGCGGCCTTTGTTGAGCAAACAACAAAGAGACAAATCAACAACAAATCAAAGACAACAAACAAAAAATTCAATAGAAGCAGGGACATCTTGCATTAGTTAGATAGTTGTCTCTATCTTCTTGCATGAAGATATTTATTTTTCCATGAATAATTCCTAAGTTTGTTTTAGGATATTTTGTGAGATTTTTTGTATAAATATTTCACATTTCAAAGTATTGAGTGTGGATGAATTGCTAAACATTTCTATAGTTGTATTGAGTTGAAACCTAAGGGTTCTTTGTACCATTTTCAAGTCAGTAGACTCGATTGAGCAATAAAGAGACTATATTATAGGATTCATGTGTTGGGCCACTTCAGTGAAGTATTCTCAAATGTTCTTTGTTTTTATATGAAGTTTTCACAATACTTGTATGTTTTTCTAAATCTAAATGTATAACAGGAATGTTATTTCAGAATATGTTTAAAAGCACTCTATCTTGAACTGTTATGTCATTTTCATGTTTTCTACTGATATCCAGATTAAGGAATTCTTAATTGCTCCCTAGTTTCGATTGACCTCTATCTCTTTACTCATTATTCGGATCTGAGAATCCTTAATTTCTCTCTCATCCCGATTGAAACCATTTTCACCATCAGCCTAAGGATCTGAAGTAACTTAGCTATCTTGCCTTGTGAACACTTCCCTTTAGAACCTTGATTATGCTCTGACTGCATGACACTTTGAATCCAATTGCCCAATGGAATTCAGACCTACATCTATCCATCTGAACTAGTGATTCCACCACCAAACCAAACCCAAAAATCAAATCCCAAGTAATCATACATAACTAGCCTAAAATCAACTAGAATAAACAAAGATAAATCATATAGAGAGAGCCCTCTTTGAGCATTAGGAAGGCTAGATCCTAAGGCTTAAAAGTAGGTTTATGGTTACCTCTAATATTCTTCAAACCAAAATATAAACAACCCTTGAGAATTATTGGAGTGATAACACATTCAAAGGGATCAAAGCATCTCGCATATAAAAGAAAAGGTAAATGAAATCATTAATATAGCATACAACATATAATCAAGTCAATAATCAGTTATAAACCATGTGAGTGATCAAGGAATCTCACAAATAACATCAAAATAGACACAATTAGGAAAGTAAAATTGAATTTGTATTAAATTCAAAGGGAAAACAAGCTTACAACTTGGTTTCCTTGATGTCACAAGCCTCTTCCAATGGTATCCTTCCCTTCCCTTGATGGCAAGCTCTTCAGACCCAAAACCAACAACATGAGTTTACAAATCCCAGTCTCAATATTCTCCCATTACCTTAGTCCTATGCTCAATTTATAGGAAGGATGAGGAGGTTTCTAGTTCCACTTCTCAAGGGATATGATCTTTAAGAAAAGGAGATTAGTTCCATATACCAAGGGATGAGGCGCAAGTATCTAATGGTTTGAGGTTTCTAATTTGGATAATATTCCTCAACCAAAGCTTCTAGTACTTACTTTTTTTATTTTTACCTACATGAATAGACCTGTGCAGTTTAGAGTGGCAGAAACTGCGCAAATCTACACAATTTATAGTGGAAGAAAATGTGCATGCGTGGGGTTTGTTCAGGGAAACTACATAGATGCTCAAAAAGGGGTTTTAAGCAATGAAAAACAAAATTCCTTTTGTCCCTGGTAATTTTTACTTCAAACTTCATAGGGGATTCACTTGAGAAACTCCATCATATGGCAAGATATATGAAACGACAGTCATGGTGAAAATTTTTAGTGTAATAGATTTCCCCCTAAATTGCAAAGCCATAAAATATGTTTGATGACTGAAGCGCTTTATCATGTCAAAGGTTCAAATTAGAGACCATTTGTTTGAGGAGCTGAAACAAACAATCAAGGATTACCATATAATGCTTTCATATAAGCATCATTGAGGTAGGCATTCCCATACTCAGAGTAAACATAACTCGACGAACCGGTAGGGAAATACACAAATATCCATGTCACCAGTATACATAATATGGAAGCAACCATCAATGGATCTACATTTACAATCATGAATATTTAATAACTCCACGTAGCCTGGATGGATGAAACTAGATCCAAGGTCTTGATCTCCATCTCTCGATCCATAGTACAGATATAACCATGCGAGTGAATGTCTCGAAGTCGAATGTGGTAGAGACCACTTGATTATTGGTTAATGATGTGAACCGTTAACAAGTGCAAGAGAAACCACCATTAATTTCAATGCTCCTTAAGGTACTCCCAGTACAAACTATGAAGTGTGATTAAATATCTTGATGTCGAACACTAATAGAATCATTTGATCAAAGGCCAATGATGAGAACCTATTGTCGAAAACGAGAAACCTGCCATTAGGGCATGCAGGCCTCAAGGTACTGAAAATGGTTTCTAGATCAACTTCCTAGATAGTGAGTTGAAGTCGATAGGAAGCGATTCGTCGTAAGAGGGCCTACGCCACGAAACTTCATGTCAAGTTTTTGAAGAAAAATATTTGAAGTAATTCAGGACTGACTCAGGGATGACTGACGCGATAGAAGGTTATGAATAACAAGGTAATTTTTACTGAGGTTGGACTTCTCTTAAACATATTGGTGACACGACACTTGACTTGGAAGCATTTGACTCAACGGTAATACCCAAAACCAACTAAATACTTTCAATGAGGTTCGATTAACTGTGAGGAAAATGGATTTCCCAACCCAGACACAGATGTGACAGAGTGTCATGTTCAAGAGCGACATACTGCCTATAATGAAATATAAAAATGAATTTTATTTCCTAATTCCCCCCCACCATTACTAGAAAGTACCTCTTTATTTTTGTCAAGCTTGAGGAGGATAAAATATGTTTGTCATATAAGCTCATCCTTCGGATGAGTCCTCTGAAGTATTTTTAACAAACCCCAAGAAGGAGTGGTTCAGTCCCGTTGTAATTGACGGGTCCTGCACTATTTAAATTTTAAGAGTCTAGTGTAAGGTTAACTCAATGTTTTTTCATGTTTAAAGAGTTTGAAAATACACAAAACTCATACAGTTGTTTCAACGTAGATTTTTAACGAGCCCAGAGAAAGTAAAACTCGGTGTTTTTTAATTTTAGGGAGTCAGAAGGAAAACTTAAGTAAACTCCATAGTGTTATTTTTCGTGATTTTAGTCCCTGAAGCTCGAAAAAGGACAAAATAGGAGATAACTCTATTAACTGTGATTTTTCAACGTATTCCTTTTTCATAAATACTCTAGTTCAGTATGGAAAATGGGTAAACTTATACTAAATAGACGACTGTTCATTTAATTTTATGAGTTCAAATAGTCAAGTGCTCAGAAATAATTTCATTTTTAGAGAGTCTGAAAATGGATTAAAAGAGAACTGCATGGTTTCTCTTTTTAGTAAGTTTTAATGAGTCCGAAAAAGTGATAAAAGTGTACTCATATCACCAACTTTCAATTTAATTAACGAGCAGGAAAAGAAGGAAATAAATTAGAATTTTCATGTGTTTACGAGCATGAAAGATAGAAAAATAATCTCGTGATTTTAATGAGTTTAACGAGTCTTGAAAATAATAACCAAAATTGACTCGAAATAGGTTTCATTTTTGTGCAAACTTGAAAGAGAGTAAAACTATGCTTGAGATTGGTTTCTTTTTTACACAAGCTTGAAACAGATAAAAATGTGCTTGAGATAAGTTCAATGCCCCCCAAGCGTAACCTGCAAGGGAACATGCCCCCCCGAGCTTCATTTCATTCACCTAAGTAGACTATTGGTTACTAAAAGGTGGATGGAATGAAGATCCATTTACAAGATCAGGTGAAATACTCGACTCAATTAAGGGAGGACTTGTTTCATTTTTTAACGAGTTTGGCACAGGAAAAGAACTATGCTCATAGTGACCTGATTCATTTTTTAATGAGGTTGACACAGTAAAAGAACTTTCCTCATGGGAATCTGTTTCAATTTTTTACGAGGTTGACACAATAAAATAACGATCCTCATGGGAACCTATTTCATTTTTTAACGAGGTTGACACAGTAAAAGGATCTATCCTCATGGAAACCTGTTTCATTTTTTAACAAGGTTGACACAGTAAAAGCACTGTCCTAATCTGGATTTGTTTCATTTTTTAACGAGGTTGACATAGTAAGAGAACTATTATCATGAAGATCTTGATCATGGCTTACAACTAGAAGAAACACATGTAAAGTGACACACCTCGATCATGGCTTCCAAGAGGTCTTCATCAGATAGAAGAACAATTCTATGGAAGGAACACATGTCAAGGGACTCAATAGGGATAAGAACATCATGTTTAAATTCCCCCATATGGTTTACCATGTCAATTACCAGATCTAAGTCAAAATAAGTCGAGAAAGTAGTGAGAGGCTCGCTTACATCGATAACTGAATACAGGGGACCGATTTCCACATAATTAACCAGTGGTGGGGTAGATACCACTTCCAGATAAGGAACATTCAGGGATGTCCGATGGTTGGTATTCGAATCAAGAATAACGAACAAAAGTTTGTCAACGGTCACAATGCTTCCATTGTGAGGGAAATACATCACGCGAAAGAGTGTTGATACGACAACATTCATGGCATAGACATAGTCTCGCCCAAGGAGTAAATTGAAATACAAGGGGCCTTAAATTACCATAAGATCAATATAGATAGTTTTACCTTCGAAGGTAATATGAAAATTAAGAAGGATCCATAAAGGTTCACTGATGGTTCTGTCAAAAGATGACAAATTCTGTGTATCAGGCACAAGCTGAGGGGAACTCAAAGATTTCCAAGCAGTCGAGGATAAAATACTAACAGAAGCACCCTCATCTACATTCATGTGGCGTGCATTCTTACCACAAGCCTTCACAATGATTTGGAAAGGGATGGAAGAAGGAAGACAAGGTTCATTCAGTCTACACCAATCAAAGGAAAAGACCTCAGTACTTGGAGGGTTTATGTGGGAACAGGTTAAATGCCCCCTAGTGTAGAAGAACCAAATGTAACAAGAAGAACCTAAGTGATATGAATTTCACTATGTATAGGGAGAGTGGGATTGACCGAATGTGAAATCAAGTCAACCACTTGATCAACTGATGGTTCATCAACCTAAGTGATATGTGTTTCACTCTCCAATAGAAGAGTGGGATCGACTATACTTGGAATTAGATCAATCACTTCATCAACTGACGGTAGGTTGGGAGAAAGTTTATGGTAACCAGATGGAAGTTGTTGATGTGGAACAGTAAGGTTTCCAAACAATTTTTAGGCTTCATCCATGTGAGAGAAAATATGAGCTTGATGACTCACTTTACATAACCTACAAGGAAACCTAACTTTACCATTTTTCCCCGAAACCTGAAAATCATTAGTTAATGGATCAACAGTAAGTTGATAAGAAGTTTTTGACCATATTTCCAAAACCTTAGGAATACTAGGACAATTGATAAGAAAGTGGTCACCCTTACAAAGCTTGCAAGGGTATTTGGGCTTGTGATGCATGTTGGAGGTTTCCTCAACACTACCAATACTTATAGCCATGGTTGGTTGGTTAACTTTTTTCTTAACTTGCCTCTTCTTCTTCTTAGCCACTTGGTTACTAGCATCAAGGCTTTTACCAAGCGAAGAAGAAGAAAGGGAGGAAGACATGTTGGGAAAAGAAGGTAAAGGGTCAACATGAGGTTGGTGATGTTGAGATGGCAAACTCTGTTGAGGTGAAGCATCTGGTTGAAGTGGAACAATTTGAGTAATTGAGGCCAATGAAGTTGAAAATAACCATACTAGCAAACCTATGGTAAATCTGGGTAATGAAAATGTAGCCATGTAAGGAGGACCAAAATTTCCAAAGAAAGGAAAAGGACTATGATTATCATTAACAAGGATACCTTGGTTAGTGAATTCCAGAACTGTTGACATTAGTTTCAACTTCGGTAAATTTTATTAACAATTCAAATTCACAATCCACACCTAAGGTCTCTAGAAATTAAAACAAACAAATGACCACACACTGTCAAATCTAGGAGTAAAATCACACACAAACAGTTCATTTTCACAACGAAATCACTAGTTGGTAATTAAATCCAACATCACAGAGATCAATGCAAAAAACTAGCAGATGGAACTAGTTACCCTAACAACCTGCTTAATGAAACAGTCTAGTGCAAGTAACTCCACTATGCCATCACGAGTGAATATTACCCTCCAAAAATTCCAAGTGATTCTAGTCAACGTTTGTTCTAGGTGTTGTAGCACAATTATACTCAGCAAAAAATCGGGAGAAGCTCTGGGAAATTTAAGGTTGCTGAGGAACAATTATCGAAGTGAAATAAGTTCAAGGAGAATTCTCTTGCTCCTGGTTGCTTCAATCACAGAGTCAGTTGAGATCTGAAGAAAGATGTGAAAACATTTATGGACTGTTGTGTGATATAATTCGTCACCTCTTATCTGATAAACATGGAACGGTTGAATGGATTGAAGCTTTGAAAATTGACAGCAGAAAGTATTTTCCTGAACTCATATTGCGTTTGATCATTATGCTTTGTTTGATATGCATCAACTCTACAGGAAACCTAGCAGATTATACTCAATTACTGTGGAAAATCTTTAAAGATGGTCAGATTACAAAGAATTTGCCTTTCAAATTCAGAGAGGACATGTTACAACTATTAGGAAAGGGTTCTTCAAACAAAAAGACATTCTTAATTAATATTTCTACAGCAATGAGAGGTATTGACAATCTCCTGGTGATGATTAATTTGAACAATTCTCATGAATCTATTCATCATTATAAAGATTTAATAATTCTGCCAGAGGAGAGACTTGTATCCAAAGAATCTGTCATTCGAGCTATCTTTCAGGGAAAAATGGGCATGGGAGTGTGGTTCATGCTCTTATTTTATCATATGAATAAGGGACACTTGGCATATGAAATTCTTTCAATCCTTTGGAAAGGCGTGTTGTTAGAAGGCTGCATTGGAAGTAAGCAGTTTGTCTTAATGGTCTTGACATTAGTGTCCATATCTCATGGCTTGCTAATCTTGACAGCAAAACTCTGGCAACTTTCAGATGTAGCAGACATATGTTTTCCTCTTTGCCAAGTGGGTTTAGCTGGATTACAGTTTGCTTTGAGCTTTATTTTGACTACCAACTATGAAATGTATAGATCAGTTATAGCTTTCCCTTGCCAGAACCTGTATAGAGTGATTGTTTCAGCAATCTATTCAGTGGAGATTGGTTTTGTATATTTCTTGTGCCCACTGCTGCCTATCTCTGGTTCAATATGTGGTATTGTAGCAGGTTTTCTTTACTCACATGGGCCTCAGTTATACAGCAATTTGAACTCATGGTTCTTCCTACTTCCCAAGGACACGAGGGCTGGAGATTCGGAACAACTTACTGAAACCATAAACATGGTTTGGAGGTGTCGAGCTTGCACATATGACAATTCAGTTACAACAAGCCCATATGTATTGCTATGTGTGAGACCCACAAATTTGAGTTCATTGGGTCACCTGAGGTTCAAGTGCATTCTCATGTGGCAGGGTTAGTGTGGAACTATGCCATGTGTACATATGGAAATGGCAATGAGATTAAGGATGCTTGGCTTGATAGCGTGGAGGTGGACAGTCGTTTTACAGAGGATCACTTGAAACAATCTATTGTAAATGTATATCCTGATCATCATCCTGTCCTTAGAATGATATGCACACCACTTTCGGTGTCCACAATATCACTAATCTCGCCAACTTTCAAAAGATATGTAGCATCTTCAAAAGGCTTTTGCATTTGTCCTCGACCAAATGGACCCAAGTCTGTGCCTTTCTTGGCGGATTTACAGTCGGAATATTGAGCCGCGAGGTCCTCAAACGTGGCCCTTCCACTAACAATTTCTTCCCTCAATGCACTGAGTTGGGCAACGGCGGCATCTTGGTGGTAGTTTTGATCCTTTGGACCTCTGTGTCTTGTCACGACGAAGTCTTCCTTAACCCCTCGTGTTTGATAAGCAAATAAGAAGCTCTGACCTTCTGAGAGCTAAAATCAAGAAATTAGTAAAATCAAGAGGCGTGTAGCTAATGCACTTCAACCTGGAGAAATAGTTCTGCAAGCTCTGCGGAGGATGAAGGGAGCATCAAGTGGTAAGAACAGGCGTGAGAAAATTCCAGTAGAAACAAAAGCCATCTTTGATCAGCTCACAGATGATGCCATGAAACTAATGGATGGTGGTGATTTCAATATATATCATGAGAGAAAGGCTACATTCGAACGAGAGACTGAGGGATATGAAGCAGTGGTTCGTGCAAGGGGGTAGAGCAACAGATTCCGATTATGTATATGATGAATCATCAGGGTATTACTACAGCAGCAAACGCATACATATTGCAGTTAAATCAACAACATGGAGCATTTGGCCCGGATCCAATGGTCTTGCGGGGGCATAAAGTAAATGAGGTTTATGGGAGACAGCACCCCCCGTAGATGGTTTAGTTGAAACCACTATTTACAAAGATCAATCGCTGTGATGTATTACGGCACCTCTTAGCCCTTTTCCAGAAACCACTATCATTACCCCCCGTAGGTGGTTATTGGTTTTCAAAAACCATGGGTGGTTGTGTTGATTGATACGTATGGATGTAATGGGACCCAATTCTTTTTACCTGCGCTAGTGTAAAGTCTTTTTGGGTTTTATATTATATATTATATATATAATATTAAAACAGATACTTTGTAAATGTAAATAATTCCAAAACTTGCACGAATCAGTTTTATAACTAATCAAAGCAGTTAGGAAGTGACATCAGAAGGCAGACATAAAAGTAGAGGAGAAAGGAGGTTCAGGGGTTCTGAGTTTTGGAGGACCTTGAAGCTAAATTTTGTACTGAAGAATACTCAATCAATGAAAAGTTTTGCAAGTTTCTATCATGCTGTCCATGTTGAATAGTTTTCCAGTTTTCATTATGTTTCATGTCTGTGAATAAAATAGAGTAATTTGAGGTGCGGGTCTCAGCAAACCTTAATGGGCACTCCTCTATTTTAACTTATCCTTTTGTATTTCTTCAGGATTTTGTAATGATAGATTCTGTTTAAGCAGCATATCAAATTGAAATCCTTTTCTTTCTTATTTCTTCCGTTCATTCACTTCAGCATAAGAAGAATATGGCATTGCAAAACATACATGGATTTGATATTTGAGGGTTTACATTTATGTTTGAAGGTTTACAAAATAGAGACAGATATATATTTGTTTGTGACAAAATCTTTAATGTCTTGAGCACGGATTCCTTTACACAACAAGGAATTGTTTCTCAAGGAACAAAATTAATTGGCGCCGTTGCCGGGGAACGAAGTAGCGAAGTTCATTTCCCTGGGTTTTCTTTCTACTTCCTCTGGTTTTTCAGTGAGGAGGAAGTACTCGACTGTGCTTACTTTTTTATAGAATTCTCATTTTCAAAAAAGCCAAACGCGAGGTCACATACCTTGCAGTAGAAGGTTTCATAATCCTCTCTTCTTGATGGTGAACAAGATTTAGATTTGAAGTTTGGTTGTTTATTATTCACCTGGCGACTCCACGAATGAAGGTTTCATTAGATGAAGAATTTTCCTAGCAAGAAGATGAGAAAGTATCATGGAAAAAACATGTATCAGAATTTCCGTTTTTTAAAGGAGGTTCTATTTTTTACTGTCAGATTAGTGGTTTATTTTCCCTTTTATCTTAAAAGGATTGTTTCCTGCTTTATTTTCTCAGAAGATTATAAAGCCCAAAATGTAAATTCATTATTGGAAAAAGATGATTTTGCTCCTGCTTGTATTATAAATATTGACACAAGTGTATCTCCTAAACATGAAAAGAGGGATGATTGTTGTATTACAATCCCGGAAGATAATCAGTTGCAGTCTGGACATAAAGGTGATGATTCATCATCTTTGGATGATAATATTTTGCCTCACAAGAAATTGACTGTTTTTCAGTTCAAAAACAGAGAAATCTTTAAACCCCTGAAGTTGCCCGCTATTCTTCATCAATAGCCTTCAAAAGGATTCAAGTCCTTGCTAAGTTTCTCCGGGAAGGAGAAGGATGTTTCAGCTAAATCACATATCTTGGAATTTAAATACTTTCTGGACAAATTTCAAATCATTTATGAAGACGTAGCTTTGAGGATGTTTTGCCATTCTTTAAAACAAGATGCTCAACAATGGTTTCAGTGTTTGGAAGCAGGTTCAATTAATTCCTGGCAAGATCTTCAAGATGCATTTCTTACATATTGGGGTGAGAGTAGGTCATATGAAGAGCACCTCTTGGAATTATATTCTGTCCAAAGGCGAAGCAATGAATCAATTTCTGAGTTTAATAGAAGGTTTCAAAAGATTTTTTTCAGCATGCCAGAAGAAATTCGACCTCCAGAGGCAGCAGCTATGGTTTATTATTTGAAAGTTCTTTCTATTGCCTTGGCTTTTTATCTCAAAGAGAGAAAGCCTAGTACTTTGAAGCTGATGTTTCTCCATGCACAAGAAATCGAAGATAATGCGTGGGCTTCTAGAAATTTTTCCTGCAATGTAGAAAGTCCAAGTTTTGTCAAAGATAAGAGGGCTTGTGAAGGAAACATTGGAATTTCTTTACAAGAGAATGTAAGATCAGAGGCGAATAAATATTTCCAAAAAGTGTTAAAATATTCTTGTGTTATTGAAAGACAAGAATCTAATCATTTTGAAGATTCTAGTCAAAACTTAGTTGCAACAGCTGAACTACACTATGAAAACATGGAAGATCTTTGCAATAATTTTGCAAGTAGTATGGAAAATAGTGCAGTTTCTCAGATATGTTTGCAAGAAGAGGAAAATTTTTGTCAAGTATTGATGTTATATGAAGAGCATCAGCATTGTGGAGAGAAAACCTTGGATTTTTATTTTCAGCCTGAATGCTTGCCTACAGGAAGTGGCAGTCAGCTTCCTAACACGCAGTTCCTAATTGAAGGGTCAAACAATGAAAGAAGCTGCCAGGTTCAAAGATGTCTGCAAAATGTTCAAGAAAAGAAGGTAACCAAAGTTTTGTCTCATGATTTCTATGATCCAATTGCTGAATATATGGCAAATTTCTTTGATCAGCAACAAGCTTTAATGCAAGGGTATGTACAAAATTTTGTATATGAAAATTTTTCATGGTACATTCCTCTTTTGATTTTTAAATTTCAGCAGTATGAAGGTATTAAATCTGACAAGCAGATGTTGGATTGGTCCCATTGGAAGGTTGACTTCACTTGATTAATTTCAACCATGCTTATATCTATAAGAGTTGTACATAAATAAGCTCAGGAGTTGAGCATTTCCAGTTGCAGTATTTCTAGTTTAAAATTTTCAGTTCAAGAATAAAGATCCTAGAAGAAGAGTAGGTTCAAAGAAGTTTTGAAATTTTCAGAGATTTTAGATTGAGAGGAAATTCAGTTTGACTTGACTCCATGCCCAATAAAGGCTACTGATCTACAAGTTATCAGTACTTTGATACCAAAATACTGTCCCCAATTGGAGCCAGATGTTGTAGCACAATTATACTCAGCAAAAAATCGGGAGAAGCTCTGGGAAATTTAAGGTTGCTGAGGAACAATTATCGAAGTGAAACAAGTTCAAGGAGAATTCTCTCGCTCCTGGTTGCTTCAATCACAGAGTCAGTTGAGATCTGAAGAAAGATGTGAAAACATTTATGGATTGTTGTGTGATATAATTCGTCACCTCTTATCTGATAAACATGGAACGGTTGAATGGATTGAAGCTTCGAAAATTGACAGCAGAAAGTATTTTCCTGAACTCATATTGCGTTTGATCATTATGCTTTGTTTGATATGCATCAACTCTGCAGGAAACCTAGCAGATTATACTCAATTACTGTGGAAAATCTTTAAAGATGGTCAGATTACAAAGAATTTGCCTTTCAAATTCAGAGAGGACATGTTACAACTATTAGGAAAGGGTTCTTCAAACAAAAAGACATTCTTAATTAATCTTTCTAAAGCAATGAGAGGTATTGACAATCTCCTGGTGATGATTAATTTGAACAATTCTCATGAATCTATTTATCATTATAAAGATTTAATAATTCTGCCAGAGGAGAGCCTTGTATCCAAAGAATCTGTCATTCGAGCTGTCTTTCAGGGAAAAATGGGCATGGGAGTGAAACAGTGGTTCATGCTCTTATTTTATCATATGAATAAGGGACACTTGGCATATGGCATTCTTTCAATCCTTTGGAAAGGCGTGCTGTTAGAAGGCTGCATTGAAAGTAAGCAGTTTGTCTTAATGGTCTTGACATTAGTGGCCATATCTCATGGCTTGCTAATCTTGACAGCAAAACTCTGGCAACTTTCAGATGTAGCAGACATATGTTTTCCTCTTTGCCAAGTGGGTTTAGATGGATTACAGTTTGCTTTGAGGTTTATTTTGACTACCAACTATGAAATGTATAGATCAGTTATAGCTTTCCCTTGCCAGAACCTGTATAGAGTGATTGTTTCAGCAATCTATTCAGTGGAGATTGGTTTTGTATATTTCTTATGCCCACTGCTGCCTATCTCTGGTTCAATATGTGGTACTGTAGCAGGTTTTCTTTACTCACATGGGCCTCAGTTATACAGCAATTTGAACTCATGGTTCCTCCTACTTCCCAAGGACACGAGGGCTGGAGATTCCTAAAAACTTACTGAAACCATAAACATGGTTTGGAGGTGTCGAGCTTGCACATATGACAATTCAGTTACAACAAGCCCATATGTATTTCTATGTGTGAGACCCGCAAATTTGAGTTCATTGGGTCACCTGAGGTTCAAGTGCATTATCATGTGGCAGGGTTAGTGTGGAACTGTGCCAGGTGTACATATGGAAATGTAAATGAGATTAAGGATGCTTGGCTTGATAGTGTGGAGGTGGACAGTCGTTTTACAGAGGATCACTTGAAACAATCTATTGTAAATGTATATCCTGATCATCATCCTGTCCTTAGAATGATATGCACACCACTGTCGGTGTCCACAATATCACTAATCTCGCCAACTTTCAAAAGATATGTAGCATCTTCAAAAGGCTTTTGCATTTGTCCTCGACCAAATGGACCCAAGTCTGTGCCTTTCTTGGCGGATTTACAGTGGGAATATTGAGCTGCGAGGTCCTCAAACGTGGCCCTTCCACTAACAATTTCTTCCCTCAATGCACTGAGTTGGGCAACGACGGCATCTCTGGTGGTAGCTTTGATCCTTTGGACCTCTGTGTCTTGTCACGAGGAAGTCCTCCTTAACCCCTCGTGTTTGATAAGAAAATGAGAAGCTCTGACCTTCTGAGAGCTAAAATCAAGAAATTAGTAAAATCAAGAGGCATGTAGCTAATGCACTTCAACCTGGAGAAACAGTTCTGCAAGCTCTGCGGAGGATGAAGGGAGCATCAAGTGGTAAGAACAGGCGTGAGAAAATGCCAGTAGAAACAAAAGCCATCTTTGATCAGCTCACAGATGATGCCATGAAACTAATGGATGGTGGTGATTTCAATATATATCATGAGAGAAAGGCTACATTCGAACGAGACACTGAGGGATATGAAGCAGTGGTTCGTGCAAGGGGGTGGAGCAACAGATTCCGATTATGTATATGATGAATCATCAGGGTATTACTACAGCAGCAAACGCATACATATTGCAGTTAAATCAACAACGTGGAGCATTTGGCCCGGATCCAATGGTCTTGCGGGGGCATAAAGTAAACGAGGTTTATGGGAGACAACACCCCTCATAGATGGTTTAGTTGAAACCACTATTTACGAAGATCGATGGCTGTGATGTATTACAGCACCTCTTAGCCCTTTTCCAGAAACCACTATCATTACCCCCCGTAGGTGGTTATTGGTTTTCAAAAACCATGGGTGGTTGTGTTGATTGATACGTATGGATGTAATGGGACCCAATTATTTTTACCTGCGCTAGTGTAAAGTCTTTTTGGGTTTTATATTATATATTATATATATAATATTAAAACAGATACTTTGTAAATGTAAATAATTCCAAAACTTCCACGAATCAATTTTATAACTGATCAAAGCAGTTAGGAAGTGACATCAGAAGGCATACATAAAAGTAGAGGGGAAAGGAGGTTCAGGGGTTCTGAGTTTTGGAGGACCTTGAAGCTAAATTTTGTATTGAAGAATACTCAATCAATGAAAAGTTTTGCAAGTTTCTATCATGCTGTCCATGCTGAATAGTTTTCCAGTTTTCATTATGTTTTCATGTCTGTGAATAAAATAGAGTAATTTGAGCTGCGGGTCTCAACAAACCTTAATGGGCACTCCTCTATTTTAACTTATCCTTTTGTATTTCTTCAGGATTTTGTAATGATAGATTCTGTTTAAGCAGCATATCAAATTGAAATCCTTTTCTTTCTTATTTCTTCCGTTCATTCACTTCAGCATAAGAAGAATATGGCATTGCAAAACATACATGGATTTGATATTTGAGGGTTTACATTTATTTTTGAAGGTTTAAAAAAAAGAGACAGATATATATTTGTTTGTGACAAAATATTTAATGTCTTGAGCACGGATTCCTTTACACAACAAGGAATTGTTTCTCAAGGTACAACACTAGGTATAGTGGGACCTTCCCTCCACTGTCACCTTGGGAAACATACGAACATTATAGCCACTAAGGTTACCAACTGAGACAATCAAACCTGGGGGGGGGGGAATTTGGGGCCTGATATACACGCAAGGGCAGAGTAACAAAACTCAATCCCTTTGAAAGCTCCTCAACATGGTAAATATGACGTTACTGACAAATGATCCCAGGCTCATCGACAATGGTTAATCTAAGGTTTCCCATTTGTAATGTGTGCACATATTCTATCTTTACCAATGAAGTAGGTATGATTACTCCACTGGGTCCGACATGACCTCGTGTTTGACTCTTTTAAGAAGAGCTTCCCAGAGAAATATTGCAACAATTGGAATTTTTTGTACCACAAGATACTATTTGTTTGTTTATTTGCTTTGGAAATTTAAGTACTTCCCTATTCCAAAGCACTAATCCTGATCTAAATTAGTGGAATGAGCCTAAAAAATATAAAAATATCTAGATTAATTTTAATTAGCGATGTATTATTTAGTTTTTATTTACTCAAAGGGTAAATGGATATGAAACCAGTGGTGTTATGACCTGACCCAAAATTGAATGTAATTGAATATGATATTGTAATATTTTCACTTCAATGAATCCTAATTAAATTAAGGAGAGAGATTTTATTCACTTCCAACAATGCAAAAATTGATAAATAAGAGAAAATATAAAAAATTATCTAATGCACTAATTCTCAGTAAGAAAATACTAATGCTAATCAATTCAAAGAATTTTTTTTAATGTTTAAAACAAGCATAAAAACATGCAAATTCAAATCAGGATTATCTTTCAATGAGAGACACTATCTTTTCAACTAACGAAATAACTCTTTACAATAGGCATAAATGAACATATGATGAGATTGAATGAAAGAAAAGAGATTTACACAATCTATTCCAAAACCAAAAGACTCTTTTTGATGGATAAACAAACCAAAAAAAACTCAAAAACCAAAACTGTAAAGATAAGTGATATTCCTAAAAAATACAATCAAAGAAACTGATCTAAATCTACGGTTGACTTTTCTAGAATGTAAACTATGCAGCTGTAATTTGTGCACAATTCACTTGAAAACTATGTGAATGTAATCTATGCACACTTTTCGTTCCTATTCTTAAAATGAGAATTCTAACTATGCAAATCTAATCTATGCAATAGAATTATCAAACAAAAGATGATTCCAAATCAACGAAAGAACAACAAGACTATTTTCCTTCACTAATGTAATCTAAGCAACCAATCAAGTGTAAGTAAATAAACTTGGGAGAAATTTCCAAAGGTCAAAATTACTAACACTCAAAGGCAATTAACACTCAAAAAAAATTTATCCCTCAGAGTAATGACCAAAGGAAATAAAAGTAAGAATGTATGCAAAAAGAAAATTCAAAACACCCAATCAACTTAGCAGGGACTTAATGAGATTGTAAACAAGCTAACAAGATCATAAAAACAAAAAATATGGACTTAAATCAAAGAAACCTTAACTTTTTCAAAAAATTTACAAGGTTGCGCAGTCAATCAGTGTAATTTAGTGCGCATGTGCATTGTTGCTGAAGAACTGCGTAGATATGCACTCTTTATCTGTTGCTGAATAAAATGCGCAGATATGCATTGTTGCTGAAGAAACTGTGCAGATATGCACAGATCAAGAAAATTAATAAAAAATAAAAAACAAAGGTCTCAAACCAGAAATTTCAATTCTTAAAATGGTTTAAAGGCATCAAAGGTCACAAAAGGACACAAAGGAGAACAATTGTTCCCCAGTGAAATCACCAATTTGTTACCCAGATAAATCCCTCTTGCAGACAAGAGCGATCTCCCTAGAATCCTAAAGGAAAACTAGAAACAAAAAAAAAAAAACAAAAAAATAGCTCTTTCCTTAGCCTATAACCAAAACATGAAACATGTAGTATGTGAAGGATAACTTACCTATAAGCAAAGTTCTCGTAGAATTCCTTTGAGATCTTTCCATAGCCAACTTTCCCTCAATACCTTAGAGGCTTTCCGTATGCTTTCCACAACTTCTCCATGACGCTCCAAAAGAAATTTTCATAGATAAAAACATTCAAAGGGATCAAAGCACATTGCATATAAAAGAAAAGGTAAATTAAATCCTTAATCTAGCATACAACATATAATCGAGTCAATAATGAGTTATAAACCATGTGAGTGATCAAGGAATCTCACAAATAACATCAAAATAGATGCAATTAGGAAAGAAAAATTGAATTTGTATTAAATTCAAAGGGAAAACAAGATTACATGGCCTAGTTTCCTTGATGTCACAAGCCTCTTCTAAAGGTCTCCTTTCCTTCCCTTGATGACAAGATCTTCAGACCCAAAACCAACAACATGAATTTACAAATCCTAGTCTCAATAGTCTCACATTCCTTTAGTCCTATGCTCAATTTATAAGAAGGATGAGGAGGTTTATAGTTCCACTTCTCAAGGGATATGATCCTTAAGAAAAGGAGATTAGTTCCATATACCAAGGGATGAGGCGCAGGTATGTAATGGTTCGAGGTTTCTAATTTGGATAAGATTCCTCAACCAAAGCTTCTAGAACTTACTTTTTTATTTTTACCTACATGAACAGACCTACAGAGTTTATAGTGGTAGAAACTGTGCAAATCTACGCAATTTACAGTGGAAGAAACTGCGCATGCGTTGTTTTTGTCCAGGAAAACTACACAAATGCTCAAAAAGGGATTTTAAGTAATGAAAAACAAAATTCCTTTTGTCCCTGGTATTTTTTACATCAAGCTTCATAGGGTATTCACTTGAGACACTCCATCAGATGGAAAGATATCTGAATCGACTATCATGGTGACTAATTTTAGTGTAACAATGTGACCTTTAGATTTAGACATAGAGTAATATGGTACTTACTTGTCCACCAAGAGTCTTTCTTTCTTTGATGATGCCTCCAACTATCTTGATGCCTTCAAGATCTTCAAAGAGACTTCTATGATGTCCTTGTAAGATTTCTCCTAGGATTCCTCCAAAAACAACTTCCAAAATTTATGAATGATACCAAGATCCTTTGATGCTTCCTTCAAAGATGTCTACCAATGAGCCTTTAAATTTATCTCCTTCCAAGAGAGATCAACAACCTTCTTGTAATCTTCCTCTTTAGGCTTTCCTCTGATGAGGGCTTGATATAGTCTTCTGCAAGTGATTCCCCTTAGCAAACCATTATTTTGTCCATAAGATGATCCTTCTATTTACCTTCTCTTGTTCACCTTAGCTCTGATACTATGTTAGAAAATGCATTATGGCAGCTATTAATTTAAATTTTCCTTAACCTTAATAATTTTATGTGAACTTTATTTATCTTCTTGTGATTCTTTATTAGATATTATTTATCAAACAATTACCAAGAACATAAATTGTAAAGACAATGGACATAGAAATTAGGCTCCAAGCAAGGGGAAAACCTAGAAAAACTATTCTCTTCTTATAGAATCTTCTTCAAATGAGACAATAAATACCCAAAACCTAGACCAAGTCCTCCTCCAAGTACCAAGTCATCCCTCCAATAAGTTCTTCCAGATAGATCATATCATGAAGGCTCAATCCATCTTCCAGCTTCTAGCTCCAACTTCATTCAATTTAAACCCTACAACTTCGACCTACAACTTCAAACTACATCTTTAACCCTGTAGTTGCTCCAAAACCCCTAATTTAGATTCTTCAAGAGATCCTTCTTTGAGCAAGACAGCTCCTGTCAAGGTCAAAGAAGTCAAGACACAATATTATCTCTTCAAGAAACTTGATGCTATAGCTCACTCTCCTGCATTCAAACTTGCAATTCTAGCCTTCCTTGAAGCTGCAAAAACCCTAGATTTCACACATGTGACAAATATAGAGCCAAAAAACAAATTTTCCTCATTCTTCTTTTTTCGTAGACTTTCGCTCTTCTTTTATCCTTGTTTCCCAGCCACAGATCAAACTTCCTCTCTTGAGATCAAACTTGTGTGAGTGAGAGTGCTAAATGAGGTAGAATTTTCTTCTTTATATAGCCTTTCCAAGGGGTCGAATTACCTCCTTTAAGCTGACTTGTAGTTGCCAGGGACGACTTGTTCTTTGGAGGTTTCCAGGACTTTGTAGACTCATTTTTTTTTTTTTTTCAAGATACATTTTTCCCAGATGGGCCTTATAATCATGATGTTGACTCTCTTGACTCATTACAATAAATCCTATGACTTGAAAAACCCTAGAAGCATGAAGAACGTGTTTTTACCTAGAAGACCATCAATAAAGAGCATGAAACCCATGCTTTAAAATAATAATTTTTTCTTTTCTTCTTTTCTTTGTTACATAAGATACATATTGCAATGAGTTGTACGACAATAATTATGAAGACTGAAACTAGTTACATTTCCAACATCTTGCTCACTCTGCTAATTTATGGGCTAAAAGAAATCCATATATGACCCACAGTGCTAATGAAGAAAATTTATTCCTCTAAGAGTGGGATTAGCTAGCCTCACATCTCTCCACCCAGATCTAACGCTACCATACCAAGTATTAATAATGGCTAATGAGAAAATCCTCTACGACCTATCATTCTATTTGGAATCGCTCTTATGTATACCTCTTACCTCCTTGTTGTTCTCAATTCCCCCCTTAACACTGGTGCACTTCAAGCTACAACATCCCCCATAAGAATAATTACTAGTGTGCTCAGAATAATTGTCACCTTCTTCACACATTTTGTGTAACCTCCCTCCTCCTTTCGATGTCGTCTCCTCTAGTGCATAGCTAACATCATTTTGTAGCTGCTACAACCACCCTCCAAAAATTTTACCATCATTTTATTTTGGAGCCTCTCTTATGTCTACCAAAGCTCACCAATCTCTATCATCAAGTATTTGTGTTATGTTAAAGACTTATCCTTTCATGCAGCGCTTGTGATATCTTGTTTCGATTATGATCTAAACCTTTTATGTCACAATCCATTTCCTTCTTGATCTTGCAACAATTCTAGTCTTCCCTTTAGAAGCTACGCAATATTGGAAGGTAGGCTAGCCTTGAGGATCTGAACTATGCAATATTGGAAGGTAGGTTAGCCTTGAGGATCTGAACTATGTAATCTTGGAAGGTAGGCTAGCCTTGAGGATCTCAACCTCAACTACGCAATCTTGGAAGGTAGGCTATACTTGAGGATATCAACTACGCAATCTTGGAAGGCAGGACAACCTTGAGGATATCAACTACGCAATCTTGGAAGGCAAACCAACCTTGATCTCAGAAACTGTGCAAGGCTGAGAGGCAGACCAATCTTGATCTCAGAAATTGTGCAAATATATCGCCTCATAAAATGTGCAATTCATTGAGGCAAGAGTTTCCCAAGCCCTTGATTATGGGAATTGTGTAATCTCCTTTGCTAGTGTGAATTTTTTTTTCTTCTGAAAAAGCAGAGTTGGCACCCTAAAAAATAGGAGTTGCCCAATTAATGTCTGGTTAAGTCCACTAAGATGTTAATTATGAATTTCAAGTAAGTGGCAATGTTTCCTTGATTTTAGGCATGTGCGTCAGAAAACCTAACCTACGTAGATATATTTCATAGATGCCCATAGAGCTCATTTGCACATTCAATCTTGGAGCTCTAACCTTCCCAACAAGATCAAGGAACTTTCGGTTGAGTTTGTGACGCTTTTTGAGTAATTTTTGCATGTGTCGATTTTTGTCACTTTTTATCATTTGACTTCTATTAGTGTTATTTTCCATGTTTATTTTCATATTAGCTGGAGTTTTAACTTATATTAGCTTGTAAAAGTGTTGGTTCGGTCTTTTGTTCGCATTTTTCAAGTGTCACATTGAGATCTTGCTTTTTCCCCTAGTAGTTTCCGCTACTAGGACATTTTTTGCATGTTCATTTTTCCTCTTGCATGTTGGATTTTGGCACTTAGATTTTGTTGATCTATATTTTCCTTAGCCATATCCATATTCCTTCTTTACCCAACACTCAAATTTGTTACTGATTTTTCCCTTTCTCGGGTAGATCTACACAATCTTGTCCAGTAGTTACCTCTCCAACTGCGCATTTCACATCTCCAAGAGATAAAATTCTAGCTTGGCCTCTGAGACTGTGTAATGCACAGTCACTGGCTTGCCCAATTGTGAATTTCTCAATCACAAGCCTCAACCCTCAACCTTGGCCACTAGGACTGTAGAATGTATAGTTCCTTCCCTTAGTCTGCCCAGCTGGGACTTCGCAATGCATAGTTCCTTCCCTTAGTCTACCCTTTTGGGACTGTGCATTGCACAATATCAAGCCTCTAGCTTCCCCCTTGACTGTTGAGACTACACAATGTAGTGTTCATGAGGCTAGTCTCTCACCTTCAACCTAGCAATTGCACAATTTTCTCCTCAGTGTCTAAGTTGTTTCCTTGATCTTGTTGAATAGATTGTTTGTTGAAGCTAATTTATGTTTGTAATGAGTGAATTTTATCATCCAGGTGCTATAATTTTTTTAGTTCTTCTCTCTCCATCAGTCGATTATCATCATGGCACCCAAGAGATCTTCCTCAATGGACACCACAAAAATTAGCACCAGTGAGATATTTGAGAGTGTTTCTGCCTCTTTCCAGTCTTTTTAGACACTCAACTACTCATTGAGAAAGACTCGGACATTACATGGCACACATTGAAAAATGTTTACACAACAACCAGTTTCAAAGTAGATCTTGAAGACAAGTAGGTGTACATTAATGTCTAGAGGTCAAGATTGCACAAGATTTCATGTAGATATCCAACTTTTCCATGTGTAGATGTTGTCAACTAGATTATGTCGCATACGAATAAAAAGACCATGAATCTTAAAAATGCTATTGGATAAAGGCTTTCCTTTTTCATGGCACATTATTTTCATAGTATGTATCATTTCCCACAACTAGAAGCCTACATGGAATCTAAATTCTATGCATTCACCAGCTACTTGAGCACGAAGGATGTCATCAAAGGTTGGGTGAAAGAGCCTTCCAAATTCTGCCAAACACCCAACAACACTTACAATACCAAATCCCTCAGGAAGGAATTTCAGTACTTGATAAGTATATGTTGTCACATCTATGGCCAACAAAGTATTGAAACATTTCTCGAAGGCTAGGCATTCTTGTTGAATCAGGTTGCGAATGAAGAAAAACTATTTAACCAGTCAGACTTGTTGGTTCAACAGTTGAGGATCCATGTAAACAATGCCAAGAACCCTCCCAAGGGATAGCAAGCCAGATTTTACATGTTTTCTTATTTTCTGGATGCGATATGTTCTTAAAATTAATTTCCTGGCATGAAGTGGACTTGGAAACCCAAAAAAAAAATTATGCACATTTACTACAAGTTAATGCTTTCGAAGTTCAGTCACAAAGGAGTCATAGAGAATTTGAATTATCACTTACTCATTCCATTTTACAAGTTCAAATTTAAGGAAGAACCATCTTTCATGTCTCGTGAGGTGATGGAAGTAGTGTCATAAGTGGAGGATTGGTTTACCTCACTAGATGGCACTTACCTCAGAGTGTTTGGCGAACAAAATCCTCCACATTAGTTACCAAGGTATGCCACCGAAAATTTGTTCATGCAAGAAGTGGCCTATTACCTTTCCACAGGGTTGTTAGGAGTATTACATACGAAGAAGAAAGAACCTTGGCGCACTCTTCCTTTGTAAATAAAGTTGTATGAGATCAGTAATATGAAGGTTATTGAGGCTAAATGTAAGAAGATAGAGAAGTTTGCATTTAGTTTCTTGTACTTCAATCCGTACAATACTAGGAGTGCTTGTAAACAACATTATGTAAATATTCATTTCCAATGGTCGAGTGGGACTTTCTCCAGACTCGTGGAGGAAAGGATAAATAATTGTTACAATGTAGAAAATCCCTACCAACCAGTCAATTTCACAAGGACATCATGGGTTAATCCTCAGAAATAAGTCACTTCGGAGGCAAAACCAACAAAAAGGTGCAACCCAGTGTGTGAAAATGGCAAGAGAAAGGTTGTGCATAACCTAGCGGAACAACAAAGAAACAAATGGAAAGAAAACCCAATCATTTTGAAAGTGGCCATAACAACTAAAAATAAGAGGAAACAAAGGAAACGAGAAGGGGAAATAAAGAAGAAGGGAGAAAAATAACATAATAAATTAGAGGAAGAAAGGCAGAGACAAGAAGAAGAAGAAGAAGAAGAAGAAGAAGAAAGATGGACAACAGAAGAGGAAGAAGTAGCATGGAAGCAATCATAATAACAAGAACATAACCGAATTCTAGAAGAAGAGAACAATAAATTGCGAGAGAAGGAACGTGCTCAAGAAATTGAATATATGTTAGTAATCCAAGACATGAAGGTGAAATCAGATCCGCTAAACCAAGATGTAGATTTAATGCTGAACACGAAGCAGATCACTACTTAGTCTCCCCCTCCTTTGACAACAAAGAAAGCTCCAAGTGAGGAAGAGGAAATTTCTCCACTTAATGAGGGTCCGGTGATGGACATAAATAACTTGACCTATGATTAGGTACAAAATAAGATTGTACAGGCGAGAAAGAAACATTTCCTGGAAAAACTCACATCTCCTGCATTCATCAGAGAAATGTTGATTGTGAAAAACACCAAGAGGAATCCAAAAGCCATTGTTGCAGCCAACTTGGACTTCGCAGGTGCTTCCGAGTCAAACATAAATTATCTCATGACCAAGAATAGACAAATGGTAAATAAATTACAATATGAAAGGCAAGAATTTAAACAACTCTAAGTAGAGGTCCAGAAAGAAGCTCTCACACAGGAATATCTTGAAGAACTTAAGGCATCCATACTTGGAGAAGTATCAACATTTGGAGAAACCATGAGAAGCCTCTATGAAGAGATTGTAACTGTGCATAAAGAAGTTTTCCACTCACACTACATGCAGTAGAAGTGCAAGGATAATACTAAAGCCCTCAAGGTTTTTCATACAAACATCGTTGACGTGCATGAGTGGTCAATGCATCATAAAGGGGAACCTTCAGAGTTGGTGAAGAAGGCAAGACAACAAGCTGAGTTGGAGAAAGCACAGGTGTGGATGATAATAAAAAGTAATAAACAACTCAACTCTTTCATCGCTAACATTCAGGCCTCATATGCATGGTTTTTTAATAGCATGTATTTTATGATGATTTCATGTAAGATCCCTTCTGTGTGTTCATTCACCGAAGCCAAACACAAGAATCAAGTTAGACAAGAGGTTGAAGAATAATTGGACCAACTTAGATAGATTTCTACCAAGGAAGATCTTGACGTGAACATACAAAACATGCATAAATACATTGGTGGTCCTATCCATATCAATACCATGTTGCTCATGTTAAAGAAGGAAACTCAATTTGGTTCCAAGGCAGTGTACCCAGATGCAATGGAGGCTAGAGTTGACTTCTAGCCTGGTCCCGTTACACAATTTGGGGAAGTCATCACACTGTACAAAGCTTGGTACCATTATGTGACAGAGAAACTACAAGTTGAGGTGGCTAAACTGGAGTTTCCCCAAAGTTAATCTTGACTTTCTTTGTCTTATTAGGTTGTCTAGTTGACTCTACCCAATATTTTCTTCTATGGGTATGATAATTTTCTAATATTCTATTATGATTAATTGTAAGTGAAATTCCAAGGGTTAATTATGGAATGTGAAGTGTCATTTTGTAATGAAGTCCTAAGGTCATGGTTAAAGGAAGTCAAAGAGTCATGAGGGAAGTCAAAGAGTCACAAAGGGAGATGAAAAGTCACCCCTTTTGTTATAAATACACCTTCATTAGTCATGTAAAGGGATTTTGGCTTAGGATCATAAGCTTGGGAGTTTTTTTGAGAGCCTTGGCTTCTCCTTAGCATAGAGGGAGTATCTTTCATTGGAGGAGAAGGTGTTGACTTCATGTTCCACTATTGGGGCTAGTGTTTCATCAATTGTATATGTATGCTTGGGGCTTTCACTTTAATAAACACTCAGAGTCAACACATTTTCATGCATATGTTGTGAATGTAGTAGGAATATTCTTGTTATGTTTGCAATATATGTTGTTTCATTTACACTAACGGTTATGAGATATTTCGTTTGCATTAGTATGAGTCTTATTGGATGTGTGTTGTTATGTATTTCAATCATGGTTATATGGTGAACTATTTCGCAGGTAACTTATGATTTCTCTTATGCTTGTGTGTACCTTCCAAGTAGTGTACTATTACAGGCTTATAAGGGGCTCACTCATTGTCCCCTTTGTCGTGTTATTAGATTTCATAAAATGCACTTGAATCTTCGCAGAGTTATACACTTGTTTCACCAAAGTCATGAATACATCATTCTATGCATTATCGTAGCCAAGGCATAACAATAAAACCCATTATTTTGGCAACATGGCCATATTCCGAATTTGGCTCCTACTCCAAATGGTGTGAGGTATAATTGGGATTTCATATCGAGGAGACCCCCTGAATGTTGGAGGGTGAAGCACCATCAACATTTCTGGCGCTAGAAGGAGGGCCAGATGACAAGTTGAGCCCGTGAAGTATGTTTGAACTTTCCTTGTCTTTGAATGGCTTCTTCCCATATATTAACCCCGACATATTTTTCCAGAGTTGCAAATATGAAAGTGCCTATTAGTCATCAGTAATTTTTACTATCTATGACTAAATATCAATCCTAGATTTCTTAAAACAAGATTCCTGAATATTGTGAGTTTTAGAAATCTCACAGCCTTCATTATCCTTGTCACAAATTTTTCATTATTCTACTATTTATCATTCCATGGTTAACCTGCCATTCCTAAAGGGCCCCTCATGAGCTTATGTCACTCATCTATATCCTATTTCCCACCTATAACCCAAACACTATGTTTTGCCTTTGCCCCACTCCTTCACTTTTCATCTATGGTTAAAAATCAACCTATTCATTCACAGTTCATCAGGTTCCTAAAATCTTGATGGTCTCGAAAAAACATCTATAGGCTCTTTATACCAATCAAGTACATTAATTTCTATATATTCAAATACACCAACTGGTCAAAAAACTCAGTTTTTACACTATTAAGATCCCAAGCTAGATTTCAGTCAAAAGACCAAGTTAAAACCCTCCCACTAGATCATTAGGGTTTACTAGGTTGTAGAGTCTTCATTGGTATTTTAAGCTTTTTTCTTCTTATGATAAGACCTGGTTCAAATGAAAAAGAAGAGCAACACATGATTTCCCAAGAAAGAGAAGAAAACATCCAAGGAGGGCTACTTTGTCAATTTTAAGTTATGCAAAAAGTAAATGTGCTTGAAATTTTTGCAGGGATGTCATGAGGTAAATCAGAAAAGGAAATTGATAGAGTAACTGATGATTTTCTAAAGGAAAGTAGGGATAACTGAGTCTAGAGGAGAAATCAAGGTTTCTAAACCTAATTAAATCAACAATATTCCAGACAGAGGTCCAATGCAGCGAAACACAAAAACGAGGGCAAATCTCTCATTTCAGTTATTTACACCCAATGGTTAAAAGATATAAAAACATGGTATAATCTCCAAGATAAATATAAAAAGTTTTGAAGATACTGCCACTGGGTAAATGTATAAGGTTTTCAAAGTGAATTCAGCATTTTCAAGGATCAGAGGGGGAAAGTCACTTCAGGGTTTCATAACACCTTCTAAAGTGAAAGTGTTCAAGGACATAGACCAACCAAAGAAAATAAGCCTTGTCACTCAAACAAAATCTACAGAAAGAGGGTCTGAAGAGGCTATTGTGAGTGACACCCCAAAGTTTACCAAGGTGATGTCTCATTCCCTCAAAGAAACAAGGATGTGAAAAGTCTTAGTAAAAGAGGTAAATTGTAGGTTTTTTAGCTACCTACCAAATTAAAGATGATTTGAGTTTCAAGGTAAGAACAAGGGAATTTTTGAAAACACTGTTTAAATTTTTCTAAAAAAATTTCAAAGGCAAAGTTATCCCGCTTCAAAATATCAAAGGGAAGCCAACTCATGACTCAAAATAAATCCTGCAAAAGAAGAAAGTAAAGAGTATCAGTAAAATGAGGGGCAAGTTCTCCTTTCAAGTCACTTACTTTCAGTGATCAAAAAAAGGGTAAAAACATAGTGTTGAGCTCAAAGGTGGAAAACAAAGGTGATTACAAGGTTGCTAGTTACCAAAGGAGAAAGCTAAATCATTGCTTTAGTCACTTGCATCAAAATTCAAATAAAATGTCAATGAAAGTGACAAAGGCAAAAAAATTAGGAAGAGGGTTTTTCTTGGATTAAATTTAAATTGCCCAAAAGCATATTTAAGGGGCATCTTGTTGTTTCATTCAACTCATTGTTTACTTGCAAAAATCAAAGCAATCAAAGAGAAGAATAGTGAGTTTTTGGCCAATTTGGGTAAGTCCAGAAATGTTGCGTGCCTGGAGTCATGTGTTGCGCTCCTAGGCGGTCTCCTCATGCAAAATACCACTACATTGCACGCATGTAAGTGCGCTCTATGCATTTACACATTCAACTGCTCACCTGACAGGCCGATGCCAATGACAACGTGCAGCCTTGCCTGTGCTACGCGTTCAACTGCTCACCCGATAGGCCCATGCCAATGACACGTTCAGTAGTGAATGTGCTACGCATTTAGCCATTCAGAGGACCCAACAGGCCTCTACACAGGTTCAAATGCTACACGTTTAGCCGTTCAGCGACCCGGCAGTCCCGTGTTGCTGCGAATTCGGCCTTCTGCTCACCCACTGGCCTGACGCTGCCCGTTCAATGCTACACCCTCAGCCGACCCGACAACACGTTGAGCCACTTGACTCTGTGTTCAGGTGCTGCGCGGTTGGCCAGGAGGGCCTCTACATGAGTCCAAGCCCTAAATCTACTCAAAATTGTCCTCAAACTCACATCCAAGGGTTTTCTCAACACCTCTGAAGGGTAACTACTGACACAACCTCCTTTTCAAGGTTCTTGTCATTTAATTAAAGGAATAAACCCTCGGAGGATGAACTAAATGTCATTGAACCTCCCTCATCTGCAAACAAGAAAATAACAGTTAAGGCAGGGGCATATTAAGTGGCTGAAGTGATTTTAGATTAGTCATCCATCCAAGCTTGAAAGCTCTGGCCTTTACACCACAAAACAGATTGGAAAACTCATTTTCCTTCATTTACATCCATTTGATATCAGTGAAAGGTGTCCAAAGCATAGTATTTTACAGATCGGTAGGGTGATCATCAAGTTTTCCAAACCTCTCATTCTGCTCATTTTTCCATCACCCTCATTCACTCATCCCTCATTTGTATAAAAGCTACCTTTGTCACCATCTCCCTCTTGCCCTTTTTCCCATCAATTTCATATAGCAGAGTTAGGGTTTTTGGTTTTCAAGGCAACAATAAAGTCAAAATTTCAAGGGAAGGTAATAGTGAGAGTGGTGAGGAAGGCCAAGGGCATAGAAGACATCAGCGCAAGGGTGGAAGAATAAATAGGTTTGAACCATTGAACATTGCAGAGTTGATGTCATCTCCTATGACAGTTTCATATTTCCAGAATGTGGGTTGTTTTAACTTTTGTGAAAGAGTACAACGGGTACAAATCCATCCTGAGTTGACCAAGCTTTTTATCCTTAACCTTCATGACAATCAAGTAAATTTAGCTGGGGTAAATTTTTAGCTATCTTCAAATACTATTTCTATGGCCACTGGGATACCTAGTGTGGGAGAAAGGCGGTTCAAGCAGGCTAGTTTGGATCTGAGCCACTATGAACCTTTCCTAAAACCTAGATACCAAGCTGATTGCAAATCCATTTTTCCCTTTTCACATTTGTTGGAGAGATATGCGTCCTTGATGAGAGTCATCATGAAATATTTTACATGTGAGGGGAGGTTTTCTTGGCTTTATTCATACCATATAAGACTACTCATGCACTTCACTAGGGTAAAGATGCTACATTTTACCTATTATCTCTATAGTAATATTGATAAGATGTCTTATATTGTGCAAAAGAGACATCCTTCACAACAAATGCAGAGTCTATTTCACCATTCTCTCATCAAGATAGTTGTGTTGCATCAATTAGAGCAAAAGGGTATTCCATGGGAGGTGTTCATCACCCATGAAGTGTTCACAAACCCACAACCCCATCTTCAACCAAATGCGCCCTCATCATCCCATACCCCTTCCTCACCTTATCCTAATGCTTCAGGCAGTGAACAAGAAAGTGACCATGAAGAAGAGGACAATAAAGAGGAAGATGATGAAGAAGAGGATAGTAAAGAGGAAGAAGACAAAGAGGTAGAGGTTAGCAATGAAGCAGAAGACATGGAGGTAGATGACAATGAAGATGAAAACACAAATGATGAAGAAATCAGCCAAGAAAATGATGATGATGTTTGAAACAACCCACAAGTTAATGAGAAAAGTGAAAATGCAGAAATCAATGAAGAGGAAAATAGTGATGAAGAAAATAATGATGACACCTCTAACAGTGAGAACACAAGTGATGATAAGGGTTGTGATGATGTTGGAAACAAAGAGGACAATGATGAAACAGATAACATGGTAACTGATATAAATGATGATGATGATGACAACAGTGACACTAAAGAACAAAAGGTCAGTGAAGAGGCTAATAACAGTAGTGAAAATCACAGCAATAATGCTAGCAGCAGTAATGAGGGAGGAAGTGACAATAATGACAACAGTCCTAATGGCCAAGAAGGCAGTGAAAACAATGAGCCTGATAGTGGTAATGATGATAGTGCAGAGAACAATGCCAAAGACAGTGAGACTCCCAGCAATATTGAAGGAAATGAATAAAGTGGCCAAGGTAATGATAATGATGAGGGTGGCAATAGCTCACAGAACCTATATGAAAATGAAGCTAATATCATTGAAGGAGAAATGGATGATGATACAAATGAAGATCTCAACAGTGATGTTAGCATGGAAGAAAATGAAAGTGAGGCTGATGAAGTCATTCAAGAACACAATGCATAAAACATCAGTGCAGAGGTCAATGAGGAAGAGAAAAGTAGTCCTGAGGTCAGCCATGGTGAGGGAATTCAGATGAATAAAATTGAACTTTTCCCTCTCACATACCAAAGAGGAAAGAGGCATGTGTTTATTGCCTCTAAAAGGCAAGGGACCATGCCATCCACATCAGCTAAGAATCTTGACAAAGGCAAACAAAGGATCAAAGAAGAGGAAGAAGAAGATCAACATGAGGTTGAGAAAGAGTTTGAAATCATTCATATTGACAGTGACGAGGAAAATGAAGCAAGGATCTCAAACTTTCTCCTACAGAACAAAAATGCTCAAATTGAAGACCTCCAAGCAAATCTAGATAGGGCCAAGAGTGTGAATAATGTCCTTGAGATGGAGAACATACAACTAGGGGCACAAAATGCCATTTATGAGGCTAGAGTAATCAAAGCCCGGAAAGAAGCTCAAAGGGCACAGGTAAAGCTAGAGGAATTCATGGGCACCTATGAGGAAAGTGAAGATGAAGAAGGACAGTCCAGAAGAAGACTAAGAACCATGGGTTTAAAGAAGGCCTTGGCAAGACAAAGAGAGCAAGAGTCTGCCTTGGCCGAGCAGCTCCCTCTAAGTGAGCTACTTGCAATGGAGATAAAATATGATCGGGAGTCTTGGCTAGAAAGAGAAAACACACACTTGGAGGCCAAATTGGAAAAGGCAAATAGAGACCTTGACCTCCAAAGGAAGATGACCAAACACTGTGCACTTAGAAATCAAATTGCAAGGGCCAAGCTTAAAAGAGCCCTTGCCAAAATTCAAGCCCTCAAGGAGGAAAAAGGTCAAAGAAAGAGTAACCTTATTGTTGATGCTTCCATGCAAGAATCCCAGACATAAAAAGGAAGATAATTGCAAATTTTGGGAACTTTTTGGAAATTTTGGATTTTTGTTGACTTGGAGGGCCAAGGGCACAACACCCTTGGTGTTGCACTTTTTATCAGGGCATCCGCAGGAGGTAAATTTTACATTTTTGGAATCCTCAGATCAATTACAACATTCTCACCGAATTTCAGGTCATTTGGAGTTGAATTGGTCCTCCAAAAGGGTAAAAAACACCCTAATTTTCACCTCTCTGCCTAGTTTTCAGGACATGTGCTGCGTCTTTACTAGCCTTGGGAGTTTTGATTTTTTGAATAGGTTATAGGGGTCCAATTAGAAAACCAAGGGTATTTCTGGAAATTAAACTCAACAGGATTTCCAACGAGCCATCACAGATCCCATTCCGACATCGAGAAGGCCTTCAAAACTTGGCTGCAAGGTGACCCATTTTTCTTGCTCATGTGCTGCGCCCTTGGCCTGGAAATGCATCCTTAAAACTCAGTGTTGTGCCCTGATAGTCAAAAAGTCAACGAAGTACACTTGGAAATATTTTGGAGGCTTGGGGAAGCCCAAATGTCAATTTTTTTCCAAAAATAGTCGAGAAGATATTTTGTATTAGATATTTTGTGCCTTGGGCCTTGCAAGGTCTTAAAGGAAAAAAGTGACATTTATGATTAACTAATAGACTTATAGAGACCTAATTAGGATTTAGTCCTCCAATGAAAGATAAATAGATCATGGAGGTTTCATTGTATATGTTGGATATTTGTTGAGCATGCTATGAAATAGACTTGGAGTTTATTGGTGAAACTGGTTTTTGGTGCCTTGTGATGGTGTTGGATTGTGCTTCCATGGATCAAGCTCACTTTTAGGATTCATTAAGCTTGTTTAAATGGTGATGTATTCCATCTTTATGTTTGTTTTCTTCAGTTATTCTTTGTTTTTATGGTTCATTTAGTTATAGAACAGAAATAGAGAATAGGATTTACCTTCTTGGTACCCTACTTTTGCCTGCTTTCTTGACTTCCATGTTTTCTTCCTCAAAGTTTTGCTAAAGAAATCCTTAAATACTCTTTAGTGTTACTGATATGTTATGTTAGAATGCTATCTATTTGCAAGTAAGTTTTAGAGAATCCTTCACTGCTCTCTTATATTACTTAACTGTTTTTTTTAAGACCTGCTTAGCCTAGTTGATATTGAGGAATCCTTCATTGCTCCTCAAGTTTTCATTATGCTATCATCTTAGAAGATTTTTCTTGTTTATTGGTTTGTTAAAGGATCCTTGATTGCCCATTAACTCACTATATTCACAAATCCATGTTACTTCACTCTCCCTTGATCTAATTATATCTATTTGATCTTGCCAACTTGCCCTTTGAACTATCCTTGACTCATTTTTACACATTTCAAGACTTTTGTAGACTCCATAGCCCAATGAATTGATAATCTCCACTCTATTAACCTACTTAAAAAATTTCCTAACCAACCAAACAAGAAAACAAACCCTAAACTTAACAACTAGCCTAAAATCAAAACCTAAAAGCAAACAAGTTCATATCCTTTGCACAAAATAGAGAGAGCCCTCTCTAAGTCCAGGAAGGCTAGGTCCTAGGATTCCAAAGATCGTTCTGATGTTACCCCTATTCATTTTTTTTCACCAATCTACCAAATTACAGGGACCTAACAGTGCCCTCGGGGATAATTCATGGCTTTTCAAATATTAAGTTTGATGGTGAGGGTGGAACAACCATTCTCGAGCATATCGCTCTCTTTCTTGAATTTTGCACTCAACATGAAATTCATTGTGAGGATAATTCTTGCAGGTTGTTCGTTCTCACATTAGAAGTGCACATAAAAGGATGGTGTTACACATTTCCAACCAATTTCATTTACTCTTTCGAACATCTTGTTAAGGATCTCTACCACGACTTTGACATGTATGATTATAAATTTGTTTATAAGAAAATCATGCATCTTAGAAAATCACCTGATGAATCTTTTAACTATTTTTGTGATCGCTTCATTCAGTTATGTTATGAATACTCTGAGGATGATATTGGTTGGATATTTATGAAAGAAAAGTTTCAATTTCTTGTTCATATTTCGATGAATCCAATGGAATATGAATCTTTCGAAAGTCTCCCAACATACACTGGTTGTGGAGCTCTTAATTATATGATGAAGGAAGTTGCTTTTCCAAGTGACTCTTCGCCTTCTCCTCATCAAACAACTCCATTTACATAGGTTGAGGTTGGAGAACTTGAGAGTTCACCTGTAAATCTACCACTATCTTCTCAAAATTTAAACACAAGTTTGGATGGAGGATCTGATTTTTCTAGTGATGGTCTTTCTCATTGTACTCCATCCATTGGTTCCCTTGGTCATCATGATTGCAAGTTATTCTATCCACCTGTTACAATCGTTTATTCTGGTTCTCACAAGGATCAAATACAGGATGGATTTAGTGTTGACCAACAAACTTGCGATAGCATTTATAATGATTATGTGTAGGACTCTATTTCCAAACAAGAGTCCTTAATGAAAGTTGATGATTAATTTTTCTCAGCTCTCCCTCATTATCCTAATATTTCCCACGATTATGTCACACCTATTGCATCTTTCGAAGAATCAGTTTTGGGAAATGCGAATATTGATCATACTTAGGGCTCGTGGAATGTCAGTTTTACATTTGATTAGGGTGAGAAAAAAAGATTCTCTTTGCAATTTCTCCCATCTATAATCTGATCATCTTGAAGAAACGAAGAGTGAAATTCCTTGTTTTCAATCTCCTCCTCTCTACGATTCATCAAATCATGAGGATGACTTAGTTTTTGATGATGTAATTTCTGATCATGATAGTCACGATATTTACATTGACTCATCTAATAATGAATTTTAATTTTCTATTGTTTATTATTCTAAGCCATAGATTTTTGATGATCTACCATCTGATGTCGTGAAAATACCCCAAGATGTCGAGATACTTCTGCCTACGTTGATGGTTATGAAAAGTTATCGCAGTCTTTATGCTAGTTCCAAGCATGATCATGAAAATACTTTATTTCTTAATAATCCTCATCAGTTGATCACACAAATTGAAAATCACTCTATTTCACAACCTTCACTTCCTTCACCTATTTTTCATTATCCTATCGCACAATCATTGGAGGAATCATACATGGAAAGCTTGTTAGAAAAACACAATTCTTTCACTTTATTTATGTTTTCCAAGTTTGAAAGTTCGGAGGAATGCTTCACCATGACACCGTGTTGCAATGTGCATAAGCATCATAGTGCATTAGCATAATATTTTACATGTGTATACTGATTATAGTTTTCTACTTGCATTTTTAGTCTCCATATGTTACAACATTTTGCGACTTATCTTTCTTGTCATTTCTTATTCTTGTATATATTGTTTTATGTTCATACCCTCACTCGCTCTGGTCAGGCAACGCTTCAGTAGTTACATTGGAAATTTCATTTTACGTAAGCCTGACCTGGTTTGGCTAGTTTAGGAGTAGGATTAGATTGTTCCAATTTGTTTCGGTTTTTTTGTTGTTGTGTGATTTCATCCCGCCTTTGTTTATTTTGGTTTTTTAGTAAATTTCCGCAGGAGACCATATTTGTCTTACGAAGTAGACATGGTAAGTTTTAAGAGGATATTGTGCATCTGTCAATGCTTGTATTTTTGTTTATTCCTTCTCTTTGCACAGACCTTGTACCTTTTAATCGATGATAATCTGATGGAAAATACGTTCTTTCTCGGAGAAATCCCTAGTGGAATTGTGATGCTTGAATCTATAAATAGTACCACCTACTCTAATCGATTGCTATGATTGTTCAAATTTTCTATGTCAACTAAGTCAAGTAGAGTAAGGAGGGGAGGAAAATTAAACAAGTGAACTCAATTTCAAAGGTGTTAAACATCCTTCTTTGAAGGGACAACCTCTTATGCTCTCAATCAGTCGGGATCCCTCTTCTGCCCTATGAAATTAACAAGTGACGATGCATAGTTCTATGAACCAAATAAGAAAAATAAATAAAGGGTGAAAGAAGAGAAATGATTCTTGAGCAGGGAGGTGAATCAAGCAATTCCGCCGGGGTACTGTCCAGGCTCAATAGCAGTGGAGCAATGTTTCTGTTCCTGAAGTGACTCTGTCAAGGTACTGTCCAGGCCTTCTGGCAGCAAAGAAACACCAGAGATGAAAACCAATACTCTAATAATCCTTTTCACTTTTGAATCTATATACTCCTCATCCCCAAACGAAACAACTAAGTTAGACTTGTATTTTGTTAGTGTGTCAATGATGAAGAGAATGTAAGGGACTATATCTTTAACTCAAGATAAGTAAAGAAGATATGGTGATCAATGAAATGAAAAATACATCCTGAAGAGTTAGACCTATTTTAGATGATATCAGACCCATACAAAGAGATGGATTTCTACCAATGTCTCATCAAGTGTTGTATCTACTACAACCCCACTCCAAATTTTTTCTCATGCTTTGATTTTGGGGCCTCCCTTCTGTCTACAAAAGCTCACCAATCATTGTCATCAAGTATTCATGATATGTTAAAGAATTAACCTTTTATGTAGCCCTTGTGATGTCTCATTTCATATATGATCTGAAACTTTTAAAGAATAATCCATCTCCCACCTTGATCTTGCAACATTGTCGGTCTTCCCTTCAGAAATTGTGCAATATTGGAAGGAAGTCCAACCTTTAGGATCTGAACTATGCAATTTTGAAAGGCATTCCAATGTTAAGGATCTAAAATTTGCAATGTTGGAAGGCAGGCCAAACTTGAGCTCAGAAATTGTGCAAGGCTGAGAGGCATACCAGTCTTGAGCCCAGAAACTGCGCAAAGCTATTCTTCCCCTCATAAAATGCGCAATTCATTGAGGCAAGGAGTTACCCAAACCCTTGAGTCTTGTAATTACACAATATCCTTTGTTAAATTAAAAGATCAGTTTCCTGAAAAAGTAGACTTGGCATCCCTAAAAAATAGAGTTTCCCAATTAATTTCGAGTTAAGTCCACTAAGCTGCTAATTATGAATTTAAGGAAAGTGGCACTTTTTCCTTGATTTTAGGCATGTGTGTCAAAAACCCTAACCTACCTAGATCTATTTAATAGACACCCATATAGCTCACTTGCACACTTGATCTTGGAGCTCTATCCTACCTAAGGAGATCAAGGAACTTTCAGTTGAGTTTATGGTGTTTTTTCAGGTAAGTTTTGCATGTGTCATTTTTTATCATTTGACTTCTAAGAGTGTTATTTTGCCTGTTTATTTTCGTAGTAGCTGTATTTTTAGCTTATATTAGCTTATACAAGTGTTGTTTCAGTCCGTTCTTCACATTTTTCAAGTGCCACCTTGAGATCTTGCTTTTTTCCCCTGCCAGTTGTCGTTGTTGGGTCACTTTTGCATGTTCATTTTTCCTCTTGCATGTTGGATTTTTGAACTTAGTTTTTGCTGATATATCTTTTCCTTATCCAAATCTACATTCTTTCCTACCCCAACACTCATACCTGTTACTGATTTATCCCTTTCCCAGGCAGATTTGCGTAATCTTGGTCAGCAGTTGTCTCTCCAATTGTGCATTTGACATCTCCAATAGACAAGCTTCCAGCTTTGCCTCTGAGACTATGAAATGCACAGTCACTGGCTTACCCAACTGCATATTGTGCAATCACAAGCCTTAGCCCTCATCCCCAGCCACTGGGACTGCACAATGTGCAGTTCCTTCCCTGAGTTTTCCCAAATGTGACCGCACATTGCACAGTCTCAAGCCTCTAGCTTCCCCCTTGAATCTTGATACTGCGCAATTCACAGTTCATGAGGCTAGTCTCCCACTACCATACCAACAATTGCACAATTTTATCCTCAATGTATGAGTTTTTGCCTTAATCTTGTTGAATATATTGCTTGTTGAAGCTAATTTATGTTTTCCATGAGCACATTTCATCATACACGTACTGCAAATTTTTGAGGTCATCTCTCTCCATCAGTTGATTATCATCATGGAACCCAAGAGATCTGCCGCAAAGGACACCACAGAAAGCAGCACCAGTGAGATAGTTGAGAGTGTTTTTGCCTCTTTTCCAGTATTTTCAGAAACTCAACTACTTATTGAGAAAGACTCAAATATTACATGGCACATAGTGAAAGATGTTTACTCAACAACAAATTTCAAAGAATATCTTGAAGACAAACAAGTTTACATAATGTTCAGAGGTAAGGATTGCACAATGTTGCATGTAGGTATCCATCTATTCCATGTGAAAACATTAAAGGGTTGCCTTTATCATGGCACATTATTTTCATATTATGTATCATTTTCCATAGCCAAAAGCCTACATGGAATCTCAATTCTATGTAGTCACCAACTACTTGAGCACAAAGGATGTCATCAAAGGTTGGGTGAAAGAGTCTTCCAAATTTCACCAGACACCCAACAACACTTACAGGAAAAAATCCACCAGGAAGGAATTTCAATACTTGATAGTTATATGTTGTTGCATCCATGGACAATAAAGTATTGAAGCCTTCCCCAAACGCTAGGAATTTTTTTCGAATCGGGTTGTGAATGAATGAAAACAATTTAACTAGTTGGACTTGTTGATTCAACAGTTGAGGATCCATGTAACCAATGGAAAGAACCCTCCCAAGGGAAAGCAAGCTAGATTTTACATGTCTGCTTATTTTTTGTATGTGATATGTGCTCATAATTATTTTCCTGGAATGAAGTGGACTTAGAACTCCAAAGAACCTGTTGTGCACATCTACTACAAGCTACTTTCAGATTGTAGTCACAAAGGATTCATAGAAAAGTTGATTGATCACTTCATCATTCCATTTTACAGTTTATCTTTGAAGAAGACCCACCTTGTATGTTTCATGAGGTAATGGAAGCAATGTCTCAAGTGGTGGATTGGATTACCTCACCGGATGGCACTTACCTCAGAGTGCTCGGCGGACAAAAGCCTCCACATTAGTTGCCAAGGTATGCCATTGACAAGTTGGTCATGAAAGAAGTGGCCTATCATCTTTCCATAGGTTTGTCAAGAGTATTGCAGAGGAAGAAGAAAGCACATTCGCTTTCTCTTCCCTTGCAAATCAGGTTGTATGAGATCATGAATCTAAAGCTTATTGAGGCCAGAGGCAAGGTGATATAGATGTTTGCATCCAGTCACATGGACTTAAATCTGTATGATCCTAGGAGTGTTTTTAAAATATTCATTTCCAATGGCCGAGCGAGGCTTTTTTCAGACCTGAGGAAGAAAGGATAAATCATTTTTACAATGCAGCAAAGCTCCACCAACCAGTCAGTTTCGCAGGGGAATCACAGGTTACTTGTTAGAAAGAATTCACTTCGAAGGCATAACTAGCATAAAGGCGCAACCCAGTGCATGAAAAGGGTAAGATAAAGGTTGTGCATAGTACCACGAAATAACCATAAGCTGCAAATGGAAATTATACCCAATCATTTTGAAAGAAGGCATAGCAACAGAAAATAAGAGGAAACAAAAGAAGTACGAAGAGGAAATAAAGCGGAAGGAAGAACAAGAACAAAAGAGATTAGAGGAAGAAAAGAAGAGACAAGAAGAAGAAGTATAAATATGGAGAAAAAATGAGGAAGAAGCAACATAGAATCAAGTAAAAGAACAAGAAAAAAACCAACTTCTCGAAGAAGAGAACAAGCAATTGTAGGAGAAGGAACTTCCTCAAGAAATTGAAGATATGATATTAATCCAGGACATGGAGGTGGAACCAGTGCCACTAAACCAAAATGGATATGCCATACTAACCACACAATAGATCACTACTCAGTCTCCCCCCCCCCCTCCGACCGTAGAGCAAGCTCTAAGCGGGTAAGAGGAAATTGCTCCTCTCGATGAGGGTCTAGTGATGGACATATATATCCTGACCTATGATTAGCTATAGAAGAAAATTGTACAAGCGAGAAAGAAACATTTCCCAGATGAACTCACATCTCATGCATTCATCAGAGAAAGGGTGATTATGACAGACACCAGGAGGAATCCAAAATCCATTATTGCATCTAACTTGGCCTTCGCACATGTATCCAAGTCAAACACGAAGTATATCATGGTGGAGAATAGACAAATGGAAAATAACTTATAGGATGCAAGGAAAGAAGTTGAACAACTACAAGAAGACGTCCAGAAAGTAGCTCCCACATAGGAATATCCCGAAGAACTTAAAGAAGCCATACTTGGAGAAGTATCGACATTGGGAGAAAACATGAGAAGGCTCTATGAAGAGATTTTCACCATGCATAAAGAATTTATTTGGTGAACTATTTTTCAGGTAACTTGTTATTTATCTTATCCTCGTGTGTGCCTTCCAAGCCCCTTTTCGTGTTAGAACCTTTCATATATTGCACTTGAATTTCCACAGAGTTATACACTTGTTTGACCAAAGTCACGAATACATCATTCTATGTGTTATCAAAACCAAGGCATAACACTAAAACCCACTATTTCAGCAACTGGGTTCTATTCTGTATGGGGCCCCAAATCCAAACAGTGTGAGGTCTAATTGGGACTTCATATTGGGGATACCCCCTGAATGTTGGCGGGTCCAAAACTGTCAACACCTCATTAATATCAATTTTAGCCTAAAGTAGTTACCAAGGACAACTCTTATGTTTGTCAAATATCCCATGTGAATTCAAGCTTGAATACATTGTGTTTCGTCCTTGTAACACACACAACATAACAATCTAACTTCATTACATATTGATTCATTAATCCAAAACTATTAATGATGTTGATCCCAAATTATGACATTTGTTAGGGGATGTGTTGCCACGTCCCCCAACATGTTGGGAAGATGGGGTGGTGGAAACTCACCTCCTCCCTCTCTCCACTGGTCACCTGGATCCGAGATGTTAGTTAGAATGCTATTTATTTTTCTATGTGGTTCATCAAACCCAAATATCAGTGGTCGCTACATCCAGGGAATATTTGTACCAGGAAGATCCACCTGAAGGGATCACTTCTTGTCGACTGAACCATGGAGCCTAACCTTGAGAGTGTCGAGAGAATTGAATCCATTTCCTCTCAATAACAAAGGTGTTTTAATAACAGGGACTCGACCAATTGCGCTAACCCTTGGCACTTAGTTAGAATGCTATTATTAAGATATATATTTATTAATTAATAATTTTTTTTTTATGTAATTATCAAAATTTTATTTATTTTTCAAATAATAAGTAACTAAAAAAAATTGATTTCTTTTTATTAAATAATTTATTAAAATTTATCTTCTGATCGGAATGTGGCCACTAGAAAATATCAGAGAAAGAACGAGGGTATGACCCCTCTGCCACCTTGACAACACAAGGGAGGGAAGGAGGCCAACCCATGCCACCTGAATCACCATTATGACAGTTAATTCCACACTCGGGATGATACTTTCCTATTCCAAAGCGGGAAGGATGATCTTGCCTCCAAATACATTATCAAGCTTTTCTTCTATCCCATTTTCACCTAAACTAATATATCTACATGATGAGTTGAACCTATATTTTTCCAGACATTTATTTATTGCGAAGGTGGTTTCCCTCACCTCTCATACAGAGTTTCTTGGTCCTCCTCTTAGAATTTGTGCAAAGAACCATCAAATGGCCCATCAACTATCCAATATTATGAATCTCCTTTGGAAAAATCAAAATCAAGTCTCTTTAGGAGACCCCTGAGCTCTGATTGATGTCTCAACTTCTCATTAACCAGCTATGGTCTATCTTACATATCTTTTTCGAGGCATGTCTTAGCTTGTTTATTTAGTTCTATATATCTATCAGTCAACAAATTTTTGCTTGTGGATGTGCTTGGATTTCTAAGCCAACTTAGCTAGATATACTTTTGCATCTTATATTTTTTGTTATGTGGTCTATTTTGGCTCGAAATTTTTTTTATTTCATCGTTGGTTTGATTTCCTCGGTAGCAGATAGTGGTAGGAAGTGACTATAATATATTTTGATCTCTAGTTGAGAAATGAAATATTTATTTAAAAAAAATAGAAAAAATCTTTACCAATAAAAAATATTAAAAATTATATTTGTATTTAATTAATATAAAAATTTTCTTTTACAAATTTTAACTACTTTTAAAATTGTATAAAATTTTAAAATTTTAACTCTTTAAAATTACTTAAAGTTTTAAATTTTTAAATAAAATAAGTAAATTTAACATTTTTTTTGCTGTAAATTTTGCCCATAGATTTCTATTAATAACCAAAAAGGATTACAAAGATAAAACTTTATGTCCACACTTTCTATTCAGAAGACTATTCAAACAGTCATTTAGCCAAGGTATATATGCATGAAAATCCTTGGAGATACATCCAATAAACAAAACTATAACTGCGAGACCAAAAATATTAACCTAAATCTAGAACATTTTTGATAAAACAAAATTTCAAAAGTAGGATAGCTACCAATAACTGGAAATAGACTATTAAATTAGTGTTCAAAAAATTATACATAATGGAAATGTTAGTCCAAAATGATCGCTGAAGAGAGAGGAGGGGAGTTGTCATTTGTAGTGTGCAGTGGAGGAATAATGTTTACAGGTGGCACATTGGATCACTGAATCCTCATCCCAGTGAGCATTTTATTTTGTCCTTGAGTCAAAAACCATGAACCTTTCCACTCAATTTAAATGGAACACTATATCATCGAGGTCATATCTAATGTCCCTCATGAGTCTCTTGATATCCTCTTGTCTGAAAAAGAGCTTGTACTACCTGTTTGTCCCATATTACCATGCTAAGCAATGTTTCCATATGCCAATGTAGGGTGATGGAATGGAGAAAATGTAGTATTCTTTTCCTAAATTTCCTGGGATTGGGTACACATTTTAGAGAAATACCACTAACTTCATAATCTTTATAGTACATTTTGTCCCCAAACTCCCTTGCTTCCAAATGCAAGATCTCCTTTAAAAATTCTCGTGGAGATGCATCAAATAAGTTAGCTATTGATTCCCAACCAAATAGGCAATGATGTTTGGATGAGGATGCACATCAAGCACCTCCTTGGCAATAGGGATGTCGTCGCGGTGTCATTCCCATAGGTAGCCTACCAACAAAAAAACACACGACTGAGACTCCAAACTCCTGAGATAATAAGAAACTATAAGAGTGCTCCCTAGACCTTTGGAGAAGGTTGGAGAGGGATATGTGTAAAAAATGGTAGAGTAAGGGATATTTGAACATCGAAGAAAAATACCTTTGTAGAGCTGACACAGACTAGTTGTGGAAAATTGATAGAGGGACAGGCAATCCTAGACCAAGGCCACTGCATCGTTTGTAGGCAAATTTGAGAAAAGTAGATTGATTACAATTGCGTAAGACCACATGTTCCCTAGGAGACTAATACTCACCACAACATAACTTCCGCAAGATCCTGAATACTTGAAAACAAAAACATGAGAGGGTTTGTATGAATTTTATATACCAGAGGGTGACAAAAGTAAAAAAACATATCAAAACCAGACCGAGAAATTTCCTTGATACAATACACTACATACTAGTACTGGAAAATTGAAAGAAATGTCTGCCAAGTCAGAATTGTGGGAGGTTGCAGTAGGAAGCACTGGAAACAATTAAAAGATGGGAATTGATCAAGAATTGTGTAAGAATAACACAAAAAACATGGACACCATAGATATTGTAGAAACAAAATCAACATCTAACTGATTTTTCCACAGTGACAAGGGACAGGGGTATGGGTACCGAATATTGCAAGACGAGAGAGTACCAAACCAGTAAGAGAGTGTGAGGTTTGGAGAGAATACCATGTTTAACCAATGTTTCGTCCACTGTGGCCTTTTGAGACCACAGACAGTAGGGGGGCCTCAATAATTGAAGAACATCGATCACATGATGACCCTTCTTCCGCCACCCTGAGCTCACGAAAAAATGTGTATAAATAATTGTTAGCGAAAGGTCACAACCATCACAATTAAAAAATGACATCTACAAATTTTGCGGCAGTAGGCATGTGTACCACAGAATCCAAGTTTTCTCCATCCCGAAGAAGTAACCGAGGATGAGGTCATAAATGAGAATTCCTTCATTATCTGTACAAGGTCCTGTGAAAACCAATCCGAAATGGGAGAGGTGTGCCATGCCTGTGAAGACTAGATAGGTTCCTTTAACCCGAAAAATTCTCCAAACAAAAAACTTTATATGTTTCATGCGACCTTTAATGCGACGAGACCTAGGTTGATGGCTCCCATAGTGCAAGCCAAGGAGGCGCCACACATGGCCCATGCTAGGCCATGTGGAGAGACAAGATATCTCCTCGTGTGCCGACACCTTCGACTCCATACAGAATCCCCACATGAAAATAATGATGTCGACCAAAACAAAACTTTTGACAAGAGATGACATGCCAAAGACTTCTTACGAAACTATCCCGACAACCTTGTAAAAATCCCATTGGGGATTTGAGGTGCATGTTTGTATTTATCTTTGTGAACCCAGTGATTTACTGCCTGGAGGCCTTCTCTATTAACCAATTCATACCACGACACGCCAATGGATACTTTCCCTCTTGAGCTACCCCAATTTTCCAAGATATCTGCCACCTTATTCTCGTCATGCCACATATGCTAAATGATCACATAGTCTAGTTTACTCAGTAAGGATTTGATGTTAACTAACACCTCTTTTAATTTTCATGAATGAATCATCTTATCAGATGTGTAACCTGCTATTAAATTTCTTACACAATTGATCACAAGTTGGGAATTCCCGTTGATCTGGAGAAAACAAAATCCTTCTCTTACTCATATCTGAAGGCCTTTCTCCAATGTAATGAATTCCGACAAATTATTTGTAGTTTTCCTAAATGAGAGAGTGTATATATGAATTGGGTCCAAATTCTCATCTCTAAATATGAATCCCAATGCAGCATCTCTAGGTTTTCCCTTTGAGGCACCATCGAAACTGATTGTAATAAAATATTTAGGTTGGGGGGGTGGAAGGTACTTGAAATAGAGATTTCCTTTTTTTCTTGGCCCAATAAAGAGATTTGTATGAGGTGGATAGTGTGTATTAAGGCCCATAAGGATTAGTGCCTCATAATCATCGATATTTTCATGTTGTACATCAGGATGGGACACCAAAACCATCTCCCTGATGTTTTTAATTATGATTTCTTGTAATATGGATATGGGCCTATGCCTTCGGTCAAAAATTCTTAAGTTCCTCTCCTTCCATACATTCCAGAGCGTAAACCCCAAAGTTAAAAGTAAAGCTTTAATTATGATAAGGTTCTTAAAATTTCTTCGAAACCAATTTTCTATCAATGTCTTTGTATCTATTAGAGTATCTAAGACATCGTGAAATTTATTTCCTACAAATTCCCACATTTTCCTGGCATAAGAGTAGGTGAGAAAAAGGTGGTTGATTGATTCCTAACTTGTGAGCATGGCATGCACATTGAGGGACCCTAAAAACCTTTCCTGTGAAGAGGATCCCAAGTTAGTGTGTGCCCCCAAGCCAACAACCGTAGAAAAGTGGAAGTTTTTGGCCAACCATAAATGTTCCAGATTTTGTGCCATGGGGTGGTCTTGTGATAACCTGAGATATCTGCTATGGATTTGTAGGCTTCTTTGACTGTGAACGTTCCAACTGGTTGTATTACCCACCACAATCTATCATGTTTAGTAGATATATGTATGTTTCTTTTCATGAGTATTTGGTAAAATTCCTCCCAAGGGAGGTTAGCCCTCATATGTTTCCAATCACTAGTTGGTCTCCACTGTCACCATCCCTTCTTATTTATTGAAGGACTCCAATAATCTGCCACTTAAGCGGATATTTGGGCTTGGGTAAAATTTATAATTGATTGGAGTTGCTCATTTTGCGACAACAGTGGATATCGTTGCCAAGAATCCTCCCAAAATAAAGTCATCCTTCCTCCTCAAATATCCCAAAATGCCAATTTTGTCATTGCATCCTTCATTGATTGTACCCAGTTCCAGACCCCTGAACCTTTAATTATGACATCATGATGTAATTTTTCCACATGTGAGTACAATGGCAGGTATTTACGATACCATATTTTCTTCCAGATTTGAGGACCTCCCTGAATCCACAATCACCATAACTTCATAGTGTGGGCTTTGCTAGTAAGAAGAGGGTATCGTAAACCTAAAATACCACTCCTTTTTGGAGTGATCAACTTTTACCAGCCTACCAAAGCTCATTTGTGGGTTTTTGTCAAACCTTTCCATAAAAAATTATTCCATAGCGATCTTAATTGCTGACACGCAGTGATGGGGATATGCATTATTGATAGTTGATAATTTGGTAATGCATGTAAAATCAATTTCATTAATATGAGACGACCTGGTAAATTAAGAGTCCTGTAAGTCCATTTATTTACCTTTTGACAAGATCTTTCCAGTAAGTCTTCCCATGTAGATGCTCTGTTATGAAATAATACTAAAGGGATCCCCGGATACTTGGATGGTAGATGATCTCTTGGGAATCTAAGAGTTTGACTTAAACCAATCTGTAGTAACTACAGACAACTAAAGAAGAACATTTTACTTATCCATATATACTACAATACCTGAAGCTTCCATAAATATTTGTAAGATCCTACCTATTATTTTCACTTTTCCTCTAGTTGGTAAGCCAAATAGTATAACATCGTCCAAAAACTCTTGGTGGGTGATGGGAATATAAGGCCCATATAAACAAATACCATGGATATATCTCAATTCTCCAACATTTTGAAACATTTGAACAATTCCTTCCATAGCTAAGATAAATAGGAAGGGTGATAGAGGGCCACCCTTCTTAATCCCTCTAGATGTGGAGAAAGTCTGTGAAGGTGAGCCATTTATCGGAATCTCAAAAAAAATAGATGAGACAAGGGATCCCACCCATTCAATCCATTTTTCAGAAAAAACCATAAGCTCGAAGAACATGAAATAAGAATTCCCAACTGTTTCTACCATAGGCCTTTGATAAATCCAATTTTAAAAGAATACCTGGCGTTTAGATACCTTTAAAGAGTGAAGGATTTCTTGCACTACAATTACCCCATAAAAAATTTGGCGGCCTTGCACAAAACCTGTTTGAGTTGGTGATACTAACAGGGGAAGAAGTGGTTTCAATCGATTAATGATTATCGTGGTGATAATTTTATGTAACACATTACATAAAACAACTGGTATAAAACCATCTGGGCTGTCAAAGAAACCTACCTTGGGGATTAATGATAGAAATGTAATGTTGACTGCTCGATGCAAAGATCTTGATTGTTTAGATTCTTTAGATACCTCTTGGATTTCTTGACCTAAGAAACCCCAACTTGCCTGGAAGAAGTCTGTCATAAATTCGTTCAGACCAGGTGCTTTATTCCTAGGCATGCTCATAACCACTAATTCGAACTCAAACATAGTTATTGGCCTCATTAATGCATTGTTCTACTCCCTACTGATAACTATTGGGATGTGGTGTATCACTACATTGAAAACTTCATGTATTTTTTATTTTCTCTATGACTGTAAATTTAACTTTATTTTATTAAAAAATTAACCTTCTTATGAAATATTTCTTCCACTCAAAAATACAAGAACGCTTGCACTTCTTAAATGTACCTTAAACCTATTAAATCACGAGAGATATAAAAAAATCAGGTGTAAAATTTTCATGGTTAAAAAAACTAAAAGAGATTTATATTATTAAAATAATATGATTATATATATATTATTATTATAATTAATTATTATATTTAATTTTTATTATTATTTTTGTTGGTAGTAGATATTGCATTGGTTTTTTTTGTCAAATTCGTATTAGTTTGGGTTTGATGCAGGCTCGGGTGCAAAAAAATTAAGCTACAATGTTAAACTATAGAATTTTCGCAATTGTTTTTGGTCAAACCCAAACTAATACGAATTTGACAAAAAAAACCAATGCAATATCTACTACCAACAAAAATCATAATAAAAATTAAATATAATAATTAATTATAATATATATATATATATTATAATTAATTATTATATTTAATTATTATTATTATTTTTGTTGGTAGTAGATATTGCATTGGTTTTTTTTGTCAAATTCGTATTAGTTTGGGTTTGACCAAAAACAATTGCGAAAATTCTATAGTTTAACATTGTAGCTTAATTTTTTCGCGCCCGAGCCTGCATCGCTCTGCAACCTGATTGCATTTGCACACAGGGTTTCTAGCTATTGTGTTAGGGTGGTGCAAGATCGAGGTGCCTGCACTAGCTTGGGACTGATCCAGTGGATGAAGTTCAGGCCCCTCCCCTTCCTCCTCCTCCTGAGTTCAAGGCTTTCAAGTAGTTGATCGCTTCTCGGCCGAAAAATAAAATTCAACTTGCCTCCAAGTTCGTCAAGAGATTGGATGAGATCCCCTCGGTGGCTCTTCTGCTTGAGGGACCGATGAAGGTTGCCATCTCCCTTGCAAAACGTGTGTTGGTCGGGCAGTTCAATAGGCTATGGCCTTCACCAAAAACTACAGAAGCCTAGATCAATAAAAACTAGAGGCCTCTCATTCCAAAGAGTGTCACCTCTTACCTTCTGGGGCGGGGTTTATTTTTGTTTGAATTCATATCAAAGGACAACAAGGACTTGATCTTTAGGAACAGACCCTATTTCATGGGCCCTCAAGGTCTGTATCTAAACAGATGGACCCCAGACTTCGACCCTTCGGAGGATTCCCAACTGCTGTTCCAGTTTGGGTCAGACTCTCGAACTTGCTGGTTCATTGGTGGAACTAGGAATCAATGCAGCAAATCGGCAATGCCCTTAGGAAGTTCATAGATAGGGCTAACAACAAGGATAATTATGATTGTGCTAGAATATGCGTGGAGGTTGACCTCGAAGTTGGGCTGCTGGAAGCTATCAAGCTCACGATTGGAAACTAGACCCATCTGCAGAAGTTGGATTATGAACAAATGTAGTTCAAATACCGTGGATACCATGAGTATGGCCACTTCGTTAAGAACTACCCCAAAAATGCAGGCCCAGAAAAGGAGAAGGAACAAGGATGACATCAAGCCAAGAAATCCAGAACTAGCCTTAGGCCAGGGCCAAATGGAAAAGGAGCTGGGAAAGGAAACGGAAGTACTGAAAACTCGGGGAGCATTCCTAAATCCAAACGCATCCTGAAAGGTCAAGAGAAAAAATTTGCGCCCTTGAACTCAGAGACAGAGGAAGTCCAAGAAGTCGACCCAAGGGATCTGCAGAATGATCTTCAAATGCAGGAAGCCCCCGCATCTCTGAAGAGTGGTGATCCTCCTGGAGAAACACAAAAAGATATGGAGCCTACCTTGAGGGTGAAGACCTTGATTCAGAAGAGTCAGAGGAAGATGGAGAAAATGGGGATTCACAAGCCTCGGTCAGAAGATCCACTAGGGGAAGGAAAACCTCCAGGGAAAAAATAGAACAAGAAACCTACAAAGAGATGCTGCAAGGGAGCCAACCGACTCTGGAAAATATGTTGGCAAGAAACCCTAAGACAAACAAAAACCAAGGCCAGGGCTCCAAGGGAGCCCTCTCGGCCTAAAAAAAAAAGTAATGAAGATCGTCTCCTCGAACTGTAGAGGGATGGGGAGCAACTTAAAATAGGAAGCAATGAAAAATTTAACAAGATTGGAAAAGCCAAACATTCTTCTCATCTAGGAGACCAAATTGGAGGAAAGGGATTTCCTTCACAAAGGAAAATAGTTTTAGGGAAAAGGAGGAGGTCTTGTTGTCTGCTCTAGAGGCACCTCAGGAGGGTTGGGAATTCTATGGAATGAGACATGTGTTGAGAAAATCCAGGATAAACTCAACTCAAATTGAATTTTTGCTCAGTTTATGCATCATGATACCAAAGAGATAGTGAGTCTTTTCAACATTTATGCCCTGGTCAGCCTGGGAGAAAAAATAAATTGTTGGAAGTCCATTAGGGACCTAGCAAATGATATTTCGATGGAAAATTTCATTCTTTCTGGAGACATGAATATTACCTTAAGCTATGGGGAGATGCACGGGGGCAGCATTGTGAGGGATCCAGCCAGGGAATGGGTGGAAGAGCTCATTGTTTCGGGGAAAATCACCCTAGAGGTTTGTTGGGCTAAAAACCTCCATAGAGCAGGGCATGCTACTCAAGAAGGACTCACACAACCATACATGTTCATGAAAAAGTAAATAGAGCAGATCAAGGAACTTACCCATAGGTCCTACGGTTGAAGCAGATCCCGCGGGGTCCTAACCCCCAGCAACCCTTCTTCCTTATTAACCTGAAAGACAAGAAGAAACAAGCACGAAGAACTGGTTTTACAGCATATATCTACTCTAAATGTTAGTGAAATCCATGTGCAACATTAGATAAACCATAATAAATGCTTAAATAACAATATTCTCATATATGCAAGCGGACACTAACACGTATATTTCGGGAACAAGATGGTTCTTCTATATTATAAATAGCATGTACAGAAATAACGAGTGGAGAGATCACCTGAATCCTTCCACGATCTTCGAGCAGACCGTCGTCCGGATCCGTCCCGCCCTTGCCTCGTTGAGATTCCTTCCGAACTGGTGCATACGAGATGACATATAGACAGATGAGCATCTCCAGGAAACAAGGGTTTCCTGTAATGAACTGGGAAGTGCAGGAGGCACGGGAATTCAGAATTGGATAGAGGATTCCAACAGAGTATAATATCAATAATTTCTCTCTCCCTTAGGCCATACACATGAGGGGCTTTTATACTCCCTCAAAGTAGTTTCAACAGTTGGAAACAGTTGGCCACGTGCTAGGGTGGTTGAACTACCAGAGTAACCATCAACCCAGCCCGAAAATAGGGAATTTTAATATATTTTTTAATGATTTTAATGGCATACGCGGAAAAGTACATGTGGACTCACGTATACATGCGGAAAAGTCTGGGCATAACCGCGTATGGGGATTTTTACACTGTTTTTTAGTGAATTTTGTCCAAGTCTGTAGGAATGGGTGCCCAAAGCCATAAAAGCAATCATGAATCATATGAAGGTGAGAAATGATGCTATAATAGATGCCCCCTAATATATGAGGTCAGAAGGGGTACATGATGGCCGAAATGTATTATGCACATAGAAAGAACTTCGCAAGGACAAGAGAGGACTTCACCAGATTTCAGCCTGCCAAAAACCAATGAAATAAAACAGAGAGTCAACTCATGCTGAGGCGGGCATACCCATGCTCAGTCCAAAAATACATCATATAGAAAGTAGTGAATAGATCCAACATGTATACAAGTATAGCTGAACTGAAAGTACACAATGAATCATCTGAGCATGGCCCGGAAGTGTAAGTCTGAATCAATGTCCAAGTATCACATATAGAAATCTGATCAAAGATGCTGCAACTGGATGTCTGATCAAATAAGTAACTGAATCTCCAAGTACCAAATCATAAGGGGTGGAACAAACGGTACTATCACGCAACTCGAGAGCCAACATATAAGATGCTGCTATACTGAACTGCAACATATAAGGGTGGATGGCATCACTGGCAAAAACTGAATGGACTGTCAAAAGTGAACCGAGAAATGCTGATGCAACTCGAGGTCTTCACTGATCACTATGGCACAATTCTACACAATGGGAATAAATGAGCTGAAGTCGACCATGTGAGAAATCGTTGGATTACCGGTCAATGATGTATACCATTAACCAACGCGAGACAACCCACCAATAATGAAAATGAGTGTCAAGGTGCCCTAGTACAATCTGACAAGTGCGAATGAATGAGTTGAAGTCAAACACTTGAAAGAATCTACCAATCAGGAGGCAATGATGAATCCCCACTGTCGATAGCGAAGAGTCTGCCACTGATGACTACAAACCCTAAGGTACTGAAAAAAAGACTCTAGACCTTATTCCCAGAGCAATGAGTCGGAGTCGATGGGAAAATATCTGCTGGAAGGAAGGCATTAAGGCATCCCACATCACTCCAGCGCGAGTGTAACCCGTAGGCCAAGATTTGGAAGGAATCGGACGAAGTAGAGTGACAGAACCAAAACTGAAGTACGTTTCTGACATGCACAAGATGAAGCTAGTGCACGGAAGAAACCCTCTGAACCAACCGATAATGAAAGCTGACACAGAGGCGAGAAATCCACCGATAGGGTCAAATGGAAATCAAGGTCCTGCATGAATCCCAAGTGTGATAATGTGTGATGACGTCGAACACAGGGGAAACCACTCAGTCAAAGACCCATAATGATAATCAAATGCTGAGCACAAGGTCACCTATCAATGATGGAAATAGGGCCAGGGTGCAGCTCTAGGTTTTCTCTCAGAGCAATGTGTCGTAGTCGATAAGAGACAAACCTGCCGGCAAGAAATCAATGGGGACCTTCTCAAACCAGCACGAGAAAAATACCAAAACATCTGATGTGATAGAACAAGATACTGACAAAACCGGGAAGGCCGACTGAATATTGAGTCAAGAGACACCGCAGAATGGCCGACTCTGGTTATACTTCCCTTGAACAAAATCACGACTCATGATGACCATGGCAGTAAAAGGTGACACTGTATAAGTCTGTTATGTAGAAGGCAGAACAAACTCTCCATATTATTGGAAGAGATAACCAACCGGGGGAGGACTGACAAGTGAAACAAGGTAAAGGCTGAACCTAGGTCAAAACTAAAACCATCCCAAATGAAGGAAATATATAAGTATATGTGCTTTGTTCAAGGGCGACAAACTGACTCTGTACTGCCATCAAAACAACGAAGATACATCCCGTTCCCGCTCTTTTTGTTATATTTGATTTTTTTGTCTTTTTCATATAATAAGCCTGAAAAAGAATAAAAGAATGCTATGGTACAATGGATAGAACGAGTATCAAGAAACAGATGCACTAGTTCCTAGGACTGGAACGATCCTATGCTCAATGCAAGGTGGCGGAAACTGGTAAGCGATACTCAAAGGAATGTTCCATCCATGGGAAAAAAGGGTGTCAAGTCGCGATAGCTAAGTGCATGCAATGGTTAACTTGTACAGATAGGCAAGGTCAAAAGTTGGCTTAAACATCGAGTCCAAATGAAGCCGGCTAAAGGCCAGGATAAACAAGTAGCCAATATGCAATGCAGTAATACAACTTAACGACACCAGGGAGCCTCTAGGGTAATAGCCAGAAAAATGATAGTGAGGAAGAAGAAGAATGAAGTTTCAACACATAAGTCATGGCGGGACTAAAGAGGACTCCCGAGCCTACATAAAACGCAACATGGGAAACAAGTGATAGTGAGGAACTAACTAGGAAGCCCATGTAAAGGAAGGCTCTACCACCAAGTCATGATTAAATAATCGGCGAGTGAAATGGGTGTAATAGTCATGACCTGATGGGATCGACCCTATGGCAAGTGATTAGTATGGAGGCTAGTATGCAAGATGCAGCGGAAAGTGATTTCCCTAACCTATATGCCAGTGAAGATCATATACCTGCCGTGACGAGTCAGTAATCATGGATCAAAAAACCGGGAAAAATCTCAAATTCGTCAAAATGTACCTGAAAACATACCAAACTGGGCACTTCCAAGCATCTGGGTTATGCAGCTTAAGATAGATTGAAAAAATAAGCATAACAAATTTTTGCAAAAATTTTCAACTTTTTGGGCATAAATAGACAAATTACCTCATATTTGGTTCATTATTACATTGCTGATTTGGAAAAAAGTGCTCTGGAGCAAAAAACTTCTTTCGTCAAATCAGGAGCAACCGACCGTCAAATCGCATCGAATTCGTCAGGTAAGCTCATCAATCATCCTTGCAAATGAAGGATTTATTGAATTTTGCCAGGATGAAAAATGCGTAGCTAATGAAGGATTTATTGAATTTTTCCAGGATGACCATCTCATAGAGAGAGCGTGAACACAGTGCAATTGATCAAGAAGTCATGCAAGATCGAGCATCGCTAAATATTCTTCGGAATTGCGGATTGCTCAAGTTTTTCAAAATGCCAAATATGAAAAGCAATGTCCGGTTGCTAGAAATGCTCGTGAATTATTGGGAACCGGAAGAGGACTGCTTTATGATAGATCAGATGCCAGTACGCATTGAAGTGGAAGACATATATTTTATCACTGGACTCTCCCAGAGGGGGGAACCAGTAGACTTGCACGGGAAGCCCTTGGGGGGGCTAACCGTGGAAGATTACGTCCACGTGTACTGCGTAGAGGGTTCCAAGAAAGTTGGAACTCAAATTGCAATTAAAGATTTAAGGGATTTTCACATGAAAATCCTCCTTTTCACCATTGGCAGAGTGGCAGGATCTGCCTCCCTACACCAGGCGTCCAGGACGCAAATGAGCATAGCAGTGGAATGCTTAACTCATGTATATGATTGGTGCATAGCCCTATTACTGAACATGAAGCAACAATTGACCTCAATCTGCCAAGCAAAGAAAAAACACTTTGGATACGGTACAATTTTGATGAAATTCTTCTTTGAGAAGATACCAGCATTGAGACCCAGAGTAATCTCTACCATCAGCAGCCCGAGAGACCCAAGAATTGCCCGTTGGGCAGACATGATGAAGAGATTAGGGGGAAGTGAAGTTCCCCGGACCACTTGGGATGATGAATTCTTCCTTTCGTGGGGAGAAAAAATCATCGCTGTGGACGACTATCCCTATGTCGGGATGGACTTTCGTGGAGATCCAGATCTTGTTCTTCCACCAGGCACAGCATGGGGCACAGTCGGTAAGTTTGCAAATTTTTTTTACTTATATAATTTTTTGGATTTTTTCAAATATGTATGAAAAAATGAAAAACAAACATGTTTTTGATTGGATTCATAATGACTTACAATGTAAACATGATCATGATACAGATATTGGACCAGTTCGACCTGAGGGTTTCCCGCGACACAAGCGTTGCAGGGGCGAAGCAGATACAGTGGATTCAGACCGGACCCTCCAGGTTGTACAGAGGAACTTGGAGGGGTTAACCCGCCAAATACCTATGGCTGTCGTGGAAGATCTGCCGGAAGCCTTCCAGAGACGGGTGGTAGGAGTGCCCCGAGACTGGGTACGGTTATTCCGCCGAGTTGCCACCGCGATCATGTTCTATAGGAACACGACTTCTGGGCAGGGACCTCAGGAGTAGATAGATATTATGTATCAAATGACTGTATATATATATATATTTTTTTTTTGAGACTGAACATGATCGGGCATAAGCCCAAATTTTGTATGACCTTATGGATCTAAATTTTGTAAAGTTTTTGAACACTCTGATGATATATATACAACGATGTTTGATGTGATGTGATAAATGTATGATGTTTTTTATGATTAAATTTTATTGTATGGAATGATTGATATGCCAATCCAGTGCCTGATTAGCTAATGAGTCTGCCAACCAATTGTCAGCTCGAGGAATATGAATAAAAGTTAAAAATTTAAATGATCTTTGTAACAAACGTACCCTCAAGAACAACCGTAGTAAAAATGGATCTCGAATCCGATAAGTATTGTTCAACTGCGACACCACCAACTGAGAGTCCAAGAAAACTACCAATGAATCAACACCCAAAGATATTGCCTCCGAGAGTAGATAAAAAACTGCAGTGTATTCTGCTATATTATTGGAAGCAGGGCCAATGCAGACCCCTCTTGATACTAACAGTTGACCGGAAGGATAATGAAGCACCGAAGCCGCGGAAGCTAAGTTCCGGGTGTGTCTACTAGCACCATCGGCGAAACCAAAATGATTCATGACATCTGACACAACCTGCCAAAGCAGATCAAAACATCACCAACTCATCAAAGATCGAAAATCAACCAGATATGTACAAAGCAAAACTACTATATACAAAAGCAACATGCCAGGCCGAAGCCTAGGCATAATACTTCTTCAAATAGAGCCCATTTCGGGGCTCCGACAACTCGTTCCCTTTGAAATCAACCAAGGTATACGCTCCTTTCTTAAGGACTTTTTTAACGATGAAGGGGCCATACCACATAGACTTAAACGTTCCTGCCCCCAGGGCATCTTTTTCTTGGGCATAGACCAAAACAAGGTCACCTTCCGAAAAAACCCTGGGTTTGACCGCCTTATCGTACTGAACTTTAACTCGGTTTTTATGTGCTTCATTCATCGTGGCAGCATCCCGACGCTGCTCATCGAGATGTTCCAAATGAAGGAGTCATTCTTCAAGACTAGTAGTGTCAGGATGAAGTTCAACAGTTAACTTAAGAGAAGGAATCTCGCATTCAATGGGAAATACAGATTCCAACCCATGCACTAGCTGAAACGGAGTAAAGCCAGTTGCAGTTTTCACTGACGTCCTGTATGCCCAAAGTGCAGGATATAGCATAATATGCCAGTTGGATCTAGCTTTATCAATTATCCTTTGAAGAATTGTCTTCAAGGACTTATTCACGGCTTCCACTTGCCCATTGGCTTGAGGATAATATGGAGATGAATGCTCCTGCCGAAAACCCAATTTGAGAGCCAACTCAACCATCATACTATTCTGAAAATGACTCCCATGGTCAGTGACAATCTCTCTAGGAATACCAAAATGAGCGATAACCTGGTTGAAAAGGAAAAGAGCTGCAGTCTCACCATCATTCCCAAAAGTAGGCATAGCCTTGACCCACTTCGTAAAGTAGTCTACTGCTACGATAATGTACTTGTGACCTTTAGCTGAAGGCGGGTTACAAGTAGTATAATCAATACCCCACTTTGTAAAGGGACCGACAGTAATGACTGGAAAAAGCGGAGCTGGATGAGCGCACATTTTTCGAGTATAAACTTGACACGGATGACACTTTTTGACCGACTCCATACAATCCTTGAAAATCGAAGGCCAAAAGTACCCAGCACGCAAGATCTTTTGGGTTGTAGAAAGCCCAGATAAATGACCACCACAAGCTCCACTGTGGCAATCATTCAGCACAGCCTCAGCTTCTTCGAGAGTTAAGCAACGTCTCAGGATTGAATCAACCCCTCGACAGTATAAAGCATCACCAATAATCAAGTAATTCTTAGCCAAGTGACGCAACTTACGATGCTCATCTTTCGAAAAAGTAGAGGGAAACTTCGCAGTCTGAAGATACACAATGATATCTCCATACCAAGGATCCTGTGAAGAGATAAGAAACAAATGTTCATCCGGGAAGGATTCATCATAGATCATCTCTTCTCCACAGGGCAACTCGGAGATCAATTCCGCGAAAACTAATGATTTCTTGGACTTGGCAGACATAAACTCAAGATCAAACTCCTGCAAAATCACAATCCATCTATTGTATTTGCCCCCAATCACTCGCCTACTGAGGACAAACTGAAATGGATTGGTTGCTGCCAAAACATAAGTTTTTTGAAGAATAATGTAATGTCGGAGTCGCTGCACAGCATGAACTGCTGCTAAAGCTAACTTTTCTATCGGAGTGTACCGGAGTTCAGGTCCTACCAAGCCTCGACTAAGGTAGTATATAACATGCTCTGTAGGAGCATCATCCTCCTGAACCAGAACCATACCAATAGTAGATTCTGCTGTTGCCAGATACAAAAGGAAATCCCTGCTATAATCAGGTGGACTCAATAAAGGAGCAGAGGTCAATGCTTTCTTCAAAGCATCGAATGAGCGTTGAGCGAAGTCATCCCAAAGAAATGGAACTCCCTTCTTCAACAATCTCATAAATCCCTTTGTAACTTCAGCATAATTTAGGATAAATCTCCGAAGAAAATTAGACTTTCCTTGTAGACTTCGAAGCTGACGGATAGAGGACGGGGGAGGCAACCGAAGTATTGCCTCAACCTTGAAGGGATCTATCCTAATCCCTTCCTTAGACACAATGAATCCCAATAACCGACCGGATGTAACTGCGAAAACGCACTTGTTCGGATTCAATCTAATCTTGTAGAAACGACATCTTTCAAATATTTTCCGGAGGTGAGCAGGATGATCCATCCTCTTTCGAGAATGAGCAGCTAAATCATCCAAGTACGCCTCGATAATCTTTTTGATGTCGTGGAAGGCATATGACATGGCCCGCTGAAAGGTAGCCCCAACATTTTTAAGACCAAAAGGCATCTTCTTGTATGCAAAAGTACCCCAGGGACAAATAAAGGCAGTCTTATGCTGATCTTCAGGACAGATAGTAATCTGATTATATCCGGAGAAACCGTCCATGAAGGAGAAAATCTCATTACCGACACACTCGTTAATGATCTGATCGATAAATGGTGTGTGGTAATTATCTTTAGGACATTCCTTATTTAGGTCTCTGAAATCGATGCAAACTCGAATCGTTCCTTGCTTTTTATCTAAGGGAACGGGATTTGAAACCCATTCAGTCAAAGGAACAAGGAAAATGAATCCCGCCTTAAGCAGCTTCTCAACCTCATCTTTGATAGCTACTGCCTTCCTAGGATTGACCGGACGAATTTTTTGCCTCACCGGCTTAGCGTTTTCATAAGTCTTGATCTCATGCTGGACAATAGATGGATCTATTCCAGGAATTTCCTCATAAGACCAAGCAAATACATCCCTATACTCTTTAAAGAGCTCGGGGTAAATTTGAATCTCTTCACGGGAACATTCAGCTTCGATGAAGACATTCTCAATAATATTGGGATCCCTGGAAATGTTCACCGGGATAGTAGGAGAAATCACAGCCATGTTCCCTTCAGCATAAACCTGTGTTGGTGCTAAAGGGTTCAAGACTGGGTGAACAGGACCAGGAGACGGAGGACTTGGAAAACTCGTTTCAACTTCGCTCAAGTCAGGTAAAAAGTAAGACCGATGATGCAAATAATCCCATGGTCTATCTATACCAGTCATGGCTTCCAGGATGGCCTCTTCAGATGGAAGAGTGGTATCAAGGCAATCCTGGGCCGAAGAAGAACTAAGTGTCCAAGCCAGAGCCACATCGCCATCCAACTCTTCCGGTGACAGAGGAGCTGGGATGGAATCTGCAGAGTCAACAATAGACTGATAAGCAATCTCCGCTGCAGAAATAGGAAATTCCATTCCACCCACTTGACCTTCCGCTAATGTGGCAGTAGGGGAAGGTAAGGTCCAAGGGTCCGAAAAATAATGAGTTCTGAAGAACTCTCTTCGAAGAGGAGCCTTGGAGGATGAAATTGCATTAATATGAACCGTAGGAGGAGGAATATCGAAAGTACCCATCAAGGAAGAATACATTCCAACTCCTAAATTCTCAACAAGCGCCTTAGTATTATCCAACTTAGGAACAGATGAGTCAGTAGACACATTCGGGTCTACAGGAGGACAGTACAGTTGATCCACTGTAACAATCCTCCCTTCGTGGGGGAAACATATAATCCGAAATAATGAGGATGCAATGGCATCCATCTCATAAATCCAGTTTCTCCCCAACAGAAGGTTGTAGTCCAAGCTTGCATCCACTACCTCAACCTCTATATTGACAGTTTTGCCCCCAACACAGATGGGCAAAGTTGGGACAATACCATGGTGTCTGTGAGAATGACCATCGAACACAGTCAGAAGAGTGGTAGATGGAACAGCTTTGGGAGATCCAATTGTCTTCCAACATGTGAGAGACATCACGCATGTGGAAGCACCCTCATCAACAACCATTCGAAAGATATTACACTTCCGGTACGATGATTTAATATGAAAATCCATGTGATGGGGGAGTCTCTTCTTAAAATTAGTCATATCAAAAGTAATCAGAAGAGAATTTTTCGGATCAATAGCCCCAATGGCAGTGAGCAAAGCACTGCACTGAGTCGGACAAGAATGGAGTACCTCTAAAGCTGACATAGCACAAGGACTCTGTGCCAGATCTTCCACAATCGAGTAGTTCTGGGCAGCCCTAGCATTTGGATTAATCGTCGATCGCTTAGAAGATGCTTTGGGCATCCGAGGCATAGACTCAACAGTAGGCTTGGTAATGTGAAGCGGCTCAGTAGCATCAGGAATATCCTTAGCTTTCGAAGACTCTTCTCCGCCATAATCACGAGATCTCGTAGCGATATCCGCGTGAGCACTCATCATGAAAATGTTCTATGGAATTTCCCCCTCCTGGGTACCCCCAGAGGAAGCCCCAGGATTTTGATTCGCGCCAACAACTAATTGTTGCCCTTGGGGAAAAGGGTTTGTTAACACAACCTGGGAACTAGAAGAACCCTGCTGGGCTAACAAGCGCTGTGCATCCTGAATTTTAGGGCAAAGGTGCATAAGATGGTCTCTAGCACACAGCTTGTATGGAAACTTCACTTTCATTTTCTCCTTTGGACCCTCACCAACATGCTCGTTGGTTTTATTCACATTACCCTTCCCATTCTTGCCCTTTTTCTTATTATTTCGTCCCTTCTTCTTCCCTTCGGATTGTTGATTTCCTTTGGGATCAGAAGCTTGGACAACATTTATGGACAATGAGGGGGAAGGCAATGACTCAGCAGGCACAACCTGACCAGAAGGAGTAGATTGCAAAGACAACTGCTGCAATTGAGTAAGCAGGCTGGCTGCACCACTATTGATCGATCCAATCAGTCCGTCACTATGAGGACCGGGCTTAGTTTTAGATAAATCTAATTTGGAGCGAGGAGCATTGGGAAAATATTTATGGAGGACCCCAGACTGAGAATAGATCAGTTCCAGTTGCTGGGCCCTAAAAATGGCCTGCTCCTCAGAAAATACCCCAGAGAGAGATACATCTTTCGAAATATCTGACTGCAGGGATTTCAGAAACCATTCCAAAAGGAATTCACCTGAAATATGAGCTTTAATAAGCCTCTTCCTTCTCCTCCATTCCTGAATGTGATCAGAAATGTGGGTTGCATCGTCCTGCTTAAAATTAGCTAGGAGTTCAGTCCCAGCGTCATAATGGACTGGCAACTGGAAATGGTTTAGAAATGTAACAGCCAGTTCTCCAAATGTAGCAAAACTTCCCCCAGTTAGCTCAATATACCATTCGGCAGCGTTTCCAGTTAGGGTGCGTTGAAATAATCTCAACCTAATCGAATCATCGATCAGGGAGTTCGAACAACACCATAAATGGAAGGTAGTGATGTGGTCAGCCGAATATTATCCATTCTTGCCTTCAAACTTTGGAATGTCTGAAGGAAGTTTGGTGGGAACCGGAGGCCACCCCGGACTATAACGAATCGGATCATTAGTCAACTTCGACAGATCTGGCAAGTTTAACGTTGCCAGAAAAGGTAAGTGAGGCGGAGCCTGAGGATTCCATCCTTGATGGGATGGATTCCCAACATTCTGAAAAGAATACCCTGGATTTGATGAGGCACCAGGTTGCCAAAAAGGACTCGTAGAAAAAGGAGAAGAACCTCCTCCCAACGCAGAGTTACCAAAGCCCAGACCAGTTCCCCCCGCTGAAGTATGAAATGAAGAGGAGAGCCCCTGATAGGGGTTCCAGGCATTAGAAAGAGGAGAAAAGGTCTGATAAGCACTCGACGAAGGGAAAGAAGTATTCCCTTGGTGACTAGCGTAAAACTGATTCCCTGCCCCCACTGTAGTGAATACAGGGTTCCATCTTGTAAAAGTAGTCGAATTCTGACCTCTAGACCAAGGATTGAAACTCTGGGTCTGAGAAGTAAACGGAAAGGACCCTAAAGAAGGACTGGAACTAGGAATGTGCCCAGTTCCAAAGGGGAAACCCTGAAAAGAAGCTGATCCACTAGCCATGGAAGACATGGGTGTAGATCCAGCTGCAGCAGCGGAAAAGGAAAAAGGAGGAATCCCACTAGTGGGCATTCCGAAATAGAAGGGACCAGAATGAGAAGCGTGTGCTTGGGTGAAACTAGAGCCAAACACAGTAGCACTAGAAGCAATCGAAGATAAAGCAATAGTGCCTCCTCCTTCAACAGAAGCAGGAGTCTGAATGCCTGTAGCACTCACAGCAGAAGCCGCATTCCCAGTCGTGGTCATCGAAAGGTATGAATAATATGAAGGATCTTCTGGTCTCTCTGACTCAGGTCCGATGTATTGAACAACGAACGGATAATCAGGAGGAAGAGGAGATGGACCTGACACAGGAGGTTCAGGTAATTCCTCAATTTGCAAATCTTCTTCCTGAGGAAATATAACTCACGAGGTGAGCGGAACGCTCCTCTCAGAACAGACTCCAGACTCAGCTATGAAACCTTCAGATCCTTGTGGAGGATCTCTCTCCACTGCGTCAGACGTCACAGGGTGGTAACCACCTACTAAATCACTCCTACGCCTTCTCGCAGAAGGCTCTGGACTCTCAGGAGATAACCCCCGGATTCTCCTCGATCGACGAGGCGCTTGATCAGCCACTTTAACAAATTTTAATTAGACTCAAAAAATATAAAGCTAAGTAAGCTAGGAGCAAAGAGCACTCACTATAAGAAAAATCCCTGAGATACAATCAAGCAAACAACCCTCAAGTATTTCCGCTCCGGGTGATGAGGACCGGACACCAAAATACAAGAAAGCGAAAAATATACGACCTCCCGAAAGCAGTCTGGGATAATTACGGCCCAGGCCTACTAGCGAAGGTATCAGAAACAGTTACGCCGACATCCTAACGATAGCCTTTGCCGGCTCAAGCACCCAAGCTTCGCAAGGGCCCCCCCATAAGTACTGCTGAAAGTGATGCGACGTCTGCCTCAGGTACCACGAGTATTCCCCCCCGCAGTCACCTGTGTGGAACCTAGGAGTGGCAACTATGGGCACCAATCCGTATCAGAAGCCGGGCGGAACGGTCTTGAGGTCAGATTCAGCTAATCAGAGAGGGGGTATCCCTCTTCTCAGCCTTCACTTCCCCTCGCGCTTGACTCTCCGGAGGAGAGCTTTCCCGGTCCACCTAACGGAGTTGGATTTCGCTCAATTAATCAACTTCTATGTTTTTTTTGAGCGGCCTTGGAGAGTTAACTCTCCACTCACCTAATCCAAGGCCCTACAACCTAGCTAGTTGGTGTATGACACTTAGAAAAATTGCTAGTTGATTTTAAATTATATCGCTTATTTTAATCGGCTGTTATGTTAAGTCAAAGGGATATGGAGATGAAACTTATGGTGTTTTGACGCAGAAAAGAAATTAATAAAAACCAAACTACATGCAAATGCAGTTATTGTCTTTCGATGAAAAGCAACTTCTACACAGGTTCTACGAGATTAAAAATTGTATTTTTCTTTTCAGATAACAAACTCACACTCACAAAAACTATGAAAAGGACTAAATGTTTAAGTGCACCTGATGCAAATCACTACAAGCATGCAAATTCTAAGATGCAAATCTCCTAAAGCAGAGTGAAATTTCCCAAATATCCTTCAGTTTTATCTCTTTTTGGTTGTCCAGAAAGCTAGTTCCCAAAATCAAGAACTCTTAATATGAAGACACCAAAAATGCTTAAAAAACAAGAGGAAGAAATCAATGACAACTCCTTTCTAAAATCAAGCCAAAACCCAAAGGCAAGAAACCTCAAAAAAGCTTCAAAAGATACAAATAAATGAAAACAAAAATGCAAAAACAAAAGCAAACAACAAAGCAAAATGTTTTTTGAGCTTTTGAGTTTTATAAAAGAAGAGTTCGAAAAGACCAAGCAAAACTATAAAATCGCAAGCCAAACAATACTGAATTTCAAGCAAAAACTTCAAAAATGCTCCAAATCTTATAGGGCTAACTAGTAGCAAGATCAATATGAGAAAAAGAAGACAAGAAAACTCAGCCACTCAGCCTAGAAGAATAGTACAACCTTGCCGCAAACAAAAACTTCAAAGAACCGAAAAAGACTCTTCAAAAGTTGCAACAAGACCTAGCCGACTGAACTCAAGAAAACCAACCAAGAAATGGGCAAAAATCGAAGTGCAAAGCAAGACACAAAGGTAGGAATGAGTAAATGAGCTGGAGCTCTTTGTTCTGATGAAGCAGAACAGCCAAGAATCCCCAGAAAGAGATCTTGGTACTCGAACCAGAAATGCCAGCACAAGAAACAATACTTTGCCAAAAAGACTAGTTTTCAATCAAACAAGAGAGAGAAAAGACCAAAGACCACTTTCTTCACAATCCAGAGGGTACAAAGACACTACAGGAACAGGTCTCCACAGACAGAAAGGACTAAAAAGCCAATAAATCCAAAATTTCAAAATCTACCTAGGTATACGCAACTTTATAGTTTAGCAACAAGCGTGCATACGCGACTGTGATAAAGGAAACACGCATATACGCGACTCCCTTTAACAAAAAATGCGTGTATACGCGACTGTGTGCAGATAAACCCGCGTATATAAAGGTAAATAATGAAAAAACAAAAAGCATCAAGCCTGGGTAAGAAACTAGGACTTCAGTCTGACTGAGAAAGAGTAAACTGGACTGGAAATAGAAGTTAAAACTGTTGGAAACCTATCAAACAGCTGAAACCACCCAACAGGGGAATCACAAGAATGTGATCCCCAGTGGAGTCGCCAGTTCTGTTTCGGGGAAAATCACCCTAGAGGTTTGTTGGGCTTAAACCTCCACAGAGCAGGGGCATGCTACTTAAGAAGGACTCACACAACCATACATGTTCATGAAAAACTAAATAGAGTAGAACGAGGAAGTTACCCGTAGGTCCTACGGTTAAAGCAGATCCCGCGGGGTCCAAACCCCCAGCAACCCTTCTACCTTCTTAACCTGAAAGACAAGAAGAAACAAGCACGAAGAACTGGTTGTACAACATATATCTACTCTAAATGTTAGTGAAATCCATATAAAACATCAGATAAACCATAATGAATGCTTAAATAACAATATTCTCATATATGTAAGCAGACACTAACACGTATATTTCGGGAACAAGATGGTACTTCTGTATTATAAATAGCATGTACAGAAATAACGAGTGGAGAGATCACTTGAATCCTTCCACGATCTTCGAGCAGACCGTCGTCCGGATCCGTCCCACCCTTGCCTCGCTAAGATTCCTTCCGAACTGGTGCATACGAGATGACATATAGAGAGATGAGCATCTCCAGGAAACAAGGGTTTCCTGTAATGAACTGGGAAGTGCAGGAGGCACGGGAATTCAGACTTGGATAGAGGATTCCAACAGAGTATAATATCAATAATTTATCTCTCCCTTAGGCCATACACATGAGGGGATTTTATACTCCCTCAAAGTAGTTTCAACAGTTGGAAACAGTTGGCCACGTGCTAGGGTGGTTGAACTACCAGAGTAACCATCAACCCAACTTGAAAATAGGGAATTTTAATATATTTTTTAACGATTTTAATGGCATACGCGGAAAAGTACATGTGGACTCGTGTATACACGCGGAAAAGTCTGGGCATAACCGCGTATGGGGATTTTTACACTGTTTTTTAGTGAATTTTGTCCAAGTTTGTAGGAATGGGTGCCCAAAGCCATAAAAGCAATCATGAATCATATGAAGGTGAGAAATGATGCTATAACACTCATACAGGACTGGGATCTATTGGACATTAAGCCTACCCAAGGAAAATACACATGGACCAACAGAAGAATGGGACTAGGCCACATTGCTGCAAGGTTAGATTGCTTTCTCATCCAAAGTTATTTCTTGTTATCAGGTCTAGATGTCATCTCAGATATCCTCTCTTCGTCAGTCTGCCACCACAATCTCATAATACTTGAGCTGAAGCCGCATAGGAATCTGGGACCCATCCCCTTCTAGTTTAGCTCTCTTTGGGTGCAGCAGTTTTACTTCTTGGATAGAGTCAAGGATGTCTGGAGACTCCTTATCAGTGGATCCCCCTTCTTTGTGTGTGAATAAAAGCTGAGGAGAGTGAAGAGGGCCCTCAAGAGCTGGGCTAAAGCCCTCCCATCCCCAATTGAGGCAAGGAGGATGACCCTGGCCTGCTTGGAGAGTCATAAAAAACAAATGGAAAATATGGACATCTCGAAGGACAACTTAACCTTGGAAGAGGAGCTCTAGGTTAAGTTCCATAAAGCTTGCATTCGGGAGGAGGAGTTTTGGAGACTTAAATCTCGTAGCCTGTGGCTTTAAGTTGGAGACATGAACACCTCCTTCTTCCATAAGAAAACTCAATCCAGAAGAAGTTTCAATTCGATAGTTGAGATAACCTTAGAAAACCAAACCTTCTCCGACTTTGCCAACATAAAAAAGGTTGCCCATCAGCACTTCAAAGGTCTGTATATAGAGGATAAAAAAGTGAGGCATAGTTCTAATTTTCTTGAGCTTTTTCCTTTAAAGTTCACTGCCCAGATGAATGCTATGCTAATTTCTCCTGTCTCCATCAAAGAACTTAAGCAGGCTCTTGATGAAATGGATCCGGACAAGGCACTTGGGCCGGATGGGTTCACTGCTCGTTTCATCAAAGATTATTGGAACATTGTCAAAAAGGATCTCCACAAAATGATTTTAAAATCTCAATCTTGCCATAATCTTGGGGGCAGCACAAGCTCGACCTTCTTGGCCCTTATTCCTAAATCAAAGGGCTTAGTACCTTTAACAAATCAGGCCTATTTCCCTCTGCAACATTGGCTACAAGCTCATTACTAAAGTTATGGAAAAAATGTTGAAAGGCCTTCTCCCTGATCTCATTCCTAAAAATAAAGGGGGATTTGTCAAAGGTAGGTTGCTAACTGATAATTTCATCCTTGTTCAGGAAGTGATCCACTCGAGCATCCAAAGGTGAGAAAAATGCATGGCTGTTAAGCTGGATCTGGCTAGTGCGTTTGATAGAGTAAGGCACGATTTCCTCTTCAGGGTCATGCAAAAATTTGGGTTTGATACTCGTTTCATAAGCTGGGTCAAGGCCTGCATTGCGGAACCTTGGATTTCCCCCCTTGTCAATGGGCATGCTGTTGATTTCTTCAAATCCAATCGGGAAATAAATCAGGAATGCCCTCTCTCCCCTCTCATCTTTGTCATTCAAGCCTTTGTCTTCAGTTTCATGCTGGAGAAAAGACATGTCGATCAAGATCTTATGGGTCTCAAAATTTCCAGAGGAGTCAGAGACATCAACCGTGCTCTATTTGTTGATGACTCTCTCCTGCTTGGGGGTGCTTCCACTCATTCGGCCACCCGTTTCAAGCTTGACCTTGATCTCTACTGTAATGATTCTGGGAGTTAACTTAACACGGGTAAATGTCACATTTACACTTGGAACCTCTCTAGAATCAAGTTAAGCACAATCACCAAAATATTTGGCTTCAAAGGTTCCACGAAATGGGTGTCCTTTAAATACCTTAGACTGCCTATTTTTCAAGGAATTTTGACTAGGAGGGACTGGATCCCCCTGTTGGACAAATTCAAACACAAAATGCAAGCCTGGGGCACGTCGTGGCTCAATTTGGTAGGTAGGGTTGTCCTCATCAAATCGGTCCTTAATATTCTACCAATATTTCAGAGCTTCATCTTGTTGGCTCCAGTGGGGATTCTTCGCAAGATGGAGCAATCAATTCGTTCCTTTTTCTGGAAGGGAGGGAAGAAAAATGCTCAGAGAATTTTGCTGGTTAGCTGGGACAAGGTCTCCACGCCGTTAATGGAAGGTGGCCTTCATATAAAAGACCTCAGTGATCATAATATCGCTTTGGGAGCCATGATTTTATGGCGACAGGTCGTAAGGAATCTGGGATGGGCATAGATTACCTTATGGAAAAAATACAGTAGGGAAAATAGACTCGCAACCTGGATAATTATCAAGATAATCACCATGGCTCCCCGATCCACCTGCTATGCAAGCACGCTCTCCCACTGTTGTGTGACCATTTTTTCTGGATTCCTGGGAATGGGAAGCGAATTAGTTTGTGGGAGGACAAAATTATGAATGGAGAAGCGCTCAGGGATGATCCTGAACTACAGGATTTAAATATGTGGATGATCGTTGAGGGTCGACTGATGCTGTGGGACATATATGATTGGGATAGCAACTCCTAGACATGGTGGAAGAAGATGGAGTTGCTTGCACACTTGGAACAAGCATGGGCTGAATTCATGATCGCATTGGCTGCGAAAACCCCCGTAAACACAAGAAAGAAAGACAGAAGGGGATGGGGATCCACGACGGGCTGTTACACTATGGCACAGGGCTATAGGCGCCTTAAGGCCATCCCCATCGTCCCCAACAACCCTGCGATTTGGAAAGGGGTTTGGCATGTTAAAAGTATTCCCAATATTCACATGTCCACCTGGAAGTTGGGTCACAACAGTATACTCACAGCTGAGAACTTGCAACGACGTGGCTTCCACGACCCCTCTCGGTGCCCTCTTAGTCAACAGTTGGTGGAAACTACGATCCACATATTTCTCGAGTGCCACTATGCTCAGGACATTTGGAAAGAAGTCATGCACTTTTGGGGCATCAACATCACTCTCCCAAATACCATCACGAGCTTGTTGTCAAAGTGGGGAGCCTTGTACCCTGCGTCTTTCACCGGGAAAGGTTGGCCAAGAGAGGGATGGATGATCATCCCAAAGCTCATATGCTGGAAGATATGTCTTGAAAGAAACAATCGAATATTTCAAGAGAAGGCTCTAAACCAGCAACAAACCATGGTGAAAATTAGGAGTCTGCTCAAAGAAATTATGCAAGACAAGGTGAACTAGAAGCATGACTGTAGCTTCCATCAACAAGAAAGGGATTGGTGCTTGTAGTTGGGTCTGAATTTTTCCACTGGGTGCAATGTGGAGAAGAGCAGAGAAGGTTGGAAAATAAGATTAGAGGATGAGGACTTTGAAAAATGGAGAAGGAGCACTAAATTCCACTCTTTTTTCTTTAATGGTGCATCAAAAGGAAATCTGGGGAAGGCGGGAGGAGTGGGCATTATTCGATGTCCATTAGATAAAATCATCTCCCATTTCACTTGGGGGTTGGGGCTCACCTCGAACAACCAATCTGAAGCATTGGCTCTCCTCCAAGGCTTGAAACAACTGCAAAAACATGGAATCAAGGAGGCTCGAGTCATTGGAGATTCACAAAGCCTCATTGGCTTGATTGTGTCAAAATCGGTCCCTAAGGACCTCTGATTATAGAGGTTGTTCACTCGCATCAATAGTCTGAATGCATCCTTTGCCAATATTCAGTTCTTCCATGTCCTTCGAATAAATAATCAAGATGCGGACCTTGAAGCCAACATTGTTGTTTCACTACAAGCGAGATCTCTCCTCTGCGAAGAGGGGGAATCATGGGATCCCCTGCCATAGCTAGGTGGGCCTTACCTCCTTTTTCATGTTCTTTTGTCTTCTGCTACAACATTTTTTTGTATAAGAAGGTTTTCCAGTCTTTGGGAAATTGCTAGATTGACTGAAAACAGGGGCCTTACTAAAGTAAGAAGAAGCGTATGTGAATTTCACTTGATAGGAAACCCCTTAGACCCAGGGTCTCCAGATGTAATAGCCCCTGGCCTTTTGAATCAATATAATATAACCGTTTCTGTAAAAAAAAAACATTGCAGCTTAAAATTTATTATTTTTTAAAAATAGTTAATTTATTTATTTTAATTTGATTGGCTATGAAGTTTAACATATTATCACTCATTGTATGGATTTACTAATCAATAGTACAAAGATCACATCACTCCTAACCTGGCATCAGTTATGAAAGATTTAATATCTGACCCATTGTCGATTATATGTACCACCTAGATGCATTGAGGAAGACGAATAAGGAGCACTATCGTCTTCCGCTCATCAATTAATCCCTTTTCCCAATATAACATAGTTGTGAGAGAATCAATTTCACATTTGCACTTAAATCATAGTATAATGGATAAGAATGTACCCGCATAAAAACCATCAACTTATTTTATATTAGCATGAGGGAAAATGCTGTAAAACTCAACCATTATTCAACAATGATGGTGCAGAGCAATTATTAAGGTTGAGGATATATTTATTTTTACAAATTACACCAAACACTTACATCCCACTATAAGTCATAGAATTTTTTTTGTGAATCTATTCACTATATATGTGAAAATGATAATTTTGTGATAAAATTTCCATTGAGTTATTTAAATTAGGCCAAATAAAATGTTAGATTTTCCCTAATTTTTTTATAAATATTATTTTATTTTATATGAACTTAAAATTATGATTTGATTTTATTCATATTTTATATTTATTAATAAAGTTAATATAAAATTAACATTTAATAAAGTTAATATAAAATTAACTTTTAATAAAGTTAATATAAAATTAACGTATTACTTCCTTGATAGGAGGTTTTTAATTACATCAAATCTATAGTCGTGAGTAAATTTCTAAACACTCACGATTACCTTGATGGGTGGTTAGTATCATGTTAGTCATTAGTAAATTTCCAAACTCTTACTATGAGTGGTTAGTCTCATGTTTCAGGTTGGTAGTTATTCCATCTAATTGATTTCCAATGAGGAGAACGTGACAATTACTCCAACACCCCTAATCAAACACTACTACAAAATCAAACTCAAGCCAATACTTTGATACCATGTATTAATCACCATATAAAAGTGTGTAGAATACATCTACATCCATTATGTAGCAATGGGGGAAGTGTTCCACCAAATCTATAGTAGTGAGTAAATTCCTAACGTTGATGGGCGGTTAGTATCATGTTAGTCATTAGTAAATTTTCAAACATGTTTCAGGGTGGTAGCTAGTCCATGTAGTTGATTTCCATTGAGGTGAGCGTGACAAATACTCCAACACCCCTAATCAAACTCAAGCCAATACTTTGACACCATGTATTACTCGCCATATAAAAGTGTGTAGAAGGCATCAACATCCATTATGTAGCAACGGAGAAGGCTCAATATGGAATAAGTCACTGTGACAACTAGGAAGATACAAATAAGGAAACACTCAAAAAGACAAATATCTTTAATTACTACAACTTTATTTTTATATGTCAAATGCAAATTGCAGTTAAATTCAATTCAATGATGTTGTTGTAGTATATATAATGGAATCCTCTCGCTCTCCAAAAGAAATATCTTATTTTCAATAACCATTTTTTTAGTCTCTTTTTTTACTTGTTTAGGGTAACTATATATATATATATATATATAATTTAACAACACTAATTTGATAAAATTATTTTTGTTATAAAATGTTTTGCTTTATATAAATTTTTCCTTTTTTAAAAAAATAATAAAATCTAGTGAAATAAAGGGTGTTATATATATATATATATATATATATATATATATATATATATATATATATATATATATATATATATATATATATATATATATATATATATATATATTACTCTATTGCACTTTTCTATAATAAATCTTAAAGTGACATGGAGTCACTCCCGATTATTTCTTAAGTGAATGTAATTAGTATCCTTATAGAATGTCTTACAAACACTTACAAAAGTTAAATATGATTTTATTTTGGGAACAATTAGTGATGTATAATAATAATGTTTTTTTTGGTACATTACAAAATAAAAATAACTTTTTGAGAAAGTAAATATTAAATAAAAAATTAAATACTTTTTTGTATAAGATAATTTGGCATTTAGACATTTATCAAATATGCCTTTTCCAATTCACATATTAACCTAGACCCTAACTTAAGGAATGCATTTTTTAATTTTTTTAAAACATTATCAATTGTGGTATGATAGAGTATGAAGCCTTACCACATAAACAATCTAAATTCAAAACCTATAAAATACCTTAATGTACTAATCATTAATTTAATTATATTTAAACTAAGCGGTAGAGACTAGCTACTATAAAACACTTGTTCTAATCATTAATTTAATTATATTTAAACTAAGCAGCAAAGACTAGCAACTATATAGCACTTGTTCATTTCACATTATGTCACACATTTCATTTATCTTATATTATAAAATACATATAGTTTTTTTTTTCAAATATAAAATGCATTTATTTTTTTAACGTAATAATATCATAAACAAGAGCCACCTGATAGCAATGTCACCTCTTGCACATTACCACCACGTGGTTTTTGTTTATTGTGCAAGAATACAAACAAGCAAACTTTGTTATAATTTTTAATTTTCAAATTAAAAAAAGAAAAAGCTATTTTCAATAAAAACTAAATTCAAAATACTCAAAATACATCTATTACAATTAAATCATAAAATTTTATATTTAACAATTACAATTCCATCAATTAAACATATTTTTTATTAAATTTCAAATCAAAATGTTAAGTTCCTCAAACAAAAAATCAATTTATAATACATTTAATCTACACACTATCATTTAAATAAAATTTATTGTTAAATATAATGTATCGTGAAATATAACCTCTAACATTATAATATTAAATTATAAATTTCTGCTCACTAAAAATATTCCAATAAACTTTTAAATATTACACAATATATTAAACAAATACTAAACCTTTTCACACTTATTTTGTACTAAGTGCATTGAATCTTTTTCATTGGTTTGCTAGAATCTATTGAATCTCAAATTGAAATAGATACTTTTAATTCTCAAATCTTATTTTATAAAAAATAATTCTACAAATCTAATATATATTAAAGAGTGTATCTAATAAACATTTTTCTCCTTTTCTTAATTTTTTTTAATAATTATTTTGACCAATTTTAAAATTTTAATATAATTATTAATTGCAAAAACAATTAAGCTGAAAGAAAAAGCACCGCTGAAATCTTAGACAACCATTAATGTACAAGTAAAAAAACATCCACATTTAGAAAAGTATATAAGTGTTATATATATATATATATATGATATTAACATAAAAATATTGTTATCCCTTTTCATTTGTGCATTGATTCATTTCAAAAGATCAAAAAAATTACATATCAAGTTAAAGTGTATCTACACTTGTGTATATACAGTTTAGTAAAAGAGCCTAAAGTAAAGTTGTTCACCCAAAATAAAAATAAAAGTAATACTATTTGAATAAGTATATGATGTCAAAACCTCCTCAATAAGAGGCTAAACTGCAACCAAGCTATGTCAGACCTGGCTGTATTGACTTGGTTGATCTTGTAGGACGAAGTTCTTCAATAGACTGCGGGGAATAGGATAGGACAGAAAAGGAAGTACAATGTTGTCCCAAAACACCTTTGGGTTCTAGAGTGGAACCTCCCAAATTCACATGATCCTTTCCCTCAAACAAACACTGGGGTTGAATATTTAAGTATTGATCAACGATTGCCGACATAATAACCACTGTATGAAATTGTGCGCGGGAATTATTTGGAAGGCATGACTTTTGTTGAGTTTTGACATGGAGTTGGCTCGCATAATATTTCACTATATGAGATTTTTTCCAGACATAAAAAAACGCTAATGTATATTAATCAGTACATATGCAATAGACATATTCTCAGCTGTGCAGCATGAGAGACAACAACATATCCTCCAACAGTAAACAGTGCCAATCTAAGAAAGAGGGGTACTGATAACAGTGGGAAACATATAACATGGGGGCAAAAACACCTCCCATTATGATCAAGAAACCAAACATCCCTGCTGAAAATGTCAGACAAAAGCATAGAGACATAGCAAAAAGTATTACATCAGCGAGTTAGACATGGAAATAGAACATATAAGAGTTCAGGTAGATATAAAAACAGGTGATATGGAAAAGAAAATAGCCTGTAGATACGATAAAATCGCATGGCCAGCCTTAGGGAACAGTGGGAACTTTGCTAGTGTGAAGCAGGCTCGCCTGATTCCAAAAAGTGAAGACATAGGCACCCATCTAACAACCAAAAAACAAAAAACAACTGTCACCACCTGTGCGTCTCATCTATGGCATCGAAATGGCAGTTTCCCAAATCTGGTGACCGTCTCTGAAGTGATTTACCTGCATAATCCCAAAATCTGAGTTGATGCCCTTTTTGGAGAGCCCATCAGCCCTGGTGTTGTTTTCCCTGTAGATATCGCTGATGGGAGGCCTGTTGAGCATCGTCCACAATCTGCGCGTTCTATGTACCCAACCCTATAAAGCTGGGCTCATCATAGCCGAAGTGTTGGTCACCCAGCCGATAACTACTTGAGAGTCCCCGTATACATGAGCATCTTGAAGCTGTAATGGAGGCCGCCAGAAGACCACCCCAGAGAGCGATGATCTCAGCTTTATTATTGGAATCCGGCCCACCGTTCTAGTATATGTAGATCCTCCCCCTCTGCGATAATTTGATCCAGGCTCCACAACCCATGACACCATCCACACATGCACCATCGAAATATATAGTTGGGATGACCATCTCATGAGGCCGGATGCGAATGGAACACTCCGAAATGGATATAGAAGGGGAGGGACGTTCATCCATCCACCTCTTGATAGCAGAGAATATGCGTGGAATTTGAAAAGGAACTTCTTTAAAAATCAACTTATTCCGCCCCAACCATACCTCCCAAATGAAGAAGAAAGGCAACAACCTGTATTTTCCCCGCAGCTTGTCCCATTCCAAAGCAGAGGAGATGAAGTCATCTGGGTGCCATGCAGGGTCCATGAAATGTGTAGAAAAAAGCTGCCATAAATTCACAATAGCAGGACAACTAAAGAACAAGTGTGAGATGGTTTCGAAACCCTGACAGCATACGACACATCTGAACGGTCCACAATAACCTCTTTTGATCAGGTTTTCACCAGTCAGAATCTTGCCCTTCCAAACCAGCCAGCCAAAGAGAATGATTTTTGTAGGGATTTTCCTCCGCCAAAAAGATTGAAAAATCATGGTCATATGTCCCTGATAAGAGGAGGCATTTAGAGTTCTGTAAATATCTCTAACAATTAGAGCGCCATTTTTCATAGGGCCATCCCATATTATGGCATCACCCCCAGCATCCCAACAAAACCCAGCAGCGCGAAAATCGTCCCGCAGCTGTTCCCATTCCGATGCCGCCGGTTCCCCCAGCTCTAGATGAAGAGCAGTTTTGAATTCAGGAGCGCCAAAAGACCAACTTCGAATGGTCTAAGCAACATAAAGGATACCCCTGTGTGCCAACTTGAATTGAAGATCCGGTGATGGTCCAGCGAATGGGGGAAAGCCAATAATCTTATTGAAAGTGATAGGGATACGACCACCATCCCTGAAGAGCCATGCCAATCGTGGTGTCACATGGACCAGAATCTTTTTGAAACTCCACCAGATGGTAGATATAGACCGCGGGAAAGATAACTGCATACATAAGAGACGATGAAGAATATCACCCTCTATGTATTTACACTTTATGACAGCACTCCATATACCACTTCCATGAACTGCCCTCCAAAAAGACTTAATAAGCAGCGCCATATTGAATATCCGAGTATTGAGAATCCCCATGCGCCATATTGGATAAACTTCTTTAAATTCATTGACATTTGAATGGAAATGAGTAGCACAGTAGCGCTCCATGCGGTTATGCCAAACTTCATGTCGTGAATGACGAATCATCGATCATTATCTCATTCTCATTTTCATTAACAATTATTGGCCAACATTTAGAATGTTACCTTTCGATGAGTCACTCATATCAACAAGAGCACGACTAGTGATGGTACAACCATAAGCGTTAATGGTAGAAACAAGCGCTTCATGAGGTGGTAATGTAGTCCACGAGAGTATTAACTAATCAATTCTTGATAATTTTGCAGTATTACAAGTTTGATCATGGGTTTGTTTTCTCGGAGATGTAAAAAACATAGAGAAACTATGATTGATGTGAGTAGAAGTAAGAAAAAGCCGAGAAATAAAAAAATTAGTTGATTGTTAATAGGGTTTAGATAAATTGGAAACACAATATTTTTCTCCAGTACCTATTGATTCTTTAAGTCCAATACGTCCTAAACACACGAGTGTTGATTTTAGTTATTGGCCAGTACATTAAAGATGTAATAAAGTGTCTATAGGTATCCTTGAGACATGACGCCCAACATCTTGGTGTTGGATGTACAGTAATTTCAACCAATCCAACTGACAACATTTAATGTAGGAGTGGTCTCGAGTGTTCTTAGCTTCTTGAAGAAGCTATCGTCACCGACATTCTAGATAATCCATAAGCTTCGTCATCTTGTATAAATATCATTCTTTGTCAATGGAAAGTGAAAGTTATTGTGTTCATTCTGATATGGTATTAGATCTCCTCTTTGGAGTCTTCAAGTTTCTATTATGGTATCAGAGTTATGGTTTCGGCTTGGTGTTTGCAGAGGTGAGTGTCTGCAATCGTGTGTGTGTTCAGAGAGGGATGTGAGGGCTGGCTGGCGTAGCTCCTGAGTTGTGCTAGAGTTGTGTGATGGGTGGTGTGAAGAGAGATTGGCCCATAGGAGGGCTCGATGGTGTGAAGTAGTTACAGCATTGTGAGAAGCAGAGTTGGAGCTTGGCTTTCACGTGTGTGGGCTGGCTGGCGTAGCTCCTGAGTTGTGCTAGAGTTGTGTGATGGGTGGTGTGAAGAGAGATTGGCCCATAGGAGGGCTCGATGGTGTGAAGTAGTTACAGCATTGTGAGAAGCAGAGTTGGAGCTTGGCTTTCACGTGTGTGGAGTTGCGAGCCTGTGGCAGTTGTGGAAGTGTAATCGAAGTGTGGGAGAGTTGTGTGTTGGCATGAGACTATTGGGCCTCGACTGGTGAAGCACAATCACGTGGTTGTTGAATTTTGGTGAGTGTGGGAAAGTTGTGTGTATATTGTGTGATCAGAGATCCATCTGCATTGGTTAGTCAGCGTGAGCCGTAGGTGAAACGTAGAGATACATTTGCATGCAGAGTTTTGTTGTTGTAGTTGTGATCTCGGAGCCATAGGAGGGCTCGGTGTCTGGAGCTGTGTGCTCGTGCTTGGTGGTGTAAAGAGCCGAAGGTTTAGGCTCAATGTTTGCAAATCTGAGTGAGTGTCATTGTGCATGGATCTGCGTGTTGGAAGGGCTGGAAGGGCTCAAGCTTCATGAGTCTTCAAGTCTTAGATCTGGCAGAAGTGAACTCAGTTAAGAGTGTGGAGACCGAGTGTCGAAGTCTGCTAGGTTGTTGTCAGTGTAGTGTTGTTAAGAGCTGTTGAATTGTTGTGTTGAGTGATTGGTGGAGAAGCGTGGTAGCTCTGCTATGTGAAGAGTGGAGTTGTGTTTAATGAGTTGTATTTGTGTGTGGAGGCTAAGGCTGAGGCTTGTAAAGATTTAGCTTCCCATGTTGGATGTGTGAAAAGCAAATAACGTCGTTGATGAGAGCTTAGCTCCGTGGGATGTTTGTTGAATCAGTGAGTTGTTAGTGTTGTTTTTACAAGGATTCGTAGTGTCATTGAGATCATGAGCCTGCATCCGCGTGCTAAAACCGTGTGCACCATGTGCATGCTAGTTGAAGGTATTGTTTGTTTAAGCCGAATTGGTGTCGTGGCCGGATTTTTGAGCTTTTTCACTAAAATTGATGTCGAGAGGCCGAAAGGGCTTGTGAACATTGGCGTCGTATTCTAGAGAATGTTGTTTGATGGAGTGTCTAGAGCTCATCTAATATTGTGGGACCTGAGAGCCCAAAATTTACTCATGTGGGCTGTGGTGTGAGATTCGTGAAGGCTCGGTGAGAGGGTTGTGTTGGTTTTTAGTGTCCAGTGGAGTCAACGTGCAATCTGAGTGAGAAGGAAAGCCGTTAGAGGAGCTTGTGTTGTGAGCTTGTGAGAAGTGTTTGCAACTGTGTGTGTTAAGCTACGGTTGTGATGGCTCGGTGATGGCTCAGTGGTGTGAAGGCAGTGCAGAGTTTGGTGTGTAAATGAAGAGCGCCAAGGAGCAGTGTTTCTCTTATCGACTAGGAGAGCCTGAAGTTGCACACTTTGGTGTGATCGATCTGCATACTAGACTGTTGTCGATCTGTGTGTATATGTGTGTGTTGTGCTAAGCATGGAGGAGTGTGGAGCCTTCAGAAATTTGTATAAATATCTGAAGCAATTAATATCTTGTATGATTGCGTTCAGTCGAGGAGCAAATTCCTGGAGAGGAAAGTGCACGAGCAAAGGAGCTACCTGGAGAAGCCGCCAGTGCAGAGTGGTGGTACTTTGTGAAGTCGTATTGGCATTGAGGAGCATCGTGCTAAGTTTGTGATTAACGCTGCTTGTGGATCTGATGCCTGGAGAAGCTCATTCAGTGAGTCTTCAATTCTGTGTGTTGTTTGAAGATTCCGGAAAATTTTGACCAGACCACAACAGTACGTTGTGAGCCATTGCAAAGATTAAGCGTGGGAGTTGAATTTTCTTTAAAGGAAGTATAAAGTTCTTTATATCTGGTGAGTTTTTTTGAATGCTCTCTTTTTTAGCAGCGTTGAATGAAGAGAAATGAAGGAGGGCCGATTCAAACAGAAGGAAAGAAATACATTTACACAATAGCATTAAAGTTGTGAAAGTAACACCTTGCATGCAAATATTTTGGAGGCTTTTGAGTGTTTTTTTTCAAGTGGGTTTATTAAAAAGTTTATCATATATAATGGATTTGTGTATGATGAATGCCTCATGAGTGAAAATATGAAGGCGTGATTTTTGTTTAGGCTACTAGCCCTATGTTGTGAACCTGAGGGTTTTGTTTTTTTAATGGTTACGCTGACAAAAGTATACCAGGTTTAGCCTTGGGAAGTGTGAGCCGTGCAGCTGCTGGTGATGTTTGGTGCCAAATATTTCTTTGGAAACTTTGTTTGGTATGAATTAAGGTGTGTTGCATTGTCAAAATTTGTTGTAGATTTTTCTCTATGGTAGAGCAATGGGTAGGCAAAAGAGACAAAAAGAGTTCCGAAGAGAACTCAAAAATATCAAGAGAGAGAATCATTAGAATAAAAAAGCAGAGGAGGAATATGAAAATCCAGATAAAAGTATTAGTCAGTATGAAGTTTTTGAAGAGACTGATGCAATATTGAAGCTATGCCAGTGCTGTCATCATTCTCAGGTAAAAATTTTGAGATTTGGGCTATTAAAATGGAGGGACTACTAGGTTCAATAGATTTATGGAACTTTGTCCAAGAAACTTCTATGACTTCCGATGATAAGAGTAGAGGTGCAGTAGCATTGCTTCTTATTATATCAGCTCTAGATGAAAATATCTTGTCAAGCATTTTAAATGAATTTGGTGAAATATGTGATCCAAAAATGTTTTGGCATATTCTTGAAATGAAGTATAGCATGAAGTGGAGTGAGAAAGGCGAAGTTGTTAAAAATAGTGATTGTGTTGAAAGCATCATAAATGGGATCAAGACTAAAAGTTTGTCGGTAGCTGACAATAGAGTAGCATGTGATAGTTAGGGATCTCTCTATGATGCAAAAACTTGTGAAGTCAAATTTGATGAGAATTATGTATCTCATGAAGAGTGGTTCAATTTGATGCATGAAAAACATCTTATTGATGAGTTGTTGTTTGGTGAGAAGATATGCCTATCTCCATACACAAATCAAATGCAGGATGACATGTTTGCAACAACGAAGTTGATTAAAGAGGTTGAAGACATGAATTAACCAACTATGAAAGATGAAGATCTACCAAATGATGTAGAGATTGCAGAGAGAAAAATTGTGGAGGACTCAATAGAAGTTGATGAAGTTGTGGAAGACTCAATAATAGTTGATGAACTGAAGAAATTTAATAGCCCCTTTGAAGAAGAGGTGGTACATCCAACGACTATGGTTGTTTTCGATAAAGAGGAATTTGATTCAAAAGTAAAACATGATGATGAAAATAGCTCAAATTATGATTTTGTGAATCTCATGAATGTTTACGAGTGTGCATATATTGACATTGAGGAAAAAGAAATTGAAAGCATTAAGGACAAGTGTAAATCCCAAAAACCTCCAGCAATGGTGAATGGAAAGAATGTTAGCCTGCTATTAAGAAAGGAGAAGCTCCGCCACTATCTTATGGCAAGAAAGGTGAAGATGAAATTTCATGTGCAAATGAACAAGCATGGACTCTTTAGAAATAAGACAAAAATGAAAGTCTTGTTGTCATGTTTTAGTACTGTTGTAAGCCTAGTTGAGACTTAGACTAGCAGGCATGTCAATTAAGAGTATGGTTGTGTCTTATGTATTGTGTTAGTGTATTTTGTGTGTCCATCAATGGTTGGAATTAAGGGGGAGTGATGGATGTACAGTAATTTCAACCAACCTAGCTGAGAACATTTAATGTAGGAGTGGTCTCAAGTGTTCTTAGCTTCCCAAAGAAGCTATCGCCACTGACATTCCAGATAATCCAAAAGCTTCCTCATCTTGTATAAAAATCATTCTTTGTCAATGGAAAGTGCAAGTTATTATGTTCATTATGATATGGTATCAAAGCTCCTCTTTGGAGTCTTCAAGTTTCTGTTACTTGGCATAGTGATCCAACATATAAGCATTGTTTATCATTTTCTGCGTTGCATCTCCCCTTGCAGTGCGTCTGAGTGTTTTGGCCAAGCCGTATTAATTATCTGCATCCACTTTGTCGTCGAGCGTTTCTTCACAGAGTTTGCTTCTTGAAATCCGCCTTGAAAATCTTTCTTTTGTTTCTGCTCTAACAATTTTTCATTGGAGATGATTTTTATTTGTGCTATGAAGTTGTCTACAGACACAACAGAATAAGCTAAACAAAAAACTAATACACTACCATTAAAACTTAGAACTTGGAAAGACACACAACAGAATACGCTAAACAAACAACTAATACACTACCATTCGAACTTAGAACTTGGAAGGACATAGAAATTTTAGGTACCGTGGTAATAAGGAGCCAATAATACTAGCATTAGCCAATAGTACGAGCATTAACTCCGACCTAAAGAATTAACTTCGACCCATACAATTACAACTGACTAACTTCGACCCATACAACTACAATCGACGTCTTGCATTAAAAGAAATGTAATACTAAAGAAATTTTAAAAATTTCAATAAATGTTAATGTTTTGCTTGATTAATAGTGCAAGAGGATTAAATATCACAACAGTGCCATGATAACATATTAAATATTAAATTATTAAATATTTTTTTAAATATAAAATATATTTAATCATCCTAAAAGAGAATATAACCAAAACCAACTAGAATGTGCGTATAGCGCATGCCTATTACTCATAGGAATAATCAATTTGAAAATAAAAAGTACACGACTTAATTTCAAAACAAGTGGGGTTGCACAACAACAAGTCTCTGTCGTAAGCCGCAGCTTCCGCTTCATGAGCCTTAGATTTTTGTAGGAAAATAACTATGCGGCATCGGCTTCCAACTGGCTTAGTCAGTATGGATCCGCAACAAGCGAGCAAGTAGCACGATGTTAGGATGTTTGAAATAGACCTAAAAACTCTGATATCAATATTGAATTCATTGAATTACAATAGGCAAATTCATCCACAACAATAAAACAAGTTTTTAGCCAAGACAAATCATATTCAAAATAAAATGGGTTTATATTTGAGAAGTAAAAAATAATCGATGCACATGATATCAGTCAAGATTATTATTATGGGTCCATATAAATTAAGGTGTTTGTCTTACCACAAGGCGTGGAGGGACTCTCAGATTACAAACGATCCGTCCAGGCTTTGTGTGATCGACTTGGGTACCCTGTAGAAGTAAAGCATCGTAGAAACCTGAAGGTAACTCATCAATTGAAGCGGGCAAATTTTTCGCCATCTTATCAAGCCATTCTCTCACTCCCTCCATGGTAATGGATTGTGGAAATATGGGATCCTGCTTATGGGTGGGTCGTTGTTGAGAGCTATAAATCATGTACATATTATTTGAAAACATATTAAAAGGTAAATAAAAATAACAAAGGTAAATAAAAATAACAAGCGCTAAATAACTTACATATGGGACTTTTAAATATATTATGAAACCATAAAAGCTCTCATACATCGTGGTGCATGATACTCCGGACATAATTTTTGAAATGAGATGACACTTATAACAATAAGTATTAGTGATGATCTGGAGAGTTGATTTTCCATTTATAATCGATATGTTGCTCCAACTTCGGGGGAAATCGTTTTATTAGTTAGGAAAACTGGAAGCGGAATGAATACAATGATGGACGTGGAGACACCTAAAATTTTTGAATGAAATTGGGACCCAGATCAACGGCATGGGTGCTTCAAGTCAACTAAAAAAAGGAATTTCAATTCAGATTAGACCATAGTCAAGACGGTATTTTGTATACAACTAACGTATTATAAAATACACTAGCCTACCAAAACCTTTCATCCACGTAGCTTCATGCATGTGATGACAATGGACACATGACAATCGAAAATTGTGTTTATTACAGAATTTTATTTTTAACTCCATCATTTCCATGTCGAGGTATCGACACCAGCATTTCCATTATCACCTTCGTTGTAAGCAACCCTGCGTTCGCTGTGAGCACCTGAGCTACCTGAGCTTCCATCCACTTATGGCTATGGCACCCTGATTATCACGAGCAAGCAAGCATCTCCTACGCCTTCAAAGGTTTTGTCCGAAGTTTGGAATATGAAAAAAGAATTTCTGAACGGGAATTTCAATTGATCCTGCCTTGTCATTGCTGCCAAAGATTGTTTTTCCACTGGGCTTGAGCTTTAGTTATGAGTTGGGGTTCTTCCTGAGTGTTTGGCGTTGAAACCTATTGGTGCTGTGCTACCCTATTATCTGCCAAGAAGTACGATGAGGGTTCAACTACCCTATTATCATCCAAGAATTTCGATGAACAACGAAGAAATACGATGAAGTGTTTCCGAGAGATACCTGTTGGAGTGGCTCAGTGAAACAAATATGCTTGATCGAACCCAAGGGTAACATACCCTTCAAGATTGAATATTTGGCACACTTTGAGATGATTACACTCCGGAGAAAATATGGCTCGAAGGAGATAAAGGTTGAAGTCTGATTCTGTAAGCGGCCCTCACCAGAACATTGTCTGATACGACGCACATATATTGGAAACGTTATTTTGGGAGATTAATTTTAGAATGGTGAAAGAGGTGAAATCTGAAACCTGAAAAGATGTACGGTGCAAATATAAAAGAAAGGAGCCTGAATGTGTGTTGAGATAGTAATACGGGGAAGAGACCACCATGGATTTATTGTATGCAATAGTCAAGCTAGTTGAGGTCAAAGAATTAGCAGGCTAAGCATGTATTTGGCCCGATAGTAATCTGCCAGCCCAGACTCCCATTCCTCCCACAAGGACTCAAAGAGAAAATGCGCTCGCCGTGGGCGGTGGATTCATACCAGAAGACTCTCAACCAGGTAACTATCATCATTTAATATTTAAAGTGATCTGCAACTTGATATAGCTTTTCGACTTCTTTTGTCCTCTGACTTATTCAGGGTTGTCTGTGGACTAGCCTTATAGCATAAAACCTCTCCCCCTGCCAGGGTTTCGCAGTAGCTTAACGACCATTTTCTCTGAAAACAAGAATAAGAAAATAAAGATTACGAAATCGCGTAAATTTGCAAACTCATTATAAAAAGAAAGATTAATGGTCGGTCGGTTGCACCCAATGATCCCTAGTTGCAAGTACTCCTATAATAATGGCAAAGACGAGTCATTGGTGCTTCACTAGACTCTGTAGTAATGGCATTTATAAAAAGTGATCACCGCCCCTGCCTCCCACTCCAGTGCCTTAGATTCAGCCCTAAACTTCTACAATAATATAAACAGATAGGACTTTCAAGTAATATAAATAGCTTATCAGAATCTATAGAACTGCATAATATATAGATATATGCATATTTCAATTACGATTACAGACTGCTGCTTATTCACTAGATAGATAGTGAGTAAATAATGGCTTTCAAACTTGGTATACATTCATAAATTGCAGAGACAGTTCTAAAGCTTATTTATAGGGAATCAGATCCTTTAGGTGCATATATTAGTATCAGACTCGAGCCTTACGCTGTTGGGTGTGCAAGGTGATGCTCCTGGCGAAAGCGGTGGTTTGCAGGTATTGAAGACTTATTTCCTTAAAGTCTTTCCTTATTTCTTATCCTAATGAAAGCGGTGGTCTACAGGGATTGAAGAATTATTTTTTATTTGAGTAGTAATGCAGGTATTGAAGACTTATTTGTTATTTGATCAGCAAGCGACAACAATTCGATAAGAGCCCAGATGTCACAAAACACGGGCGGTGAAAAAACATGTGTCAACAAAGGGCTTCCGGGTAGAAACCATAGCTGAATTAACATAAAACATTTGTTGCTATCGAACTACGATTTCTGAAATACAAAATGAAATATAGTATAAACTAGTATAAACTTTTTGCCCTACTTTTTGCCCTCTCCGCCTCGGGAAGAGGCCAAATAAGACCTCAAAGTTTCTTATTCGCTGAAATAACCGCAGGAGCAACCTCATACGTTGACCAAACAGTACACATCATAAAACATACGTTGACCAAACAGTACACATCATAGGAGCAACCTCATACGTTGACCAAACAGTACACATCATAAAACATTGGGTTACAGGGACTAATACACTTCCCTAGGCCAAATAAGACCTCAAAGTTTCTTATTCGCTGAAATAATGGCCTCAAAGTTTCTTATTCGCTGAAATAACCGCAGGAGCAACCTCATACGTTGACCAAACAGTACATATCGTAAAACATTGGGTTACAGGGACTAATACACTTCGATTTGCATGAACAAATTAATAGAAATATTGTTTTCGATTGCAATAGTCCCTGACATGCCAGAAGCGACAGGGACTAATAAGTAGTATGTGAAAGCATTTGAGTTATATTTGAGTTTGGACTTAAAAAGTGTATTTCAAGTTTGATGGGAAAGAAATGTAATATTTTACCTTTTTAATATGGCTATTTAAATTTACAATTATTTTAATATTAATGATAATAGAATATTTACGCCGAAAGGCGTTCCCTTTGTTGGGTTTGGCCGAATGCGTTTTCCGCTGGAGCCAATCACAGGAGTTTGCCATCGTTCTTCGAGCGAATGAGAATGTGCCGTTTGCCGCCTCCTGGTTCGACCTCGCCTGATGCTGCTCTTACCTCCTTCCAGCCAGTGAAATTGTGCCATTTGCCGGCTGCTCTTCTTACCAGCTGCACCTCGCTGTTTCAGGGTTTACCGGCGCACAGTTTCACCAGCTCGCAGTGTTAAAACTCCACGGCGGAGTCCTGGAGCGTCTTCAAGAAGGCCGCAAAACACCTCGCTGTTTCAGGGTTTACCGGCGCACAGTTTCACCAGCTCGTAGTGTTAAAACTCCACGGTCCGATGCAATTGAGAGAGTCGGCGTACCAGCTGCACCTCGCTGTTTCAGGGTTTACCGGCGCACAGTTTCACCAGCTCGCAGTGTTAAAACTCCACGGCGGAAGTCCTGGAGCGTCTTCAAGAAGGCAGCAAAACACCTCGCTGTTTCAGGGTTTACCGGCGCACAGTTTCACCAGCTCGCAGTGTTAAAACTCCACGGTCCGATGCAATTGAGAGAGTCGGCGGATTTCGGAGCTGTTATAGAGTATTTCAGGGCGTCTTCAAGTGTTAAATAGATGTCATTTTGAGAGTCTGGGAGGATTTCAGGGCCGTAATAGAAGATTTCAGGGCTTCTTGGAAGTGTTAGATGTCATTAAGAGTCTCGGAGGATTTCAGGGCCGTTATAGAGGGTTTCAGGGCATCATGGAAGTGGTAGATGACATCTTCTGTTAGATGCCATTGAGAGGCTGGGAGGATTTCAGGGCGTCATGGAAGCTCTCTGCGGTGGGAGAGCATTTGTTTATTTTACAGAATTTAATAAGTTCCTCCGAGTGACAGAGTAAAGTAGAAAAACGCTTCACGGTATTGTTTTGCCAATCATGAAAGCAACAGTTTCTGAGTTGGGTTGGGATTTTTTTGGCAAAAAATACCAGCTACAGTTTTGAATTCATACATACATTCATAGGTCATCGGCATTCCTTCGCCTCTTCTCCTCCTTCTCCTCTCAGAGCTTCCTGTGTTGTTGTCTAGTCTCGTGAGGTCTGTGTGTCTGGAGCTCCTTGTAAATGTTGTCTGGTCTATCTTGTTATGTGTTATTTGTTTGGTGTGTCTGTTTGCATGTGTATCTGTTTGGTGTGCTTGTGTTTTCTGAGAGGTGCAGGCAGGTAGCATATCAATTTTAGAATCAGTACAGTCCAGGACTTGATCAAGTGTCCAGGGTATCACGGTATCCAGGGTATCACCAGTATGAATGGCCCTTGGGAGTACCTAGCAATTACCTTAATCAGACATGTAGGATCAGACATGCAGGCAAACCTGTACCATAATCCTATGATGGATGACGCTAAATTTTCTTTGGTATGAAAGACCATGATTCTGGTAAGTTTATTTTCAAATTATTTGTATCTATATATAAATAAGATTAGCTCAATGTTGAGGAATTGATTTTATTTTAAAAATTTCATCCACACAAACTAATTCTGATTCCTATAAATTATGTTCAGTGCTTTTTTTGTCATATTTTCTTGGTTTTTTAAATCAACCGATTGAGCAGATCTATATCATCTGAGTTGTTTTTTTTTTAATCTGATAACAGACCGTCTAAAAATGGTTAGAGTTACTCTACCCACGTCCGAGATAACATCGTCGCAACCATAATAGACTGTCAATTATCAACCTCAGGTATGCTATTGCCGTTTATTGAGTATGCACTGCAGCCATGAGTCCAAACTGGATGTGATTTGACATTGGTTTGATTGGATAATAGACTGTGTTTTTTCCATGTAGGTTTGGTTTGCTTCAAAGTTTTAGGTGTGATTAATTGTCTGTAAGGAAATAACTCAGTCCTCTGTGAGGTATTCATGTTCCTTCAAATCCTAACCCAGACGATTTTTACCCAAACTATTTATCTGTTCGATTTGTTTGTAATCCTTAAAGAAATTGACTTGTCCAATGGTTACTCTTTTGTTATTATTAGTTGGTAATTTGTAAGTCTGATCCTTGATGGGCTGATAAGAAGTGGAACTAGTTTGGACACTGTACCATGTGCGCAGAAGAGTGTGTTTTGGGGTTTCATGTGAACTTTTGGTTCATTCACTTTCAGAATTTGCTATTAGTTTTTCTTTAATTTTAAAGTTGAGAATTTTGCATTTTTGGACTAGTCGTGGACATAAATTTCTCAATATTCAAACCGGTTGCAGTCTTCACTGATGTATTATATTTCCTTTCTTTTTCTTAAATTTCTCAGTGATGGTTGGCAGACATGACTCACTCTTCTGTATATTTCCTTTCTGTTTCTTAAATTTCTCAGTGATGGTTGGCAGACATGACTCACTCTTCTGTGCATTTCCGTACTGGTTGGCAACTATTTCGTAAAGCATACACAAACTTATGGGCATTAGTGTGTTTCTGTGTCTTGTTGGCAAAAACATCTCTCAGAAAGATCATGTAGACATGCATCAAATTTAAGGAAAAAACAAACTTTAAAGGTATATTTTTAGGAAACATAATTGGTAAAAGAGATGGTTATGAAATGATGTGCATTCATAGGAGTCTCATTACTTGCAAATACGATAGGGATCCTAAGATTGGCTGTTGGCCCATAGAGGTACTCAGAAATTGAAAATCTGGTCATTTGTCTTTTTGGGGTACTAGAGGTTAGCATGACTTTGTTTTCCTCTCTTGTGATCCTTTTGCCTGCACATGTAGTTTTGAATGTAAAAATAATGATTTGAATTGCAGAGTATGATGAAGTTTTTGTCGGAGTTTGAAGCCAACTTGGGTATCCGAATCCAGTGCTCACGCGAATTTGAGCCTTTGGGCACTGCTGGTCCACTGGCTTTGGCCAAGGACAAGCTTATTGATGGTTCGGGACAGCCAATTTTTGTATTGAGCAGTGATGTAATCTGCGAGTTTCCATTGAAGGAGATGCTAGAGTTCCACAAATCATGTTGTGCAGAAGCCTCTGTAATGGTCACAAGGGTATGTGCTTCGAATTCTTTGCATTTCTTTTCTTACCTTTCAGTGGGAGAACATGTTCTTCCCTTTATGTTTCATTATGAGTTCTGTTTCTAGATTCATGATGAAAATATTTAATATATTTTTCTAGAAACAAGAGGTTTCAGGGACCTTTCTTTAATTTTGTTTGCCCTAAAACAGCCATGGGTGAATGCAGCTGAGAATAGCAACCTTTACCTCATATCGTCTTGAGGAGATCAAAGTTACATGGCTCCCATTATTCCCTTTGTATCTTATATATCTCAAGGACTTCAAACCCATTGTTTTGTGCAGGTGGATGAGCCATCTAAATATGGTGTAGTGGTGCTTGATGAGGAGACTGGAAGAGTGAAGAGATTTGTTGAAAAGCCCCAGATGTTTGTAGGGAACAAGATCAATGCAGGGATCTACCTTTTAAACCCAAGTGTTCTTGACAGCATAGAACTGAAACCCACATCAATTGAAAAGGATATTTTCCCCAGGATTGTAGAGGAAAACCAGCTTTATGCAATGGTTTTGCCTGGTTTTTGCATGGACATTGGTCAACCCAGAGATTATCTCTCTGGTCTGCATCTGTATTTGGACTATCTTAGGACTAAGTCTGATATGCTTCCAAGTGGCTCTCAGTTTCAAGGCAATGTGCTCATTGATGAAAGTGTCCATATTGGGGAAGGCTGTCTGATTGGCCCTGATGTTTCTATAGGTCCAGGCTGTATACTTGAAGCTGGGGTAAGACTCTCAGATTGTGCAATTATGAGCGGTGTTAGAATCAAGAAGCATGCCTGTGTCTCATGGAGCATAGTTGGCTGGCATTCAACAGTTGGACAGTGGGCTAGGGTAGAGAACATGACTATTTTAGGTGAGGATGTGCATATAGGTGATGAGATATACAGTAATGGTGGTGTGAGTGTATTATTTTTCCTTGGAGGGCAAGTAGAGGAGTATCCCAACATGGAAAACTTGTACAGTAGCTATGGAAATCTCCACTTTCAAATTTGATAACTAATAATTGTATTTTTCTATATTTACAGAGTTCCCTGTGTCAAACAAGGGGGAGTGAGATTCACCATCAATGGCTTCAAATACTTCAACTTGATTCTCATCGCAAATGTGGCCGGAGCAGGGGATTTGGTGAGAGTGAGCGTGAAGGGTAGCCAAACTGGGTGGATTCCATTGTCCAGAAACTGGGGCCAAAATTGCCAATGCAGCGCAGTCCTGGTTGGGCAGAGCCTCTCCTTCAGAATAACTGGCAGTGACCGCAGGACCTCTACTTCCTGGAACATTGTGCCTCCAAATTGGGAGTTTGGCCAGACCTTTTCTGGAAAGCAGTTCAGAGCCTGATTACAACAAATCCTTGAACAATCTGCTGGTTCTCTTTATCTATATATCTATATTTGTATTTGTTAATGGAACAAAGGGATCCCTGCGCGGTTTCTCTGCGTTGACTTAATGTATGGGCTGTAGACAGATAACGAGGCAGATTTCAAGGCTTGGCATCATGTACAGTATATGAGGGATGGGAAGCTTAGATCTATGTTGGGGTGTATTTACTTACAGTCACGTCTGATCCATAGGTTTTACTTGGAGTTAGTGAACATTTTCAAGGACAGTCAAAATATTTTAATTGATATCATTGGTTGGTGCTTCTTTCATTCATCTGGAGCTTCCCTCTCTGCTGGAAATTCCAATAGATGCAAGTATCGTTTAAATTTTTAGGGTGCGTGTTGTGGTCTGCCAAATGGGCAACTCAATCCTTTTTACTACACCTTACTGGGAGAATCTCAGAATGGTATTACTGGTCTGAGCTTCGTAAGCAGTAATTGCTGTAGCTTTGGAATGTAACTTTAGTTTGTCCAATGCCAGTCCGTTCTTTGGTACAGTTCTAGTCTTGGCAATTTTTTTAGTAGGATCAATTCACCTTAAGGGTAAGTTTTCCAGGAACAACTTTGATTGGAAGCAAGCTCTTTCTTTGGGTGGCATAACTTTGATTACATGACAAGTGGTGGTGGTGCCAAAAATTAAGTCAGCGTTCTTCTATTTTCTCATAGTTACATTTATTGCTCGATTTTTTGGATTTAGATGTAAAGTCACGTATTCCTTTTGTTTAGTATTTCTACTCCATTCGCAAGGTCTTCCTCTTTATGGGTTCTTCATTCCTTACATAGCAGTGAAAAACACCTTAAAAGGAAATATTCTGCATGTATCATTAGTTTGTTTAATTATTGGGCATATAATAATGAAGAAACTATGTATCAAGGGAGTCTTCGATAAAATTACAAACGTTCAAGCAAACTATGATCAGATTATGCCAGTTGGAAAATTGAGTTTTAAAGAAACTGGTTCAAAATAGGCGACATATAAATGCACAATAAACCTTTCTGGGCTATAGATTTCGTGTGGCTAATTATTGGGCATATTATATGCAGAAAATATGTATCAAGGGAGTCTTCAATAAAATCACAGACGTTCAAGCAAAATTTGATCAAACTATGCCAGTTGGAAAATTGAGTTTTAAAGAAATTGGTTCAAAATATCCGACTTATAAATGCCCAATAAACCTTTATCAACCCTAGATTTTCTTCAGATTGGCCCATTGGACTGCTTGATACATGGATCTATTACTGTACACTTTATGACAACGATGTTAGGGACATTCTTCTACAATGGAGGTGTATCATCCAGGAATAAACCAAGTAATTGAAATTGGTATATTTCGCATCCGAAAGTGATCACCTGTGTTTTGTTTGGCATATACTCGATACAAGCCACTTGTCTTTTGTTTGGAATATCCTCAGATCAGCTTATAGGCTTTGTTTCCTTCTCAAGCATAAAATATTGTGGAAAAAAATGCGTCATGGGAGTGTTGAATAAAATTATAAACTTTCAAACAAAATTTAAACTTTGCCAACTGGAAAAAATAGTTTTGAAGTACCAACAGATAAATGGCCAATAAAATTTTCTCTAGTGTGTAGATTTTCTTGATATTTACTTGTCACTGTTTAGTGGCAATGATACATCCACAGTCACAGTGCAAATCAATGGAGGTATTGCCAAGACCTAGGCCCTCGACTTCAACTTCGACCTTACCAACACTCTTCACTGCAACCTTGTCCTTCCTTACTGCAATTCGGCTCACCTGCAATTTCTGCAACTTTTCGCCTCAGAAACATTAAAAGTAATTAAATAATATTTAAAGTTTGAATTTATATATATATATATTTTTTTTAATGATTACATGCTATGATAAAAAAAAAAAAATTTAAAAAAAATGAATAAATTAATAGAAATAAAATAAAATAAAGATAAAATTAAAATTAAAAATAAAATACATAAAAAAAATCTTAATTACAAAAATAAGAATAAAATAAATAAATAAATAGAAATAAAATAAAATAAAGATTAATAAATAAATAAATAAACACGTGTCAACCTAATCTATTCTTCTATTCTAATGTGATTTTCGCAAAGACATTTAGTACATTTGCTTCACTCTTTCTAAAATAAAATAAATTACTTTTTAATTGTTTGAGTCAAACTAGCCATTTCAATTTTACACCCTCTACTATTTAGTATTTATTTACTACTATTTACAACTTCAATCAATGTTTTTCTTTTTCTGTACACCTTTTCAAATTGTGATGTGCATATATCATTTCAAATATGATTAACAATAATTTCAAAAAAAAAAAAAAACCGCTTCAAACTATCATGTGCATGTGTCATGTCAAACATGATTAGCAATGAGTTGAAAAAAAAACTTGGAATATTCAAGATATACAACTGCAAGTAGCATACTTCAAAAACTAATTTACAAATATGGTTATTTGACATTACTATTTCCTTTCTTTTTATACCTACAAACCAACATCCTCTCCTAACCTATTTTGTGCCTATGCCTTCTTTACCAAGGAAATAATTCAACATGCCCTATTCCAAAATATATGTTCCATAGGGAAAGCCTTTAAACTACTCATTGTCAAGGACGTATTTGCAAAAATTGCATTTGTAAAATTAGTCAAGCCTAATAAGATTCATCTTAATATCTAAACTTCAAATCAATTTATTCAAGAAATCCATTCTCAAGCAGTTTGTAAAATTAGTCAAGCCTAATAAGATTCATCTTAATATCTAAACTTCAAATCAATTTATTCAAGAAATCCATTCTCAAGCAGTGTTTCTTAAACGCTCATTCGCCTCCTTTCGACGTTCCTTTGCACCACAAGTGCAATTGCTAGTTTAATATTTATTTAAATAAAATTGAAGATAATTATATTTATTTGATAAATGTTTTTTACATATATATATTAGAGATGTGTAATGTTTCTAGTACTTAATATGAAGTTGACATAGTTTGTCACATATAATACGAGTTTTTGGGATTAATAGTGTTAATCCAAGTTAGACTTGTTTTATACGATTTGCACGATATTATCACAATAAGGTTATAGTCGCAGTTATGAGATGTAATCCGATATGGGGCATATGATTACATGTTCTAAATATTGATATTAATTCTCTTGATCTAACAAGAATAGAAAAGAAAACATAGGGTTAATATAGAACATTTAAAAAAATTAATAAGATGTGTAATTTATTTTATATATAACATGTAGTTTATATGTAACACATGTATATCTTAAAAATAAATGTAAACTCATTTTAATTTTATATTATACAAAGAGAAATATTTTTTTTCTAGAAAAATATATTTTTTAAATTAAATATTTGAAAATACATAGTTTGAACATATACTTAAACTCAAGGTCAAATTTGATTTATATTTTAAACATATACTTAAATTTAAGGATCAAATTTGATGGGCATTTACTCATATTTGAAAAACAATAGTTTAAACATTTACTTAAACCTAAGGGTAAAATCTCCATGTCATTGATGACATTTACTTAATTTTTGAAAATCATTAATTTGATAAGTGAGTTAAAAATTACCGCATGCTCGTGTGTGTGTGTGAGTGTGAGTGTGTGTAAGCAATTCTAAATAAGATTACAGAAAATAAAAGAACTCAATGATCTTGTTAGCTAAGATTCCAAGATAAGCATCGTACTATGTTGCACCCACAATACTAAGACTTCAAGATGAGACTCCTAGAAAAGCACAAAATGCTCTCAGAACTCTGAGATTCCAAAAGAAGCATAGCCTCACCGATAGTGGATCTTTGATCTTTAGAAAAATCATATCTCCATCTCCACTTATATCATGCAATCATATAAGGTGTACACTTAAACCTAAAGCTTGAACACTAAACATTGAAGCTTCAAGGTTAAGACTCGAGTGACATGCCATCACACATGGGCCATTGGTATGCCATATAAAAAACGAACCTATGAGAAGAGAATAATTAATATAAAACACGAATTCTCTTTTCACTCTAAAAGAGGTTTGCATCTCAAGAGATTTGAGCCCTCTTGGCACTTGGTAGATCCAAGGTTAAGATGGATCTAGGTTGGTTTAATTATTAATTATAATTAAAAATATAAATATAATTATTAATTTTAGCCTCATGAGTTAGCTCAAATGGTCGAGGTCCTATTGCTAAAGCACCTTGCCATTGGGAGGTCACAAGTTCAATTCTCCTTGATGCCCTTGGGGTTAAGCTTGAATTAATTTAGTTGGGGGTGTGGTGCTTTCAGATGGACCTACCCTGATTTTCCACGAATATATATAATGTTTTTAATTTTTTAATTTTTGTAATTTTCCCAAGTTAAAATGTTTAATTGATAAATGACCTAGATCCATATTAACCCCATATCTATCAAGTGTCGAAAGGGATAAAAACTCTCAAGGCACAAACTTCTTTTTTTATTTCAAAACTTTAGGAAAGATTTTCACCTCAAGAAATTTGATCCCTCCCTATGCTTGATAGATCCAAGGTTAAGATGGATGTAGGTTGGTTTTAGTTATGTGTGACCAACTAAAAATAAATAAATAAACAGACACACACACACACATATATAGTTTTTTTTTTGTAATTTCACCAGGTTAAAATGTTTTATTGATAATCGAACTAGATCCATCTTAACCCCAGATCTATCAAGCGTCGAGAGGGATAAATATCTCGAGAGGGATAAATCTCTCGAGGTGAAAACCTCTTTATTTAGTGCAAAACTTGAGGTGTATCTCAAGAGATTTGATCCTTCTTCGCTCTTGGTAAATCCAATGTTAAGATGGATCTAGGGGGTTTAATTATTAATTATAATTACACATATAAATATAATTATTAATTTTAGCCCCGAGGGTTGGTTCAATTGGTGAAGGTCCCGTTGCTAAAGCACCTTTCCATTGGGATGTCATGGGGTCAATTCTCCTAGACGCTCTTGGGGTTAGGCTTGAATTATTTTGGTCGAGGGGTGTGGTCCTTGCAGGTGAACCTACTCTCATTTTCTACAAAAAATAAAAATAAAAAATAATATATATCAGGGGCAAAAATTAGCTCAAAAATCAAAGTTATCATGATCGCACCAAACTAGATTCGAAGTGATCATCTCGTCGCAAGGAATCAAACGCAACTCGTTTCATTGAAAATCGAGTTCGGATGAAGGAGTTATGGTTTGTTGATCGTTGTTCACAACAAACAAATTTTTAAAAAAATATTGCAGAATCGGTACAGCTGATGGCATGGCAGTCTAGTCAACTTGCAGAGAATCTTCTTCAGTTTTTAGTCCAATGGGACTGTGTCAAGCATCACTGCAGGATTGGCCAATTTGATTTTTGAAAGTAAAAATCACCCAATATCGTCCAAGATTAAATGTAGACTCATGATTTTTATGTGATAGAACTTTTTTTTATTTTTTTTAATATATTAAAATTGAGTTATATATATATATATATATATATATATATATATATATATATAATATGAGTTTAAATATCATATATTATATTAATTTATTTATATATATTATATTAATTTTAAACTTTAATTATTAAAAATCCGCATTACATTACAACCCGTATTATTAAATCCACATTATATTTAGGTCGATAGGCCTTCTCCTATGAAAGAGATGCAGTTTTGGATCATCAACATATTCATTCTTTCTGCTATTGACACCTGTTCTCCGACTGATTTCCGATTTTTTCCGATCTGTAACAAACCTCCACCGGCCGTCTCCACTCTGTACAAACCTCCACCGGGCGTCTCCGCATGATGTGCCTGCACCCAAGGCTTGCGGCCGGGGTGGATGCTCTCACCCATTGCGTTCTGTTACAACATAAGCCCCTCAGATCTTGGCGCACGGTTCCCCAAGGTCGAGTCGCTGAAATTGAAGGGAAAGCCCAAGCTGCCATGTTTAATTTGATTCCGCAGGACTGGGGAAGATACGTGGAGCCTCCACTCTTCGTCCCTGCAGATTCCCTTTGCCGCGCAGCTTCAAACCTCGACCGGCTTCCCCTGACACCTGTTCTGATCTGTTGGCAAAAACCACTTATTCTTATCCGGTCGCCTCCACTCTTCGTCCTCGTAGATTCCCTTTGGCGCGCAGCTTCAAACCTCGACCGACCATTGCAGAAATTGTTCACAGACGATGAATCTCCGCATCATGCTCTAACCTGTTCCCCTGACACCTATTCCTGGTTTCCGATCTATTGGCAAAAACCACTTATTGTTATCTGGCCGCCTCCACTCTTCGTCCCTGCAGACTCCGCATGATGCTGTACACGATCGCTCCAAAGCCTTAATTACTGTTACGCCTTCTGTTAAGTTGTTGTTTGTCTCCATGCCGATTGTCGATGTGCGATTTGATCCTCACACCTCTTCTTGCGCCAACCAAACCAGCTGTTCCACCACCAGGTAGGGCGAGAAAGGTTTCTCGTTATGATCTTGCGTTTGCCAGAGCTTCGTCAATTAGCAGAAATGGGCTAAGTTTTTGTCGCGCTTTTTCTGAATGCAGCGTCCGGGATCTGGTGAAGGCTTTGCGAAGTTGAGCAAAAGCAAGACCGTGGCCACTTCCAGGGGAATCAGTACCTTGCAGGAAACCCTTACCTATCACGCCTAAACTCATTTTCTTGTTTATCAACATTGGTGCGGTCAACTACATTACACTGAAAGCAGTGGTGAGCGGTCTACGTATTTGGCCCATCAATAGACGATCGTTATGATCTTGCGTTTGCCAGAGCTTCATCAGTTAGCAGAAATGGGCTGAGTTTTTGTCGCGCTTTTTCTGAATGCAGCGTCCGGGATCTGGTGAAGGCTTTGCGAAGTTGAGCATAAGCAAGACCGTGGCCACTTCCAGGAGAATCAGTACCTTGCAGGAAACCCTTACCTATCACGCCTAAACTCATTTTCTTGTTTATCAACATTGGTGCGGTCAACTATATTACACTGAAAGCAGTGGTGAGCGGTCTACATATTCGGCCCATCAATAGACGATCGTTATGATATTGCGTTTGCCAGAGCTTCATCAGTTAGCAGAAATGGGCTGAGTTTTTGTCGCGCTTTTTCTTAATGCAGCATCCGGGATCTGGTGAAGGCTTTGCGAAGTTGAGCAGAAGCAAGACCGTGGCCACTTCTAGGAGAATCGGTACCTTGCAGGAAACCCTTACCTATCACGCCTAAACTCATTTTCTTGTTTATCAACATTGGTGCGGTCAACTATATTACACTGAAAGCAGTGGTGAGCGGTTTACATATTCGGCCCATCAATAGACGAGGAAAAGCCATTAGCTGTTGTCTGTGAAAATGATTATCCCAGTTCGATGTTTTACTTGCGGAGAGGTAATCAAATGCCCAAATTTTCTCTGAAAATCATTTTTTGCGTGTATGTTTTCAGCTGGTTATGTTTTCAGAGATTTAAGCACGTCTTCTTATTTATGTGCTTGGCATTCTTCTTTAATAATGGATTTTTGGGTTTATCGGTGTGCGCAGGTGATTGGAAATAAATGGGATACGTACCTCGACCTTCTGCAGACCGACTATATTGAAGGGTACTCGTTATTCTTGTTTTGGACTTTCTGATTTGATTTCTCGTGTTCCATCTTTCATGTTTTTCTTATTTTACTCTGATTTGGTTTAGTAGAAAAAATCAAGCGAATATTTAAAATTTAGATGTGAGGAATTTGATAAAGGGCACATCGTGCTAACACCTCACATGATTTTGTACTAAAATGCGGCGTGGGCCGTTAAAATATATGAAAATCTAAACCCGACCTTGGAGTAATCCTTTATGCCAGAGCCACCTTAAGGAGACAGCTAGGGTTTTTTCCAAACCCTAATGTTGTACTATGTTGAAGACGCACATCTTCCATGATGTTACAATTGAAAAATTGCTGAGTGGTTTTAGTACTCCGGAGGGATACTCAGGTTAGCATCACTGTTAAACTGAGTTAACTGGGTTTCGAGGTATGAAACTTTGCAGGCAAGTTAAACTTGCCAGCAACGACCCAGACGTGCAAGTACTTGTGGGTTATTCGCTTCCCAGTGAGTTCTACTCCAAGGCAGATGGAAAAGCTCGCTCACATCAAATATAAATGGAAAAAGGGAAAACACAACCCTCGGCGAGCTGATTCTCCACATTATTTCACATACTATTGATTGATTGATTGTGTTTTTGAAGTCTTGAAAACGATTTGGCCTAGAGGATGTTTTTAATAGATTCAAAGTGGATATTCTTTGCATTTACCACTGCTGAAATGTTTTGAAGCATTTGTCCTCAGATTTACTATTCTATAGAAACATGGTTTTTCCCTTTGTTATGTTTTAAGAAATGAATGGTTACTATTCTATAGAAACATGGTTCTGCCCTTTGTTATGTTTTAAGAAATGAATGGTCTAATGCTGTGCGGTTTTGCAGGCTGTACGTTCTGTTCAGTGTTTCTAATGTTTGCTATTATGATCTCAAGCTCATGCTTATTATTTTTCAACCATTACTAGATTGAAATGCCTGTTGTGTTTTGGAAATTGCACACTGTAAACACAGTCCTTTAAAACAATTTTTAAGAAAGCTGGCCGCTTTGTCAGTAGTTGGCATGTACAATTCATTTGGGATGTTCCCTTTTCTATTAGTCCAAAATTTTCAAAGAAGCTGCAAACATGTTTCTAAATACTCTCTCATTTAACCTTAATTTGTGATTTTATAGTGTTGAAGTATCACTAGAAAAAGGCAAGTTGTGATTTAGTCTCATTGGTGGAAATAATATCGTATTAGAAGGTGAAAATCAGAGCATACTTAAAACACAGTAACATATATGTTTTCTTAGATTTATTTCCAGCATATAATATGTTTAATATCATACAGTGGAGTAGTTCTACTCCAAAAAATTTCAATCACTATAGTTTCTAGGGTGAGAAAGTCCTATAGGGTGCTTAGAACTGTAGGGAAATCGTTTTATACACTTATGTTATTTGAATTTCACTACCTTTTACATTAGGCCTGCCATTGTTTCTTTTTAGTATTTTGTAATGACAACAAGGATTCCATTTTTCATTACATAAAATAGTTTCATCATTATTACACAAATATAACTCTAAACAATGCTCTTATTTCTTCATTGGTGTTTTATTCTATTGCCTAGGGATGCCCTTGATGCATTGGGGTTGGTGTACCTTGTAGGAAACTTGAGTTCACTGTAAAATTACATGGATAATGGTCTTCTATCTAGTGTGATGATGCACACAACTTCCTGAATTATATTCATATTATTCCAAGAGCATATTTTTGGTTGAGGATTTATGTGTGTTTTCATTCAGTTGCTTTTCTTGAACATGATGTCTACATGACTGCAACATTTGAAATGATTTGTAAGCAATTTTTTCTACCATATAATCATATAAATAATGACAGTATACACACTTTGATGTCGTGCAGTTGTTTGAATAATCAATACGAGTTTTAATGTTTTTGTCAGTCACAGTTATTCTGCTTGACAAAGGCTGACTTATATGTGAAAATTTCATTTTTTGATATATTATAGATGGATCAGAGCACAAGTAAGTGGCATATCAAATTTTTTAGGTTTCTTTCATTTTTTCCTTTTTTTCTCCTTTTGCATTCTTTGAGTCTTTCAAGTGGAAGAAGAACATGCAAGTGAATTCTGTGGGCATCAATAGAATCATTTGTTCTCCTTTTGTTCTATCTTGTGCCTGCTCTTCTGTTCATCCATGGAGTTGGGGTTGGGCTTTTGCATCTCCATCAGATTTGAACAGTGAACTTGTTGCCACATCTTAAGTGCACTAGACAAGCCTCTCTTTGTCTTGATGTACCTTCCATGAGAAACTGTCCATTGTCTTGATGCAGTGATCCAGTTGAATTCTTGCATTCTAGCACCCCGTGACATTGTGCGATTTCATTTTTTGATATATTATAGATGAATCATAGCACAAGTAAGTGGCATATCAAAATTTTTAGGTTTCTTTCATTTTTTCCTTTTTTTCTCCTTTTGCATCCTTTGAGTCTTTCAAGAGGAAGAAGAACATGCAAGTGAATTCTGTGGGCATCAATAGAATCATTTGTTCTCCTTTTGTTCTATCTTGTGCCTGCTCTTCTATTCATCCATGGGGTTGGGGTTGGGCTTTTGCAGCTCCATCAGATTTTAACAGTGAACTTGTTGCCACATCTTAAGTGCACTAGACAAGCCTCTCTTTGTCTTGATGTACCTTCCATGAGAAACTATCCATTGTCTTGATGCAGTGATCTAGTTGAATTCTTGCGTTCTAGCACCCCGTGACATTGTGCGATGGCTCCTGTCTCTTGTAGTTTCCGAAGAGTGGTGTTCATGTATTGCCTCTGGAATGCACGTTTTGATGGAATATGCAGAGGCAATATGTTTAGGGGCCTGATTCATGAAATGGGTATGTTGACCTGGCTAGCTTAGGCTCCTGCAAATATACTGGAACATGCCTTGCTTGTCTCATTTCTAGCATTCATGCAGCAGAACTTCTGCTTCTGTTTATTGTAGAGTTAAAAAACTGTTATGGTCATTGAAATCTAGGAAACTGCCAGAATGGTATCAGGGCCTAAGGTTGTGGAGGTTGGTATATGTAGGTGATTGAGGTGAAAAATAATGTATATGTAGGTGATTGAGTGATTTTGAAGTTCCTTTTGTGTTCATTTGAAACAAGAATCCCTAGGAATGATTCATGAAGCAGGGTGTCAGTGAGCAAGAACCTAAGTCAAACAATCGATTGTAAGCAAACTTGAGTTCACTGTAAAATTACATGGATAATGGTGTTCTATCTAGTGTGATGATGCACATAGCTTCCTGAATTATATTCATATTATTCCAAGAGCATCTTTTTGGTTGAGGATTTCTGTGTGTTTTCATTCAGTTGCTTTTCTTGAACAAGATGTCTGCATGACTGCAACATTTGAAATGATTTGTAAGCAATTTTTTCTACCATATAATCATATAAATAATGAAGTATACACACTCTGATGTTGTGCAGTTCTTTGAATAATCAATACGAGTTTTAATGTTTTTGTCAGTCACAGTTATTATGATTACTAAAGTTAATGGTTGCTTTCTGTTCTGACTTTCTCCCAGCTATCCAATTTCTCAGATGGGAATGTTTATTGAAATCCAGCAATATTATGTCTGAATGGAAAAATTGAGTTGATCAAAAATAGCAATCTGAATATCAAAATAAAAGAAATATTGTTCCTATTGTTATTATTTTGCCACCTTTAAAGCTTGACTAGTTGTTGTTTGTTTTCAAGCAAATACAAAACTTTTGAAGATGGCCTAACCCTCCTTTCTGAGATGAAAATGGACTTACTGGTACATACTTGCATCTTGTTAGTAAAACTGGAGTTGTGTAGTTGGTTAACCAACTATTTTTTTTTCCTTTTAAAATGATTTCCATTTTTGGAGAGGCACCTTTCTTTCACGTTCATCGCTAATGGAGACTGTCTAACTTTTACCATTTTTTTGGGATATTTTATAAATACTATGTAATGTAATTCATAGTCATGAAATTCCACAGCAGAAGATTGGTTTGCAATACCACAAATTTCCAGAAAAGACATCTAATGGGTAGAGGAAGAAGCAGAGCGGTCCTCCTCTGCAACAATCCCGACTACTTTAATACAACCTAACGAGACTGCCATTTAGAATTTCTTTTATTCTTTTATCTTGTCAGCTTAAGAACTATAGTAAAATTGATCTTCGTCAAAATTCAAATTCTCAGCTTCTGCGTTGAGTGAAAAATCCCAACAACAAGAGACGGAACCACAATCTATCGAAGATGAAGATTCTTTTATTGAATTTGCAGATTCTTTAAGCAGCAGAGTTTATGAGAATGAAAGATAGTGGGATAAAAGAGATGCCAGAAGAAAAGTTGAACGCCACACCTACTTCTTTGCTGCCATTACTTCGAGCGCTGGGATTACGAGCATGGCTGCTGCGGCTGTTTACTATCGATTTGTTTGGCAGATGCAGGTTTGCACTTCAATTCTTAGCCCCGACTATCACTTTTCCCATCTTTTGAATACTTCCACTTCACAGTTATGATAATAGATTGTTAATTATATCACCTCCAGGTGGATATCAGACCCATTTAGATGAGTGTGTGCTTTTGGATATGAATTCTTGGTGGTCTGTAACTTTCTTGTCTTTATGCTCATATGTATGAGATGACATGGGTATATTACCTTGCTTGTTCTCTGATGGAATTTGTATGCAGGGTGCAGAGATTCCCTACACAGAGATTTTTGGCACATTTTCAATAGCAGTGGGAGCCAGGGTATGTGCAATTTCTTTACTTGAGCTGTTGGTATAAGATTTGGAACTAAATATTCAGAAAATAATGACTCCAAATGTGCTTTAATAGGTTGGAATGGAATACTGGGCTCGCTGGGCTCACTGAGCTCTCTGGCATGCCTCGCTCTGGCATATGCATGAGGTATAACTATAGTTTACAGAAAGGTGGACCAAGAATTAATTATTTAAAAAAAAATCCAGCTGTAACATAGCAGATATGTTTTGCACTATGCAATCCCCTTTTGTTCCATTGATTACAGGACTGTTGAGATGTTACTTTTACATTGTAATTGACAATCCATTTTCTTTCGGAAGTCTCATCACAGTCAAAATGTGCAGTCAATTTTGTTGAATGTAGGATATTGTGGTCCATCTGCAACAAAGCTAGCGTGAAAATGAAATTGCAATGGTGAAATAGTCTCAAATAATTTATTTCGATTTTCAAACAGGGATATGCTTCACAAAAAGTTTTATTGTTTGGATAGCCCTGCAACTAAGTTTTAATGTTTGGCATTGAACTTCAAAATTTGAGATTTTCCAATACATTTTTTCCTTCATGTCAAAAAACTACAATTACTTCAAATTAATAATTCACAAACAATACTCCTATCGGCCTCTCTTTGCACCTTCTGGGGCAACAGCTAGTCTAACCCATATTACAAAGTCCATTTGCAAACATTACGTTGGTGGCATACATTATTAATGGTGGGGAAAACCTATTATTATATGGAAAATAACCATAGTTTGGATAAGCACATGTTTATGTTACGGGTGGCATTACATTACAATCAAAGGTTTATGAATGCGTTGGCATATTAAATGGTGGACAACGCGTGGACCGTTGATACATTGTTTTTAAAACATTGGTGCACCAAAATGTATTTTGGGTACGGAGGTTAGGGTTTGACCCTGTGACCTTCGCCCCACCACTACCATTTTTTTTGCTGCACCATAAACCCATTGCCTCGAAAAATTGCATTGAAAATCAATGCTCCCATCATGTATTTAAACATGTCTATTTCTTCCACGGTGGGAAAGGAGTTACGTGTGATTAACGCTAATTGTGGAGTTAATTAACTCTTAAATGCACGCTTAAGTTAAGATAATGACTAGTTTAAATTTGTGGTGGACTTGGCGGAGCCATTAAATTCGGAGGTAGTTCCATATTTGGCGGGCTTGACTAGCACTTAGGTAGATTTAGTGGCAGTTTACTAGCCCTGAATTGAATGAGGCCTATTTTGAGAAATATTCGACCAAATTGGGCTCAGGAAAAGTCATTCTTAGCATTTTGGCATGTTGGGAATCCATTGGAATAGGTTTCAAAGGCAGATGAGCACTTATTGATGTCATTTTCGCCACTTGAAGATAAAATATGCCTATGGCCACCAGGAGAGGAGGCCATGCCTAGAAGACCTGTAGACCAATTGAAGAACCAGAAGAGGCTACTCAGGGGTTTATGGATGCTCTGAATCCATTGGTAACTTATGTTTACAGTTTAGAGAACATATTCAAGTTCAAATTGCAGGTTGAGCCAGGAGGGTGTATGAATCATTCAGATATTGAGCTAGTTCTAGGAGGATTTTGAGATGGAGGAAATCTTGCAGGAATCTTCCAACCTCCATATGTTTGTAGGAGCAACCTTCGCGGCAGTGTTGCAGTATTTTTCCCATCTTTTATCTTTATGTGTTTTAGAGAAAAATATTGTTGATGTACTTACAGTTAATTTAATGCTCTTTCATATTTGAGTAAGGGATCTTGGTAATATGCCCATGCGTTGCTGACAGTAAGTGTATGGTAAAAGGACTTTGCAGGAGTTGTTTATTTTTAGGAGAAACTTACCATTTCAGATCAACACATTGATGTACTCATCATTTTGAAATTGGAGCATAATAACAATGGATCATGCCTTAGAGCTCATTCAAGGAGATGTAGCCTTGGCGGGGTGAACTCCTTCATCAAATGGCTTGTGTTTTTTTGTATGATGTATTTTCCTTTCATGTGCTTAATGGTTTCATGTCTATAACCTACTCATGGAATTACATATTGAAAGACACCAAAAAAAAAGAAATCCTTGTGATAATCTAAAAGTTTAGTGAAATTCCTATGCACATAAGAAACACATTTTTAATACTGATGAGGGAGCTTGCATAGCATTAACAAGTATGCCCACATTCAGATCAAGTTGGTATCAGAGCTTCATGTTCATTGTTTCTTGTGTTGCTTTGTGCAAAGAGGGTTGTCTATTTGTAAGGTGAAAATTCTTACCAGGTTGAAGCTCCGGAGAGGAGAAGGAAAACTTGTTGGTATAGTTTCCCAAGTAGGAACAAGGAGAAGGAAGCTAGGATTTCCATAAGCTCCACCTCAAGTTTCACCTTTAGAAATTATTTGGGCTTCGAAGAGAATATCTCAAGGAGAAGAGCCTACAAGTCTCACAAGGGAAGAAGGTAAAAAGAATGGTGTTTCACGACCATCTTCACCACAAACTTATTTGTTTTCTACAAATTTGATGTAATTTGTTGATGATCAGGAGATCATGTGTTATGCTCGAAATTTAAAGTGCTCGAAACTGTACCAAACTTGAGTGACCGGAAATGTCTCGTTGTTGCGATTCTGGTGCCGTGAACGGTTTGAAAAATTAATGTCGTATGAGAAAGATATCGCGTTTTGTCTGTTTTCCCTAAAAGCTAAAATTTTTGTGACTGGGATGCCCAATCAGCAGGTGGCATATTTTGGGGAATATTCCCTTTTCTCATAGCCAATTAGATCATGCCATGTGGCTAATTATGGGCCATTCATTTGGTAGTACGAAGTGTGTTTCTGCCCATTGGATGGACATGTACAAGTTTGATTTGGACCACCAGATGGGCGACACATGGCAGGCCCAGAGGCTGCCACGTGTCCCCAGAAGGTTTTATTAAAATTTTGGTGGAGTCGAGGGGAGTCGACTGTGTGACCTTCGGCCTGCCCACGTAAACCTCCAGCCATCTCACCTACCACATGTTACTTAACCTATGGTGTGGTCGCATTAACTTAAAGTGTAACGTTTTGCATTTCTCGCGGGGGGGGGGGGACGGGGGGGACCGCCAGCAGTCCCAATCCGCTAGTGGCCTCAACATTGCAGTCACATGACATACTAAACCGTGGCATATAATTTTTAACTGGTTGCTACAAACCTTAACTCTGGCAGTTTCGACGACAGTCACATGTCATGTTGTGACATTAAACTACAATATGACGGTTGTCCAAACCGTAACCTCTGGTGGTAAAACCATAACGATCATATGGCATTGTTTGTGGTTAATGCGAAGGTTATATAAAATGTAAACCTCGGCAGAAAATAAGAGTTTTCACATGGGCGCAGTTCAAATGGAAACTAATGCCACGGGTTTCGGAATCTGGAGTGGAGTTATGGTTCTGCTCCATATGCGAAGTTTTCAAACAGTTTAAATCGCAGAGTTTACGACGGGGGGTCAACATGTGACCACCCCGCCCAAACCACTTAATGTCAATGCTAACGGTCTTATCCAACGGTACTGTGGAGACACCCTAAATTTAGGGTTTTTACTATTTTTAGTGGTAGTTAAGCGCAGTCTCCACTTTTGGTGGAGCCTTTCTAGCTGATATTGGGAAAAATGCATTGGGAGGTCAATTTTTGACCAATTTGGGTGAAAAAAGAGTCTACCTAGACTAATTTGAGCATTCTGGAGCCACTGGTGCAGAGAAAATAGCCATTAGAGGCTTGTAAACACATGTATTTTGCAAATTTTAACATAATGACAAAGAGAGACATGCCATTGGGAGCTAGACCAGCAGATGTAGCCCAGGAGGGGTGAACTGCTTCATCATGCATGTTGTGTAAAACTTATGTGTGATGTTTATTCTCTATTATACACTTCTGTATAGTGTTATTTATGCTTATTTTCATGCTTAAAGTTCACAAATTCATCTACGTTTCATGGTTAAAACACTCATTCCTTAAGAAAACAAATGGAGACAAATTGTACATGTTTTTAATACTGAAAGGATACTTAGCACAACAAACTAATACACTCCTTTCATATCAGGTTGGTATCAGAGCGGGAGTTTATTCTCTGGTGTTTTTATGTGCAAGATTTTTTTAACTGTTTGCAAGGGTTTTCATGCTTACTAGGCTCAAGCTTAAGAGAGGAGAAGACAAATTGGTGGAAGCAAGAGGTTCTCAAAGTGAGCCACAGCAAAGGAGGGAAAGATTGCCACATTCTCCACCACCTAGTTCACCTCCAAAAGAAGTAGAAGAAGCTATAAGCATGCCTCCAGGAGAAGAAGAAATCCATGAAGAGGTGGATCCCAAAGAAGAAGAAAGAGTGTTCAGGAAAGAATTTCTTGACATGACTAAAATGGTGAGAGTCATTTATCAAGAAAGGAATGAAAGACTAGGAGAAGGATACAAACTTCAAAAGGAAGTTTAGGGATCATCAAGAGGTCACAATGATGAAGATAAATCAAAGAAGGGTAATGGAGGAAATGGAGGCAGTGGAAAGTCACCATCCTCACCCTCATCATCATCATCCTCTACTTCATCTTCAGTACACCAGTTACACAAGTCAAAGAACACTGGTAAAAGTCATTTTCTAAAACTTGATGTTAAGTTTGAATTGCTAATGTTTAATGGTGAAGTCAATGTAGAAAATGTTCATAATTGGATTAGGCAATTGGAGGTCTATTTGAGAACTCAAAACCTTCATGATGATGATACCAAAATCCAACTAGCTTCATTGATGATGGAAGGTGCAACTCTTGTTTGGTGGGAAGCCAAGACAAAGAAGGAGATCAAGAAGCATGGTAAGATTATCCTATCATGGACTGATTTCATTACTGTAATAAAACAACAGTTTTATCCATTAGCTCACATGCAGAAATCCATAATGAACTAGAAAAATTTTAGACAATTGAAAGGACAAAATGTACAAGACTACACCCCAGAATTTAGGAGAAGAGCTCTCTTATTAGGGGTAGATTTGTAGAGTCAAGATACTTTGCTCAAGTACATATGTGGCTTACAATTCTCATGTTTAACCCTACAGGCTTAGATGAGGTTTGTATTCAAGCCACACATTTAGAAGCAAGAGGGAAAACATTACTGATGAGAGTAGGAAGAAACCTTTTAAGGGGAAAAACAAAGAGAAGACCTCAAAAGGTAAGGGAAAAAAAAATGCATCTGTCAAGAAAGAGGGAGATAGAGTGGTTTGTAAACATTGTTCAAGAGAAGACCATGAAGAGAAAAATTGTTGGAAATTACATCCTGAAAAGAGAACCAAGTATAAAAATAACAAAGGGAAGCAGAAAAATTCAACTACAACTCAACATGACTTAAGAGAGGATTCAGGTGGTGAAACTAAAATTACAACCATGGGATTGAAGAACATGAAGGGAAAAGAAATCGAAATAAAACCCAGTACTAGTACTTCAAACTGTCACATACAAGCTCCAAATGAAGAAGAGAGAATTGAAATTTTTCATGTGAGGGTCATATCCAAACATACCAAGATTGACACATTGTTTGACAATGGGTCACACACAAACTTAATCTCTGAAGACTTGGTCAAGAAAATTAATCTTGAGACCATTCCACATCCAAAACCATATCCACTTGGATGGATTTGTAAGGATGCAAATTTACAGGTTTCAAAGAAGTGCATATTGTGCTTTGCAATAACTGCACATTTTGTTGACACGATTGAATTAGATGTGGTTCCGCTTGATATTACAGGTATTGTGTTGGGCAATCCTTAATTGTATGACAGGAAAGTGATCTTCCATCACCATGAGAAAAAATACCATTTATTCAAAGATGGCAAGGAGTTCATTGTTAGAGCACATCGTAAGAAGACAAATATTGCAATGGTAAATGATGGACAGGTAAAGAGGCTGGTGAATTCAAGTAAGAATTTTGTTCTTCTAATGATTAAGCCTATAGGTGATGTTAATCATGAGTCATTTGAAGATTTTGATCCTAAGTTGAAATCAGATTTATATGATGTAGTTGATGCACATCATGAGATGTTTCGGGAGCCAACAGGATTGCCTCCTAAAAGGGAGATTCAACATGAGATTCAGTTGCAACAAGATTGTCCTCTTCCAAACATCGAGATGTATCGCATGTCGATAATGGAGAATGCTAAAATAAAGAGGCAAATCAAGGACTTGTTGGACAAGGGACTCATAAGGCCAAGCACTTCGTCATGTGGTTCACCCATAGTCTTGATTCTGAAGAAATATGGGACTTGGCGCATGTGTGTAGAATTTAGAGCTTTGAACAAGATAACGGTAAAGAATCGATACCCACTCCCAAGGATAGATGATTTTCTAGATCAGCTGAAAGAAGCAAAATTTTTCACTAATTTAGATTTACGAAGTGGATATCATCAAGTAAGAATTGCAGAAATTGACATATGGAAGACTGCATTCAAAACCAAACAAGGACTCTTTGAGTGGTTGGTTATGCCATTTGGTTTGTGTAATGGACCGACAACTTTCATGTGTGTCATGGATAATGTTTTGCATCCATTTATTGATGAATTTGTGATTGTGTTTTTAGATGATATACTCATTTCCAGCAAAACAAGAGAAGAACATGTCTTGCATGTGAAAATGGTACTTGATGTTTTGAAGAAAGAGCAATTATTTCTTAAGATTTCTAAGTGTGAATTCGGACAGACTTCTCTGGTTTATTTGGGACACATTGTAGGAGGAGGCAATTTGAGAATTGATCCTTCTAAAGTGGAAGCCATTGTGAATTGGCCCACTCCCAAAACAGTAACCAAGGTAATAATTTTTTTAGGCGCAGCTCAGTATTGGAGAAAGTTTATTGTTAACTTCTCTGCCATAGTAGCTCCTATGCATCCAGTGACAAGTGTGAATAAAGGCTTCCAATGGGGAGGAAAAAAACAACAATATTTTGAAGCTTTAAAAGACAAGATCAATTCAGCTCCAGTCCTTGCATTACCAAATCTGAGACAACCATTCGAGATACAAACCGATGCTAGTGATTATGCCATGGGCACAGTACTTTTGCAGCATGGTAAGCCTATCACTTTTCATTCTGAAACATTCAATGATGTTGTAACTAATTATCCTACATATGACAAAGAGTTGTATGCGTTGGTACAAAGCATCAAGAAGTGGAAACACTACTTGATGGGTAAAGAGACGATTATACATACAGATCACCAACCATTACAGTACTTGCAGTCGTAAACAAAATTGCAGTAATCATGACATTTCAGATGGATGGTATTTCTTCGACAATTTCACTTGGTTATAAGGTACAAGAAAGGTATTTTTGATAAAGTTGCTGATATGCTTTCAAGGCAAATTATAAGTGCTTCTACTTTACTTAAAAATGATTCTATTGTACATGAGAGTTACATAGAACAGTATGCATCTGATGCTAATTTTCAAGATGTGTATGCTAGTTTGAGTGAAGGGAATCAATTTGAGGAAAATGATTATCACATGCATAATAATTTGTTGTTTCATTTGGGTAAGCTGTGTATACCACAAGGAGAGAGACTTGGTGTCATGAGAGAGGCTCATTCGTCTCTTATTGCTAGACACTTTGGGGTAAGAAAAACAATGACACATCTACAAAGGTATTGTTGTTGGCCTCGCATGATAGATAGTGTGTCACACTTTATAAGAGGATGTTTTATGTGTTCAACAAGGAAGCCTAGCAATAGGAAGCTTGGGTTGTACGCACCACTACCAGTACCATCAAGGCCATGGGAGAGTGTCTCCATGGACTTTGTTGGAGGTCTACCTATGTCAAGAAAACAACATGATTATCTTTATGTAGTTGTGGATAGATTCAGTAAAATGTGTATACTTATGCCATGTAAGAAAACCATTACTGCTGAACTTTATTTTCAACATGTATGGCTTCATTATGGTTTGCCAACTTCTATTGTTAGTGATAGGGATTCCAGGTTCGTTGGGAATTTTTGGTCCAATCTTTGGAAGATGATGGACACAAAGTTGAAAAAGAGTACTACTTTTCATCTGCAAACTGATGGTCAAATCGAGGTGGTGAACATAACCGTTATGCATCTATTGAGAGGATATTGCAACGAAATTCCCAAGTTGTGGGATGAACAACTGCATTACATTCAACACACTTACAACTGAGCTAAGCACTCTTCTACAAATACTTCACCTTTTGAAGCCTGCTTTGGGTATTTGCCGAAATCGCCATTAGAATTCATCTTTGAGAAGGATGTTGCAATTGATGGGCATAGTGATATTGACAAGGCTCGAAAGTTCATTGAGAAAATTCAGATTATTCATCAACAAGTTCAAGAATAGGTTGAGAAGAGTCAAAGAAAATACAAGGAGAGGCATGAAAAACATAGAGGAGAAGGTAAAAATCTCAAGCCCATTCATTATGGTCCATTCAAGATCATTAAACAAGTTGGTAATAATGCATTTCAACTTGACTTTCCTTCATTTATGAAAATTTATTCCATTATCAATGTGGAGAATTTACGTTTGTATGAGCCTCCTTTGATTGATGATCAAGGGAGTGATATTCAATTTCCATCTATAGAATATTTCTCACCAGAATTTCTGGATGAGCTCAAGGAGGATTCCATGACAAGAGGACACACACTTCTAAGAGGAGAAGTGTCGATTGTATTTGAATTGGGCTCAAGGGAAACAAACCAAGCAACGCAAGGTGGATGGAAGTGAAAAAGGTGAGGGAGTTGTACCCTCATCTTATAAACATGTAATTAAAGTCTTTTGGGGTCCAAAAGCTCCCCAATGGGGAGGTGTGATCAGGAGATCATGTGTTATGCTCAAAATTGAAAGTGCTCAAAACTGTAACGAACTTGAGGGACCGGAAAGGTATCGTCGTTGCGATTCTGGTGCCGTGAACAGTTCGTAAAACCGATGTCGTATGAGGAAGATATCACGTTTTTTTCGTTTTCCCAAACAATTAAATTTTTTGTGACTGGGATGCCCAGTCAGCATACATGTACAGTCAGTAGGTGGCATATTCTGGGGAATATTCCCATTTATCACATCCAATTGGATCGTACCACATGGCTAATTTCGGGCCATTCATTTCATGGTACGAAGTGTGTTTCTAACCGTTGGATGGACATGTACAAGTTTTATTTGGATCGTTAGATGGGTGACACGTGGCAAGCCCGGAGGCTACCACGTGTCCCTAGGAGGTTTTATTAAAATTTTGGTGAAGTCGAGGGGTCACCCCGACTCCACGCTCTCAAGGTGAAACTCCGACTCGATCTCTCCACTAAAGGCGTTACTTAACTCATGGGTATACGACAATTTAAAGTGTACAACGCTTGTATTTTGGGGGACTGCCATTTCTACCCACCATGCCCATTGTAAAAAATGACATATTAAACCTCTGCAGATTCAGACATTTAATCACAAGCAGCAACCTTAACTCCGTAGTTTCAATACCTGGGCTACATGCCAGACATTAAATTGCAATATGACGGTTGTCTAAACCGTAACCTCTGACGGTAAAACCATAACGATCACATGGCATTGTTTGTGGTTAATGCGGAGGTTATATAAAACGTAAACCCCAATGAGAAATAAGAGTTGTCACATGGGTGCAGTTCAAATGGCAACTAATGCCACAGGTTTCATAATCTGGAGTGGAGTTATGGTTCAGCTCCATATGCGGAGTTTTCAAACAGTTTAAACCGCAGAGTTTATGACGGGGGGTCAGCATGTGACCACCTTGCCTAAACCACTTAATGTCAATGCTAACGGTCTTATCCAGTGGTACTGTGGAGGTGCCCTAAATTTAGGATTTTTACTATTTTTAGTGGCAGTTAAGTGTAATCTTCACTTTTTGTGGAGCCTTTCTAGCTGATATTGAGAAAAATGCATTGGGAGGTCAAGTTTCGACCAATTTGGGTGAAACAAGAATATACTAGACTAATTTGAGCATTTTGGAGCCACTAGTGCAAAGAAAACAACCATTAGAGGATTGTAAACACATGTATTTTACAATTTTGAGCATAATGACAAAGAGGGACATGCCATTGGGAGCGGTCTAGCAGATGTAGCCTAGGAGGGGTGAATTGCTTCATCATGCCTGTTGTATAAAACTTATGTGTGATGTTTATTATCTGTTATGCACTTCTGTATAGTGTTATTTAGGCTTATTTTCATGCTTAAAGTTCACAAATTCATCTATGTTTCATGTTTAAAACACTCATTCCTTAAGCAAACAAATGGAGACAAATTGTACATGTTTTTAATATTGAAAGGATACTTAGCACAACAAAATAATACACTCATTTCAGATCAGTTGATGAAGAAAATCGTTCCAAGATGGAAGATGGACATATTTGTGCTTTCTGTCCACATGATGTGGAAGAGGTTCAATCGACACCTTATGTTGAGGAGCTTAAAGAAGAAGACAAAAGAGTCCAAGATAACACTTTGATAATCCGGAAGGAGTATGAAACCATCTTTGTGTCTCAATCAAGAGATGAGACAAATGGTGAGCATGCATATGATTTTATTTATATTCACATATTTTGCATCCTTTGAAAGACACATCATAGGTATTAGGTCCAATATCTTGGAAAAGAGGGATACCAAGAAGGCTTAGGACTTGGTGTAAATCAGTAAGGCATCAAGAACACAATAGAGGTGAAAGAAAGGCCTAAGCATGAAGGCTTGGGGTATGTTGCACCAGAAGAATGGTCTTCCGATGACAACGATTGGGTATCATGTACCTACTGTCACAAAAGAGGACATGAAGAAGCAAAGTGTTGGAATTTGCATCCAGAGCTTGTACCAGTTTGGTTCTTTGGATAGACACCACTAAAATGGTTTGTTCCTTTAGATTGTATGTTTCATGTTTGCACCAAGAAGGTGTTTGAGAGGAGTATGTTGATACTCACTTTATTGCAGCAAATTTGTTTATTTCTGTTCTTTGAGTACATGTACATGAATGTGGTTCTTGTACTATGATTGTACTTATGTGAGGGAGTTAAAGAATCATATACATGCATGAGAGATGTTTGTATGAACTGTGGAATTTTGATGATTTAATTGTGTTTGAACATGCATGAGTTTCGACTTGTGTTGGTCGATTGTGTCAACATGCATGTCACATCGACTTGGAAGAACTGATTTTGTCTCCAAATGTGAAAAGGGAGATGTTGGTCGATGTTTTTACACCAAGATGTGAGAGTACATGGCGATGTTCACATGATGTGAAATTTTTTGATTTTTGAGGCGCAAAAGGATATGTCGTCAAGTTATGTTTCTTGCATGATGTTTTTTTCATATTCATGGTTGTGTTTGAGACAAGATGTCCAAGAAATTTCAGCCAGAAAAAGTTTGCAGTCATTGTAGACCGATTATGTGTTGATGCCAAGAAGAGAAGGAGATGGCGAATGCATTCTTCCAGATGTGGAATTTGGAACCATGGAGGTAAAATAATGGTCATTTATTTTCTATATTTTATGATTTTTGAATTCACAACTGTAGTTCACTCAGATGGGCTTATTAGAAAATTGGTTTCCAAAAGAGAAGCTTGCATCACATGCATGTTTGTGCAAAGGATGAACCTGATTCTCAGTGGGAAGGCAAGTTAGCTTTCCAAGCACCGAAGGATTGCTTTGGTACAAAAAAGTGTTCCATTAGTCAGCAAGTGCTGGATATTTGGGTCAACAACAAAAGGCGAACAATGATTGAAGAGCCAAGTCATTTTCAAGGCAAGGCAAGGCGTGTCAGGAAACAAAGTGGTTGTCCTGATGATTTCTCCATGTATAATGAAGATGATATAAATTGGGAAACATAGGAGTGTTCAACACTCATGATATAACCAAATTTTGTGGGTCCAAAAGCATGTCAGTGGGAAGGAGTGATCAGAATCTGGATTAGGGGCAAAAATTAGCTCAAAAATCAAAGTGCTTACAATTGCACCAAACTAGATTCAAAGTGACCGACACGTCGCAAGGAATCCAATGCAACTCATTTCGTTGAAAACCGAGTTCGGATGAAGGAGTTATGATCTGTTGATCGTCGTTTAGAACATACAAAATTTTTAAAAAATATTACAGAACAAGTACATTTGATGACATGGCAGTCCAGTCAGCTTGCACAAAATCTTATTTAGTTTCTAGTCCAATGAGACTATGACAAGTGTCATTGCGAGATTCACCAATTTGATTTGTGAAAGTAAAAATCACCCAATGTCCTCCAAAATTAAATGTGGGTTCATGATATTTTTTTTTAATATATTAAAATTAATTAATTAATTTTTTTTTTTTTTAATATATGATTTTAAATGCCATATATTATATTAATTTATTTATCTATATTATATTAATTTTATACTTTAATTATTAAAAATCCACATTATATTACAAACCATATTCTTAAATCCACATTATATTCAAGCCCATATTACAAAGTCCATTTCCAAACATTACGCTGGTGGCATACATTATTAATGGTGGGGCAAATGTATTATTATATAGAAAATAACCATAGTTTGGATAAGCACATGTTTATGTTACGGTGGCATTACACTATAATCAAAAGTTTGTGAACGCGTTGGCATATTAAATGGTGGACTAAATTATATTAATTTTAAACTTTAATTATTAAAATTCCACATTATATTACCTCACATATTATTAAATCCACATTATATTCCAAAGTACATTTCCAAACATTACGTTGGTGGCATACATTATTAACACTATAATCAAAAGTTTATGAAGGCGTTGGCATATTAAATGGTGGACTAAATTATATTAATTTTAAACTTCAATTATTAAAAATCCACATTATATTACCACCCATATTATTAAATCCACATTATTTCCAACCCATATTACAAAGTTCATTTCCAAACATTACGTTGGTGGCATACATTATTAATGGTGAGGCAAACGTATTATTATATGGAAAATAACCATAGTTTGGATAAGCACATGTTTATGTTACGGTGGCATTACACTATAATCAAAGGTTTATCAATGCGTTGGCATATTAAATGGTGGACAACGGGTGGACCGTTGGCACATTGTTTTTAAAACGTTGGTGCATAAAAGTGTATTATTGGTGCAGAGTCAAGGCTTGAACCTGTGACCTCCGCTCCACCATTACCGCTTATTTCTATTGAAGAACAAATGCATTGCATTGAAAACTAATGCTCTCATCAAGTATTTAAACGCGTTTATGGCTCCGATGGCAGGAAAGGAGTTAAGTGTGATTAACGCTAATTGCGGAGTTAATTAACTATTAATGTGTGCTTAATTTCAGATAATGACGAGTTTAAGTTAGCGGCAGACTTGGTGGAGCCACTAAATTCGGAGGTAGTTTCAAATTTGGTGGGCTTAATTGGCAGTTAGCCAGATTTAGTGGCAGTTTATTAGGCTTGAATTGAATGAAGCCTATCTTGAGCAATATTCGACCAAATTAGGCTCATGAAAAGTCATTCTTAGCATTTTGGCACGCTGGGAATCCATTGGAATAGGTTTCAGAGGCAGAAGAGCACTTCTTAATGGTGTTTTCTCCACTTGAAGATAAAAGATGCCTAGGGCCACCACGAGAGGAGGCCATGCCTAGAGGACTTGTAGACCAATTGAAGAACCAGAAGAGGCTACTCAGGGTTTATGGATGCTCTGAATCTAGTGGTAACATATGTTTTCTGTTTAGAATACACCTTCAAGTTCAAATTGCAGGTTGAACCAGGAAGGTGTATGGATCATTCAGATATTGAGCCAGTTCTTGGAGGATTTTGAGATGGAGATAATCTTGCAGGGATCCTCCAACCTCCATATGTTTGCAGCAACAGCATTTGCAGCAATGTTGTATAATTTTTCTCATCTTTTCTCTCTATGTGTTTTAGAGAAAAAGACTGTTGATGTACTTACAACTATTGAAGTACAAATTTGATGCTCTTTCATATTTGAGTAAGGGATCTTGGTAAGATGCCCATGTGTTGCTGACAGTAAGTGTATGGTAAAGAGACTTTGCAGGAGTTGTTTCCTTTTAGGAGAAACTTACCATTTCAGATCAACACATTGATGTACTCATCATTTTGAAATTGGAGCATAATAACAATGAATCATGGCTTAGATATGATTGAAGGAGATGTAGCTCAGGCGGGGCGAACTCCTTCATAAAATGGATTGTGTTTTGTTGTATGATGTATTTTCCTTTCATGTGCTTAATGGTTTCATGTCTATAACCTATTCATGGAATTACATATTGAAAGAGACACAAAAAAATCCTTGTGATAATCTGAAAGTTCAGTGAAATTCCTATGCACATAAGAAACACATTTTTAATATTGATGAGGGAGCTTGTATAACATTAACAAGTTTTCCCACAATCAGATCTGCATATTAACCCCAGATCTATCAAGCGTCAAGAGGAATAAAATCTCTCGAGGTGAAAACCTCTTTTTTTAGTGAAAAACTTGAGGAAAGATTGACACCTCAAGAGATTTGATCCCTCCCGACACTTGATAGATCCAGGGTTAAGATGGATCTAGGATGGTTTCAGTTGTGTGCGGTCATAAAAAATTTGTTGCACATCTAATTATTCTGATCATTTTAAATATGCTAAATATGTTGAAGATTAATGTGGTCATTTTAATTTTAAATTTTCTCAATTACCTCAGTTTATTGAGATGATAAAGATTCTTAATAACTTGAATGGTGAAAAAGTAAGGAAATAACAATTTTGAATGCAAGGTGACAATGTAACAGTGTTGTAACATTGTTGAATGATAGAAGATGTGAATTATAAAAATTTAATATCAAACTATTTTCTTCTACTATTCTTATTGTCATGCATCTTAATTTTTTTGCGCTTACACTAAAATAAATGAATAATATTAATCTAATTACTTTGAAATTAATGTACATAATACATCTAGTTACATTAAATCATAATCAATATCCACACTGAAATCAATGCATCTAATGCAAGCAATCAAGTATGATTAGAAATCAATATCTATACTGAAATCAATGCATCTAGTGCAAACATAAAATAGGACTAGAAAATAAACATCTATACTGAAATAAATGCATGTAGTGAAAGAAATAAAATAAGATTAGAAATTAATAACTACACTGAAATCAATGCAATCAATCAAATAGGATTATGAATCAATATCTACACTAAAATCAATGCATCTATTTCAAAGAATAACATTGTAGCTCCATCTCTCTCTCTCTCTCTCTTGCCATATATATCTATATCTCTCTTTGCCCCTCCTTCTTTGTCTCTCTATCTCACCCCCAAAAACACACATGCGAGATCTCTCTCTCTCTCTCTCTCTCTATATATATATATATATATCTATCTATCTCTCCCTCCCTCCATTTGTCTCTATCTTCTTCCCTCTCCCCCCCTCCATCTATGTCTCTATTTCCCTTTATCTCTCCTTCTTTGCCTCTCTCACTCTCGCTCCCCAAACATACAAAGTCTCTCTCCATATCTCTCTATATATATCTCCCTCCCCCCCTCTTCCTCTCGCTCCCTCTCTCTTTCCCCCTCTCTCTCTTCCCCTTCTCTCCCCCTCTCTCTTCTTCTCTCTCTATCTTTCCTCCTGTTCTCCTTTGTCCCTCACTCTCTCTCCATCTCTTCTTTTTCAATCTCTCTCTCTCTCTCAACCTTTCTCTCCTTATGTATTTATTCTTCACTCCATCTCTCTCCCCCTCCAACTCCATCTCTCTCTCTCTCGCCCCTCTCTCCTCTCAAGTCCCCTCTCTCTTCCTTCCTCTTTCTTCCTTTCTCTCACACCTCCTTATGTCTTACATTTTACATTTTATAGTTTGCATTACATTTTACATTATATTTCACATTTTATTTTACATTGATTTTACTTTTATACATGTTCTAATTTGAATATTAATTAAAAATATGAAGCCGAATTCTTATTATTATTATTATTATTATTATTTTTAAATATATTTTTCCCAATATTAAAAAAATGTTGACACACATTCTTATATTACACCTACAAATCTCCCCTATACTAGGTTGTAAAACGCCTCTCGACACAGTTATAATTATAATTTATTTACTGTTATTTTTTTTAACTGAGTCAAAATGTTAAATATTACATCTCTACCATACTGGGTTGGAGAGTGCCTCTCAATACAATCAAATTGAAGGGTTATTTAGTTTTCAAATAAAAACCAGCTTATATCCATCTTAACTCTGAATCTATCAAGCACTCAGAGGGATTAAATCTCTTTTAATATTAAAAGAATCAAAATGTTAAACATTACAACATCTCTATGATACTGGGATGGAGAGTGCTTCTTGAAAGGTTTTTTTAAGTTGTCCAATAAAATCCAGCCTAGATTCATCTTAACTCCAAATTTATCAAGGGTTGAGAGGGATCAAATCTCTCAAGTTGCAAACATATTTATTGAGTGCAGAAGAGATTTGATCCTTCTCTACACTTAATAGATATGGAATTAATATGGATATAAGTTGTTTTTAATTCCCCCCCTTAAATAGGCTATATTCCACATGAATACCATTGGTTCTCATAAACACAGAGCTCAAAAACCATTGGTAACTTCATGGAGTTGAGTTGATGTTAACTACCAAACTAAAATTAATACAAAATAATAAAAATAATAATAATAAAGTAGAATTTTTATTTTTATTATTTTAGTTTGAAGTTATCTTTATTTTTATTATTTTATTAGTTGCCCTCTTTAAATAGGCTATATTCCACATGAATTTCATGGGTCAATACCATGGATTCTCATAAAACTGGAGCTCAAAAACCATGGGTAACTTGACCGAGTCAAGTTTACCATAACTACCCAACAAAAATAAATAAATAATAATAATAACACAAAATTTATTTTTATTATTTTAGCTTGAATTTATTTTTTTGTTAATCTAGGGTTATTTTTATTTTTATTTTATTTTATCATTTTTGTTTACAGGATAGGGAACTACAACATCTCTTCCATACTGGGTTGGAGAGCGTCTCTTAGCACACTAATAGGATTGATTTTTCTTATTTGTATGGGTGAAATAAATCTTCTCTATTTGATTTTAAGAGCATTTTGTAATTTCTTTAGTGTTAAGAAATCAATGATAGATCTAAGTTTTTATAAAATAATCTGTTTATCAATTTGACTAAAAAATGATATATTTAGTGGTTGGAAATGAAACCTCAAATGTGTTTTTACCAAGGCTATGATGTGTTCGATGCAATAATAATTTAATATGAAGCAACTATACTGGGGCATTGTAAGTATTAGGGTGTCATCCTTCTTATTTAAAAAAAGAATATGAATAATTTCAAAAAACATGACATGTGTATTATTATTACTTGTTTTGTTATTTATAAAGTCCTCCTTCACTCCAAGGCATCATGTTGCAGTTTATATCAATTGTTCCTCTTCAAAATATGTGATAGTTAATGAGTTTGACCAAACTACTTGAAAACTTTTCAAGAATGGTTCGATATGATGTTACTTCGTTAAGCCATATTTTATGGTCGAGTTGGAACAAAAAAATATAGACATCACAAAAAAATATTTTTTTTTCCATAGGAAAAAAGTCGTAGTTTTTCATTCTTTCAAAAAAGATTCAAAATTACATTTTGTCGATGCACCCCTTGTGCATTTCTTGCCTACACCAAGGTTTGTAGCCTAGTACTGAGAATTGGCAAAATATGAATACTCTGAATAAGATCCGACAAAACAACACTATAAAACCTATTCCCATCCAATTTATAACTTATACATCAACGGAAAAAACAATATTTTAAACTCAATCTGACCCCCTTTAAGGAAATGACATATATACTTGTATAAAAAACATAACACATTTCAAATTTTATTGGCACGTCCTATGAATGATCAATGATAAATTTCATATGTTGAGTCTTCACAATACTCTCGGACATGCCAAAAGTCTTGATCCATATTTAAGTGTGATTTTGAAATTTTTTCAACCAAAAAAATTCAATCCTTGTAATGAGAACATACAAAGAAGGCGAATGAGTCTTTGAGCTGCCCTATATATTCTAAAATTGGGCATAATAGAAGGTTCATATAGACTTGTGCTTTTTTTAACCAATTAACAACTAACATAGAGTCTCCATACACTTGAAGTTGTGTGCATCATTTTTCCTTTGTAAAGGCCAATAAGTTTTTACACACCATTAATTCAAGCGTATTATTTGTTCTCAGGCCAAACCCCATATTTTCATGAAAAGAATGAGTGGAAGAAAAGAAAAGGATATAATTCCCACCACTCTTATTGGTTGAATCACTAGATAATCCATCAAAATATGCCCACGGATTAGTGGGATCTGGGGTTTCATCCAATATTAATATGGGGGGAGGGGTGGGGGGGGTGTGTATTTTTCTTGGGGAAATGGGCAAGAATTGCCAAAGATTCATTGCAATTCATTCTGGAAATGTTAATTTATCCTGAAAATTGATTTTGCTACGTGCTAGTTAGATACCCCATAAAATGATAAGTGGAAGAGCTCTATTTGTACGAGTTGAAGGGTCTGAATACCAATCTATCCATATGGATTCCAGGTCATCCCCTTCCCATGTATAGTTGTATCTTATAGTTGATTACCACACATCCCAAACCAGATTGAAGAAAGAGAATAACATAAACATGTGCTTGATGCTTTCTTCTTCTCCCTTAGAAAGGGAGCACCAACCTAGTCCCAGAGTGAAATGCTTCTGAAGAATATCCCATGTTGGTACCTTTTTTCCATAATGCACCGCATGAATATTTCAGCTTTAGAAGGGAATTTTGATTTCCATAACACCCTCCACCACCACTTTGGCTTGTATGGAACTATTTCTAAGCTTAGGGATATATATCCAAGCTTATGGGTGTATAAGCCGAATGATGAAATACTCCAAACCATCTCATCCTCATAATCAATGACCCTTATGTGATTGTTAGCCAATGCAGTCAAGTAGCCATTCCAGGCCTCAACAAAATGCTCCTCAATACCTAACTCCTTAGCTGATTTTGCAACCTTACCTCCAAATTGTGGTGTTTTATAAAGTATCAATATGAGAAAGCTTGGAAATGCCTCTATCCCATAAAGAGATAATTAAGGGATGAGGGAGGATGTGGTAAGATCCACTTCTTAGCCATGGGTTTGAACCAATTATTACTTTATCATTGTTCCCAACTTTCCATGCCATGCCATTACCAATTAAATCGAATGAGGTTGAGACCGACCTCTAGATAAATGAGATGTTTTCCCATGAATTATCCACTCTCCTAATCAATTCAACCTCCAGAGGAATTGGGGCTATGTATTTTTTGAGTGATGACCATTGTCCATAGATTTTGTGATGTGATAAGTCTCCATCTACATTTTTCTGCTAAGGATTTAGAGAACATTGAAATATTTTTAAGCCCACATCCTCCAAGGAGCTTGGGGATTGTTAATTTCCTCCATTTGACTCAAGGAAGGATTCCATTTTCGTGATTATCAGACCAAAGGAGTTTAAAAAAAATCCCCATAACTCTCTCCAAAATTGATTTTGGAGCCCAAGCCAAGGAATCTGTCCAATAGATCGTGATTACTTCCAAAACATATTTAATTAGAACTAGGCACCTATCTCTAGATAACTACTTTAGACTCCAAATTTTCATTTTTTTCTCAATCTCCGTGATTATTCATGACTAATCTCCTTTATTGTAGCAATTTGGTTTGAGATGGAATCCTAGATATTTGACTCCTTTCATCCAAGGGCTTTTTTTTAAAGGGAATGTGTTGGATGATCGAATTCATATCATACTAATCCATATTATGAAAGTAGAGAGAGGACTTCTGATTGTTAATGCACATTCTAGTGGCTTTTCTATAGAGTGGAAATATCTGAACAATTTTTCCCACTTCTCTTGTGGATTTGTTGCAAAATATAAGGATGTCATCAACAAATAAAAGGTGAGTAACAGACATAGTCCTGTTAATATGAGTTCCCTGAAACTAACCCATACTTTTGTCTTTCGTTAAAAGGTGACTCAAACCCTCAACCACACAAAGTAATATCAAGGTAGAAATAGGGCATCCTTATCTTAGCCCTACTGTGTATGGAAAAAATTGGAAGCCAAACCATTAATCAAAATCACGAAGGAAACCATCTGAATACAACTCATGATTCAAGGGATAAAATTCGGTTTGAAGCCCACATGAGTAAGAAGGAGACAAAAATATCTCTAGTTTACCCTATCATAGGATTTTGAAAGGTCAATTTTAAGGACAACACCTTTGAGGTTTAGAATATTTATACTATGGATACCTTCTTGGGCCACCCCAATCGCCTCATAAATTTTCCCGCCTTCCAAGAAGGAAAATTGTTACTTAGAGATAGCCCTAGATAGAAAGGGATTTAACTTGATGGATATCAGGTTTGCAATTACAATGTAAATCACATTACATAATTATATGGGCCTAAAGTCATAAAAATCCTACGGGGTGTCAGTTTTGGGTATGAGTGCAATGAAATTAGAGTTGAAGGTTTGTAGCATTTTTTGTTCCTTCCTAGATTATTTTATGACCAAGAGAAGATAATTCCCTATAATATCATACAACCCTAGGAAAAAATCAATAGTCCGACCATCTAGCCCAATGTTTTTTTCCTTTTGGAGATTGTGTAAAATTGTTTTGAAATCCTCCTCTATTACCTCATCCATAATCTTATTCTACAAAATTCAGGAAGAGTATTGTTGTTTTGATAACCTCAACTATAAAGGTTTCTTCAGGTGCTCTAAAATGATTATGGAAATGGGACACCCCTAGATTTTCCATCCTGAAAAAGTTGGAGACTTATTTTCCCTCCCCATATTTAAGGCTCCAGAGGGTATTGCTCATTTTTTCCCTTTGCATGTGCATGGAAAATTTTGGTATTCTCATTTCCACACTCCATCCATATAGCCCTACTTTTAAGCCTCCATTCAACATATGTTTCCTTAAGGATATCTTTTCTCTCTCTCTTTTTTTTTTTTTCCATTCAGATTAACTCCACACTAACTTATTATAATTCAAACTCCTCTCTTCATTGCCAAAGAGTAACTATAATTGACTCTCAATGGCTTCCAACTGTTGAGTAGTTTCCAACTTCTTAATTTTTCCTCATTCCTTTGATTTTTTTTAATGAGTTTTAGGTTGGTTTCAAATTGATAGGTTGTGGATGTACCTTCTGTAGGTTGCATATTTTCTAGTGTGATCTAATGAGGTTAATGAAATGTTCTTATTTTAACCAAATTGATTTCATTTTGAAAGGTTTGGTTAGCTTCATGAAAGTGCCCTTGATCTCCAGGGAAATTGGGGAGTGATCTGAAACACCCCCTGAACAAACCCACTATTTAAAAATCTATAAGTTTTCCAGTAGGACTTTCAAAATTAGTAATTTATCTAATTTTTTCACAAATTTTGTAGGAATTTACAGGGTAAGTTCCTTAGATCAAACACCAAAGGTCACCTCTCACAAACAAATCACAGATCAGTACACCAATATTTGACGTGGTTAAAACCCTCGAAGAGGGAAACAATCCACAGCCTGAGCCAACGCGACTACTTCAGGAAATTTATTAATGTAAAGAAAAAAATTTACATAAGCTTCTCTCATAAACGGTTACCAGATAAATGACCCTTCATGCTCTTTAAATAGAGATCATGGACCAATCAGGTGTTAAGCCACGGATTAAGTACCAGTAATACCGAGGAGAGAATGAACTTTCGGATGACTACATATCGTGACTGTCAGATGCAAGTTACAAAAGTACATATTAAAGAAACACACTTTACCTAACTCTACGCTAGACCAATTTATACTTAACTATTTCTTATGTGTCAGAATATCTTAACATCCCCCCTTAAGAACAACTTGCGATAGGATTGAAGGATTTACAAAGGTGACATAAGAGGAGAAGGGGGGAGGCATTAGAGTAATGATAATTTTCCTGAACTTCACATAAATCAAAGTTTGGTAAACTTCACTTCTGTGAGAACCTTTGTAAAGATATCAACAACTTGATCATTGGCTGAACAATAATGAAATTCAAGAACGTGATCACGAATGAACTTTCTAATGAAGTGCATGTGTAGCTCAATGTGTTTCATGCACTAATGTTGAACTGGATCTTTGCATAGATGAATGACACTCTGATTATCACACCAAAGTGTAGACAAGATCTGATGAAGCCACGGGGCTTCCTTGCTGGCTTCAACAACACCACGATACTCTACTTCTACGGAAGAAAGAGATATGGCACTTTGTTTCTTAGAATACCATGTAATAGGTCATGAACCAAGAGTGAATACATAACCTACAGTAGAATTTCGATCATTAGGGTCACTAGCCTAATAAAAATCAGTGAAACCAACTAACAATGGAGATGCTCCTGCACTATAATGAATCCAGAACTGAATTGTACCTCAAATATATTGAAGTATTCGTTTCACTTCTTTCTAGTGACTTTCATGAGGTTTGTGCATAAAATGAGCAACAATATGAACAAAAAAGGAAAGGTCAGGACGAGTATGGGTTAGATAAAGAAGTTTACTAACAAGTTGATGGTATAAGGTGGCATCAATTTTAGGGGAAGTACAAGTGACTGAAAGATTGAATCCATACTGAAAGGGAGAAGAGGTTGGCTTACAGTTTCCATGTGAAAGTGGCGTAGAATATCATAAGCATACTTGGATTGAGAAAGGGTAATACCTTCTTTGGATTGCAAGACTTGAAGACCAAGGAAATAATTCAAGTGTCCTAAGTCTGTCATTTCAAACTCATTTTTGAGGCTAGACTTCACATGGTTTATATGGTTGGGATCACTACCAGTAAGGATCAGATCATCAACATAAATAACAAGGATGATTAAGGACTCACCCACTTTCTTGGTGTAGACAGTGTTGTCAGAATGACATCTAGAAAATCCTTTATCTAAGAGAAAGCTATCCATTTTGGCATAACAAGCCCGAGGGGCTTGTTTGAGACCATAGAGAGACTTCCTAAGGCGAAAAAAAAGGCTAGAGTCATTTTGGACAGAGCCAGGGGGTTTTTCCATGTATATTTCTTCATGCAAATCCCCATGTAAGAAGGCAAATTTAACATCTGTCTGATGGAATTCCCATTTAAAGGAGGCAACAAGGGAAAGAACAAGGCAAATAGAATTCATTTTGGAAACAAGGGAGAGTGTTTCAGTATAGTTGACGCCTTCAACTTGTGAAAATTATTTAGCAACAAGAAGAGATTTATTTTTATCCACTTTTCCATCTGGTCCAAACTTTGTTCTATAAACCCATTTGCATCTGACAAGTTTTCTTCCTTTTGGAAGAGGAAAAAGATCCTAAGTAGAGAAAACCCATTTTGGAAGCTGTGGAGTTGAAGAAAGATCCTGAGGAGGTGGAGGAGGATTGTCATCCTCGTTGTCATCATCTGAAGCAGAAGGAATGTTGTTAGAAGTAGAAGAGATAGAGAGAGGTGGCACATATGTCGAATCAAGCTCGCAGGCCAAAGGTGCCACACCCACCGAACTAGGCTCGCAGGCCGATATATTTTCATCAAATTTTACATCTCTTCTAATGATTAAATTTTTGGATTTAGGTTGAAGAAGTCTATATCCTTTGACATCTTCAGAATATCCTACAAAAATTCATTTTTCACTCTTAGGTTCTAAGGATTTATGTTTCTCATCAAGAATATGGGCCCAAGCTTCACTTCCAAAAACACGAAAGTGACTTACATCTGGTTTGATTGAGATCCATGCTTCTTCTGGAGTGATATTCCTTAAAACCTTAGTACGAGTGTGATTTACTATGTAATTGGCACAATTAATTGCTTCTGCCCAAAAATTAAGACTAAGTCCTTTAGATTGAAGCATACAATTAGCCATTTCTTTTAGAGTGTGATTATTCCTTTCAACTACACCATTTTTTTGTGGAGCATATGGAACAATATGTTGCAATTGAATGCCATGCTCAGTGAAAAATAGATAAAGTTTTTGTTAACATATTCTCCTCCATTGTTCGATCTTAACTTAAGAATGTGATGTCTAGATTGTTTCTCAACAAAGGCCTTAAAGGCAAAGAACATGTTAAAAACTTCACTCTTGAGTTTTAAGAAGTATACCCAAGTGCATATGGAAAAATCATCAATGAAAGTTAAGAAGTACTTGTAGCCAGAGAAAGAAAAAACTGGAAGTGGACCACATAAATCACTGTGCACAAGCTGTAAAGGCGCTGAAGCCTGCCAAGAGGCACGTTTTTAAAAAATATCCCGATGATGTTTTCCAAGTACACAACCGGAACAAACACCATGTCGACAAGATACCATAGGAAGACCTGTCACCATATTTTCTTTACAAAGAGTTTGAAGAGAGCAATAATTTAAGTGACCAAATCACTCATGCCAAATTTTTCTCACTTCATCATTATGAGCAACAAAAACGGAGGGAAGACATGATGACCCAAAGTTGTCAAACTTATACAACCTTGTGGAATCATCAGCAATGCCAGTAGCTAAAATATGTCTAGGATCTCTTACGTCCTTAATTACAAAATCACGGGGTCATAATTCTACGATTTTCCCTTCACCTGAATGATTTATCTAATAAATAGATAGAAGGTTGCAAGACAAGGTAGGAACACATAATACATCATTAAACTAGCCATTATTTAGATGAATGGTTCCAGACCCTGCAACACTAAGAGATCTATCATCACCAACATAAATATTTTTGGTGTTACAATCATTTAAAGAAGAAAAAATGGCTTTATTTTAAGCCATGTGGCAAGAGGCTCTATAATTAATGAGCCACTCATGAAAATGAGAAGAAGAAGATACATTCAATGCATAACAATATCTTGATGCTTGAAAACCACATGCAGAAAGTGTCATTCCCGAAGATGAAGTTGAAGAGTTCTCCAAATGGATGTTGTGCTTCTTCATTGCTGCTTCCAAGGCTTCCATCTTCTTAAAACATTTTGACTCTACATGGCCATCACGATTACAAAAGTTGCAATGTCTATCTGTCTTCTTCCTTCTTCTTTTTTTCCTTATCAGTTTGTTGAGTTTCTTTTTTAGTTTACGGCTGAGATTTCTTAACACCCGTGTTTGGTTTAGGACCATTGTTTTTAGGATGATTTTTCGTAGGATTCTTTGGATTTGGTTGCTGCCGAGCTGCTAAGGCTTTCTTAGAAGATTTTCTAGTATTAATAAGACCAAGGTGTAAGAGTTTTTCTTGTTCTCTTATTAAAGAATCGCAAAATGCATCAAACGAGGGTCTAGCTTAGCAATAATGGAATAGATAAGACTACCATCTTCCTTTTTGACCTTACAACCTTCTAAAAGATGTCTAAGGGTCTTGAATTTGGAAAAAAAATCTTCAATAGTGGAGAAATTATTGGGGTCCAAAGTAAGCAACTAATTCTCAAGCTGGTCGGCTCAGATTTCATTTTGAATGTCAAAAATAGTATTTAGCCTTTTCATAGCTTCATAAGGGGAGTCAATTTCTTGGATATGAAATCTAAGATATTGAGCAATGGACATTCTTATCAACCCTCATGCTTAATCTTGTTTATTCTTCCATTTAACCTGTTTATCTTCATCAATAGGTTTAGATTCTAGTCTTGAGGCTATTCTATAAAGCTCTTTACTTCTAAGTAAGTCTACCATGTAGGATAGCCATTGGAAATAATTGGTTTGTTTAAGAATAACTGGGCATGCACTTTCCATTTTTTTAAGGGTTGAAACTAACTGCTCCAATGGAAAGATCTCAAAAAATTAGGCTGGTTCAAAAAAATGGCTTTGAAAACGGCTTTTGGATGAAGAAGTTATGTCTTTTTGAAGAAAATTTGTAGTAGATGCCGAGTAGTCACGTGATAGGTTGAAATTTTATAATGAAGTTGTACTTAAAAAAAAAAATTCCCCCCCATTTTCCAAACTTAATATAATAAGTTCACCTTTTTTTTTTTTTTAAATACTACTTTATGTGACCCACTTTTATAAATAAGTGAGATTCACTCTTACAATGTTACTTTATGAACTAATGACCAAGTACACTGCAACTTGAATAAAAGATAAAGTGACTTTAGACAGTAAGTGACTCACTTTTATAATAGGTGAGAAACAATATTACATAAAGTAATTTTAAAACATAAGTTACATGTATTTTTTTTTAAAATTTGACAAAAACATTTTTAGAAAAAAGTAACTTGACAAAGATACTTGAACCCAATACCTCTATTCTCATAAAGTAACTTTAGAACAAGTGAGCTTGTAAAAGATTTAGTAATTGTTAGAAATGAGGAATGATTTTTTTTTTTTTTGGTGTGTGCTTTTTTCTCCAAAAAATAATCACGCAAACAAAAAAATAGAAAAAATACAACCCTTCCAGCTTGCTGTTATATTTCCAGTTAGTCTTCCCGAAAACTATATATATTTTCTCGCTATTTCTGATTTCCCGAGATCACACAAAGTCGTGTGGAAAAATCATACGTAGGAGAAAAAACTCGCCTTTCTGTTTTTGGTTTTCCAAATCGCATACAGCGCAGAGAAAATAGCATACACATAGAAGAGGGTATAGATCCAGTAATTAAAAAATGACTATAAATCAAAATAAACATAAGGATAAATAAATATAACTGCAAAAAAAAAAACTTTATAACTCCAGATCTAAAATGACATAGTTAGGGCACCCAAAAACCTTTTCGCATGAAAAAAAAGGGGTTCCTCATTGGAACAAAGGTTTCAGACACATTGGAGCAGTTCTCTCAGGACGAAAGTGGTAAGAAATAGTAGATTTGGAAAACAATAGTCACATTCAGTCAAAACTAGCTTCAGATTTGGATCAACAATGGATGCAACCCTCAAAATAGCTTTGATACCATGTAGGAATTTACAGGGTAATTTCCTTATATAAAACACCAAAGGTCACAGCTCATAAACATATCACAGATCATTACACAAGTATTTGACGTGGTTAAAACCATCATAGAGGGAAACAGTCCACGACTTGAGCCAACATGACCACTTCAGGAAATTTTTTAATATAAATAAAGAAAATTTACATAAGCTTCTCTCATAAACGATCACCGGAAAAATGACCCTCCAAGCTCTTTAAATAGAGATCATGGATGAATCAAGTGTTAAGCCATGAATCAAGTGTCGGTAATACCGAGGAGAGAATGAACCGTTAGATTTTAATTTACAAAAGTACATAGTAAAGAAACACACTTTACTTAACTCTACGCTAAACCAAGTTATACTTAACTATTTCCTATGTGTCAGAATATCCTAACATCCCCCCTTAAGAACAACTTGGGATAGGATTGAAGGATTTACAAAGGTGACACAATAGGAGAAGAAATGAGGAATTAGAGCCTATTGTCATCCCTCGAACATCGGTTTCTCCAAGTGGGGCAAGTTTTGACCATGTATACTTCTACCAATTGACTCATGTCTATTTTATTCCAGAAATAATCGGTGGGGGGATATGGCCTCACTCAGGGACCCTAGGATTTTACTTCGCCCAGGGAAAAGTTTAGGTCCCCTCCTAAGATGAGGTGATTTGTTTGTAAAATAGTTAAGTCAAAGAAGAGATTCCAAAACTTCTTACGGTTTGTAGGGGGGCCATATATATTTAGGATGGGGACAAAAGTGCCCAACTCATCAAAAAAGACTTCCACCCCTAGACCCAACTCCAGGTCCCAAATTTTCTTTCATGGAGAACACTTCTATTCCATCCCAAGGAAAAACCACTCGATCTACCCCTTAAACCTAACCTGATGAAATACTAGTCTCCCAAAAGACCCCATATCGTCCTTATCTCCTAGAGATTCATGCAAGAGTATTAAATAATGATGGTCAATATTGATGAACCACCTCAAAGCATGTCGTTTGAAGGGGCATGCTAACCATCACCTATTAAGGGAGAGGAATTTCATTTAGAAACCCTTCCCATGGATTTCACTTATCTAAGCACCCTTGATCTCCATGGAAATGGGGCAGTGATATGAAACACCCCCTGAACTAACCCACTATTTCAAAAGCTAAAATTTTTCCATTAGGGGTTTGGAAATTAGGAATCTATCCAATTTGTTCACAATTTTGTCATCCCTTGAACATCGGTTTCTCCAGGTGGGGCAATTTTTTACCATGTCCACTTCTACTAGTTCACTCATGTATATTTTGTTTAGAAATAATCGGTGGGGGGATATGGCCTCACTCAGGGACCCCAAGATTCTACTTCTCCTAGGGAAATTTTCAAGTCCCCTCCTAAGATGAGGTTATTTGTTTGTAAAATATTTAAGTAAGAAATGTGATCCCAAAACTCTTTATGGTTTGTAGGAAGGCCAAATATATTTAGGATGGAGAAAGAATTTCCCAGCTCCTCGGAAAAGACTTTGACCCCTAGACCCAACTCCATGCCCCAATTTTTATTTCATGGAGAACTCTTCTATTTCATCCCAAGGCCAAATCACTCGATTTACACCTTGCATCTAACTTGATGAAAGACTAGCGTCCCAAAAGACCCCATAACATCCCTATCTCCTAAATTTTCTTGTGAGAGTATTAGATTAGGATGGTTGGTATTGACTAGCCTCCTCAGAGCACGTCATTTGGATGGGCATGCTAACCATCACATATAAGGGAGAGAAATTTCATTTAGAAACCATTCCATGGATTTCATTTCTCTAAGTGCCCTTGATCTCCAGGGAAATTGGGGAGTGATCCAAAACACCCCCTGAACCAACCCAACATTTCAAAAGCTAGAAGTTTTCCAGTAGGGCTTTGGAAATTAGGATCTATCCAATCTGTTCACAATTTTGTCATCCCCTGAACATCAGTTTCTCCAGGTAGGGAAATTTTTGACCATTTCCACTTCTACCAGTTGACTCATCTCTATTTTTTTCTAGAAATAATTAGAGGGGTAAATAGCCTTAGTCATGGACCCCGCGATTCTACCTTGCCCAAGGAAAATTTCAGGTCCCCTCCTAAGATGATGTGTTTTGTTTGTAAAATAGTTAAGTAAAAAATGCAATCCAAAAACTCCTTACGGTTTGTAGGGGGAAAATATATTAAAAATGGAGACAGAAGTGATGGGCTGCTTAGAAAATACTTTCACCCCTAGCCCTAGCTCCATGCCCCAAATTTTATTTCATGGAGAACTCTTCTATTATATCCCAAGGCCGGACCACTCAATCTACCCCTTGCATCTAAATCAATGAATTGCCATCCTTCCAAAATATTCCATAACGTCCCTATCTCCTAGAGTTTCTTGCAAGAGTATTAGATCAGGATGGTTGGTATCGACAAGCCACCTCCGAGAACGTTGTTTGGAGGGGAATGCTAACCATCGGATATTAAGGGAGAGGAATTTCATTTAGAAACCCTTCCTATGGCTTTCACTAATCTAATTGACCCTTAAATAATTTGTTGTTTTCTCATAGCTAGATCCTCATGGGCTTGTTTCATATCTTTTGTCAAGGTAGATTTTCCACCCCACCCTCTAGCCTCCTTGGATGAGATGCAGAGTTTCCTTGATCCATTTTCTAACCCGTACAGAAGTGGAAAGATGGATTACGATTACAGATTATAGATAATGGCACCCATATTTGAATTCTCAGAGGGGGGTAGGGGGGATAAAATCATAGGGGATGAGAACTCTTTAGGTGTAGATATGTAGGGACGAATACTAGAGGTAGAGAACGGGTAACTGGGAAAGAGGGAGGCCTAGGAGGAGGAAGAGAGGATAGCAGGCATGAACCATTAGTATCCAAAACAATATGTGCAATACATAAAATAGTAAAAATAGGGGAAAGGGAAAAGGGAGGAGAGCGAGAGCCACTTGTTGATTTTCTATTTAAAAAATATAAGACCAAGGTCATTGAACATGTATTCCAAGTTGAATGATGGGGAAAAGCTCACATAGGGGGTCACTTTCAATTTATTTATGGCTATGGAAATTGGAAAAGGAAAGGAGGCAATAGTTGGAATTTATTTATCAGAAATATAGAAAAATAGGAGAAAATGAAGGTGAAGAGACACATATTTGCATGCTAAGAAAACTAGAAGGAAAATGAAGGAAAAATGAAAGAAAAAGAAGAAATCAATGATAAAAAGAAACTCGAGAATTAGTTAACATATTTTTCCCATCTTTGGAGCAGGTGTAGCAAAGGAAAGAGATCAAGCACTTGGACAAGCAAGCAAAGGAAGGAAAATGAAAAGCAAAGGAAAGTGAAGGAAATCAAGGAGAAGGTTGGATCAATAGGATTTGAAGGTAACAAGATGCATGTGTGATTTACTAGCTAAGGTGTGAATGCATGGTACATGCATTTGTTTATCTAGTTCATTTTTGTCATTGTCATGGGTTTTTTCTAGATTGACAATGGTTTCAGCCTTGCCTTGTCATTTCCTAAATAGCCATGGTGTGATGTGATTCATTCTTGGTTGAGCTTTGTATTTTCAGGAGGTTTTGAAACCACTTGAGGTGGTCTTAAGAAAATTCCCAAGTGTTGGGGGTGGAGATGGTTTTTTTTTAGAAGCCCTCGATAGGTGGGTGGAGACAGTAAAATTCCTCAAGGTATGGTGAAGAAATTCTAAGGAATCCAAGCTCGGTTTGTTTTTGTGATCTCGGGACTAGTATAGGTGAGATCACAGTAGTTTGAGGGTGGAGGTGGTTTAACCTACAAATTCCCTTGTTTTTTTATGTCTCATTTTATCCCATGAGATCCCACATTCATGCTTGGAATATGGTAGGGGGGTGATTGGATGAAAGAAATATTTGGTTCAACTCAATTTATGATTAGGTGGATTGTGGAAATCCCTGACTTGGTTGATTTTTTGATATGTTAATAAGAGATGTTTTCTTATTGTGATTTATGAGAACTTGTACTTGTTATTATGTGGATTCTATGGTTGTTTTTTCATGGTTAATATTCTGGTTATATGATGGTTATAAGCATGGTTCTATGATGTGATCTAACTATGACCCTTGTTATGATTTGATAAATATTTGAATGGTTGATGAATGCCTGGAATAACAAGTGTTGGTGTAGCTACTTGAGAGGAATTAGACCTTCTTGGTGATTCTCAGATGAAGTTCAGAGGTTTATGATTAGATATGCATTCATGACCCACAACTTACATTTTTACCATGTGTTTGATGAAATGTTTTTTGTGTACAAGGCTTGTCTAGGTCAATATATTTTTCAAGTTTGAATGCTTGATATTGTTGTCATCTTAATCATGCTTCTGGAAAGTTTAAAGTAGTTTTGGGCAGTGGTCTGGAGGCTAGGTAGAAAAGGTGGCATAGATCCTGGAATCACATGTAAGAACTAGAAGATTTGGATCATAACTGTTTGAAGCTAGACTTATGACTACAGTTGGAGCCTCATAACTGCATGCATGGCTTGTTACTGGTGTGGTTGGGGGTTAGGTCAGAGACAAGTAGTTCCAACTCAAGATCTGGTCATCAGAGGTTGTGGATTGAATTCTAGGCAATTTAGTTCTTCTAAGGAAGGTTGTTAAGTCTCAGTTGTAGGCCCCACTTACTTCATTGGAACTAGGAGTTCGAGTCATGTCATAGTGACGCTCCGCCTTACATTTACCCTAGGAGCTTGTAAAAGCGGGTAAATGTGGGGTGGCGTGTTACAAAGTGGCATCAAAGATTTTAGGTTTAAACACTTGGACTAGATGGGTTAAATGTATGTGGTTAGGCATGCATAATAGGTCAGACATGCATCATGGTGGTCATTATGCAGTGTGTGTCATCATCATGATGTTGGTATGTTATGATGCTGATATGTTGGCTGAGATGGAGTAGGAGATGCAAATTGTTAGAGTGAGGTTGCAACACTGGACCTCGTGGTAAAAGTAGATCATCGTACATGTATCATATGTTGGCATGCAAGTATGATGGTTAATGGTTGTTATATGCATCATTATTATATTCATACATGTCATTCTATTGTTATTGTGGTACATGCATGATAGATGCTAGTTTATTAGTGCGATCATATGCACATGCAACGGTTAATCCTGCATGATAGTAACTTGTTGTTATATGCATTTCGGTCATACACATGATGAGTATGGTCATTGAATTAAAGATATTGATGTTATATGTATCGTGCTAATCTGAATTAGTCTATGCAGATGGTTATGGTTATGATATTCAAGTATGAGTCATATACTTGTGGTATTGTGTCATACTAATATAGATTGACTATGCAGATGTGATAGCCTCCCCTGAGATAGATTGAGGTATGACTTTGATTATATCGTCTATTTAGTTTATCCAACATGGTATGTTTGCAGGAAATAAAAGATCAAGAATGAAGAGTAGAGTAGTGGACTATGGGTCACATGACCCCACTTACATGACTGACGTGAAATCTATGGAATTTAAAAGTGGCATGATTATGTGGCATGCTTTCAAGTACAAAATTCCTGAGAAATGAAAATTAAATTTTTTCAAGTGTGGTTAAATTTAGTAGAGATTTGGAGATACCATTTCCATAGTTGGACATTAGATACCGGGCCATTATAGTAGCTGCCTCCTTATACATTATTGTGGACCATGGATAGTAATGGGTTATGTTTATAGGTTGTTTGAATGTTTGATTAACTACATGATATGAGTATGTGTCTATAAGATTGCATAAAGGAATGATATTGTTTGCAAGTGGGTGCTAGTTGTAGTATTATGACTAATGATTGTGAGTTGATTGCAGATTATGACATGGCTGTTAGTCCTAGTAAAGTTTGATTTAAAATTAATAGACACAATGTCTTGATATTTGGAATATGTGGCTAACATGTGTGAACAGTTGCAAGGCAACATGCTTGGTATTAACATGAGAAGGTAACAATTGAATTGTTTATATAACTAACAACTAGGTGATGTGATAACACATAATAAGAATCAATTGCACCAAGGAAAAAGGTAAAAGAAACGAATTGGGTGAGAATTCCTTTGGCTATGTTTGGAAACCACAATTAAAAATGAATGAGTGCTTTAAATGAATGCAAGAAGTCTTATTAACCTTGATTTTGTCTAACATTATGTGGACATGTGTTATATTCACGAACATGTATTTGACATGCATAATAGTTTATTTCAGTCATGACTAGATTTTTCAAGGAATTGGAGTCCCTTGAGAGATTATATATGTACATGTTTAGTTACAAGGAAATGTGTTGAATACAACAAGGTAAGGTAATTGATATATTATCAGAATTTAGGCTTTTGTGATCCATATCATAATTGCAAGAATTTTTTCAGAGAAGATCTCATCAAAATGTGTTTGTTGATGCATTTCAAACCATCTAGCGTGGTTCATCATCAGGACAAGATGAAGAATCAGATCATGGCATCAGATAAAATAGGGATAACGAAGTAGATAATTAATATTTGAATGTTAGAATCTAACAATTGGTTTTGACTAGAAATTATAAAAATATTTTAATATAGTGAAAGCAAGTGTTAGAATATGATTGTTAATCAAGAATTTGAAATTTATTTTTTCTTAATATATTAAATTATACTTCAAAATTAAATTAAATATCTAAAATTAAATAGATTAATATTTTGGTCATACTTAAATAATACATTAAGGTCAAAATAGGGTAAAAAAAGGTTAAACAAATAGGTAGATATTTAATTTTGAATAAATAGATAAATACATATTTTATTTATTTAACTATTTAGGTATTTAGGTAGTGACTAAATAAAAGAAAGATATGTTTGGAATAATTAAATAAATATTTAGTTCGATAAATATATTTATGACTAAATAGATAATTTATTTATTTATTTCTTTGTTTATTTATTCAAGTTTTGAATATAAATAATTATGTTTTGACTAAATAAATCTATAATTAAGATAGAAATACATAAATAAATAAATAAATATTTTTTTTGGTCAAATAATTATTTCATTTAGTTTTAGGAAAAACAACTATGCATAACTTATTACTCTTTGTCACTTACTACACTTTTCACTTGAGAAGGGATGTTGTCACGTTCAAATTTTTGGGGATTCTAAAATCATCATAAATTGGTTTAATCAATAATCTGTATGTCACGTGCACACAATCTGGAACATTTTGGAAGAGACTTTACACCTTAAATCTCTATTTGACTCTATTACATGTCATCATATTTACAGGGAGTGGAACCAGATTTCCGACGGTCTATCCAAGGAGGCTGCGCACCAGCCTATGGGTCAATGGTTGATTCTGGAGTAGACATGATAAGATTACTACTAGTACTATTTCCTACAGTCTATCCAGGCCCTGATTTATGACAGTTTTGATAGCATCTGATGTATTTATTTTATACAACACCTCTATGTATATTTTCCATACATACATGGAAATATGTTATATATTTATCAGTGGATCCCTACTTTGACAGTTTTGGACATGTGGCAGCGACCACTTCTCACTACATATGCTTTCTAAAGCATCTACAACATGTAATTTTCAACCTATTAATGAAAATTACGATTTTTCCTTGGAGAAAAAAATATGTCATTTAGTTTTGACTAAAAATATGAATAAATATTTTATTTTGCCTTTAACACACACACACATATAAAGGGCTAATAAAAATAAATATACTAAGAAAAAATATATATCCAAAAAACAAATCAATTGTAAGGAAAAGACAAATAATAGAAAGGAAAAAGGATCTAATATAAAGGAAAAGAAAAGGACAAACAATAAAAGGTATAAAAAGCAAAGGAGGTCACCAGAATAAGAAGATCCAAGAGGGGAATACTACGATTAACTAAAGGTGATTAAGACAAAATTAAAAACTCGGAGTTATAAAAATTATAAAACAAATAAGTTAAATAAGAAATGATGAAAACTAAAAATGAATACATTTAAAGAAAGAAATAGAATATATAAAAATACTAGAAATAGAATTCGATAAATAAAAAAGAATAAAAATATATAATAAATATAAAATTCCTAAGAAAAAAAAACATCAAGAGGAAAGGGTCATCACCCAACACCTACTATTTTTCTAGCCATCGTCTCTATTTAGATTTCTTGGCCTCCTTTCAATCTCTATGGCCTCCCTAATATTTCGGTGATGAACATGATCAATCTTAGTAATGACTTGGGCTTCTTCAATGCACATGTGATTATTTTTATTTTTCGCATGTTCTGCCAAAGTTGAGGAGGGGTTCTCCCATGTTTGATGTCAGTTGCGAACTCTTGAATTCTTTGATTAGATGAGAGGTCAATTCCACCAATGTAGGGGGTCATGCAGGAACATGGGATTACACAAACACCCTTCTTATTCTTTGGGTCCAATGGGTATTTTACAGATTTTAAAGAGCCTCGAATGGTGTTTAGGGACCTCAAGCTTGATGTAACCTTATGTTTCTTAAGGATCCTAGCAACCATGTATGTAGTTCCTTGGATAAAAGGAAGATGAACACTTAGCTACTCGTGCCCTGAGGATTTCTGACGAAGTCAACCTCTCTGAAGAAAAGACTCATCTCCTTAGCATTTTCAATAATAATGGATATAGTAGGCACCAAGGTCTTAGAGCTTTCCTTAAAGCTAGCAAAGGTCATGTGATTAAAAAATACCCCAAGGATCGAATTTCAAATGTTCATCTTCCTAACCAAGGAAACACATACATGATTGCGAGGATCCTTAAGAAACATAAGGTTCCATAAACCTTGAGGCCCATAAACACCATTCGAAGCTCCTTAAAATTTTTAAAAAACCCATGGACTCGAAGAATATCAAGGGAGTTTATATAATCTCATGTTCTTGTGGGACCCCCTACATTGGTGAAACTGACCGCTCATTTAATCAAAGAATTCAAGAGCATGCAGTCAACATCAAACATGGGAGAACCTGCTCCTCATCTTTGGAATTAAAAGACGAAACATCACATTTGCATTGAATCCCAGGTCAATTTTAAGATTGATCATTTTCATCAGCATAAAGTTTAGGGAGGCCATAGAGATTGAAAAGAGGCTAAGAAATTTAAATAGAGACAATAACTGAAAAATTAGTAGGTGTCAGGTCCCGACCTTTTCCTCTTGATGTTTTCTTTTCTTTAGGCACTTTTATATTTATTATATTTTATACTTATTTTTATTTATCGAATTATATTTCTAGTATTTTTTTTTTTTCTATTTCTTTCTTTAAATTTATTCATTTTTAGTTTTCATCAGTTCTTATTTATTTTATTTGTTTTATAATTTTTATAACTATGAGTTTTGAATTTTCTAGCCAACAAATCTAAATAGAAACAATGGCTGAAAAATTAATAGGTGTCGAGTCCCGACCTTTTCCTCTTAATGTTTCTTTTTCTTTATACATTTTTATATTTATTATATTCTATACTTATTTTTAGTTATCGAATTATATTTCTAGTATTTTTATATATTCTATTTCTTTCTTTAAGTTTATTCATTTAGTTTTCATCAATTCTTATTTATTTTATTTGTTTTATAATTTTTATAACTTTGAGTTTTGAATTTCCTCTTAGCCCCCTTTAGTTGTTCATAGTATTCTCCTCTTCGATCTTCTTATTCTTGTGGCCTCATTTCCTTTTATACTTTTTATTGTTTGTCCTTTGCTTTTCCTTTCTATTGTTTATCTTTTTCTTTAATCTTGATTTGTTTTTTGGATATATATTTTTTCCTTAGTATATTTACTTTTATTAGTCCTTAAAAAAATAAAAAATAAATATTTATTAGTTAAAGACTAATCAAAATATGTATTCATCTTCTTAGTTAAAATTAAATGAAATATTTATTTAATCAAAACTATTATTTATTTATTTATTTATGTATATCTATATTTATTATAGTTTTATCTAGTCAAAATGTATATTTTTATTCAAAACTTGAAAAAATAAACAAATAAATAATATATTTATTTAGTCATAAATATATTTAATCATAAATAAATATTTATTTAATTAGTCTAGCCATATATTTCTTTTATTTAGTCAATACCTAAATAAATAAATAAAATATTTATTTATCTATTTATTCAAAATTAAATATTTACCTATTTATTTGACCTTCGTTTACCCTATTTTGACCTTAATGTATTATTTAAGTATGAACACAATATTAATCTATTTAATTTTAGATATTTTATTTAATTCTAAAGTATAATTTAATATATAAAGAATATATGCTACATATGAAAAACCCTAGCGGAGCTCTGAACCGGGTCGACCTCCATGACCTAGGGTTTTCTGGTTCAGGCGTTGGTTGCCCTAGGCAGACCTCCTCCCTAAGACTGATAGATTGTTACTTCTCACCTGGACAACTTCAGGCTAACCGATGACTGACTCCAACGGGGGAACGACTGCTCCCCCTCCTCATAGGCCAGCCTCCCATAGGGGCGACAGCAGGGGCTGATACTATTAATCAGAATAACTCTGGCCCGTCTCAACATACTACAGGGGTGACACCCACAACGCAGACGAAAAATACACAAGCAACAACAGCAACAAACACTAAATCCGCAACATGCATACCGAAGAATTCCAAGAAAACAGTGATAGAACTCCCAGCGCACTGCATCAATGAAAGAATCCAATTCATGAAATATCACACATTGATAGGCAAGTTCATGGTCTTCTGACCCACGAAAAAAACACTAAGAGGATGGGTAGCCTCGAATTGGAAACCCAAAGGCTATATTGGCCTACAACTGTGCGCTAAAGGCTTCTTCAACATACTCTTCACGTGTTCTGAGGATAAAGAAAGGATGATGGATGGGGGTACCTATTTCTTCAATACTGCAGGTCTATACCTCAGACCCTGGATTGAGCATTTCAACCCAGATAAATAGGATCTTAATTGGGCACCAGTCTGGATCCGACTCTACTCTCTCCCCCAAGACTATTAGGATGAGCTTACCCTCAGAGACATCAGCAATGCATTAGGAGAGTTTGTCAAAATTGCAGAGGAGACCAAGATCAACCGCTACATAACCTACACTCGCATATGTGTCTACATGAACCTAGCTGAACCACTACTAGGCGAGGTAAGTCTGATGCATGAAGATTTTGAATGGACACAAATTAGAGACTATGAGCACATTCCTTTTAGATGTAGAAAGTGTCACCAACATGGGCATCTCTTCAGAGACTGTCCCCTAAACAGGAAAGCCACTGTTGAAAAGGAATCCAACGAACAGGAAGCAGAAGGATTCACGAAGGTAGCAAGAAAAAAAATGACATAACAAGAGAGATACCCCTCAGCAGAATAAAAAAGGACCTACAATTAGCAACAACTTCGCAACCCTAAATTAGCTAAATGACAACGAACTTGAACCAGTCATCGAAGTTGGGAGTACCTCTACGGCACAGGCCTAGTCCTCTAAGGCTCAACAGGACAAGCTCCACCTTGAGACCTTCTTGAAACCACCTACTGCAAATGCTGTAGGGGAAAACAACTTGATAAAGGGCAAGGAACAACTGATGGAATCTATCCCAGAAGCGATGGAGGAAGAACCAGAGAGCATAGATATGGAAGGCTTGGATCTCATCGGGTTAGAGGAAGCTTGCAATGAAAAGGACTATATCTCAATTCCGAAGCATGAAATCCAAAAAATGGAAGAAATCCTCGCCATATCACAATAGCTCCCCTCCTTGGGTATCCAGGGGGGTACTCTCATCAACACAAAATACTTCACGAAAGAGTCCCGCAAAAGGGGCAGGAAAACAACCCTGCAAAGAACTATAGAAATAGGGAAAGAAATGGTGGACTCTGGACGATTCCCCAAGCTGACTAGATTCTACACCCTCACCTCCAATCATGTCCCATGAAGCTCATCTCTTGGAATATTAGACGGCTAAACAGCCCCACGAAGCATAGGATCATAAAGAAAATGATTACAGAGGAGCATCCGTCAACATTCTACATGCAAGAAACCAAATGTTCTAACACTACTCTGAACACCATCTTCAAAAAGATCTGGAAAGGCAGTGATACAATAGCGGTAGATGAAAATGGGGCGTTTGGAGGCCTGACAATCATTTGGAATCCCCAAATCATCTCCCTAGAGAATTTTCATTCTAAAAGACACTTCATTCAGGCCAACTTTCACCTGATTGGCACGAACATCCATGGCCTGCTCACAAATGTCTACTCTCCTCAAAACACTCAATAAAAATTAGTGCTCTTGGACAACCTAGAGGGAATCAACAAACAATGATCCCTCCCTCTATGGCTTCTGGGAAAAGACTTCAACATGATCACCAATCTTCAGGAAACGAAAGGAGGAAGGATGCATCTGGAATCAAATAGTAATGGATTCAAAAAATACATCCAGAGTAATAACCTTATAGATCTTCACACCTCCAATGGCACCTTCACGTGGAACAACAAAAGAGGAGGTTCCCATCAGATAGCCTCAAGATTGGATAGATTCCTCATTACCTAAGATCTTATCCAACTTGGAGGCAACATAGATGCAACCATCATCCCGAAAGCAGGATTTGATCATTGGCTGATACAACTTCAATGGATTCAACTAGGTAAGCATGCACCTAAATCTTTCCGCTTCAAACATTGCTGGTTCAGGCACGCGGGGTTCAAGGAAATGGTCTCTAGATGGTGGTCCTCCTTAGCACCTCCTCAAGGCACTAAAATGCTCCAGTTCTAGACAAAATTGAAACTACTCAAAGGGAAACTGAAATTCTGGAATAAAACAAACTTTGGCAACATATTCACAGAACATAAAATCTCTAGAGGAAAAAATGAAGAACCTGCAACATAAAATTATCCAAGAAGGGTGCTCATCTGAGTCAGATCATCAGGAAAAATCCCTCACTATTCAGCAGGAAGAAATACATAACCAAGAAGAAGCCCTCTAGAGACAAAATTCAAGAATCAATTGGCTCAAAGAGGGAGAAAGATACACCAAATTTTTCCATCACTCCACCATCCATCACAAGATGCACAACAGAATCACAGTCCTCAAGAATCAAACAGGGGAAAGGTTGGAAACACAAGTGACCATCACTGAGGAGCTGCGAAATCACTTCAAGGACATCCTTCAGGAACCCAACCAGCAGAGGCATGAGGCCATTGAGGAAATAACTCAACACATCCCCAAGATGATAATGAAGGAACATAATAGGATGCTGCTCGTAGCCACCTCTCTATCTGAGGTCGAACAGGATGTCTTCCAACTGAAGGTAGGGAAATCTCCAGGTCCCAATGGTTTTACCACCATCTTCTTCCATTTATTCTTGGAAACCATTCAAAACGAAGTCTAGGACGTTGTGGAGGAATCACATTCCACCCATTGGCTTCTACCTGCGCTAAATGCCACCTTCATCACCTTGGTTCCTAAAGAAGACATAGCAACCTCACCAAGTAAGTACAAACCTATAGCTCTCTTCAATGTCATTATAAAATTATCTCCAAAGTTATATCTAACACGCTGAAGAATCTCCTTCCCCTCATCATCTTCTCGGAGCAAACATGTTATGTGTAAGGTAGGCAGATTCTTGATGGCATCATCCTTACTCATGAAGTCATTCACTCCCTCAAAACCACCAAAAAAACTGGCATGCTTATAAAAATTGACTTATCCAAAGATTTTGATAAAATCAGCTGGGAATACATCAAAAAATTTCTTTAGCCTTCGGCTTCAGTCAAACCTGGGTTAGATGGATTATGAGTCTCATCACCTCTCCCTTTCTTTCCATCCTGGTCAATGACATCCCCTCTGCCACCTTAAACCCCTTGAGAGGCATAATACAAGGGGACCCACTCTCTCCCTTCATCTTCATCATCATGGCCAAAGGACTAGGTCGCCTGCTCAAAAGCTCCATCCAGACTGGCACCCTGCTTGGTCTACTCCTCCACAACCTGCCTCCCTTCGATCACTAGCAATTTGTGGATGACAACCTAATTATGGGTTACCCTTTGGTTCAAGAAGCTTGGACCCTCAAATCCGTTCTAAACTCTTTCTCTAAAGCCTCTGGTATAGAAGTTAACCCTAACAAATCACATATTTTCTTCTTTCATACTCCCCCTCTAACCTAGCATACCATCGCCCACGTCCTTGGCTTCTCCATTGCATATTTACCCTCCAAATACCTTGGAGCTCTGCTGACTGACTCAACCATCAATCACTCCTCCTGGAGAGCTCTTATGGACAAAATGGAAACTCATCTATCCAACTGGACCCATCGTGCCCTCAACATTGCCAGCCGGCTTGTCCTCATTAAATTTGTTATGCAATCACTCCCCATCTACATATTCTTAGTCCTTGAAGCTCCCAAATGGGTACTCAAGCCATGCACAACTTGTAACGATATTTTCTTTGGGGAGGCACCAAGGGAAAAAACAAATGGGCCTTAGTCAATTGGAAGGATGTCTGTTCCCCTAAAAGTTAAGGTGGACTAAGTCTGCGAGATCCTGAGCATAGCAACACCATAATGGGAGCTAACATCTGGTGGAAATGGGTCTCCAACCCCAACACTCCATGGGCCAACCTATGGGAAACCAAGTATGCACATTACTTGCTAAAGAAGGATCTCATAATGCACAACCTAGATCTGGCTGGATCCCAAATCTAGAAAGCAGTAAGCAATAAAAAATGACTCATCCAAAATCACAGTTTTTGGGAGCTGTGAAGTGGTAACCAGGCCAGATTATGGGAGGAATCTTGGCAACATATGCCAAGCCTCTCCTCCATCTAACACATACCACTTTGGAGTGTTGCACTCCAAGGACAACAAAGACAAAAGGTGCAAGACTTCTGGACGAACGATACCTCCCAAGGCTACAGGCAATGGCTTCATCCGAGCAGATGGAAAGATAACTAGAAAAATGAAATCCACACAGAAATATGGGAGGAGCTCTGTACAAAAAGAAAAATCAGAGTAAAAGCAGGACCTAATATCCTCCGTTGGGGGGGCATACGCCCAATAGAACCTACTTTACCAAGGAAGCCTGCAACATTATACATCAGCAGAACCCCGACCTAGTAGACCTAATCTGGAAAAAGATATGGAAGGCCAATCTATGGCCTAAAATAGCTACCTTCCTGTGGTTGCTCAGTAAACGACGCATACTCACATGGGATAATCTTTTGAAGAGGAGGTTTGTCGAGCCCTCAAGATGCCCCTTTTGTCAGGATAACTTGGAAATCATCGACCACCTGTTGGACCAATGCCCTTCCGCCAACTTCTTGTGGGACAAAATAGTTGTCTTATGCAGATGTTCCAACCGTGCTAGAGACAACATCATTAACACCATAAGAAGTTGGCAGGACAACCCTTACACTAGTACCCTCCTGAATATATTATGGAAAATCATTCCAGGCATCCTCATCTGGAACATCTGGAAGGAAAGAAACAACCACATCTTCAAGGAGAAGGCTTCCACTCCTTATCAACTCTGGGATAGGATTCACAACAACCTCTCCGAGACTCTGGCCTTAGAATCCTGGAGTCAAGAGGACCTTCCCACTTCTGCAGCAAAGCACCATATATGGAACAATTGGAAAATGAGTCTAAATACTCCCATGGACATCAACCTTAGAAGCGCTGGCAGAACCCCTGCTCTAGAAAAATGGTCTTGCCCCTCTAATGGCTTCTTCAAATGCAACTTTTATGGAGCGTCGAAAGGCAACCCTGGTAATGCAGGCTTCAGAGGCATTATCTTGAACTCTCAAGGAGATCCACTCAGGATTCATTACGGGAACATAGGGTGGGATAGTAACAACTTGGCGGAGTTGGAAGGGCTAATATAGGGCATTCATATTGCCATCGAATTTCACTATTTCCCCCTAGAAATGGAGGGAGATTCGCAAATCATAACTATGGTTGCCACCAAAATCCTCCAAGGCATGACTTCCTCAAAATTTTCCAATAGCTGGAGACTTTCTTATAAGCTCAGGATGTTGGAACTGTTGATTCACAACCACAAAGCCATCACTTTTTGTCACGTTCACAGGAAAGCCAACTCTGTTGCAGATCTTTTGGCGAACAAAGGGGTGGAAAGCAATTGTGAGATGCATCATTCCACCATTGAACAGGTTGAGGAGGAATCTCTCAGACAGGAATGCCTCACTCTCATTCAGAAGGATCGGCACCCCTCAGATGCGGGTGACAGAATTGACACACTCGCCAATCACATCCCACACTCTACGGGAAATAGAGATCTCCTGCGCAGAGCCTCATATGCCACAGATCCTCATACAGTTAGTCACTCACACGAGACTTACAGAATCATCTATGATCACGAGCGGACAGGAACAGAGTCATCATGTCCTGAGCATAACCTCGCATCCATCACCATTAATGACCATCATGATTAATCTGCACTGTATCCATCCCCCTTCCCCCGAGCCTGATCAAGCTCTCAATCATTGCACGCAGATGCATGCGAAGCCCACTCATTGTTATCCTCTTTGCACTCATCCTTGCCCCTTTAAAGAGATGAGATTTCAGCCCCTTTCCAACTCAGTCTAATATCTTGGCCTTTTGTCTCCCTTACTCTGCTTTGGCTTCTCCCTGGCTTCTCCCTGACTTCAATAGGCTGTGAAGCTCTACTCTCAGCGTAGCGTTGCATAGTCTCCTTTGGGCTTCTGCACCCCTCCCTGCGCATTTTCTCCTTAGTTGCTCCTTCCCACGGAGCCCCAACACTGCTTGCCCTTTTGTGCCACCTTTTTTTCTAAATAGCTCCCCACTGCCTTGGTGTGAAATGGCTCAAATACTTTGCCAACGCACTATCCGAGGAGGCCAGAGAGGGGATCTCCCTGGCTGTTATCACCGTGGCGAGGATAACTGTCTCGAGTCGATAGATGGCTCCTCTTCCAGGACTTTTGTGCATCAGAGTTCCAATCCAGAGCAACATGCAGAAGCCTCTGGGAACGCAGCGTAGAGAGGAAGGTGCGGTCCGAGGAAGTCTTCTTCTCCTCAGTCGCACCCTCAGCAACGCAAAACTGACCCACTGTCGGTTCCAAAGAAGGACGATGAGGATACGAATATTTGGGTAATGGACTCCAATGGCATCTGGACATGGGTTCCCAACGGAGTAGATCCGAACTCCCCCATCCATTGCACACCGTACTGCAAGCCTAGGCATACAGTGGCAGATGCGGCGACAGTTGTTGCGCATGATCCTACTTTCCCCATTGAGGAGGAGGCCCCCTACAGTGATGATGAAGATGGAAAGTGAAGTCCACGTAGTTGCACATTTCTCCTATGTTTTTTGTCATGCTCGCCATCAGTGCCTTTCAGCCACTGTTTACTTTTTTTTTGCTTAGATATGTCATCGCTATTGCGCATAATGTTATTATGTGTTATAAGTTTTGTTTGGGCTGGTTTCCTCCCCCGAGGCAGCCCAGAAGCCATGTAACAAAGGCTGGGATAGGCTAAGCGCAACTTGCCAACCCAGCCTCTATCATATGTAACTTTATGTTTTCAAATTAATAGAATAGCTCAACTTAACAATATATATATATATATATATATATATATATATATATATAAAGAATAGATAAATTTAAAATTCTTGATTAACAATCATATTCTAGCAATCACTTTCACTATATTAAAATATTTTTATATTTTCTAGTCAAAACCAATTGTTATATTCTAACGTTCAAATATTAATTCTCTACATCGTTATCCCTATTTAACATGATTCCATGATCTGATTCTCCATCTTATCCTGATGATGAACCATGCTATATGATTCGAAACACATCGAAAAATAAATTTTGATGTGATCTTCTCTGAAAATTTTCTTACAATCGATATATTGTTATATTTATTTATGCACTGACAGTTGTGTGTTTATGGAAATATGATGCAAGAAATTGAATGGAAAAAGAAACTTCCATAGATCTTGAAGAAGGATCGGGCTGAATTTTCCTTTGGAATCACTGGGATACATGGGGTTGAGTCACGGTGTTTGTTGCTAGTTTTGTGCTTTCGGTATTTTGTGATTTGGGTGTGCTTGATTTGCGGTTTTGTTTGTGTTTGGTGCATGGCCATGCCACTTTGTTTGTGGTGTTGTATTGTTATTGGTTTTCGATGGTTTTATTTTGTTTGCTTCTTGTTCTTTCCTTTTATGTCTTGAGGGTCTTGAGAGTTGGTTAGGGAAAGAGGAAAGTTAATGGAGCTCAAGGGGAGCTGAATGAACCCATCAAGTAATATATGACCCGAATGAAGCCTAATGCAAGTATAAGGGCAGTTGAAGGGAAGAATATAACAACCAGTTGGACTGGTTGTTCTCATTGGGGTAAATAGACAATCACAGGACAATCATGAGAAAGACAATAGGAAAGGTAAAGTAAATTAATTTGAGGCATAAAATGCCTTGGCTATATTAGGAATTGTTGTTCTCAATATTGTGCATGTTGTGCATGAATAAAGGAAGTTATTTTAACCTTAACCTTATGATATATGGTAATTATGTTGTGATCATGATTATGCCGATGTTTATATATCTAAACATGTATGCATGTATGTCGTTGTCTGGCAGGGCCATTAGGGATCATTCTTGTGGAAGAATTATTTATGTAGGTGAATGACATGAAAAGGTTCCTAGCTTATGAGGAATCAAGTGGGAAAAGTAACCATGACAGATCTATGAGGTTAGTATCATGCGGATATGATTTTGACATTATGTGCTTATATTATGCCTATGTTTATGTTATGGCGTGCTATGTTGAAGTATACATCAATAGGATGAAAACAATGTGATCTGCGGCATGCTGGGACAAGCATGGATAGTGGAAAAGTCCGAGATCCTGGATTTATATTGTGGATGCATGAAGTAAGGCATGGGAAAGACGCTAGAGGCAAGGTTACCTGGTAGAGGGTCTCTGGATGTGTAGTATTAATGTTGTGGATATGTTGTACATGTTGTACATGCAGTGCTATGTACACGTGGTGTTGTGTACATGTGGTGATGTGTGCATGTTGTACATGCGGTGTTGTGTACATGTTGTACATGTGGTATTGTGTACATGTCGTACATGTTATGTTGTGCACATGTGGTATTGTGTACATGTCGTACATGTTGTGTTGTGCACATGTGGTAATGTGTACATGTCGTACATGTTGTGTTGTGTACATGTTGTATTATGTTACGTGTATTGTGTAGTCATTGAATCGTGACATGTGTATTTTTTGTTTTGTACATCGGGTGTAGGTGTATGTGTGGTGTTGTATGTCAGGTGTGGTTGTCTATGTTGTGTTGTACATGTGTATGTGTATGTGTTGTACAATGTGATGGGACAGGAAGTATGAGACTGTTTGTGCCCTTATTGTTGGTATTCAAGGTTGAGGTGGTTTATTCTTTAGATGCTGATATTGAGTGTTGACACAATTTAGTCTTTGGATGCCCTTGTTGATGATATTGAGGGTTGAAGCAGTTTAATATCTAGATTCCCTTTTTGATATTGAGGGTTGACGCGTTTTAGTCTCTGGATGCTGGTATTCAGGGTTGAGGCGGTTTAGTATATGGATGCCCTTGTTGTTGATATTGAGTGTTGAGGCGGTTTAGACTTTGGATTCCCTTGTTGCTCATATTGAGGGTTGAGGCGGTTTAATATATGGATGCCCTTGTTGATATTGAGGGTTGACGCGGTTTAGTCTCTGGATGCCCTTGTTGATATTGAGGGAGGACATGATATAGTCTCTGGGATCCCTTGTAAGTTTGAAGAGAAGGCACTAGGTGCTTACCGAGTTTGGAAACCAATCTAGTGTGTGTACGTGATTGAAGAGAAGAGAAGGCATCTGGTGCTTGCCGAGTTTGGAAATCGATCCTGTGTGTGTATAAAAATGACAAAGAACAAAGGCATAAGCAAAGAACCATTTGAAAGATAAGTATCAATATTTTATTTCAGTTTTTAACTATGCACATGGCTATGCTTATGATTTATGATGGTTGAGCTTTGAGCTAACTGGATGTGATATGTTTATACATGATGATTTGATCAAAGGGCTAATTTGGATTGATGTGACAAGAAGAAAGCATAATTGCAGGTGCACCTTATTGACAAGCCATCAATGAGGTATAATTTAAATTTATTACGATTCCTTTTTAGTCTAATGGAAATTATGTGCTTGGTATATGAAACTAGGGAAATTCCTGGTCTGGGTGGTTGAAATTGACTACAAGAATTAGAAGCAAAAACAAAAGGAATTGGAACAGAAAATAGTATGTTGGTAAAGAACTCAGGAGCAGGGCCATTGTGGGACACTAGTACCCAATAGTGTCTATTGATTTCCATGAGCATGTTATGACCAGTATGAGGTTTTGAGGAAGGGATATGCCTTGGTTTTTTGACCTTCTGATGTGAGGAAACCTTTCTAAGGGATGGATCGCCTGAGGGACTATATAACAGAGAAGGGGATGTTGGGGAACTTAGAAGGTGAGTCACTACATGGAAGGGGGTGATCATATTTCTCAAGCGATTGTGTAGCAGAGAAGGGAATGCTAGAGAATGAATTTGATTTGTTCATTAGCATTGTCAAATGAATCAGAAGCAAATTGGGAGTGTGCCCTGGATGAGTTGATAATTGTTCATTGAGGGAATAAGTAGCGTTAGGATTGTAGCGTTGAACATTGGATGCAAGTTTGACTTTGGCAGTGAATTCTAGACTTCTTGGGAAGGAGGTGAATCCTGATATTACTTTGAGGGTGGAGGTGAGCCTCTAGATTCTCTTGTTTTTGATGCAAAAATAGTATCCTTTTATTTGTTGGTTAAAGAAAATGTACATATGAATGTATGTGTATATTATTGTGAATAATGTAACGAGTTGGATTTATAAAGCTCCATAAACAATATGTCTGTTTGCTAGTTGAAGCAAATGCGCATGAGTATATGTGGTTTTTATTGTAAATATTGTAATGAGTTGTGTTATAAAGCTCGAGTAAACAATATGTTTGTCATGTTTTCAGCAGTGGTCACTGTAAATACTACAATGAGTTGTGTTATAAAGCTCCATAGATAGTTTTTTTTTTCTTTTTAGCAGTTTGCGGGTCACATATGTCATAGAAAATTGAGGACGGTATTCTCCCAAGGGGGAGGGGTTTGTAACAACCCTTCGTTGATTTTTCATGTAAAAAATATAAGACTAAGTTCATGGGACATGTATTACAAGTTGAATGGTGGGGAAAACATCATTGTGGGGATCACTTTCGGTTTATTTATGGCTATTGAAACTGGCAAAGGCATTGACAAATGAAAGGAGAAAATAATTGGCATTTATTTATGATAAACAAAGGAAAATAGGAGAAAAGGATTGTGAAGAGACACATATTTGCATGCTAAGGAAATTAGAAGGAAAATGAAGGGAAAATGAAAGAAAAATGAGACATCAATGATAAAAAGGCACTTGAGAATCAGTTGACAACTTTTGCCCATCTTTGGAGCAGGTGTAGCAAATGAAAGAGATCAAGCACTTGGACAAGCAAGCAAAAGAAGGAAAAGGATAAGCAAAGGAAAGAAAAAAAAATCAAGGAGAAGGTTGGATCAACTAATTCAATAGGATGATTTGCAGGTAACATGTTGCATGTGTGATTTCCTAGCTAAGGTGTGAATGGATGGTACATGCATTTGTTTATCTGGTTCATTTCTTGTCATGAACATGAGTTTTACTTGGATTGGCAATGGTTTTAGCCTTTACTTTCCATTTCCTGGATAAATATGGTGTGATGGGGTTCATTTTTGGTTAAGCTTTGGATTGTCAGAAGGTTTTGGAACCGGATGAGGTCATCTCAAGAAAATTCCCAAGGGTTGGGGGTGGAGATGGTTTTCTCTAGGAAGCCCTCGACAAGTGGGTGGAGACATGCAAATTCCTCAAGGTATGGTTAAGAAATTCTGAGGCATCCAAGCTTGGTTTGGTTTTGTGATCACAATAGTTTGAGGGTGGAGGTGGTGTAACCTATGAATTCCCTTGGTTGTTTATGTCTCGATTTATCACATGAGATCCCACATTCATGCTTAGAATATGAAAAATGTAAAAGAAAGATTTGCTTCAGCTCAATCTATGGTGAGGTGATACGTGGAAGTCTCTGACTTGGTTGGTTTTTACATATGTTAATAATATTTATTTTCCTATTGTGATTTATGAGCACTTGTACTTGTTATTATGTAGATTCTATGGTTCTTTTGTCATGGTTAATATTCTGGTTATAATCACTGTTCTATAATGTGCTCTCGTTATGGCTCTTGTTATGATTTCATAAATATTTGAATGGTTGATGAATGGATGGGCTAACAAGTGTTGGTACAACTACTTGAGAGGGCATTAGACCTTCCTTGTGATTCTCAAATGAAGTTCTTAGGTTTATGATAAGATATGCATTTATGACATGTAGCTTACATGTTTACCATGTGTTGGACGAAATGTTTGTTGTGTACTAGGCTTGTCTAGGTCAAGATCTTATTCAAGTTTGCCTATTTGGTATTGTTGTCATCTTAATCATGCTTATGAAAAGTTTCAGGCAGTTCTGGGAAGGGATCTGAAGGCTAGGCTAAAAAGGTGACACCGATCCCAAAACCGCATGCACATAATGGGAAGATTTAGGTCATAACCGCTAGCAGTTAGGCTTATGAGTGTAGCTGGAGCCTCATAATAGCATCCACACTTTTTTGTGGGTGCGATTTGGGGCTAAGTCAGAGAAAAGTAGTTCTAGCTCAGGATGTGGTCATCGGAGGTCGTGGACTAACTTCTGAGTGATTTAATGCTCCTAAGGAAGGTCAATAAGTCTTAGTTGTAGGCCCCACTTCCTTCGCTGGAACTAGGAGGTCGGGTCATGTCATAGTGGTGCTCTGCCTTACATTTACCCTGGGATTTTGTAAAAACGGGTAAATGTGGGGTGGCATGTTATAAGAGAAAGGGTAACCGAGAAAGAGGGAGGCCTAGGAAGAGGAAGAGAGGATAGCAGGTAGGAACCATTAGTTTCCAAAGAAATATGTGTAGTAGATAAAATAGTAAAAATAAGGGAAAGGGAACAGGGAGGAGAGCAAGAGGGGGTAACTCCCAGCGATGCATCCAACTCCAGTTGTGGAGGTATTTTCTTTGAGCCTCACCTTTTTGTCTTACTCGTCCCCGGGTGATTAGATGTCGTCGGCTTTGTTGGGTCCTCCATTATAGTTATCATCTCCATAACCTTTGAACTAGAAATATTCCTCTTTAAAGGCATTGATGGGGCTCTTCCACGGAATGGGATATCACAATTTTTTACCAGACACCCATATCTATGGAATCTCATGCAATGAAATGGGACCCCTCATAGTCCAGCATTTGGAGTTTTTTTGGTGCACGTCTAATGTCAATATTTTTTTTTTGACACATGGTGAATCATTAATTCTTTAGAGTAATCTAGGGGAGACCCAGGATCAATCTTCATGGTCGCCAATATAACACCAGGATATATCCAACAACCTGCAAGTCAGATATATTAGTTCTTATGATTCAGCAAGAGCCGAGACCCCTTGGGAAAGGGGGAGCCTACTCCTTGAGCCAAGATCATAACAAGCCACATACTCAATGAGATTTGAACTATAGTCTCTTGGGTTTCACCCAAGGAAACTTTCTGTCAAACCACACATCACTGTATGCTAATGTCAATATATTATGGAAGCCCCTTTCACAAGCCTAAGAACACCAATATTTGGGTTACATTTTTTTTATTTTAAATGCTATGTAAGAAGAGTCATGATCGATATATTTCCCTAAAGAATTTCCAAAATCCTAAAAGATGCAAGTATCCTAGTTGTTAGATGGTAATCCATGCATCGTGATCCATATTGGGACCTCATCCATCCTTTCCTTCTCGACATTAAATAAGAGGGTCTAAAACTTAAATAAAAAATGGGTGTTTTCAATCTTCCATACCTTTTGCTTTTGCTTGATTTGATTGGCCTCCCTTGCATCCTCAAACAATATGTGAATCCAACCCCTTGTTAATAGCATCACCTCCATAGGGTGTTGAACCACCGGAAAAATATCTTGTTTGACCCATGATTTAATAAATTCAAAGTTGAGCTGCCTACCTCAGCCATGTTTACGACATTTTTCATGAGGACATCCCCACATAGTCCCAACTATAATCTAGACTCCCTTCCTTTTTTTGGTGGTCTTTCTTCTTCCCAACCCCCTTCTTCCGTGGATCCATGGATTCATGTGATGCAAGTCCAAATCACATATCAGAAATTGGCCCGCTCATATTGCCAGAGTTCCATTAATATTTCGATTCTGCCATAGAATTCAAATCCCAATTTTGATTTCTTACGCGATCCCTTTCTTACAACATTTAACTCCATGTCTTCATCAAATTCCTTTGCTTCCGCAATTAGCACAAACATCTTGTATCTAATTGAGCACAAGTGATCTTTTGAGTTTGTATTGAGTGCGAATATCACATGTCATTACAGTCCAGATATATGTGTAGCTATTCAAAGGAATAAGATATATCTCATCGCATATTACCTTGGTATTAATGCGATGGTTCTATCCATCATCGATTCCAGGTGCACTCAAGTCAAGGCTAACCGTGCCATAAGGTTGAAGCCACACAAAGGTAGTGTCATCATGTCTTTGCATTTTTAGAATTCATCGTAAATTCCATAGCTAGAATGCGGTGATGGTATTCTTGCAGGCCGACCAACGGATGTCCTTCGGCTCATTCCAGCCTATCATCCTTGCAAGGTTTCCATACTGGCGATTTTTATAAAGTCTACCTGCTCTTCCTTCTATCGCACAGTTCCCTAGGATGTTTGCGCTTGGTGGAGCCACTGCTATCTCCAAAGAATTATTCTTCTTTTTCCATTGCTTGATTCTGTAGGTTCATTGTGTAAAGATCGATCATACGCAATTTAATTCTTCCACAGTGATATATAGAAGTTGAAATGTAATATAAATTCATCCTATTAAGACCATGGTGGTGGCAATCGTGTCAACACCCAATCAGCGCAATCTCTGTAAGGAATTTTCTGACCCACGCGTACCAGACAATTTCAATTAACCCTACAAGACAACGAATTGGCTGTTCAATGAACCACAGGTTGTAATGATTTTCGATGTTCCGATATGCTTAGATTTAATATACGGGCCCAGAATTGAACAACCCCTTTATTACGATTACCCATCTTAAACTATTCTAATTCTAAGCATCATTAATTTCTGTCCAGAGCCTAAATAGAGAGTTATTCATTTTATTTCACGATGTTTTTGGGCATAATCTCACATCCTTCCATTAGAGACCAATTCTTACGAACAGATTCATGATTCTAGAATTAATTCCAGATGCATAACCCTTCAAATGCATAGAATTGCATACATCCATATCTCAATCCAACTACAGAGGATCACTAACTACCCATAGATATATATACAAAAATATCAAGTTTTCCCTTCATCAAACAGATTTAGACACAAAGCATGCAAAGATTACTAATTCATATAAAAAAACCAAATTCGTTCTTCTTTGGACTTGATCTGACAATAAAACATTTTGCCTTGACATTTCCTGGGGTTCCACGACCCTTATTCCCCACACGCACTTTTTATTTTTCCTTACATAATGAAATACGAAAGGAATCCTGAACTTCAAACAGTTCGGATCCACTAATTACTCAACAGATTTCTATATCTAGATTTCCTAAACCTACATATGCTTCCATAAATATGACTGACTCTAGATTCTCTCCAACCTACTCTAAGATGTCTCCTAAAGAGCAGATCTGTTGACATCAATCACTTATATAGATTTCTCATAAAATCATAGGAAAACATTATTAAATATTAAGCAGGAGACCAACTACCATAACAAGTAAAACTAATAGGTTTAACTCAAAAGAATTTTTCTTGGAAGTAAGATGCTCCTACATCATACAACCAAGGTGGAAAAAAAATTCATGGTCTCCTCACCATGTGCTTCCATACATTGCTAAAAATCGTCCTGGATTAAAAACTTTTGTTCGTAGTTGGTATCTTTCCTTGTTGTGTTGATGTTGCTCTATTGTTGCTTGTTCTCTAGGCTTCCAGATTTTGTTTACAGTTACTCATTAGCACTTCTTCAGAGTTCTTCAGTCAATTGCACTTTTATCCTGTCTATCATCCTCCACTAGTTGTATCTCCTCCTCCGGGAAGTCTTTCTCATCATCATCCATATTTCCTCAATCACCTGATCCATCTCTGTTTTTGGTTTAACTTGAATGTTTTCACTTTCTTTTAATTGTTGCATGTTTTCTTCTGTCTAAAGAGTTACAAACCTCTGACTACTTTGATGTTCATCTTTCTGTTGATTACTGTCGCAATCCTTTCTTTATTGATTTAAAACATCATTCTTGTCTCCTCCAATTCAAATTGAATATGTAGAATTTGGCTCTCAATCCTCTGTTCCCAGGAATTTGTTTGGTCATACAATTCAAAATTACCTTGAATTGTATCTCCATGGCTTGTACCCTTTACCATCCATTCTTCCCCAAGTATGATTCCATCTTCATTTACACTGGTTTGTTCAGGTATGAGACTTAACATGGAGACCTCCTCAATTCTATTGCCATTTAATAATTTTTAATCTTTTGCGGTTGCTTCATCCTTTACATTTGTATTTTGAAATGATGCAGATTCTATCTTTTCCAAAACAAAAATTGAAGTTTGTTTTTCAACAGTTTCTTTAATCATATAACTTCCCCCTTTCATTTCATCCTCAGTAAAGCCATCGATTATATTTTTACAAAATCTTTCCATTTCGGCCATTTCCTCCATAAGCCTCATTTCTCCAGCTGCCTGCATAAACACATTATTTGTCAGTCTTGTAATTGTATGCAAATTTTCATATTTATACGGTTATTTAGCTGCATTGTTTTCAAGCTAACCTGAATTATTCTCACAATCCACTAGGTTGTTGATAAATTCTTCTTCAATTCCTTTGACGTATTTCTCATTAAGGAATCAATGTTCCATTTATTAATCTCACATTCAATCTTAGTTGGGGGTTACCTGCTTCCTGGTCATTTTTAAGTGTCGCGTAAATTCCTGCATCCACCTATGTTTCCTCTAGGTTCTCCATAGTCGCGATTTTTGAAGACTTTTACGATAGTTTTTGAGGTCTAATTTCTCTAAATTCTGGCAGGAATTTATTGAAAAATAGAAGTTTGATGGGTATCTTTGCACAATCAAAGTGCCTAGGGTTTAGAGATTGCTTTCTCCATATATGCAATCAAAAACCATATATATGTATCTCTAAAGCAACTTATAACAATTCATAGTCAAAATACAAATAAACCTAATAATCTAGATTGTCAAGCTCATTTTCTAGAGTAGTTGTTGAGCTTGACCCAATTTCTAGAGTAGTAGACTTCTTGGTATTATCAAGCATGTCTTCAGCATTGTCTTGTAGCACCTCAAGTGGAAGCTCATCATCTCCATCATCTTGTGAACCACCATAATCCCACATTCTTGTGGGTCCAATTTTATACTCTGGTTGTTGTCGAGACAACAAGCGTAGATTTGAGTGTACGAACACCAAATCTTGTGCCTTTTTTGTACCTAGGCGATTCCTCTTTGATGAATGGATAAAGGCATATTCACTCCAATTTGTTTCACATGCAGATGAACTAGTAACCTGTAAAATAAAATAAAACACTATGTTAGCAATAGACAATTGAAATCATAAAAAGAAAATAATTGAAAATGAACATTAGAATTATTGTTTAAACAATAAATCAATACGTTAAAGGTATTTGTTATTGATCATACCTGTGAAAGCAAACGGATAGCCAACCTATAAAGCAAGGGAGTCCTTGTACCATATTGCATCCAAAAGTCTATGGGTCCAAGTTGTTCTCTATTGTATGCACAGTCTTCATTTGCAAAGTGGTCTTCTGATCTCAGGTACTTTCCCAACTCAAGTCGTAAAGAAGTGCGATCCTGACGATCATAACACCTACTTATAAAAGTGTTCCAATTTTGCATCACTTCTACATCTGTAGACGGTTTCTTGTGAAACCATTTAGGATTGATTAAGAAAGCAATTGAATGAAGAGGGCTATACAGCATTTTCCACCTGGTCAGACTAAGTTCCCACACCTCATTTCTAGTGTCTTTGTCAATCCTAGAATTTTCATCTATCATTATATCATGAATTTTCTCTCTCATTTGATCCATGCTTTCAAACACATCCCCTAAGCATGGTTGATCACTATCAAATATGCAAAGGGTGGAAACAATAGGTGTGATGAGGGTGACAATATCCTCCACTCTCCTCCAAAAATCCTCTGAAGAAAGGCCAATAATAATGTCCTCAACTTTTGGGCCATCCCCAATATGAGAACCCTTCCATCTCTTCCAATCTGTTGATACCACCATCTCTCTCAAAGATTGATGCATTTTAATAAGGCGTTGAAGCATGATGAATGCAGATGCAAATCTAGTTTCAGCACATCGAAGAAGCTGAAGATTTGCATATTTCCTATAAATTGCTATGGATGCTGCATGATTAACAATAAAATGTTGTAGCATCTTTGCTTCATTTATAGTTTTCCCAACCCATGCAATGTTATTAATATCTTTCAGGAGCAAATTCATGCAATGCACAGAACAAGGAGTCCAAAAAATTGTTGGGTATTCATCCTCAATCAACCCCTCAGCAAGGACATTGTTTGAGGCACTATCTGTAATAATTTGTACCACGTTTTCTCTCCCAACCTCCTCTATTGCCTCTTTGAAGAGACCCATTAGGTATGGACCATCTTTTGTCTTTCCTGTGGTATCATAGGATTTTATGAACATAACTCCTTTCGGGCAAGAAACCAAAATATTGATATGGGGACGATGGTTGACATCAGTCCAACCATCTGAGACAATGGAGACCCCAGATTCCTTCCAACTATCTTTAATGTCATGAAATCTGGATTCAACCCGAGCCCTCTCTTCGGATAACACTGTTGTCCTCATCTTTTCATAACTAGGAGGCGTGTAACCTTTAGGGGTAGTGTTAACTAGATCCCTCACCATTTCCTTCCAATAAGGAGATCTACAAACATTGAAAGCTATGCCATTTGCGAAAAAAAATCGTCCAATGGATGCATCAAGATTTCCCCTCCCTTTAACATCCCATAAGTTTGCAAGGTTGGAAACTGAAGCTTGATGTTGAGAATAAGAGTGTTGACCACCAAGTGCGAATCCACTAGGATTGTTGTTGGTTTGAATTGAACCTTCAACAATATGTCTCAGTTTTTCAACTTCATTAAATTGTTTAATTAGAGACGCTTTCTCTGTTTTAGGTACATTTGTACATATACTTGCTTGTTCTTTTTTGCCCATTCCAAGCAAATGCCATCTAACTCTTCCTACAGCTCCTGATTTCTTATCTTTACAATAAGGGCAAAACCAACCCTTTGCACCAGTTGATCCACTTGCTCCTCCACTATAAGATTTGGTGCATTTGACGACTGCCCATAACCTTGCTTCAAAGGCCTTTTTTGCATCTTGATATTCTTTGGTTTGGATCTTTTTTGATGCTGACGTGGAAGATGTTTGTTGGGAAAGCGGTGGTCTACTTTGTGAAGCTGGTGAACTTTCTTCCATTGTAAGGAGAAATGAGCGAAATAAAGAATTGATAATTCTTTGCTACAACCAATTTGAATCTGCACGGTTTATATTTGAAAATTAATTATAACTTCCTCCATGATAAGGGATATATATGTCAAATATATTGCAAACTTCTTCTTTTAAAACTTAGTAGATAAAATAATATGATAAGGGATCAATATTATTATATATATCTGCATATAGGAAATAACAAGATCAAAGAAAAATTAAAACGTGTATTATTATATACCTTTCCTGTTGTTTTCTTAATTTCAAAATCAATAGTTACCTATTTTCCTTCAAGGCTTCCTTAGACATTCAGGCTCTTAAGCTCATCATGTTGTTGAACTTTTTCAATGGAATTATGATCCCTAGAATTATGATCCCTATTTTCTTGAGCTATAATTTCAAATAGTATTTGTTATTTACTATAATTGTATCTTTGGACTTAATGTAGAATTTGTATGTAATGATGAGGGAGTTAATTTCTAGGTGGTGGAGTAGCAAGGAGGACTTCATCTTCTTGACATTTTTGAAGCATGTTTTCAGAAATTTATCTTCAGTGTTAATTTCACAAGTATAACAAACTACATGAATGCCATCATTATTACTAATCAAACTCATTTCCAAATTGTTTGAAATAAAATTCAGATTCTTTAATAGATTTAGAGAAGTTTGAACGTTGAAATTTGAGACATAATTTCATTTTCAAGATTTTGGCTAACAATATTTTTAAAATATCCTTCATGAAATTAGTCACAACTTACAAGCACTAGTGGCTCCTTATTCTCACACAATTTCTACTATAGAACATCATAGTTTAACTCTTCATTTTCTTGAAAAATGAATATTTTTAGTTAGTAATATAATTACCATGGAACAATGTGGGTTCCTTATTCCCATACAATTTCTACTATACAACATATAAATCATAGTTTAACTCTTTATTTTCTTGAAAAAATGAATATCCCTAATTCTTAATATAATTACCATATGAACAAAGATATAAACCAAAATTTCTAAATTCATTTATATTCCCCACCACTTCTATAGTCTTTGACAATGAGAGTGATTATTTTGTTACTTCTTCAACAATGTTTTCTTCATGGAGTTCAAGCACAATAATGTTTTCATCTTAATCTTAGCTAATAACTTATTTTTTCAAACTAGTGTGTTCTTCCACTAAAGCAAAAGAATATGAGATTCTTTCTTCATAATACCTGTCCTTGTATTCATCATTAATATTACAATATTCATCATTTTTAAGAACCTATTCTTGTTAATCCTCAAGGATGAAGTAATTTTATCATTCAAACTCCATGATGCAATAGGTTTATAGTAAGTCCTAAACAAAATAAATCCTTGACAATAAGCATTAAATTTTGAATGGAAATTATTTGGAAACGAGAGATTTATAGGAGGAAACTCTCTAAACCATTTTCTTGAATCTTTTTCAAGAAAAAAGATAGATATCTTCATTAACACATATTCATGAAATACATTGATATATGCTTAAGCTAAAAAAATATAAGTTAAATATTTTAAATTCTAGACAGAGTTATTTTCTCTTTCTTCCCCGAAATTATCGTTGTAAAAAAAATATAAATATATTCATTAACAAATCTTCATAAAAGACATTGACACATTTACTTGACACACATGTATCGGTATATGAAACCACCTAACAAATCTTCATAAAAGACATTGACACATTTACTTGACACACATGTATCGGTATATGAAACCACCAGAAAATGACCAAAAAAAAAGGAAACTCATATAGTTAAATTTGCTATTTCAACATATTCTAGTTAAATTTTATGAAAAGTAAACTTCAACATATTCTAATTAAGTTTTATGAAAAGTTAGAAAATCTTTATTGGTGTAAACTTCACTGGTTTGGAAGTGGGCAAAAATTCCAGCCATGATATGGCTCGGCAGGGCAGGCTAGGTGCAATCCACATGTCAACAAAGCACCATCATCAAAGAGGAGAAGCCAGGCTCAAGCTCTTCCAAAGCCTCGGGAAAATTCCAAGCTTTGACTCTTTTTCCTTACTTTTCAGGTTAGTCTACAAAGGCAGACATTTTTGCTCAGAAAAGGTTGGTTTTTCTAGCAGATTTTTGGGTAATTTTGGTTGATATTCTTAAAAAAAATGAAGTTATAATTGTCAAATCAAATTGTGGTATTTGAGATATTTTACAAAAAAATTGATGAAGTTGAATCTATTTCTAATATTAAAAGTATAATTAAAAATTTAAAAATTGTCAAATTCCAACCAAAAAAATTAAAAATATAAATATATATTTCAAGTGAAATTATCACCTCAATCAAATCAAATTGTGATATTTGAGATATTTTAGAAAAAAATTGATGAAGTTGAATCTATTTCTAATGTTAAAAATATAATTAAAAATTTACAAATTTACAAATTGTCAAATTCCAACCAAAAAAATAAAAAATATATATTTGTAGTGAGTCTGTGTGACCAAATTATATTCACTCTTAAGTTTTTGTTATATACTGTATGTAGCTGAATTGTTGTGAAGCTTGCTCTTGAGAGACTTCGATAAGTACTGGATGTATCTCTGAGAGAGTAATAAAAAATAATATAATAATTTGTTTTTAATTTTATGGTTAACTCAGAGTCCAAACATAAAAAAATGTAAAATCATATGAGATCCACGTGTATTTTTTTATTCAATAGAATAACTAAAAAAAATTTGGTGGAATTTAAATTCGAACATATGATTCATGTAAATTTTTTTCTGCAGAGGGAAAGATTTGACAACAAAATTAGTAAAGATTAAACTATTTTCTTTTGCAACATAGCCAAAATCTCGATGTGAATACTTCTTATAAACAGCTTCGAGTTTACTTCTTTCTGCCTTCCGCCTTTCGTGGAAATCAATCACCTTTACAAGGATGCCTTGAGCAGTTAAAACAGAGACCTATTTAATTTTAGAGACAGACAAAATTACATTTAAACTACAGGCCTATGGGCTTCTATATTCACTTACACAGATGTTATAAACCAAAATATCCATCAACAAAAATTGCCTAATTCAAAAATATAATTACAGAAAGCTAATGATCCCCTATCTTCTTTACAAATCGAAAGTTGCTGCGATATATAAGCCATATAGCCTTGAAATTAACAAGCCCAAAACTTCTTTTAAACTATTGTTGCGGCTATAGTCAAGCTGATGTTATTCTCTTAGTTGGATTACATTTACTCCTTCATATAAAAGGGTGTTTGCATAAATTTGTTTACTGTTATTTGGATTGTATGCATTCTCTATATCTCAAATTTTCAACTATAATGTCAACATTCTAAAATTTCCATTTTATTTCTTATGGCTTCTTGCCTTGCAATATCATTCGGATGACAGATTTACGGGTTTTGTGGGCGTACTTGGTGCCATTTTCTGTAACCCAAACAGCGTAGTTGTTTGGGTGATTTGGGTGATTTGTTCACAACGACATCTTTCTACTATTATTTTATACAGGTTTAATTCTACAATTACCTGTGCTGGAAAATATTAGACCCTGCCTAGAAATAAATCTATTTTTCTTGATAATGTGCTCTGGGCTATTGTTCCCTATGAATGGTTAGTTTGTGTATCCAAAATACTTTTACTATTTCTGCGTAAATTTAGACTCACGTCCTGTTCTTAAAGTTTTCAATCGTGCTTTTCATTAATACTTGTTATTTAGTTAGTAACCTACAATAACACTTTTGGAAAATAATTACTAAGCAGAATCACACACTTTGCATATTTCCGTAGCATAAATATTCACTATGTATAAATACAGTTTGCACTTTTCCATAGAAGTATAATTTCTGTAAATATTCACTATGCATAAATACAGTTTACACATTTCCATAGCAGTATAATTTCTCTAGATATTCAATATGCATCAATACAATTTAGACATTTCCATAGCAATATAATTTCTGTAGATATTCACTATGCATAAAGGTTGTTTATACATTTTCTGTAGATGCATGTTCTAAAAAAAATTAACGCACAGTAATATGCAGAGGTGATATCAAAACATACCAAGAAATTGGCAGACTGAATGAGCTTCTCTCCAAGCTTTATGAATGATAAATCGTGAAATTTTCCAGGCTGCCAACTGATAGCTCGCATGCAACTGGAGAAGACAGGCGGGAACGCAACTAGAAAAAGAAACTTCGAAAAATTAGTAAGTTTGAGAAGGGTAATTGCCATTTTTTAAAAATGGAGAAAAACGTTCTTACAAAACGAAAACGTTCCAGCCAAAACGGAGAGACGTTTTTAGAAAATACGCTGTTGGAAACCATCCGTTTCGCCAGAAACCGTTTTTTATCGATCAAAACGAATACGGCCGTATAAAACGTGGTTTCCGGTGCCATTTGGTTTCTGGAGCAAACCACTACCAACATTGCGTTTCTGGTAACAGAGATTTATATATAGAATCAAAAAAACCAGTTTAAATAACATAAATCAAAATTTTATCTCAATTTTTTTCACCAAATTCCAACACTTAAAACTCCAAAAAATTGCACTAAAAACAACTCCTTTTTTTTTTCTCTACAATACTTACATCATTGTTGCATTCTTTGCTACCTTTCACAACATTGTTCCACAAAACAGCTTTTTGTTCTACATCCCTCTTATTGTTGTGTGCTTTACGACTTATCTTGTCATTTTCCTGACCTATACAAGACACTGGCTCCTTCTCTTTTTGGACTGCCTCTTCGTTTATGTCTTCCTTCATATGAGTTATGTACAATTTCTTAAGTTGGGTTATTCCATCCAGCTCCTCTTCTACTATTCTCTCTCTGCAACCCATGCAATTTATTTCCTCGCAATTGCCAAAAATTTTGAATTCCTTGACCAAGTATATATCTATCAAAAATAAATAAATCTAATGAATTTTATTTTACAAAATTGAAGAATTTTCGCCTGTATCCTTCACAACTTTTCCTTTCCAAGGCAGTTCTTTGAAAATGCTTATCTTCAGGCCTAGCTAGCACTTGTTGCTCTTCATAAACCAATATCTGCCTCTGTGGAATCGCTACCACCATCTCTGTCATTTGTCCCACTTCATCACTTTTAGTGAGTGCAACTATACATTCACACAAATAACTAACACTATGATATTTTCTAGTCTCTGAAGATGCCTAGCATAATTTTGTCATCTTCATCTTCTTCTCCAAGGGTCGGTCCTTTTTCTGGTTCACAAATAGCTTCCTTTATCTTGGATGCTCTAAGTGCTTCACCTTTTTCCACTCTTTGCATTAATTTCTCAGCAAACAACTCCTTTACAAGCCACTTAACACTCTTCCATACATAAATTACACTCTTCAATTGTTTTATCAGGTCCTGTTGTGATATTTTTGTTTTCTCTTGTAGCCGCTTCTTCATATGGCTATGCTCTTCTCTCATCTCAGCTAGCTTTTCTCCCTTTTTGTGAACTTCTCCATGCACACTTGTGAGCTGCAAAAAGGCCTCTGTAGTAACAAATTCCCCCTCTTGTTACATAATACCTCACCAACATCCTTTCCTCTGAGCTTGGCCTTTTGGTATTTTCTTGGTCCTATGTCTCTAGAACCTTCTAAGCACTCCTTGCTCTAGGCTGCTGCACTCTTGCTCACAGTCTTCTTCTTTCGCTGAAAACTTCCATTGTTCTCCTTGCTTTAGCCCCGACTGAAGTCTTTTCTACAATATTTCGTACTGGAATTTTCCTGCCAGAATTTTACCTTAAGAGTTTTCATCCCTTCTCCTTCCTATGCCACAACTTCCTGGTTGTAATTGTCGTCTTGTTCATTTTCATCCGTTATTCGGTCTTTAATTGCCACTGCAATCCTTCATTTTCCTTGTTGGGACCATTATTCTTACAGTTCAATCTTTAGGGACCATCCATCAATCTACAAATTTTTTTGCAAGTGACAAATCTACATCAACCACTCACTGATTAGTCTCTTGTAATCTCCATCTTTGTCTCTGCTCCAATGCTATATAATTGTTATACCTGCAAACTTAAACTTTCACAATCAGGGACACATGTTTTGTCAAGGTCTACACCAAGACCTACAATTTTTTTTTCTTTACTTCTCTGAATCAATCTTCTCCCAAGCACATCACTCTGTGTGCCATCCTTTTCAAGGGAGTATCTATCCTTCTAAGTTCCAATCCACAAAATAACCCCCTATATTATACAATCTTTAAGGAATTTTAAACCACTCAATTTCTCTATTCCGATCTCTATTCAGACACCTTCAAATTTAAAACAAATTCAAATTTCTGCAAAACTTTATTAAGTTAACTCTACCATGAAGATTCAGCAACCTTTGTCCTTCTATTATGTTTCCTCCGGACAGCTCTGCATCTTTTATTTATTTTTGGTGTGATTCTCGTCTTCAAATATGCTTCGAATTCCTGCTTCATGTGGTTTTTTTCGTGAGCATTTCAAATGCTCTGATACCACTTGATGAGAGTCCAAATCACTTATTAACAATTGGCCCGCTCATATTTCCAGAGTTTCATTAATAATTTTGGTTCTGCCACATAATTTACATTCCAATTCAGATTTCTTATGCCATCCCTTTCTTAAAACATATTACTCATGTCTTAATCAAATTCCTTTACTTCCGCAATTAGCGCAAACACCCTGTATCTAGTTGCTCACAAGTGATTCTTTGAGTTTGTATTGAACGCGAACATTGCGCAAAAGTGATCCTTTGAGTTTGTATTGAACGGGAACATCACATGTCATTCTCCTATACTGCTGTACAGCCTCGTGGTAGATATCAAGTAAAAAAAGTAAATGTAAATGTAAACATTTAATAAATATAAATTTAACGTATACATTTAATATGTATATAAGATAGATCTCACCTAAATTTAAATATAGACATGTTTATGGGGTAGATCTTAATATTCATTACATATTTAAACTAAGTTTTATTAATGTTCGTCTTAAGAAAAATCACTTATCTTTTTATCTATATAAATAACACCAAAAACAAAGTGTGGAATTTTATTTGTGAAGAAGCATTTCAGCATAGTAGGAAGTGTGAAATAATATTTTTGAGGAAAGATTTTTGCACCTATGCCAAGTGGAAAATAATATTTCCAAGAATTAAATGTTATTGATTTCTAGGATTGATTTAGATTGCTCTTACTTCTGGCATGTATTTTATGTTCTTTTAGGTTTTTGTTTTCAAATTATGTTGTGTTTTCATTTTGATTTTATGTTTTTTTGCTAGGTTTTTGTTTTCAAATGATATTGGTTTTCCATTTTGATTTGGTTCAATCAAAAGGTAATATTTATTAGAGAAAACATAGAGTGATTCCGTTATGTTAAAATGAAATATTTAATTAGAGAAAACATCGAGTGATTCACTGAGGTTAAAAGGAAATATTTAATCGCAGAAAACATCCACCTCATTCACAATTTTTCAAGTATAATATTTATGGACATCCTTTCAGAAGAGTACACTTCACTTATAATCTGTTTGGGCATCATTTCAGAAGAACACACTCCTATATATGCAAGCATTTAAAAAACTCTGGAATCCTCCTATTTGTGCACGCATTTAAAAAAAACTCTATAGTCATATATCTTTTTGGGTGTGAGAAGTTGTGTGACACTGCATGGATGAAGGATAATTGATATTAAGTTTCAAATTTTAATAATAAACACAAAATCTCAAAATCTTAACTATTAAGTAAAAATTAATATCTATTTGAATAAAAAGGAAATATTTATATAGAGATATCAAGTGATTCTATATATATATATATATATATATATATATATATATATATATATATATATATATATATAAGTGTAAGAATGAATCCATAGATCTCTTTTGATTTAAATTGTAGTAGTCTTTTAAAGTTTAAAAGTGTTAATTTAATTGTGTATTATAAGCCATTTTATTAAAAGAAATATATTAAGATTGTTGATACTCAAAAAATAAATTTTCTTGTATACATTTAAAAAAAAAAAAGTTTTCTTAATATTAGATTATTCTAGATTTTTTTTGATAAATGGACTATACCAATATAATTATATTAACAATATTTTAATATAATTATATTAACAATTTTATGAATATATTATTAAGATTTAAAAATTTTAAGTTTTTTTTTTTTTTTAAACATCTTAGCAAATCTATTTTTTAATACAAATTTTGAGAAAAAAAATTACAATAGAGAGATTTAATCTCTCTAAACGCTTAATAAATCAAGAATTACGAATAGATCTAAATTGATTCATATTACACTCCAAATAAATTTGTGAAAATAAATTATATCTCATTGCATATTACCTGCCATTAATGGGATAGTTCTATCCATCATTGATTCCAGGTGCGCTCAACTCAAGACTACGCCAGAAGGTTTAAGCCACACAAATGTAGTGTCATCACGTCTTTGCATTTTTAGAATTCATCGTAAATTCCATGGCCAGAATGCAATGATGGTATTCTTGCAGGTCGACCAACGGATGTCGGATGCACTCTAGCCTATCATTCTTGCAAGGATTCCATAATAGAAATTTTTATAAAGTCCACCTGCTCTCATCTCTCTCTCCCCTCTATCATCTCTATCTCTCCTCTCTATCGCACAGTTCACTTGGATGTTTGCGCTGAGTGGAGCCACTATTATCTCAAAATAATTATTTTCTTTTACCATGGTTTGTTCCTGTATGTTCATTATGCGGAGATCAATCCTATGTCATTCAATTCTTCCACAATGATCTATAGACATTGAAATGTAATATAAATTCCTCCTATTAACCTGATCAACGCGATCACTATAAGGAAGATTGTGACCCTCGTATTCTAGACAACTCCAATTAACCCTAAAATACAACGAATTGGGTTTACAATGAACCACACGAATTCAATAAATTTTGATGTTGAGAAATGATTAGATTTATTAACCCTAAAAGACAACGAATTGGATTTACAATGAATCACACGAATTCAATGAATTTTGATGTTCAGAATGTTGGAATATTGAAAAATTCCAGAACAATAATAGAGAGAATAAACTCCTCTTTATAACACAGAGAAATTAATAAAATTTCACTTGCTGGAAACAAAGTTTCAACTCAATAAACAAACTTTTATTCCTTAAAAAATATGTTACAAGTTCTTCCTCTAGCAGAGGGATTAAAAACGTGACTGCTGCTACAACACAGTGCACAGAGAACACCTTCCCGTCTCTCACTCTGTCTCTCTCTGAAAAAATACGCTGCTCTGTATTTTCTATTTCGCACTGCTGTGCATAAAAATGACTCTGTTCTATTTAAAAATAAAACATTACTATCAAACAGGCTCTCGGACCTTTCTTTTATAAGTGCCGCGCACATTATAAAATATAAAAACATAACATATAAACGTATCGGGTCCGCGCTGTTAAAACATAACACACGACCGAATCAAATTCCAATTTCGCGATGTGCGATGGGATCACATCGCAAATATCTGCGATCAAACATATGGCGGAACAACCAAAACTTGCGACGTTGCGATTTGCGATGGCGCGACGATCGCATCGCGTCGCAACTTTCAACCGGCGCATACACATCTATATATATACTCCTCCGTTCCCTTACGATTGCGATGATCGCATCGCATCGGAGCTCTATCACATTCGCAAGACATTTGAACTTCGGTTATTGCGATATGCGATTTACCGCCTCTGTCAGTACTCCGCCGATTTAAATTGGTAAGGCTTTAAAGCCTGATTCAACCCTGTAATCAAAGCTCTGCCTGCTGGCGTGACTTTGAGTCTTGGCCATTAATTCTGCTGTTAATGAAAAACGGCTACCGCCTTATAAAATATCAAGGGGATCAAAATCGATCTGTTCTGTACTGCACCTGTGCGGCTTTCCAATCCTTTTGCAATTTGTTCAAGACATCAGGAAACCGCCTTAGCCTTGGCTTCAATTTGCTGCTGTTCTTTCACTTCTGCATTTATTGCTGATTGACTTCAGCAGTTGGAATTAATTTCCAACACTCCCCCTTAATTTCAACTGCTGGGTTTTTCTGCATACCCAGGCATTTCCTGAAATGTTCAAAGCTTTTCTGCGTAAGTGGCTTTGTGAGGATATCTGCAAATTGATCCTCTGTTCTGCAATGTTGCAAAACTATCTCACCATTGTTAACCAATTCACGTATGAAATGAAACTTGGTGTCAATGTGCTTTGTCCTCTTATGAAAAACTGAATTTTTAGACAATGCAATAGTTAAGCTATTGTCACAAAAGATCACTGTCCCTTTTACCTGTTCTTGGCATAAAATTCTCAACATTTTTCTCATCCAAATTGCTTGACACGCTGCTGCTGTAGCTGCTACATATTCTGCCTCTGCTGTAGACAATGCTACAATGGCCTGTTTCTTAGAAGACCATGAAATGGCTCTTGAACCCATGTGAAAAAACATAACCGGAAGTACTCTTCCGATCATCAACGCTTCCAGCCCAATCACTGTCAGTGTATCCAACTAAATCTGAACATTCTGAAGCAATATATAAAATACCAAACCTTTTAGTACCTTTAACATACCTCAGAATTCTTTTGCTGCCTGCCAATGTGCATCCTTTGGCTTTTCCATGAATCTGGAAATTAAACTAACAGCATGCATTATGTCCGGCCTAGTTGCAGTCAAATACATAAGGCTGCCAACTATGCTCTTGTACAAGCTAGGATCAAAATCCTTGCTGTTGTCCTCTCTGCTGAGTTTTAATCCCATCACTGTGGGAGTGATTGCTGCTTTGCACTCCTGCATGTTAAATATTTCAAGTACCTCATTAACATACTTTGCTTGTGAGATAAAAATCCCATTTTCATCTTGTTCTACTTCTATTCCCAAGAAGTATCTCAACAAACCCATGTCAGTCATTTCAAATTCTTCTTTCATGACTGTTTTAAATTTTTCAATAAGGTAATCATCATTACCTGTGAAAATAACATCATCAACATACAAAACTACTATCAATATTTTTCCATCTTTTTCTTTGATGTAGAGGGTGGGTTCTCCCTCACATTTCTCAAAACCATTTTCCAGTATATAGGAATCTATCCTACTGTACCACGCTCTTGGCGCTTGCTTCAGCCCATAAAGAGCTTTTTTCAACTTGCATACTTTGTGCTCTTGGCCTTTCTTTTCATAGCCGAGAGGTTGTTCTATGTAAAACTCTTCCATTAACACTCCGTTTAGGAATGCTGACTTCACGTCCATTTGGTAAAATTTCCACTTGTTTTGTGCTGCTATGGACAACACTGCTCTCACGGTTTCCATTGTAGCAACCGGTGTGAAAGTTTCCTCATAATCTATTCCATGCTTTTGTTTATAACCTTTGACAACAAGTCTTGCCTTGTGTCTCTCTATTTTGCCTTCAGCATTACTCTTAGTCTTGTAGACCCATTTTACTCCAATGACATCTTTACCTTTTGGGAGTTCAACCAAATCCCAAGTTTTGTTTCTTTCTATGGCATTAATCTCCTCATCCATAGCTTCTATCCATTTCCTATCCTTAATAGCTTCTTCGAAATGAACAGGTTCATCAACATGACAGTATAAAGCAAACAAAGAATTGATACCTTCATTTGTTATATCTTTTTCATAAATATCTTTCAAACTTCTGAATTTCTTACCTCTTTCAGTAGGTGTATAAATGCTTGAAGAAGCACTTTAATTTCCTCCTTGTGGTGTGCTTGGAGAAGCACTGTCATTTCTTCTCAAGGGTGTGCTCTGCTGCTCTTTTGTTGGTGTTGCTGTTTGGGGATGTATTTCAGCTAACTCATCATTATTTTCATCATGAGATAAACAGTGTTTAACATTCACTGTTTTCTCTATGCTTCCATCCCAAGCTTCCTCTTCAATAAACTGAACATCTCTGCTCACAATAAACTTCTTGGTTGATGGGTTGTATAACCTGTATGCCTTGGATTCCTCACTGTATCCAATGAAAATACATTTCTCCCCCTTGCTGTCCAACTTCTTTATTAGCTGATCCAGAATGTGTGCATAAGCCACACATCTAAAAACCTTCATGTGTGTGACACCTTGCTTTGTGCCACTCCATGCCTCTTCCGGCACTTTGTTCATAACTGCTTTTGTAGGGCATCTATTCAAGATGTACGCTACACAATGTACAGCTTCAGCCCAATAATCATTCGGCAAATGCTGTTCCTTTAACATGCTCCTTGCCATGTCTATTATGGTTCTATTCTTCCTTTCAGCTACTCCATTTTGCTGCGAAGTATATCTAGTTGTAAACTGTTTATGAATACCATTTTCTCTACAAAAACGTAGAAAATATTTAGAGATATACTCACCTCCTCTGCCAGTCCTTAAGACTTTGATATGCAGCCCACTCTGGTTCTCAACAAGTGCTCTGAAATTGCAAAATTTTTCAAACACTTCACTTTTGTTTTTCAAAAAGTAAACCCAAGTTTTTCTTGTAAAATCATCTATGAATGTTAACACATAGTGGCTGCTTGCTAGCGATGGAGTTTGCATCGGTCCACATACATCTGAGTGGACAATCTCTAAGGGTGATTTTGCCCTTATGCTTTTCCCGGAAGGAAAAATTTCTCTGTGTTGTTTCCTCAAGATACAACCTTCACAAAGGCTGTCCGGTTTCTCTATCAATGGTAAACCACTTACCATTCATTTTCTGTTCAAAAGATTAAGACCTCCAAAGTTGAGATGTCCAAATCTCAAGTGCCATAACCAATTATCATCTTTTGGTTCACTTTGGAAAGTCTCTTGTGCAAATGATGCTTTCTCTTCACCATTCTTCAAATCTGCTCTCATTCTGAGAGGGAACATCCTGTTCCTTGTCATCTTTACTTCAGCAATACACTGATTGCTGGGTGGTTTGTCCATGATGGTACAAACATCATCCTCAAAGAAAACATTATACCCCTTATGGACAAGCTGTCTGATGCTTAAGAGGTTACACTTCATTCCTGGAACATAATAAACATCTGCTATGGATTTCTTTGCACCTAATCTTGTTAAGACATTTACATCTCCTTTTCCCATAACAGAAACTTTGCTATCAGTTCCTAGTGTGACTTGTGACTGCACACTCTTATCTAACATGGAAAACATTGCTATATTTCCTGTCATATGGTTACTACAACCGGAGTCTAGAAACCATAAATCCTCACTTTTTTCTTCAGCCATATTACAAGCTAAAAACAAATTATTTTGGCTGCTATTTTCCTTAGTGAAATTTGCACTAGTTCTACTTCTCATATCTTGCTGCTTCTTTCTACATTCATTAGCATAATGACCATATTTTTTACAATGGTAACATTGGACATTGGACTTATCATACCTGTGTCCTTGAGCATTCTGCTGTCCACTTTGCTGGCTGCTGTCTTGGCCTTGATGCTGATTTGGATTGTTGCACCTTCCATGTGAATGTGAAGGGTTGTTTCTTCCACTTCTGTTTTGGCTTGTGCCTCTTCCTCTTTTGTTTCCTCTGCCTTGCCCTCTTCCTCTTCCGAAAGACATCTGGGTCTTGAAGGCATGTTCTAGAGATGAGTTTTCACTCCTACCCAATCTCTGTTCATGAGTCATCAGTGATGCATGTAGCTCATCCATTGTGAACTTTGTGAGATCCTTAGTCTCCTCTATGGTGGTTACAATCACATCGAATCTTGAGGGTAGAATCCTCAAGAGTTTTTCCACAATCCTCTTGTCTTCAAGAGTCTCTCCATGAGATCTTATTTGTGTGACCATTCCAATCACATGAGTGAAGAATGAGTCAATAGTATCTGACTCTTTCATACAGAGAGTCTCAAAGTCTCTCCTTAGCAACTGAAGTTTTGTTGTCTTCACTTTTTCCATACCTTGATAGGCTGTCTTGAGAGTTTCCCATGCTTCTATGGATCTCTTGGCTGCTGCTATCCTTGGAAACACACTCTCATGTACTGCTTGATACAAAAAGAAAAGAGCTTTGGAGTCTTTCTTCTTATTTCTCTTTATCAGTTCTCTTCTTGCCTGAGTTAACATCTCAAACTCTTCTACATTTGCTGGCTCTTCAAAGCCTTCCTCAACAAATTCCCATAAGTCTTGGGAGACAAATAACGCTCTCATATTTATTGACCAGTAGTCATAATTTTTCCCATTAAACTGTGGGAGATGGATATTTCCCATACCCATACCAGTGCTGGCTCCAGCCGTTCTGCACTGTTAACTATGATTCAAAAAACACTTGACTGTGTATTTAAAATAACTGACTGTTCTGCAACAGTAACACAAAACTATATAGAGAAGTACCTTTGGATTATTTTGGCTGAGTCTTCACACTGCTGAAGAAGCTGCTGCAACAAAGAACTCATTTCCTTCAGCTTCTTTGACCTTCAAAGAGCCTGGACTAGCTTTGATACCATGTTGGAATATTGAAAAATTCCAGAAAAATAATAGAGAGAATAAACTCCTCTCTATAACACAGAGAAATTAATAAAATTTCACTTGCTGGAAACAGAGTTTCAACTCAATAAACAAAATTTTATTCCTTAAAAAATATGTTACAAGTTCTTCCTCTAGAAGAGGGATTAAAAATGTGACTGCTGCTACAACACAGTGCACAGAGAACACCTTCCTATCTCTCACTCTGTCTCTCTCTGAAAAAATACGCTGCTCTGTATTTTCTATTTCACACTGATGTGCATAAAAACGACTCTGTTATATTTAAAAATAAAACATTACTATCAAACAGGCTCTCGGACCTTTCTTTTATAAGTGGCGCGCACATTATAAAATATAAAAACATAACATATAAACGTATCGGGTCCGCGCTGTTAAAACATAACACACGACCGAATGAAATTCCAATTTCGCGATGTGCGATGGGATCGCATCGCAAATATCTGCGATCAAACATATGGCGGAACAACCAAAACTTGCGACGTTGCGATTTGCGATGGCGCGACGATTGCATCGCATCGCAACTTTCAACCGGCGCATACACATCTATATATATACTCCTCTGTTCCCTTACGATTGCGATGATCACATCGCATCGGAGCTCTATCACATTCGCAAGACATTTGAACTTCGGTTATTGCGATATGCGATTTATCGCCTCTGTCGTTACTCCGCCGATTTAAATTGGTAAGGCTTTAAAGCCTGATTCAACCCTGTAATAAAAGCTCTGCCTGCTGGCGTGACTTTGAGTCTTGGCCATTAATTCTGCTGTTAATGAAAAACGGCTACCGCCTTATAAAATATCAAGGGGATCAAAATCGATCTGTTCTGTACTGCACCTGTGCGGTTTTCCAATCCTTTTGCAATTTGTTCAAGACATCAGGCAACCGCCTTAGCCTTGGCTTCAATTTTCCGTTGTTCTTTCACTTCTGCATTTACTGCTGATTGACTTCAGCAGTTGGAATTAATTTCCAACACATAAATGATTAGATTTAATATACGGGTGCATAATTGGACAATTCTTTTTTTGTTTTTCTCAGCACGATTGTTCAACAAAATTTCAAAATACATTTTGGGAATGCAATCCTCATTCAGCTCAAAATATGAGAGTTAAACAACATCTCCACAACAAGTATAGCCATGTACACATACCATATTTATAACTGTCAAAATAAAATGTGAGGCTAACCTCGAACTAGACCAAATTTTAAAAAGAACAGAACTAATACTCCAACCGACAAAACCTGGTCAATTAGTATCAATAGTAGTTCCAGGAACTATTCAATGCCATATGCAAAATCCAAAAAACTATTCGAAGCAAAAAACGAGAGCAAATCAATAACATTGCAGATGAAAGGAGTGACTTTTCAGGCGACATACACCCAACAATCCTGTTGATAAAGTGGAGAGAAGCAGTCAAAAGGATGAGGAGCACATCTGTAAAGTTAACCTCAGCAATTAGGCGACAAACACCCAAGCCAAAACCATGAAGCATGAGACAGGAACTGTAGAGTAGGGGTGAGTGATCCTCCTGTTATGTGAATCGTAATTCCACACTGGACTTGATGGCCGCTTCCTTGGACTAGGGTTTGCCGCGGTCGCTCCGCTGTCGCAACTTGTATTCTGCAAGGGTTCTTTGGTTCGAGATTTGATGTTTGCGGATGGAGAACAAACTAGGTTTTTCTCCCGCCGCCGCTCCCTGTAGCCTGTTTTCTGTGAGGGTTTCTGGCAAGATTTGAAGCCTGCAACTCTTACTCGTCGTCCCTCTGTCCTCAATCTGTGCCTCCCTTACCCTCACTGTCTGCTCGCAGCTCTCCCTCCATCGCTTGTTGCCGCCACCACTACCTTCAAGCATGCCTTCTACATGGGACATGAGCTAACCAAAGGGGCTCGCCTCCCTTACCCTCACCCTCAATGTCTGCTCGTAGCTCTCCCTCCCTCCATCACTTGTTCTCCCGCCACCGCTACCTTGAACTTTGTCTTCTGCGTGGGGCATGAGTTGACCAGAGGGGCTCATAGCCTGCTGCTCTTCCCCATCAGCTTTCCTTCCTCTATCCATGCCTCTCTGACCCTCTCTTCCTGCTCGCTTCCCCTGTAGCCTTTTTCTTTGCGAAGGTGTTCTATTGGTGTGTGGGGACTTGTGGGTTCTTGGGTCTAAGATCTCAAAGGGCGGATTTCAGAATGACATCTTAGGGAGGTTTTTCTCGATGCAGCATGGTTAGTGGAAACTATGGTCGTGGCGGGGACATCAGATTTTGCGGGGTTTGTTGCAGTGGCCGATGAGGTGCTTGAAGGCACACGAAAAAATGGTCATCTTATATGAGAAAGTGGGGGGATCGTCGCGACTGTGGACTTTCACTAAGGAGGTGTTGTTTTGGTCTCCTCTTCTCTGGCAGACATCTCACTGGTGGCTGCTCACTAATGGGGTTTATCGGGTCCTTCTCCTGCTTCTGTTTTTCTTTTTGGGGTTTTTTGCCTCTGTTTATTTGCTGCCCTGTTTTCGGGTGTGATGGGTTTCTTTGCAGCCCTATGTTTGGGCATGTTTAATTTTTGCCCAGCTTCTGGGTGCGATGGGTACTGGGGTGGTCTGCTGGTACTATATTGTGGTTTTTTACCCTTGTGGCGATTTTTCATCCCTTTTTTTTGGCACATTGACTTGTGTTGATCCATGATTGGTTGGTCAGCTTGAGTGGCCTTAGTTTGTTTATGCTACTTTATTGTCCAGAGTTTTTGGCATATTGTTATGTTCATGGTATGTTCTTCAACTATGGTTGTTGCCTGTATTGTAATGCCTATGGGCATGTGCTATGTATTTTTGGATTGTTTTGACACATATGCTATATGCATGACTATGTAACATATTTTTATCTAATAAAAATTTGTTGTTTTTCTTCGGAAAAAATCAATTTTATCCTTCATCAAACAAATTTAGACAAAAAGCATGCAAAGATTATTAATTCATATACACACAAAAAAGTTGTTCTTCTTTGGACCTGATTCGACAACAAAACATTTTTCCTTTACATTTCCAAGGGTTTCGCGCTCCTTATTCTCCACACACACTTTTTATTTTTCCTTACCTAATGAAATACAAATGGATCTTGAACTTCAATCAGTTCACATCCACTAATTACTCAACAAATTTCTATATCTAGATCTCCTAGACCTTCATATCCTTCCAAAAATCTAACTCGCTTTAGATTCTCTCTAAATTACTCTAAAATATCTCCTAAAGAACAAATCCGTTGACATCAATCACTTACATGAATTTCTCATAAAATCAAAGGAAAACATTATTAAATAATTAATTAGGGATCCAACTCCTATAATAAGTAAAATCCTTAGGTTTAACTTAAAATAATTTTGCTTGGAAGTAATATGCTCGTGCATCATCATGTCTCATGGTAGATACAGATTCATAGTATTCTTGAGCCTCGATTCTCCCCTTAGATTCTAGGGATCGACCCTTTTATTTATGTGATACCAGTACATCACATAATAGACTATTGGCCAATTGTTGTGGTGAGGGCTTGTTTGGAAGATCATAGATTATGAAACCCCTATTGAAATGAAATCCTCAACAAAACCTGGTTTTGTAAAGAGATAAAAAAAGGGAATGGTATTTTGTACCTGGATAGATGAAGTCCATTAGGGGCTCGAACCAGAGTGGGATGAGTTCTTGCGAAAGCCCCCATGATGCCTTTGTAATATTTTTTCCCCAACCCTCATGTCCCAAGTCTGAGTCTTCACACATGTTTACCCCCAAAGATACCACCCATTTATGGACTTGTACACCGACATCACCCAATACTCTGTTGTTGGGAAAGTCATCCTCCTAGGTGACTTCAATGATCATACTAGAGATCTCCATATCCCTATCCACGATTGATCAGAGGATGTGTTTTGTACCCAGAGGATAGATCCAAATTCAGTAGCACTTCAGCAAATGTCAGATGATTCGTTGGGACCCACTACAGTTTATGGTAAGCATCTATTGCAGTTGGGGGAATCACAAGAGTTGTTGATTCTAAATTCTCTCCCTTGTTTCCCAGACTGTCGCTTTTTCACATGTCGGGCATATGGCGAGGGTGTGAGTGTAGTTGATTATGTCCTTGCTAGCCAGAACTTGTTCCCTTTTATTCGCCATGTCTCGGTCTCCCCAATCCCCCTTGTTGATCATGCATTTTTTTGCTTCTCTCTCCGGTTTGACCCTCCCCTTCCACCCCATCCTTCCCCTCAGGGCCCACCCCAAACCACCTTTTGATTTGACGAAGGCGACCCTGACATATTCTTCTCTACCCTAGGCAAGATGCTCCCATCATAGACCCAATTCTCCTTGCTTGATTCTGCTTCCACTAAATACAATTGTATTTCATCTTCCATTTGGGAAGAAACACTCAAATCCTTCCCCCACTCCACTCGTTCCACTTCCATCTCCCAAAAAGTTGGATCTTGCCCCATAAACAAATGGTATGATGACGAATGCATGACTCTACATCGATAAATTCAATATGCTTTCACCCAATCTCAACCCTTCTACCCTGACTTCAAAGCTTCTTATCGTCGTCTCCTTCGTTGCAAGAAACAAATCTTTGTCTCTCATAGAAGACAAGAAATTTCCGCTCTCCTTGCCCACTCCCCTAATCAATTTTGGCATACCATCCTTCCTCGACGCTCCCCTCTTCCATTTGACCTCGACCCTACATCCATGCTCTCTCACATTTCCAACCTTTATGATATTCCAGGTCGAGGCCAAATTCATGTTACCTCCCCACCCTATTCATGTTACCTACTCTCGGACAAAGATATTAGAGAAGCCATTTGGGTGATGAACAACAAGAAAGAAGTCTATGAGGAAGGCTACTAAGAAAATTTATTTAAGCACGGCTTCTGTGTTTTGGTTAGCTACTTTGATAATCTCTTCAACCATGTAGTCCGTGAAGTTTTTCCACCAGCATGGTCACACCACATCATTCATCTAATCCACACATTAGGTTCTAGTTCAAATCCCAATAAATACAAAACGATCATAGTGGGCCACAAGTTCTCGAAGTTGTATGCGAATGTTCTACATAGGAAACTCTGATCTTGAGCAGAGACAACTTAGAGCCAGGGGACAGGCAAGTTTTCAATTGGCTCATCAGACCATTGACCACATCTTCACCCGCTATGTCATGATTGAGGGGGCACAACACCGCTCTTCGAAAGTCGACTGTTGTTTCGTATATTTTCGAAAAGCTTTTGACTCAGTTCCAAGGGAAGCCTTACTCTAGAGACTTGGAGATATTGGCATCTCGACGACCCTATTGACAAGTATTATGCGCCTATATGAGTCTGTCCTCGGTCGCCTTCGCATGGCTCATGGGATGTCTGATTTCATCCGAAGCACTATTCAGGTTAAACATGGTTGTCGATTGTCCCCTACCCTGTTTGCGATCTATATTGATGAGTTGGAGGCAATTATACATGAGCATGTCCAGGAAAATGATGGCTTCCTTCTTCACTAGGTTTTGATATCTATTCTACTCTTTGCTGATGACGTGGTCCTCTTGTCCTCATCTATATAAGAATTACAAAGGAAATTGGATGCCTTAGCTATTTTTTGCGATCTTCGATAGTTTACGGTTAACATAGGTAAAAAAAAGGTTATGATCTTCAATGGGGTGAAGAAAACTTCAGACCTTCACTTTCTATTCAAAGGGGAGGAGGTTGAGATCACCAGCACATATAATTACTTGGGGGTGTAATTCTCAGGTCCCCACTTTAGTTTGCGACCAATCTCAGATCAATAAAGTATATGGATACTTAGCCCTTCTCGAGAGACAGTGCTTTCGACATCACTTCCAAGACATATAATCCAAGATGAGCCACATGGAGACCTTGATCTGTCCCACTGTTCTATATGGCTTAGATATTTGAGGACCATCATTACTTGAGTCAGATTGGGCTTATGTTGAGAGAGTCCAGATTCTTCTTCTTCGCCACATCATTAGATGCAAACATACAAAACCTCAACACATCATCCTTGCAGACTTTGGATCTCAGAAGCTTTCGTCTTGAGATGGTCTTTAGTTTGGTCTCATTCTTGCATCGTGTCCAGGGCTTCACAAACTCAATAAAGAGTAGGGACTGATATCCTTACTTGGCATATTACTCTTCTAAGACTATTTCTCGTTCTACTCCCTCGGGTCAGGCTAGATGTTGGTTTACAAGAGTTTCAGATCTCTTAGAATCAATGTGCATTCAATTGGATCATATCCCTCCTTTCTGATATACTTTAGATGTTCCTGGTCACCTTTTACTTACTAGACAGGAGTTGAACAAGATTATCAGGGAGGACATTTACAAGCAGTTCGTCCAGGTCACCTAAGTCAATCCTCCAAGAGGGTTGCACCCAAAGATGGCCTTCTATGTTGAGCACTTCTTGGAGTTGAGAGACAGGCTCATTGTTCGACCCCAGTATACATTCACTACAAAATTTGGCGGAAATTCCGACGGCCAATTCGTCGCTATTCCGACACATAGTCGTCGCAAGAGCGACAGTTTGAGGGCGGGAAAAATGTGGTTTCTCATGCCGTCGCAATTCCGACACAATTAAAAAGTGTCGCACTATCGACACTTCTTCCGTCGCTTCCGAACAGGCGTCGCCCTTCCGACGTCTCCCAAACCGTCGCGGTTCCGACGTTTGTAAGCTGTCGTACTTCCGACGAAATGTGGTCCGACGTTTTTAACGTCGCTCTTCCAACGTTTCTAAATGGTCGCAATTCCGACGCAATGTGGTCCGACGTTTTTAACGTCGCTCTTCCGACGTTTGTAATCTGTCACAATTCCGACGAAATGTGGTCCGACGTTTTTAACGTCGCGCTTTCGATGTTTGTAATCTGTCGCAATTCCGACGAAATGTGTTCCGACGTTTTTATGCTGTCGCTCTTCCGACGTTTTAAAGCTGTTGCAATTCCGACGCTTACAAGGCGTCAGTATTCCGACGGAGAGTTCAATTTAAAAAAAAAAATGAAATTTTAAAAGAGGAAAAACGTTCTTTTGAATATATTATATGAAGTAAAACAGTCCATGAAGTCATTACATTTTCACATCTGAAGATTGGAACCCAAATATCCATCCAGAAAAGTGGAAGTCCCACCCCAGACAATGATAGAAAAATACCCCATGTCACATACAACGACTTGATATAAAACCCAGTAACGGTCCACATGGAGATTATCAACAAATCTAAGAAAGCATCCAAATATGCCCGAGGCATCTATAAGAAAGTGAAATAGCAGTATGTAGAATAGTAAAGCAACAGATAGAGTACCGACGTCCATTGTTCCAAATACAAAGTAAAGTACCCAAAATCCTTGAACAGAGAAAAATGCTAATCATGTGAGGAGTGTGATATGTCCAAAATATAAAAAGACCATCAGACCATATCAATAAACCAGCAACATAGACCAGCATAGCTAGTTTTGAAGGAAGAGTGATAAACATTAATCATTTTTTTTTCACAAGAGAAAAAACGTTGTTTTGAATATATTATATGAAGTAAAACAGTCCATGAAGTCATTACATTTTCACATCTGAATATTGGAACCAAAATATCCATCCAGAAAAGTGGAAGTCCCACCCCAGACAGTGATAGAAAAATACCCCATGTCACATACAGGGACTTGATATAAAACCCAGTAACGGTCCACATGGAGATTATCGACAATCTGAGAAAGCATCCAAATATGCCCGAGGCATCTATAAGAAAGTGAAATAGCAGTATGTAGAATAGTAAAGCAACAGATAGAGTACCGACGTCCATTGTTCCAAATACAAATTAAAGTACCCAAAATCCTTGAACAGAGAAAAACGCTAATCATGTGAGGAGTGTGATATGTCCAAATATAAAAAGACCATCAGACCATATCAATAAACCAGCAACATAGACCAGCATCGCTAGTTTTGAAGGCAGAGTGATAAACATTAATCATTTTTTTTTCACAAGAGAAAAAATGTTGTTTTGAATATATTATATGAAGTAAAACAGTCCATGAAGTCATTACATTTTCACATCCGAAGATTGGAACCCAAATATCCATCCAGAAAAGTGGAAGTCCCACCCCAGACAGTGATAGAAAAATACCCCATGTCACATACAGGGACTTGATATAAAACCCAGTAATGGCCCACATGGAGATTATCGACAATCTGAGAAAGCATCCAAATATGCCCGAGGCATCTATAAGAAAGTGAAATAGCAGTATGTAGAATAGTAAAGCAACAGATAGAGTACCAATGTCCATTGTTCCAAATACAAATCAAAGTACCCAAAATCCTTGAATAGATCAAGAAAAACGCTAATCATGTGAGAATTCTAAGTAAAGTTAATCTATTAACATTGGAAATAAAATTACACCGAAGTCAAAAACATTGCCTGGCCAGACTCATGGAAAATTTGTCATCAAAAAATAAAAAAATTAAGAAGACTGCCCTCATACGTGGAAACCAGTCTTGAACGTTTAATTTACAGAATTCAAAAATATTACAAAGGTCTAGCACAGTAAAATAATCTAAAAGCAGCCCAATTAAGTGGGCCTGCTAAGCAAGAAAAACAAATTAACCAAACTACTCCTCCGGTGGTTCCTCCACGATTCGGCACCATGGGTGCAGTCTCAGGCGCAATGGGCACAAGAGGAGATGGAGAAGCAGAATTCCAAGAAAGAGAGGAAGACAGACAGAGACAGAACCGAGAGAAATGCAGATATGCAGCAAGGTCTAGGCAGCAGTTCAGCTGGCCACTTCTCCTTATCGTCACAGTTAGCAGGCAGTGTAATCCAGCAACCGGCTCATCTGAAAAACCATAGCGAAACGCCATTTTGTCGACCCGACTGCAATGCAATCAAAGGACGCTCGTCATAATAAATCTCTGATCATTAATAATGAGAGCCGAAGGCCGGATCATATTGGAGCATGCGAAATCGCTCACAGGAGTGGAGGTCCGATCTTGAATAGTGTTAAAACTTAATTAATGCGAATTTGATGTGAAAACTTAATTGAACAGCGTTAAATGTTAATGCGATTGATATGAAATCGCCACATCATGTCCCATCGCCTTAAACGCCATCGAATGCACCCGCAGCCGGGAGCAGGGCAAGTTTTGATTGAGGACACGTGGCAGAAATTGATTGGAGCGGGTCTTTGTTTGGGCCGCTCGCGCAGTGGAAATCCGGACTCGAAAAATATTAGGGCGAATTTGATAAGAAATTCGCGTCACAACTCTCCCTCCGTACGCCAGCCCAACTTCGGACCCGAAAAAGATTAGGGCGGAATTCATTTGGTTTTCGCGTCACAAAATTGGCCGACGTCAACAGGCTATTTTGGAACGCGAATTTGGTTTGAATTATGGTTTATTGCCGTTTGAAGTCCGACGGGCTCGACTTAAGAACAATTTTGTTTGATCCCATCTTATAAAATTTGTGTTGGTTTTATTTGATAATACACATATTTATAATAAATCATGGGAATACCACACTAAACATGTGGAAAAGTTATATAAATAATTATTGAGAACAATCATTTTTATGTAAAAATATCCAAATGTGCTTTTGGGAAACAAGAATTCGAGTATTTGGTTCATATTGTTTTAAAGGAAGGAGTGAAGTTGGAGCCTCAAAATATGCAAGCTATTACAAAATGACCTATTCCTAAGAAAATCAAGGTTCTTAGAAGATTTTTTAGACTTACATGATATTATTGATCATTTGTTAAGAATTACGCATGCATTTCAAGTCCACTCACATATCTCTTGAAGAAAATATCATTTATATGGAACGATGAGGCTACTTTGGCATTCTCTCTTTCAATGGATGCCATGTCTTCTACACCAACATCGGTTGCACCTACTTTTGGTAAAACATTCATAGTAGAGTGTGAGGCACTAGGACAAGGAATTTACATAACATTAACACAATAAGGGATATCATTGGCTTTTAAAAGCAAGGAATTCAAAGAAAATATTTGGTAAGGAATTCAAAGAAAATATTTGGTGAAATCTATGTATGAAAAATAAATGGAAGCAATATTACATGAAATAAAAAATGGGGATAGTATATCATTGGGAGGCACTTTAAAGTCAAGATATACCATGATAGCATAAAGTATTTTTTGAAGCTATGGATTTCATTGGAATATTAACAAAAATGAGGAGAAAAAATGCAAAGTTTTAATTTTGAGATAATTTTCAAAAAGGGTAAGGAAAATTTAGTACATGATGCTCTTTCTAAAATAGAAGAGGCCTCAAATTTATATCCAATTACATTTTCTATTCCAAGGTGGCTAGAAGAAGCTTGCCATAATGGAAAAATGACAATAGTACTAAACAAAAACTAAAATTTATAAAGGATGGGATGAACTCTATGGAGCATTGGGAGTGAAAGAGAGATATACTTTGGTGCAAATGTAGAATATTTTTATGCACGCTAGCATATTTGAATAAAAAAATATTAAGGGAGTCCCATGTCTCTCTGATGGTAGGACGCAGGGTTCCTTAAAACATCTCAAAGGATCAAAAAATATATTTTTGTAAGGAATGAAGAAAGATATTCAAAATTTTGTAAGAGAAGGTCAGGTTTGCATAATAAATAAAAGAGAGATAGTAAAATCTCTAGGGTTACTTCAACCATTCCACATACATATTCAAAGAATAGAAGATATATCAATAGACTTTATTACAGGTTACTGAAATATAAAGGTAAGTATGACATTTTTGTGGTCATTTATATAGACAAATTTTGTAGATTTTTTTTGTAGAGCTCAAAGTACATAAACAACAAGCCAAGTGGCAGAAGTGTCCGTGAAAGAAATTCATAGTCTTCATGGTTTTCCTAAAGTAATAGTAACAAGAAAATTTTGGAAATAATTATTTAATATGAGTGGAGAAACACTAGTTGCCATGAGTTCTACATATCAAACACAATCAAATGGTCAAACAAAAATAGTTAACAAATGTTTTTAAGGTTATCTGCAATGTTACTTTTTAGAAAAGCAATCTTAATGGATGAAGTGGGTTCCTCAAGGAAGAATGGTAATATGATACTATCATACTACCTATCACACATCTACTAAAATTTCCCCATTTAAGGCCCTTTATGGATATCCAACTCCTAGTATCTCATACTTTTTGCAAGACAAGCCCAAAGTATAGGAAACAGAGTCACATATGGAAAAGACTAAAGAAACTTTGAAAATTATTATGGAAAACCTTCAAATGAAATGAAACATGATAAAACAACAAGGGGAACAACATTGAAGTGAAAGATAATTTGAGGAGGGTAATTGGGTATTTTTTAGATTATAGCATTAGAAGCAATCTTCATTCAAGAAAAAGAAGAATAAAGAATTAGCTCAAAATTTAAAACTGTTATGGCCCTACATAATTATTCATAGGATTGCACAAGTGGTATAGAAGTTATATTTTCCTTCTTCTTGCATTCATAAGGTTTTTCATGTATCTTGCCTAAAATAAACCCGAAGAAAGAAGAAGTCAATTAAGACTCAGGCTGGAGGAAAAGAACGGGGTAAACCAAGGGAAAATGTTGACAGAGTGATTGTAGACACACCAGCTCTCCTTAGGGGTCCAATTTCAGTTTTGTTGCGTCACACGATGATCTCTCTTCTCTGCCATTTACTTGTATTGAAGATCACTATTCTAGGAATAAGGAGTTATTTTCTCCAAAAATAACCCTAGCCAAACATTGACAATGCATCAAGGATATCTTTCTATGCTTCATAAGCACATTTGTTCTACTTCTAAACCATGTCTTGGAAGTGGTTGTTTTGCTGGAAATTATTCACCAGTTGGTTTCATACCAAAGTCTTTTTCACATTTTCAGCATCCAATACATGAAAAAGATAATGGTTTAAACAACATAAATATTTGAAATTTTGCAAGAATTGTCTGGCACACTTTGAATATGAATTTTGAAGTCAAGTGCATGATGCTGTATAGGATCAAGTGTCATTTTGAATACCAAATGTTTGACAAGAAACTTCTCACCATGCTACCCTGCAGTAAGGATTAAATGACAATATTGCATCAACTATTTCCATAATAAAAGTGCACCTCGGCCATAAGACTAAACAACTACAAATGTTGTAGATCTAACAAGACCACACAATCAAATGTATTCCACAAGGCCAATACTGTATGAAAAATGAAAAGGAGTTTGCAACCAAAAATACATTAGGCAAATAATTCAATTAGATACACCAAACCATCAGCAAAAAGGAAAACCAGCCTACTTGGCCCCAATATTTTCAACTGGGTCCTCTAATTCAACCAATAAAAAGGCCAAAACCATAGCATTGAGATACATTTCATTACACTGTCAATAACAATAAAATTTGACTCAGCCATAACCCTTTCCTTTTATCGTTGTGAAAAGCTTTATGCATTACTCTAATGTGGCTAGTCCATAGGCCAAGTAGACCACTGGGTAACAAATATGTTTCCTTTCACCTTTGAGTTTTCAAATTATGCCTACCAAATCTAAGACATTTAAGAGGGGGAACTAATACAACGTTAAAAAGAAAACCAGAGCACACATCTACAAATTACCTCCTTAGCTACCGTCACACCATCATTAACTATTTTCGGAGAACCATGCTTGCTCTCCAAGACAACATTTTTCCCTTCGCCCCAAGGGTGACTCCAACAAGATCAGCAAGTTTGTTCACACCGCCCGCAAGACAAATTGACAATGCTTTCAGTAAGTGTGCAATTGAATGCCAGACCATATGCCAAAACAACCCTCCATGAAAAATTAAAATAACACATTAAAATCGAATATAAGTGGACAAGGAAAGATCCACCGCAGTGAAGTTTCACATGCAAGTGACCTTCCTTTAAACATAATTTTTTCTCTGACCTGCAATTTTTTTGTCACTGAGCCATCCTTGTTGAAGTACAACTCCTTTTCCATAGCTCTTGTATTAACTACCTTCTCTCCGTCGCGTAATCTCAGAGTCCCTCTTCTGCTTGAGCGATTAAAGGAAATGGGTGAAAAAACTGAAAGAGAAGACAATTGTCTGCCATAATTATCAAACATTGCACCCAACTTCTTCCCCTTTCCATTGTTACCCAATGAGGTAGATGTGGCAATTGTTGTCATACTGTCCAAAGCAGAGGCCATCTTCTCTTATGCTGAATATGTTGGAAATGTTGTCATTGATGGCAAAGGTAAAGACAGGAGCAACACCTAAACTATCCATAAGGCAAAAGAGACAAAGGAGGCAGCAAAGAGGAAATGAATACAAAGAATTCTATGTGAAAGAGCTGTGATATATAACCATCTATGCATTAATGACTCAATTGCATATTGTATCCCTGGTGTGTGTCGAATAAATAAACTCTGTGGTGAGGGTTTTTGCAGAGTTCTGCAGAAAAATGAAGAAAATTCATATCCTTGAGAATCAGCTTGTATGTTCAGTAATGAGAATGTGTTCCTGATGAAAGGCTTCGCCTCTGTCTTTAGAAATTTGTATAGAAGTCTAACTGGACGCTCCGTGCTCTGGAACCAAGGTGATAATATGGTGTAATTGAATTCTCTTAGTTATAAGCCTATGTGTAATGACTCAATCTCTGAATTCTGGTAGCCATAAGCTTCAGTGTAAACTTGGTAGCCAATGATGCCCTGGTAGTGATTATCCTACGAGTTTCGGGGTTAACTGTTTGATAGAACCCTTGTACATAATATAGGCAACGGAACCGAGAAAAGGAGCGGAACTCTGCATCAGAGTATGGTGGAACCATAGTAAAAGGCGGAACCATAATCGTAGCAAATATATATATATATATATATATATATATATATATATATATAATTGAAATTGTGGAGAACAGAACCATAGTCATAGTAACAAATATATATATATATATATATATATATATATATATAATTGAAATCGTTGGAGAACGGAACCCGGAGTAAAAGCGTTGGATCGGAACCTGGAGTGGAGAACGGAACCTTGCGACAGGAACAGTGAAGTGGTTTAGCGTGAACAGTAAAGGCCGTAAGTAGATTTCATCGCACCGCCTATCGACCATAAGTGGTATTGCCCGGAGGAGCAGCGATTCCATTGATTGATCAACACGTGTCCTCGACCAACATTCCAAAACCGCCGTTTAACGTGCGCCATCGCGCATTAACTATCGTACCAGGACACTGAGCGAAATGGACAGGAGCCGTCGATCTGGTGGGCCGACATCTGACGGTGATCGCTCACAAGACCCGCACGAAGTTTAATGGAAGAGCCCGGGGGTTAACAAAGGTACAGTGCGCGCGTTTGATTGGTCTTTGATTGTACTGTGGGCCCGGGGCGGAGTCATATACAATGAATTTGGTTTATATTGTTTATTAAAGTCTGACGGGTTATTAATATACGGTGGAAGACTAAGGTTTATAATTAATAAAATATTTCTGATTATCTAATAATATATGAGTGGATATATTATATATAATGAATGTATATGTGAAGGGCATCGTAATATGTATATGGAATATGCATATATGGTTAAACGTGCTGAGGGTCAATTTGCATGGTTTTAATAACCAAAGTATTATGTTGATTATAATAGTTGTATATGGTTAATTGGCGCGATATGAAATATGAAATATGAAATATGTGAACGGGGCCTAATACATGTACATGTAATGGACTGTCAGATTATAACTGAAGAATTGAGATATTAAAAATGACCAGACTTGTTTTTATTAAGTTTTCCAGTGTGGAATAAAGAGAACATGCGAGAGTGCCCGGATTGGGAAAATGATTGGACAATGAAATTTTGGGATGCATTTACACACAATTAAGTGAAATATTGAAAAGTACTGGGAGTATGGTTGATTTATTAACACTCCAGATTTAAGCATTGAAACTGCCAACGTAGAACAAAGCAGAGATTGTGAGATTGCCCGTACTTGGGAAATGATTGGGCATGAAACTTGAATGCAATTATGAAAAAGAAAAAGAAGAGGAGAGCATGCAGAGATCCACAGAGATTACATGTTTGACAGGAATATGTACAAGAATGAGTTGGACAGGTGAATAAGCACATAAAATAGGGAATATGCAGATGACAGTGAACAAAGTGTATGCAGAACAGGTTCTTAACAGCAACAGGAAAAGACAAATCCAGTAAAGCCAAAATCCAGAAAAGGAGATGAGTGAAATTGAAATATGTAATTAAAAATGTGAATGTAAATGTTGTAATTAATTTTTTTATTGTTTGTGATGCAAAGGCAAGTATCCTAAGGAAAAGACAAAATCCCACTATAGCATGGAAATTTGTACATATTGCTATAATTTTAAAATGAGTTGGTTAAAAGATATGAGAAGGTAGAAGGCAAAAAGTCAGGACTACTCACTTCAAATTCCCTGAGGAATGTAAAGAGTCATGTGATGAACTCTATATATAATATCACATTGATATGCACAAGAGAGGTCAGAGAAGGAGAGAGAGCAAATATTGAGAATGCAGAATATAGAAGAATAAGGCAGAGAAGATTAAGAGAAGAAGAGAAGAAAGAGAAGCTACAGAACAGAGTTGATATCTGAAGTAAATCAGCAAACATTCAGTTTGATAAATTGAGGAAGTTGGAGCTTCCCTATCAAGTTGCAGCTTGATAGCTGTCAGTTGTAGCTGACTGAGGTTGAAGCCTCCTGTAGGTTGGTGCCTGCAGAAAACTGAATGGAGTTGGTGCTTCCTTGCAAGTTGTAGCTTGCAGAATTGAGGTTGGAGCCTCCTGTAGGTTGGTGCCTGCAGAAAAAAAGTGGTGAGAGGGAGTTGGAGCTTGCCTTTGCATCACAACAATAATAAGATGTGGTTTTCTCCCTTTATGGGTTTCCACTTATATCTGGTGTCTCTATGCATGATATTTATGTATTGATATGATATGTATCATTTTCTTAATACCTGTTGCTCTCATATTAAGTCTACTGCTATATTATACTAATACTTGTTGCTTACATTCTAAGACTACTCACACATTAAATTAAATTAAAAGATCAGGAATGTGTTAAACTGATTCAACCCCCCCCCCCCCCTCCCCCTCAGTTTAACTAAAGGTTCAACAATTGGTATCAGAGCAGGTTCCTTAGTACCAGTCTAACAGCTGAAAGGAGATCCTAAGTTCCCAATATGGCTAGTAAAGAAGGATGCTCAACCAACAAAGCCCCTTTCTTCAATGGTGAAAATTATGCTTTCTGGAAAATCAGAATGAGGACATACATAATTTCTCTAGGAATAGAAGTCTGGGCTGCAGTGGATTTAGGATATGCCCCAAAGGCAACTAACACAGAGAAAGAAACAAAACAAGATTTTGTGGCTAATGCAAAAGCCATGAATGCCATCTTGAATGGATTATGTGAAGCAGAGTTTATTAAAGTAATGCACAAAGACTCTGCCAAAAAAATATGGGATACTCTTGAGAACATACATGAGGGAGACAAGAAAGTAAAGACTGCCAAACTTCAAGTCTATAGAGCCCAGTTTGAGAACTTAAGAATGAATGATGATGAATACATTGCCAGTTTCTTCCTAAAAGCTGCAGAAATTATTAACAATATGAAAGCTCTTGGAGAAAAAATGCCAGAAAGTATAATTGTACAAAAGATTATAAGATCTCTTCCATCCAGATTTAATCCAAAGGTGCCTGCAATAGAAGAAACAACTAATTGGGAGACCTTGACCATGAACCAGCTACTTGGAAATCTAACAACCTATGAAATGAGGCTCCCACAAAAGAAGCCAAGTACGAGGGAAGAAGCCTTTAAAACAGAAAAGAAGAAAGAAGAAGAGGAAGAAATATGCTCTTGCTCAGATGAAGAAGAAGCAAAATTTGTCAAGAAAGTGGATAGAGGCTCAGGTAAATACAAAGTTAAACTTCCTTTCAAGTGCTTTAACTGTGGAAGAGTTGGACACTATGCTGCTAAGTGTCCTCACAAGAAAGCAAGGAATCAGGCTCAAGAGTCAGAGAAAAATAAATCAAAGAACTGGCAGAAGGGAAAGAAGTTCAACAAAAAATCCTTCTATGCTCAACAAGACAGAGATTGACATGTGCCAATAGGTGAAATAGGTGAAATGTGGCACCACTCAGAGATTGACATGTGCCAATTGGTACAAGTGGTAGACAATTGGCATGCTCAAACAACGAGGTGATGCAGGAATGACATGAGGGAGAAAATATCAGAAAAGCCCCAAATCTGGAGAACCAAAGCTCATCACCAACCTGAGATTGACAACTTTACATGATGTAACCTATGAAATCGTAAATGGAGAAATCATAGTAACAATAAAGTAACCTATGTAACAATAAAGTCGTATTCATCCTGGGAGTGGTAATGGGAGAAATCATAGTGAACAACAGGAAACATGCAGAGTTGCTTACAATCAAATAGATGAAAAAACACATACAAAAACCTAGATAATAATCATGAACAAGCTTAATATTGAATTATGAACTGTAAAGGAACTTACAAAATGTGACATTACGAACCTGGTCAAGCGCACAAGCAAAAATATCCTGGACATGACCCCGGTTGACAAGTTGTATTGCTCATGATGCAAGAGGATTTGTACCTGCACTGCCAAGTCAATCAAAATCCATCATTATCTATACAATAAATACAAGTAATTGATGTAGTATTTTTTACTCTAAGATGCATTCTTATGATAATGTTAGAACATATGTTGAAAATGTCAAAACATACCTGAATAAGCTCCTCTTCGTCTCAAGAACAATTTATTGGAGTCGCATGAACTTGGAACAAGCCTCCCACGATCTGAAAGAGTAGCAACTAAGTCAACATTGACTTTTTTGTTGCTACACTGGATCGAGGGAGGTTTGCTCCAAGATTAAATCGCTCCAATAAATTATTCTCTACTAAACAGGGCCAACCACATGAAGGTGGAAGCTCTTATGGCCCCTCTCCCCCCCCTCACATCACTCTCAATTCCCCAATACCCAATCTATATTTCATTTTTTACTTTCATGAGCATAAAAAAAAAAAAATTCAATAACTAATAAAAAAACAATTCAACAAAAAGTACGCAAGGAAACATTGCAATTAATGCTTGACATAAAAATAGTATGATAAATGAGTTTTTTATATAATGCAAAAACGTTCCAAGTATGGTAATGTTTGTCTTATAATAATAAAATATTTTACATTATCAAATTTTATTTTTCTTCTTACTATTTCTAAAGCTCCTAATTACATCATCAATATCATCGTGCTCTGATCCTGTTTCGTGCCTTTCAACCCGCACTGCTGACCTAGTTGTGTAGTCACGATGTCTGGTCTCATCCAGTGACGGGCATCGCCTACAAAAACAGATAATATTAAATTTTAATTGTCAGTTTTTAAATATCATTGAACTAGTTCGGTAATATTAATAAAAAAAATTGCAATGAGATTATTTACCCGGTGCACCAGTTATCGCCGCTGACCTAGTTGTGTAGTCACGATGTCCGGTCTCATCCAGTGATGGGGTATCGCCTACAAAAAAAAATAATATTAAATTTTAATTGTCAGTTTTTAAATATCATTGAACTAGTTTGGTAATATTAATAAAAAAAATTGCAATGAGATTATTTACCTGGTGCACTAGTTGTCGCCGCTGACCTAGTTGCGTAGTCACGATGTCTGGTCTCATCCAATGATGGGGCATCGCCTACAAAAACAGATAATATTAAATTTTAATTGTCAGTTTTTAAATATCATTGAACTAGTTCGGTAATATTAATAAAAAAAATTGCAATGAGATTATTTACCCGGTGCACCAGTTGTCGTCGTTGGGACTGTTGCCCTGTCTTCCTCTCTAGTGGTAAGATCCTCAAGGGAAACATTCTCTATCATTTAAACAAAAAACATTATAAGGACAACCATCAAGGTATAATTAGAAAAAATTATAAGTGGAAATTAATTACCGTCACGGCCCTCACTGATAGTAGCATTGTCGGCCTGGTCCCCACTACCATGATCAAGTTGCACGTGAGGATCATCTACATCTGGCTCTAAAACTGGGTTATTTTCCTCGTCGGTAGTGTTGCTCCCCTGATTTAAACAAAGTCGTTAGACATTAAATTTATGGACGAAAACAAACATATTGAAAGGTTAATGTTTTACCTTATCAGGCATCATGGATCTTGGGACCTGCCCCAAGCTTCTACGACGTTCAACTACAGCTTGATAGCCGAAATGGAAAGCGATATTTTTATCTTCCTCTGTAGTTTCTGTTCCGAAGTCATCACCCTAAATTACATATGATTGTGTATTTTTAATCATATTTGATAGGATTACAAAAAATTTGGAAGGCGATACAATTAATTATAAGATGTTTAGCTACTTAATTACAATTCTTGCAGCTAATTTCAAGTAGCTGCCCTGGCCTAGCTTGTGATGGCCCTTTTTCTCAATCCTAGCTTTGGTTTCCTTTGAGGTGTCAGGCAACCTAGCATCAACAAAATTGAAGTCAGATATGACGTAGCACACTTTTATTTTAGACATAGAGAAAATTAAAGCTATTGAATTAAAGTTGTAATTTACCTTGCGGGTCCAGTTGGTATTTTTCCTTCTTTCTTTGCCCTTTTCTCTTTTCCGTCATGGATGAGTGCTCTCCACTCACTCTCTGAAACTGCGAGAGGACGCTCATATCTAGGGTTAAATTGCAATTGCGTCCTATAGGTGTCCCTAGTATATTTCAAATATTTTTCGGCTACCTGAGCCACCGCTTTTCTGTCAAATGTGCCGACCCCAAAAAGGGCTTCTAGATAATCTAGAAGTTCTTTTTTCAGGTTGGAATTCTGGGAATTCCACCCTGTACGTATGGTTGGGCCAAAAATTACCAACACATGGCTCTCCAGAATCCTGTAGAACTCATTGTTTCCTACACAGAATAAAACCAAAAGAAAAAGAAGATATTATCATTAATTTAAAAATAAAAATAATGATAAATATGTTTTAGATAAAGTACATGAAATAGTTAAAATATTAAAATTTACCTGGGAGTTGTACATGCTTTATAGGGACACCTTCATCGTTCACCAACAACGTGCCATTAATGGTCCCTGTGGAGTTGACACGTGTAGCTCCAGGAAACACAATAATGTAGTTGGCCATATCAGCCTCATCATTGCCAACACGTTCAACGGTTGGCTGGGTGTCTGCTTGGGCAAGGTGTGTTTCTTGGCTGGCACCTAAAGGAGTAGAAGGTGTACGAGAGGGTTGTTGGGCAATCTCTTGCCCTTGTGTCCCACTACCACCAACACCGGGTTCAGCAAATGCCAGAAAATGCTACATACAAATGAACTTTTTGTTAGTTTAGTCAATGTAAAAATTAAAAATCAAACTATCACAATTCATCTCATGCAGAACAAAAAAAATATCCTTTTGACTTTTTATTATTACCTGATATCTTGCTAGCTGGTTCATATGATGTTTTATCCTCTCTTCTGTTTCAGGTGTTTGAGGCGCGTCTATCAAAGTATTAAATTCCGACCTTGCATGTTGTGCCCTTTTTTGCAACAAGAACATTGGAGATAGGGATGAAGAAAGCTCTTCCTCAAAGAGGGAATCATCAAGCGTACCATGGCTAGGTGTCTGCATATTTGAACAAAATTAATATTATTTCAATTATGTAAATAACTAAAATACCTGAAGATAGAGCAATGTTGGCACTTTACATGTTCTTCCGCTGGCCTCTTTCCACGATCATCCCGTCTCGGGTTGTTCCTGCACTTCTCTGATCAGTCTGCCACATTGCAATAAAATTATAAATGTAAAAACTTGAAAACAATATCTAACTTGAAAACACAAAATGAAAAATGAAATAATTTCTAATAAGACACCGGAAGACAGAGTTAGAGTTTCAAATATGCCTTGCATTGAATTCAGTCCTGGAAACATGTCATTGCACATTAAGGCACCCAAACAAGAGACGAGTTGACAATGAAGACATTATTGAATATATTGTTGTAGCAACTTCTAGTAAACTTGTTGTGAAGACCTTGAGGATATTTTTGGAGCAACATTGTTGAAGCTGATGGTATAGCATTGTTGGAGACGATCTTGAAGGGCCTTGAAGTGAAGCTTTTGGAGCAACTATTGAAAAATCTTTAGAGAATTTAAGTAAGGCACTTTCTATCTTCCATCACCTTTTTCCTTTCAATATCCTTTAAACGATTTTGTTGATATTTAATGTTTGAAATCACGTTATAATTCCTCGATTATATGTGTTTGGGGACTTTCCCTTTGAAATTACCCAAAAATACCCTGGCAATTTTATCTTCAGGATGCATGTCTGACCCTATTGTTCAATATTTTGATTGGGCTCTTGACCCTATAGTAGTAAACATAGAGAGTTAGGGGGCTCTTGACTTGGTTTGGTTGGGCCATTATATCCCTAACATCTACTAGGGAGAACCCCCCTTGAGTTGGAGGAGAGCTAGCCCGAAGTGAAAAGAGGTTGGTGAGGTGACAATGGGGCTATTGAATTACACATGGTATCACACTTTAGCCTTAGGACTTTATCTTGAGAAGTGCGAGATTTTGCTATATCAATTCTCAAATTGTTTACAACACTATTGTTAAGAACTAATAAGAAGTGATGTTGAGGGGTTTTTGGGTATAAGAAACAATACCATTTAAAAACTAGGGTTCTCAGTCCTTGGCATTCCTTCACCTGGGTCTAGGGGCACACTAGAATAATTTCACACTAAACCATGCAAACTTAAAAGTAACTTAATAGATCCATAAAGTAATAATAATCATAATTCCTAATTTCCTATTGTACGATATGATGCAAATTATTCAAAAATGAAGCAATGAAGACATGCAATGTCTGAATTTCAAGATTGATGAACCAATACAAGAAGTTAGAAACTACAACTTTGATTCAATACTTTGTGTCCTAACTCCAGGAAGGAATCTAGTTTGTAGGAATGAAGAGGTTGTTATCTTTACAATCCCATCCCAACATCAAATTCAGTGATAAGTTTCTATGAGGTTCGGGGTCAAGGAAACATTCACTCCACGAATGATATATTTAAGTAGGCTTCTCCTATTCTGGGAAAACACCATACCTATAATGCATTCACTTGCATGTATAAAGGGAAAGGAAAACATGTTTTCATACAACGGTGACAAAGGCATCTTGGGGAAAGGTATCTTCACTTTTATTTATGTTGTTCACCCACACCACTCTCGTGTTTTCACTAATCCTGTTTTGTCATTTTTTGATTCAAATTAAGTTAAGGCCTTAAGTATTTTTTGACCTTTCGGTGTAGTTTTTATAAGTGGCATGTATGGATTTTCCATTAATTCTGCACTTTTTCTCTTCATGCGCATGTTTCCCCGGAAATCAAATGCATGATTTAGTCCCATACATTTAACAAGTTGTTGGATCAACTCCATAGGAAATATCATGTTTCCTATTCAATCAAAATTTATCTCAGTTAGGGTAGGTAGGAAGGTTTTCCCTTTGTATTAATAGGGCACTTCTAGTTTGCATTTTTATTATATCTTTCAAATTTAGTGTCGTTTCAATTAGGGCATGAATTTTTGCAACTTTCAAGGTGAGAATGAACAAAGAAATTTTTTTGTGATGGATGACTGTATATGACTCCATGGCCAGAGGAAAAGGCACTAATCTACTTCTTCAAATATCTATAGTTCTCATTCACCCCATACGGAGATGGTCCCTGATTTTGAGCCAAATGTTGCAGCAAAAAGTTCCCCCCCTCCATAATTTGATATTCAATGGAAATTTCTTAAATTGATGATGGGGCATGATTATGGAACATTGGCACATAAATATGTAATGGAATTCCAAGATCATGATATATGTTTGCATATGTTTATGGAGGTGGTGGAGCAAAAAAGAGCTCAAATAGAGCTGAAATTTTTCACATAAAAAGGACTGTGGGCTTGACTAATGGTTCCATTTAAAAAATGATATCTAGACAGAGAATAAGTGTAGCATACAAACATGCATTGAAAATCCATCTGAGTTTGCATTGTATTACTTATTATGGATTCAAATTTGGGTTTCAAAATGCCAGGTTATGGCATGATTCTGTCGAGAAACCCTTAGTTGGATTCTCATGTTGGTTTAATTTATATTTTAAGTTTGTTTTGCAGTCTTTGGGTGATAGTAACTCATGAACTAGGTTACCAATGTGTAACAATCATATTTCAAGAATAAAGTTGTGATTCTTTTATATTATTATTATTATCTATTAGTTACGAGTATTGACACCTAATGCCTGGAATTTTGACATCCTGATAGCATGGATAATTTCGAAAATGTTTCTAGTAATGTTAACATAATAACTATCATTACGTGTCTTCACTTTTGTCACCATAATAGACCTGTGATATGGACTCATCACACAACTTAATATGCTATGTCCCAACAAGTTCAAACTGGTTGAACCTACCACATAGTGTGGTTATTAAGGACAAGTTGCTTGGTATATAACTCGATAACATAGACCGCATTGCAGTTCTAAAAAGAATACTCAAGTGTCAAAAAAACTCCACAATATGTTCTACTATAAAGTCTTTTGGGATACCTGAAATAATATATGTATCATTGATGACTTTTAAAGTATGAAAAGATCCAGAGGGAAAGGAAATCAATGGAAGAGTGATCCACCAATGAGAACCTAGAATTTAGCATCAGATGAGTTAGAGTCTAGGAAATTGAAACCCTATAATTTTAATTAGTGATGAAGGACATCACATAGGTAATTATATTTTCATGTAGAATAATCTGTTAATTCAAATTAAAACTACATAATATGAAAGGCATACCATAAATTTTTCCACGTAAGTCCAAACAACCTATAAAAAGGGAAAACCTTCTTTTTCCATGGGAAATAATTTACCTTTCCATTTTCAAGATAATCTAAATCACAAAAAATATGAACTATACTGCACACATTCTTGGATAATGTGAAAGTGGAAAAGGAATACCCTACACAAGTGATGCACACATGTACATTTGAACACTAAAATATTTTTGTAGTTGAAATGCAATGCTTGTTTTCATTTAAATGTAGGGTTTTTAAAGCAGGGAGAAATAATGGCTGCCAAATTAATAAGCATTTCTTTGGGAAAAATTTAAATTTTGTATTGGGTGATGAAGATAATAGAGGGTATTGAATCTTGATTCTTGACATCTACAGAGAACCCTACAGCCTAACACAATCCAATGGAATTGACCAAAAAAACCCAAATAGAGTCAACCCTACTATAGGAGGAAGGGCCTGCAGTAAGAACTTGCCATTTTGCAAGAGCTGAGGGCGAATGCTGTTCTGCAAGAGCCGAGGGGAACGTGTGGCGAATGCTTCCGCAAGAGCCGAGGGCGATGCAGGGTGAATGCTGTTCTACAAGAGCTGAGGGTGAATGCTGTTCTGCAAGAGCTCAGGGCGAATGCTGTTCTGCAAGAGATGAGGGCGAATGTTGAGGGCGAATGTTGTTCTGCAAGAGCGGAGGGCGAATGCGCGCGTGATATCAGACGTTAATGTAGCACACATGTACATTTGAAAACTAATAGATTTTTGTAGTTGAAATGCAATGCTTGTTTTCATTTAAATGTAGGGTTTTTAAAGCAGGGAGAAATAATGGCTGCCAAATTAATAAGCGTTTCTTTGGGAAAAATTTAAATCTTGTATTGGGTGATGAAGATAAGAGAGGGTATTGAATCTTGATTCTTGACATCTAGAGAGAACCCTACAGCCTAACACAATCCAATGGAATTGACCAAAAAAACCCAAATAGAGTCAACCCTACTATAGAGGAAGGGCCTGCAGTAAGAACTTACCATTTTGCAAGAGCTGAGGGCGAATGCTGTTCTGCAAGAGCTGAGGGCGAATACTGTTCTGCAAGAGCTGAGGGTGAATGTTGTTCTGCAAGAGCTGAGGGCGAACACTGAGGGCATCTGCTGTTCTGCAAGAGCTGAGGGCGAATGCTGAGCGCGAATGCTGTTCTGCAAGAGCGGAGGGCAAATGCGCACGTGATATCAGACGTTAATGTAGCTATTGCGACGGATACGAAACATTAAAATCATTTTTATGTAGCGCGCATATAAGTTTTGTATTTTTATTTAGCGCGCATATAAGTGTCGTTATACCGACGGCGGAAAAAGCGTCGCTATTGCGACGAAGGCCTCTAGACGTTTGCATTATCGTCTCAATAGCGACAATTATACATTGTGTCGCACTTACGACGTTTGCATTATCGTCGCAATAGCGACGCTTTTGGCCATATTGTCGCAATTGCGACGTATTCCTCCAAACGTCGCAGTTGCGACACTTTTCTAAGTGTCGGTATTGCGACACTTTTCTATAAACGTTGGTATAGCGACGGTTTCGAGTGGGATGGAAAAAATCTGGGGAAATTTCCGAAATTTGGTCAAAAGCGTTAGAACCAAGTGTCAGAATTTCCGCCAAATGTAGTAGTGTATTTCACCACTAGATACATGCTCTTCGCTTTCTTGTAGGCCATATCAAAGTAGGTTCTCATAGAATTTGAGTAGAAACAAACCACCAGATTGATAGACTAGAGAGATTCTTCCAGGTATGTCATTTATAGGAAGTGGAGACCGAGGTGCACTTCATTTTTGGATGCCCTGTCTACTACGAGATCACAGGATGGTTCCATTGCTTGTTAAGAGACTCTCAGACCCTTGCCAAATTTTTTAGGTATCCTGATCAAAGATGTTTGGCCCCATATATGTGGGAGTCTCTTAGGTTCCGAGCACATATTCTTCAGCCTCACATCAGACCAAACCCCACACAGAGGATCGCGACATTTTTTAGGGTACTTCCTTCAGATAGGGGCACCAAGAGACCAATTGATACCAACTTATATCTAGACTATAGATCAGTGAGGATTCGTGGAACCTCACCCCGCTACATGATATTTCAACAACAAATTTGTCTTGTATCCATTCTTTGGAGACAGACTAGGTCCTCGAGACCTCAGCAATGTGTGAACTCCCTCAGGAAATGATCTAGTGGACGGTCTACACTTTCCACTGGCCTTTCATCGAGTCAATAGACTTTGTGGAGTTTCTTCAGTGTTCATTCAGCCTTAGATGTTAGGAGAGATGGGTTTGATCCTCAGACCCATTAGCTCCTAGATCTTCTCCGCCAAGGCATTCCATACATTGTATTTTTATGTTCCTGCATTGTACCTTTTATATTCATGCATATTATTTTTATAGGAGACAATTTGGTTCTCCTGCATTGTATGGACATCATTGTACTCAATAGTCCCTTTGACCTACTTTGTGGTCAATAGTCAGACATAAATATAATTATCTTATTTGTGCCTCCAGCTAGCCTCCCATGAATGAATAGGGTTGGCTCGGGGACAACTTTGGATTTAGTTCTAGATTGTGTGCCCATTCGATCAACCTCCACTTTTTCCTTAAAGTCTAGGGTGGATACCCATATCAAGGTTTCACCTTGAGGCTATGGTTCGTAATTTTCTCTTTCTATATCCTCCATGAAAAAATACCTACCAAATCAACCCACGGATCATCAAACCCAGTAGCCCTATTGACGTTGTTTCTGGTTGATCTAAAAACTGGGGTCTGGAGAGGCTTACACAATAGTCGTGACATCGATATTTTATATCTCAACACTTCCAAAAAATCACAGGGGCTTCACTCAATGAACCTCTTTCATATCATGTGTGTTCATGGCATACTAAACAATACCCTTAATTTGACTACATATTGAAAAATACTTCTAAAAATCACATTATTTAACCCCCTACCAATACGAACCAATACAACTTTCCTATTTAAAAAACACCTACTTTCATTAGATGTTGTAAGTATCTATTTTTTCATTAACATTTTTTATATCTCTTTATATTTTTCATTACCTTTGAGCTCCATTTATAAAAGCCATTTATCTCTATTATATACTCAATATATTATGTCATTTTTTCTTCATTATATATATCTCTCAATATGAATGCACATGATAGAAAATAGTTCTAGAGTACTGCTCTAGAATATTGATTTTTGCTTAGCTATTAACCTCAACTACCTTGCTGAAAATATATTTTCGAATTTTGGCTTCTATGATCCATCATAAAATTGTATAGAATTATTTCGGTAATAATCACATTCAAATGAACTTTGTATAGAATTATTTCGGTAATAATCACATTCAAATGAACTGTGTAAAATTGTATAGAATTATTTCGGTAATAATCACATTCAAATGAACTTTGTCGATGCAACCAGTGTGGTTCATCATCAAGACTATTGAAATTTTGGAAAAATTAAATATATTCACAAACATAACAACCATTAGTTTACAGGATGACAAGCCTTTTGTAATGTTAAGTATAAATAACTTTTAGTAATGTACATAATTTATTGTTATTTTATAATTTAATTTAGATTTATTTTAATTTTAGATTTATTAAATTTTGAGAGAGATTAAATATTTTTTTTAATTTTAAAAAAACTTGTAAAAAAATATTTAAAAAAAAATTGTAACTCAAGAAATTTGATTTCTCTCATGGATAAAAACTAATTAAATTATTAATATTTGATAATTACAATTATTAACTATTTTAATTTTATATACTTTAATATACTATGACTCAATTAAAATGTTTTAATTAGTAATTATAATTATAATTTTTATTTTTTATGTAAATTAATTAATAAAAATATTTACATAACATAATTTTACAATATCTTTTAAAAGAAATACAGGGCACTTTTATTAAAATCACAATGTTTGGATTTGGTGCTTCCACAGCAATGAAGTTGTCAACCTCTTACATTCCACATTAATAAAACCAACATAGTGTATTTAGGTCGATATGTCTTTTCTCTTGAATCAATACACTTTCTTTTTTGTCAACCTTTCTTCTCTCCGAATGACAATGTACACACCTTTTTTTAACTTTTATTAAATTTTAATTTTAATTTTAAGATTTTGCTGAATAAGTATTACGGAAATTTAGAATAGTAATACTATTCATTAAGTAAAAGTAAATTATGGCACATTCTGCGAAGTTTCCACTTTAGTCATGGCATGCTTCCTGCCGTCTCGATCGTGTTAGCTGGCAGAACTGAGCACTATTAAGAGCTAATTCCGCTTTTGTTTCCATGTGAGCCACCATTTCCAGTACTATTCAATTAAAGAAACACAATTCCTGACGCTAGAGTGCGTAAGCCACCATTTCCATCTTATCCAAAGAACCCAATGCACAATGTTCGAATCTCTCGATCAAATGTGGCAGCCACCCCCGATCCATAGATCGAATCCGTCTGACGAGATGGATGTTGAGAACATTTGCCCTCGCCATCCCACGATCGCAAGAATTTGTTGGAAATATTGTCATTGATGGAAATGGAGGCAGCAAAGACAGAGACAGACAATGGAGGCAGCAAAGAAGAAAATGAAGGAAGCAAAGGAGACAGACAGAGGCAGAGGCAACGAATATAGAGGCAGAACCGTTATTCCGAGAATCACTACCCAACTGGTAGAAACAGTAAACATAAATTCCGGGAATCATAACCCAAACGACAATGTATGCATATATATAAAACCTTATTCTGAGAATCAAAACCCAAGCCGGAGGATATATATAGATATAGATATATATATATATATATATATATAAATTTGTAATGGAGCGCTTTAATGGACAAAGATCGAAAGGTATCAAAGCCTTATATGGTGGGACCCTTTCCCAATTGCATCAGAAAATTGACAGCGGAACATATACAAACAAAGAATTGCGATTGCGATGAAGCCCAGACCTGATGGGTTTATAAACCATAATTGATATGTGTCGGAACATATATAAACAAAGAATTTCGATTGCGATGAAGCCCGGACCCGATGGGTTTATAAACCGTAATTGATATGTGTCGGAACATATATAAACAAATAAATTGCGATTGCGATGAAGCCCAGATCATATAAAAAAAGGTTCAAAGCATAAATATATATATTTATAAGTGGAGTGCTTTAGGATAAACAAATAACCAAAGTACCATAAGGTGGGACCAAATCGCATCGGAGAAAAACAAAGCAACGAAACATGCAAACAGGAAGTTGCGATTGCGATTGAAGTTCGGACCCGATGGACTTATAAACTATGATTTATACAGGCTTAAGTTCCGCATCAAAGCAAATCTCTCATCGCATCGGAAATTCTAAGCACAGCAAAACAGGTTAATGAAACTTGCGATTGGCAAAGCCGGACGCGATAGTCGTATAAACTCCGTCATATAAAACATGGCCGGGTCCGCACATTAATCGCATCGGAGAAAAACTGTGCAGCGGAACTTGCAACTAAAAGTTGCGATTGCGATCAATCACAATCGAAAACCTGTGGAGGGTATATCGCATCGGAGCAAGGCAGCTTGCAATTGCGATCAATCGCAATCAGAAACCTCTGGAGGAGAAATATATCGCATCAAAAAGCGTGGCAAGTGCGCCCGAAAGGGCATTTGTTAAGTATTAACATTATTCTTTATTGAAGTGGCGGTTTGTTTGTTAAAACTTTATATAAGGATGCCGAGTATTGAAATGTGTCGTGTGGTCTGTGGACCCACGGGCCTCGGCTTAAGGTGGAGGGCGATTATTAATATAATACGATTGCGATGTGTGGAATCGCATTGGGCCATAAAACAAAGGCCGTGGTGTATGTATGTTCCGCTTGCGGAACTCACCACATCAACAATACACTTGCTATGTAAAGGGTTCGAATTTGCCCAAATTTAAAGTCAGCAGTTGCTTATATATATATAAAAGGCACTGTTATATATATAAAAGGCGATGTTACAGAGTCGCATGATTTAAAAAGTACAGTTACATAAATACAGGAGTTACGCAGCAGCCATAAACAGAAAGGAATACAGAGGAGAGAAAGGGACAAACACAGTCAAAGAAAAGACAAATACGCAGCGATCCAAAAGGCTGTATGAGTGAGCTGGAGCTCTCATTGTAATTAAATGTAATATTTTAATTGATTTATATTGTTGTGATGCATTGGAAAGTCTCCGGAAGAGAACAAATATCCCACTGTAATGTTAAATTGATACCTACAGTTATATTTATTGAATGAGCAGATAAAAGGAATGAGAAGACAGAAGCCAAAGAGTCATGACTGTTCACTCCAAATTCTTTGTGAAATACAAACAGTCATGTGAGGAACTCTATATATAATATCAACTGGATATGCATAAGAGAGGTTAGAGAGAGTAAATATAGAGAAGGCAGAGTATAGAAGTGTGAGGCAGAGAAGATTAAGAAAAGAAGAGCAGAAAGAGAAGCTACAGAACAAAGCTAATATGTAAGGTAAATCAGCAAACATTCAGTTTGATAAATTGAGGAAGTTGGAGCTTCCCTATCAAGTTGCAGCTTGATAGCTGTCAATTGTAGCTAACTGAGGTTGGAGCCTCCTGTAGGTTGGTGCCTACAGAAAATTGAAGGGAGTTGGTGCTTCCTTGCAAGTTGTAGCTTGCAGAATTGAGGTTAGAGCCTCATGTAGGTTGGTGCCTGCAGAAAAACAGTGGTGAGCGGGAGTTGGAGCTTGCCTTTGCATCACAACAATAATAAGATGTGGTTTTCTCCCTTTATGGGTTTCCACTTACATCTGTTGTCTCTATGTGTGTTTCTTATCTGTTGATGTGATTCTTTCAATCTACTTAATTGTTTGCTGCTCTCAACATAAGTATGGTGTCACATTAATTTAATATTGGCTGCAACATTTTAAGAATGTTCACATATTAAGCTGTAAATAAGTTTGGTGAAAATTTTAAAAGGCTTATGTATGTATTAAACTGATTCACCCCCCCCCCCCTCTCAGTTTAATTAAAGATTCAACAATTGGTATCAGAGCCAAGTTCCTTTGTACCAGTTTAACAACTGAAAGGAGATCCTAGGTTCTCAGGATGGCTAGTAAAGAAGGATGTTCTACCAATAAAGCCCCTTTCTTTACAGGTGCAAATTATGCTTTCTGGAAAATTAGAATGAGGACATACATAATGTCTCTAGGAATAGAAGTTTGGGCTGCTGTGGAATATGGATATGCCCCAAAGGCAACTGACTCAGAGAAAGAAACCAAACAAGATTTTGTAGCTAACGCAAAAGCCATGAATGCCATCTTGAATGGATTGTGTGAAGCAGATTTTATCAAAGTAATGCACAAAGACACTGCCAAAGAAATGTGGGATACTCTGGAAAACATCCATGAGGGAGACAAGAAGGTAAAGACTGCCAAACTTCAAGTCTATAGAGCCCAGTTTGAGAACTTAAAAATGAATGATGATGAAGACATTGACAGTTTCTTCCTAAAAGTTGCAAAAATTGTTAACAATATGAAAGCTCTTGGAGAAACCATGCCAGAAAGTATAATTGTGCAAAAGATTCTAAGATCTCTTCCATCCAGGTTTAATCCCAAGGTGTCTGCAATAGAAGAAATAGCTAATTAGGAGACCTTAACCATGAACCAACTACTTGGAAATCTAACAACATATGAGATGAGGCTCCCACAGAAGAAGCCAAGTACAAGGGAGGTAGCCTTTAAAACAGAAAAGAAGAAAGAAGAAGAGGGAGACATATGCTCTTGCTCGGATGAAGAAGAGGCAAAATTTGTCAAGAAATTGGATAGAGGCTCAGGTAAATACAAAGGTAAACTTCCTTTCAAATTATTTAACTGTGGAAGAGTTGGACACTATGCTGCTAAGTGTCCTCACAAGAAAGTAAGGAATCAGGCTCAAGAGTCAGAGAAAAATAAATCAAAGAACTGGCAGAAAGGAAAGAAGTTCAGCAGAAAATCCTTCTATGCTCAACAAGATAATAGTACATCTGAAGATTCAGATGAACCCTCAAGTGAAGAAGGAACCTCTAAATTCTTATTGATGGCCATAGAAGAACTTAAAGGACTCCTGCTAGAAGATGAAGAAGAAGAAGGGGAAGTCGACCTTGAGGGGGAGCTAAGAAGTGCTCTGGAGGAGATTGACAGACTCAAACTAAAGTGCAAAAAACAAAAGGACATTCTTCTCAATTATGTAAGAGAAGAACAAAACTCAAAATTCCTCATGCAGCTGAAAGTAGAGCTTGAAGAAGCCAAGAAGATAGAAGACATGTTACTTTAGCAAATCAAGGATAAAACCCGAGAACAAGAGAAGCTGGAAGAAGAAGTAGTATGTCTTAGGAAGAAACTAGAAAATTCTCAAAGGAAAGTGGTTATAAACTCTTCTCAAATAACAAGCTCTAGTAAGTTGAATGAAATTCTGGTTGCTCAAAGATCCCCTATGATAAAAACTGGAATAAGCTATGAAGGAGAATCAAGTAAAAGCAAAGAAAAGGTTGACAGAGAGATTATTTTTGTAAAAGAAAAGAAGAATGATGAAGCAGCTCAAACAATTCCTACAAAAGAAGAAACCTATAATGAGGAAGACAGAGATCAGAAGAAACCACTAGTAGTTAAAAATATAATAAATACTAAGACAACAAAGAAAGGGAGATATGCCTCTGAATATGTCAAATTTGGAAGCCATCAAAGGAGATTATTCCCTCCTATGAAGAATGCCACCTGTTATGTCTGCCACAAGCTGGGACACATTGCTGCATATTTCCATGCAAGGAGGAGTAATTCAAACCAGCAAAAGATGCAAACATTGAAGAGACTACCTCAAGCAAACAAATGGAAAAGGAAACCTTACACCAGGTATGCAAATAGTTTCTATGGTTACTGTTTTTATTTTAAGGAATTTGGCCATAAAATCATTAAGTGTAGAAAGTATGGACAAAGATTGATGTTCAACACCTCAAGGAGGTTTATGAATCAAAGAAATTTTGTTCATACTCACAATTCTGCAAAAACTATGATCAAATGATGTATATGCAATCAACTTGGACATATGCCTTCCAAATGCCCTCTGAAGGGATGTGATTCATCATCTCACAAAAGATACCAAACAAAAGGATGCCTCCAGTGGAAAAAGAAGGAGAATAAGTGTGACCTGGCTCTAACTGCTCAAGATCTGAAAAGCCAATGGTATTTGGACAATGGTTGCTCTAAACACATGACTGGAGATAAAAGCAAGTTTATAACTCTTGATGAAAAGAAATCTGGCAATGATAAATCAGGGAAGATCGAGGGAAAAGGCTCAGTCAGCATAGATAATGGCAGAGGGAAGGCCCAAGATGTACTATTTATAGATGGGCTGAAATCAAATTTACTAAGTGTCAGTCAGATGTGTGACAAAGGCTGTGAAGTTCTTTTTAGAGCACAAGATTGTGAAGTCAGATCAAGCACCACAAGTAAGACTCTGCTCAAAGGAGTTCAAACAGAGAGTAATGTTTACATTGTGAAAGAGGAAGATGAAGCATGTCATCTTAGAAAACTAGAAGAGTCATGGTTATGGCATAAAAGGTTGGGACATCTCAGCTTCGATCACATCCTCAGACTAAGCAAGAAGAAAGCTGTCAGAGACATACCAGAAATAAATAGGCCTTCTAATACCATATGCAAATCATGTCAATTAGGCAAACAGACTCGCACATCCTTCAAGGCCAAAGATGAGTTATCAACAAGAAGACCTCTACAACTTGTGCACATGGATCTGTGCGGACCTGCAAGAACTAAAACTCCAAGTGGAGAATACTACTTCATGCTGATAATAGATGACTTCTCCAAAATGACATGGGTTGCATTTCTCAAGAATAAATCAGAAGCTTTGGAAAAATTTAAGATCTTCAAAGCATTAGCATAAAATCAAACAGGATGCAAGTTGAAATGCATCAGATCAGACAGAGGAGGTGAATTCATAGATTATGACTTTGCTGACCTATGAAATGAACATGGGATAAAGCAACAATTTACTATTGTAGGAACACCTCGGCAAAATGGAGTAGCAGAGAGACAAAACAGGTATGTACTTCAAATAGCCAGATCCATGATGCATGAAAGTAATATTGCTCAAACCTTCTGGGCAAAAGCAGTACACACAGCGGTGCATATCCTTAATAAAGCTCACTTAACGCCAAGCAGTGACAAGACTCCCTATGAACTATGGCATGGGAAACCAGCTTCAATCAAACATTTTAGAATCTTTGGAAGCAAGTGTTACATAAAGAATAATGATGAAAATCTTTGGAAATTTGATGCAAGAGCAGATGAAGGGATATTTCTAGGATATGCATCCAAAATTAAAGGGTACAGGTGCTACAACAAGACTCTTCGAAAAATAGTAGAAAGCATTGACGTGAGATTTGATGAAGAACTTCCAAACAATACAAGAGATACAGACTGCTGCAGTCCATCAGACAACCATGAAGAAGAAAACCAAGATGATGAGGAAACAAGCAAGACAACAGAAGATATAGAGCTGAGTTCTAAAGATCCCTCAAGATATACTCAGAAGAACCATCCTGAAGATCAGATCATTGGAGACAAGAGAGTAGGGGTCCAAACAAGAAGGCAGCTAACAGAACAAACTGAAGAGGTATAAATAGCCATGTTGTCACAAATAGAGCCAAAGAAATTTGAAGAAGCCAGCAAGGACATGTCTTGGGTGAATGCTATGAATGAAGAATTGGACCAAATTGAGAAAAACAATACCTGGGAATTAGTTCCTAGACCCACTGAGAAAAATGTCATAGGCTCAAAATGGGTATTCAAAAATAAAATGAATGAGCAAGGACAAGTAATCAAGAATAAAGCCAGACTGGTCTGCAAAGGATATTCACAAATCGAAGGACTTGATTACGATGAAACATTTGCCCCTGTAGCCAGAATGGAAGCCATCAGAATGTTTCTGGCCTTTGCTTGCTACCAAAACTTCAAAGTATATCAAATGGATGTGAAATCTGCATTTCTGAATGGAGATCTAGAAGAAGAAGTCTACATGGAACAACCAGAAGGTTTCTCTTTAACAAACAAAGAAGACTATGTGTGCAGACTGAAGAAGGCTCTATATGGACTGAAACAGGCTCCTCGTGCTTGGTACTCAAGACTGGATAAATATTTTCAAAAACAAGGCTTTAAGAGAGGTGGAGTAGACAACAATCTGTACATAAAATCCCATGAAAATGAACTCTTGATTGTTGTAGTATATGTTGATGACATTATGTTTGGAAGCAACAGAGAAGAACTAGCAAAAGGGTTTGTTGATGAGATGAAAACAGAGTTTGAGATGTCTATGATTGGAGAGCTCAGTTTCTACTTAGGACTTCAAATTCAGCAAAAGAACACAGGTACATTCATCTCACAGGAAAAATACTTAAAAGAAATGTTGAAAAGTTCAAAATGGAGGAATGAAAACCTATGTCAACTCCCATGATCACGGGATGCAAGCTATGTGCTGATGATGGGTCTGCAGATATAGATAAAAAACTCTACAGATCCATGATAGGAAGCCTGTTGTATTTGACAGCATCAAGACCAGACATCATGCTAGCAGTAGGACTAGTGGCTAGATATCAAGCAGCACCTAAACAAAATCGCCTTCTTGCAGTCAAAAGAATATTTAGATACCTAAAAGGAACAACACAGTATGGACTTTGGTATCTGTTATCCATGTCAGCCCCCATCAAAAGTTTCGGCCATTAGCCCCTCCATTCAAGTTTTTGGCTTGCGGTCCCGTTTAAATCTGTTTAAAACCTCTGTCGCAGCCTAAGACCTTCATATCTTATCCGTCGTTGCCATCCCCGCCCACGAGATACCTTGGAAAAAGGACTTAAACCTGCGCCTAAAATTATATCGGGCCTAGCCCCTTCGGTCTTAGCCCCAACACCTATTCCTTCCACACGACCTGGCCCCGAGACCAAACTCCAAATCCGAAGGCGCTTGCCGTATACGGCTATCGGGCGTGTTCTCAGCCACACGATCAATCATAGATCGACAGCCCGCAACCTGCCCCTGTCTGGTGGTCCCCGCCGCGCCTTACCCCTAAAACCGGCCTGTTTTCCCCGCACCACTTTTCAAAGGCTGGCGGTTTTCCGCAAATCGTAGCGATTCCACACGCTGCGTGACAAGTGTCCCGGTGTACGATCCCAATACCGCCCTATTTCGCGCATTATCTCCCGGACAAAGACGTGCAGCGAAATTCATATAAACCGTTCGATCTGTAAACCTTCATCCAATGGCGGTCGCTTTCCAGAGCTGCACGGAAGTTAGCCCAGGTTGAATGACGCCCTGGCCCACCATCGCATCACCGCCCGGCGCAATATTAACCGTTGATTCCGTTTTCGATCGTATGGCGCAAAATTGTTCACACACCCCGTTGGTTGACCGAGCCCACCTCCACGTCTTCCCTCCCGCTTGGATTTTCGTACGCCCACGTGTCATCTGTGTTACCCTCCACCATTCATATATCCCGTTTACGCGTCATACTCCCGTGTTCATGTCATACACCTCCGCCTCATTCATCCATCGTAATTCCACTGTATTTTTCATTTTGCCACCCTCCAAGTATGTGCATTTCCTACCACCTCGCGTCATTTCATCATTCCGCCTGGACTCCACCACCATGTCTATGGATCCCGTCATGCCATTATCCTTGGTCCGATTTTCTTTGACATGTTTGTGATTTTTGCAGGTCTGCAGCAATGAAGAAATGGTTATTACTCAAGGCCACCACTTCAGAAGCCGAGGTTGCTCCGAAGGACGATTTTTTCAGAAATAAATACATGAGGAAAGATCTGGAAAGCCGTCACGACACAGCTCTCATTAAAACAGTTGGATTCGAAATCTATCAAACCCTCCAGAGCCTTTTAAAATAAATATTTTGCAGATAGGGATATTAATGGAGCAACAACAAAATATCAGGGTATGATCGAGAAATTCAGCCTCCGGCATTTAAGATCTTAGATGTGAATTCAAAAGATGGAAGGCAAAGAGTACAAGTGCACAAAAATCATATCCTCCAAGTTTAACTCCAATATATTTTTCTCTCAGGAGGGTACAGAATGTTACATATTTTATTCTTCATGTCTTATCCCTGGAGAAATTGGCACCTACAACATTTACTTCATGAAGACGGCCTCAGAGTACCTATAGCACAGCATATTAATTAAGCAACATAGGCGCGAATGTTTCCGCCATTTTTTTCAAATTAAACAATTAATTGCTTTCACCTACTTCTTCTATTAGGTTTGTCTCCTTCTTCCTCTATAAAAACCTAGAAAAAAGACATTGTAAGGGTTCCAGATTTTTATCAGAAAATTGTGTAGTGAAAGGCATTTTTGTATACATTTTGTAAGGTTTCTGTGTCAAGGCTTAGAGCCCGTAGGGTCTCAGTGAGGACGAGTTCTATCTGTAATGAGGATTCTGGTCTTTGGTATTTCACAGTATGTAACTTTCTCTTATGTGTCTAATATAATATTCCATTTCATCCATTTTCTTGTATCATGTTTTGGAATGCGAGTGGCTCACTGGTTGGGTAAGGATTCATCCTATTTGATGCCCATACTTAAATCAGTCAAGCGCTTTAAATATGCTCAGGCATGATATACTGTTTCATATTCACTTCATCCATCTTTCTGCTATATTAGTTGCTTTGAGAAGGTGCTTTTAAAACGCCATTGTCATGTATGGATTCTTAGAATGATAAGCCCATATATGGTTATGTTGTGTATCTGGGTATCAGACCAAAGTTGACTAATATCTTCTTATATTTCTTTCACCGCATACACCTTCTGATATTTTATTTCTGTGGCATATTATTTGAATCAGCCCTCTTTACAGTAAATTGTCTCTTAACTGTCTGATGCTTTTGTGTCGGAGCTTTACATCTTGTCTCTGCAACATTACTTTTCCCTGGCAGTTTTTGTAAGTTCTGGTCCCATCTGAACCAATATTTCCTTTATATAGATGATAGCAAGTGAGATGAAGTTGACAACTTCACTTATTACATTATACACTCCTTGCTATGCTAAGATGCCCTAGGCACTGGTCTATGGAAACTCTAGACTGTCTCTAGGGAAGAAAATTTATGTCGACAACATCTTTCTGGCGCCGTTGCCGGGGACGAATTTAAGAATATCAGTTTCCCTGGGCCTCGAAAAATCATATTCACTCTCTAATCAGGTGAGCACAGAGAGTTGAAGAGTTGTAGATCTCTCACCTTGGCGACTCCACTGTTGTTTATTTGATAAATCTATTTGTAGTCCTGGCTCCTCGTAAGCCACATCTGAGATCAGACACATCACAATCGAAGATACCCTCTGTGTCTGACCCAGAGAAGATTATACATAGAAGAGGTTGGAAAGAAAAGAAATCAGCCCGTGCTGAAATCCCTGAGTTTTCCACAGAAGATTATCTATCCTCTTCTTCTTAAGAAATTCCAGTAGAAAATCCCGACTCCACTGAGGAAAATCCTGAATATTACTAAGATAGCCCACCCAGGGGAAGTGCTAGAACCAAAGAGAACTTTTGTCCTACCCCTGAGGCCGAAGAAGTTAAATCGGTCACCGAAGTAGCTGCTGTCAACCGTGAATTGTTCCCATCTACACCTCAGGCTGTTGTACAATATATTCCCATCATTATTCATACCCCACCTCCTCCTCTTCCTCCATTTGTACATCAGATTGTTGCACAACCCCCGCCTCCTCCAATGGCAAATGTTCCTGCCTTCTTGCTGAATAAATATGCTCCCCTGGCATTAGCTCAAGTGCTAAATGATATGCCACAGGATTATTTGAAGATATTGCCCAGATTCACTGGAGAAAATGAAATTGATGCTCAGAAACATCTTGAGGCTTTCTGCTCTTTTGCAGAGAAATTTAATGTTGAACATCTAGACGTAGTCTTAAGACTATTTGTGCAATCTTTGGACGGCGAAGCCAGAAAATGGTTTAAGACATTAGGAAACCGTTCCATAACCACTTGGGATGATATGGAAAATACTTTTCTCAAAAAATGGGGAGAAAAGAAAGATCATGGACAGTGTCTTACTGAGTTCAATACACTCAAGAAGAAACATAATGAAGGGGTGTTATAATTTATCAAGAGATTTAATAAGTTATATCTAAACCTCCCTGCAGATATGAAGCCACATCAGAATGCTGCCAAAGTTGCTTTTATAGCAGCCTTTGACACAGATTTTGGTTTCTCTCTCAGGGAAAGAAAACCTGCCACCCTAGATGATGCTCTGTCAGACGCTCTTGAGCTGGAAGCAAACTTTGCCTCCACTGGAAAATCAAAAGGAAAGGCTGAACAAGATACTAGAATAAGGGTTAAAGAGGAAGTATTTACTTCTAATCAGGATAAGGATTCAGATAAAATTGAAGAAATGAGAAAAATGATTGAGAATATTTCTAATAAACTGGTCAAGCTTGAATTGGAGACCAAGAACTCAGCTTCCAAAAACTTCCAGAACGCTCCAAACAGGGGTTACAATCCTCAGTATAGAAAGCCACCCTTGTAAATATTGCCAAGGGAAGCCAAGGAGCTACAGGACCAAGTACCACATCCATTGTACCTGGAAGGCCCAGCAGATGACTCCACTGAAGATGTTGCCTATGAACTGCAAGATGAAAATCTTGCCTTCTCAAACAGTGAGGAAATAGAATGCCCATTGCAAGAAGAAGAAGAAGAGATCAGAGACACTGAAGATGCAGAAATTGATCACTATTGCAAACAGTTTAATGATTTCATGCAAGCAAATTTTAATAGGAGATATGATCTCAGATCCTCTAGAAAGAGAACTCGGACTCAAGATCATGAAGAAGAGCCTCCCCAGAAGGAAGCTCCTACTCAAAAGGAGTCAACAATGAAGAAAGTTACAGATAAAGGTAAGAGTCCTCTAAACAAACCTCTGCAGTCTAATGATCAAACTCCTTCTTCCTCAAAAGTAGCTACTCCTCCTAATGCTGAGTCTGTATCAAAAGAAGTTAAACCTTCAGCTGAAAATAAAGAGTCAAAATAAGTTATAATAGAAAAGTCCCCTCCTGCTTTCAATTTGCAAAAAGAACTTGAGAAAGTCAAAATCCCAGTCCCTTTGACTGAACTATTGAAACAACCTGCATATCAATCTCAAGTTACTTCTTTATTACTTCCTCCTGAAGCACCAATAATCCCAGACAGTCTTAATCTTAAAGAAGAAAGACCCATGGTAGTTTTTGGTCCACATGTCGAGGAGATAGACCCCTCTACTCCTCCTTTCTATGTGTCTCTAGTTATTCATGACCTGCTGTTACACAATTGTATGTTAGATTCTGGGGCTTCCCATAATCTTATGCCTCTGTCAGTCATGGAACAACTAGGACTACGAATCACACGTCCATATAAAGACGTTTATTCATTTGATTCCAAAAGAGTTAAATGCCTGGGGATCATTAAAGATTTAGTGGTCAATCTAGCCCAAATTCCAGCAAAGAGTGTGGTAATGGACATTGTGGTGGCTGACATCCCAGCTCGCTTTGGCATGTTGTTGTCAAGGTCCCGGGGAACAAAAATTTGTGGGTCAATAAAGATGGATTTAACCTACGCCATGTTGAAAATGCAACAAGATGATGGAGCTTAGTGAAAAGAAGTCGCCTTCACTAAGTGGGCCCGCAGGCTATTTTTGGCGCAAAGTCTATTTTTAGACATATGGATCATGGTCTATGAGTTGCAGGATGCTATTTATGGATGATTGGTCAAGTTGGTAAAAATAGATGGACCTCTATTTTTAGATATTGGGCGAAGTCTATTTTTAGACTGCCAGTCTAAAAATAGATCAGTCAAATATTATTATCCCTTAATAATATTTGGACTATAAACATTATCTTATCCTCTTGGAGCACTTCAGTTTGATGCTTGGATGTGGCACATGCAGCTGACAGAAGGAAATACGCTTTTCCTATGGGTTAGTTGAGCTATTGCATGGTTGACTTCAGTTAGAACTCATGTGGCAGAGTTGGTGGAGTTGTGTTCGGTTTAACTTAGTTGAACTAGTTGTATTTAGTCTAACTGATAAATACACTAGTGATGAGTGGTGTGAATTAATTATTAACTAATTCACTAATTTTTAACTCATAAATCAACTAAAGAACACATCAGTTAACTGCAATGCATGGACAGTTCAGTGGAGACTAGTGTTAGAGGTGGGTGAAAGGGTGAGTCTACTATCAGTTGTGACTATAGCTGTGCATGAGATTTGTACACACATTGATTGAGATTGCCAATGAGGATTGTGTAGTACAAGCCAGTGGGATTTGAACTTGGATCTCATCATTATTAATCTTGGATTGCGCAGTAGAGGCAGGAAGACTTGTGGAGGATATTTGAACCTGTGACTTGTTCATCTTCCGTGCTAGTTTGTGTGTAGCATGTGAGATAGTGCTGAGAGCTGTGAGAGATTTTTGCTATGTATTTTTACATGTTCTCTATCATTATAATATACAGATAGTTGGGGGTTTTCAGATGTATGCTTTCGCCATTACATATTTTGTTATATGTGTGCTTGACTATGTTTTAATGTGCGCATGCGACTGCTTCTATTTCCGCATATTGATGATCAATTGTAGAAGAGGTTATGTATTATGCATGAAGCTTAAATAGTGTGTAATCAGGATAATCTCGGTGAATAATTCAACAAATTATTCAAATTTCTACATGGTATCGGAGCGAAATTGATCATCGGATCTATTACAGTGATTACAATTATTTCGGTAGACAGAGTCTGTAACGGGCCAGGTAGCCTTTGGATCCATCCTTTCTTTGAAAGGTGATACATCCAGTAAATTCCCCTACAGTCGATCTCTGTGCTAGAAATAATTTGTTCTCACAGATCCAGAAGCAGTTGAGTTTTGAGCTTGAAATTCGAGTTTGCAGCAGAATTTGGAATTCGAAATTTGCAGCAGTTTTCTTGGTGCTAGAGTTGAAATGTCTTTCAACGGATTGCGATTGGAATATGCCCTTGAGGGCAGTTCAAATTATGTTGCATGGAAGGACTGGATGGAGGCGGTATTAGATGATAACGGGTTGAAGGAGTTCATAGAAGCTGAGATCCCAAAGCCTACTGATGCTGCTCAAGTTGAGGCTTGGCAAAAGAAGATGGCAAAATGTCGAAGGATTCTGTTGGAGGGCGTGAAGGATCACATTGTATCCAACATGCATGGAAAAGCTTCTCCATACTTGATGTGGAAAGCATTGACAGATTTATTCCAAAGCAAGAGCGACCAGAGGAAGTTGGCGCTCAAGGATAAACTCAGACACATAAAGATGGAGAAAGGCGATAGTATGCCCAAGTACCTCACGAAGTTCATCCAATGCAGGGATGAGCTGGGAAGTGTGGGGGTGATTGTAGATGATGAGGAATTGGTGAGCTTGGCTCTCCTTGGTCTTCCGAAGAGTTGGCACTCCTATCAGGACTCTGTCAATGGTCGGGAGAAATTGCCAGGATGGGAGCGACTTTGGTCGGATCTTGTGCAAGAGGAGATAAGGCGGAGTACCAGGGACGGATCATCATCAAAGAACTCTGATGAAGAGAATTGCACTTTGGCTGCCAAGGAAAAGAAGGGGAAGAGCAAGAAAGCTTCTCCATTCGGTGCGAGCAAGAAGCGGAGTGGGACCCGAGGTGGGGAATGACACAACTGTCCAACACGGACATTATGCCACAAATTGTCGCGGAAAAGAAGAAAATTAAGCGAGTACAACTTTGGATACTGCATTGGAGAGACGCTAGCCTCGCATTTTGTTGCAGATTTTCGTGATGCGTATACGTTCAGTGTGATGGGATCAGTCTGGTTCTTGGATAGTGGTGCGTCTTTTCACATGACAGGAGTTCGAGATTTGTTTTCTGATCTGGATGAGAAAGATCTTGGAGTGCACATTGAGATGGGCGATGATGGTAGATACAGTGCGACCGGTATCGGTACCATTTCCTTTAAGAGGGAGTCTGGTAAACCCTTCGTATTGAAGGATGTGATGCATGTTCCAGGATTGAAGAAGAATCTGATCTCTGTGGCGATGTTAGAAGACAAGGGGTATGATGTTGTCTTCAGCGAAGGAAAAGCTTTCCTGCGCAGTAAGACAACTGGAGAAACCCGGAAGATAGGGGTTCGAGTCAAGAACCTTTATCAGTTGCAAGTAGATGGCTGCGCAACAATGGCATGCAAGGCGGAAGGAGTGGTGAGCTGGGATGATGGCGAGCTGTGGCACCGGAGATTGGGCCACCTTCACCATGGAGCTTTGAAGATACTGCAGCAGATTTCTATTGGGCTTCCTAAGGGCACTCTTGCGCAGTCAGATCAGTGCAAGGGATGTACCTTGGGAAAATTTGTGAAAGCCACCTTTCATGAGAAGGATAGTCGCGCCACGACGATCCTTGAGAGAATTCACACAGACGTGTGTGGACCTTTCTCAGTAGCTTCGACAGCAAAGCACAGGTACTATGTGATCTTTGTTGATGATTATTCTCGGAAGTGCTGGATCTTCTTCATGCAGAAGAAGAGCGAGACATACTCAAAGTTCTGTGAGTTCAAGGCGCTGGTTGAGAAGGAATCGGGGAAGCATGTGAAGGCTCTTAGGAGCGACAATGGTGGTGAATTCATCTCTGCCGAATTCAAGGACTTTTGCAGCGCAGAAGGAATTCGGAGAGAGCTCATAGCACCCCATAACCCACAGCAGAACGGGGTTGCTGAGCGGAAGAACAGAACGATCGTGGGTGCTGCACGAGCGATGTTGCATGATCAGGGCCTACCCCTTCACTTGTGGGTGGAGGCATGCAATACTGCAGTATATGTGCAGAACCGTTGTCCTCACAAGATACTTGGCATGAGTACACCAGAGGAGGCGTTTTCTGGCAAGAGGCCTGATATTTCCCATTTGAGGATTTTTGGTTCACTTGTCTACATGCATGTGACGAAGGATGCCAGGAAGAAGCTGGAGCCGACCGCAGAGGTTGGGATATTTGTGGGGTACACTGATACGCCCCACAACTATCATGTGTATTTTCCAGACAGTCGCAAGACTGTTGTGCGACGGGATATCAAATTTCAGGAGGAGAAAGCCATGAAGTGTTCACTTGAGAGGGAGCCACACTTGCATGCAGATGAGGAGCTATTAGTTCCTAAGGATGAGCTTCAGGATGTGGATCAGCCACAATATGAGGTTCATGGAGTGGAAGAGACCACTCATGCAGCGCCAACCATCAGAGGGCGGAAGCGCACTACAGAAGCTGAGCGACTGGCTCAAGATGCAGAGAAGATTGTAGGACCACCTACAACACAGCGCAGACAGAGACAGTCACCGGATCGGTACACTGGATACATGGCTCTTGTGAGCAAATGTATCATGACAGAGCCATCCTCTTTCGAGGAAGCTGTGGAGGACCCCGCATGGGTAGATGCCATGGTGGAAGAGTATGATTCGATTGTCAGAAACAGTGCATGGGAGATTGTCCCAAGGGCGGAAGGGAAATCAGTGGTGGGTTCGAGATGGATCTACAAAGTGAAGCAGGCAGCTGACGGGAGTGTGGAGAAGTACAAGGCAAGATTTGTTGCCCGAGGCTTCTCACAGATAGAGGGGATCGATTATGAGGAGACCTTTGCACCTATCGCAAGGTATTCTTCCATACGGACGATCCTAGCTCTCTCAGCGCAGATGGGGTGGCACATCCATCAGATGGATGTGAAGACTGCGTTCCTCAACGGAGTCATTGAGGAGGAGGTGTACATAGAGCAGCCCGAAGGTTTCGAGATCTTTAGCAGTGAGTCGCATGTGTGCAGACTCAAGAGAGCACTGTATGGGTTGAAACAAGCACCTCGTGCTTGGTACACACGGATAGACAGTTACTTCACCGGACTTGGATTCTCCAAGAGTGAGGCAGATCCTAACCTATACCATATTGTGGTGGAGGGGAAGTTGCTGATCGTTGTACTGTATGTAGATGATCTGATTTTGACGGGTGATGAGCTGTTGATACTTTCATGCAAGGAGGATCTTGCTAGAGAGTTTGAGATGAAGGACTTGGGCCTCCTTCATTATTTCCTGGGATTGGAAATTTGGCAGCGCAGTGATGGAATGTTTGTTTCTCAGGGTAAGTATGCCCGAGAAATATTGGAGAAGTTCAACATGCATGGCTGCAAGCCTGTTGATACTCCTCTTCTTGGAGGTTGGAGGAAGGAGGATGCTACTTCAGCGGAGGTAGTGGATGCCACTGTCTATCGACAGTTGGTGGGGTCGCTTATGTATCTGGTCAATACACGACCCGATATATGCTATGCTGTTAACCGGCTTTCACAAGCTATGGTTAAGCCTACCAAGCTCTTCTGGAAGGCAGGCAAGCATGTATTGCGTTATCTTAGTGGCACATCGGGATATGGTCTATGGTACAGACAGGAGGATGAGTGAAACTATGTGGCCTTCACGGATGCGGGTGGGCGGGGAGCCCAACGGACGGAAGAGCATGCGGGAGGATCTTCGGTATCGGGTCGGCATACTTGATTCTTGGTACAACGAGACGAGAGATCCCATGGCATAGGTTCTTGATCGGAAATTTCGAGTATATGGTCATGGCAGCTAGCTTGGGCGCATGCGAGGCTATTTGGATGAGAAGATCTCGTCGAGATTTGTTCGAGTGCACTTGGAGCCTACGCTGATTTGTGCTTGATCTGACCGAGCTGCATCAAGCTCTCGGTTAATCCAGTTTTTCATGATAGGTCCAAACACATCGACATCAGGTACCATCATATCAGAGACTGTGTTCAGCGGGGGATCATGTTGTTGTCCTACATTCCGACGGAGGATCAGGATGCTGACATTCTGACGAAGGCGCTCACCGGGAGCAAATTCGAGTTTCACAGAGGCAGGATAGGGGTTGCAGATAATCCATATCTTGCTGAGAGGGAGTGTTGAAAATGCAGCAAGATGATGGAGCTTAGTGAAATGAAGTCGCCTTCACTAAGTGGGCCCGCACGCTATTTTTGGCGCAAAGTCTATTTTTAGACTATGTCTATTTTTAGACATATGGAGCATGGTCTAGGAGTTGCAGTATGCTATTCTTGGATGATTGGTCGAGTTGGTAAAAATAGATGGACCTATATTTTTAGACATACAGGTCGAAGTCTATTTTTAGACTGCCTGTCTAAAAATAGGTCAGTCAAATATTATTAGCCCTTAATAATATTTAGACTATAAACATTATCTTATCCTCTTGGAGCACTTTAGTTTGATGCTTGGATGTGGCACATGCAGCTGACAGAAGGAAATACGCTTTTCCTAAGGGTTAGTTGAGCTATTGCATGGTTTACTTCAGTTAGAACTCATGTGGCGGAGTTTGGTGGAGTTGATGAGACAGTTGGTGGAGTTGTGTTCGGTTTAACTTAGTTGAACTAGTTGTATTTAGTCTAACTGGAAAATACACTAGTGATGAGTGGTGTGAATTAATTATTAACTCATAAATCAACTAAAGAACACATCAGTTAACTGCAATGCATGGACAGTTCAGTGGAGACCAGTGTTAGAGGTGGGTGAAAGGGTGAGTCTACTATCAGTTGTGACTATAGATGTGCATGAGATTTGCACACAAATTGATTGAGATTTCCAATGAGGATTGTGCAGTACAAGCCAGTGGGATTTAAACTTGGATCTCATCATTATTCATCTTGGATTGCGCAGTAGAGGCAGGCAGACTTGTGGAGGAGATTTGAACCTGTGACTTGTTCATCTTCCGTGCTAGTTTGTGTGTAGCATGTGAGATAGTGCTGAGAGATGTGAGAGCTTTGTGTATGTATTGTTACATGTTCTCTATCATTATAATATACAGATAGTTGGGGGTTTTCAGCTATATTATTTCCCCATTACATACTGTGTTATATGTGTGCTTGACTATGTTTTAATGTGCGCATGCGACTGCTTCTATTTCCGCATATTGATGATCAATTGTAGAAGAGGTTATGTATTATGCATGAAGCTTAAATAGTGTGTAATCAAGATAATCTCTGTGAATAATTCATCTATTATTCAAATTTCTACACGCCACTATCCCTGTTTTTGGTGGCCAGGAGAGGAGGTTATACAGAGAAACTAGATTTGTCAAAATGGTGACTAAGGCTGACAGCTCAGAGAATTCACCAGTCTACAGAAAAGAAGGAGATTTCTCATGTTTGATGTTAGAAGGATCAAAATTATTCTCGTGAACCTTCCTTCTGTCAAATCAAGTCTGAGCAACCTTTAGAAGACCGTGAAGCAGAAGTATGGACTCTACATTTTGATGGAGCCAATTCAAGGGAAGGAAACGGGGCTGGAGTATTATTAATCTCTCCTACAGGAAAATGGGTGCCACTGTCTTTTAAATTGGAATATGAAGCTACTAATAATGTGGCTGAATATGAATCACTGTTGCTAGGATTGCAGACAGCCAAGAGCATGGGTATACAGAGTTTAAGAGTTCTGGGAGACTCTGAGCTGGTGGTCAGACAGATTAGAAATCAGTGTGAAACCAAGCATCCTCGATTGAGGGCATATAGAAATGAAGTGTGGGACATGGTGGAGAACTTCTTCTCAGCATTCAATATCCATTTCATGCCCCAGGAGCATAATAGAATGGCAGATTCTCTTGCTGTAGCTGCTAGTACATTTCGTCCTCCTTAGAACCCTCTCTTGAGGTATGAAATCGAGGTATGTTATAGACCATCAATCCCGGATAATATCAAGCACTGGCAGGTATTTGAAGATGATGAACAGATGAAGATATTCCTGGAAACAGTGGGGGAATTCTCTAATATGGAGATTGATGATTGTGAAGAAGATGAGGCTGAAGATATTTCAGAAAATAAGTGGGAAGAGAAAGTGGCAGGAAGTAAAGTGTTGCAGCTGAAAGGAAATGTTATCCCTAGAGGACTGGTGCCTCTAGAAATATTATTTGATAAGAATGATGTCTCATTGCAACCTAGTAAAGTGATAGAAGAAAATCAGGTAGAAGATCTAAATTTGGGCACTGTTGCCGAGCCCAAAATTGTAAAATTATCCAAGAAGATTTCAGAGGAATACAAAAGGAAATACCTGAAATTATTTCAGTCATTCAGGGATGTGTTTGCATGGTCCTATTAGGACCTGAAAACTTTTGATGTCAACATAATGCAGCACAAAATTCCTTTGAGGGAAGATGCAAGACCTTATAAGCAGAAGCTCAGACAGATAAATCCTCTGTTGCTTCCCTCCATTGAAAAAGAAATCAAGAAGTTGCTAAAGGCCAAAATAATTGTACCACTGAGGTACTCAGAATGGGTTGCAAACTTGGTCCCTGTTCGAAAGAAGAATGGAGAAATAAGGCTATGTGTGGATTTCAGGAATTTAAACAGAGCATCTTTAAAAGACAATTATCCACTGCCTAAGATGGACCACATCCTGCAGAAAGTAGTGGGAGCCTCTAGAATGTCAATGATGGATGGTTTCTCTAGTTATAATCAGGTAGTTGTACTTCCAGAGGATCAGAAGAAGAATGCTTTCATTACACCATGGGGAACATTCATGTATGCCAGGATGCCTTTTGGACTAATTAATGCAGGGGCTACCTTTCAGAGGGCGATGGACATTGCTTTCGTGGGTGAGCAGGATAAATTTCTGGTGGTGTACCTTGATGATATTACAGTGTTCTCAAAGAATGATGCTGAACACATTGAACATTTACGAAGAACTTTTGAAAAATGCAGAAGGTATGGCCTTTCTCTTAACCCACAAAAGTCTTTATTTGCATTAGAGGAAGGCAAGATTTTGGGGCATATTGTAACTAAGGAGGGGGTGAGAATAGATCCTAAAAGAGTAGAGGTGATAAATAGCATCCCTTTCCCCAGGAACAAGAAAGAAGTACAGGTATTTTTAGGCCGGATAAATTTTCTGAGAAGGTTTATTCCTAACTATGATGAGATAGTTAGACATATAACATATATGCTAAAGAAGAATAATGGGGTGAAATGGTCACAAGAATCACGGGAGGCCTTCGCTAGAATTAAAGCTGCATTTGCTGAAGCCCCTGTGCTGGCTGGACCTGATTATACTAGACCATTTATGATATTTTCCTTTGCATCACCTCATACAGTAGCTGGAGTGTTATTGCAGAAAAATGAAGATGGATATGAGCAGCCTATTGCCTTTTTTAGTCAGGTGCTTCATGATGCAGAATTGAAATATAACATATTAGAGAAACAGGCATATGCCCTAGTAAAATCCCTCAAAGCATTTCGCATGTACATTTTGCAGTCCCACATTACTTCATTTGACCCTACTGCAGCTGTTAAAGACATTCTTATCCAGGGAGATGGATTGCAAAAATACATATTTTTAGACATATGGATCATGGTCTATGAGTTGCAGGATGCTATTTATGGATGATTGGTCGAGTTGGTAAAAATAGATGGACCTATATTTTTAGACATTGGGCGGAATCTATTTTTAGACTGTCGGGCTAAAAATAGAACAATCAAATATTATTAACCCTTAATAATATTTGGACTCTAAACATTATCTTATCCTCTTGGAGCACTTCAGTTTGATGCTTGGATGTGGCACATGCAGCTGAAAAAAGGAAATACTCTTTTCCTAAGGGTTAATTGAGCTATTGCATGGTTGACTTCAGTTAGAACTCATGTGGCAAAGTTTGGTGGAGTTGATGAGACAGTTGGTGGAGTTGTGTTCGGTTTAACTTAGTTGAACTAGTTGTATTTAGTCTAACTAAAAAATACACTAGTGATGAGTGGTGTGAATTAATTATTAATTAATTCACTAATTATTAACTCATAAATCAACTAAAGAATACATCAGTTAACTGCAATGCATGGACGGTTCAGTGGAGACCAGTGTTAGAGGTGGGTGAAAGGGTGAGTCTACTATCAGTTGTGACTATAGCTGTGCATGAGATTTGCACACACATTGATTGAGATTGCCAATGAGGATTACGCAGTACAAGCCAGTGGGATTCGAACTTGGATCTCATCATTATTCATCTTGGATTGCGCAGTAGAGGCAGGCAGACAGGTGGAAGAGATTTGAACTTGTGACTTGTTCATATCTGAGCTAGTTTGTGTGTAGCATGTGATATAGTGCTGAGAGCTGTGAGGAGCTTTGTGCTATGTATTGTTACATTTTATCTATCATTATAATATACAGATAGTTGGGGGTTTTCAGCTGTAAGATTTCCCCATTACATACTGTGTTATATGTGTGCTTGATTATGTTTTAATGTGCGCATGCGACTGCTTCTATTTTCGCATATTGATGATCAATTGTAGAAGAGGTTATGTATTATGCATGAAGCTTAAATAGTGTGTAATCAGGATAATCTCGGTGAATAATTCAGCTATTATTCAAATTTCTACATGGTATTGGAGCGAAATTGATCATCGGATCTATTACAGTGATTACAATTTATTTCGGTAGACAGAGTCTGTAAGCGGGCCAGGTAGCCTCTGGATCCATCCTTTCTCTGAAAGGTGATATATCCAGTAAATTCCCCTACAGTTGATCTCTGTGCTAGAAATACTTTGTTCTCACAGATCGGAAGCGGTTGAGTTTTGAGCTGGTGGAATTCGAATTTGCAGCAGGATTTGGAATTCGAATTTGCAGAAGTTTTCTTGGTGTCGAAGTCAAAATGTCTTTCAACGGATTGCGGCTGGAGTATGCCCTTGAGGGCAGATCGAATTATGTTGCATGGAAGGACAGAATGGAGGCGGTATTAGATGATAACGGGTTGAAGGAGTTCATAGAAGCTGAGATCCCAAAGCCTACTGATGCTGCTCAAGTTGAGGCTTGGCAAAAGAAGATGGAAAAATGTCGAAGGATTCTGTTGGAGGGCGTGAAGGATCACATTGTATCCAGCATGCATGGAAAAGCTTCTCCATACTTGATGTGGAAAGCATTGACAGATTTATTCCAAAGCAAGAGCGACCAGAGGAATTTGGCGCTCAAGGATAAACTCAGACACATAAAGATGGAGAAAGGCGACAGTATGCCCAAGTATCTCATGAAGTTCATCCAATGCAGGGATGAGCTGGGAAGTGTGGGGGTGACTGTAGATGATGAGGAATTGGTGAGCTTGGCTCTCCTTGGTCTTCCGAAGAGTTGGCATTCCTATCAGGACTCTGTCAATGGTCGGGAGAAATTGCCAGGATGGGAGCGACTTTGGTCGGATCTTGTGCAAGAGGAGATAAGGCGGAGTACCAGGGACGGATCTTCATCAAAGGCATCTGATGAAGAAAATTGCACTTTGGCTACCAAAGCAAAGAAGGGGAAGAGAAAGAAAGCTTCTCATTCCGGTGCGAAAGGCAAGAAGCAGGACATGTCCAAGGTGAAGTGCTTTCACTGTCACCAACACAGACATTATGCCACAAATTGTCCGCAGAAGAAGAAAAATAAGCAAGCTGCTGGATCTGCAGCTGGAGAGGCCTTAGCCTCGCAGTTTGAGCTGGATTTTTCGTTGATCGCATGCTTGGTCTCAAGTGTGATGGGATCAGTATGGTTCTTGGACAGTGGTGCGTCTTTTCACATGACTGGAGATCGAGATTTGTTTTCAGATCTGGATGAGAAAGATCTTGGAGTGCACATCGAGATGGGCGATGATGGTAGATACAGTGTGACCGGTATCGGTACCATTTCCTTTGAGAGGGAGTCTGGTAAACCCTTCGTATTGAAGGAAGTGATGCATGTTCCAGGATTGAAGAATAATCTGATCTCTGTGGCGATGTTAGAAGACAAGGGGTACGATGTTGTCTTCGGCGAAGGAAAGGCTTTCCTGCGCAGTAAGACAACTGGAGAAACCCGAAAGATAGGGGTTCAAGTCAAGAACCTTTATCAGCTGCAAGTAGATGGCTGCGCAGCAATGGCATGCAAGGCGGAAGGAGTGGTGAGCTGGGATGATGGCGAGCTGTGGCATCGGAGATTAGGCCACCTTCACCATGGAGCTTTGAAGATACTGCAGTAGATTTCTACTGGGCTTCCTAAGGGCACTCTTTCACAATCAGATCAGTGCAAGGGGTGTACCTTGGGAAAATTTGTGAAAGCCACCTTTCACGAGAAGGATAGTCGCGCCACGACGATCCTTGAGAGAATTCACACAGACGTGTGTGGACCTTTCTCAGTAGCTTCGACAGCAAAGCACATGTACTATGTGATCTTTGTTGATGATTATTCTCGGAAGTGCTGGATCTTCTTCATGCAGAAGAAGAGCGAGACATACTCAAAGTTCTGTGAGTTCAAGGCACTGGTTGAGAAGGAATCGGGGAAGCATGTGAAGGCTCTTAGGAGCGACAATGGTGGTGAATTCATCTCTGGCGAATTCAAGGACTTTTGCAGCGTAGAAGGGATTCGAAGAGAGCTCATAACACCTCATAACCCACAGCAGAATGGGGTTGCTGAGCGGAAGAACAGAACGATCGTGGGTGCTGCACGAGTGATGTTGCATGATCAGGGCCTACCCATTCACTTGTGGGCGGAGGCATGAAATACTGCAGTATATGTGCAGAACCGTTGTCCTCACAAGATACTTGGCATGAGTACACCCGAGGAGGCGTTTTCTGGTAAGAAGCCTGATATTTCCCATTTGAGGATTTTGGTTCACCTGTTTACATTCATGTGACGAAGGATGCCAGGAAGAAGCTGGAGCCGACTGCAGAGGTTGGGATATTTGTGGGGTACACTGATACGCCCCACAACTATCGTGTGTATTTTCCAGACAGTCGCAAGACTGTTGTGCGACGGAATATCAAATTTCAGGAGGAGAAAGCCATGAAGTGTTCGCTTGAGAGGGAGCCACACTTGCATGTAGAAGAGGAGCTATTAGTTCCTAAGGAGGAGTCTCGGGATGTGGATCAGCCTGAAGATGAGTTCATGGAGTGGAAGAGACCACTCATGCAGCGCCAACCATCAGAGGGCGCAAGCGCACTACAGAAGCTAAGTGATTGGCTCAAGATGTAAAGAAGATTGTAGGACCACCTACAACACAGCGCAGACAGAGACAGTCACCGGATCGGTACACTGGATACATGGCTCTTGTGAGAAAATGTGTCGTGACAGAGCCATCCTCTTTCGAGGAAGCTGTGGAGGACCCCGCATGGGTAGATGCCATGGTGGAAGAGTATGATTCGATTGTCAGAAACGGTGCATGGGAGATTGTCCCAAGACCGGAGGAAATCGGTGGTGGGTTCGAGATGGATCTACAAAGTGAAGCAAGCGGGTGACGGGAGTGTTGGAGAAGTACAAGGCAAGATTTGTTGCAGGAGCTTCTCTTGATGGGGATTGATTATGAGGAAACCTTTGCACCTGTCACAAGGTATTCTTGCATACGGACGATTCTTGCTCTCTCAGCGCAGATGGGGTGGAAAATTCATCATATGGATGTGAAGACTGCGTTCCTCAATGGAGTGATTAAGGAGGAGGTGTACATAGATCAACCCGAAGGTTTCGAGATATTCAGAAGTGAGTCGCATGTGTGCAGGCTCAAGAGAGCGTTGTATGGGTTGAAACTATCACCTCGTGCTTGGTACACATGGATAGACAGTTATTTCACCAGACTGGGATTCTCCAAGAGTGAGGCGGATCCTAACCTATACCAGATTGTGGTGGACGGTAAGTTGTTGATCATTGTACTTTATGTAGATGATTTGATTATGACAGGTGATGAGCTGTTGATACTTTCATGTAAGGAGGATCTTTCTAGAGAGTTTGAGATGAAGGACTTGGGCCTCCTTCATTATTTCCTGGGATTGGAAATTTGGCAGCGCAGTGATGGAATATTTGTTTCTCAGGGTAAGTATGTCTAGGAGATACTAGAGAAGTTCAACATGCATGGCTGCAAACCTATTGATACTCCTCTTCCTGGAGGTTGGAGGAAGGAGGATGATACTTCGGCAGAGGTAGTGGATGCCACTGTTTATTGATAGTTGGTGGGGTCACTTATGTATCGAATTGATACACGACCAGATATATGCTATGTTGTTAACCGGCTTTCACGAAGCTATGGTTAAACTGCCAAGCTCTTAGACGGGCAAGCATGTATTGCGTTATCTTAGAGGCACATCGGGATGTAAACGTAGGTACGGGCAGGAGGATGAGGTGAAGCTATGGCGGCTTCACGGATGCGGTGGGCGGGGAGCCCAACGGACGAAGAGCACATATGGAGGGATCTTCGGTATCGGGTCGACAATAGTTTCTTGGTACAACAGGAAGCAGAGATCCGTGGCACTCAGTTCAGCAGAGGCTGAGTATATGGCAGCAAGCTTGGCTGCATGCGAGGCCATATGGATGAGGAAGATCCTGGTCGAGTTGTTCGGGTCACACTTGGAGCCTACTGTGATTTATTGTGATAACCAGAGTTTCATTAAACAACAGTAGAGGCAGAGGTCGAGCGACAGAAGCAGCGAAGGCAGAGGCAGAGGCAGAGCCATTATTCCGAGAATCACTACCCAGCTGGTAGAAACACTAAACATAAATTTCGGGAATCATAACCCAAGCGGCAATGTATGCATATATATAAAACCTTATTCCGAGAATCAAAACCCAAGCCGGAGGATATATATCTAAAGTTTTAATGGAGCACTTTAATGGACAAAGAGCCAAAGGTATCAAAGCCTTATATGGTGGGACCCTTTCTCAATCGCATCGGAAAATTGACAGCGGAACATATACAAACAAAGAATTGCGATTGCGATGAAGCCCAGACCCGATGGGTTTATAAACCGTAATTGATATGTGTCGGAACATATATAAACAAAGAATTGCGATTGCGTTGAAGCCTGGACCCAATGGGTTTATAAACCGTAAATGATATGTGTCGAAACATATATAAACAAATAAATTGCGATTGCGATGAAGCCCGGATCATATAAACAAAGGTTCAAAGCATAAATACATATATTTATAAGTGGAGCGCTTTATGATAAACAAATAACCAAAGTACCATAAGGTGGGACCAAATCGCATCAGAGAAAAACAAAGCAGCGGAACATGCAAACAGGAAGTTGTGATTGTGATTGAAGTTCGGACCTGATGGACTTATAAACTATGATTTATACAGGCTTAAGTTCCGCGTCAAAGCAAATCTCTCATCGCATCGGAAAATCTAAGCACAGCGGAACAGGTTAATGAAACTTGCGATTGCGATTGGCAAAGCCGGACGCGATAGTCGTATAAACTCCGTCATATAAAACATGGTTGGGTCCGCACATTAATCGCATCGGAGAAAAACTGTGCAGCGGAACTTGCAACTAAAAGTTGCGATTGCGATCAATCGCAATCGGAAACCTGTGGAGGGTATATCACATCGGAGCAAGGCAGCTTGCGATTGCGATCAATCGCAATCGGAAACCTCTGGAGGAGAAATATATCGCATCGGAAAGCGTGGCAAGTTGGCCCGAAAGGGAATTTGTTAAGTATTAACATGATTCTTTATTGAAGTGGCGGTTTGTTTGTTAAAAATTTATATAAGGATGCCGAGTATTGAAATGTGCCGCGTGTTCTGTGGACCCACGGGCCTCGGCTTAAGGTGAAGGGTGATTATTAATATAATACGATTGCGATGTGTGGAATCGCATCGGGCCATAAAACAAAGGCCGTGGTGTATGTATGTTCCGCTTGCGGAACTCACCACATCAACAAGACACTTGTTGTGTAAAGGGTTCGAATTTCCCAGATTTAAAGTTAGCAGTTGCTTATATATATATAAAAGGCACTTTTATATATTTAAAATGCGTTGTTACAGAGTCGCATGATTTAAAAAGTGCAGTTACATAAATACAGGAGTTATGCAGCAGCCATAAACAGAAAGGAATACAGAGGAGAGAAAGGGACAAACACAGTCAAAGAAAAGACAAATACGCAGTGATCCAAAAGGCTGTATGAGTGAGCTGGAGCTCTCATTGTAATTAAATGTAATATTTAATTGATTTATATTGTTGTGATGCATTGGCAAGTCTCCGGAAGAGAACAAATATCCCACTGTAATGTTAAATTGATACCTACAGTTATATTTATTGAATGAGCAGATAAAAGGAATGAGAAGATAGAAGCCAAAGAGTCATGACTGTTCACTCCAAATTATTTGTGAAATAAAAACAGTCATGTGAGGAACTCTATATATAATATCAACTGGATATGCATAAGAAAGGTTAGAGAGAGTAAATATAGAGAAGGCGAAGTATAGAAGTGTGAGGCAGAGAAGATTAAGAAAAGAAGAGCAGAAAGAGAAGCTACAGAACAGAGTTGATATCTGAGGTAAATCAGCAAACATTCAGTTTGATAAATTGAGGAAGTTGGAGCTTCCCTATCAGGACTCTGACTTGATAGGCCCATCGAGTTGTAGCTGAGCGAGGTTGGAGCCTCCTGTGGGTTTGGTGCCTATGAGAAAATTGAAGGGAGTTGGTGCTTCCTTGCAAGTTTTAGCTTGCAAAGTTGAGGTAGGAGCCTCCTGTAGGTTGGTGCCTACAGAAAAATAGTGGTGAGAGGGAGTTGGAGCTTGCCTTTGCATCATAATAATAATAAGATGTGGTTTTCTCCCTTTACGGGTTTCCACTTACATCTGCTGTCTCTATGTGTGTTTCTTATGTGTTGATGTGATTCTTTCAATCTGCTTAATTAGTTGCTACTCTCAATATAAGTATGGTGTCACATTAATTTAATATTGGCTGCAACATTTTAAGATTGTTCACATGTTAAGCTGTAAATAAGTTTGGTGAAAATTTTAAAAGGCTTATGTATGTATTAAACTAATTCACCCCCCCCCCCCCCCTCCTCAGTTTAATTAAAGATTCAACAGAATTCTCTTCTGATGTTACCATGGGGCACCCTCTTGGTTTCATAATTTCACCATGTCTCATTTCTTCTATATATTTGACTTTGATACAAACAATTGTTACCTACCCCTTTAAATGTAAATTTAGTGTTATTTAAGAAGTGAGAATTATGAACATTCATCATTATTTCTCAAGATAAATCATGTCCTCTGGAATAATTTGGAAATTTAAAAAAGATCACATATTTTTAAAAAAGTCATTATTAATTTAATTTTTTTTATATTAAGAAATAATACTCATGAATTATAAAACAATTGTAACATAAATAATATATAACAAAAAAAAACCATGTATTTTTTAATAATAAAGTAGTTGTAACAAAAATAACACATAACCAGAAAAACTATGTATATTTGGATGTATGAAAATTTAGATACATTTTATTAAGTAAAATTTTGAAAGACTAATGGTTATAAACATTTAAAAATAATTTTATTAAATAATTAGTTTAGATCCAGAGTTAAGATTGATTTATGAAATCTAAGTTTATTTGGATGTATGAAAATTTAGGTACATTTTATTAAGTAAAATTTTAAAAGACTAATGGTTATAAACATTTAAAAATAATTTTATTAAATAATTAGTTTAGATCCAGAGTTAAGATTGATTTATGCAATCTGAGTTGCCCCTATAAAGAAACTAAATTCCACCCGAATACTATGGGTCAATACCATGGGCTGTATTTATAGTTTATCACTATTTTATTTTATTATTTTTATTTTTTATTGTATTTTGACCAGTTAAAATCTTCATTACATTATGTCAATCTTTTTATTTAATTTTATTTTATTTTTAATTTTGTGTAATTTGACATAGTCGAAATGTTAAATATGACATCACAACCTTTCTATCATATTTTGTTGGAGAGCATAGTAGCACAAAAATGATATTTAAATATATAAATAGTTATTTTTCTTTTTTTATATTGTTTTTTATCCATGTTATATAAATTAATTGGTTTGTGTGGAGTTTAATTTTATGATATAAATTTTATTATAAATAAAAATTAAACTACATTCCACATGAATACCATGGGTCAATACTATGGGCTATATTTATAATTTATCATTATTTTTTTTTTTTATTGTATTTTGACATCATTACATTATGTCAATCATTTTATTTAATTTACTTTTAGTTTTAATTTTGTGTAATTTGACATAGTCAAAATGTTAAACATGACATTACAACCTTTCTATCATCACCAAAACTTAAATTCAATCTACTTATTAAAAAGAAAAAACATCACCAAAACCTAAATACAATCTAACTTATTAACAAGAAAAAACTAACATGGCCTAAAACATTTCAATCGTCTAACATTTGATCCAATGTCACAAACATGGACACAGTGGCAGCTAGGAGAGTTGTTTTCAAATAGTGACACGTTACGGCGTAAATATGTTGTTGCCCACGAACCAAAGACCATTTTGTGTTATATGTTTAAAGGTTTCTTTTAAAAACAATACCATACGAATACTTTTTGTAAGTATAGGGGGATTCCAGGATATTGATGGACGAGGTAAATAATAATAATAATTGTAAAATATAAAACATATTAACGCAATCAATTAAAATCGCATTATTTAACCCTTTTCAACATGAACACAATACAACTTCCTAATTTAAAAAATTCTTTTTTTCACTAGATATTATAGGCATCTATTTTTTCATTAACATTTTTTATACCCCTTTATATTTTTCATTAATTTTGAGCTCCATTTTTTATACCTGTCAATATAAAAACCCTTTACCTCTAACATATGTTCAATCTATTATGTCATTTTTTTCCCAATATATATTTCCTAATATAAATGAATGTGGTATGATATTGTTCCTCAATAAAAATTTGAAAATAATTAATATTATTTTATATTAATGGAGAAATGGTTACACAAGTTGTAACGTATCTCCTTAGTTTAGGATTAGTTCCTACAATTTAGGAGTTTGTTTGCAACTTCCTAATTCCTAGTGTTGTACTTAATGATGTAATTCCTCATTCATGAATGTAGAGTAAACTCAGAGTGTTCTCTCTGTTTGAGTGCAGTCTCCAGGTGCAGTACTCACCTGTGAGCTGCAACTCCTTCTTTTCAATTCAGTGTCATTTTTATCTTGGTATCAGAGCGCAGAATAGGGACAGCCTTATTTTTTTTAGGATGCATCATTGATTACAGAACTGTAGTGGCGGAAGAGCTTACAGAAGTTTTCGTAGATTCAGGTGGACTGCAGTAACACCTGAAGGATAGGTCTCAGATGACTGATCATCTCTGAGCAGAAGAAAAGGTTGGCGCGGATTTTTTGTGAACAGTCGCGCCATTGGCGCGGTTTTAATGCGAACAGTCGCGCCAAAATTCGCGAGTGGCGCGGAAATACACGCGAAAAGCGCGCCAGAGCTGGTGACTCGCGCGGATTTCGATTTTGGAGCATTTTGGCGCGGGGATTTCGATTTTGGAGCATTTTGGCGCGGCTTCTTCGCATTGGAGAAGCGTCAGGGCTGGTACTTGTGCGCATTTTGGTTTTGGCGTTGATTTTTCGCATCAGAGAAGCGCCAGGGCTGGGACTCGCACGCATTTTGATTTCGGCGTGGATTTTTCGAATCAGAAAATCGCCAGCCTCTTTCTCGTTGGGAAGGTCTGCAATTCTTTTTGCAGATCGGCCCTGCCCGGTGGTGGCACATTGAAGTTCCGAATTTGCCCGGGGGTAGCAGATCGGACTTGCCCGGTGGTGGCACATTGAAGTTCTGAATTCGCTCGGTGGTAGCAGATCGGACTTGCCCGGTGGTGGCACATTGAAGTTCCGAATTCGCTCGGTGGTAGCAGATCGGACTTGCCCGGTGGTGGCGCATTGAAGTTCCTGATTTGCTCGGTGGCAGCAGATCGAACTTGCCCGGTGGTGGCGCATTGAAGCTCCTGATTTGCTCGGAGGCAGCAGATCGGTTTTGCCTGGTGGTGGCACATTGAAGGTATAAATTTTGTTTGGAAAAACAGTGGTCAGGATCTGGTATGTGGTAATTTTTTTTTAGTGTGTCCCGCAATTATTCAGTTGATTTATTCATCAGAGGATCAGATATTTTTTTTATCAATCCAATATGAATAACAGTATAGAATCGTATCTCCACGAGTCTGGCAAACTCGATGGATCGAATTTCTCCAACTGGAAATTCAAGATACAGACTTTACTTGAAAGCGCAAATGCGTGGTCGATCGTTACAGGAAGTGAGCTGAGACCAGGATCAACTGCACAAGAACAAGACTGGGATAAAAGGGAGACAAAAGCAAAGGTCATATTGAAGATGTCCGTCAAGGACAATATTATCCCACATATTAGAGACTGTAAATCGGCCGCTGACATTTGGACGATGATTAAAAACCTATACCAGACACAGAATACAAACCGTGTCTTGTCACTCAAAGGCAAGCTGTTTGCGATGAAGATGGAGGAGAATGAGTCCGCTGCTAGATTCATTGCGAGAGTCAAAGACCTGAAGGACAGATTGGGAGATATCAGAGAGAAAGTTTCCGATTCAGATCTGGTCACGATCACATTGAATGGAATGACAGATGAATATCAGATGTTCATCACAGGGTTGGCAGCAAGGGAGAAAGCCCCTACGTTTGAAGAGCTGACAGGGATTCTGCTACAGGAAGAAGAGCGACGACAAAATTTGAAATCGCAAAGCAATGACCTTGCTCTGATGACGAAAAGGAGACAGTATAGAGGGAAGCAGCCACAGCAGCAACAACAACCACAGCAGCAGCAGAGAGGAGCCAACACGTTTCAGAAGAGACCGTTTAAAGGTATGTCTGCTAATAATTTTCCCAGCAAGAAATGTTTTTACTGTGGAAAACCTGGTCATCAGATTAAAGAGTGTAATAAGAGGCAGGCAGACGAAGCAAGAAATAAACAGAGAAAGCACAGAGGATACTTCGTTGAGGAAGATGAGGATCATAGCCACGAACTTCGACTATTTACAGCTGATTGTGCTCTTTCAGCTTCAAAGGGAGATGAGGATGACATATGGTATGTCGACTCTGGTGCATCCTCACATATGACAGGTAAGAAGGACTGGTTTGAATGTCTTGAAGAAACTTCATGTGGGTCGAAAATTTATTTAGGGGATGATAGTGGATATGAGATCAAAGGATATGGTGACATTCCGGTAAAATTACCTAGCGGTAACATTAGACATCTTAAAAATGTATTGTATGTGCCCGGAATTAAGAAAAATTTGATCTTTGTCTCAATGATTATTGATCAGGACATGCAAGTTCAATTATTTAAGACTAACTGTGTCATAAAGGATAGCCAGATGGAAACAGTTGCAACAGGAGTGCGCGTGGGGAGCTTGTACAGATTAGATGTGAAAATTATGACAAAGAAAGCAATGGTTGCAACTGGATCGACAGCTGAAGATCTCTGGCATCAGAGATTTGGCCATCTTAATCTGCAAGACCTCATCTTACTTCAGAGAAAAGGTATGGTTGATGGACTCCCTGTTTTCCATAATGTTAAGTTGGATTGTGATGGATGTGCATTGGGGAAAATGCATAGAGAAGAGTTCCCTTTGCATGTTAATGGAAAAGAAAGAGATATCTTAGAACTGGTGCATACAGATATATGCGGACCTATGCAGACTAGGTCATTAGGAGGTGCATATTATTTTCTCTTATTTACAGATGATTGCACTAGGTTCTCATGGATATAGTTTCTGAGTAAAAAGATTCAAGCCTTTCATCATTTTAAAGAGTTTAAATCTATGGTAGAAAACCAGACAGGAAAAAGGATAAAAATTCTCCGCTCAGATCAAGGGGGAGAATACAGGTTGGGAGAATTCATGAACTTCTGCAAGCAGCATGGGATTATTCAACAGTTCACAGTGCCCCACACTCCTCAGCAGAATGGAGTGGCAGAACGAAAGAACAGAACTCTTGTGGAGTGCGCAAGGAGCATGCTTCAAGGTAAGGGTCTTTCAAATGGTTTTTGGGCAGAAGCTATTAACACTGCTGTCTATTTAAAGAATAGGAGTCCTACTAAATGTCTAGGCTTCAAAACCCCTTTTGAGGCATTGTTTGGATTCAAACCAGCAGTGAGTCATTTACGAATATTTGGGTCAAAAGCTTATGCTCATATACCTAAGGCAGATAGGAAGAAGTTAGATCCAAAAGCCTTGAAATATATCTTTGTTGGATATGGCACTGAGTTCAAGGCATATAAGTTATTTAATCCTGTGACTCATAAGGTTTTTGCAAGCAGAGATGTCATATTTCATGAACAGGTTGAAGAAGGAAAGGATGACTCTAACAGTGATTGGCACATTCGATTGCTAATGGAAGAAAACAGTGAGGATGATGAAGTGCAGGAGCAGAAACAAGAAGAAGAAGTAACAGGTAATGTAATCAATGATGCAAGCCCAGAGAAGGCTGAAATAAACAGATTTGAGGTAAGTCCCCTACCAAGGAGATCAAGTAGGAAGACTCAATTACCATCCAGATTGAAAGACTATGCATTAATGACAAACATCTTAAACATTGTAGAACCTGCGAATTATGAAGAAGCAAGTAAATTTGATGCATGGAGGGCTGCAATGTATGAGGAAATAGAATCAATAAACAGAAACCATACTTGGGATTTGGTTGAATTGCCTGAAGGTAAAACCCCCATAGGATGCAAATGGTTGTACAAACCTAAAATAAATGCAGATGGGAGTATAGAAAAACTTAAAGCTAGACTGGTAGCAAAGGGTTACTCACAGCAAGAGGGAATAGATTTCAATGACACCTTTGCTCTTGTAGCCAAATTAAACACCATTAGAATGCTAATTTCTTAGCAACAAAACATAAATGGCAGCTACACCAGCTAGATGTTAAGTCTGCATTTCTGAATGGTGACTTGAAAGAAGAAATTTATTTAGTTCAGCCTGAAGGTTTTGTGAAAAAGGGGCAGGAACATCTTGTGTGTACATTGAAAAAGGCACTTTATGGTTTAAAACAAGCACCCAGGTCATGGTATGAGAAGATTGACTCATTTTTTGTACAGCATGGCTTTCATAGGAGCTTGAATGATCCAAATCTGTATACCAAGTTTAATAAACAGAGGCAAATTATTTTGATTTCTTTGTATGTAGATGATATGATCATAACCGGGGATGCTAACAATTTGATCAAAGAAATCAAACAGCAGATGTCACAAGTGTTTGAGATGAAAGATCTCGAAAATCTACATTACTGTTTGGGATTGGAGGTATGGAAAGATTCTGGACAGACTTTTCTTACACAAGGGAAGTATGCCAGAAGCTTGCTGGAAAGGTTCAGAATGGAGCAGTGCAGATCAACAGCAAAACCATTACAACAGAACTTAAAGTTGAGCAGTGACGATGGCACTAAAGAGGTGGATGCCACTATGTATAGACAACTAGTTGGCAGTTTGATATATCTCACTACAACTAGACTAGATTTGGCATACTCTGTTAGTATGTTGAGCCAGTTCATGTCGAAACCACTCGAAAGTCACTGGGTCGCAGAAAAAAGTGTGTTGAGGTATCTTAGTGGTACTAGTAATTATGGTATTTTGTACACTGACACTTCTGATGTTACTCTAGCAGGTTTTTCAGATTCAGATTGGGCAGGTAACTTGGATGATCGAAGGTCTATCACAAGTTACGCTTTCAGCATTGGATCCGGGGTCATAGCATGGAGTAGCAAAAAGCAAAGCACTGTAGCCTTATCTTCATGTGAAGCTGAGTACCAAGCATTGTGTGCAGCCACATGTGAAGCTATCTGGTTGAGAAGACTTCTCAACGATGCAGGAGAAGAACAGAAAGAATCAACTATCATCAAAACTGACAACCAGAGTACCATCAAGCTTGCATACAATCCATTTTTTCATAAAAATACCAAGCACATCGATACTCGGTTCCATTTTGTTCGAGAGAAACTATAGTCAAAAGAGATATTTGTTGAATATTGTAAAACTTGTGACAATATGGCTGATATATTTACTAAGCCTCTTGGGCGTGTAAAGTTTGAATTGTTTAGAAGGATGCTAGGAGTTCAGGATAATCCTTTCTCCATTAAGGGGGGGAGTTGAAAATAATTAATATTATTTTATATTAATGGAGAAGTGGTTACACAAGTTGTAACGTATCTCCTTAGTTTAGGATTAGTTCCTACAATTTAGGAGTTTGTTTGCAACTTCCTAATTCCTAGTGTTGTACTTAATCATGTAATTCCTCATTCATGAATGTAGAGTAAACTCAGAGTGTTCTCTCTGTTTGAGTGCAGTCTCCAGGTGCAGTACTCACCTGTGAGCTGCAACTCCTTCTTTTTCAATTCAGTGTCATTTTTATCTTAAAATCCCCATAATTTTATCTAAACAAGAATTTAAAAAAAAAAAAATTTCAATGTAAAAAATATTTCTTAATTAATTTAAAAGAAAATTATCATTTTAACATCATATGAATCAATGCCATGTTTACATCCTTTTGGAAAAAGCTTTAGGCCGAAACAAAAAAAAAACAATAACAATGACTATGAAAGAGATTTTGAATGTATTACCTAGAGGAACCATGGATAATGGTCATAACTAGATAGAGAAAGATTAAGGTATCTACATGTATATTTTAATTCCATTCTTAAAATATCTAATAATATTTCACATTATGGTAATAATGATGAGAATTTTAATTCCTTTCTTAAAATATCTAATAATATTTCACATTATGGTAATAATGATGAGAATGAAGACAATAAAATCAATAAATTTCTATATGAAAAAATTAATGAAAATATAATTTAAATATAAATAATGAAAAATAAATTTTAATAAATTAGTTAATTTCATTTAATGGTAAGGGAGTAGAATTATCATGAAATTTTCAAAATAGGGATTATTTTTTTAACAAAAATGATCTATTCAAAAAGAGTGTATAAATTTGGTTGATATTAATATTAACATTTGGACACAATTAACATTACACATGTTTTATATTAGTTTATAAAGTGTTGCTTCAAGATTAATGATACATGTTATCTGTCAAAAATTGTACACTCAATTGTACGAGACAAAATGTTCAACACTGAAGAATGGCATGTGTAAAGGAACTAAAGAACATTTTGTGTTATATGTTTAAAGGCTTCTTTTAAAAACAATACCATACGAATATTTAAAGCATTTGTAAGTGTAGAGGGATTCCAAGATATTGATGGACGAGGTAAATAATAATAATAATTGTAAACTAGTAATTGCACCACAAGTTGCAAAAGAATAGGAAGAAATAACATAGAATAAGATTGAACCCTTGTAGATGCATGATCTTCCATTGATATTTTTTGGACACACCTTTCCAACCGGCTCTTACATTATCACTTGAATTACGAATACTTAAAGCATTTGTAAGTATAGAGGGATTCCAAGATATTGATGGATGAGGTAAATAATAATTGTAAACTAGTAATTGCACCACATGTCGCAAAGGAATAGGAAGAAATAACATAGAATAAGATTGAACCCTTATAGATGCATGATCTTCCATTGATATTTTTTGGACACACCTTTCCAACCCGCTCTTAAATTATCACTTGAATTGCACTTAGAAGGTCGTCCTCATCCATGGAGTTGCGACAAACGAAGGAGAAAACTTACAAGACCTTGGCTTTATTAGATCAACAATTTGAGGAATAAATTGTTGCTTGATTGAGGAGATGGTTGGTAGTTTGGATGAGACATAGTCAAAGACACCTACCCTAAAGGGAGTATTCCACACCTTGTATTGATTGATAGAAGTGGATTGCCTTAGGAAATGCTCCTAAATAAATAAAAATTATATTTTCCTCACATGCAAATAGAAAACCAACATCTATAAAAAAAATGAAAGGGTTAAAGAGAATTTGAAAAATATACAATAATGTTATTTTGTTGCAATGCCAAATAGTGTATCATTTTTAATTATTTAGAATTATATTAATAATAAAATTAAATTAATAACTAGATAAATAAGAATAAAATTTCAATAAAACCTAAAAACAAAAGACATAAATATTTATAACCTATATTTTATTTCTCCAAATAAAAATAATAACTCCCAAGTTTATGAGTATTTCTAAATTAAACTTTTTCTATTTACTAAAGCTTATCAATATTTCTAAATTAGACTTTTTCTATTTACTAAAAAAAAATATGATAGTGCTACTTTTATTTGAAATTGTAACTATTATTAATTTATAAATAATTTTTAAATTTGTAACATGAATTTTCACAAGCCACAGAAAAAAAAATGTGAAATTTTAAATTTATAATATAAATTTTCACAAAAAAATATTTAGAAAAAGAATTTTCTATTTTTACAATCTCATAAATATTATTCTTACATGCAAATAGAAAACAAACATCTATTAAAAAAAAAAAATGAAAGGGTTAAAGAGAATTTGAAAAATATACAATAATGTTATTTTGTTGCAATGCCAAAGAGTGTATCATTTTTAATTATTTAAAATTATATTAATAATAAAATTAAATTAATAACTAGATAAATAAGAATAAAATTTCAATAAAAACTAAAAACAAAAGACATATAAATATTTATAACTTAAAAAAATATGATAGTGCTACTTTTATTTGAAATTGTAACTATTATTAATTTATAAATAATTTTTAAATTTGTAACATGAATGTTCACAAGCCGCAGAAAAAAAATGTGAAATTTTAAATTTATAATATAAATTTTCACAAAAAAATATTTAGAAAAAGAATTTTCTATTTTTACAATCTCATAAATATTATTCTTACATGCAAATAGAAAACAAACATCTATTAAAAAAAAAAAATGAAAGGGTTAAAGAGAATTTGAAAAATATACAATAATGTTATTTTGTTGCAATGCCAAAGAGTGTATCATTTTTAATTATTTAAAATTATATTAATAATAAAATTAAATTAATAACTATAAATAAGAATAAAATTTCAATAAAAACTAAAAACAAAAGACATATAAATATTTATAACTTATATTTTATTTCTCTAAATAAAAATAATAACCCTCATTGTAAAACAAAAATTTATCAATATTTTTAAATTAAACATTTTATATTTACTAAAGCTTATCAATATTTCTAAATTAGACTTTTTCTATTTACTTAAAAAAAAAAATATGATAGTACTACTTTTATTTGAAATTGTAACTATTATTAATTTATAAATAATTTTTAAATTTGTAACATGAAATTTCACCAACCATAAAAAAAAGTGTGAAATTTTAAATTTATAATATAAATTTTCAAAAAAAAATTATTTAGAAAAAGAATTTGCTATTTTTACAATCTTATAAATATTAAAATTAAACTACAACTAAATTACCATTAAAATATAACTAAGAATGAAAATGTGGGGATATACACAATATGAAATACTAGTTAAATTAAAAACTTAAAAATACTTCCAAACATATAAATCATAATTAATCTCTCCCCTACCTCATTGATCCATCACACTAAATCTAATTATTACAGCGACGGCTTACTTAATGGAGGCTCAATTTATGGATGTTTCTTGTAATAAATAGAGCACAACCCAAAAAAAAAAAACCTCCCTTGGTAATGAAGAAAAAAAAAATTCCTTGCTTTGGTAACGAAGAGAAAAAAAAATTTGTTTTCCTTTGATCAACTTAAACCATTAAAAAATCCCAATGTCTTTCTCTGAAAAAAAGATACAGGAGAGTGCCTTCCTCTTAGGAAAAGATACACGAAAGTAAAGTATGAACATCAAACCTTCTCATTTCGGGCTCGACCTGTGAGAAGATAGAAGAAATAATTGCGCCGAGAGGCGCATCTACAGCCCAGTATGATTGCGCCGAGAGGCGCATTTACAGCGCAGTATGACCCCGATGTCAGGTGGGTCACGTCCTCAATGTCGGCTGAAATTTTAAATTAAATTAAAAATAAAAAATAAGTGTCGGCTTAAGTTTTAAATTAAAAAAAAAAAAAAAAAAAAAAATCCCATTGTGCTAGAACATATATCAATTTCTAATACAATTATGTATTATTTATATAATTTGAATGGATAGTAAATTATATACGTGAATTTGAATGGATCATAAATTTACCTTTAACAAAAAAAATTACCACATTGAATTTCCAAATTAAGTAAAATTTTAAACATCTTTACTCTTTAATAAAGTCAATACCATTTTCTAAATCAAAAGAAAAGAGTTAATTCAACACAAACAATCAAAATCCAAAATCTTTTAATATTTCTTTTAATTAAATATTTGTAAAATGAATTTATACTTACTCCAGAGCTATGGTAAATAAATAAAAATATATATAAACTAGATGTATCATAAATAAATAAAAAAATAAAAAATAAGTGTGGCTTAAGTTTTAAATTTAAAAAAAATAAAATAAAATAAAAAATATCATTGTGCTAGAACATATATCAATTCTAAATTATATACGTGAATTTGAATGGATCATAAATTTACCTTTAACAAAAAAAAAATTACCACATTGAATTTCCAAATTAAGTAAAATTTTAAACATCTTTACTCTTTACTAAAGTCAATACCATTTTCTAAATCAAAAGAAAAGAGTTAATTCAACACAAACAATCAAAATCCAAAATCTTTTAATATTTCTTTTAATTAAATATTTGTAAAATGAATTTATACTTACTCCAGAGCTATGGTAAATAAATAAAAATATATATAAACTAGATGTATCATAAATAAATAAAAATTATTTTTATATTTATTCCATAAACCTTTCTATATTTAAAAAAACTTTAAAAAGAGGTTTTATTTAGATGAAGCCTATGGGACGAATACCATGGGACAAATTAATATTGATACCATGGGCCAAATACTATGGGTAAATAAATAAATATAAAAGACGTATAAACAAGTATGATAAATAAATAAATAAATATAAATTAGATATAAAGAGGTATGGTAAATAAATAAATATAAAATAGGCATAAAGAGGTAACGTAAATAAATAACAATATATCAAATAGGATTATAAATAAAAACCTAATTATATAACAAGTCTATGGGCCAAATACCATAGTAAAGAAAAGGGGTATGGTAAATAAATAAAAATATAAATAAACTAGGGGTATGGTAAGTAAATAAAACCTCTTTTCATATTTACTCCATAATATGCTTTATATTTACGAATATTTATGTTCATTAGTTTACATAAGTAAGAAAAAAGAGAGAGAGAGAGTGATCAGGGAGAGATGGAGAGAGAGTGTGTATGTTTAGGGGTGAGATAAAGAGACAAAGTAAGATGTATGGAAAGAAGGGGGGAGAGAAGAAGTGAGAAGGAGAGGGGGAGGGATATAGTAATGTAGTTGGAGAGAGAGAGGGGTGGAAAGAGAGAGAGAAAGAAATGGATGGGGGGAGAGAGAGGATTAGAGAGAGAGAGAGAGAGATATGGGAGAAGAGAGAGGATTGGAGGGAAAAGAGAGAGAGAGAGGTGGGAGAGAAAGGGAGAGAGAGGAGGATGAGAGAGAGGAGGAGAGTGATGGGGGAAGAGAGAGTATTGGAGAGAGAGAGTGAGAGAGAGAGAGAGATCAGGGAAGAGAGAGAGGGATTTAGGGGAGAGAGAGAGAGAGGAAGGACAAGAGGGATCGATAAGAGAGATGGAGTTGGAGGGGGAGAGATGTAGGAAATAAGAAATATAAAGAGTGAGAAGTGGAGAGAGAGAAGGAGTGACAAGGGAGAGACAGAGAGAGAGCGTGTATGTTTGGGGCTGAGATAAAGAGACAAATAAGGAGAGATGGAGATAAGGGGGGAGAAGGAGATATAGGGAGAGAGGGAGGGATATAGTAACATAGTTGGTGGGTGAAGAGAGAGAGAGAGAGGGAGATAGAGATGGGAGCGAAAGGGAAAGAGAGGAAGGAAGAGAGAGGATGTGAGAGAGTGGAGAGAGGGAGAGAAAGAGAGATGGACTTGGAGGGGGACGGGGAGAGAGGTAAGAAGAAATAAATAGAGAGAGAAAGGTGAAGAGAGAGAGAGTGAGTGAGTGATAAGGAAGATGGAGAGAGAGGGAGAGAGGGGGAAGATAGAGATATAGATGGAAGGTGAAGAAAGGGAAGAAGAGAGAGATGGGGAGAGGAGGGGATTAACAAAGAGATTGATATGTATGGATTCCGAGAGTGTGTGTGTTTAGGGGGGTGAGATAGAGAGAGATGGAGAGAGTGTGTGTATGTTTAGGGGTGAGATAAAGAGACAAAGTAAGATGTATGGAAAGAAGGGGGGAGAGAAGAAGTGAGAAGGAGAGGGAGAGGGATATAGTAATGTAGTTGGAGAGAGAAAGGGGTGGAAAGAGAGAGGATTAGAGAGAGAGAGAGATATGGGAGAAGAGAGATGATTGGAGGGAAAAGAGAGAGAGAGAGGTGGGAGAGAAAGGGAGAGAGATGAAGGATGAGAGAGAGGAGGAGAGTGATGGGGGAAGAGAGAGTATTGGAGAGAGAGAGAGAGAGAGAGATCAGGGAAGGGAGAGGGATTTAGGGGAGAGAGAGAGAGAGGAAGGACGAGAGAGAGGACTTGAGAGAGAGGAGGAGAGAGGGATCGATAAGAGAGATGGAGTTGGAGGGGGAGAGATGTAGGAAATAATAAATATAAAGAATGAGAAGTGGAGAGAGAGGAGTGACAAGGGAGAGACAAAGGGAGAGCGTGTATGTTTGGGGTCGAGATAAAGAGACAAATAAGGAGAGATGGAGATAAGGGGGGAGAAGGAGATATAAGGAGAGAGGGAGGGATATAGTGACATAGTTGGTGGGTGAAGAGAGAGAGAGAGAGGGAGAGAGAGATGGGAGAGAAAGGGAAAGAGAGGAAGGAAGAGAGAGTATGTGAGAGAGTGGAGAGAGGGAGGGAAGGAGAGATGGACTTGGAGGGGGAGGGGGAGAGAGGTAAGAAGAAAGAAATAGAGAGAGAAAGGTGGAGAGAGAGAGAGTGAGTGAGTGATAAGGAAGATGGAGAGAGAGGGAGAGAGGGGGAAGATAGAGATATAGATGGAAGGTGAAGAGAGGGAAGAAGAGAGAGATGGGGAGAGGAGGGGATTGGCAAAGAGATTGATATATATGGATTGCGAGACTGTGTGTGTTTAGGGGGGTGAGATAGAGAGACATAAAAGAAGAGATGGAGGGGGATATAGATATGGATGGAGGGTGGAGAGAGGGAAGAATATTTCTCGCACTAGATGGATTGATATAAGTGGAGATGGTGATTTATAATCCTATTTGATTATTTGCACTATATGCATCGATTTTAGTGTAGATATTTATTTCTAATGATATTTGATTACTTGCACTAGATGCATTGATTTCATTGTAGGTGGTGATTTCTAATACAATTTGATTGCTTGCACTGAATTTGTTGATTTCAATTTAGATGTCGATTTATAATTATATTTGATTACTTGCACTAGATGAATTGGTTTCAATGTAGATTATTTCTAATCTTATTTGATTGTTTGCACTAAATGCATTGATTTCAGTGTAGATGGCGATTTCCAATCCTATTTGATTTATTTGAGTAAATGCATTGATTTCAGTGTAGATGTTGGTTTCTAGAGAGAGAGAGAGAGAGTGATAAGAAAGATGGAGAGAGAGGGAGAGAGGACAAAAGGAGGAAAGAGAGATATTAATGGGGGAGAGGGAGAGAAGGGGAAGATAGAGATATAGATGGAAGGTGAAGAGAGGGAAGAAGAGAGAGATGGGGAGAGGGGGTGATTGAAAAAGAGATTGAAATATATGGAGTACGAGAGCACGTGTGTTTAGGGGGGGTGGGATAGAGAGACAAAAAAGAATAGATGGAGGGGGGTATAGATATGGATGGAGGGTGGAGAGAGGGAGGAATATTTCTCACACTAGATGGATTGATATAAGTGGAGATGGTGATTTCTAATCCTATTTGATTATTTGCACTAGATGCATCGATTTCAGTGTAGATATTTATTTCTAATGATATTTGATTACTTGCACTAGATGCATTGATTTCAGTGTAGGTGGTGATTTCTAATACAATTTGATTGCTTGCACTGAATGTGTTGATTTCAATTTAGATGTCGATTTAAAATTATATTTGATTACTTGCACTAGATGACTTAATTTCAATGTAGATGATTTCTAATCCTATTTGATTGTTTGCACTAAACGCATTGATTTCAGTGTAGATGGCGATTTCTAATCCTATTTGATTTCTTTGAGTAAATGCATTGATTTCAGTGTAGATGTTGGTTCCTAGAGAGAGAGAGAGAGTGAGTGATAAGGAAGATGGAGAGAGAGAGAGAGAGAGGACAAAAGGAGGAAATAGAGATATTAGCGAGGGAGAGGGAGAGAAGGGGAAGAGAGGAAGAAGAGAGAGATGGGGAGAGAGGGTGATCGACAAAGAGAATGATATATATGGAGTGCGAGAGTGTGTGTGTTTAGGGGGGTGAGATAGAGACAAAAAAAAAGAGATGGATGGGGATATAGATATGGATGGAGGGTGGAAAGAGGGAATAATATTTCTTGCACTAGATGGATTGATTTAAGTGGAGATGGTGATTTATAATCCTATTTGATTATTTGCACTAGATGCATCGACTTTAGTGTAGATATTTATTTCTAATGATATATGATTACTTGCACTAGATGCATTGATTTCAGTGTAGGTGATGATTCCTAATACTATTTGATTGCTTGCACTGGATGTGTTGATTTCAATTTAGACGCCGATTTATAATTATATTTGATTGCTTGCACTAGATGCATTGATTTCAATATAGATTATTCCTAATACTATTTGATTGTTTGCGCTAAATGCATTGATTTCAGTGTAGATGGCGATTTCTAATCCTATTTGATTGCTTTGAGTAAATGCATTGATTTCAGTGTAGATGTTGGTTTCTAATCTTATTTGATTGATTGTATTAGGTGCATTGATTTCAATGTAGAAGTTATTTTCTAATCTTATTTGATTGCTTGCATTAAACGCATTGATTTCAATGTATATGTTGATTTAAGATTTGATGTAATTGGATATATGACGGTACATTAATATTAAAGTGATTGGATTAACAAGATGCATTGATTTTAGTGTAAGCACAAAAAGTTATTAACAATGTAGATTGATTTTTGTGTTATAGTAATTTAAGCTATTAATATTGGAGATCAAGAGAGACAAGAGCTAAAGATTTAAATAGTTTACGATTTAAATTTTCTTTTTCATATAATCAATATGAAAAGATAACAAAACTAACAAGGGAGGAAATAAGAATAGTAGAAGAAAATAGTTTGAGATTGATTGTAACATGAGTACGTTCTTATTATTGACATTTTCTATCTTTCAACACTATTATTGTCACTTTGCATTTAAAAAAAATATTTCATCATTTTTCATCATTATATTTATTAGCAATAGTTATCATCTCAACGAACCGAGCTAACTAAGAAAATTTAAAATTAAAATGACCAAGTCAATCTCAGAAATATCTAGCATATTTAAAATGATTATATTAATATTTGATATATTTACATATTACTGATAAAATTAATCATATCTTTGATAGATTTTCCTTGGCAGCACACGACTAAAACCAGCCTAGATCTATCTTACATCTCAAAAATATACAAAAATTTTAATAATCTGAAAAATGTGATGTGTGACGTTGATGCCTCCCACTGGAACCAGCCTAGATGATCTATCATGCGCCGAGAGGGATCAAATCTCTCGAGGTGCAAACCTTTCCTCAAGTTTTGCACTCAAAAAATAGGTTTGCACCTCGAGAGATTTGATCCCTCTCGGCGCATGATAGATCCAGAGTTAGATGGATCTAGGCTGGTAATAATAAAAGAACATGAGCAATGTGTTCATCTTGAACTAGTGATCGATCAATAATCAAAGATAAAGATGTAAAACTTTAAAAAAAAATGCCAAGGAGGAGGACAACGATCTAACACAGTGAATTGGATTTGCTGCTTCCGCTCATTATTGGTGGAGGGAGGATGTGAAGGACTTCGATATATATATAACGTCCTTTTGGCGTTGCAACTGTTTCACCAAACTCACACAACTGTTTCACCAAACTCACACCCGTCTCGCCGCTTCTACAAGGCATAATCCGCTCGCTGTTGCGGCCATTTGGACTTTCTCAAACTTATTCTCGGCTGCAATTTCTTTCTGGTCGAGTTTTTGAGGAAGCTAATTGTTTCGTGCTCCAATCGGAACTGTTGTTTTGAAATTCTCCACACTCAGCATGTCAGAGTCTAGTTTAACTGATAATTGGTTGTGTAGTTTTTCTCTAACTGTTAATGCAGGGTAACTATTTTTCTAATTATTAATTATCTGATGGCATATAGATCTTTATTCGTCTAATATTTACTCTAACATTGTAAAACTATAGATAATGGCAACTAGAGAGTTGTTTTCAATTCGGTATAATTATGATATTGTAAAAAGTAAAAAGAATGTATTTAAGCCAAAATAAAAAATTATTTCTGAAAAGAAAAGAATGAACTTTCAAATTCTTTAGCTCTTTGAGTTTGAAAAGAAAGTCTCTTTCCAGAAGTGATATCAAGAACTCTACAATATGAAACCTATTAGCGTTTCTTTGCACCTTTAGGGACAACGACTTTGCACCTTTAGGGACAACGATTAGTTATAGGCTTTGAAGAGGAGTTCGCATGGATTAAGTCGCTCAACCTCGAGAAATAAAGGAGTTATATCAAGAATCCAGACTCTGTAGCTAAACCTGTATTGCACGAACCCTTTTCCACAATTAGTCCAGCATCTGCGCCCTCGTCCGGTACAGGATTTGGGGTTCTTGGGATTTCTTAATGTAAAGACCACCAATTCTATTACACATGCTTACAATCATAACCAACTACGAATATGGGTGTGAGGCTTATATTGCGAAGAAGCCTGGCCAGAACTCTCATTTCCATTGGTTTGGGGAGCTGATTACAATAGTAGAGCAGAAACGGTAGCCACTTTACGGAATTATGCCGTATGTGTCATCACTGACAATGGAGGAGATTGGGATAGCAGAGAGTTCCAAATTGGTTATTGAATAGTCACAAAGCAGCAAAGTAAAGCCTTGATGGAGTCTTTCCAGAGCGCATCTCCTTCACCCATATCTATAGAGAACCTATAGAGAACAGAATTAGGTGGCCGACCTTCTTTCCAAAAGAGGCTGTTCTGCTCTGCCTGGAGTAATCTGTTACAAATTTCTTGTCAATGGTTCTGTCAGCTGTTCTGGGGTTTTCACTTTCTACAGGAGGTGCTGGCTTTGTTCAATTGCAGGTTCTGGCAGCTCCTCAAGTATTTGGTCTGTCATCAGTACAGGTCTATTATGATTGTGCTTTTTTTTTTTTATAATGATAATTGTGTTTTAGTTTATGTGCTTTTACATTAAAAATTCTTATATAGTAAGTAATTAATTTTTGTATAGACAATCAGATTCTATCAATTTGTATGGGAAGCATTCTGTATCTCAGGTCACTTTTTCCCCTCTTGCCAAATGCTGCTTCAGGTCACTTTTTTCCCTCTTGCCAAATGCTGCTTCATTAGAAGCTCTGTTTCTTTCTCTGGAGGGTCTATATTGTTTAATTCTGAATATAGTTGAAACTGTAACTACATGAAAGGTTTTTTTTTTTCTCGTAAAAAAAAGGCAAACAATGAATATGACCAAGAATATGCAACAACATCCCCTGAAGGAGAATGAGGATACTTCGGCAATTCTCTAACAATGCCCACTCCTGCGTTTGACTGTATAAACTGGGACTAAAATGTTTTTCTATTATTTGGATTTCTGGAATGGCAATGCCGCACGCTCTTCTGATACCGCTACCCTTAATGCCATTCCACTTGCTCTTCTGATGCCTCTACCCTTAATGGCTGGTTCTTGAAATGGAATTGGCATTGAAACTAGACCAGGAGCTTCAGCTTGGTTAAATGTGTATGCATCTTCTCCTCCTCTCTACATGATTAATTGTCTATGCATCTGCCACAGCTAATCAAAGTCTTTCCCTTCACTTGTTTTTATAGGCTTTTTCCGAAACCCTTTCGGTTTTCACACTGTCTGGTGTTCCCTAATTTCGCATCAGATACAAACCATAGTCTGTCTCTCTTTTTCTTCACTATGCTCGACGTTTTTACCTGCCTAAACAATTTATTCCCTCTTTAAGGATACTTGGGTTTTATATTAGTTTGATGAAAGCTACACATTTACAGACATTGAGATTTTCATTCAAGAAAAAATCATCTGGTGTGTTTAACTGAGCACTTTGGCATTTTGGACACCTTGTGCAGTCAAAACCTCAATTCTTGAAAAGTATAAACATTTGAAGGTTTCGTCTTAAAAAGTCATTTGAAAAAATGTCGAGTTCCAAACTCTCAGATTTTTAATAAGTCAATATATGGTGATCTATTGCAGGTGTAGGTCCATTCAAGAAGGATTTCTCAGCACCTGCCACCGAGTATAAATATAAGCTTGGCAATTTGAACTTTGTGAAGCAACAGGATCAACACCCAACTTTCACCTTAATTACACCTGTCAACAAAACCTGTATCAGGAATAAGGCGGAAACGAAATAGATCAATAATCCCAGGATGTTTACAAGTGGGTTTTCACCATTTTGCAAAGGATCAAGACTAAAACCACTGGGGCTATTTTCTCAAAATCTTCTTGAAATGCTAAAACAAGTGGTCAATAATCCCAGGATGTTTACAAGTGGGTTTTCACCATTTTGCAAAGGATCAAGACTAAAACCACGGGGGCTATTTTCTCAAAATCTTCTTGAAATGCTAAAACAAGTGGTCAGTGTTCACATAACCATAATACTGAATCAGGATCCGATTCACAACATAGGCTAGGTGGAACCCTGAAATAACATATCGAACCAAGAACCAAGTAGCAAAAACCCACAATGACTTATACCAACGAAACAATAGGATTGAAAATGAATATACATATTAGTTTATTAGTTTATGGGGAGTAGAGCATATGGTTATAGGGTGTTCTGTTAAGACACTTTGTGGTGTAAATGTCATTCTTTCCATTCATGTAGAACGCTGGTATGGCTAAACTGGATAGGATACCCAGTGATTTTGACAGCGTAAATGTTGGTGGCTACTCAAATCATAGATTAAACTTTCCAATTATGTCAGAACTCACATAAACCAACAAACCAAAATACAAATATAAATACACATACTAACAACTCTTTAAAATGAAGACACAAATCCTCCCAACTCCAAGAGTGTGAATCTCGGTCTTAGTTATGGTGGCTTTTCTGTATAGAGTTGTCTTTAGTGCGACTTTTTAGAGACTTTTCTGTTTGAGATAATGCCTCATTTAATATGCATACTACATATTAGGGATTGGTTTGGTGTGTTGGAGGATGTTGAGAGATTCTCTCAACTTCTCCCTCCAAGAGTGGAATTAGTTGGATCTCCTCCTGGGAGAGCCCAGAGAGATGAAAAAGATCTGTGGCTTTGTTTTTTTTGTAAATAGCTCAATTCGGTGTATTTTTGTATGAGTGTTGTGTTATGATTTTTACTGATCATCAATCATTGTAAGGATCGATGGTGATCCAATGTTAGTATTAGATTATAGAAGAGTTTGTTATATTCTGGATTGTCATGTGGAGCGGCACACAAAATATGCAGGTCCATTTTAGAAAAATCAGAGATGCCTGGAGCGTGTTCTGGCCCTCGTTTTTGACGTACTAAAATAAGAAATGCGAGCAATCAGAATTCGAGCTCGACACAACAATGGAAGATTCTATTAACGGGAAACCAGCGATCCCGGACGCATCAATATCCACACTAATGTCATGTCACGATACAGGGTCCACGCCCTTCACCGCTCATGATCTGTAGGTACTCACACAACATCCGGAAGCTGCAGGTGCTGGTGCCCATCATGCAAACAGAAGCAACCTGTAATTATATACACGCATTCTCCGAAGGTCATACACACCGAACCCGGGAGTTCATGACGCTCATCCAACGCCTCACTGGTCGCTTCTAACTGGTCTCGTTGTCATTTGGCATCGTTCAGTTGGTGGTTTCTTCACGCCGTGTGACTGGAATTCGAAACTTGCAAGGTCTCTGCAATGGCATTCCGCTGTTGGGTTTTCCGCTTCATTCAGATCAGTACACCAAGCTCATATCAGATGAGATGGCAATTATACCAGATGAGGATATTGACGTATTTATGAAGGCTGTTGCTCTAGGAGATGAAAAGGCTTATCGTATTGTTATCAATTACATCCTGAAGATATTGGGGCTGGATATCTGTGCTGATACAATGTTGGGAGACGATATGCTTAAGGGAATTTTGGGATGTGAAGGGTGGGACGATTAAGGCCATCATTACAATTCGTGTGCAGTTTGTGTCTATCTGCCACTTATTGAGCTGAGGCGTTGAGGATTGAATGTTTTCATAAATCGAAATCGTTGAAATTGCTCGTTATGTATGCTATTGGTTTGATTTACGTTGGATTTGTGGGTTTATTGGTGAGAGTTGTATAGTGCAGAACCAACTATGAACAATTTAGCATAATTTAAATTAGTTGTTCTCGACGTTCTTCGGTGCCGAGAGAACAATTGGCTAATTTGATTGTGTGAATTTGTTACACGCTGATGGGTCTTGTCGTTTCTCGGGGCTTCAAGAGCATCGGTTACAGGTTATACAATGAGATCCTTGTGTGTAAAGATCACTTTGTAGGATTAATCACTGATCATATTCTATATCCAGAATATTTTCCTATAGACTGTTGAAATTTATTCTTCAGGGTTATTTCACAGATGGAAATATTTCCATAGGATAGTTCAGTGTCGAGACTCTTCTTCGGGGGTGTCAAGAATCTTTGATCTTACAAATTTAGCATTGCTGGTCAGAAACAAATGTATTTTAAATGGGTTGAATGGTAGTTCGAAAATGGTGGAGAAAAGAGCGTTGTCTATGAGATCTCAGAGTGGGTACAAATGTTAATGAAGACCAGGGCAGACAAATGTTTGTATTAAATTAGTGTGTACTTCATTTCTATAATGTAGGCATTAAAGGGGGGTGTTTGAGAGAATGCCTCATTTAATATGCATACTACAGATTAGGGATTGGTTTGGTGTGTTGGAGGATGTTGAGAGATTCTCTCAACTTCTCCCTCCAAGAGTGGAATTAGTTGGATCTCAGCAGCACTATAAATATTGTAATGTAGGGGAGAGGCGTCAGTCGCTGAACACCTCAGCGCTGACTGGACCCCGGCCACGTCAACTGATGCGGTGGTATGTACGACAGGTGCTCCATGGCATGTCGGTCACGTGCCGGTCACGTGCAGCCGGTCACGCGGTCTTGGAACCGGTCCAGCCGGTCTACTCCCGCCATTTTCTGGAGCTTGGTCGACAAAACGCTCATTTTCGGTTCGGGTCTGGTTGCTGTCTGTTCGGCTCTCCGTTTGTTGCGATGGTTGGCTCCAATGCTCGACGCCTACGCCGCCACTATCCGTGCACTCCCTCCTTGGCGATGGCGCCGCTGCTCTCCTGGGTGGAGCTCCCCTGGTCCTGGTTCGGCTGCAGCAGCATTGCAATCGTGGGTGGTGGAAAACCGTTGCCTGTTCTTATGAGTTCTGCTGGTGGTTTAGCCTCGGCGGTTTGGTTGTTTTTCTTCGGCGCTGTGTGGTTATGGGTCGGTTGTTTGGTATTTATGCTTGGCGAGGGAGTTGGTTTACCTTCGCCCTGTAGTTGGTTTATTCGGCTCTGTAGTTGTGCGTTAGTTGGTTTATTCGGCTCTGTAGTTGTGCGTTTTTCAGCTCTTGCTTTCAGGTGCGTAAGGGGGTTTTTTTTTTGAAGTGTTTTGCATTTTTGTTTAATTTTGGTGCTTGATTGTGTTTTTGTTTTTTTGCAGGTCAGTGGAGAAGGCAAAGACAATGCAATGCAGGATTCTGTGGAATGAAAAAGGAAGCCTGGAGGGATAGGAGTTTTAAGGTAGGACTCTGTCCTACCAGTAATATCTCTGTGTTTGTAAACACATTTCACCTTGAGGAGATGTTCTCTTTTGAGTGGTTTTACAGTGTTTGATTGGAATGTAGGGTTTTGGGTTTTACAGTGTTTGATTGGAATGTAGGGTTTTGGGTGTGGGACTCAGTTTCCTTCAATTTTGCAATCTAAATAGTTTCAGGACAAAGTTAATCTTGGGATTCTCTCTGTTTTTGGGCTTCTCTCTGTTTTTGGGCTTATCGGTACCACAGTACTTCAATGAATTTACAGTTTCTTCTGGTCATGGTCCAGTCCACACTCATGGCCGATGGGTAGGGTTCTTACAGCTTTTTTCAGGGCCTAAATTGAATTTTTTTGGCTAGCGGTTTGTTGTGGCAATATTCCCTTCTTAAACTTTTTTGAATGGTTTTTTTCATTGTTCAATGACATTATCAATGTGATTTTCTCGTCGCCACCTTTAGTTGCTGGCATGGTAGCATTGTTTTTGGACAGCACTCTACATATGGGGGAGACTTCAACAAGGAAAGACAGAGGCTATCATTGGTGGGATAAGTTCCGCTCATTCAAAATTGATCCTAGAAGTGAAGAGTTTTATGCTCTCCCTTTTAACCTGACCAAGTTTTTCCCATCTGTTTGAGGACGAAACTCTATTTTAGAGGTGGGGTCTCTGTTTTATCAATAACCTTGGTGCATTTGGAGAATAATTATGTATTCATTGGGTTAGAGTGTCTTCAATTCAGAAAGAGACAACTTCACAGTGTTAAATCTAAGGGAACTGCTTGCACGAATTATTCTATCACTTTGATAGGGAACTGCTTGCACGAATTATCTCAAATGGATACCTCTGTGCACTGGAAGCCTGGAGGAGATGTTCTCTTTTGAGTGGTTTTACACAGTTTGATTGGAATGTAGGGTTTTGGGTTTTACAGTGTTTGATTGGAATGTAGGGTTTTGGGTTTTGGGTTCTCTTTAGTGTTTGATTGGATTTCAGATAATGATGTTAATGTTGACAATGCTCTAAATATATTATTGAATTTCATGTTTATGTTATTTGTATTAGACATTCAACTTTTAATTTCAATGTCAATTAAAAGGGATATTAATAGATCCTCTCTTGCTGGTAATTTGACTGAGCTTCATGCTTATTACAGATAATGCTATGTTTTATCCCTTAGAAGCTTCTCCCCTACTGATTAGGTTGGAAGGAGTGTTTTAGGATTTTAGAGTGTTTTTACAGGAGTTGTCATATTATTATTTTATTTTCTCAAAAGGATTTCAGATTATGATGTTAATGTTGACAATGCTCTAAATATATTATTGAATTTCATGTTTATGTTATTTGTATTAGACAGTCAACTTTTAATTTCAATGTCAATTTGCTACTTGTAGCCTTTTTTTCTTTTGCATAATTGTTTACTTTATTTGTGCCCTCTCTTCCTTGAACTCTTAAAAAAATCTCGTGATTCTCTTAAAAAAATTCATGTATGGAAATCACAGGATGCCTTCATGGTAACCTTCTCTATTGTAGTTATATGTGAGGTTGATTTCTTAGGAATACAACTTTTGTTCTCTAGTCTAAGCATATTACTAGATCCTCTCTTGCTGGATATTTAGGGATATTAATAGATCCTCTCTTGCTGGTAATTTGACTGAGCTTTATGCTTATTACAGATAATGCTATGTTTTATCCCTTAGAAGCCTCTCCCCTACTGATTAGGTTGGAAGGAGTGTTTTAGGATTTTAGAGTGTTTTTACAGGAGTTGTCATATTATTATTTTATTTTCTCAAAAGGATTTCAGATTATGATGTTAATGTTGACAATGCTCTAAATATATTATTGAATTTCATGTTTATGTTATTTGTATTAGACATTCAACTTTTAATTTCAATGTCAATTTGCTACTTGAAGCCTTTTTTTCTTTTTCATAATTGTTTACTTTATTTGTGCCCTCTCTTCCTTGACCTCTTAAAAAAATATCGTGATTCTCTTAAAAAAATTCATGTGTGGAAATCACAAAGATGCCTTCATAACCTTCTCTTCTATTAGTTATATGTGAAGTTGATTTCTTAGGAATACAACTTTTGTTCTCTAGTTCAAGCATATTATTTACTAGATCCTCTCTTGTTGGATATTTAGGGATATTAATAGATCCTCTCTTCTTGCTGGTAATTTGACCGAGCTTCATGCTTATTACGTATAATGCTATGTTTTATCCCTTAGAGCTCTCCCTACCGATCCAGTTGAAGCGAGTGTTTTAGGATTTTAGAGTGTTTTTACAGGAGTTGTCATATTATTCTTTTATTTTCTCAAAAGGATTTCAGATTATGATGTTAATGTTGACAATGCTCTAAATATATTATTGAATTTCATGCTTATGTTATTTGTATTAGACATTCAACTTTTAATTTCAATGTCAATTTGCTACTTGTAGCCTTTTTTTCTTTTGCATAATTGTTTACTTTATTTGTGCCCTCTCTTCCTTGAACTCTTAAAAAAATCTCGTGATTCTCTTAAAAATATTCATGTGTGGAAATCACAGGATGCCTTCATGGTAACCTTCTCTATTGTAGTTATATGTGAGGTTGATTTCTTAGGAATACAACTTTTGTTCTCTAGTCTAAGCATATTACTAGATCCTCTCTTGCTGGATATTTAGGGATATTAATAGATCCTCTCTTGCTGGTAATTTGACTGAGCTTCATGCTTATTACAGATAATGCTACATTTTATCAATAGTTACAACACGTATAGGAGACTGTTTAGAGTATTTCTGGAATTTGATCTTGTAGGAGTCATAATGTTTACTATGAGGTAATCAGCTTCAAAGTATCGTATAGATATAGCTTATACTTTGACTGAGCTTCATGCTTATTACAGATAATGCTATGTTTTATCAATAGTTACAACACGTATAGGAGACTGTTTAGAGTATTTCTGGAATTTGATCTTTTAGGAGTCATAATGTTTACTATGAGGTAATCAGCTTCAAAGTATCGTATAGATATAGCGTATCGTATATCTACTGATTACGTAATTATACTCATGCAATACTAATGATAAGTAACCTATGAGATATAAAATCAAAGTAGTGAATGATTACCATTGGGATCCACATAGATAAGATCAGTAATCAAAAGGATACTGCAAACGTAACCCTTACTACGAGGTTTTTATGGTTATACTAGTAGTGCCAACTTATATCCTGTAAGCTTTAATACAGAAGCTTAGTTGCATGTTTCAACCAGTGTACTTACATCCTCATTACGAGCTATACACTAATCATTACACAGTATCCAATACTTATGGCATTATATACAGGTATAAACACTAGTATCTAGTTATTCTTACAAGGGTGTAATAGTGTCGATTATTATGAAGATTCTGGAAAGAGCTATACACTATCATTACCATACCTTATATGTGCTCTACTTTATACAAGTGATTACACTGATGTTTACATTACGTCATTGTGTAAGATCCATATACACTGATTACAAATGTTACAAGGGTTGTACAGGTCAGCTTATACTGCAATGTAAGCAGTAACAATGGGACCTGATCTGGTTATAAAATGCTTATAACTTATAAGGCATACATGTTACAAGGAGTCATAATGTTTACTATGAGGTAATCAGCTTCAAAGTATCGTATAGATATAGCTTATACTTTGACTGAGCTTCATGCTTATTACAAATAATGCTATGTTTTATCAATAGTTACAACACATATAGGAGACTTTTTCATACAACAGATTAACAACAGATTAACAAACTTGTAGGATTTAGAAACTGTTTGATATGTAGGAATTATAAACTGTTTGATATATAACTTCATACAAAATCTGATATAGGCTATAAGGCTATAACTTCAACAGATTAACAAACTTGGGGGATTTAGACATTGTTTCATACATACTAATTTGAAAATGTTTGTAGCTTCCCAAACATCCATGGATGCTATCATTAGCAAACCTATTTGATCCTTACCAAAATCACAGTGTCTTGTAGTTACCAAAATTAAGTCATGGCACCTCTATGCTTGATGGCTTCCATTTCCTGCGTTGCCCAAGTATGGTGGACTGCCCAACATTGGATGATTAGGATGTGCCTGAATGTTGGCATATGGTTGACTCCAATTTGCTCCATGTAGCCATGGTGGGACTGAGTAGCCCAAGTGTCCACTTATGTTACTAACCCCAACACTGACTGCAGGTGTCATATAAACACAATTAGGATTCAAACCTGCACTGGTAGGGGTATAAGAGGTGGGCCTAACCCCTGCCTGATAGCTAGGGACTTGGATGTTAATCAAGTCTTGGAATGATGGTGTCTGCTCTGCAATGTGGTCCAACGTGTTAGACATCAACCTATTTGCCTCAAACTGTCTTGAACCATGTTCTTCTCTGCTTGTCACCCCTTGTCCTTTTTCCAACTCTTGCTGAACCTTTCTTGCCTCTCTCTGTTGCCTTGCCAATTGCTTTTGATGTTCCTTCTCTTCCCTTGCTTTTTGTCTTTCCAACCTTTCCTTTGCTCGAGCTTTTGCTGTTGCAATCCTTGCAACCCTCTTTTCATTGGCTAACTCCTTCTTTCTCTTTTTAGTTTCCTGAATTTCATTCTTTTTACGTTCAGACTCGAACATTAAATTCATATAGTCTTCAGATGTGAGCAATTGTGAACTCCTCCCTAAACGAAGATAATCTGAGGCTGAGTTCCTTGATGAGGCCTTCACTCTCTCTATTGGTAGCTTTAGGAATGCACCAAGTAATCTCTGCTTTTCCAGACCTGCTTGCTGGATTTCATCTTCTGGGACAACTGAATGGCCCCCATTGTTGTCTTCTTCAGGTACTTCATGCTGAATAGGCTCCTCTTCTAGTGATCCATTGTCCACAAAATAATGAACAAGTTCGGTGTTCAACCCCGATGGTTGTGAAGGCATGTCCATGCTTTCATCCTCATTGGTGGATGTTACATTATTTCCAGTGATATTCATCACGGCCTCTGCCAACCATGATGGTGCACTTACTTGGGTTGGCATGGTCAATTGCTCATTGTCAGCTGCATCAGTGGGTGTCACAGCCTCATTGATATTGTTAGTTGGTTCATCACTGAACTGTGTCTCACTGACATGCTCATCATCATCACCACCACAGAACAACCCTTCAGAAAGGGACATTATACCTTCGGCAGCAGCTACATCTTCTTGGGCACCAACATGCTCTTCTAAATTCTCTGCTTCTTGACCTTCCACTTCAAATGCTTGGCTACATGTGGTATCATGCATAAGAGCATCATAATTGAGTGGCCATATACCAGTCCTCCTAAATCCAGCCTTGATATTAGAAGGTGTGAGAGCCCTTTTAAATGCTTTGCTAGCAAGCTCAACTAGCTCAAACCTCTTTACTTCCACCCATGGGTTCTTTGCCATCCATGAAGCTCGCTCGACCCTGAAATAGTTCTTGAAAGGCCCAAACACGCTCACATCAAGGGGCTGCAATCTGTGAGTAGTATGAGCCGGCAATGTTAACAGGTCAATGCCCAACTTATTGGCCTCCTCGATTGTCTGCACAGCCCTGTGGCTCCATGGCCATCTAAAATCATCAAGTGCCTGTTTTTAGGCGAGACACCACCCGGTACAGAAGCAGCAAAGTGGCAAAGCCAATATAGGAACAGTTCCTTTGTCATCCATGCATGTGGATGTGCAGCCATGCATGCCCCCGGTTCACAATTATGTATGTAATTTTTTAGTTGAGTTTTACCTTTAAATAGATAAAATCCCGGTATAGATGAGCCAATTGCATTGACACAGGCAAGAATTGTGATCCACTCCCTGCTCTTAGGCAATATCTTAGGCACATTTCTACTCCCTCTCTTTGCAATTACCCGCATACCGCAATTTCTTCCTGCATGTAAGCCTGTCTCATCGCAGTTCCATATGTGGTCTGGGGCATATGAGTGCTGGTCATATGCAGCAGAAAGAGTGTTATAGAACTTGGAAACAATTGCAGGCGTAGATTTAAAGCCCAGTCTCTGTCAAGGCCCTCTGCTGTACATAACACAAGGTCTGGATGCCTCTTTTTAAACCCACTCCACCATGACTTACCAGGAAAACCATCTTTAAAGGGGTTTGGCCTCTCTTGACATATTTGAGCTACAGTGGATTTAAGTTGGATAAGCTCTAACCCATGTCCCAATAGGGCCATCTCCTTACACCACTCCACCACCTCATCTTCCTCCTCTTCAGTCATGACTGTAACAGGCCCTCTGCGCTTTGTATTAGTCAACCCATTTATCCAATAATGTATGTTTGAGGCAGCAATACCATGTTTTTTCGCTGATGCACGGATTGAATATCCCTTAAACTCGATGTCATCAATTGCAGCGAGCATGTCTTCCTTCGTCCAACCTCTGATTGCACTGATTTTCTTTGTTGAAATTGCACCTTGTATTGTGGTCGAAGGTGGTTTTGTGGCTGATGGTGGGCTGGGATGATCTGCAACCACAGGGTCCTTTTCAACTACATTACTAGGAGCAATGGGAGCATTGACATCATCATCTGATGAACTGCTCCGCAGTTGGGCCCCCTTTCTCCCTCGCCTCCTGTTCCTTATCCGTTCTGCAACAGAAACTCTTGGCATGGCTACAACCTGCAATTTCCAACATCGTTAAGAAATTTGATAAGTATTACAGCACAACTGTATAGAGTAAACTATAATTATGTATGAATTCCAAAATTTCTGCTAATAACATGAAATCTTTCAGTGGTTTGTTGTGAATTAATTCGCATTGAAGTATTACTTGTCAATTATGTATTACTTGTAATATCAACATCAGAAAGATATGTGATACCTACATGGCTGTTAGCTACATGGACTTGTCTACTATGAAGCAAAGTAATATATATGGTTGTATATATATACAATATGATTATTAGGGAGAATACGTCACACCTATGTAATGAGATAAGAGCTTAGAGAGATTACAGTATAAGTGTAAAGCTCATGTTATTACTATAAGTATTACAACTCTTGTTTATCCTTATGTAAGTGATTACCTATGTTTATAGAATAGGCTTTATCACCATAAGCTTCCTATCACATACCTTATATAGATTACACATATAACACGTGATTGGTTTAATGTAATGACTCTATTCCAAAGCATGGTTTTCTTACCATTATTTAGATGAGTATGTAGCTTAATGAGTACCAAGCTTGTACTTATGTGATATGTGTGACACTATACTCTCTCTATCCGATCTGATAACTACTATATTTATCCAACCCAAGCACAGGAAAGTTGAGTGTAGATAGTCATTCCAGTGTCTATACAAGCTATGACTTCCGTATAAAAAGTCCAGCCATATCATTCGTCCAACCTAACCATTACATCCGTGTATAAAAGAATCAGCCGTATCAACCGTTCCAACCGTCTCAAAGTTACATATGTAAGTGCTTGTTTTAAAATGGACTTATATTTGGACATGGACTGTGTGTTAGAACTATTTTTATTGAAAGATTTTATTCAATATAAAGTCAATATCCAAATCTGCTTAATATCTTGAATAACATTATTGAAGAACAACGAAATACCTGTATGTTGTTTCCAGCAACTGATGAAGAGAGTGAATAGCAACTGATGAAGAGAGTGAATGTAACACTGTGCACACACTCTGTCTGGAATGTAACACTGTGCACACAATCTGTTTGGAATGTAACACTGTGCACACACTCTGTCTGGAATGTAACACTGAGCACACTCTGTCCTCTGTTTGTATGTCTGGAACACTGTCTGAAAAGGATTGTATGTCTGCAAAATGGAAACTCACCGTCTGAAAACTCACTTTCTGAAACTGTATGTCTGCAACACTGTCTGAAAACTCTGAATGTATGTCATCAGTAGTTTAAGAGCAAAACGAATGCCTCAAATGTAGTAACAGTTGAGGTTTTATAGTTTTATGATTTAGAATTTCATTGGTAGGGAAGATTGGCATGGATTGCCATCTCCCAAATTTAATTGTGTGGTGTGGATTGATTTGTACATGATCCAATGGCTGAAAAGCTATCATGGTTGATCTTTGTGCTTTCCCTGAATTTAATTTCTGAATTGAAATGCTTTTCAGAATTTAATTCCTGTAATTCCAGGACTGTTGTGTTTAATTCTTGAAATGAAAGGTTGGGTGAACTATTTCCTGAATTGAATGGTGTCATTTAATGTCTTCAATAGGCCGAATGGTTAAACAAACATGTAGATATTGCTGACAGACATTTCCCCTATTTTTGTGCAGGTGGTACTCAATCTTTGTGCAGGGGTTACCCAGTTTTTGTCCAGCTGTTATTCAGCAATGAGATGTAGTCTCCCAATGCAAAATCAGTGGTGGACTGTTTGATGGGATAACAGTACTTTTGGATGGGTAGCTTTGTAATGTTTTGTAGTGCATTTTGCCTTGAATGGTAATTCAGAACTGGAGGTACTTGAGACAGTGGGTCTTGTCAACTTGTGATGTATGTTTTGGTGTATGGCGGATGTTGGTCAAGTCAAAAACTGGGCCCATTTTGGACATATTTATGTAACTTATATAACTTATTTCCAAATATTTATGTGCATATTATCAAATATTTATGTGCATATTTTAGTGAGTTTTTAATTTATGTTTGGTGGATGTGTGGGACCAGTAGTATAACTACTATTGGTCCTTGCACAACAATAGAAGCCTCTCCCCTATTAGTGTGATTTAATATAAAAGATAATTTATTTGTGTGTGTATCTGTGTTCAATGGATGATCTCTCTAATTTTTAATATTTTCTGGTGGATTTTTCTGATCAAATTTCTTTAAAATCTGGCAAGAATTCATTGAAATCACATGTTTGATGGGTAACCCCTGCACAATCCAAGTGCCCTAGAAATTTTTTAGGGCGCTGAATCCATATATATAGTAAAAAACCCAGTTTAAATAACAGAAATCAAGATTCCACCTCAAATTTTTCTGCTAAATTCTAGCACTAGAAATTCCAAAAATTCACACTAAAAACAACTCCTTTCTATATGAATCACTGTAGTAATAGTGCTCTAAATGTTTATTGGCAAAGGATCACATTGTTACTTGAGAAGTGCGTTACTTGAGGAAGCCTGTGAGTCCACTGGCAAGCAAAGAAGGAAAGTTTGTCGCGTATTTGCTGAATTTATAATTGCCTGCTTAGGGGCACCTTTCCCAATGATGAAGAAATAAAATCTTAATAAAAGGCTTATATGAATTTCGAACCTCTACGAATATGAATTTATTCAAGAACCAAGTTACTGTATCGTGGTTCTTCCACTTCTCCGAATCCCGAGGGACCTCTCCTATCTGATCTGAGTAAGAAGTCCCTTATTTCATTGGGATATAAATAATAAATTGACCTCTTACCATGTAAATATGGTGGAAGAGATTGTATATAGATTAATTGCTTCCTTCATTCTATATTTTTGGAATTTGTGTTTTTATTTGAGATTTCATTTCATATTGGTTCATATTCTCTGTCTAACTATATGACACATAATCGCCCATAAAAAAATTATGAAAATAACTCTGAATTGAAAAATTATGATGGGTTATTTTAAAGAGTTCAAATTTGAATTCGGATTTAAGTTTGAGAAGATATGGAAACAATTTGATTAAAAAAAAATCAATCTGGAAAAAAATTCTCTAGTATGCTTCAAAAAAAAAAAATGCATCTACCTGTTCCAAAATTCATCAAATATTCTTGTAATTCAGAGTGAAGGTGACTGTTTCTTTGGCTAGCCCTGCTGACTGAAAAACTATGAGTTATCTTAACCTTTAAACGATACTTAATAGTTTCAAATTCGAATTTGGATTTAAGTCTGATAAGATTTTTTTTTTCTTTCAGAAATTAAGTCTGATAAGATACAAAAGCAATTTGATTTAAAAAAATTTAATTTGGAAAAAAATCTACAATTTGCTTAAAAAAATTCTTCGATATATTTCAAAACTTATCAAATATACTTGTAATTCAGTTTTTTTCCGAATAAGGGTGCAGATTTCCTTGTTTTGCCCAGCTGACTGGTCCCTTTCTCAAGTATCTGAAAAATATAAAAAACAATGCATTAATGTTTTTAAAGTTTGCAGAAGAAGAAACTCGTATTATTCGAGTTTTGATGTCCTCGTCTTCATATTCTGCTTTGATGTCTCCGGCCCATGTAATCCCTTTGTATAATAAAATGAATGGATTTTCTTGGGGATAATTTGGCCAAGTCGAATGAATTAACACGAATATTCAATTTTTTTTAATTTGGTTGAATTTGGTAACTAAGGTCGTTGATAAATTTTATGCCAATAACATCTGAGTGACGTGGATATGTCGTTAAAAAAATATTCTACAAAACATCAAATTCCGAGAGAGTTAACACTAGTGCCATTGCATGGATTTTCATTTCGCTTGTGCTTATCAATGGTGGGATTGGATGTGCAAGTATTTTTTTTTTTTTGGGTTGGTAAATCTGTACAAAATTTTTATTAATCAAAAGATTTTACAATGAGTAAATGGTTATCACAAGGATTGATATGGGAGCTTAAAAAGATTTTAATTATATATATATATATATATATTAGGTAAGTTTTTTAGAATAAAAAAAAACTACTTTGATGATCTTTTGTCATTAGTTTATAAGACATTGCCTAAATAATTACAAAAAGTGTTGCCAAAGAAGAGATTGAACTTTTGGGAAGAAAAGACAAAATGACAAAGGGAAACGAAATTATAGAGGAAGTGCCATCCCAAGTATAAAATTGAGAACCCAAGGAAAGTCATCCGTGAGTTCGTCGTGTTGATACTTTGTTATTCGCCAAACCACTAGTGTGCAGTTGACATTGAAAAGCGCTGCCAAAAAATGACATGTGATGCTAAGATAATACCTTTAGTCGGAGATGACCATTGGAGAAATGGGAGCTCCATTAGCTGGTGGAGTAATGTTAGGAGGTGAAACAATGACCATTGGAGAAATGGGAGCTCCATTAGCTGGTGGAGTAATGTTAGGAGGTGAAACAATGTTGATCGATTGCACGTCAATCACTGTAGGAGTTTCAATGATGTTCTCAGAGTCAGGATCAAAATCCAACACAACGTACTTCTTCACCCTTTACAGACATATGAGAATGTCATCCAGGCAATATTGAATGCTCTTGAGGAGGCGTTTTATGTCCCCCTGACCTGCAAACACTTTGTAATTATTCACTTGTTTATCTCGGATCAACAAGCATTCACCTGTTTATCCCGAATCAACAAACGAAATAAATTGTCCAATTGTTGGTAAACTACAACAGAATGTAAGAAATGAAACTTCCTTTTTCTGAATTTTCCAGGGTCGGGAATCCATTTGAATTATTGATTACCCACTTCAGAATATGAGAAGTGGGCTTTCTCACCAAGTGCGCCAATATTCAAGCTGTCGAATCTCCTTTATGATTTTCTAGGGGATTGAAACAAACAAGGTTTCCATCGAATTCCATCTGAATAGTTGCTTGTGATGAGAGATAAAACTGCTCCTGGAACCTCCCCTATGACTTTCCATTCTTTGTCGAGGTGGCATAGTCACTCAAAAAGAAGCACGACTAACACAAAACAGACTGACTATAATACTACTATGAGGACTTAAACTTGGACTCACAGAGCGACAAGGCGAAGAGCTCCCACAAATAACTATGTCATCCCCAAAACCCACAGACCATAATATTGGACAATACCCAACCCAATTGAAAACCTCTCGATACAAAAACTTAAACAGAGTGAATATGGCTGCGAAATTTAAAACTAGACCAAGTTGAGAATGCAATGACCCAGTGCTTGGGACAAGAAGAAGATGCGATAAACAACAATGGAATTTAGATTATACAAATCAAGGAGGTTTTGTAAACAATATGCTTTAGCCCTGTAACAACATTTAAAGACAAGAAGGATCGGCACGGAAGATAGTATCTGAGCAGTGTTTCTTAAAGACCATATTTTGTACCCATATTGAAAGAGAGGAAATGGGTGGGGAAATTTTAACAGAAACACACAACCCACATTAAAACGAGGCAAACAATTATCACATATAAGCTAGAACTCACGACCAAACATTAACATGAGATAATACAACCCAAAATTAAACACCATGAGCCAATTTTTTTTGCATTGTAACATCAGAGAGCCATAGTAGAGTAAATTATTAAAACCAAATCGAAAATTTTCCTCGGTACCAAACCCCACATATCAAGATTGGGCAGTTGAAGGAGATACTTGGAAATTCGACGTCCTGGAACGTCGATGAGGGAAGTACGACCACTAAAGGCATGCCTTAAGGTTGTGTTATGTAAGAAAAGGATGAAAAACATTGACTTTGAAACCCTTTGTAACAAAAGGGTGAAAGCATGGAGTTGGGTTACACATTTTGGCAAGAGAGGGCGCGTTTGGGTGGAAAACATGATGGCTCGATCACGCCATTTAAGCGCTCGATCGACCCTTTTTTAAGTGTTCGATGAAGCTCCTCAAGCGCTAAGAAAAATACTCGATTGAGCATTAAAACTAACTCTCGATTGAGTTCCTATGTAACCCCTTATTAGGAGCTTGATCAAGCTTTATGGCTCGATTGAGCCCTAAAGCTCCATCGAGCCTTAAAGCTAGAAAATTTAAAATTTATGTAAATATCAATAATGATATGCAAACTTCCCCCGATCAGGGTGCGAGATGGCAGCCATTATCTTTGTGGGTGATTAATGTGGGTCATATCAAGGATCCCCCCTTGTCACACTACACATGCACGAAGCATATGGAGTGGTGGCTCTTTGCATGCGGGGATTTATTGTCCTCGTAGAAGGTGGAAAAAGCATTTGCGAACGGACAATTTCCAGAGAATTTTGGTGTGAGTTTGGGAAATTTTTGGTGTGCGGTAGCTGTTTCCTGTGGCGTTTGGTCGCTTTGTTCAGAGGTGTGGAGCAGTCTTAGCAAGCGAGGACTCTTTAGATGCGGGTTCAGTCTTGGACTTTCCTCACTCTAGTTCATGGGAATGTGTTTATCTCTTTTAACAATTCCCCCATCATTTCAGTCTCTTTATATGTTGGCCTTTGGGTTGTGTGGCTTCGATTTTTCGGGTTGCAGAGGAGGATGGTTTATGCAGAAATTTCTGTGTTTGATTGGGATATGGAGATGATCTTAATTCTTCTTGGCCTCTTTGTGTTTGTCATTTTCGAAATTTTATTATCCTATATGGGGTTATAATGTTGGTGGATTTATCTTTGGTCATGTCTTTGCACTTCCATTCCACCCTGCCTTCGGGGTCTTTTGTTGTGTTTGTGGATCAATGGTATAGTTGCAGCACCCTTAGGGCTCTGCCATGAGGTCGATTCAGTATGTATTGATGCCCTTTGGCTCCTTGGGAGGATTGGGTATCCTGATGGTTTCACGAGGTCATTGTATTTGTATGTGTGCACCAGGAGTCTGAATTGGAAGAGTAAATGGGCGATTGGCTGGGTTTCTTTCTTGCAGTCTTTGGATTCTTACCTATGTCCTTGGTAGATCCTCGACTCGGTAGCATCCCCTGGAATTTGGGCGCTTTTGGGTTTTGGCTACCATTAGAGTCGGTTAAGGTTTTGTTGTTTGTTTCTCAAAGTAATTGCATATACTAGAGTATGCCTCGCTCAACCTCCATAAAAGGAAAAGCAGGCCTAAGAACGAGGGGTCTAGGTAAATGATATGTTGGGTCTTCAGCGACCAACCATCCTAGCTCCTCTGGGGCAGAGCTCGGGGTTGCAAACTGGTCTCAAGTATCATCAACGATGCGGCTACGACGTACCATGAGGGTACCTCGGACGAGGTCCACCAGTTAATTGAAGAATGGAAGAGGATTTGAAGAGACAAGTAGATATGAGGGACATTGATGTGGAAGAATGGCGTGTCTTGGTGCTCGATCCAAGTCACACTCGAGGTGGAACCATTCATTTTAAACAAACCATGTACCTGTATTGGTCGATGAAGAGCCTTTTGGCTAAATCCTTAGCGCAGATTCCGACAGGTGTGGCTACGACAACTCAGGGGTTTCCAGAGTACAACAAGGAGTTTCAAAAAATATGTTTCCAATTCCAAAAGCAAAACAGACGTATGTGCCATATTGAGGAGCATATTCCATGCATCCCACAAACTGAGCTTTTGGGTTCCAGTACTAAGGACCCGGCTCCGGTTGAGCCGATTGATGATGACTAGTTTGTTGGATGTTTCTCTAGTTTTTCCTTTACTGTGTGCAGAAAAACTATAATTTTCAGTATGTTTCTAGTTATGTTTTCAGGTGTCTAGAGTTTTGGCAGTTTAAATACAATCAAACTTACTTGGTATGGTTGGATAGACTTTTTTTTTTTTGTTTATCGATGGCTTATCACGATGTTAGGTGGCTAGGAGACTTGGTTTCTCTTCGGGCAAGTTGAGGCCACCTAACCATATGCATGTGGACGTAACTTTCCTTTTTGATGCTCAGTGAAAAAGAAAGGTCCTACCAAAATTCCAAAAAAAATATTTGCAAACTTTGAAATTTTAAGTATTCAATAGTTTAAAAAAATAAATTTAATTACTAATTACATCCGAATAGGTAATTAACAATGGTGTGACTTAATTTCTCATTGCATTTCTAGGGTTTTGATGTATAAATTTGAAATTTTTTTTTTTTATCTTACTTGTAATATTCTTATATTTATAATTTGGTAACTTAAAAAATATTTTTTTATATGATTTAAGTTTTCAATGTTATAATTTAAATAAAAAATTATTATAAATATAATTTAAATAATAAATTGTTTAAACATAAGAAAATTTATCAATTTGATTAATAAATATTATAATTTTTTATATGAATAAGTGTAACCTCAAAAATGTAAATTTGAGCTTGCTAGATATGTATATTTTATAAAATTCAAAAAATAATAAAACTTCACTGAAAAATTAATAAACATTATGCCCTAAGTCATAATCATATTTGTTAAAATCATACATACACGCACTCTCTCTCACACACATATATAATGCACTAATATCTACTTGTTCAGGAAAAGAGATGAGTGCAGTAATAATTAACATAGTTTTAATAGTTGTAAGTTGTAATTAGTTGTAATAGATGCAATGATATCTGCGGTCATAAATCTCTCTCAACCTATAAGATGTGTTTGCATTCAATTTTGTGCTGAAGTATAAAGTATTAGCTTGCAATATATATTTTTAAAATAATAAAAACATAAGGAAATCATAAAATAATATATTATTTGACTAATTTGAATTTGAGTAAGAGTAATCTAGATTTAATGCGGGTATAAAATTATTTTTAAAATAATAATATTGTAAAATTTAATTTAGTATAGTTTGTTGTTTTCTTATTTATTTATTATAATTTGATTTATTTTTATTGAAATTTTATATATAAAAAAATTATAAAATGATTAAGTATAAAAAATATTTTATATTTAAAATCAAAATAATAAACATATTTTTATTTTTAGGAATTTCAAAATTGAAAAAACAAAGTTAAAATCTATTATACAAAGTTATTTATATATTATTATAATTTTTTTTTTGGTAAAATAAAATAAAATTTGGAATTAAGGAAAATTAGAGTTTGGAATATATTTGAATATTTATAAAAATTATTTTTGTGGAATAAATAAATTTTATAGACAAGTATTGAGAGGCATTGTTTTTCATTTAATGGAAAATTGACATATTATATGAAAAAACATTTAACGGAAAATTTGCAAGGAAAAGCATTTCATTTTATGGAAAATTGACATATTATATGACACTAAATATTTTTGCAAAAAATATCATTAGGACAACAACATAATTCTCCACAATTTTCCTTTTTACTCGTAATCAAAATTCAGAGTGCTTATATGAATTTTGAGGCTTCAATTCTATAAAAGAGGAAAAACTTGAAATTTCATCGCCACATTTGGCCCAAAAGTGTAATCCATCTTCATGCTTTCACCAAAATGAACCTTATAACCCCAATTCCCTCCTTCGAATGATTATCGAGAAATAACCGACGACGCATGCAGCATGTCGTGCCAAACATGACATGATAGACATAAATTAGATACCATAAAATTGTACAAACCTTGCTACGAAATACTCTGTATAGTCTCAACTCTGTGCATAATACGACCCATTTATAACAACCAGAGAATGGGAAACAACATGAGGTCAAGAAACTTCTACTCTGTCAGTGAAGCACGAACATAGGACAAGTGTTCAGTATGGCACACCCCTTAAGTAAAACATTCCTTATGATCTGCGAGGAGCCATTAATGAGCTGAAAACATGCATCCTTCACTCCAATGGTGGAGATTATCAAAACCATTATGGAAAACCTACCAGAAACCTGTATGAGCCAAAGCAGATGCAATAAGAAAAACCAAAAAGTGATGATATCCCTCTCCCGTTACCTTTGTATATCGAGGAGGAAGCGTTGCCAAAGAATGAAATTCCATCCTCGTTATGCCAGGCTTCCACATATCGCATTCGTATAGACACTTGTACAAAGCAACACACATTTCAAGACACTTTAACTTATGTGCCTGATCTCACCCCCATCAGGGACTCTCCACTATAGATTTTTTTTCCTTCTCTAACAATGTCATTATTGCTTGACTCTCGTCCCATTCAGATATTGGCCATGACCTGTCCATGTCCAGACCTACAACCTGACACCCCCAATTTTCTAGGTAGTTTTCTACATTGTTTCCCGCTCGTTTTGTGTGTTCAACTAGGACAGTTGAAAACCTTCAAACACTCCGCAATGTTGGCCACTACAACTTCAAGTCTCCAACTACGTGAAATTTTGGAGGCATTTTTTTCATTTAATAATTAACTGATACATTGTATTACCAATAAAGAGTCCTCATGCACCTATATTAATTTAAAATCTTGATGAATAGCAATTTAGAGTGCTCTCTTTGCAACGAGGAACTCTGTAAGGTCGTTTGTTGCAACACCACATTTGACAGTGAAAACTCTTAATGGGACTAAGTTATCATCTTGAAATATTCCCCCAAAACCCACAAGCCTCGGGTTTCCCTTCGATGCTCCATAAAAAATTACTTTTATAAAATTTATCGGGAGAGGTTGGTAACAAGAGTTCACATCTACTGAGTGTTCTATGTTAGTCTTTAATAGAGAAGTGCTCGTGTTGCCAGTAAAATTCAACTTCCAAAGGATGATTGCTTTTGCTGCATCAACTTACCAATCCATTAAGGACCATGTAGTTGATAATATAGTCTCCTATAAATTGGCCAAAATATTTTCTTTTAATAGGCCCGATGTTTTCTCCTTCTATCAAAAAATTTGATTACTTTGTCCCTTCCATAAATTTAGTAAGATGAAGCTGAAAATTAAGTTCCATGCTTTATTAACTATTGTATTCTTAAACTAAGTACAAGACCATTGATTAATTGTAGAAATCATATCCTGAAATTCAGAAATTGGGTGACCAAAGAACTCTATTAAGAGTTCCCAAACCTTTGTTGCAAAAGTACATTAAATAAATATATGTTCTATCATTTCATGTGCTTTGTGACAAAGAAAACAAAGGGAGGGCCCTTCAAGTTCTCTCCTGCAGATCATATCCCAAGTTAAAAGACGTTGCCAAGCTATTAGCCATAAAAATTTTGAAATTTTTGGCCACCAGAAACTTGACCATATCCACTTCTATACATGTTGGTTCTTGAAAGACTCATGTCTTGTTCCAATTTGATATGCTTCGCTAATTGTGAAGCAACCATGTTGACCTATCCCCCAACGTAATATATCTACACCATTCGAAAGTTGGATCCTCCATTTGCAAGCTCTTGGTCAAGCTTATCCCAGGGAAATGGATGAGGGGGTGAAGGCCAATCAATCTGTTGTTTCCGTACTCTCCACAATAGTCCTTCACTTTGATCATACCTAGGCTTTCTAAGTAGGTTTTAATCTCATGCAATGCATTTGTTGCATGAAGTATTTGCATTTATTTCATAGTTTAGATCCATAAATTGGCAGTCTCACCAAATTTCACATCCCAAAAACCAATTTTTTTCACAATTTCTCTACTCTCCTGAGCCTAGTTCCATAGGTTCGATCCAACAAGAGGCTCATTTTCTCACAATCTTCCCTTTGGAGTTGAGAATTAGGAATATTTATGATTCCATATTTGTATCCATAACTGGTGATCTGAAATGACTGTATTAGTTTTTTTGTGCTAAGGGTCTTTTAGTTTTAAAAAACATGTGCATAATTGGTTCATTAGTTTGCATAAGGATTAAGGAGTTTTTCCATGAATTATAGATGAAATTTAGTGAATTAGAGGCATAAAATAAGCATAAATAACACTGAACAACAGTGTAAAACAGAGAAATAAGTCACCACATGAAGTTTACACAGTAGGCATGATGAAGCAGTTCATCCCTCCTAGGCTACATCTGCTAGTTTAGCTCCCAATGGATTGTCCATCTTTCATTATGCTCAAAATTTTGCTATTACATGTAGTTGCAGTGATCTAAAGGTTGTTTTCTCTACACCAATGGCTTCAAAATGCTCCAATTAGTCAAGAATGACTCTTCATTCACTCAGAATGGTCGAAAATTGAGGCTCGTACATTTTTTCTCAATATCTCCTAGGAAAACTCCACTAAATGTGGAAAAATCTAGTTAACTGGAGTAAAATTAGGGCTGAACGCAAACATTAGGGAAATTTTGAGGTCTAAAATGGGCCTCCTAAGGAAATAATAAAATAATAGCTAAACCAATAAAATAATATTTCTGAAGTTTCAATTCACTTTTTGCACCAAAATCCATGTAACCATAGTTAAATTCAATTCAAAAATTGTACCAAAATAAAATGAATAAAAAATTTGTATTGATGTGACTATAAATAAGAATGAACTTTTCAAGAAAAAATCATTATCATTGAACAACTAATGCATTTGTCCTTTGTACTTAAATAACTTAAAATAAAATATAAATATAAATTTATAAATTCTTAATTATATTATATGCTATTAATTGAAATTTATATTATTTAAATTGTATAATAACATGTAATTAATATACTATATAAAAATAATATAATATAATAAATGTATATAAATATGCATTGTTTCTTTCAAGAAATATGAAATGATAATAATATATTTTTATTCAAAAAGTGTGAAATGACATTTATTATGAGTACTTTACTTTGACTTTAAAAGTACGTAGAGCACTACCATGGTTAACCATGAGTTTTTATTCACCATTGAGAATGTGACAAGTAAGTACCTTTAACTCAAACAATGCCACCTCAACCATTAGGGATGATGTCATCCCCTAAAATGTGATTGGTTCTCATAAAGTGAATTTTGATTGTACATTTTCCTTAGGAGGCCCATTTTAGACCTCAAAATTCCCCTAATGATTTGGCACGCCCTTATCTGCTCCGCCAATAAAGTTGTGCATTAAATGTTATGGTTAGGGTGGTGGCCACATGCGCACCCCCAACCGTTAATAGGCTTGAATATTAGCGGAATACAATATCGGAGTTTCATTACATACATACGTGAAGCAACTAACATCAGATCCCTTTTACAGGTCTTCACAATATCAAACAAATTCACAACCGTAATACAAGGTACATCGCAGATCGGAATCAATATAATTCGCACATTGCAGCGCTTATGATATTGCATGTCGGAAAATATAACATTTACCACCAATTCGCACAATACATATAACATAAAATATGCAATTTAGCGATTTCACAATCGCAATAATTAACTTATCGCAAATCGGTTGTCGCACCGTTTAACATATAACCTTAACCATAAACTTATATCAACTACGATGTGCGATATGTGTTTAAGCGCTATATCGACACATGGCTCCTCTCGCATCATCGCATCGCCACTTATATTATTTAACTTGCGATGTCTTCCATGTAAATAAAACCATTACCGATTGTGATGCGTGCAATCTCTCATGTTGCGATTTAACTCTCTATTTTTTATCTCCCACTGTCACTTCTGCGATCTAATCACCACCGTTCAGCCCTCGCTGTTGACTGGATCACGACCGTCCGTTCCACCTGCAACATTTTTGTGGTTGTGCAATCCTCGATTCTATATGCAAAGTTCAAGACTCTAAGAAAACCACCAATTCAAATCCCACTCTACTGGTTGATCATGTTTTGAACCTGTTTTCCATTTCGAACCCAATCCTGTAACTTGAATTTTGAGCAAAATTTATGAACTCCTGATCATTCCTCCCCATTAGGAAGCTTTTGGACCCCAAAAGACTTGATTACCTGTTTAGTAGATGAGGGTACAACTCCCTCACCTTTCCAATCTCCATCCATTTTGCCTTGCTTGGTTTAGTGCCTTTGAGCCCAACTCGAAGGTAGTCAACACTTTCCCTCTTTGATGCTCTTGTCCTCTTGTCAAGAATTGTATCTTCTTTGAGCTCATCTAGAAATTCTGGTGAGAAATATTCAATAGAAGGTAGCTTAACATCACTTCCTTGATCATCGATCAAAGGAGGCTCATACAAGCGTAAGTTTTCAACATTAACAACTGAATACATTTGCATGTAAGAAGGCAAATCAAGTTGGAATGCATTATTACCAACTGTTTTTATAATCTTGAAAGGACCATAGCAAATGGGTTTGAGTTTTTTACCTTCCCCTTACATTCTTTCTTTGCTAATGTGCAACCATACCTCATCTCCCTCTTGAAACTTGTGATCAACCTGGTGTTTGTCATGCCTCTATTTGTATTTGCTTTGAATTTTCTCAAGCTATTCTTGAACTTGCTGATGTATCATTTGAATTTTCTCAATGAACTTTTTAGCCTTATCAATATCACTATGGCCATCAATTGCAACATCCTTCCCAAAGATGAATTCTAATGGCGATTTTGGCAAATATCCAAAGCATGCTTCAAAAGCTGAGTTTTGTGTTGAAGAGTTTGCTCGGTTGTAAGCGTGTTGAATGTAATACAGTTGTTCATCCCACAACTTAGGATGTTTGCTGCAATATCCTCTCAATAGACACACAATTGTTCTATTCAACACTTCAGTTTTTCCATTTGTTTGTGGATGAAAAGTGGTACTCTTTTTCAATTTTGTGTCCATCATTCTCCATAGATTTGACCAAAAATTTCCAATGGACCTGGAATCCTTGTCACTAACAATAGAAGTGGAAAATCCAAAATGAACCCAAACATTTTGAAAATAAAGTTCAGCAGTAATGGTCTTCTTACATGGCATAAGTATACACATTTTACTGAATCTATCCACAACTACAAAAATATAATCATGTTGCTTTCTTGACATAGACAGACCTCCAACAAAGTCCATGGAGACGCTCTCCCATGGCCTTGATGGTACCGGTAGTGGCATGTACAATCCAAGCTTCCTATTACACCTCTTACTTGTTGCACACATAGAACAACCTCTTATAAAACGTGACACACTATCTATCATGTGAGGCCAATAACAATACCTCTGTAGATGCACCACTATTTTTCTTACCCCAAAGTGTCCTGCAATAAGAGAACAATGAGATTCTCTCATGAAACTTAGCCTCTCTCCTTGTGGAATACATAGCTTTCCCAAATGAAACAACAAATTGTTATGCATGTGATAATCTCTTTCTTCAACTTGATTCCCTTCACTCAAACTAGCATACACATCTTTGAAATCAACGTCATGTGCATATTGTTCAATGTAACTCTCATGTACAACAGAATCATTTTTGAGTAAAGCAGAAGCACTAATGATTGGTATCGAAATCATATCTGCAACTTTATTGAATATACATTTTTTTTACCTTCTAACCAAGTGAAATTGTTGAAGAACTCCCATCCACCTAAATTTTCTTGATTGCTGCAATTTTGTTTTCGACTGCAAGTACTGTAATGGTTGGTGATTGATGTGTACAATAGTCTCTTTACCCATCAAGTAGTGTTTCCACTTCTTGAAACTTTGTACCAACACATATAGTTCTTTGTCATATGTAGGATAATTAGTCACAACACCATTAAAATTTTATGAATGAAAGGCGATTGGCTTACCATGCTTCAAAAGGAATATGCCCATGGCATAGTCACTAGCATTGGTTTGTATCTCGAATGGCTGTCTCAAATTTGGTATGCAAGGACTGGAGCTGAACTGATCTTGTCTTTTAAAGCTTTGAAAGCTTGTTGTTGTTTGCCTCCCCATTGGAAGCCTTTCTTGACACTTGTCACTGCATGCATAGGAGCTACGATGGAAGAAAATTTAGCAGTAAATTTCCTCCAATATTGAGTTGCACCTAAGAAACTTCTTACCTCGGTAACTGTTTTGGGTGTGGGCCAATTCACAATGGCATCCACTTTAGAAGCATCAATCCTCAATTCTCCTCCTCCTACAATATGTCCCAAATAGACCAAAGAAGTATTTCCTAACTCACATTTTGACATCTTAAGAAACAATTTCTCTTTCTTCAAAATATCAAGCACTCTTTACATGCAAGACATGATCTTCTCTTGTTTTGCTGAAAATCAAAATGTCATCTAAGTACACAATAAAAAATTCATCAAGGAATGGTTGAAAAACGTTATCCATAACCTGCATAAAAGTTTCCAATGCATTACATAAACCAAAAGGCATAACTAGGCACTCAAAGAGTCCTTGTTTGGTTTTGAATGCAGTTATATATATATATATATATCACTTTCTACAATTCTTACTTGATGATATCCACTTCGTAAATCTAACTTATTGAAAAACTTTGGTTCTTTTAGCTGATCAAGAAAATCATCTATTCTTGGGAGTGGGTAACGATTTTTTACCGTAATTTTGTTCAAAGCTCGAAAATCTACACACATGCGCCAAGTCCTATATTTCTTTTGTATCAAGACTATGGGTGAACCGCATGGCGAGGTGCTTGGCCTTATGATACCTTTATCCAACATCTCTTTTATTTTCCTCTTTATTTCAACATTCTCCATTATCGACATGCGATACATACCGATGTTTGGAAGAGGACAATCCTGCTGCAACTGAATCTCATGTTGAATTTCCCTTTTTGCTGTTGGCTCCTGAAACATCTCATGATGCCCATTAACCACATCATATAATTCTGATTTCAAATTAGGATCACATCCCTCAAAATATTCATGATTAATATCAAATTTGGACTTAATCATAAGAAGAACAAAATTCTTACTTGAATTTACCAGCCTCTTTACCTGTCCAGCATTTACCAAAGCAATGTTTGTCTTCTTGTGATGTGCTCTAACAATGAACTCCTTGCCATCTTTGAATAAATGATACTTGTTCTCATGGCGATAGAAGATCGCTTTCCTGTCATGCAATTCAGCTAGTTATGTCAAGCAGAACCACATCTAATTCAACTATGTCAACAAAACTTGCAGTGATTGCAAACCTCAATATATATTTCCTTGTAACTTGTAGATTTGCATCCTTACAAATCCAACCCAATGGATATGGTTTTGGATGTGGTATGGTCTCAAGATTAAGTTTTTTGACCAAATCTTCAGAGATTAAGTTTTCTTGTGACCCACTGTCAAACAGTGTGTCAATCTTGGTATGCTTGGATATGACCCTCACATGAAACAATTCTATTCTTTCTTCTTCATTTGGAGTGTTTATGTGACAGTTTGATGTATTGGTACTAGGTTTAGTTTCTATTTCTTTTCCCTTCATGTTCTTCAATCCCATGGCTGTAATTTTAGTCTCATCACTTGAATCAGACCCTAAGTCAAGTTGAGTTGTAGCAGCAGTTTTTTGTTTCCCTTTGTTATTGGGTTTCTTTGGCCTCAATTCTAGATGTAATTTCCAACAATGAGTTTCATCATGGCCTTCTTTTGAACAATGTTTACAAGTCACTTTTTCTCCATCTTTCTTAATAGATGCATTCTTTTTTTTAAACCTTTTGGGGTCTTTTCTTTGGCTTTACCCTTAAAAAGTTTTTTCCTACCCTCTTTAGGCATGTTCTTCCCTCTAGCTTCTAGATGTGTGGCCTGAACACAAACTTCATCTAGACTGGTGGGGTTAAACATGAGAATAGTATTTTTTAGGTAGCTATGTAATCCTCCTATGTACTTTAGCAAAGTGTCTTGGCTCTGCAAATCCACCCCTAATAAAAGAGCTCTTCTCCTAAATTTTTGGGTGTATTCTTGCACATTTTGTCTCTTTAACTGCCTAAAGTTCTACCAATTCATGATGGATTTTTTCATATGAGCTAATGGATAAAACTGTCGTTTAATAGCAACAATAAAATCTGACCATGATAGAATAATCTTACCATGTTTCTTGATTTCCTCCCGTGTCTTGGCTTCCCACTAAATAAGTGTTGCATCTTCCATTCTCAAAGAAGCTAATTGAATTTTTGTATCATCATCTTGAAGGTTATGTATTCTTAAATAGACCTCCAATATTCAAATCCAATTATCTAGCTTGTTTGCATTTACTTCACCATTAAACATTGGCAATTCGAAATTAACATCAAGTTTTAATAAAGGAGATTTACCAGTGCTCTTGGACTTGTGTAGTTGATGTACTGAAGAAGAGGTAGAAGATGATGATGATGATGATGAGGGTGAAGATGGTGGCTCTCCATTCCCTTCATTTCCCTTCTTTGACTTGTCTTCATCATGTTGACCTTCTAAAGATCCTTGTCCTTCCTTTTGGAGTTTATATCCTTCTCCTTCCAGTCTCTCATTCCTTTCTTGATAAAGAATTCTAACCATCTCAGTCATGTCAAGAAATTCTTTCCTAAACACTCTTTCTTCTTCCTTAGGGTTAACTTCGTCATGAATTTCTCCTTCCTCATGAGACATGCTTAATGGAGCTTCTTCTTCTTCAGGAGGTGAACTAGGTGGTGGAGATTATGGAAATCTTGCTCTCCTTTGCTTTGGTTCCTGTTGAGACCCTCCTGCTTCCACCAGTTTGCCTTCTTCCCTTTTGAGCTTGAGCCTTGTAAGCATCTAAAAATTGCAAATAGTTAAAAAATTATTTGCACTAAACAACACCAAAGAAAAACTCTAGCTATGATACCATCTGATCTGAAATGACTGTATTAGTTTTGCTACGCTAAGGGTCTTTCAATTTTAAAAAACATGTGCATAATTGGTTCATTAGTTTGCATGAGGATTAAGGAGGATTTCCATGAATTATAAATGAACTTTAGTGAATTAGAAGCATAAAATAAGCATAAATAACACTGAACAACAACGTAAAACAGAAAAATAAATCACCACATGAAGTTTACACAACAGGCATGATGAAGCAGTTCACCCCTCTTGGGCTACATCTGCTGGTCCAGCTCCCAATGGCTTGTCCATCTTTCATTATGCTCAAAATTTTGATATACATTGCTCTAATGGTTGTTTTCTCTGCACCAATGGCTTGAGAATGCTCCAATTAGTCAAGAATGACTCTTCATTCACTCAGAATGGTCGAAAATTGAGCCTCCTACACTTTTGCCCAATATCTCCTAGGAAAACTCCACTAAATGTGGAGAACTCCAATTAAGTGGAGTTAAATTAGGGCTGACCGCCAAATTTGGCGCACCCTTATCCGCTCCACCAATAAATTCGTGCATTAAAATTTATGGTTAGGGTGGTGGCCACATGTGCACGCCCAACCGTTAAGAGGCTTCACAGTTAGTGGAAGCAGCGAAATACAATATCGGAGTTACATTACATACATATGCGAAGCAACAAACATCGGATCCCTTTTACAAGTCTTCACACTATCAAAAAAATTCACAACCGTAATACAAGGTACATCGCAGATAAAAAACAATACAATTTCGTAGATCGCAGTGCTTAGATATCGCATGTCAGCAAATATAACAATTATCGCCGATTTGCACAATACATATAACATAAAATATGCGATTTGGAAATTTCGCAAATCGCAGGAATTAACTTATCGCAAATCGGTTGTCGCAACATTTAACATATAACCTTAACCATAAACTTATATCTACTGCAATGTGTGATATGCGCTTAAGCGCTATATCGACACATGGCTCCTCTCCATCATCGCATCATCGCTTATATTATTTAACTTGTGATGTCTTCCATGTAAATAAAACCATTGCCGATTGCGATGCACACAATCTCTCTTGTTGTGATTTAACTCTCTACTGTTGATATCACACTGCTGCTTCTGTGATATAATCACCACCATTCGGCCCTCATTGTTGACTGGATCACGGCCGTTCATTGCACCTGCAACATTTCCACGGTTGTGCAAGCCCCAATTCTATATGCAGAGTTCAAGACTCTATGACATCCACCAATTCAAATCCCACTCTACTGGTCGATCCGGTTCTGAAGTTGTTTTCCATTTCAAACCCAATCCTATAACTTTAATTTTGAGCACAATTTATGAACTCCTGATCAACTGGTCTCCTCCTTTGACCCACTGCCACCATATTTTTTTTCCAAACACCTTGCTCATGATGTCTAGATCTCGTAGCCCTAAGCCCCCTTTGTGATTTGGGTATAATGAGCTTATCCCAGCCAACGAGCATCCATCTCTTCGTTTTATCAAATCCCCTCCACAAAAAGTCTCACCAAATTGTTCTTAGCTTATCTCCTATAGCTTTGGGTAGTGGCATAATTTTCATCTGGTACGTTGGGGTAGCTTGTAATACGAATTTAGTCAATACCAACCTAACTGCAAAATTAAGCGCTTAAAACATCCAGTTTTGTATTTTGTTCAACAATTTCACTGTTAACTTCTGCCAACAAGCAATTTTTCTCAGGTAAAAGACTAATGGTACTCCCAAGTATGGGACTGAGAGGTAGCCTCTTGTGAATTCCAATACCCAGGTCAAATGATTAGCTATAGATTCCTTACAGTTGAAAAGGAAGACCATAGTTTTTTCCTTGTTAATCATAGTGCCAGAAGCTTCAACAAATATTTGCAGGATTTTTTGAAAATGTTTCACTTCACGTAGTGAAGGTAATTCAAACAGACAAACATCATCAACAAATTGCTTATGTGTAATTTGTAAATAGTGCCCAAACAATTTAAGTCTTTTGACAATAACTTTGGAACATGATTGTGTTAAGAATCTGCCCAGGCCTTCCATTGCAAGGATAAAAAGAAAGGGAAATAAGGATTCCCATTTCCTTAACCCCTTGTTGACTTAAATGTGAAATATGGAGAGCCATTGACTATTATAGAAAAGAAAAGAAGTGCAAGTAATTAATAAGGTGTTACATTTGGAAAAAGATACTGCGTGAAATATTCATAATTATAATACCTAAAAATGAAATTATGCAATTTAGGAACTTTGTGATTATTTTTTATGGGTAATTGGTGAATCAATAACTTAAGTACAGTGACATTTCACATTTCACAGATTATGCAATTTAGGAACATCACTATTCTTTTTCTGCTTTTTTAGGTAATTGGTGAATTAGTAACTTATCTACAAGACTTTTCACATATTTTCATTTTGTTTGTGCTTATCATCAATGGTGGGATTGGATATTCAAGTAATTGATAAGTTGTTACACTTCAAAGAAAAAAACCTAACTGTTTTAAATATACATAATTCTAATACCCAAAAATGAAATTGTGCTATATATATATATATATAATTGATGAAGATTATTTTGGGCAAGATGTTTAAATTTTTTCCATAGAGACTAGCATATCTCCTAAAAATAGGACCCAAATGAAAGGGGAATTAAACCCACTAATTACCACTCGAACTATTATCCTTTGACCAAAACATCACCATCTTATCGATCACTCCAAGTATTATCCTTTGACCAAAACATCACCATCTTATGGAACATTATACCTAAAAATGAAATTATGCCATTTAGGAACATCACTATTTTGTTTTCTCCTTTTTAAGTAATTGGTGAATTAGTAACTTGGGTACAATGGCTTTTCACATGTTTTCGTTTTGCTCATGCTTATCATCAATGATAGTATTATATATGGGTAACTTATATATATATAAAACATCACAATCTTATAGAACATTATATCTCCATATAAAAAAACCAAAAAGTCTCTTATGAGACCAACCATTGATTATAAAAATTTACAATAAACTCACTAAAATACCACTCAAAAACCACTCAAAAAGCCAAAAAAGTCCCTCCCTTAAGCAAGAGATGACATTAACCAAAAAGCCAAAAAGTCCCTCCCTTGAGCAAAAGATGACATTATATATCCATATTAAAAAAAAAAAAAAAAAAATGGCCAACAAGAAGCCCCTCCCTTTAGCAAAGCATGACATTATATTTCCATATTCAAAAGATGACATTGTATATCCATATTTAAAAAATAAAAAAAAAGCCATGGGGAAGCCCCTTTAGCAAAGCATGACATTATATATCCATATTTAAATTAAAAAAAGCCCCTCCCTTTAGCAAAGCATGACATTATATATCCATATTTAAATTAAAAAAAGCCCCTCCCTTTAGCAAAGCATGACATTATATATCCATATTTAAATTAAAAAAAGCCCCTCCCTTTAGCAAAGCACGACATTATATATCCATATTTAAATTAAAAAAAGCCCCTCTCTTTAGCAAAGCATGACATTATATATCCATATTTAAATTTAAAAAAGGCCCCTCCCCTTAGCAAAGCATGACATTATATATCCATATTTAAATTAAAAAAGGCCCCTCCCTTTAGCAAGCATGACATTATATATCCATATTTAAATTAAAAAAGCCCCTCCCTTTAGCAAGCATGACATTATATATCCATATTTAAATTAAAAAAGCCCCTCCCTTGACTAAGGCATGACCATCGTGAAACTCACCATTGAGAAATACAAAACTCCGACCTGCCGGATTCGAACCAGCGACCTAAGGATCACAACCAGGATATATAATCCTACTACAGTCCTCCGCTCTACCAACTGAGCTAAGGTCGGATGCGCAAAATCCATTGATTTCAGGAGAAATTTAGGGCGTAGGAAATGTCAATTTCTAGTCCACGAATGGAAGTTATATATTATCGTAACTTTGTGGAATCACGGAAGGTATCGTCGATGATTCTTTTCATGCTTTTGAAAACTTTGCGCACCCAAATAAATCAGAGACAGAATCAAAGGGAGTTGTCTACCGAGGTCGCGTTTTGGCTCGGATGGCAGAAATCTGCCGGAATCCAGTCAACTAAATTTTAAAAAATCAGGTAGTTGTAGTTCTTGGAATCCATTTTTGATAGTGGAAATGGATTCAGCGCTATCAAAAACTCCTGGGGCACTCAAAATACTAATGTTTAACAACTGTAAACAGGTTTCTGGGCAAATCTTTGCCGGATTTTCTGGAAATCGTTACCGGATTCTGGGTCAAAACGCGGCTTCGGTAGACTACGCGAAATCAAAGATAAAACGCGTTCACTTTAGATTTTAAAAAGTAATTTATCTTAACATTTAACATTAGGAATTTTGCTTCTGTGATCCATGAATTGTTTCTAAGAAATTTCGATGTAAAAATTTTGTATGGAAAGCGCATTTCGAACGACGATTGGCAGTTCATCATCGGGACAGATGAGTGATGATGAACCTAGCAGTTGGTTAACAATCATTGGAGCTATCTAAGTGTTCTATGAAACTTTCTTTGATAACATTTTATTTTATTATTATGTAATTATTATGGATAATATAAATTTATATTTTTAAATAATTTAATTTTTTTCTTAAATTATTAGTTAATAGAGATTTATGAATCACATAAATTTGCATTTTCAAATAATTTAATGAATATTTAATGCATTAAAAAGCATTTTATTCAATAATTCAATACAGCTCTTCTTATAACATAATATTATATTGCATTTTTAAATAATTTAATCTTTTAAATTTTTTATTCTTATTACATAATATTATATTGCATTTTTAAATAATTTAATTTTTTAAATTTTTTATCAATTAATAGAAATTTATGCATCACATAAATTTGCATTTTCAAATAATTTAATCTTTTAAAAAAAATTATTAATTACTGAAGATTTAATGTATTAAAAGAAATTCGATTCAATACCGCTAATCTTATAACATAATATTATATTGAAAAATAAAAGATATAATTGGTTTTAAAAATAATTTATATTTATATTTATATTATTTTGATGAATTTTAAATTAAAGGATTCATATAATCTTGTTAAGCATTATCAATTCTCTCTCTCTTGTTGTTATTGTTTTCTACAATAGCGAATATGTGAATGTGAATTCCAAAAAACGAAATCTATGAAATACAATATTTTTTTTCAAGTGTCATCGTTAAAATAAAATATCTCTAAATTAAAGATAATTATTATCAAGAAATATCTCATTATTTATGGAATCATTACGCCAATTTTTAACTAATTAATTTGTATGTAATTTTAATAATTAATTTTTTAATAAATTTACTTCTATGTAATTTAATTAATTAATTATCATAAATAATTTATTTTGAGAATGTTTTTTTTTAAATGTAAAAAAAATTAAGTTATTGTTTAATAATTAAATAATTTGGAAACTTTATTAAAGATAAAGGTTTTTGGTGCGTTAAAGTTTTGTTGTCGGTGGTGTTAGTGAGGAGTGCTTTGTCTTTTGGTTTCAGGCAAGGTTTTAGTTTTTCTCTAGTGGTTTGCTCACGGTCTAGGATTTTAGTTGTTGGTTTGCTTTTACAATTTGGTTTTATGAATGAGCTGGTGGACTACACTTACGATCCTAGTGACTATGCATCAATTTGGTTTAAGGCTCTAGCTTAGTGCCACTCCGCAGAGGGTTGGGGACACAACTAGCACATCCTTGATAGGGGACAAGGATATGCATATGTGTTGGGTTCAACCATTGTAAGAGGACTTGTTGTCTCCCCTTTCTCGATGTCAAAATGGTTTGGTTCAGGGGATACCTTCAATGATCGACTCTTTTAGTGTTGTGAAGGAAACGACCCTAGGTTTTTTTCCTCACAACGAGCATGACTCTGCCCTCCCATCACCAGACGAACTATGCATGGGCCAATCTTCCTATCGATTTCTTGGAATTGAGTAGGAACTGTCTGTAGAGGTATCTCCTCTCGGGTTTGATTTCATACAAAAAGGAGATAATCGAGTGGAGTTGTTAGGCGAAGGTTTTTTCGGTAGTGATGGCCTAAGGTTGGAGGAACTTCTTATAGGAAGCATTTCACTGGGTTTTTTGGAGGAAAAACTGAGAGGAAAAAAATGAAACTGTGCTCGAATCTATTGGTGGGGAAGGTAGGCATTCAGAAAACAAGGGTGAGCAAGAGAAATAGACAAAAACCCTAGGAGTTGCAGTGAATTCAGAGGGGGGAAATTGCACATGGAAGAAAAGGAAGAAGGGTCGGTGTGCAAAAATCAAATGTGAAGACCAAAATTTGATGTTAAGGGAGGACGTGCCATTGGCGGAAGTAATGACTATGATTGAATAGGTCATGGTTAAGGGAGCCAGGGGTCAACATTTCTTCGCTAATTATTTGCGAGACTAAGTCAACAAGGAATGGGAAAATTACTAGACATGATCCACTTGGTGAACACTCTGGCTCGTGATTGGTTTATGTTCATATTTGGAATGGTGTTGGCATGAGGGGTCCTGACCCAGGTTCAGAGTGTTTTGCACAACCAACAAAACCCTCCAACTACTAGCCCTTTCAGCAGTGATCTACTTGCGCAAACCAAAGTCTCACCCGAAGCAGTATGGGGGGTGTTGGAACCAGGTTTCTACACCCCGAGGGAGAGTTTGATGTGTGCTTTAACCTTACCTATCGGATCTAAGACTTATCGGTTTGCGCAGAACTTCATAGAAACCAGATCTAAGCGCGGATGAAACCCTTAAACATAGATGCACCAACAAAATATTCAATACTTCAGTCATATCAAGTTTATCAAAGCAGAAACAATACTTGCGCAATCATATAAATAATTTTCCTTTTTAATCCTTAACGCAGATGTAACCCTTACATGAACACATAGATCTTTTCACAGATAATTAACTCAAATAAATGCGCATTGAACAAAAACAGATCAACATATAATTAACATAGTCATGCATAAACACATAAATTGCAACGGAGTTCACCAAAACTTCTCCTTTATTAATCAGTCTTCAACCCCATACAATTATTTCCGTATGTGCACACAACAACAGAGTACTTGCACGCAGCTCAGGACTAGGTCTCCACGCACACAGCTAGCAGAAGCCTTTCTACCCACAACGAATACAAACTCGATCAAAACATCAACATAAACATAACATCACTAAAACTTAACTTGATTGTCCTTTTTTTTCTAAATAATTCTAATTCTATTTAGAAACATATCAGTACAAAACTATCGCAGCTTCAGCTGTGAGAGTCTGAAAGCTGGGTTTGTAGCTCAAAAATTCATGTATTCGAACTGCCCCAGAAGGGGAAACCAGTCCCTTAGAGTCATATTTTTCCGCCCTCGCAGGGTAAACCGGCCTGAAGTGTAGCTTATAAAACCATATAAACAAAATATGCCCAAGAGAATTTAACACAGGAGAATTAATCTCCTTCAACATACGAGAATTAAACAAAAACACAGAGAATAACCCATTGAACTTGGGCTGCAATGCCATGTTCCAGCTGTAGAGCTCATGGTCACTTGTCATTGTCCTGAGGTGGGGGTTCTTCCACGATACGACATCGGTACCCCGCTTTGCTGTCGTCCTCCTCATCGGTGGTGTCATCAGAGGTTGTAGCTGCATCCTTCCCTTTGTCCTGAGCTTTGGTCTCTTTGTCCTGAGCTTGGCCATCTTTATCCATACCTTGCATGGCTTGCTTGTCTACGGCCTTAGCTGGTTCCGAAGGAGGCTTATGGGGGAGAATTTGAGTGGGAGTGGAACCAGCAGCTTCCTCCCCGAGAGTAACAGTGATGAACGCAGTGACTGTAGGGCAGTCCATAGTGCATTCGAACTGAAACTCAAGCCTCTGCGAGGTTTGGTGAAGAGTGATAGGGGAAACAGGGTGCTGAGGGCTAGCGTGCGAGGGGGACATGGCATGGAGAGGCTGAGAGGGTGACACGACGTGGGAAGGGTGCACTGGCCCAGAGCAGCAAGCTCCTCCGCGACCACTACGCATTTCTGGATAATGCCTCGTAGAGAATTCTTCTGACGAGGGTTCAGGGCTGGAGGAAGAGCGAGAGTGGATTGCCCTGCCTCTGCTGCTTCCTCTTCGACTACGCATGCGGTGCTTGAGGCGGGGCATTTTGCCTATGAGACGAAGGATAAATGGGTAGAATTGCAGGCAGAGGGAATACTTAGCAGCAAAGAAAGACGAAACGCACGCTAAACAGGACTGAGACCTCTTGGGGCAGAGAAAACTCTGAGAAAAATGGAATTCAGGCAGCGTTTCAAGGCAACAAAGTAAAGCACAACGCCTCCCAGTCTGCGTGCGAGCGCTAGGCTCGGTGCAAGTGGGAAGGCAGCAACAAGTCCGCAAGGCGTGAAGCCGAGTATCAGAACGGGCGTGAGCAATTGGTCTGAGAAATGGCGCCATTATAAACAGAGTGTGGAGCACGCAGGATCGAACACAGAGAGGTGGGGAGGTGAACCAAATGCTTCACAAGCTGGCGAAGTTAATGAGATGATAAATGCGCAGGTGGGAGGCCATATGGCCATCCCACGCGTCGTGCCTTGGGACGTTCGCCCCATCAATGCGGTGAACCATCCGCATCCGGAATAACTTGATTGTCCTTACTCAACTCAACTTCTTACATATTTATATGACTTCGATGCGCACATACCATGACCTCAAACCATGGTTTGAGACTCATGGTTTCCTTTTTTACCCATTACAATTATAAAGGAGCTTTGACCCACCCTAAAGCCCCTTGAATTTAGCGCGCAACGTGTCTCAACAAAATTTAACCAAAATTATACAAAAAACTTTCCCTTAGGGGACACCATCCCAACATGCCCCCAACACAATCTAGTGACTCGTCCGAGTCACTTTTGTCCCGGTTCTTGCATCTTGTCCTTTAATGTCTGAATGGGAGTTTTAAGTGGTTGAATGACATTTGTACTCTACGATGTAACATTTTATGCTTCTTTGACCAATTTCTCTGTAGTTGGCCCCTCGGCGGCCAGGCTCATACATCTTTGGGTCTGCTGCAAGCTTCTGAGGGCACCATCGATGATCTGGGACAATTGTGAGGCCTCCTCAGCCCAAGGCCACATTCTGTTGTTGAGAAACTTCTCCCATCAGTGCAGTGTGTCAATTTCTTCCTGAATGGATCGAATTTCTTGCAAGTTGGCCAATCATTGGGCTAGCCCCAGAGTCGGAGCAATGACCCGAATCTCATTAAATTATTGTTCCTTGGCTTGCAGATCCATCTTTAGTTGTTGTGTGACAGGGTCATCTTGGACAAAGGTCCAAATTCCCATGGCCTCCTCTGGAAATTGGTTGCAAGCATCCACAACAGCAGTGATCTAACAGTTGATGCCTAAACTACCTTGGCACAATGTGTGTGAACTTTCGGAGGCGTATCAGGCTGCAATTTCATTTGCAAATTGGCGATCTTCTGCTCGAGTTCCACTCGGACTGTTACGATTTCTGACCGTGAGGCTTTTAGTGAGGCTACCAGCTTTTCAATTTGATAGTGGGCACTGCAGTAGTTGGTACTGTGATTTCGAGGAGGCCCGAGCACAACTAATCAATCATGGTTTCCAACTGGACACATTGGATTTCAACGGCACGATGCACATCCTCTAATAAATGTTGACCTTTAAGCATTGTGGCAGCTTGTTTCTGAGTTGTCGCCGTGTCCTGGAAGGTGTTATACTCTCGGTATTGCAGCTTATCTATGATCATCATATGCATAGCATGCAGCTTTCCACTGGGGAACACAGCCAAATCCATCCCGACCTCAGAGCTTTCATGGATTACTGTGCGCAGCTTGGAACTAGAAATCTGAAGTGTTGCACTTAAAACTTGAAAGATGTGGCTTTCAAAGCTTGATGGCTATCGAATGGCCAACTCGCTCGCTTGGATCGCACTCGCTTGTCTTGTGCTCGTATAAATAACGCTTTCTTGCATTTTGTTCCATACATCTTCAATGACTGCCTAAATTTTGTCACCAATTTTGTCAAAATCCTCCTCTTTGAGCATTAATGGGTCCTTATGCACATCCTTTGGATGATCTGTCAGCTTGTGCGCCTTTCTTGGGGTCTTTGATGGTACTGAGGACAACACACCACCAGTTGTGCTTGCTTCGAGCCATAAGGGGGGTCACTTGGTCATAGTGTGCGCAAGGTCATCCTCTGTAACCATGTATGGCAGCTCATACCATACGTCTGCCATGTCCCTCTTTGATTGGGTGTGCACATTATGAAAGGTGGCCTTGAAGTCCGCGATGTGCTTGTATTGCTCATATAGTGTAGGAGACAGTCGTGGCTTGGACTGCACCGCTTGAAATATTTCTTCATCAAATAATACCCAAAAGATTTTACTTCGTTTATCCTCAATAGCGGCTTCGAGTTCCATAATGACGCATACCTAGCAGCTTCGCAAAGATTAGGTTCAATGTCTGGTAATTGTGACTGCGATGGTGGCCTCCAACAGGCCAATGCAACCAACTACAGTAGCCAAGCATAGTAAAAATGTTTGCCATCTTCTCGTGCCTCACGAATGTTTTCCAAAAATTCATTGCATAGGTACTTCGCCCAAATATACTGCACCCCTTTCACGCACTGTGCAGCTAGCTTAATCACATACGTAAGCACCTCCGTTGTCTGGTACTTCCTGGTCATTTTTCATGCAAGGACCAGGGTGGAAAATTTAACTGTCGAGGAATTGATAATGGCCACGACAAAGCCTCTTATATTCCTATTTACCCCATAAGTCTTCTTCGGCTCATCGGTGAAATTTTTCTCCAGTCCCTTCCCTCTGAAGGTTGCCCCTAGATCCGCCCCTTGGTACAGAAACATGGTGATCTGATGAATGAACATGTCATCAATCGGAATGGGCTCTCCTAGCTGCAGATAAATATCATGCACCAGGGAAAGCATCTGGTGCAGGTAGATGTCGTTTATGGTGTTACGCCCAAAGTGAAAAATGTTCAGAAGGTTCAGCAGCCCAAACTACTGCAACCCCAATGCCCATGTCTTCGATTCGACTTTGAAGACTCCTTTGTCATAGGGCACATGCTCCAAATACTCTGATGGCGCAAGTTCAAGGAACTTCGAGCAATCAGCCAGGTCCTAGTCTTCCAACTTGAGTAAAGGAACCTTCACAAATATGTCCCCTTCAAACGACACATTCTCTGGGAGCAATGACATGTTGATATGGTATTTGACCTTATCTAGGTCCCTAGTGACTTCCACAGATGGCTAGTGTTAGTATGAATCTTTCGTCGTAAAATATCACTTTATCTATGCATATCGAATGGCCCTAACATCAATTATGGCTACAAAATACCTTTAATATTGTTGCAGAAATTCAGATCCAAGCACAAAAGATATTAAGCAAATAAAAAATAACATAGCTCCATAGATCCAATGAACAAGACAAGAAGAATGTATATGAAAGAATTTTTGTGTTCTATTAAGGAATGGGGCACCTGAGAGGAAAACAAGAAAGGTGTTTTCCGGTTCTCCTCAGTGGGATGGGTTCTTGAAAGTCCTCAGTGTTTCAAATCTAGCATTTCTCTCTCTTATGGATGTGGAAAAGCAAACATAGAACTCAATGGGAGTTCACAAAACAAAATGGAAAATGGTGACCAAGAGAAGATCTAGAGTGATCTAATGCAATGAAGGTGACTAATGAATGGTGGAAACCTCCCTATTTATAACAAAATATTGGGGCGGTCTAGAACTCGGTGCATGAATAAAATATTATTAATCGAATTCTAGAAGCACCTTTTAGGAGTATTTTATTATATTTGTTGGAGGGAAAAGGATTCTTGACTTGGGTCAATTCCTTTATTTATAAATAATAAATAAATAAATGATTTATTTATCATTTTAGGGGGATGATGGGAATATAATTAAATAAATAATGGTTTATTTAATTATTTATGGATGTTTAGTCAAATTTAACTAAGAATATTATTTAAATAATGATTTAAATAACTTGTTCTTAGGAAATAATTAAATAAATAATGATTTATTTAATTAATTAATTTGTTTTGGGTTAAATATGACCAAATAAGTTATTTTATATGGTGAAAGAAATTTTACTGAGGGTAAAATTGGTCTTACATGGTGTACTTGGGTTCATCTAATAATAATAGGTTAGATGACCAAAAAAATGGTGTAACAGATTGCCCCCCAACGTACGAGTGTTAGGAGAAAATCGTATGACCGAAGTACGTTGTAAGAACTCAATCACTAGATATCAAAAGAGAAGTGAGAGAGAGAAGTGTAATGTAGTCTGATGTGTTAAAGGACTAGACCCTGAGGAGATGAGACTTACAGGTGCAACAAGTCTCTAGTGTATGAAGTGGTACTTGTGCTAAAGGCGGCGGGGGAGGCATACCTATGCCCGCCGAGACAAAGTACAAATAATAAAGTGCCCGGAAAACCACGAAACATGATAATGAAGCATGCGCTGGCCTAAACAGGAGCCAGATAAATAACATGATGAATCCCACATACATGCGATGCTTGGAATAATCGTCAGGACTTATACAATAATATGGTAGTACATGAGATACAAAGACACCCAAATGCCCCCTACACGTGGGGAAGGGCTCGCAACATCTGACTGATACGTGCAAATCGAAGAAGCGCCGCAAGCGGTGGAGGCTGATATCATCAAATGGGAGGAGCTGCATTAGGGGCGGAAATGAAGTCATCTGGGCATGTGGGGGGCTACCTGCAGGGCCACCCCCTCATGAGGGCTGAGACATCTCACACATGCCCGGGAATCACCAATAGCTGCTGCTGCATCACTGGACCATCAAGTGTATATATCATGATCATGTGATGAAGAGCTCAAACCAATGGTACACTGCCCCCTAGACTTGGCTTCTGGAGTAAATGAGATGATGTCGACAGAAGTAGGTCCGCTATAGGGGAGGCAAGAAAGTAACCCCAATGATGGCATGAGGGAAAATAGTAGAGCGACGACCAAGTAGACACTAATGATGATGATGGAATGAGAGAAATGGAGGAGCAGTTGGATGACTTCCCTTGTTAGAGCATAAAGTGTATGAATGGCTTGGCAGCGACGGACACAATATTATGAGGGATAATGGACAGGGGTACTGAAGGCCATGATGTGGGTCATGAGATAGGGACCAAACAGGAAAGGATGGAGGACTATGGCGGGGTACAAAGGGACTCGGGATAGACTCCATGAATGTGCTGGTGACTCGACTTGAATGCTCTAAACAAGGGCGACTTGATGGTGCTGCCTCATAGTACGGGTTCAATGGGGAACCATAAAAGCATGAGTACAATAGGGTAACCCATGACGAAAATCAACACGAACAAATATGAATAAGGAGGCAAAGTGGTGCCCCAAGTACAAGTGTCGTAAGTGAAGAAATTCGATTTTGAGAAGAGGGAAAGAAAGACTTTGTGGACAACATGTGTCCTGGTGAAGTAGTGAGTGATAAAAACAAACATACGCTGGCTATCTATAAGGAGATAAAACATGCCTTTCGAGTGGGAAATGCTAAGGGTAATATCTCTTAAGATAGAGTGCATTACAAGGATTAGGAAGGGGGTGGCCTTCAAAGTCCTCTAAAAGATATGCTCCCTTCCACAGATCTTTACTGATGATGTAAGGACCTAGCCATAATGAGTCGAACTTCCCATGACCAAGGATATCGTGGGCTTGGTCGTATACTAGAACAAGTTCACCTTCATGAAAGGTGCGAGGGTGTATTTTTAGGTCATACTGAGCTGTGGTGCGCTTTTTGGCCGCTTCAAGAGTTTGCAATGCAATGCGACGGTCTTCAGAGGCGCGCTCAAGCATGATAAGTCATTGTTCGAGAGGTTGGGTATCAGGGAGAAGTTCGACGACCAAGTGAAGGGAAGGGATTTCACATTCGAGTGGTAAAACGACCTCCCCGCCAAAGACAAGGTGGAAAGGAGTGAAACCGGTGGCGCCTTTAACAGAAGTACGATAGGCCCATAAAGTTGGGAAGAGCATGAGATTCCAATTGGTTTTGTGCTTATTCACCGTTCGTTGAAGCATGGTCTTAAGAATTTTGTTGACCGCTGCAACTTGACCATTACCTTGGGGATAATAGGAAGGTGAATATTGGTGTTCAAAACCTAATAGGGAGGAGAGCTCATGAACAGGCCAGGTCGCACTTTTTGGGGTCTGATATACGGCCTGGGGAGCAGGTACTGGGCAGAAAACTATGACCGGTCTCAGGAAATGTCCTGAAAAGTGCGACCTGTCAGAGAAAGGGGATTTCAGTGCTATTTTTGGTTGAGATCCAGGAGTTGATGGTTGAGGGGGATAGGTGCCCCCCAAGCATGTGGTGATCATGCTAAAATGTGTTTAGAAAAAGGGGAATCTAAACACATTTTAATGATATGGTGTGCCATTTGTGTTTGTTATGGTTGTGCAGTTTGAGAAAGGAAATGGAGGGTTACCAATCTCTTTGAGGACTGCATATATGAATCAAATGTACTTTAAGTTTCTGGGCTGGCATACCTGGTGCCATTATCCCAAATAGAGGATTTGGGGATAACGAACTGATGCTCTCTTAAAAAAGCGATAGTTTGGGCAACAACAAGGTTGGAAAGACTAGGTTGCTGATGTAATATAAAGGAACGATAAGGGGTATCATCCCTAGGGTGATCTGAAGTAATATGGGACTTTAGAGGTTCTTCTGAATGTGGAAGAATAATGGTACTAAAGTCGGGACGACCAGATATACTAGGAGAGTGGTAGAGAATTGCTTCTCTTGGTCTCTTGAATATGGGTGCCCCCTTTCTTAAACATTGGGTTTCAATGTAATGGCCATAAGGTGTATGTGGTGTGAACGCATGGGTTCGATGTAAAAGGGAATAGATAAAGTCAGGGGTCGTGATTTCTTCCATAATGTCATCATCGTGATAGGAGATGGGGTGATTGGTGGGAGAAAGACCACCTGACGTCGCGAAGCTACCTGACTCATGATCACAAAAAGAGAGGGTCACATGCGCATCGTCACAAGGGGAAAAAATGGCCCAAGCTAGCGAGACTAGATTCTGGGAATAACGACTTGCCCCATCGGCGTAGCCAATATAAGGCATGGATGGAAGGTCCTGCACAATTGTGTCACAAGACAAGACATGGGAGGAGTAGGAACAAAGATGGCAGCGTGAGGGAAGGGTAGACAGAAAATGACAACTACAGGAGCTGGTAGTCTGGAGAGAGTGGATGTGACTAGCAGACCGAGGAGAGGTTGATGTATTGGGGCTGGAGTTCAGGCTGCGGAGAATATCATAGATACGAATGGTATCATCGTGGTTATGGGTGGGAGGGAAAAGGTCGGGGAAACCACATGAGGCCGCAAAGCTACCTAAAGCATCAGCATGGGAAGAAAGGCGCACATACGGATCGTCACGGGGGATGACAGAGGAACAAGTAAGAATATGGTCAAAGCATGTAGAGCCCAAGGATGTTGCTGAAGGGGAAGCAAGCAAAACAGGGGGAGGGAATTCGAAGGGAATGTACTCCGAGGATGATGATAGCTATAGGAGGGGGGCAGCGGGTTTTGACATATCAACATCAGGGGGAGGAATGTCAATGGTAGCAGGGGGGTCTTCGATGTGGTCTGACGCATACGGCGCGAGGATAGGAGAGGCAGATTGGTTTTGTTCAATCTCATACTTGCGAATGACCTCGAAAGAGGCTCGGTAATGCATGAGGTGGGGACAATGATGATACTCCGGATTGTGATGGGAAGGGCTCACAGGTATGATGTCATGTGAGGTGACAGAGTGAGCAGTTGAATGAGCAGGCGAAGCATCGGGGGAAGGTACTAAGGGGTCAGTATCCGAGAACTGTGGTGATGAGGAAAGGTAGGAAACGGTGGCTGAAGTTTCAGTCATTTCAGTAGCAGGAGGAGAAATGGTGATCGGGGTAGACAGGTGGTCTGGTGTTAGGGAAGACGGAGTACGGGCGAGGGCAGCTTCGAATCAATGTTATGTGGCTAAAGAAGCACGATACTCGTCAAGGTGGGGGCAAAGGTGGGTATAGTGTCTATATAAATTGCACAAAGAACAAGGGTGATTGGTACGCAAGTTCTTAAGTTTCGGGGTAGAATCCGATATAGTGACATGGACTTCTGGGATGTCTGAGTCTGGAAATGGTTCATTAACCATGGTCTTGAGAGGTGGTAATTCAAGACAGGTATGAGTGGCGTGACCAATGACATCACATAGAGCACACTGGATGGGATGCTTGGGAGGCCGAGGAGGGGTAGGGTTGGGCAGGGAATGTTTGTCCTTTGATGCCCCCCTGCGAGCTTTGCTATTTTTACTCGAAGCGGTTGCGACAGGAGGTGGTGTTTGTTGAGGGGATTGAGGTACCAGCGTAGCAAGAGAGGTCGTGGGGATTGGTTGAACCGGGGTCAAAGTAATATATGGTTTAGGTTGACTTGGCGAAGTGGGGGCTAGAGGGTCAAGATACCAGACGGGTATACCAAGGTCAAGTTGGGGAGGGATAGGGTGGCCAAGGTAGGGACCGAATAAGCTCCGGGAGGTGGAGCAAGAAAAGGGATCTGACCAGCATGGAAATGGCCAGGAGGAATGGTGCCAAGGGGGTTGATTTCTGGTGAAATCGACCCATGAGGAGTGGCTATAGAAGGAGATTCAGCAGGAAGAAGGGTGGCTATAGAGGGCGAAGGGCTAGAAGCTGGTTGAGGTGGAGGTCGCTGATTAGCCAAAGTGGGTTCCGTAAGGTCAGCCCAAGATGATTGCATCATGCAAACGTTCGCCAAGCTAGGATCAGATACAGGAAGAGGGGGAGGTCCAGGAAAAGTTCCACGCAAAGAGGAGTCTCTGTAGACGCCAGGGGAAACATTGGTCAAAGAATCGGCAGTTTTCTTGTTTGTGACAGTAGAGATGGTGGACTCAAGGGAGGTCTGAGATTTTGGTTCATGGTAAGTCAACTAGTCAATGGTGACAATCTTGCCATTATGGGGGAAGAACATCTTGCGGTGGACTGCGGATGGGACGACGGACATGGCATAGATGTAGCTATGCCCCAACAGGATGTTGTCGTCAAGAGGGACATCGATAACTTCAACGTCGACACAGACAGTCTTACCGGAAAGGGTGATGGGACAGTTACGGAAGAGGCCAATGGGTTGGGAGGCATGGCCATCCCACGCATGAAGGGTGATTGTGGAAGGGGCTAGATCGGGAGAGCCAAGTTGTTTCCAAACTGAAGCGGACATTACGCAGGTAGATGCCCCCTCATCAATAATACACCAAGCAACGTTGGCGTTTCGGATTTTTACTGGGATTTGGAAAGCAACTGAAGGAGGGAGAGGGGGATGGTCTGACTGACAGGCGTCGAAAACAATCAATTGGTCATCAGCAGGATCTACAGCGCCCACGACAGATAGTAGAGCCTTCTTTTGAGAAGGGCATGACTGGAGGAGTTCCAGTGTTGAAATGGAAGCAAGAGATTGGGCCAGATCATCTACTATGTTGTATGAATGGGCAGCCCGACCAGAGGCAGCATTTTGGCGTAATGGTCCCTTAGGAGGCTTGGGGTGAACCTCAGCTTTGGGCAAGGGGAGTTGTAAGGGACCATTGGGTGTCGATAGAGGCTCTGTAGGACCTAACGATGGAGACTCGGAGACAGACGGAACGGGAGGTGTGGAATATTGACGGGACCGAGTTTGAAGGTTCAGGTCGACGGTGAGAGGAGGATCAGAGGCCATCATGAGAATCTGGTAATCAGTGGAACCAAAAGGGGAATATTGAGTGTTTAACGGGGCATGAGGAGGTTGAGGGGCCATGAAACCTTGTTGAGGGAAAGGATCGGTAAACACAGTGGGTGAGGAAGTAGTTGGAGTGGGAGGGATAGTAGTGGAGGAGTGTGGCCCCCTCACAGTGGCTTAAGAGTCCCACATCTGTCGCATTTGTGGTAATAAAAGACAATCATGAGTGTATTGGCCGTAAACACCGCAACAAGAACAGGGCTTATTGGTGCAAAGCAGCCTGTCGGGCTTGGGTTGAAGGCCCTGTGGCTGATTGGCGTTGGGAGAGTCAATACGGGAAGGAGGGGATCCACGGTTACCAGAAGAGGATGGATTGCCTCTTCTCCTTATTTGAGAAGGAGGAAAAGTAGGTGCCCCCTGTTGTGCAAATACTTGCCCTGGAGGGGGTAGTAAATGCGGTTGTGGGGGTGGAGAAGGCAAGGGAGTAAGTGGTCCAAATGCTGGAGGAGTTGGGACACCAGGTTGCGGATATGGATAAGGAGTAGGGTGGACAGCAGGAAGGTAAGCAGGAGGGTGGGAAAAAGGAGGAGGCATGCCATAGCCTGAATACATGCTACTGGGAGGGGAAAAACTGCCGGAGAGGCTGGCCCCTGGAGGAAAACCATGGCCCGGAAGGGTTTGGGTAGAGGAATGTGACAGGGCTCCAACAATACCATCGGCAGAGTGAGATGCCCTCGAGGCATTAGGGCCATCGAGTTTGGGAAGGTCAGGGAGGACGGTATAAACATAACCAGATTGGGCATAGATAAGGTCATACTTCAAGGCTATCTGGAGGGCGGCTTCTTTGGTTTGAGGAAAATGGGATGCGACATCTTTGCCAATGGGAGGTAAGAGTGAGCGGAGGAACCAGTCCATGTAAACCCGATCTTCAAAGGGGGGAGTGTGGCACAAGCTCCGTCTTCGCCGCCATTCCTGAACATGAGCAGAAAGGTGGGTCGAAGAGGATTGATGGAAAGAGGTTAAAAGCTCAGTACCAGTGTTGTATCAGAGGGGGAGCTGGAAGTAGGATAAAAAGGCTTGGGCAATGGTTGCAAAAGTGGTATGGGAGGAGGTGGCCTGTTCAACATACCATTTAGAAGCATCGCCTGTAAGCGTGCGTTGGAACAATCTAAGACGGATGGAGTCATCGGTGATGGAATTAGACGAGCACCACCTGTGGAAGGATCGGATATGGTTGGAGGGATCCTCACTAGCAAGGCCTTCGAACTTGGGAATGTCGGAGGGGAGTTTGGTAGGCATAGCAGGCCAACTAACATCGTGGCGGATAGGGTCATTAATTAGTTTATTGAAGTCGAGGAGACTAAGGCCAGCCATATAAGGGAGTAATGGGGCAGTCGAGGTAGGTCCCGCGGTGGTTCCACTAGAAATAGACCCAGCAATAGTACTGGGGTTACTGCTGGTAGTAGGCCCTGAAGTAGACATGGTGAAAGTGGCAGAGGGAGAACCAGAACTAGGGGGAGAACCCGAACAATCAGAGGGAGAGTCGGAGTGTGGAATCGGGGGAGGACTTATTCTATGACGACGGGAAGGAGGAGGTCGACCAAGCGGACACTGAGGGTGAAGGCCAAGAAGTCTCCGGTAAAGGCGCCTTGGGGGCGCAATGATGACGGGAAGAAGGAAATCGACAAGGGCAGGAGGGGACAAAATCAAGTGAGGTCAAGGGCAAAAAAGGTGCAGTGATAATTCATTTTAGAGTCTTTTCCAGGCGGTGTTAACCAGACGCTTCTTCACTTAGGGTCAGTGTGTGGCGTGCGTTAATTTTAATTGTTTAAACCCAGACGTTTTGAGAGTAAAAGAAAAAGTGTGCTGCGTAATGGAAAAGAAAACTGCAGTAAATAAGACTGAAAGAACAAAAAATTAACAACTAAAAATGCGGCAAGCTAACCCAAGGAGGCGGGTCTCTCAAAACTAGTCGATAAGAGGGAAAAAACTAGGCGAAGCACGCTAAAAAGAGGCCAATAGATCTAAGGTCCGGAGGGACTGGGATCTAAAGGGTAAGTCTGCTGAAAGGCGGTGCAGAAAACAGCAAAGAGTCAGAGGCAAGGTTGCTGCGAAAGCGGAGGAGATCAGCTAGAAATAGAAGGGGCAAGGCAGTGGCCATAGAAATGAGCCCAAGCAAAACGATATGAGGTGTTTTGAGAGGGGAAAGAGCTGATCTAAAGGGATCTGAAAAAGAAGTATCAGATCTGAGAAAAATAAGGCTGAAACTTGGTAAATTCTGACTTCTGAAACAACAAAGTCTCGTCCACAAAAAGTGGAGGGTACTAGAGCCCTAAGGGGTAAGATTCCCTCTTAGATGAGTGAAGCGGATCAGAAACTGGTCTAAACGGGCAGAGACGGAGGCTGGAAAACCCTGACAGAAGCTTCAGACAAACCCAGAAAAAGTGCTGAAAAATTTGCAGAAAAAGTGCAGGTCGCAGGTTCTGACCTGTTTTCAGTCCAAGTCGCAAGTTTGGGGCAAAAAAGTGTGTCCTGAGGCTCAGGTCGCAATTTTTGGGCCAATAAGTGTGACCTACAGATCTGGCTGTGTCGGCGGCATATTTCAGAAAAATTTTGTCGTCTCAGCTGCCACTGATGTCTGTCACCTGCGCAATAAGGCCAGAAACACACGGAAGTTAAAAATTTGGTTGTTTGAGGGTTTTAGGGGTGAAAAACACCATAAAAATAGGAAAAACAGAAAATCGAAGAGAAACCCTAGGGTCTGAAACAGCTTGATATGCAGGAATATATAAAACGACAGTGGTCGCAAAAGAAAACCCGTGTGGAGTCGCCAATTGTTAGTATGAATCTTTCGTCGTAAAATATCACTTTAGCTATGCATATCGAATATCCCTAACATCAATTATGGCTACAAAATACCTTTAAGATTGTTGCATAAATTCAAATCTAAGCACAAAAGATATTAAACAGATAAAAAATAACATAGCTCCATAGATCCAATGAACAAGACAAGAAGAATGTATATGAAATAATTTTGTATTCTATTAAAGAATGGGGCACCTGAGAGGAAAAAAAGAAAGGTGTTTTCCGGTTCTCCTCAGTGGGATGGGTTCTTGGAAGTCCTCAGTGTTTCAGATCTAACATTTCTCTCTCTTATGGATGTAGAAAAGAAAACATGGAACTCAATGGGAGTTCACAAAACAAAATGGAAAATGGTGACCAAGAGTAGATCCAGAGTGATCTAATGCAATGAAGGTGCCTAATGAATGGGGAAAACCCCCCTATTTATAACAAAATATTGGGGTGGTCTAGAACTCGGTGCATGAATAAAATATTATTAATCGAATTCTAGAAGCACCTTTTAGGAATATTTTATTATATTTGTTGGAGGGAAAAGGATTCTTGACTTGGGTCAATTCCGTTATTTATAAATAATAAATAAATAAACGATTTATTTATCATTTTAGGGGGATGATGGGAATATAATTAAATAAATAATGGTTTATTTAATTATTTATGGATGATTTAGTCAAATTTAACTCAGAATATTATTTAAATAATGATTTAAATAACTTGTTCTTAGGAAATAATTAAATAAATAATGATTTATTTAATTAATTTCTTTGTTTTGGGTTAAATATGACCAAATAAGTTATTTTATATGGTGAAAGCAATTTTACTGAGGGTAAAATTGGTCTTACATGGTGTACTTGGGTTCATCTAATAATAATAGGTTAGATGACCAAAAAAATGGTGTAACAACTAGTGTGGCACCATATACTTGGGCAGTCACGACATTGGATCGATCTCCTCGACAATATCTTCCTCTATGATTACTTCAGGTTCTTCAGCTATTAGTCTCTTATGTCGCTCAGGCGAGGTCGACTTAGTCTTCAAAGTCTTCTTGCGCAGATACTTCCGAATCTCCGAGGTCTACCTGTTCTTTGCCTTTTGAGGTTGAGGTTCTGGCACAGGTGTTTCTTAGACAAGCTTCACAGAGGAGGTAGGATTTGTAGCATTCATACTTGGAGGGATTAAATGTCCTAACCCTCTTTGGCAAAATGTCTTGAAAAAGGTTTTTGAGTGCTCAGACATATACTCAAGCAAACACAATGAGAGAAATAGACACATATCTCTTGGAAATAAAAGGGAACTTATGCAACCCTTCCTGCCATTTATAGCGATGGTGCGGCCTAAACAACCTAATGTCTGTTGATGCAGCCTCATAAATGCTAAAACGACTCCAAATCTAGCATAATCTCCTGCATAAATGTAGGTTGGTCACTACTCCAAACAATAATAAAGTTGTCTTATACAGATTTATTGTTCCAACGGTTATTTTTATGCCCATCCGCGACTGTTTCAACCTCCTGACGCAACCTCTGCACGGTTTTCATATATACTTTCGCTTTCTCAAGCTTCGTCGCACATGCATACTTCTCCAACACTTGATAGACTTCGTTATGTGTTTGGTCTCAATCTAGTCTCCTAAATTGAGTTCATTTAATTGTCAACCAGGGTTGGTAAACTGCTGAAGTGAAGTGCACCGTATGTGCCTAGGTGTTTGTCTCTTAATGCGTTGTGTGTAGTGTTTTATGGTGTTTTTGGTCTTTTTGGTGGTTTTATGTTCACAAGGAAAATGACTAGAAAGCTAGTGGAAAGAAGCTAATGATTGAAAACAGAGTGAAGCCTAATTGGTTGATGAAAAGTGGCAAATGCAAAGGTAACTACTGAAACAAACTCAAATCTAAACGATGACTAAACAGAAACAAAGCTTGATAATGACTTTTAAGCAAATGACTCAAAACATAAACTCAACTTGTCCAATTCTTTCATCAAAAGTATTTTGAGAGAAAGCTTGAGAAGTGGTCTGCTAAATATGCAAATTCTCCTAAGCTAAGTATGCAAACTCTCCTAATCTAAACAATTAAACAACTAGCTTATAATGATGCAACATTTTATTCATGATTAGAGATTTGTTGAAGCATATTTGGAAAAAAGCATTGATACCATTATAAGATTTCTACTCTAAGATTAGTTCCTAACTCTATTCTGCAACTTAGTTAATCATCACTAAACGTCGCCCAAGAGTTATAGATTTCTTTTTAAAGTAGTCTTTTGAGGAAAGGCTCTGTTTATGAAGTAGTAAAGAAGTTGCAAAAGTACCTCAGGCCTTGAAATGATACTGTCTTCTGTTCCTAAGTTTATGAATCAATTATAGATTTGGAACAAGAAGAGGTTTGTAAATAATGAAGGTTGTTTTGTTAAGTTTAACAACTGAAGTAATCTAATATGCAGTGGATGACAACTAAATGTGGAGTGCAAATGCAATGAGTTAAGCTAAAACTGAACTTAAGATGTCACTAGTCTAAAACAGTGCTGAACTAACAAGTCATTATCAAACTCAAAACAAAATAACTGAGCATGAGTTAAATGAAATTAGACTCTGGAGTATCCTAACTAAGCTATCATGCATTATTATATGGAATTATACAGTCTGTTTGTCCATCATGATTGGTATTTTGGAAGAGTTTCTTAGAACAATCCTAACTGTACAATTCAGTGCAAATGCAAACATAAAGACTGAAAGCAATTTAAAAACTAAGATAACACAGCTATCTCATACCCATCATTATGATATTTTGGAAGAGCGTTTTAAGAGCAAGGTCAGCCATGTTACTTAGTGAAAACAAAACAACTGAAACATTCATCATCACAGTCATGCTTTGGACATCATAAGGATTTTTTGGAAGAGTTTCTTCTTTTGGAAGAGTATTTAGAACAAATGTAACTGTGATAGTGAACAAAAGAAACTACAATTAAATCCTACAACACTATAGCCATTTCCCATTCATTATCATAATCTTTTGGAAGAGTTTCTTCTTTTGGAAGAGTTTTTAGAATGAGTATAACTATAGTGGCTACGGAATTAACTATGCACTCAAACTTCAGAAACGTAAAAGCAACTAAGATACTTATCTAATTTACGCAAGTAAAACTGTGCAGGAGGCAGGGGCCCTCTACCACCAGACGGGATCTAACACCAAATCAACTCAACGCTTTTCAAAACAACATTGTCTTCTTCATTAAAGGTGAAATAACTTGAACAGAGCAATCTGCGTCTTCAGAAATGTAGCACAAAATCTAAGCAAAATCTGGAACAAAATCTCCTAGCTCTCGGTTTCCCAAGTGTTTTTATAACAAATTTACATAACAAGACTTGCAAAAATTCCAGGATCATTGTCTTTCCTTATCGAAATCACATTAGGACTCTTGAAGTGGCTGCGTAAAAAGGAAAAGGACATCTGGACTAAGACAGTCCTATTAGAAGTCCGCCTTCTTAAATGTGTTCCCACGTACCAAAACCATATCCAGAATTCGGTTTTTCCTTCATGGTGAGCAACGAACAATGTAGACATGACGTGGAATATACCCATATGCGGTTTTTCTTGAGAGGCCACCTGGAACATACCCAAACGTGAAGACAACTGCAGAATTTCCGGTTAGCTACGGAATGTCTGCATTCTGCAGCTAGTTCTAGTCAAAATGCATTACAATGACAAAAATCACAAAACTTAGCAAGTCAGTCATATTAATCATTCTAAAAGTAATTTTAACTAAATTCATTGATCAATTGGGTCTGGGATAACAATGGACAAAGGAAAATGAGGTAAAGTAAGATGAGAGAAAGCACAATCTTGAGGCTCAACATACCCCCACTGCTGACTTCTTGCATGTCTTCATGCAACTTATCCCATAAACTCGGAGGCTTCTGTAAGAACATCAAATCCTCTCCTTCTCCTTTGCCTGGAAGCTAGAGATCTTCTGGGTTTTCTGATGACAAGTTTGAACCTTAAGTTGATAAGTGCCCTGGTTAGCTTCTTGTTCCTCTTTTTCAACTTTTCATTAGCCTTTTCCACTTTGTCTATATGTAGAGATAAGGTTGAGTTCATATTGGTTTTGAGTTTGACTTGTTCCTTCAGAATGTCATTCTCATTTTTTATGTGTCTATTAAGTAATTCCAACTCATACCTATCCCTTCTTAACACATCTATTTCGGACAGTGGAGGACTAGGGGTTCTCTCTCTACTCTCTGAAGCTTTCCTTTCCAAAGTTTCAACATAGTCATAAACTTCTTGCTGAGCAGGGTCAATTTCAGGGGTTCCTTCATTAAAATCCTCTTCAACATCTTCTTCAATATATGTTTCCTCATCTTCTATATTTATCACCCCTGTTTGTTTGATTTGAGTTTTCCTTAGTTTCCCCTTTAGTCTATGGCTTCTTCTTGGCTGGGAAGATCCCTCTCCTTTCTCTGTGGCAGTTTTCCTGATTACCTTCTCTTTCTTAAGTTGTCTCTTGATTTGAGTCAACTTCTCTGAGATGATTTCCTCACTACTTTCCTGGACTGTTTTGTCAATTTCAATTTTTGAAGCTCTCCATTTTTTGCTTCTCCTTGTAGGCTGTTGTTCAGGTGAGGGCTCTTTTGGCTCTTCAAAATGATTTCTTATCAAGAAATTGTCCCAAGTATCATTGGTTTTGGCTAAATGGTGTTCAATTAAAATCTTAACCAAGCCATGATGATATAGATTTGTCTCTAAAAATTGAACCCTTCTTTGAACACAAGAAGCCATCTTTTTCAAACTTTGAAGCAAGAAATAGGGTAAGTTTAACTCTTCTCCCAAAAAATGCATTATCAGTCTAATGTGGTAAACATAAAATGTGCCATATCTACCCTCACATGTAATAAATTTTTGCAGAATAAGCAGTATGTTTCTCCATTTATTTTTCAATGCAGAACTTGGAATTCCTTTCTTAAACACAGTGATATCCATACCTGGTGATTTTAGAATTTGCTTCCAGGATTCATTATAGAATTCTCTGTTTTTGAACCATCTCTCTCCATTTCTAAGCAATCCCATAGCTTCTGCAATGAAAACTTCAGTGACAGTGAATTTAACATCCCCCACTTCAACCTCAGCTCCTTGAAATGACCTTGCAAATGTTTTAGTGACTTCTTTGTGGAAGCCATTAAACTTCTCAAGAAATTGTAGCCATCCTACCTGTTGCAACATTTCTTTACATTGAGGGTAGCCTTCTAGGTATTTTGTACCCACTGGTTCAGTTATTACAATGAAACCCATAATTGCTTCTTCAATGTTCAGATTAATACTCTTTTTACCCACTGAAATAATAACTTCCACCTTTGAATTGATATACCTCTGTTCTCAGTGACAATGGCTTCAAAATTCGGAATGCTATACCTCTGCGTTATAGTGACAATGGCTTCAAACTTCGGACTGATATGCCTCTGGTTGACAGTGACAATGGCTTCAAACTTCGGACCGATATGCCTCTGGTTGACAGTGACAATGGCTTCAAATTCCTCACTGATATATCTCTGTCTCTCGATGATAATGGCTTCAAATTCCACACTGCTATACCTCTGTCTCCCAGTAACAAATGGCTTCAAATTCTACACTGCTATACCTCTGCTTTTACAGTGATAATGCTCAATCTCTTCTCATAGTGATAGGGCTTTGATATTCAAACTGATATACCCTTTGCTCTGCTCACGGTGATAGGAATATCTCTATTTTTCGGAATGAAGTGCTGGCTACAGAATGGAGTGATGGAAGTAGTTACGGAAATGAGTTAATGGAGTGAGGTGGAGAAAACGAATTAATGAGTGAAAAGACGGCGGAGATTTTTACAACGGAAAAGAAAATCATCATTGAATGATTTGGTTGGGTGACGTGAAGAAATTAAACACTTCAGCCATTTTAACCGCTTAAATGATGTCGAGTATAGAATTTGAAATGAGAGATTTTAATCCAAAGTTTGTGGAGGGTATTTTGGTCATGATCAATAAAAATAATTAAAACAACTTTTTCAAATAATTCATAACTAAAACTATGCTAAACTTTATGAAATGCCATTATAATCTAAACTTGTTACCTCTGCTTTTCATTTGATTTTTGTAGTCTTTGTCTTCTTTGTTCACCTTTGGAAGAGTCTTCATAATTCTTCTTGATTCTTCTTATTCATGGATACAGTGGATCATTTTGTTGCATTTATAATGTCTGCTAACTAATGCCTTCAGGATTTGTAGCTGCGGAATGACTGTCTGGCTGTGGAAAGTCTGATTAGCTGCAAAATGTCTGTTAAGCTGCAGAATGTACCTGTAGAGCATTTTAATCATGGAATGGAGTGTTTTTGGAATATAAGTGAAATTTTATATGGCATGAATGAAGATGGACGATGAGACATGATATGTATGAAGTGGATGATGAAATGGAATGGATTCAGTTTATGAAATGGAGTGGAAGAACATAAGAACTACCCTGCAATCCATGACATGTATTATTCATTTGCAGTAAGACATCAGACTTTAAATTTTGACATGAAAATGAGGTGGATGGAATATGGAATGGGATGAATGAAATATGGAATGAAGTAGAGTATGAATGAATGAATGAATGAATGAAATGGAATATGGATGGATAAGTGAATGGAGTGAAATGAAATGAGATGGATCATAAGCACTATGGATCTGAACTTATGATTTTGTAACAGCTGCTTGCAAAAACAAAAATGGAAAAGTTAGAGTGTCAGAGAGACTCTGATTTTCACCCTATCTTTTCTGTATAAACATGCCAATCAGTGATTGGTTTTCATGTTTATACTTTTATTTATTTATTTATTTATTTTTCAAAAGAAATGCTTCAGAAAATTCAATCAAGTTGATGAAGAAGAAAGATTCTTCTTCATTAACTTCACATCACTGCTTTCTTGGAACTTCTGGACAAATTCTTCTCTTGAGAGTGGTTTGTGATACAACTTCAATCTATGACCATTCACAAGAAAAGTGACCTCTTCTTCATCTATTGTCCTGATTTTTACTACTCCATTGTCAAAAATTTCAACAATTTCATATGGCCCAAGCCAATGTGTTTGAAATTTACCTCGAAAATCCTTGAATTTTGAATCAAACAAGAGAGCCCAGTCACCTTCTTTGAATTTCTTCTCTTTGATGTACTTGTCATGCCATCTAGTCCTTTGCTGTTGGACTAGACTTGTTTTCTGAACTGCATCTTGTCTGATCTCATCCAATTCATTAATCTGCTCCAGTCTATGCTTTTGTGCCTCCGTCAAATCAAGTCCTAACTGAACTGCCATTTTGAAGGTTTGAATTTGGAACTCTATGGGAAACAAAACTTGCTTTCCATAAACAAGCTCATAAGGAGTATGGCCTTTTGTGTTTCTCCATGTAGTTCTATAGGCCCACAAGGCTTCAGGAAGCCTATCCACCCAATCTTTTCTATGTAAATGGACAGTTTTTGTTAGGATCCCTTCAATAACTTTATTGGTAGACTCCACTTTACCATTTGCTTGTGGATGATAGGGAGTAGATTTTCTATGCCTGATTTTGTACCTCTCCATCATTTGCTCCACTAGCCTTGATGTAAATTGAGCTCCTTGATCTGTAACAATTTCCCTTGGGACACCAAAACGAGTAAAAATATCCTCAAAAAGAAATGTAACTACAGATGATTCATTAGCAACAAGTAATGGCTTGGCTTCTACCCATTTAGTAACATAATCAGTGCAAACTAATATATACCTTTTCTATCTTGATGGAGAACTAATAGGTCCTACAAAATCCAAAGCCCATTTTTCAAAAGGTTCGATATGTACCTGAGGTTGTAATGGCATTTCACCTGAAGGAGAAGGTTTCCCTACTCTTTGGCAACTGTCACACCTTTTGACATACTCTTTAGCATATTTAAACAAGGATGGCCAATAATATCCTAAATTAAGGATCTTATAGGTTGTCCTCTTATCAGCAAAGTGTCCGCCACAAGGTTCATCAAGACATGCTTTGAGAATCTCAGGCATCTCATCTTCATGAACACACCTTCTAATGATTAAATCTGGACCTGTCTTGTACAACTCATTAGCAACCCATGAATATTTTGCACTATCATGAATGATTTTTCTTTTATCCCTTGCATTCATTATTGAAGGAAATTTTCCTGAAACTAAATAATTAGCAATATCAACAAACCATGGAGTGTGAGTAGAAATTGCAAAAAGATATTCATCAGGAAATTGATCTTCAACCGGAGAGTCATATTTGATGTTTTGAAGTCTAGATACGAAATCAGCTACTGTGTTTTGTTTTCCAGGCCTATCTAGAATGGTAATGTTGAATTCTTGTAAGAGCAATAACCATCTTATAACTCTGCCATTAGTAATTGATTTGTTCATTAAGTATCTAATTGCAGAATGATCAGTATGAACAAAAGTTTCATAGCCTGTTATATAGTGTCTAAATTTGTTTATGGCATGAACGACAGCTAAAAACTCTTTTTCAGTTACAGTATAGTTTAACTCTGCAGGAGTCAAATTTTTACTGGTATAATAGATGGCATATGGAATCAAATCTTTTTGTCCCAATACTGCTCCTAGAGCTGTATCGGAAGCATCTGTCGAGATATGAAAAGGTAACTTCCAGTTAGGTCCCCTTAATATAGGTGCTTCGGAAATTTTGGTTTTCAGGGTTTCAAAAGCTAACTGGCAATCAGAAGTCCACTTAAATTCACAATCTTTGGTGAGTAATTTGAAGAGTGGAGATGCTATTTTGGTGAAGTTTTCTATAAATCTCCGATAATATCCTATAAATCCTAGAAAACTTCTAACATCTCTTTGACAACTTGGAATAGATAAGTTAGAGATGACTTCAACTTTTGACTCATCAACTCTAATCCCATCCCCTGAAATGTGATGCCCTAAAACAATACCTTCAGCAAACATCATAAAACATTTTTCATGACTAAGTGAAAGATTTGCTTCCTGACATCTCTTTAAGACTTTTTCCAAGTTTTCTAAAGCTTCTTCAAATGAGTTTCCATAAACTGTGAAATCATCCATGTACACCTCTACACAATCATGTATTAGATCTGAAAAAATTTCTAATACTGCCCTTTGGAATGTTGCAGGTGCATTGCATAATCCAAATGGAAATACTCGGTAAGCATAAGTACCCCAAGGACAGGTAAATGTGGTTTTGTCTTGATCTTCAAGTGCAACTTGGATTTGATTGTAACCACTAAAGCCATCTAAGAATGAGAAGTACTTTTTGCCAGTTAATGTATCTAACACTTGATCTATGAAAGGTAAGGGAAAATGGTCTTTAAGAGTAGCTTTGTTTAGTTCTCGGTAGTCAACACATACCCTCCATTTTCCATTTTTATTTGGCACAATTAACAAAGGAGAAACCCACTGACTATCTGAAATAGGATAGATGAAATTGACATTTAACAATTTTTGCAATTCTTCTTTAACAATTTCCCTAAGATTTGGATTCATCCATCTTTGAGGTTGTCTGATTGGTTTGCAATTTTCCTCTATATAGATGTGATGAGTGCAAGTCTTGGGGTTTATCCCTTTCATGTCAGTGTATTCCCATGCATATGCAGAAGAATGTCTCTGTAATACTTTGACTAACTCTTCTTGTTGAGATTTTTCTAGGTTCTTGTTTATATTCAAAGTTTTGCCTGGAAAAATTTCACTTGTAGAGCTACCAAATTTGTCCATAGAATGAAGAGACATCTGCCTAGATGACAAAAACTCAATATTGGATCCCTCTTGAAATGATTCATGTTTATGTTCTGGAGAGGATTCAAATTTTTCTAGAGTATTCAGAATTTGATTATCTTCACTAATTTCTGAAATTGTGAAGAGAGGTTGTAAATCTTCTTCATCCTCTATCCATTGAGTGTCATCTAGATCTGTAATTGTCCTAGCCGGAGGATATAAAGTGAATTTCTTAGTTGAACTACCATCAGAGATGTACATATCACCGGATCTACAACTAATAAAAGCATCAGCTGTAGCCAACCAAGGTCTTCCTAATATAACAGGATGTCCTCCTAGATTATTCTTAGGAGTTAGGATCATGAAATTCACAGGGTACTCCCAAGAATCTAGGGACACTGAAATGTCTTCTATTACCCCATCCGGTTTGATCACAGATCTGTCTGCTAACTGTAATAGTGTGGGTGTAAAGAGAAGATTAGGAAGTTTCAGTTTATCCATGATTTGTCTACTCATGATATTGATTGCTACTCCTAAATCAATGAGTGTGTTCTGGATTTCAATTCCATTGATGTGAATTTTGACAACTGGATTTCCTGGGTCAAGATACTTTGGAATAGAAATCTTGCCCATCATAATGTCTGCTATTTGTCCTGCCAGTTGAATTTTCTTTGTTTCTCTTATTCTTTTTCTTTTTTTCTTCATACTCAACTCCTTTATTGTTTTGGCTAAAATTGGAATTTCCTTGATGGCTTGTAATAATGGAATTTTAATGCAAACATTTCTCAACTCATCTAGGAAATCATAATTAGGCACCATGATTTTTTTTTCTACACCTCTATCAATTTGTAATCTTTCCGGAAAGGGAGGTATAGAAGTAGATGTAGATGGTTGCTCTAATACAGGAGTTGAATTTATTGGATCTTTTTGTTTTAATTTTTCAGTGTTTGGGTCTTGAAAGGATGTGTCTTCCTCAAGAATTTTATTCACCAGTAGAGAGTCTTTCTCAGAGTTATCTTGTTATTGTATAATCACAGAAGGTTTCCTCTTTTCAAGTATTCTTCCAGACCTAAGTTGAACATCACTAAGGTCTAGAGGACTAATTAAATAAGTTGGAAACTGTTGGCCTTCTATCATGTATGTATTCTAAGGATTTTTATTATTGGGGTTTGGTATGGGTTGAGCAGGCAATTGATTTGATTTTTGAGGAAATGGTAATGGGAGTGGTTGATTTTGATGTGGTTGGTTCTGATGATGTTGTTGAGGATTTTGCTGAAAATTTTGTTGAAGATTTTGAGGAAAATTTTGTTGAGGATTTTGAGGATAAAAATGTGGGTATGGTGGATAGGATGGTGGATACTGATAGTATGGAGAGTATCTTCCATAGGGAATTTGTGTTCCTTGTGCCCAAGATTGAGATTGATTTTGAAATTGGGGCCAAGGTTGCTGCCAAGAATTCCAAGGTGGAGGTTGATTATACATTTGATCATGGAATCCTTGTATTTGAGGTCCCTGCCAAGGCCTTCTAGACACAAAATTGAGAGACTCTGTGGAATCTGTAGGAGTTTCCTCCTAAAAAATAGCCTTGAGACCAGTAAGAGAAGGAAAATTCTTGGTTTCATGTTTTTAAGAACAAATGACACAGGTTTCTACAACTTTTACATCCAAAGGACACTCTCTCAAGGCATGTTTCTTTCTACATTTGGGACAAAAGATTTCCAAGGCATTAGATTCAGCCTTTTGCTTGTTTTGTATCTTAAGGGTGTCTATTTGTTCACTAAGACTCCCTAAGATGTTAGATTTAAAATTATCAAGCATGTGCCCTATTTCTGATCTACTTACTGTCCCAGAAGCAGACCAAGGAAAATTTTAAGAACCCCCCTAAATTTATATGTATAATAAATGGGCGAATCCCCATGATACATAGGAAAAATGGAAGGCGATTTTATTAATAATATAATATGTATATATAATTTTTTGGCGAATCTCTCACGAGATTATATTATCTTTTAAAATCATGGCGAATCACCAGTACAAATGGCGAATCACTAGTACAAATTGGTGAATCGTTGTCTAGTGGAGTTCGGTGTGTTGGTTCCAATGAAGATATGGTAGTTGAACCAGGAGTTGAAGGAAAAAAACCACCGAGACCAAGCATGGCACATGGTGACTCGTGAGGGACATAGTTCTCGTGCAGTTTGGAAAATGCGTTCTAGTTCTGCTAAGCGTAGTTTTGTTGCTCATGCTACTACTAGCACTGATATTGAGGTTGGAGAGGAGTTTGAGGAAACATGGAAGGTTGAGTGCTTTTTTCTTCAAGCACTCAATAAGGAAGAAAATATATTGATTGATTGAAGAAGATAACAAGGAAAGTCAACTCAAAAAAGAAGAAATGATTGATGTGGCCAAATAGGGAGACACGCTGAATGTGGACGCTATGGTTCAACAAGAAATTGCCACCATTCATTAGAAAGGAAAGGATCATAAGGACTCTTTAACATTGGATGGAATCGGGGGCTCAAAGAGAGCTCATGTCTCTGAGAGCTTGGATTCTAACAAAGGAGTCCCACAAGTGGGACGTGAATTGACTTTGGTTCTTGTTGAACCAAATCCCAAGGGTTGGAAAAAAGTGCAAAAAAGGAAAAAAATGAAAATATTAGCTCTAGTTGTCATACTTTATTTTCTTTGTTTCTTTTGATGTTATTTTCCCTGCAGTTCTTAGTCATAAAAAAAATCTTTCTTTTTCCTTCTATTCTTTTGATGTTATTTTCCCTGCAGTTCTTAGTCATAAAAAAAAATCTTTCTTTTTCCTTCTATTCTTTTTAGCTTCATCATGTACTTTCTGATCCTATATGCACACACATTATGTGTGTCTACAAAATATAATTTTTATACCATTAACAAAATTTAAGGTTTTTTTTTTCGAGGGAAAAAATAAAAAATAAGAAAAAAGAGAGTTGAAGATGAAAAACACTTTATATTAAAATATTTTGTGTACACCCATATGACATCACAATTTCAAAATATTTGTCACAATACCAACATTCTTAACTTTCTAATTTATCAAAATTATATGAATCTTAGAATGTTTTTTTTACTATTTAACAAAAAACGGAATAATTCCTTATCTTTCTTAATATCTAATGAATAAAATATAGTTCCAATAAATATTAACTACCATCATCAAACCATAACCATATTATAATAAAATTTCTAAAATAATAAAATTACTAAAATAGAATTATATGACAATATTAGTAAAAAGAAGTCCACAAAAACAACATAATTAATTTAAATGGATATTTAAATAAAACGGTCATCATCATCCTAAAATATTTAAACCATAATCCCCACATACCACCATAACATAATAGAATTTACTAAAATAAAATATTACATAAAAGATAGTCTAAGTTGTTTGTCATTATCATAACTGGTCTAACATTCTTTATAAAAGCCTAATGGTCGCATAACTGGACCCCCTTATGACAAGTTTTCTCAATTTTATAATTGTTATTTAGTGATTAAATATCATTTTGAAAGGGCAACAACCTCCCATGTATCCTTTACTAGCAAGCGAATCTTTGTTACAATGTCGTGGTCTACCGCACAATTGTAAATACTATTTGTACATTCCTCCGATTAGGAAGCTTATAATTTATTTGTCAACCGCCATTTTAAACAAATTTATAATTTATTTATCAATCGTTGTCACAAACACTGAGACTATGCTCAACAGATTATCTTATTCATTCTAATTATTTTATTGGAGCAAATGCCATTCAAATCAAAATGTCAAAAACAAACAGTCAGCAATTTATAGTGGGAGTTAGAGGTGGAGAACACATCTCAAGCAATTGTCTGCCAACAAAAATTCAAAAGCTTTGTTGATGTCTGAAAATGGAAACTCATGGGTAATAACTCCTCCACTCTGATCTCCTGCAACCACATGTACATATTCAGAAAACAATGCAAGAGCAAACCATGATTAATTGGTCATCAAATGGAATTGAGAGTTATGTTCTAATACCTTATTCATAAACATTTCTACCAGGCATGGAAGTTTGAGTTTTAAACATTTCTTATTCATAAACATTTCTACCTTATTCGTGGAATTGTAAGTTTGAGTTTTATAATCTACACAATTCAAGTGCCCCAGAGCTTTTCAGGGCACTGAATCTATTTATACATTCAAAAACACATTTTAAACAACAAAAATTGTCTCCAGTCTCATGCTTATTGTGAATAATGGTGGCTAATGCTGCATAGAGAGATGCTGTATAAGAATAAGAAATGTTTAAAACTCAAACTGCCATGCCTGGTAGAAATGTTTATGAATAAGGTATTAGAACATAACTCTCAAGGTGGATAAGAGTGGATAAGAGTGTATCCCCCTCAACAATACTGGCCTCCCATTAGGCCCTTTGAACTCCATCTCCAACTGCTTCCAATCAGTGGTGAATTTCCCCAATGTGTACAACCACTGAACTCCCAACACCACATTGGTATCCGGAATATCAACAACAAAGAAATGATCAGTGAGAGAGTAGTTATCCATCTGCAAGGTCAATCCAGGGACATATCTCGTACACTGCATAGTTCGGGCTCTCGGTATCAGAATGAAGAATCCCTCAAACGTGGTTGTCTGGATTCCCCTATGCTCCATCATCTAGGCATCAAGAAAATTGTGGGTGGCTCCACTGTCAACCAGAACTTACACACGCTGCCCTTGAATGGTCCCCCTGAATATGAGTGTCAGGTACTTCGGCACACCCCGAAGTCAAGCAAGAAATCCTTCTACTGGGGCAAACAGTCCTCCTTCATGTGGGGGTGGTGGTGGCCCTCCTGCTCCCAATGGACCACCCTCATCCCTCGACTCCTCCACTATCTCGGTCTCCTCCTCCTTTGGCTCACTATCCGAGAACACCTCAATGAAATGGGCCTTGCCCTTGGTACACTTGTGCCTTGGTGCCCAAGGTTCTTGGCATGTGAAACACAATCTCCTCCTCCTGAGGTCCCTCCGTGTCTCATCATCCAACTTTCCACGCTCCATCTCTCTGTAGTGGCCGCGTATCAATCATATCCCAAGCTCGAGAGATGGCATCCTCTAGTGATGTGGGCTTATAGGCCCTCACCTATCCACGCAATGGCCCAACAAGCCCCTCTACAAACAACATGATCAACCGACTCTCAGAAATATTTGTCACCATCACGACTAGCCTCTGAAACTCAGTGACGAATGCCTCTGCGCTGCCTGTCTGTCTCAAGTGGGCTAGCTCCCTGAAGTGCAGCTCCAGATCCTTCCTCTCAAATCTCTCCAACAACCTCTGGGTGAACTCCTGGTATGAAGTGATGTCGATATGTCCAAGTGTGATAAGACCATGGTACCACCACTCTTGGGCATCTCCCTCCAAGTGGAGGGTGGCAAATCGTATGGCATCTGCTTCCTTCATCGGGTTCAAATGAAAATAGGTGTCCAACTTTTGTATCCATGCTCGTGATGAACTCTTTGCTCCCCCATCGAAATTTTGAAGTGTGACCTTCCCCGCCAACCTTGACACCTTATGGCTGGATGATCCTCCTCTGAAATAATGACCAGCCCCCGTGGTACGTCTCTCCTTTAGGTGAATAAATTCACCAAGGGACATCACCTTTCCGGGCATCCAATCCCTCATACTAATCGATGCCGGATGCAACCTAGTGCACTATATCTTCAACTGGATTCGGTGCCCTCTCAGGCTCTGGCTCCTCTACGAAGTTTGGCATCAAAGGTATGCAGCCTGCCCATGCTGTGGAGTGTGCGGGAGCTGGAATTTACGAATGCCTCCCGCTTTGGAACCTCCATCACATTGAGGTTTTGCTACTCCATCTGGCCTTCCACCCACATGCAACCCCATCACCTGCTCCATCATGTCCATCATGATTTGCTCTTGTCTCATCATTTGCTAATTTGCTCTTAGTAGCTCCTCTAAGATCTGGTCTTGGACCCTTGGCCTAGGCTACTCCTCCTCATCGTGTTGGTCCATTCCTACCCTCCTGGCTTCTATTTCTGTGTTTGAAAATGGGTCTGGGATACCTTCTTTCCCATGGCCTCTAACTCTGCTTCTGCCACGACCTCTATGGAAAACTACTCCTTGGTATCTTTGTGGCATCACCTGCTCTTGTTCCCCACCCTGGAAAAGAACATGCTCTGATACCACTGTAATATTCCAAATATAAAATTTATAGTGCTATAGGAAACATGCAATAAATTTAACACATAAATTTTACTTTAGCAACACAAATACAAGAAAATATGCCCAGAAAGCCAATTTTATTAATATAATCAGCACGAGTACAATATGAGATGGAATGAGTGCACTTGGGCTTGCACAAGGCAAGCTACAAGCCTCAGGTGATCAACATCAAAAGGTACAACTGCTACAATACTCTGCTTTCCTGAAAACTGCGTTGTCCTTGGCTTTCTACAACTACTGGCTGACTTTGGCACTTGATTTTTCCACTAAATAATGCCTAGAAAATTCTAGGAAATTGGGAAGGTGATCCTTGCCCAAAACCCAGAAAAACCCAGAAATATTTTCACCAACCTCCAACCTTCAAAATTGGACCCTTCTCTGCTTGGCCTTTTTTCAATTTCGAATTCTGCTGTTGTAGCTGCTGCTGTAGATTTTTGCCCTCCAAAATACCAGCAATCCTCCTGAAATATATCTCCAATCAAACCCCCAACTCCTCAGCTGCTAACCCGCCCCGAAAAATGCTGCTCCAAATTGCTGCCCTCCTATGACTGCGCAATCACTAGGTGGATGACGTAGTCTCTGCAGAATAACTGGAAGGAACTGTGTATGGCTGGTCTCTCAGGGTCTGAAGCTGCTCCAACACTCCTGGAATTCCTCAATGATTCCTCTTGTAGTTTCCCCGGATGATTTTCTTCACAACCTAGCTCTCCCACGAAAACTAATTTCCTTTACTATGCAGTCCCAACTCTCACTGCATCCCAGCTACTCTAGGAATGCGTGGGATTTGCAACACTGCCTCTTCTGATCACAAAATACTGAAGAATCCCTTCTTGAGTGGCACTCGAAGTTCATCGGAGAAGGGATGAGCTTCTCTCCTTGGGAAGCTCCTATTCTAAACAACACAACGTTGCCTCAACTAAATAGCTAAGGAAATTCGATTTTCTGAATGTGCAAATGATGCCCATGCCTTCTCCAAATCTTCCTTTTATAAGTGCTGGCCATGCAAAACTTGTGGGTCCCTCTACCAATTATATTTTCCCAAGGGAATTTGAATTGCTTTCTTCTCCAGTACGCTATCATTGTGGGTCCCATCCTCCACTAACACTTTAATTTATTCTTTTCCTCGTAAGTTGGCCACAAAAAGGTACTTTAAATTATTAATTCAAAATTGACAAAAATGTATTTCCCAAACATTAGGAAAATTTAGGAAGGGACATTACAGATGCACATGAATATATATGTTTTTATTTAAAATATGAATACTTAATGTGTTTTTGGTAAACCAGTTTTTTTTCTTCTGGTTTTTTACCGGTTCCGATCCGGTTCCAATTGGTTCCGGGTCCACAAGGTTTTTCGGTTCAATCACCGGTTTGGTTCTGATAACGTTGATTTGGACATTCCCGAGGAAGAAGCCTATGATGATCGTGATGTGTCATCATAGAGTATTTAATTTTACTATTTAGATTAGAGATTGACGAGTTCTTAACTCTAGAGGCCATTTAGAGCTTCATGTTTTATGTGTCATGTATCATGGAACTTTATGTAACTCGATGTGAATTTTCTATTTGGACATTCAGATGCGGTAGAAATCAACAAACTTGCCTATTTGGTATGTCTCTTTAGATTCCCACTGTTGTGCATGGATTCTCTCTCTCACACACACAGATATTTATTTTTCTGAGTTGACTTTAAGTTTTGTGACTGAGTCCAACTTGGCTCGAAGGAAGGGCTTGCCGAGGCTGATATGTTTCCAAGTCATGCACCTTTGGACCAAACTTCAATTGGCAATAACTATTTCATATGACATCACCACATGGCCCACAACAGTTAGCTTTCAACGGATGTTGGTGCCGAAATATTGATATATATGATGATTGAGACTAATGCTGTAATGTGCTACTTTAATTAGATCAATTTTTTACTAAGGCCACAAACTGGATTAGCTCAAGTCTCAAGTGAAGGTTCACTGGCCCTTTAGTCCATTGGTTGGTTTATGAGCCTGAAGCTCTCTTGTAACGGAGACTTGAATTATTTATTTTCTGAACCAATGCATACATATGCGGTCTTTGCATACATAATAATGATTATTATCCTAGATTATGCCCTATTGATATTATTCAAAGTAGCTCCTAGGGGGGCAGCTCAATTGGCGTTCGCCATGATATGAAGTCTTTGTGAAGTGTGTGGTTTGAGGTTCAAATCCCCCCTGAAAGTCTTGTGGGCAGTGTGTGCCCATGCATGGGTTCACCTAGAGGTATAGTGGTAGCAGTCAGAATTGACCTTGTGTCACGCACGTACAAGCCTGGCCCAGTTGCCGATTCCTTCAAACAAAAAAAAAAGGAGAAAAAGAAGAAAAAAACAAATATTATTCAAAGTAGGTAATCTAGAACATCTTCTTTCAGTACAGATGTGTCTGAGAGGATGCTAGAGGATCATTGGTGGATAGTGTGCTGACTGAGAAAAAGGAGATGACTATTCTATCTATTAAAAGTTATTTTTCTCAAGTACAAAGTTCAAGTTCTTGCTAAAATGTTCCAAGTTTTGTGTATCAGACAATCACTGTTTTTCGAGTTGAACCACTTTAATATTTAAATTCTGTAGTAGCGCTTGAGAATCTCACTTTGGTAGTTTTCATTAGAGACAATGGATTGTCTTTGGAAGTTTGCAATATGATATAGGCATGTTACAATGATCTTTTATGTTTAATTTTGCAAATTGGCTTCCAGTGTTCTAATAAGTTGATTCATAGATATGAGAATATGGCAGCGGTTACATATACAGAAATAGTGGGTATCATGCTCTGCAGTCTGAACTAGTCTTCCTTCAAAAGCCACAGATCTTGTCAACATGTTTCATGTATTCCATAATCTCTTTCGACACCAAGATAAAAATCTAGTAGACCGTTGGGTTGTTCATATAAATGAGAAAAGAGATGACAGTGGAAAATACTCTAATAATATTGTCTCAACCACTAAGTATACATGGTATTCTTTCTTTCCTAAAGGACTATTTGAGTAGTTTCGAAGAGTTGCAAATATTTATTTTGCATTTCATGTAGCCATTACTCTCACACCAGTCTCACCAATCAATAGATATTCAACAATTTTACCTTTTGTTTTTGTCATTGGAGTGGCTATGACTAAAAAAGAAATTGAAGATGTACGTCGTGGCAAGGCTGATAAGGATGTCAGTAACCGCCTTTTACAAGTGTTGGAGAAAAATGAAGAGTTCAAACCACGTCGCTGGAAGGATGTGAAGGTTGGAAACATTGTAAAGGTCAACCGTGATGAGTTTTTCCCAGCTGATCTTCTTTTTATATCCTCAAGTGATTCTGATGGAATATGCTACGTTGAGACCATGAACTTAGATGGGGAGACAAATCTAAAACTGAGGAAATGTCTTGATGAAACCAGGAACTTCACCAGCAGTTCCATGTTTCAAGAATTTAATGCTATTGTTGAGTGTGAGCTACCAAATCCCTCTATTTATACTTTTGTGGGAAATCTCTTATGGCAAAACATGGCACTAAATCTCAGTCCTATGCAAGTCCTATTACATGGTTCAAAGTTGAAGAATACTTCTTTTGTATATGGAGCAGTCTTGTTTACTGGGCATGAAACTAAGATCATCATGAACTCAACAGACCCACCCTCAAAACACAGTAGGATAGAGAAGCACTTAGACAAATTGGTTATATTCCAGCTATTCCTTCTTATTATACTGTCAATTGTTAGCAGTTGTGCATTTTCTATCTTGTTGTCCAAGGACTACAAGAACCAAACATATTTGCGACCTGATGATGCACATGGCAAGAACAGTATAGAGTCTGCTCGATTTAATAAGGACAATTCTTTTGTTGCCGGAGTTTTGCAGTTCTTTACAAGTTTTGTGCTGTATGGTAAGTTTCACAAACCTCTAGTTTTAAAATGAAATGAAAATGATTCTGAATTATACTCTAATTTTGATGTAATAAATTTCACTATTACCTTTTCAGAGGAAGCCGTGAGGTCTGCAAGGGAGTAACTATGTAATCTTCCTTTTTGACAGAGACTATTATATGGGAAAAATATATGATAGCTGTAGAGTATGTTGAATATACAGAATTTTTAAATAACTGCAGTAGTGTACAAAGAAACAAGACTCATATATTTTTTTTATGTTATCAAGTGAATTGAAACTTCATGTGATTTATCATCCAATAATTAAAGTATTAAGTGTAAATTACGAAGTGTTAATACCTCCAAGCTCTGGCTTAGTAAGTGTTGCACTTTGCTACTCCAAAATACCTTTTGCCAATTTCCTTTCCCTTTCATTCCTATATATTAGCCACAAGAGGACAGTTGGATCAGTGAATGAAGGGTAGTGTTATAGCCCTGACAGGGTTTGATTCCTAGAAAAAGTCACTGGTGTTATCCTGCAAGGGAGCTGTTGATAAGAAGTTGAGCTGTCATGTCCATTAAGTTGGGCTGGGTGATTACATGCCAAAAATGTGTAAACGGATTCCCACCTCTTGATAGGTGATGGATACTTGACACAAAGTGAAAAGAAGCTTCCTGAGACTTTTTCTCCTGTATATTACAATCTTGTTGTTACCAATACCTAGGCATTACCACTACACAATGCAGCATAAGTCGAACCCAACAAAAGATGAAAGAAATGTAATGAGGAATAAGGGGGGAGTACAACATTCTACCCTTAGTATATGTAATCAAACCTTGACCAAACATAGTGTGTTTGCTAAAGTATTCCATGATTCAGAGATTTGTTAAAAAGTCTAATTTTTGTATAAGAGTAACTCAAACTAGCATTGTGCTTGTAAGAGTCAAACTTAGCATCTTTTGTGATGATGTCAAGTCCATATATGAGTGGCTCTTGCTCACCAACAATATATTGATACTTTTGTACTTAGCAGCCCCATTGACCTTGTTACCACAAAACCTAGCAGGGCCCTAAGGGGGGAAACCTACGGGACAACTACTAGACTAAGTGACAACAATACGAAAATGGCCCACTATCACCACAACCAAGGACCCCTGCTATTTATAGACTGATCTCCTCCACTCTGATCTCCTGCAACCACATGTACATATTCAGAAAACAATGCAAGAGCAAACCATGATTAATTGGTCATCAAATGGAATTGAGAGTTATGTTCTAATACCTTATTCATAAACATTTCTACCAGGCATGGCAGTTTGAGTTTTAAACTTTTCTTATTCATAAACATTTCTACCTTATTCGTGGAATTGTAAGTTTGAGTTTTATAATCTACACAATTCAAGTGCCCCAGAGATTTTCAGGGCACTGAATCTATTTATACATTCAAAAACACATTTTAAACAACAAAAATTGTCTCCAGTCTCATGCTTGTTGTGAATAATGGTGGCTAATGCTGCATAGAGAGATGTTGTATACATGTTGCCTACTTGCTTTGGCAATAAAGTTGATGGTTGAATTTTTGCATCATACAATGGCTTCGCAAGCTGCTGAGAAACCTGGAAATACCAAAGCAAATAGGTAACCTAAATAAGCAGGAAACTTAAATAATTTTTGAGAAATATATAGGTAAAGATAAAAAGGTTATCATTCTTCTGCATATAAAAAGAGAGTAAGGAACATGAACAAACCTTTTCTAGGTCACGACTATTGTAGCTATGTTCTTCAGACAAGCTAGCAAAGGGTTCTAGCTTCTCTTGTGCATCCTTTCCAACAGACCTAACACATAGAAAGCACCAAAACACTTAGTTTGTTGTTTTACATGATCATAAATCAAATTTTCCAAAAGCCTCACAACACACATTGGTGACTATGATAGAAACCAGACAAGATGCATCATTTTCATTGTATTAAACATATCTAATAATTTGTAAATTTGACCTTCACAAGCAACCCAAAAGAAGCTATATTTACATATGAAATAGTTGTACTCATTTTAATGGGATTGATTCTTTAAACCAACATGAACTTCTCAGGCACAAAATAAATGAGGCTTTCAGTCCCAGTTAAGATCTAGTCATATAAATGCATAAATACTGGTCTAGATTCAAAAACCTTGATTTTCTTAAAGAAACATAAAAGACCCTTCATTCCTTGATTTGCTTGGAAATCATAAAAGACGGTACTTTCCTTTTCAATATCTACAATTTTTGCTGCATTATGAGGAAATTTCTTTAATGAATAGGTAATTTATATGTTGTTCTACAAGATTTGCAAAACACATTATGTTTCAAATATTCAAAGAACACATAAAACAAAAGTGACATGTACCAAACAAAAAAAATTACATAATTGCACACAAACAGAAAAATGCATAAGCACAATGAAATACAAATATTCGATCCTTGGTTTTGAATAATTAAAAAAACAAAGCAGTTACAAGTCAACTGGAGGAAAGACTCTAAATTGCAGTACTTGCAAAGTTGCAAGAAAATTGAAGCAACTTGAAATCTTGATTTCATCAACAACCTAGTTTTCCTGGATACTCACCACTTCTCACATACTAAGATCATAGAAAATCTCCAGGCAAACAGATAATAGCAGGAGAATAAGAAGCCGGTGGAAATCTTAATACTGCCAAATATCCCAGATCGTAGATCATATCATATGGTTTTCTTTTCCTACAATACCCATGTGCTGAAAAATGAACGACAACACAATGAATTTCTAGGATGCTGAAGTGGCATCTCCAAATGGAAGTTCAAGACAATTATTTGAAGAGTATGAAGCTTCCTAACAAACAAGGACAGTAAGATGTATCGCAAAATATTTTGCTTTAATAACCAGTCTTTTTCCATCTGATATGTAAGAGGACACCAATGAAACAAACCATTGATACCAAACAGGGATGGGACATGAGCTAAGGAAAGATGTCCTTGAACTTGTTAAAGGGAAATAGATAAATCTCCGTACACAACTATAGGCGCAATAAATCACAACCAAGTTCTGTAAAAATTAGATTATAAAATGCTAGTTTAACTCTAGGAAATAGCATGTCCAGAGGTCCAAGCTCTACAGAGGACACAAGTTGAAGTCTGTTTCTCACTTATATTCGACTTCTTCATTTTGGCAACCAACAATAATCGCAATTTTTACTTCAAATATTGTAAACTGAATGGGGACTCAATTCGAATTTGTAGAGATTCAGAACCAACCTGGCATGTCTTGAGAAATCATTAAACAACAGGCGAGCAAAGCTCTTTTGTACAAGCTGCATCACATATAACAAAGCTTATTCAACATAAGTTATATGCTTACTTTCAATGCTTTAAGTACATTGCAATATACTAAGGACTAAAATCCATAATATGCTTCCATTTGCGATTGAAGATGATACTTTCATATCTAAATATAGGAAAATACCTTATTGTATGGAGAATGAAATGCAATATAATCTGCATCTAGAAGAGAAAATTGTCTTCCTTCTTCCTTTTCAAACCTAGAAAAGGAAAACATGAAACCTCAACATGAGCCAACCATGCTACCAGACAACTGTCATATGCCCTTCATAAACTTCCACATGAAACTGGAATGTAAAAATGTGATGCAGAAACTCACTTATTACAAAACCGTTTGTAGCATGAATCCAATGCCATGAAATAACAAGTTTGTGAAAGCTTCCCATCTACAACCTGATTCGCCAACATTTCATTTTAAATTCGTACAAAAAAAGATTAAGGAATCTTTGGATATCTCATATCTTATGTTTTCAACTATATATTTTCTAAAAAATAAACTGCCAATGGATATGAAGGACTCACATAAAGATCAAAAGACCTACATTAGACTTGTTTTGCAAGATAACAAGGACATATTATTCACATCTACTAAGGTACAGAAATGTTTAATTGCCAATATCGTCAAAAAATGAAATTACCCAATTCATATATCTTACTTGTTCTTTGCAAATTGGGCTTCGTGCTTCCAAATCTGAATGGGGAATCCATTCCTCAATTCAAATTTGTATTCTCAAAAACTCATTTTTCTTATAGTTTATGACATATAATTTTTAATTTTACTCTTTTTATGAATATGCTTCAATGTGAGAAGGTTCTAGGCTTTATTTTATTGGGTTCAAAGCTATCAAGGACCTTTGCCAACACAGTAGGGAAGCTAAAAACAAGGACAATGCAAATGAAATTTCGCAAATCCACAAGAGGTCTATCATTTTAACTTCTAATCACTGTAACTGCACACCAAATCAGATTCATCATATTTGTCTTAGCTTAATTGCCTCATTAGAACTTTCTGATTGAGTTGTGTATTTGAGGATGTTTAGCTTCTAGCTGTCATTGATTAGAAACAACAAGAAACACAATTGTTTAGCATCTCTGGGATTCCAAGAGAATAAGAAATAAAACCTAAAATGGACAAGCATTTCTCTAACTCGAAATGTATTTACCCCAGTGAAACTAGTTAGAGTTGTAGAATATTAACAATAGGCTTAAACACCAAAAACTGCATGGATGTAGGATTGATGTTTGGCTTGAAAATCTGAGAGCTTTGGTATGTGCTACTTTTATTAGACCAGAAATGCAACGCAGAAACAGATAAAAGAATTTAAAAAAAAAACAGAGGTAAGCTTGAACTAAAATAGCACTTAGATTGGAAGCTTCTATCTCTATTCTACATGGTGAATCAACATAGCAAACAATAAAATAGCTCATGTAACAGGAAAGAGTGACATATTAAAAACACAAGAGTAAAGAAGCGAACCAGATATTCACTAGCCAGATTAGGCTTATAAAAGTCATAGACATGAGCCATATGTGTTCCCCTGTATTTGCTCTCAATTGCTATTGGAGCATTAGGCCCTATCAGCATTGCAACAGCAGCAGCTCCTCCAGTAGGTCGTGTTGCCCCTTCAGCATAGACCTTAAACAAGAAAAGAAAATGTCAATCTTCTAATATAGTAAGCAATGCTTCTAGTACAATCCTAATGAATAACAAAATCATAACAAGAGTATAAAAAATGCCAACTCAATGAATTTCCATTAAAACTTAAAAGCAGAGCATCATTTTGTCTGCCGATGGTCGCCTCAGTTATGTATTGTCTATTCATGAGTTTATACACTATTTCAAACCTCTTACAACTAGCTTCCTTTAGGACCACTGCTCAAATATAAAATAGATCTATTCTAATGTGAATGCAAATATTTGCATAAATAATAATTGGTAGTTGATATTTGATTTGAAATAAAAGATCATTTCCAGAATATTTTCAAAATATCATATACACTGTAAAAATTTGGAAGTGTAGATAATCCGATCCCCTTCCTAAAACTCTAAGCAAAGATACCAACACCTTTTTCCAGCAAGGCAATATCCTACATAACTTCTTTTGGTGGGTATTATAATATCGATACAATCATGATTCTGTTTTAAACACTGGTAAGAGCTGATCTGGATAAAGAAAAGTAACAATGACTATTGATGCAAGCATATAATCAATGAAATCTAAAGCACTGAATATTCTAAATACCACCGAACAGATTCTTAACAACTCTGGTTATTCTGTATGAAGCTCCAATGTCGGGTTATGCCTATAAGTATATTTCAGTAATGCATGCATTCCATAAAAGTATAATTTCAAATGTCCTAAGCATATATTCTTCAAACTGCAAGAAAACCCATAATAGAGAGAACAGATCATACTGCACTGTCTGTAGCTACAACAAGACCATATCTTCCATCCCAAGAACTGCTTTCAATCCAGTTAATACAATTAAACAGGGCTGCAGTTCCTCCATAGCATGCATTTGTTGAGTCCACACCTTCAATTTCAGTATTACCACACTTCTGTAAAATTTACAAAACAAGGAAAATTAGCACTGGAATGACTATTTACAGGGGAAAAAATCGTTTAAAAAATAAAAAATTGAAGGGAAGATCAGTGACGTATTTAAAATTTACTTTCTTCTATGATGATACCATCAGATCTATATCAAATGAGACATACAAATATGATAATGACTATAAATCCAAGCATATGATCTGTTGGATATGAGGGGTCCATCTTCCTTGATATGAGATGAACCTTTTTTCAGGGTGAAGATGTCCAAAGATATATTCTTTTCTGATTCAAGAATCAAAACCAATTGAAGTAGCTTTCATTGTAAAAATATAATCTTGGATGATTTGAACCCAACATTGATGCTGAGGAAATTTCTAGTGTGTTTGATTTTAATTTTATATGAAATCTACCATTATGCTTGTGGCAAATATGAGTACTCATGAATAATGTATTTTTTCAGTGCCTCAAGCAAAACAGTTGAGATTTCATAAGCTAATCAATCACCACTGCAAACTCAACCCTAGTAAGCCTATTGTGCTAAAATGGATTTGTAAGTAAGATTCACACAACCCAGGAAAGTTGGGATAGGGCAGCAACAAATGTTAGGTTTTTAAATTTTCAATAAGAAGAGTAGAAGAAAATTTTGAATTTGAGAAAAAGACTGTAATAATTGTGACAAGGTAATTTATTGTCTTATTTGCTGTAATTTTATAGAAGGCCATTTATTTTCACCCTAACCTTGTTGCTGTGGTAATGGCCAGTCTCATAGATCTGGAACAATCTTAGTTTTCATTTCATTAGGACTGACTAGTATATGACACAAGCACACATCATAATAGGGAATGTCTGAGTAGTGTTGTTGAGTATCTGCAGAACTAGCTGGACATAAAAACCAATGCATCTCTCTCAAATGATGATTGCTTGAAAAGATGGATTTCTTTAAGACAGGCCAACTTTAAGGAGATGTCCAAGTCTTCAAAGAATAAAAAAAACATTTCAGCAAAATTTGAGCAGATAATGGTATATTACATTAAACCTACAAAAGAAGGAAAGGTTTGAGATTACTAAGGCAGCCCATCATTTTAGATATGGAAAAATCCTCACAAAAAACAATTCAACAAAATCTGAATAGAATATGGAAGGTCGCTTGGAAACTAGAAGGAAGAGAAAATGACTTGCAACCATTACAGCAGTCATTCTTTAGGGAGATGTGTAAGTCCTTGTAGAATGAATAACATCTGAACAAAAGCCAAACAGAAAATGGGGTATTAAATTGAACCTAGACAAGTGTAATGAAAGATTTGGGACCATTTAAAATATAGGTTGTCTTCACCTAAGTAGCAATTTGTTCTTCCTTTCTTCTCCAAGGTTTAAAAGTGAAATATGAAGAAACCAAAAAATCATTAATTGCAAAATCCATATTCAAAATGAATTTTCCTACCTTAAATGTGCAGCAAACATAATCTAACAATATGTTTTAAAAATAATATGACTGCGGAAAAAATATAGAAATAAATTGAAGTTGATGGAAGCTAAGATCCCATGATTTATTTTTGTTGAGCATACTGACATTGGAAGGTTGAAAACCTGCATATCTCTAAACTGTATTTTCAAAGACAAAGATGGAAGTCATGTAGGCTTTTAATTATCATCGTTGTGAATTCCATAAAGCAGCTGTAAAGCTATTTTGATAATGAGTTTAGCGAATTGGGGAAAAAACCTCAAAAATATGCATCAACCATGTCTTTATTGAATTGCTTTTGTCAATAACAGTTTCGCTGCCAACTTCCAAACGACCAATTTGTTTTGGATCAATTTTATATTTTTCCAAAAGTGACGTTACCGCTGTCAAACTGCAAGCATTCATATGAGGAATCAACTCATAAAAATCGGTAGGAAGAAAAATATGTAATATCAAACAAGCGTGAGATAATCTCTATCTTATGGAAATATTATTCTACTACCATACACGAACAAAATGTAGACTGGCCTCAAAATATGCTTGCATGAAACAGTGAATGAACTGAAATTCAACGGTATTAGGCAGTGACAAAATCTGTAAAGTTATTGTCAAATATCATACAATATTTCAGGAAATATTGTTCTTACCTCATAGAAATAACGTCTTTCAAGTCAGTGCAGAAACTCATGTAGTCTTGTCCAAGGTCCATGGTCCTTCAAAACCAGATCTCTCCATCCGAATACTGTGATCTTAGTTGGAATCCTACGCCTCCAGAATGGATTGAAAGGGCAACAAGATTGAGGCACCTGTGATGCAGAGATGAGGCCCCTATATATATCCTTTACGATGATTGAATTGTTCTTTGTGGGACCATTCCATCGGATTTGATCCGGTTGCTGAGAGAGACATAGGCCCGAGCCTCTTAGGGAGTCCCGAATTCGTTCCCATTCATCCGCATCCTCCCCGTTTAAACCCAGTTGAACAGCAGATTTAAATATTGGAGCGTCATATGACCAATACAACATAGTCTGAGAGAGAAAGAAGCATCCCCTATGAGACAGTCAGTGAATAAGGCGAGGGGAAAGATAGACTTGTAGATGAACGGACATGATGCTCTTGTAAGAAAGCGGAATTCTCTGTCCATTACAGAATTGCCAAGCCAGGTGATTTATAACAAAACCCATCACTTTTTTGAAGCTGTTCCAAATAGCTGAGATGTTCCGTGGGCATCGGATATCATGACATATAAGCTGTTGTAGATAGTCGTCCCCAATATATTTGCAACGAACAATAGCGCACCAGATACTATTCCCATTGATTGCACGCCAAAAGGATTTCATAAGCAGACCAATATTGAAGATGCGAGTATTTAAGATGCCCCGTCTACCCAGTTCTTTTGGGCAGCATATAATATCAATTTTGCAGAGGTGAAATTTGTTAACCATTTTTGTGCCTCCCCATAGAAATCTAGCCATATTACTCTTGATCAGAGCCACAATCCTAGATGGCAGATAATATAAATGGCCCTAATAAACCATCAGCTGTGATAAGACAGCCTGTACAAGAATGAGGCGGCCTCCTAACGGCAACCATTTGTATGTCCAATTCCCAATTCGAGCTCTGAAGCGCTCTACCATCCACATCCAATCTCTAATCCTATATCCACAAGGCTTGATATTGAAGCCCAAGTATTTGAGCCCATCTGACATTTGCCGAATGTGAACTCCCATAAAATCTGCAATGAAATTGATCTCCATCATGTCACTCGCCTCGAATAACAGGAAGGATTTTCCTTTGTTGACCGCAAGTCCTGTAGCAGCTTGGAATCTTATTAGAATCAGATGAATATAGAACCAGTGATTCCGTTTAAGATATCCAAATAGCAATATATCATCTACAAACAGTGAATGTGTCGTGGACAGGGAATTAGAAAATGAGTAGCCCTTTATGTATCCATATTGCTCAGCCCTTTTTAGAGCCCTGCTAAATCCATCCAAGATGAGAATAAAAATAAGCGGGGAAAGCGCACATCCCTGTCTCAGGCCTCTCTTAGCCTCAAAAAAACGAGTTGGCAACCCATTGATCAATACTGCATATCTAACTGATGTTATGCAAGACATTATCCATCTAATGATATCTATTGGCAGCCCAATCTTTAGCAATACAACCTGGATATAGGACCAGTCTAATGAGTCATAGGCCTTGTGAATATCCACCTTCATGATCAGCGCCTCCTTTTTCCCCACATGCGAAGAGTGCATCACTTCCTGTGCTATGGAAATGGCATCATGTATCGAGCGACCTTGGAGAAATCCATATTGTTCCATACAAATATGTGCTGATAGAGTGTCCTTAATACGGTTGGCAATGATCTTCGAAGTAACCTTATATAGCAAATTACATAGTGCAATCGGGCGAAAATCTGAAAAGGTTTGTGGATCCGCAGCCTTTGGGATCAATGCTATAAAGGTGGAATTAAGGTTGGCTGGCATAATTCCCTTAGCCCGTATCGACTCCACAATTTCCGTCAATTCATCCCCAATAAGATGAAAGAAAAAGGTGAAAAAATCCGAGGGCCATCCATCCGTCCCTGGACACTTGTCACCAGCAAAGGATTTAAGGAGCGTTTGCACTTCATTCCTTGTGATCACCTGTTGAAGTACTGTAATTGCATCCTCGTGAAACATTTTGGGAACATGATCCAGTAACCAGTTATGATTTTCAGCACATATGGAATTGTCCTTTTGATAGAACTGAGAGAAGTGTGCAACAGCTTCATCTTGTATCTCGGCAGTCTTGATGGCATAACTGCCATCCGCCCGTTTGATGCGCCATATCGCATTCTTACATCTCCTGTCATTTGCAAATCTGTGGAAGAACTTGGTGTTGAGATCACCCTCCAATACCCAATTGACTCTACTCTTCAGTTTCCAAGTTGTCTCCTCTATGCACAGAATTTCTCTTTTACGGATCCCCAGCTTCTTGAGGTTATGATACGCCATTTCATCCGGAGTAGTATTAGTAAAATCCTTATAAATCGACTCCATCCGCCCCATGATGTCTTGAAGCTCTGTCTTGAGAGCAAATTTTTTATTTATTTCCCACTTCTTTGTGGCTGATTTCAATCTTTGGAGTTTAGTATGAAATCGTGTCTAGCCTGCAAGATCCACCATTCCCGCTTCATCTTTCCACAAGCATGTAACCAGATTAATATACTCTGCGTCTTTAAGCCAAACCATGTTGAATTTGAATGGTAGAACCTTATTCCAATCTTTCGAATTCCATGCCAGAGTTATCGGCATGTGGTCCGATATATCTGAAACTATAATCCCTGATCTAGGAATCCCCCATGAGTCAATTAGTTTGTCCTTCATGATAGCCCTGTCCAATCTTTTGTCGATATATTGTGCTCTGGGTCGCTTGTTTGACCACGTAGGAATCAGAGGGCATGGTCTGATGTCGCTCATTTGATGAGATGCAAATAAGTCTAAGAGGAAACTTGATAAGGGATCCATACACGCATTTTCCCCCCAAATCTCATCTGATTGCAAGGTAAAGTTTAAGTCCCCCATCAAGATCAGATTTTGCAGCATTAAAATACTAGAATTTTCCATCCAGTTCCAAAAGTTTTGTCTGTCATTATATGGCGCATATATGTTAGCAATGTTGATTTGGCCTTCCATACCCCTCAGATGACCGGATAAAAGGATCCCGCCAAAAAATCTATACTCTTTGAAATTTTCCATCATAGGGTTCCATATAGCTATAAGACCACCCGAGTGTCCATTTGAGTCAATAGCTGTCGCACACCATCTAGATTTATAACCCAAAAAAGTATCAATAGCCTTTTCCCTGCAACATAGTGTTTCTTGAGCTAAAAAAATGTTGATACTGTTGTCATCTAGTAGATTCCTTAGGCAATTTGATTTTGGGGCATCACCCACACCCCTTATGTTCATCGATAATATGTGAGTCATGGAGAATATATCTGAGGGTAACTTGCTCTAAGCGCTCTGGTATGCTCCCAATCGCCATCCCGAGCCAATATGGGGATTTCAGTATAATTTTCTTCCCCATCTGAAAGCAGTGAAATGGATTTATACTTGACTTTGGCTATTTTGGACACCTCCCTAATTTTTTCCTATTTGTGATGCTAGCTGACTGGGTATGGGGATCTCGAGAAGCCGTGGTATTAGTTGGTCTATCAAATACCGTTAGAGTGGCCAGATCTATATTGGGATTTTGCATTAAGGACTCAATGTCGCTACCGACAGAGTTCCTTGGTGATCCAGGTGTGAGATCTGGGTTGCTATGATCGGAAAAGTTGGTAGCCGAAGTGGGGATACCACTCGTCAGACAGATGGGAGTCTTAGAAGATTCACCCTTATGGAGGGATGTGGGTTGATAGCTTGATTGCTCATATCTACATTGAGGACGAACAAGTATATGATGAGACTGGGCAAATATTCGATGGACAGGACCCGATGTATTGGCTTCCGAGTAGGTGATAAGTGGGATGGTTGTGTCTTTATCATGAAGATTTGGAGGGCTGGTATGATCATTAGCAGGAGAGATGTTTGATTCGGTTGGGAGGACTCTATGACTGGCAAATGGTTGACCAGTTAGATCATTTGTCCAATCCGCAGTACCCACATTATGCATATTCTCAAACTGTTGCTCTTCAGCAGAAACAAAAGCATTGAAATAGTCAGAATGATTACCTGAGGAAATACCACCCTGGGCATCAGCCGTCGAGGTGTTCTTATCATTTTCCACAGCATGAGTCGAGGGTCGACCCTGGCGCCCCTTATGTGGCCTGAGAGGACAATGATCCTTCAGGTGTACAGTTTTATGACATATCAGACAGCGGAAGGGAATTCCCCAAAAATCAATGCGTTGCCTGTGCCTTTTGTTCCTCCATAACAGATCGACGTCACCCAGCAAACCCCCCACATAGTCGACCTCCACAAGCAACCATGCAACAGTCTTGTCACCCGAGCCCAGAATTCCAGGATCAATATATTTCATATTCCCAATAGAATCCCCAATCGCTCTGAGTGCCTTTAGGGTCTAGAACTCGAGTGGGAGACCCGGAAGTTTTACCCAGACGACCTTATTCTGTGGCACCTCCATCACAGGATTAAAGCCCAAGAACCACGGTATCAGTTGCATATAGCTGCGCCCCCTAACCCACGTCTGAATGATTATCTTATACACATCATTCTGGTCCATAAAATGAATATAGAACCATCCATTGATGAGCTTACTGACCTTGGGATGGTATCCAATAATGGACTTCCAGTTATGATTGATACAGGCCAATGTATCAAAATCACAGTTATCCATATACATCCAGCGCCCAATCACAGCCCTTTTCTGCAAGCTTGTCACCCTCCCGCATAGATCATCATAATCCAGGAATACCTCCTTAATCTCCATCTTGTGCTTATAGCAATTCTTTTTTGAGTTCCTAGCCCGACGACAGCGTTCACGTCCATGCTTACCGGCCAGTGGGTTTGATTTTATATCCAGACAACTTTCAATAGGCTGTCTGATAATCATATCATCGACATCCAATGTAAATGACTTATCACCAACCTCATTGGAGGGAATGGAAGTGGGCATTGCACTGTCATTTGAAATTAAATGAGTATCAGATGGTAGATCCGCCAAAGAACTCATGATCTAGTAGAGATATGATGGATGTACCTCTAATATGTGAAAAGCCAACACTACAAAAACTAGAATTAATAGATTGTCAGGACGATGTCCAATCCAATGGGGAGGTGAATAGGATCAAGGATCCTCATTACAGGAAACCATAACTTAGTCCAACCAGTCAATCACGTATGATATTCAATATTATATCATAATGATGATATGCAAAACTGTCATCATCAAAGCAGGCCCCGAAGATGCAATCCCAGTAGATAGGGAAGTACCTGATCAACCATCACTTTCCTTTGTAGGAATTGAAAGAGGGGCACAACTCCTTAAAGACCATGAGATAGGCAATCCCAATGTGGATAGAGGATCTAGCAGGATCAGATGAAGCTGCAATCCATCCCAATCTTCCTTAAATAGCAGTCAAATAGTCCTTCCCCCCCATCAGTAGCATCTATTATATGGACACATCATATAATCACGTACCATGCATGTCACACTAGATTGGTACCTAGAGTAGGGTCAGTAGAATGAAGCGATGACCAGTGAATCCCGATGTTTTCCCATAAAATTTGAATATAGCCGGAAAAAACTGACCAGGTAATATTGAGGGCAAAAATTCATTGGAAAAACCAGTCCCAATCACCAGACCATTAGGTATGGCAGCAACAGCAGCATATGCATCCAGGAATTTCCCACCACCTTTTGCATAAGCGAAATCCAATACTATTACATGGCCATGTAATAGTAAAAGATTCCTTCCACAGCCTCCAAAGGAGAACCAAGAAACATCCGTGGGAAGAGCCAACGTCCGAAGGATCGGGGGATGAGTCCAAAGGTGATGTAGGGTGATAGCAGCAGAAGTCCCCAAGGTTATGCATCAATGAACCAACCGTATGAGCATCCTCATTCTCAAAACCAAGTATACACCCCCTTAACAAACCCAGTAAAAGCATGAATTCATAATGGAAACATTTTCTCATCATATGAGAACCTAATGATTCTTAGGAAAAAATCAGCAGGACTCATGTGCATCAACATTGGATGAGAGTAGTACATACCCACCTCCAAGCAAGAACGAGGTATTCTCTACATTTGAAGTAGCCAGTCCAGTCCAATAAAAAACATACTTTAACCAGGATCAGAAGACGGGGCAATCAAGCTCTAGTGCCACCCTCCTTCCTGCGCAAACGACACCCCCTCCCATAAATACCCCGGGTTCTCAGAGCGAGAACGCAGGTCGCATTCGGCTTGAAGACTCTCGACTTAGCTTACTTACCACTTGGTCTTTAGAAAATGGACTCTGTGAGCTCTTTTCTCGCCCCCCTGCGTCTTCTTCTTCTCCATATTTCCCAGATCTTAGCTATGATGATTATGTAATACCGCAGGCATGATGATATCCATAATATTCGCTACCTGGTTACGACGGAGATAAATGTGGTCGCTGATCATGAAAATATATCCAGATTTCTTAGGTGATTTCACAGCTTCTTTTTCATCCTCTGTACCCAAAGACTTCATACAAACAATTTTTCCAATAATTGTTTGCTCCAAAAGCAGGGACGAGGTTCTGCCATAATTCTTTTTAAATCCATCATCATAAGCCTCTACAGCGTCCTCCTACCTCAGCTGATAACAGATATATCACAACTCTGGATAACTTCTGTTACAACCTTTAGGCCGAGCCAAGAACAAACTGCGAACGCCTGGGCCGCCCTAAAATACAAATACAGGGCGAACTTGATATTCAAGGAACAAAGAGGGCAAAATACCTATAACCAGTTTCCCATAACCAGTACCATTTGTAGAAATCGGGCGATCTGAAAAAAAATTTACAAACAAACATGGAGAAATCGGGTGATCTGAACAAAATTTTACAAACAAGCAAGGCGAATAGGGCTGGGAACGTTTATCCGCCCTATTTTTTGATGGGCTAAAATATAATAATAAATTATTTTTTGGATATTTTTTGGGCTAATTATTGAAACTATTGAAAATTAATGTAATTTAAAAATTCGCCCCTTCAAAATAGGAAATCCCTTAAATTTCGCCCATGGGCTAAAATTCGTCCCTAAAATTTTCCCTGAAGCAGACTTACTTGCCCTTGCAAGAGCAGGATCTCTTGGACCTTTGAAAGTTTTAGATTTCCCTCTTGAAAGGTTGATACATAACTCAGATATTTCAGGTAATGTGAGCTGTGATATATCCCCTTTTCCCATCATGTTAAGGATATCCAACCATTCATCCCTAATTGTTTTCAACAAAAGAGCTTTTAAGGTGTCTTGATCTAGGTTTTCCATTTTTTCCCTTTTGATGTTGTAATTAAATCTTTCCAACAAACTTTCCAACTTTCATCTTCTTTGTAAACATCTTGAACACTTCTTCCTTATGATTAACCTAAAAGATACAATAATCCAAATACCTCTAGAAATGCTTGTTTCATGTCTTCCCATGTTCTAATAGAACTGCCAATTTGATCTACAAACCATCACGTCGAAGCCTCTTTCAAGGTTGAAGGGAATAATTTCAGTTTTTGAGCATCTTGTAAGTAGTCATAAGTTCTACACAGCACTTCAAATTCAAATAAGAAGGTTTCAGGATCTTCAGTTTTAAGTCCATATAAGTTTGGAAGGACAGAGGGTGAAATGTTTTTCATGGTTGTATTGGTTTCTTCATCAATTATAGGGAACCCAAAAGAGCTTCCTATTTTACCTCTTCTTCCATCTGCACCTCTACCTCCTTCTCCTCTACCTCCTTCTCCTCTACCTCTACCTCTACCTCCAAATAGTGTGTGTTCTCCATTAAAGACTCCTCCTCCTCCTTCTTATGCCATGATTGACTCTCCTGTGGAAGTGGAAGGATTTGTGTCCCTAACAGGAGTTTTTAGATCTTCTTCTATGGCAGGTTTAGTGGATGAAGTGGAAGGTTTCTCTAATGGAATAGTTGACCTTAGATCTTCTAGAAGTCCAGGATCAGTAAAGGATGGAATGTGGGTCTGAGTTGAAGGTGTACTAGCTCTGGATCTAGATGAAACAAGTGGTATTCTAGAAATCAAACTTCTACTTTTGTTGCTTATAAATCTTCCCCTTGAATCTCTCTCCCTACGCATATAATTGTTTTTGGATGCTAAGAAACAAAGGTTACCTAGTTTTCACTTCCCTGGCAACGGCGCCAAAATGTTTGGTCTCAATCTAGTCTCCTAAATTGAGTTCATTTAATTGTCAACCAGGGTTGGTAAACTGTTGAAGTGAAGTGCACCGTATGTGCCTAGGTGTTTGTCTCTTAATGCGTTGTGTGTAGTGTTTTATGGTGTTTTTGGTCTTTTGTGATGATTTATAATGTTTTTGGTCTTTTTGGTGGTTTTATGTTCACAAGGAAAATGACTAGAAAGCTAGTGGAAAGAAGCTAATGATTGAAAACAGAGTGAAGCCTAATTGGTTGATGAAAAGTGGCAAATGCAAAGGTAACTACTGAAACAAACTCAAATCTAAACTATGACTAAACAGAAACAAAGCTTGATAATGACTTTTAAGCAAATGACTCAAAACATAAACTCAACTTGTCCAATTCTTTCATCAAAAGTATTTTGAGAGAAAGCTTGAGAAGTGGTCTGCTAAATATGCAAACTCTCCTAAGCTAAGTATGCAAACTCTCCTAATCTAAACAATTAAACAACTAGCTTATAATGATGCAACATTTTATCCATGATTAGAGATTTGTTGAAGCATATTTGGAAAAAAAAATTGATACCATTATAAGATTTCTACTCTAAGATTAGTTCCTAACTCTATTCTGCAACTTAGTTAATCATCACTAAACCTCGCCCAAGAGTTATAGATTTCTTTTTAAAGTAGTTTTTTGAGGAAAGGCTCTGTTTATGAAGTAGTAAAGAAGTTGCAAAAGTACCTCAGGCCTTGAAATGATACTGTCTTATGTTCCTAAGTTTATGAATCAATTATAGATTTGGAACAAGAAGAGGTTTGTAAATAATGAAGGCTGTTTTGTTAAGTTTAACAACTGAAGTAATCTAATATGCAGTGGATGACAATTGAATGTGGAGTGCAAATGCAATGAGTTAAGCTAAAACTGAACTTGAGATGTCACTAGTCTAAAACAGTGCTGAACTAACAAGTCATTATCAAACTCAAAATAAAATACAGAGCATGAGTTAAATGCAATTAGACTCCGGAGTATCTTAACTAAGCTATCATGCATTATTCTATGGGATTATACAGCCTATTTTTCCATCATGATTGGTATTTTGGAAGAGTTTCTTAGAACAATCCTGACTATACAATTCAGTGCAAATGCAAACATAAAGACTGAAAGCAATTTAAAAACTAAGATAACACAGCTATCTCATACCCATCATTATGATATTTTGGAAGAGCGTTTTAAGAGAAAGGTCAGCCATGTTACTTAGTGAAAACAAAACAACTGAAACATTCATCATCACAGTCATGCTTTGGACATCATAAGGATTTTTTGGAAGAGTTTCTTCTTTTGGAAGAGTATTTAGAACAAATGTAACTGTGATAGTGAACAAAAGAAACTACAATTAAATCCTACAACACTATAGCCATTTCCCATTCATTATCATAATATTTTGGAAGAGTTTCTTCTTTTGGAAGAGTTTTTAGAATGAGTATAACTATAGTGGCTACGGAATTAACTATGCACTCAAACTTCAGAAACATAAAAGCAACTAAGATACTTATCTAATTTACGCAAGTAAAACCGTGCAGGAGGCAGGGGCCCTCTACCACCAGACGAGATCTAACACCAAATCAACTCAATGCTTTTAAAAACAACACTATCTTCTTCATTAAAGGTGAAATAACTTGAACAGAGCAATCTGTGTCTTCAGAAATGTAGCACAAAATCTAAGCAAAATCTGGAACAAAATCTCCTAGCTCTCGGTTTCCCAAGTGTTTTTATAACAAATTTACATAACAAGAATTGCAACAATTCCAGGATCATTGTCTTTCCTTATCGAAATCACATTAGGACTCTTGAAGTGGCTGCGTAAAAAGGAAAAGGACATCTGGACTAAGACAGTCCTATTAGAAGTCTGCCTTCTTAAATGTGTTCCCACGTACCAAAACCATATCCAGAATTCGTTTCTTCCTTCATGGTGAGCAACGAACAATGTGGACATGACGTGGAATATACCCATATGTGGTTTTTCTTGAGAGGCCACCTGGAACATACCCAAACGTGAAGACAGCTGCAGAATTGCCGGTTAGCTACGGAATGTCTGCATTCTACAGCTAGTTCCAGTCAAAATGCATTACAATGAAAAAATCACAAAACTTAGCAAGTCAGTCATATTAATCATTCTAAAAGTAATTTTAACTAAATTCATTGATCAATTGGGTCTGGGATAACAATGGACAAAGGAAAATGAGGTAAAGTAAGATGAGAGAAAGCACAATCTTGAGGCTCAACATTATGGTCTTGCACGCTCTCACAACTTTTCGGGACCCTAAGACACTTCTCCAGCCATATGGTCATTTGGCGCATAGAAGGATGGGATCATCCCTGTATGGTTTCAACCGACTTCCTTTCACATATCTAGGAAGGACTTCGCCACTTAAAGTAACTAGACATACCGCACCTCCTTCTGTGATCTCCTTAACAATATAAGGTCAAAGCCAATGCGTTTTAAACCTTCATGGGTGGTGCGCAAACTTGTTATTATACAGAAAAACCAAATCATCCTCCTTGAAAATCTTATGCTTGAAAATCTTATGCCTTTTGCACCTGCTGATGGAAACCAACAATGAATTTATCCTCCTTCAGAGGCAACTATTTTTGATAGTCACTCTTCCATAATATCTTGACCATCCATGTTAGTTACCGCTGCAACGTGAAGACTAAGGACAATATATTCCAGTGGCATAACAGATTCATGTCCATACACCAACCTGAAAGGGGTCTGTTCTGTTAATTTCTTGCATGTAGTTCTATATGCCCACAAAACCGCAGGTACAGGAAAATCCCAATCGTTCTGATTAGAATTGCAGACCTTTGTGAGTGCATTCTCCAAAACCTTATCAAAGGCTTCCACCGTACCATTATCGTGTTGATGATATGGTGTACTCTTCTGATGATGCATCTTAAACTCCATTGTCAAGGCTTGAATGGTCTCATTCACAAAATGTGTAGCCTGGTCACTCATCAAGATCTTAGGAGACCCAACCGTGTCAAGATATTCTCAAAAATGAAGTGCGCAGATGTCTCTGTGATACAATCCTTCACAGGCTTAACTTCCTCTCATCTGGTCAAATAATCCGTCGCAATAATGACATAGCGCACAAAAATCTTTTTCCCGGGAGGGTTGATAAGTCCTACAAAGTCAATGGCCCATTTATCAAAATCCTGCAAAGTCACTTGTGATTGTAGTGGCATTTCATCTATGCGCGAGGGTTTCCCCATTCTCTGACACACATCGCAAGCATGACAATACTCTTTTGCATCACTATGCACCGTAGGTGATCCAAACTTATTCAAGAATGCAATAAAATACAGAAATACACATAAACGCAGAGATGCACCAAAAATAAGACTTCATTTCATTAATATCACATAACTGAAATATGCTTACAGACAGAATGGAAATAAACTAGGTAGGGCATTGGTAGCTTATCTCTGAGAAGAGTTGTGGTGGCTACAAGCCTCTGAACTGTGTTACAATGAGGCTCGAAGGCCTATTTATTATTGAGAAACAATGGAAAACCCTAAACATCCAAAACCCTAACCCTAGGAGATGAAACACCAAAAGTATGGGCCTTGTTTGGGTAAATTGGTACATCAAATTACAGGGGACTTAACTTTGGCATACGATCTGCGTTTCACACGCACAATACCTTATTAGAAATATCTATTTGAGGGATACAACTTTTGAGTGAGAAACATAGGTAAAAGACTCATGTTGCTTGTGTTATTCCCAAAAAAACGTCGTTTAGGGCCTCAAAACACCTCCGGAAGTTCATGACCCGAAAAAATGCTAAAAATAGTAAAGTGTGCTACAATGAAGGAAATTGACAAACTGAAAGAATCGATGGTGGGGGTCCAATTGGCATAGGTAGGTGGCCACCAATATCCACCTGGATCAGTAGGCCACCACAAACCAGCCCTCAAAATTTTATGTGCAGTTAGTTTACCTGCATAGTGACCTTCGACAACCCTTGCATGTGCTTCTACTAGGATGCTCTGCCTTTCAAACTCCAACACATGGTACCTCAATACCTCATCAGCTCCCATCTCATACAACTGGCTAGCAATCAAAGTAATTTTTGTTACGTGCAAGACCAATTCTTTCTTCTGCTTAATTGTATACTTCGTAGGTGCACTTCCAGTGGTCAAAAAGTGGATAATATCTGCGAAGTGGTCATCAACTAATTCAATAGAAAATAGCTGTGCATTTGGTAATCTGTTTTCCAAACTAGTTGGCTCATCTCCACTTTCAATGTGCAATAAATGGTATGGACTTGCATTTAGTCTTCCTAGCTTTACAATCACCTAAAAATCATACTCCTAAAATAATAATATCCATCTACAAATATTCCCCCCCAACACAGGCTTCTTGACCAGGTACTTTAAATTAGAGTGATCAGTGAAAATCTTAAAATGACCTCCCAGCAAGTAGTGACGAAACTTCTGCAGCGCGTAGACCATAGATAACCCTTCTCTTTTTGTCGTCGAGTATTTGCGCTTAGTACTTGAAAATTTCGTGCTCACAAATGAAATTGGGTGATCAATATCTCCAACTCCTCGTTGCGCGAGTACAACTCCTAACACGATACACGAAGCATCCACATGCACATGGAATTCCTTTGTCCAGTCTGGAAATACCAATATAGGCGCAGTCGTCATTTTCTCCTTAAGCAGCTCTAAACTCTTCTGGCATTCCTCATCCCAGCAAAAATATACGTCCTTCTTCAGAAACTTCTCCATCAATGCACTAATCAGTGCATTGCCTTGAATAAATTTTTGGTAATAGCCAGTATGCCCTAAAATTGAGCGCAACTACTTCACATCTGTTGGAGCCTCCAGGTTAATAATAATAGCAATCTTAGCTAGATCGACCATCAAGCCCAGTTGACAGACAATATGACCCAAAAAATCCCGAAAAGGACACAAAATATGCACTTCTTCAGATTCAGCGAGATCTTATGCTTCCAACAAGTGTCCAACATCAAGCACAGACTTGAAACATGCTTCTTCAATAATCCAAATATAGTCTAGTCATCAAAATATACTTCTAATAAATTGTGTATATACTATTTAAACATAGCTACCACCACATGCGAGAATATAGTTGGTGCATTATTCAAACCGAATGGCATTAATGTGTATTGGAATGATCCCCATTCTGTCGCAATGGTTGTCTTACTTCTATCTTTAGGAGCGATTTTTATCTGGTGGTATCCAGAAAATCCATTAGTGAATGAGTAGGCCTCCTTCCCACTCACATTATCCAATACTTCATCAGAAAATGGAGTTGGAAAAGGGTCATGCATGCAAGCATCATTCAACTTGCGCAGATCCACACAAATCTTGATTTATCCATTGGTATTCTTTTCTTGGACCACCATGGGGCTTACCTAATCTGATTCTTCTATTGGTTCAATAATCCCTGCAACAACCATTCTCTCCAGCTCCTCCTTCACCTTCTGCTTATAATTAGGATTAAACCTATAAGGGTGCTGCTTGACAGGCCTGACATTTGGTTTCAGAGTGATATTCATCACACCAAGATCCCTGAAATTCCATTTTAACTCTGAAAACTTTGTGGGAAATAAGTCCTGATATTAAGCGAGTAGCTCTACGACCTTAGCCACTATATCTTCATCCCAATAATCCCTTATTTTGGCAATCTTAGGTTGTTATTATGTTCCAATATTGACTTGCCTAATCTACATGGGTCCAGTCACATCTGTAAATTCAACCCCAGGCCCAACAAATGCGTGTTAACCTTCAGACTCATTGATATTTATGTTTCTTTGGTCTTCCTCATTATCTTCAATAGTCACATTCTGGCATTCAACTATATCCTCCATCTACGCATCCCATGCTGGTAAAACTCATTCTTATGGTTTCTCTGACATGTCAAATACCACATCTTGAATCGTTTGTAAGGCAGTATTAATTGATGGGAATCCGCTCTCAACACTGAAAGTTAAAACAAATCATTCCCTTAGCACATCCCATTTTTTCATGCCACGTTGCATCTCAACCTCCATATACCAGTTCATAGGTATATGACTTAAATTATGAATGAATGTATGCACCCATCCTGGCTGCGACTCTTCTCCCCAAGTTGCAACCCACCTGGATAAATGCATGCACAAATATTATTTTCCTGCACAATTCCTTCCAACCAGGTTTTGGGTTGTCTGAATCATAATTGCATCATGTGTGTACATTCTTCCCAATCCAAAAAATTTTCCTTGTGCATTTCCCACTAGCGTGTTGGGGTTGATCACAGAGCTAAGTCAAGAACATTGAAGTGTTGTGTCTCTGGAACAACCTTTTTGAATTCTTCTATAAAAAAATTGGAAATGCCTACCCCAGAATAATAAGTTAATTCTCTAACCTCAGAGGATATGCATCGTAGAGATCTGGTGACTCGGTTGTAGCGCAATGTAGAGACTTCATGCAAAAGGTTCTACCAATTCTCCAGTTCCTCATCTGAGTCTGAGTGGCATGAACTATCCCTATCCTAGCTAAACCTATCATCTGTTGTTGGATTGATCCAATCTTCATCTCTCACAATTAGCTTATAGATATGATCAACCTCAACCCTGGTTCCATTGTTTTCAAACACCATACATCTGCACATGAGGTTGATGATAGCATCCATATCAATAACCTAATCTAGACCCAACAGCGCGGGGTACGGATCTAAATCATCAACAATTTTAATAACTTCAAATGTAGTCAGTGCCTTAACTCCTTTGATATCAAATATGACCCCAGAAATTCTACCCATTAGGATAATATTCTGTTGATTTACCATGCATAGTTGTATTGCAGACCATTCCAGTTTAGGCTCTCCCATTTTATGCCAAGTCTACTTTGATTTGTGTCAGACCCAAGATCCAAAATTACCTGGTCCATTTCAAACTCACCTATCTTAGCATTCAGGTGCATCTCTTGGCCATTTCCTCTCTTGCTCTTATAAACCTTATTGACAACCTTTTGCTCCATCTGAGGTTTATCTTTCTCGGCGAAGCTATTAATTAGAGGTTGAAGATTCTCAACTGCCTTCTTATTGCGTAGAGGCTTAATACATGCCTGAAAAAACGGTTTCATCTTTACAAACTCGGGCCCTTCGACGATATTCATGGTAGGCTTGCTTGATACTTTAGATGTGCCAGGATCCGCGAAGTCCTTCTTTGATGCAACAAATGTTTCCTTCTCCCTTTGTAGATCAAACCCTTCCTTTTTCTCAAGATCTCTCTGGACCCAAACATCGGTGACAAGTCTCTTACCTTCTAATTTATCTTCTCTAGTTGCTACACTGCTCTTGGTAAAAATATTTATTCTAGGGTCTTCACTGTGCAGTTCCACTCTCATAATTTGAACATTCTGTGTAGGTGTCTGTGGTTTCTTTTTCTGCATTTTGCAAAAAGTACAGGGAAATCTTCAAGAACATGGTCAAACTGTCTAAAATACCTGAAATATTGTTGTGTTGGGTTCAAGGAGTCGCGTGCATAATAACGAACCTCTCCACAGTTATAAAAAATGAGTTTTCCCCTTCCACGACTAGCTCCTCCTCCTCTTCCTTGTCCTCTTCTAGGAAATCCACCCTGTCCAGGCGAAAATGCAGGTGAATCAAGTCCCCTACCCTCATCTTGCAATCTATACAAAGCAACATGCTCAATTATCAGATCAAAGCTACGATAATTCTTCTCATTGTGTCCCACAAATCAAAAAAATGTGCAGTAACGTTGTTGTAGCTCAGGAATATATTTACCAATCCTAGGGAAAAATTATGTCGTGTGCAGTTCATTCACTTGAAAAATCGTGCACCATATTTTGGGAACTTCACTGGGCCCTTCCCCATTCTTAATCGAACTTGGTCCTCCAACAGATAGATAGTTATTATATACAGGACGCTGATCCCTGTGATTCCCTTTAGATTTACAGTGTGTGCACCATACTCTTGCACACACATCCTTTTCTTTCTATAAGTGTAATGAAACTAACTGGCTTTGGATTTGATGAACCCCAACCTGTGTAGTTGGTATAGGCGAGGATTCTAACTTCATGGTGATATCCACAGCTTCAGCCCGTGTCATAATCTTCAGTTGGTTTAAGAATTGGTGCATATGTGGCAGCAATATAGCAATGAACCATTCTTTATGTTGTGTTTCATCAATAGTAAACCCTCCATTCCTGATGGTACACTTCAACCGTTGATCTGCCTCCCATACAGATTCATTCACTTCTTGGTGGATCTCCTTTAATTCACTCGCGCATTGAGAGTATGGTTTTGGCTTTTTGAACTGCTCCTTTAATGTGGTTTTAAGCTCATCAATAATTGCATTAGGGTTCGTTTCCATATACCTCATGTACCAATCCAATGTGTGTTCTTGAAATGCAGTAGCCAGCTATGCTTTCTTAACATTATCATTATTGATTTGTTGCGTTGTCCATAGCATCTGCGACTAACCAAAATTGGTCCACATCTTCATTTCCAACACCCTTAAAATTTTTCAGCTTTATGGAAGTATCCATATCGACTTCTGGTGGTGGAGGTGGAGGTGGAGTGGATAACTTGTTAGTGTGAGATGAATTTAGACGTGGAGTGGATGGGATCTGAACTATGGCCAATGACCCAAACATATTTTGATCTTGCAATCCCTAAGTGTGCATATTCACCAGAGCTACTTGTTTTAGACTCCTTGTCACTGTCATATTTAGCTTTGAGAGGGAAATAAACAAAACCTTCTTCTAGGTGTACTCTGTAAGTTTTTTTGTTGTGCGTAGTCGAGCCTCTTCAGGACATTCACTCAATATGGTTGCACAAAGTACCCTTTTCACATAAAATTATTATAATCCATAGTTTCATTAAGCGCATAAACTTACCTCTAGGGCCCTTGAAAAATATCCTTTCAGCTTCAGAATACGATACAAAAGTATCAATAGCAAATTCAGTCAAACACCCTCTCAGAATGCTATCAATCCAATAATCTACTATGCATGTAATTTTATTGCTAGATTTCTCCAACCACTGAAGCAACTCAGGATTCCACCTTATGATCGCGTCGTCCTTTGCAAAGGTATGTAACTTAGCAAGCTAAGAAAAACACTCTTTTAACTCAGTTGCAAAGGAATCAAAGAAAATTTCGTGGACCTTTGTATAGATATACGTTTTCTCCCAATCTTCGGCAGATAACTTGGGGTTTTGGTTTTCTTGGATTTGAAATTTGCGTACCTTATTATCAAGAAAATCTTGTCGTTCTTTCTTCATCGGATGCCACAACTTCAGATCTCCCTCAAACAGATCCCAATCCTAGAAACATAACCATTTGTTGGCTTGAGGGGTCATGACCGAGGTTTAGAGTGTTATACGCAACCAACAAAACCCTCTAACTATTGGCCCTTTCAGCAGTGATCTAATTGCGCAGACCAAAGTCTCACCCAAAGTAGTATGGGGGGTGTTGGAACCAGGTTTCCGCATCCTGAGGGAGCATTTGATGTGTGCTTTAACCTTACCTATCAGATCTAATGCTTATTTGCGTGCATGGAACTTCACAGAAACCAAATCTAAGCATAGACAAAACCTTTAACAGATATGCGCCAACAAATTATAATACTTTAGTCAGATCTAGCTTATTAGAGCAGTAATAATATTTGCGCAGTCATATAGATAATTTTCCAATAAAATCCTTAACACGGATGTAACCCTTAAAGGAACGCATATATCTTTTCACAAATTATTAACTCAGATAAATTTGCATTCAACAGAGACAGATCAATAGATAATTAACATTGTCATGCATAAACAATAAACACATAAATTGCAACAAAGTTCGCCAAAACTTCTTCTTTATTAATCAGTCTTCAACCCCATACAATTATTTCCATTTGCGCACACACTAGCAAAGTCCTTGCACACAACTCAGGACTAGGTCCCTACACACACAACCAGCAGGAGCCTTTCTACCCAGACTGAATACAAACTAGATAAAAACATCAACATAAACATAACCTCGCTAAAACTTAACTTAACTCTCCTTACTCGACTCAACTTCTTACATATTTATATGACTTCGACACATAGATACCATGGTCTCAAACCATGGTTTGAGACTCATAGTTTCCCTTTTTACCCATTACAATTATAAAGGAGTTTTGACCCACCCAAAATCCCCTTGACTTCTGCGCACAGCACGTCTCAACAAAATTGTACAAAAAACTTGCCCTTAGCAGACCCCATCCTAACAAATGTTAAAGCTATAACTTGGGCACTTGGAAAAAATTGGAGCACTGATTCATCATATGCTATGTTGAAATGGTGGAATCCCATCTTCGATGCAATTCATGAGAGACTTGACAATGCTCTTGTTTGGGTAGGATTGCCTGCATTTCTTCAACAATATTCATCAATGGAATTCTTTCAAGCCATAGGGAACAAATTAGGAATGTTCTTGAAAGAAAACATGTCATTATTTCCTCCAGAAATATGTCTTTGGTGAGGGTTTTCGTTAATTTGGACCCTCGTAAGGGTTTATTTGTTGAATTGTATATGTGATATCGATGATTTTCCCATAGGAAATCGTTGGATTATGAAGGAATTCCCTTCAAATTTTGAAGGTTTCATTGATACAAAAATATTATGAAAGAATGTACTCTTCCATTCACTAGCAAGAAAGGTTCAAGGATTATGTGGTTAGGTTGTAAAAGGGGTTTGTAGTCTGAGGATTGGTAGAAAAAGGCAGTGGCCCATACAGCTCAATTGTAGTAGATGGATCAAACATCGTCATTGTTGAAGGACTCAAGACTTGAAGTTATTGGTAGCCTTGAAAATTTTTTGATGACAATGGAGCTAAATGGTAGAGATTTGGTTGGTGCTACAACATCTATGGTAATCTCCACTTCGGGTATTTCCCCTCGTGTTCACTTTGTTATGAATTTAATTAACTCCTTTAATAGTTTGGATATGGGTTTTGGCTTTTCATCTCTCCCTTCTTTCTCCATTGATGTCTCCTCCTCCATAGCCCCTATTGTTTCTATAACATTCCCTCAGCCCCCCCCCCCCCCCCCCATAAATCCTACATTCCCTTCCTTGAATATAGCATTCCATATGCGCAAGAATGATATTCAAAATCCCTCTCTCACTACAACCTCTATCCCATACACCCTAAGGGGGGTGTTATTACAACCTTTGGTGATCATGGCTCCTCTTCCCTGGCCAAAACTAGGGTTCAATCGAGGGGGAGGAAATATAACATTTCCAATGCCCAATTAAAATCTTGTCATGATGTAGCATATGGAAAACAAAGGTCTATATTTGGGGTGCTTGTAGAAATTTGAGCCCTTGGGAATTTACCCTCGTGATTTTGTTATCATTTTACTGTTAGGGTTTGGCTAGCTCATCCAAAAAACTAGCCTTGCGAAGATTGGTTTTTTTCTAAGAAACTGAACATTATACTATCGCGGGAAACTTTGGGGGTAGGGGGAAAGATTACCCAGGTGTTGGAGGCCATTTTCCCAGGTTGGTGCTTCATATGTATAGACACAAGGGGAAGATCTGGGGGGTTTTCCTTGGGTTCCAATATAAAATCTATAAAAGAAAATGGTTCCTGGGGATCGTAACTAGTTTTGGGTGTGAATATTTTTTATTGAGAGTTAGTGTTATCAAGATAAATCCCCTCTGCGGACAGAGGAAATCTCTATAGCCCTACATTGGGTCTAGTAACATGATATTCTTTCTAACATAAGCTTTCTTAACTAATTCTTATAATGCAATGAGGAAAGAGACATAAATACCTTTTTCCAATCACTATCCTTGGATCTGTTGATGGTGACATCGATCCACGATCCTTGTAGGCTCGCTTCCTGCTACTGATGGCACAAGAATACCTGTAGATGATCAAGAGACAACAAAAAACATGATACAGTATATAATAAACGTAAACACTAGCTATCTAGCAGATCAAGAAGTACCAGAACATTTGCATAATCATATAGACAAATATAGAAAGCAAACATCAGATTTTATTATTGATAAATTACAAAAGGAGATCTTACAACTACGCCCTGATGTTGGAGGCATCCTTAAGTGAAAATATGAGTCCTTCAGCCAGCTCAAAATCATTCCTTCTCCCATGCACTTAGGCTTAATCACAATGCTATCATGCAAAGGGATGAGAGTTCAGACAAGTATGACAATGATCAACCAAGCCCTAAACTTAGGGGAATGAGGGATGTGAATTTATAGCAAGGAGAAGGAGGTTGGGAGCCATGAAAGGAGGAGAAAAGTCCACTTTCTAAGGGATGATCCCCCATGGATGAGATCAAGGCTATAAAATGAGAGAGCTTAACCTTATCATCTATGTTCAAAAACCACCTCGACACCTTTGAGGTTTTAGAGGTCAAAGTTTCTCCTCCATTTGAGGAAGCACTGCTAGAAAGGGGGCCAGCGCAGTTTTCCAAGAAATTAGGGCACTGAAAACACTGGGCCGGACCTGGGAAAATGACAGCAGCATGGTCATGGCACCAGGAAGAGCATTGACCCAGAAAACTAGGAATTTGACCAAGTTTCTTCAGTAATCTTTCAAGTCTTCTTTGGATATTCAAGGGGATATTTTAACACATTTCTTGATGATGGAAACATTACACAGGATATGTCACGGGGAATTTCAAGATCAGGAATGGGAAAATGATCACGGTGAAAAATTATTGTGTAATAGTTAGGGATGGACTTCTGGGTAATAAATATATATGGGCCTTGTCAAGATCGTGTTCCTTTCTAGGACTGGTTGATGTAAAAATCCTTTATGTCTGATGAAAATTTCTTAGTTAGGGGTGCCTTAATTTCTCGATTGGTGATTCTAAAGTATAGGGTCCTCATGTTAGGACTGACTCTCTCTCTAATTACTTCACATATCTCCTTGTGAGGTGAAAGCTTATTGATGTGGGCCTTATCAAATGTAAACTATATTGGAGAAACAAATGATCAGGGAAGGTGATGGTTAAAAAATGCCTTGATCATTTCCTTTTGAAAAAACTTTAATGGAAAATTTCCCTTTATTAGGCAGTGGATTGGGACTAGTGGTGAATCTGATCATCATCCCATCTTTCTAGAATTGAAAAGGATTTTACAAAAACCAAAAAGCCCCTTTAAATTTAGTGCCTCCTAGCTAAAAGATGAGCATTTCCACAATTTAGTTTAGGCAAAATGGTACCCTTTAAATCCATATATGAGGTTCCTTATTGCATCCCATTTTACAAAAAACCTAAAGAGGGATAAAAAATCTACCATCTAGTGGCCCACCGTTAAGAAAATGATGGAAGATGAAGAACTTAAATCAGTGGAGAAATAGTTAAGGAGACTAGAGGATCTTGATGAGGGGGTGTTATGTGTATGCGGATTCTAATAAAATAATTTTTTAGCTTGAGGCCACCAAAATAACAATCCTGTAAGAGAAAGAGGAGTTTTGGAGACAAAAAAGCAGAGTTGTTTGGCTAAAGAGTGGAGATGAAAATACAAATTGTTTTCAAAATTTTGCAAAAATGGTGAAAATATTATAAAACGATTTGGGTGTTGAACGATCCATAAGGGGGTAAATCCACCTCCTTTGAGGAGTTAGCCAATCTGGGACAAGGCTGAAGGGGAGCACCCCCTGAATCCTGTAACACCCTCCTCCCACATTTTCCCAAGTTACCTGTCTGCTAGGGTAAACATGTGAGGAAGACATAATATGATATGATTCAACCTCTCATGTAAATTTAAGGAGGTGAAATTGACAAACCAAAACCAAACTGACCTTCCTTAGGAGCTACAAGACCCCAGGGGGATAACCAAACACTCCAGGTGTCCACCCCTGAGTTAGCTTGATTTTTAAATGAACTAGATCCATAGTCACTCCCATGACAAGCCATCCATGTGACTGAAACCCTCTAGTCATCCCACAATAAGGCATCCATGTGACTGAAGTCTATTCCAAGGTGCCAGCGACCCTAAATTCTGAGCCACTTTTGCAGGGCTAGGACTCAGACCTCTGCTCAGAACTTAATGAAACTTTCCATAACCATGAATGACACAAGGAAAAATCCTTCCACAAATCTTAGATGATAACTTGACCTAACCATGCCTAACCATGACAAAAATTTCACGAAACATATCATGAACTTGTAACCTACAGGTCGTAATCAAATATTTGAACACATGAATTGCATACTTATTTGAGAATAATCAAGAAGGTATGATACCCTCTCACAATATCTGCAATATCATCTATTAGGTCATACATTCATTATTCATTCATTTACTAATCAAAACATGATGAGAGCCATAACTCAAGTCTATCATAAAGCCATGCTTATAACAAACATATTAAAAATGATAGAACAACCATTAAAATCACATAATAACCAATCACATTTTCTCATAAAACTCAAGAGGAAAGGAGCTCATATTAACATATATGAAATCCAACCAAGTCAGGTACTTTCACGTACCACTTGACCATAGATTGGGCTAAACCAAAGATTTATTTTAGACAATCATCCCCATGCCATATTCCAAGCATTAATGTGGGACTCACAAAATAACTAACCACGACTTCCTCGAGCTTTATCGTGTATCCTTCCATTACCGGTCAAGGGATTCCTAGGCCTAAAACCCTCATATGTACATCATGGGTTTACCATATATCCCGCCATTACCGATCAAGGGATTCTTAGGAAAAATAATAAACATACACTATAGGCTTTACTGAAATCCCGTCATATACTGGTCAAGGGATCACTAGGCCCTAAACAAGCATGGATGCCTCCGGATCTCTCCACCTAAACCATGAGGATTTTTCTCATCTCCACCCACAGGCTTTACTATGTATCCCACCATGGGATTCCTATGCCTTTAGGAATTTTCCTAAGACCACCCCACTCAGTTTAGAAATCATCTGACAATCCAGCTCAACCAAGTAAAATAACCCCATCACACCATGACTATCTGAAAATGGCAAGGCAAGGCTAAAAACCACAATCATGCTTGGAGAAACCCATGCCAATGACATGAAGAGAACCAAATACACAAATGCATATACCATGCATTCCAAAACTAGGAAGGAAATCATACATGCAACTCGATACCTGCAAGTAATCCTGTTGCAACTTCTTGACCAAACTCTACCTTACATGATCTTTGCCTCCCTTTTTATTTTTTGTCCTTCCTTTTCCTTCCTTTCTCCAATGCTAGACTGCTCCAAGAATGCTCTAAGTGTGCAATAATAAGAGAGAGTAGAGGGAATAGATAAAGAACTCAAATTTGAACTGTCAATAGCTGTGTATTGATCCTCATAAGACTTTTTATCATTGAGACTTCTATTTTCTTCAATATTCCATTATTTTTCCTTTATTTTCCTCCTCACATGCAACTTGTGACCTTTCACCTTATTTTTCTCCTAATTTCCTTTATTTTCATAAATAAAAATTCTAAATAATTCCTCTTTTCCTTTTTAAAGTCTTTTCCAATTTCCCTTAGCCATAATAAACCAAATTAACACCCACTAGGATGTTTTTCCCCAACATTCAGCGTGGATTATGTGTGTCATGACCTTGGCCTTATTTTTCCTTTATTAACTTTATTACATGGAATTTTAACTTAGGGTTGTTAAAGGCCCCTCCCCCTTAGCAGAACATTTTCCTTGGTGTTCTATGACACCTACAACTAGCAAAGCCGCTGAAAACCAAAACATACTGCCCATGGATATTTATAACTTAGCTCGATGTAGTATTTACAATGAACATCCTACTGAATAGAGATATTAACATGACAACGATACCATTTATTAGAGATTTATAACACATCTCATTGTAGTATTTACATACATATACATATATACATATACCAATTTTTTTTCCTCAATTGACAAACAATGAAGGATACATAGCCCACATCTGATCAACCATCTCCCATGTAGCTTCATCAGACCCAAAGTGCTTCCACTACACGTTAATCTACTTGATTGCTCGGTTCCATAGCATGATCATATTTCTCTACAAAATGCATTGAGGTTTTGGCTGGAATTCTCCTTCTGGTTCCACCTACAATACATACCAATCAATCACATGATCATCATCCTTTACATATATTTTAAGCAATGAAACATGGAAAACATCATGGAATTTCACTTTTGAAGGTAGTGTAAGTCTATAGGCCACTGGTCCAATCCTCTCAAGGATCCCGAAAGGCCTGCAATATCGAGGTGCCAGCTTCGCATATGACCCAATCCTCAAGGAAATTTTCTTGGGATTGATGCACAAGTACACATTCTCCCCAACTTGAAACTCCTTAAATTCCATGTGTTGGTATGCATAACTATTTTTTATATTCTATGCTACCTTTATATTTTGTTTGATAACCTGCATTACCTATTTCATCTCTGCCAACATGTTTGGTCCTATCAACACCTTATTAACTGGGTCACTCCAACTGATGGGAGTATTACAACTCCACCCATAGAGTGTCTTAAACTGAATCATCATCAATGACTCCTAATACCCATTTTTCTAAGAAAACTCAACCAGTGGAAGATACTCTTCCCAATTATGTTGTTGATGCATCACATGCATTCTCAACATGTCCTCCAAAATCACGTTGACCCTATCTATCTATCTATTTGTTTGTGGATGATAAGTTGTGTTGAAGGAAAACTCAGTACCCAAACCTGCAAATAATTATTTCCAAAACTTAGAAGTGAACTTAGCATCCCTGTTTGACACAATATTCTTTGGAACACCATGCAACCTCACTATCTCCCTAATGAGTATTTGTCCTACCTCACTAGTCGAATTAGTAGACTTCACTGGAATGAAGTGCACTACCTTAGTCAACCTGTAAACCAAAACCATGATAGAATCATGTTGTCTAGATGTCCTCGAAAAGCCATTAATGAAATTCGTGGAAATTACCTCCCATTTCCACTCTGGAATCAAAATTGGTTGTAGTAAACCACTTACATGCTTACACTCTACCTTTACTTGTTGGAAATCCAAACATCTAGCCATAAACTCTGCCACCTCATTCTTCATATTCGACCAATAATAGAACTTATTCACCGTTGTCAATTTTTTCTAATATCCTGGGTGACCTAAATATGGCTTAGCATCAAATTCCCTCAATATAAGCTTCTTGAGCCCACTGTTGTCTGACACATAGATCCTATCCCTAAATTTGACCAAACCATCGGCTGTGAGACTATAGTCCACATCTTGATCACTTTTACTCTACTACTGTAACATGTACCTAAGCTTCTTGTAGTTGTCATCGTGTTGTCCTACCTGAAGTATTTTATCCTATAGATTTTTCCCATATGAGATCATAGTTGCAATGTGATTTACATGTATATGTCTTCTAAGAGCATATGCAGCCCTATTCTCCTTACCCTTAATGTACTTGACCTCAAAATAAAACTCATTGATCATGGCCAACAATATATCTTGTTTGACATTCATATTCATTTGATCAAATAAGTACCTCAATTCACTGTCGTCTCTCATCAATAAAAGCCTCCTGCCAAGAAGATAGTGTCTCCACATATTAAATGTGTGGATCATCGTTGCCAACTCAAGATCATGTGTCACATAGTTCTGCTCATGCTCATTTAGTTTCCTTGATTCATAACATACCACTTATCCCTCCTACATAAGGACTCCACCAAGCCTTCTCTTGCAAGCATATGTACACACCAAAAACTCTTTATATGGATCTAAAATCTTGAGAAATGGAGCATTTGTTAACAACTGCTTCAATTGCTCAAAACTTGCTACACATTCCTCTATCCATTCAAATTTCTTTCCTTTCCTCTGCAATGATGTGATAGGATAGGAAATACACGAGAAGTTCTTGATGAACCTCCTATTGTAACCTGCCAAACTGATCTGTATAAGATATTAATGAAAATGTGCTTGAGGGTTTGTATATTGCAAGTGTTAAAATTGAGTTTTTGAGAGCTTTTATGTTATTTTTTAAGCATATAAAACATGAAAATAAACTCTAAAATATGTAGAAACAACAGAAAAATACACCATAAAAATAACCACAACACAGAAAATGATGAAGGATTTCACCCCTCCTGGGCTACATCTCCTTGGTCCAACTTCCAATGCTACATCTCCTTGGTCCAACTTCCAATGGCTTGGCCCCCCTTTCATTATGCTAAAAATGGCGATTAAATACATTTGCAATGCTCAAATGGCTTCAAAATTTGTTCCATCAGCTTCAGAATACATAAAAATTCCTGTCTAGCCTCTTTCTGATCTGAAATTGGTAAAAAACTGGAGAAATTATGAGCCTCCTTGGTTTTGTTGCTAACCGCACCACAATTTTGCCAAAATCCAGGCTGATCCTACAATTCTGCCCTGTTTTCTGCTAACCAAGCAACAAATTTCTGGAATTCTTGGTGAATTTCTCATATCACTAATTTGCACAATGCCACCCAAAATCCAAATTTCAAGCCATAAATAATATGGTTAAATTCAAAAAAATAATAATAAAAGTTCAGGTGGTTAAATCTGGTGGTCACGTAACCGTCGGCAGTTAAGGTCACATGGGCGGTTTCGTGGTAGTTTGGGCGGTGATATTCACCTCCTCGCCCCCGGTTCTATCACCATAGTCATATGGCATATAATGTGGGGGTTGTGGTAGCAGGGCTAAGCCCTGACACCTTACCCCTGAAATTTGCCCATATATTCTTTAAATAAAGGTTTATGACTATGGTTTATTAAGACCCACATTGGCGTATTGATATGCGGTGTTGTTAGTTGGACAGAGGTCTGGTATTTGGCCCCCGCCCGGTCCGGTCTACTCGGCCCTTACATAATTTTTTTTTGGCCTCTCGTGTTGCCACATGGCGGCCTCTAATTGGGCCGCGTGGGAGCATGTGGCTGGCCATCAACCAACCAATGGAATTCAACCACAAATGAATCAATCAAAAGAGGAAAAGTGGTGAGGAAAAATTGTCCTAAAAAAATAGCCTTTGACCAAGCAAAAGAGGCCACGTGGAAGCCTGCCACTAGCCCAAATTTCTTCCCTGTCAACTGTAATTTTTGAAAAAATTTCTTGTTTTGGAAAATGAACAGACCATGTTTATGGGAGCATACGGTGTTGGTTTTCCACGAAACGACTTTCGTCGGATTCAAAACGACGAGATTTACATGGTTGTTCAAGTTCCACACCATTCCAAAAACTTCAAATTTTTAGCGTAATTTTGAGCACTTGATCACTCCTTCCCACTAGAATATTTTGGACCCCAAAATATCACTTTCAATTGTTCAGTGGATAAGGGTATAGTTCCCTCACCTTTCCAATCTCGATCCATTTGGCCTTGCTTGGATTTATTCATTTTAGACCCACACGAAGGTACTCCATATTCCCTCGTTTTGAAGACCTTGTTCTTCTATCAAGAATGGTGTCTTGTTGTCATCAAGGCATTTACGAGAAAAATCCTCAATGGAAGGAATCTGAACATTTTCTCCTTGATCTTCAATCAAAGGCGGCTCATACAACCTTAAGTCTTCAACATTAACAACAACATAAATTTGCATATATGAATGCAAATCCAACCTGAAGGCATTATCACCAATCTTTTCTAAAATTTTGAATGGGCCATATCGAATTAGTTTCAGTTTTTTACCTTCTCCTTGAAGCCTTTCTTTGGTAACATGAATCCAAACTTCATCACCGACTTGGAATTTGTGATCTACACGATGCTTATCATGCCTTGTTTTGTACTTGACTTGGATCTTTTCCAATTGTTCTTGAACTGCTTGATGCACCAATTGGATTTGTTCAATGAACCTTTTAGCTTTGTCTATGTCACTATGACCATCAATAGCAACACCCTTTCCAAAAATTAAATCCAAAGGAGATTTAGGCAAGTATCCCAAACATGCCTCAAATGGAAATGTTTTAGTTGAAGAGTGCTTGGCCCAATTGTAAGAATGTTGAATATAGTGCAATTTTTCATCCCACAACTTAGGATGCTTGTTGCAATAACTGCGAAGAAGATGTATCACCATCCTATTCACCACCTTTGTGGACCATCTATTTGCGGATGAAATGTTGTACTATTTTTCAATTTGGTGTCCATGAATCCCCAAAATCTTTACCAAAAGTTCCCAACGAAGCGAGAACCTTAATAATTAACAATGGATGTGGGTAATCCAAAATGCACCCATACATTCTGAAAGAATAACTGAGTAGTTTTTTTAGTTGTAATTTTCTTTTTACATGGAATAAAAATACACATTTTGCTAAACCTATCCACAACTACAAAAATATAATCATGATTCATTTTTGACATAGGAAGACCTCCAACAAAGTCCATAGAAACAGTCTCCCATGGACGATAAGGTACTGGAAGTGGTGTGTACAATCCTAATTTTCTATTGCTAGGCTTACTAACAGCACATAATGAAAAACCTCTAATAAAATGTGACACACTTTCAAACATACGAGACCAATAAAAATACCTATGTAGATGTGACACCTTCTTACTTACACCGAAATGACCAGAAATAAGAGTGTATGTGCCTCTCTTATGATGTTGAATATTTCTCCCTATGGAATACAAAGCTTACCAAGATGGTACAACAAGTTATCATGCATGTGATAATCCAATTCCTCTACTTGGTTCCCTTGAATTAAAGCTTCACATACATCTTTAAAATCACTATTTAAAGCATATTTTTCAACATAGCTCTCATGCACAACAGAATTATTCTTAAGAATAGTAGCAGCACTAAAAATAGGCATATAAATCATGTCAGAAACTTTATTTTAGATACCTTTCTTATACCTTATCACCAAGTGCAATTGTTGAAGAAAACCCATCCATCAAAAGTGCCTTGATTGTTGAAACTTTGTTTGCGATTGCAAGTATTACAATGGTTGATGATAAGTGTGAATGATTGTTTCCTTACCCATCAATTATTGTTTCCAATTTTTCACACTTTGCACCAATGCATATAATTCCTTGTCATATGTAGGATAATTAATCAGTGCACCATTAAAAGTTTCTAAATGAAAACAGATGGGATTACCATGTTGCATGAGCACCGTACCCATGGCATAATCACTAGCATTAGTCGAATCTCAAATGAGTGTCTTTAGTCTAGAAGTGCAAGTACTAGGGATGAACTTATCTTTTCTTTCAATGCATCAAATATTGTTTGTTCTTTACCTCCCCACTGGAAGACCTGATTCACACTTGTCAATGCATGCAATGGAGCTGCAATAGAAGAGAAGTTAGCAATAAACTTCCTGCAATATTGGGTTGCTCCCAAAAATCTTCTTACCTCTGTAACTGTTTTGGGCTTTGGCCAATTCAAAATGACATCAACCTTGGAGGGATCTATTTTCAATTCACCTCCTTCGACAATATGTCCAAATACACTAAAGAAGTTTTTCCAAACCCAAACTTTGACATATTTAAAAACTTTTTTTTCTTTCTTCAAGACATCAAGTACCTTTTTGGCATGCATAAAATGTTCTTCACGATATTTAATAAAAATCAATATGTCATCTAAGTAGACTATCACAACTCATCTATAAATGGCCTCAATACATCATTCATCACACGCACAAAGGTAGTCGGAGCATTGCAAAGACCAAAAGGCATAACTAGCCATTCAAACAAACCTTGTTTTGGTTTGAATGTTGTCTTCCATATGTCACATTCAGCAATTCTAATTATATGATAGCCACTCCTTAAGTCCAACTTAGTAAAATACTTTGCATCTTTCAATTGATCAAGTAAACAATCAATTCTAGGAAGTGGGCAATGGTTCTTTACCGTAATTTTGTTCATTGCACGGAATTCCACACACATGCGCCATGTGCCATCCTTCTTTGGCACGAAAACAATAGGTGACCCGCATGGTGAAGTACTTGGTATGATGACCCATTTTTCCAACAACTCTTGAATTTTCTTCTTAATTTCTGCACTTTCCATCACTGGCATCTTATACATGCCAATGTTAGGAAGAGGACAATCTTGTTTTAATTGTATTTCATGTTGGATTCCCCTCTTGGGAGGTAATACTTTTGGCTCCTGAAACATCTCATCATATTGGTTAAAAACCTCAACCAAATCAGATTTTAATCTTGATCACAACCTTGAAAAGCTTCATTCTCAACATCATTCTTTTGCTTGACCATTAAAAGCACAAAATTCTTGCTAGAGTTAATGAGTCTCTTCATTTTTCTAGCATTTACAAGTGAAAGATTTAGTTTATGTTGATGTGCTCTAACAATGTTATCTATACCATATTTAAACAAGTGATACTTTTTTTCATGGAGATGTAAATTACCTTTTCTATCATACAAATATGGGCTTCCCAAAACAATTCTGGAAATATCAAGTGGAACTACATCAAGTTCAACTTCATCAAGAAAGTTTGTTGTAATTTCAAATATGAGTATGCATTTCCTCGTAACTTGTAAGTTTTCATTCTTTAATATCCAACCTAAAGGATAAGGTCTTGGATGAGGAATGGTCTCTAAGTTTAATTTCTTGACTAAGTTTCTGGAATCAAATTTTCTTGTGAACCATTATCAAAGAGTGTATCAATTTTGGTGTGCTTTGAAATAACCTGAATATGGAAAAGTTCAATTCTATTTTTCTCATCTTGAGTACCATTAAGACAACTTGAAGAGATAGTGCTTTCTATGTCCTTACCTTTCATTCCCATTGTTGTGATCTTTGTTTCATCTCCCGAATCATAGCCTAAGTCATGTTGTGTAGTTGCAGCTGTATTTTTCTTCCCTTTTTTGTTAAACTTTTTTGGTTTCATCTCAAGATGAAGCTTCCAACAATGAGCTTCTTGATGACCCTCTTTGGAATAATGTTTCCATGTTAGTTTTTCTCCTTCCTTCTTGACATATGAATTTTTCTTTCCTTTCCCTTTGAATTTACTCTTACCCTTGTCTCCACTTGTGAATGGCTTCTTGCTACCCTCTTGTAAAATGATTTTCCCTCTTGCTTCAAGATGTGTTGCCTGAACACAAACCTCATCTAAACTTGTAGGATTAAACATGAGGATATTTTGCCTTAAATAACTGTGTAAACCCCCAATATATTTCAACAAAGTGTCTTGTGAATTCAAGTCTACACCTAATATCAAGCACCTTCTTCTAAATTCTTGAGTGTAGCTTTGCACACTTTGACACTTTAGTTGTCTAAAATTATGCCAATCCATAATAACCTTTTGCATATAAGTTGATGGATAAAATTGTCTTCTAAGTGCAGAGATAAAATCTATCCAAGAGGTGGATACCTTACCAAGGTTTTTCATGTCATCTTGTGTTTTGGCTTCCCACCAAATCAAACCATCACTTTCCAACCTCAATGAAGCAAACTGAATCTTTGTTTAATCATATTTGATGTTTTGTATCCTACAATAAACTTCAAGTTTACGAACCCAATTATCAAGTATTTCATCATTCAGCTCACCATTATACATAGGCAGTTCGAATTTGATATCAAGTTTTAATATGGTAGTTTTACCATGCACCCTTGGTGTATGTGGAGGTGTTTGAGTAACAGTGGTTGTGAAGAGGGAGAAGTTGAAGGTGAGGATGGAGGTGAAGATGATGGTGGAGAAGAGGGTTGATTTTCACCATTTCCTTTTGAAGGCTTGTCATCATCTCCTCCTTTTCCTCGAGATGAACCCTCTCCTTTTGAAGGCTTGGAACTTTCACCCTGCAATCTTGAAGTCCTCTCTTCATAGAGAACCTTCACTGTTTCAGTCATGTAAAAGATGGATTTTCTAAAATTATTTTATTCATCTGACATATTATCATCTCCTCCTTCATGTGACATGCTTTCTAAAACTTCAAATGCAATTTGAGGAAGAATTTGTGGTGGAGATAGTGGAAAATTTGCCCTCCTTTTCCTTGACCTAACTTGAGGACTTGCAACCAAAATCTTTCCTTCTCTCTTGAGCTTCAACCTTGTAAGCATCATAAACACTTGAAAACAATTAAATCCTCACAACAACAAAGAAAGCTTAATATCTGAAATCAAACTTGATATGTATGAGATCTTAATGAAAATGTGCTTAAGGGTTTGTAAATTGCAACTGTTAAAATTGATTTTTTGAGAGCTTTTATGTTAGTTTTTAAACACATAAAGCATGAAAATAAACTCTAAAATATGCAGAAACAGTAGACAAATACACCATAAAAATAACCACAACACAACAAATGATGGATTTCACCCCTCCTGGGCTATGTCTCCTTGGTCTGGATTCCAATGGCTTGGCCATCTTTCATTATGCTCAAAATGGTGATAACATACATTTACAATGCTCAAATGGCTTCAAAATCTATTCCATTAGCTTTAGAATACCCAAAAATGTCTGTCTATCCTCTTTCTGATCCGAAATTGGTCAAAAACTAAAGAATTTATGAGCCTCCCTAGTTTTGTTGTTAACTGCACCACAATTTTCCCAAAAAATGGACCAATCCTACAATTTTGTCATGTTTTCTACTAACTGAGCAACAAATTTATAGAATTTTGGGCGAATTTATCGGATCATTAATTTTCACAATGCCTCCCAAAATTCAAATTTCAAACCATAATATGGTTAAATTAAAAAAATATAATAAAAAAAAATTAGGCGGTTAAATCTGGGGGTCACGTAACCATCAGCGGATAAGGTCACATGGGAGGTTTTGGGGTGGTTTGGGCGGTGATCTTCACCTCCTAACCCCTGGTTCCGAAGCCATATACATATGGCATATAATGTCGGGGGGTGTGCTGCTCCGGCCCTTACCCCTGAACTCCGCCCATATATACTTTAAATAAAGGTTTATGACTATGGTTAATTAAGACCCACCTTGGCGTATTGGTATGTGGTGTTGTTAGTTGGACGAAGGTCTAGTGTTCAACCCCTGCCGGTTTTCTCATCCCTTACACAATTTTTTGTGGCCTCCCATGCTACCACGTGATAGCATGTGGTTGGCCATCAACCAACCAATGGAATTCAACCACGAATGAACCTATCAGAAGAGGACAAGTGGCAAGGCTAGATTGGCCTAGAAAAAAATAGCTTTCGTCCAACCAGAAGAGGCCACATGGCAGCTTGCCACTGGTCCAAATTTTTTCCCTGTCAACTATCATTTTTTGAAAAAATTGTTTGTTTGGGAAAACAAACAGAATGCGTTTTTGGGATCATATCATGTTGGTTTTCTGTGAAAAATTTGCGTTGGATTCAGAATGACGAGATATATGTGGTTGTTCAGGTTCCACACCATTCTGAAAACTTTCATTTTTTATCATAATTTTAAGCACCTAATCACAACCCCATAAATGACCTCACCTCATCCACATTCCTAGGATTTTCCCACTCCATGATAGCCCTTATATTTACTAGATATACTGTTATTCCTTCTTTGGAGAAAACATGCCCCAAGTAATGTATCCCTATTTGAAAGAAACTGCATTTTCTAAGTTTGGCATACAACTGATTCTCTCTTAGCAATCTCAATATTGTTGTTAAGTATTAGGCATGCTCTTCCTCATTCTTAGAATATATCAATATATCATCAATGAACACAATAAAAAACTTGTCCATATAGGGATGCAACACACTATTCATCAAGCATATAAAATTAGTTGTAGAATTACTCAAACCAAATGGAACTACAACAAACTCGCAGTGCCCATACTTAGTCTGAAAAGCAGTATTGTAAATATCCTCTTCTTTGATGTGTACCTAATGGTATCCTTATCTCAGATCAATCTTCGAGAATCCTATCACTCCATTAAACTAGATAAACAAATCATCAATCCTCGACAAAAAATACTTTTTCTTGATGGTTACCTTGTTCAACTGCCTGTAGTCAATACACAACTTGAGAGTACCATCCTTCTTCTTTACAAACAACATTGGTGCACCCCAAGGCGATATAATTGGCCTAATATATCCCTTTTCAATCATTTATTTCAATTGTAACTTCAATTCCACTAACTCTAGAGTGTTCATCCTGTAAGGTGCCTTTGATGTTGGTGTTGCCCTTAGTACCAACTGAATAGAAAAGTTCACTTCTATATGAGGTGGAAAATTTGAAATATCTGCTGGGAACACATCTTGAAACTGTTGTAAAACCGGGTACTTGTAAAAGAGCTCCACATCCTCAAAATCCTTACCTTTATCACTGGAAATATGTACTGCAAATAACACACATCTTTTCCTGTGACTGCAGTTTTCTTGCATAGATGTGACCATTATAATTGATGTTTCCTTCTTTTTACCCTGTAAGATTTTATGTTACCCATTTTCATCCAAGGAATCAATAGACTTGTCATAGAAATCCACCTTAGTCCTGTGAAGATACAACCAATCCATACACAATAGCATATTGTATGATCCCAATGGAAGTACATTCAGATGCATTGATGTAGGCATACCATTTATCTCAAAGCACAAGATCTTACCCAATGATGAAGTCTTCACTTTGTACATGTAGCCAATTGCACTAACCAAGACTCCACATGCACTTATTTCCTCAAACCACACTTATCCACCAATTTGGGATTAATATAGCTATAATTAGATCCAGGTTCCATCAAAGTAGAAACAACTTGATCACAAATCTTGTCATCCATCTCGATAATATATTCCTAGTGTTCTGTCTTCTTATTATCCAATTTTGCATAGATCCGAGGAATGCTTTATCCAACATCCCTAAACTTTTGCACATCCTGTGCACTATAGATATGAGGCATACCACCCTGATATGATGGACAATCCTTCTTGATATTCTCCTTGCCACATATCCAACATTGTGACTATCATTTACCCTCACCTTTTTTCTATTGCCCTCCATGCTGCAACCCATGTCCCTATACAACTTCTTTGAAATTATTGTAAGGAACAACATTCTCCTTCTCACCTGCATCCTGAGGCCTTCCTCACTTCGGCTTCCATTTACCTTTAGTGTTTTGTTTCCCTTTCCAACCTTATTGAGACTATGTCTTATGCTTAAATTTCTCATAACAGTGTTTCAACTTTCTAATGGATTCCTCCAACGATCTGGGATGGTCAAACTCGATCTTGTCTTTGAACACTATCGAAAACCCACTAATGAATCTCCTGATATTCACTTTCTCCTCTTTAAGATAAGGTACACAACTCAACAACTTCAAGAATCTTCTAATATTCTCTTCATCGGTCATATACCCCATCTTCAACTCATAGAAATCCTTTTCCTTGTCATCATAGTATCTCTCTGATAGATACTTCTTCTCTAAAAGTATTTCAAACTACCTCCAAGTCAACTCCTCTTTTCGAATGCCTCTAAAATTATTCACATCTTCCCACCAAATATCTTCTTTACCTCTAAGACTGAAGGTATTTATTTTGGCCTTCATGTTCTCTGAATGGTCATGCAATCCAAAGAACTTATTCATCCCAAGAAACCAAGCTTTAGCATCCTGTGGCTTCTTCATTTCTCCATCAAATGTAGGTGTCTTGGCTTTCTGAACTCATTCGAAAAATATCCCCTGTCACTCCTCCTATAAGGATGATAGTGATGATGACCATGTACTTGTTTGAACCAGAACTAGAATAATTCCCAAGTCCACTACCTCTCCTATCAGGTGTCTCTATTAATTTTCCATCCCTAACGGTATCATCCTTGTCTGACCTATGTCCATCATGAGATTTTCTATGATAGGCTCCATTAGTCTCTCCCTCTTTTCCATAACTGACTCGTGGATATACATGTCTCTGCAAATCTGACAAGCTCTTAAGGATAACTGCATTGAATTCTTCTTGTTTCTCCTATGCCCTAGCAAGTCTCTCTTGTGATTAAAAGATTTTGTCAATATCTTCTATACAAATTCTTATCTTTGCTTTCAAAATTCTCAATGTGTCTGCTCAGTGTGCGGGGAGTACTCATCACCATGATGCTCATCTGATCTATAGGGAGAGTCTCTTGAACTATAGTCTAAAAATATTTCTAGTCATAATGCTCTTCTTCCTGCAAGTATACCATATTAGATAAAACATAATATAAACATAACCAACATACCTTAGTATACTTCAGTGAAGGATATGTCGTCTACAATATCAACCAGAATAGCATGATACATGTATAATCATAATCATGACAATATATGAACATCATCTCAATCATTATCTAGTTACCATGCATGACAATATTAGTTGCATACCATGACCTTATGCACAAAAACCATTCCCATAACAATACATACACAACATATAGACATCGACATGCATAAGAAGTACAACTGACACGCATTCATGAAAACCACATTCCAACAACAACATCATCAACTTCCACATGGAAATACAACTACAACAATGACCATAATCATGTATACATGACAAGAACATGTACAACAAACATGCATGCATTACAATCACATTCCTCCCATCTAGTCGAAGGGGTGAACCATGCTCTGATACCACTCTGTAACACCCTCCTCCCACATTTACCCAAGTCACTGACCTATAAGGGTAAAAATGTGATGAATAATTACTATGATATGATTCAACCTCCCACTTACAGTTAAGGAAGTGGAATCGACAAACCAAAACCAAACCTACCTTCCTCAAGAGCTACAGAACCCTTAGGGGAGAACCAACCACTCCAAGTGTCCAACACCTAAGTTAAATTTATTTTTAACTGAACTATACCCCCATTCGATCACATGAAAATCCATCCATGTGACTTCAACCCTCCAATCGCTCCCACAACAAGGAATCCATGTGAATGTAGTGTCTTCTAAGCAGTTCTATGCGAGTGACACCAAATTCTCAGCCACTTTTTCAGGGCTAGGACTCAAGCCTCTACCCAGAACTTAATGAAACTTTACAGAACCATGAATGACACAAAGACAAATCCTTCCACATAAATATTAGACAAGAACTTGAACTAACCAAACCTAACCATGACAGAAATTTCGTCAAACACATCATGAACGTGTAACCTACAAGTCGTAATCGCATATCTGAACATAGGAATCTCATACTTATCTGAAAATCGTCAAGAAGGTATGATTCCATCTCAAAATAGATGTAATATCATCTATTAGGTTATACATTCATTATTCATTCATTTACTAATCAAAACATGATGAGATCCATAACTCAAGTCTGTTATAAAACCATGATTATAACCAACATATAACTAACAAATTAACAATGATATAAAAACCATTAAAATCATGTAATAGCCAAGAACATTGTCTCAAAAAAATCAAGAGGAAAGGAGCTCATATTAACATATGCAAAAGCCAACCAAGTCAGGGACTTCCACGTACCACCTGGCCATAGATTAGGATGAACCAAATATTTCTTTCCTCCAATCACCCCCATGCAATATTCCAAACATGAATGCGGAACTCACAACAAAACTAATCAAGGCTTCCTCGGGCTTACCATGTATCCCTCCATTACTGGCCAAGGGATTCCTAGGCCCGAAACCCTCATATGCACATCCTAGATTTACTGTGTATCCCGCCATTACCAGTAAAGGGATTCCTAGGCAAAAAAATAAGCATACACTACAGTTTTTTACCGTAATATATCCATATATTGGATTAAGGGATCACTAGGTCCTAAACACGCATGGATGCACTCTGATCTCTCCACCTAAAATATGAGGAATTTTCTTGCCTCCACCATTAGACTTTACCATGTATCCTTCCATTATCAGTCAAGGGATTCTTAGGCCTTTGGAAATTTTCTCGAGACCACCCCACTCAGTTTTGAAACCATCTGGAAATCCAAATCAACCAAATAAAAGAACCCCATCACACCATGTTTATCCGTAAATGGAAATGCAAGGCTAAAAACCATTGTCACACTTGGAAAAACTCATGCCATTGACAACAAGAGAACCAAATACACATATGCATATACCATGCATGCAAAAACTAGCAAGGAAATCATACATGCAACTCGATACCTGCAAGCAATATCATTTTACTCGCTTGATCCAACTCTTCCCTTCTTGATCTTTGCTTTCTTTTCCTTCCTTTGTCTTCTTTCTCCAATGCTAGAGTGCTCCAAGAATGCTCTAAATGTGCAAGAGTAAGAGAGAGTAGAGATAATAGAGAGAGAGCTCAAAACTAAGCTATCAAAAGCTGTGTATTTATCCTCATAATCCTTTTTATCATTGAGGCCTCTATTTTCTTCAATTTTCCATTATTTTTCCTTCTTTGTCCTCCTCACTTGCAACCTATGACCTTTCACCTTCCTTTTCTCCTAATTTTTTTTATTTTCATAAATAAAAATTCCAAATAATGCCTCTTTTCCTTTTCAAAGTATTTTCCATTTCCTTTTCCAATTTCCCTTAGCCATAATAAACCAAATGAACACACACTAGGATGCTTCTTCCCAACATTCAACTTGGAATACATGTCCTGTGACCTTAGTCTTATTTTTCCTTTATCATCTTTATAACATGGAATTTTAACCTAGGGTGGTTACCGCTCTCGAAGTGCACTCCAAGTAGGATTGCATTGGGAGTGACCCAAGAGCATTCTCTTGAAATTTTCTCCCTGCAAGAGTGGATTTCAAGAACGTTCCCGAAAAAAAAATCACTCCTTGCTTTTCATCACAAAAAAATTGTAGTAAAGACTTTCCAAACACAATTTAAACACAATTTTTTTTCAAATAAACAATAATTTTTTAGTGGGGAAACCTAATATTCAAGCATTTCTCCCTCTCCTTTTCCTCACACATCTCAACCGTAGCCACGTTGGCAATTAATGGTAATGTAAAATTCTTAAAGTAAAAGTGACATTCTCCTTATATTTCATTTTCATCCTTTTACTTAAATTTTAAACATTACCATGAAATGACTTAGGATGTTTGACATTGGTTTCAACCTCATTGGATTTCATATGGATAAAGTGGAATCTAGATCTCACTCAAAATCCCACAGACTTATTAGTTTTTCAGGATTTCAGGATTGAAGGGATTACAATGTTTCCATTGGATTTTGTCATGTACTAGGGTATGGAACTCGTATTTAATCAAGACCACCAAGACCTCTATGTACCTTGATGTTAGTGACATTGGTTGATGAACCCCTCTATTATGACCCTACTAAAAATGTATGCATCACTCAAACAAAATCTTGACTTGACATGGTACGTTTTTTCTATCTTATGTTAATGCTTAGAGGATGATATTAATTAAAAAGATCCCAAGATAGACAATAATTTTGGTGATATGTAGGTATTTTTTATAATATAATTTTTTTTTATGTTAGAGGCCATCTAGAGCCTATTTGTTGATGTATTTTCAGTTCAAAGATGGATTTCACTTAATGTTATTTATTTTTGTGCACCCTTACATGTTATATAATGAGAACTTGTAATTTGTGGACCTATGGTTCATGAATGTTATAACTACTTGATGAATGATGTTATATGCTTTAATTCGTGCTTTTATATTTTTTATCACTAATTCATCATTCTACATTCTTTTGTTGACATATATGCACCAAAATATATAAAATATATATATTATATAAAATCTCTCCCGACCCCGGAGATTTTGAAAATGTCGCTCCCTGCTCCCAATTTCGCTTATTCTCTCGTTCCTAAGCAGCCATAATCTGGGGAATAGACACTCGATTAACCTGTATAAATCTCTTTTGGAAGCTTATATTGCAGAAGTGACTCTCCTGGCTCAAGATTTTCCCTATTTTACTAATGATGAAGATAACCAACAACTAATGAATCTTTTTTTCAATGGAGAATGAGAAAGTTTCCTTCACAATATCTAAAAAGACAAGATTTCTGGCCTAAATGGATGGTCGACTGTTTTTTTTTGGTTGTTTATGACATTTTGGGTGGTGTCTTGTTAAGAGTGGTTGAGTGGTTGAGGACTCCTGAAAAAATGAAAGGATGTTAGCATCTTTCAACTCAACGTTTATTGCTCTCATCCTCTAATCACATGATCCTCAATATTTTGATTATTTCAGGCCAATATCCCTATGTAACTATATATACAAAGTGGTTGTGAAAATCATTGCAAACAAGATCAAATCAGTACTTTTCAAAAATGTTTCCAAGGAGAAATTTGGGTTCTTGGAAGGGTGCTAGATCCATAAAATGATTTGGGTTTCTCAATAAGGTCTTCATAGCCTAAAAAACATAAATTTTAAAGGTATGGTGATTAATATCGCCCTATCTAAAAAATATGGTAGGGTTAATTATCTATTTTTACACATGATTCTTACTCACTTGGGACTTGGAGTTCCCTTCATTAATTCGATTATGAGTTTTATTACGTCTATCTCATTTGTGGTTCTCATCAATGGATCAACCTCCCCATTTTTTCATGCTCAACGTGGGCTTCACCAAGGATTCCCATTATCCCCTTTATTATTAATTCCAGTTGTTGAAGGTCTTAGCTAGCTTCTATTAGAGGCTAGAGGCGGGAGGGGGGACCTGAAGGGAGTTGTCGTGGTTGAAGAGTTGGCCATAACTCACATGTTGTTTGTTTACAACATACTACTATTTAATGATGGCTTCAGATGGGATATTGCAACCATTAACGCACCCCTTATTTTCTTCCAGAAAGCTACTGGCATGCAAGTTAATATTTCCAAATCTACCCTTTACCCTCTTGCCCTTTCTATTAATGAAACTAGAAATATGCAAGATACCTTTCCTTTTCATATTAACACTTTTGATGATGGTCCTAAGTACCTAGGGTTTCATCTAAAACCAAATTATTATAGGAAGGAAGACTGGCAATGGTTAATTTCAAAATTGAAAAAAAGGCTATTGGTGTGGAGTTTCAGATGGTTTTCAAGAGTAGGTATATCGTTCCTCATTAAATCAGTGCTAGAGGCCATCCCGATATATTGGATTTCCTTATCATAGATTCCAAAAGGTGATATAAATACTATGCATGAACTTTGGTCTTATATTTTATGGGCAGGTTCAAAAGATGAATATGTGCTTCCATGTGTATGATGGGAAAAAAATGCAATGCCCAAAGATTGGGGTGGTTGGGGCATATAAAACATTCCATTATTTGTGAAATATCTCGCTACAAAGGTGGGTTGGAGGTTGCTTTCTACAAATATCCATTGGTATTCAATTGTACACGAAAAACATATATATCCTAGTTCTATTGAAGAATGGATTCATTATTTAGATAAGAAAAAATCAAAAATATCATTCATTTGGAAAGTTGTTTTTTTATCCTTATCTGTGATTGAAGGAGGAATTTCCTAGAAGGTTGGAATGGTGAAAAGATATGGATTGGTGTGTATCCATGGGTTGTTTGTGGGGAGAAATTTCATCTCCCTCATGACTTGGTAAACTTTATAAATAGTAATGGAAGGGTAACTCTTAACCAGGGGACAAAAAATCTGTACACATCCATTTTGGCTTAAGGTTGGGTTGATGCATTCTAGTTGAATATTTCGAAATCTTTTGTGGAATGGTAGAAAAATTATATATTTGGCTTAAATTTATCACATGTTCAGCTCAAAGATAGGGAGGATACATTATGTTGGATCTACTCTCCCTTCAGGGAATACACACCCAAAACTGGTTAACTTTATTTAATCAATGCTAGTAGGTTGGAGGCCCAAGTGTGGTGGTGGAAGAAAATATAGAAACTAAGAAATCTAGAAAAGGCCCGAGTTTTTATGTGGTGCTTCTTGAAAACAAGATTCTCACCTGGAACAATTTACAAAATAGAAACAAGGAAGGACCTAGTTGGTGGACTCTTTGTAAGAATGTTGAATAATTTGTGGCCCACTTTTTTTTGACATGCCCCTTCACTTTAGGGGTATGGGCGGATTTCATAAATAATATTGGCTTTGGAATAGTATTGCAAGGGGAATATTTTCCTTAAGCATGGAAACTCTAGTGGGAGCAAATAAGTGTAAATAAGTATAGGAAAATCCCCCTAAGCATATGTTGGGGAGTGTGGATTTCCATAAACAAACATATTTTCTAGGATAAGTTATCATCCTCTAATAAGGTGGTTTCTCAGGTCCTTTCCATTTTCTCCCTTCTACCTTCGTCATAAATTGCACATGCTCCTTGAATTATAACAACTGAAGTGAACAATACTTCCCCTCCTTGGGCTTGTTCGATAGGGCATCCCTAGCTAGTGGTTAATGTGGGGGAGGGGGAGTGCTTTATCTTTAGGAACATCACTCTTTCAAATTTTAGATTGGTTTGGGAAGAAGATAAAACAACTATGTGAAGTTGTTAGATCTAAAGTGCCTCCTATTGTTTGATGTTGAAAAATAATGTCAACCCTTACATATTTTTGGAGACTCCATGGTTATCATTAATTGGTTCAATGAGACTCAAAGATGTCATAATCACACACATTTTCCTATATTGGAAGATATTCTACATATAAACCATTTATTTTCTCGTGTTTCTTATTGTCACATCTACAAGGAGCGAAACACAACCATAAACACTTTATCTAAGGAAGGTGTTGCTTATAATATGGGAATTTGGAAAATCATTGAACAACTATGTGAAGACACAAAAGAGTATTTTCACAGGTTTTTCATCGATGGTTTACAACAGGCTCAATAGCTGGGATACATGATATTTATTTTTGCTTTTCATTTTTTTCTCATGATCGAGAATGGTTGATGTTTATGTATACAAAGTTGAATATAAAAATCTATATGTCTATGTATGTATACAGTTCAGACTTAGAATGTTTGATTATGAGCATGTTTCAACTTGATATTTCTAGTTATGCTTACAATCATGATTTTCAAAATGCACAAATAGGCATCAACAAAATCTAATTTTTTCATTATCTAATGAAAAATTACGATTTTTTTCTTAGGAAAATAACAATTAAATAATCTATGTGGAAAGGGAACATCTAACTTCATAAATTCTTAACACACACACACACACATACACATATGAATCTAGCCTCAAGGGTTAGCTCAAGTGGCCTAGAGCTAGATGTGAAGTTCTTTGATACTGTTACTAGTTGTTGCTAATCATGGGCTTGACTCTTTTTTTATTCCCTTAAGGCAATGCCTCGGGCCGACGATTTACCCAATTTATCATTAATGAAATGTGGGAAATTACTCTGGGGTTCTGATGCTTTCATTCCAAGTAATATGTGTGTGTGTGTGTGTGTGTGTGTGTGTGTGTGTGTGTGTGTGTGTGTGTTAGAGGAACAAAAGAACTATATATACAAGCCTTGGTATGTATTTAGTTAAAGAAATTTGACCTTTATTATTTACAAATAATCTTGATTAGGAAAGAGGGTTGAAGAAGGGAAAACTAGGAGTTTCAAACTGGATAAGCATTTATGATCGTCACAAGTCTGTAAATTAAGGGTTTTTCTCCTATATTCTCTGGTGGTAATTTTAGTTGTGTAAATCCTGATTGGCTTGTAAGTGTTAAATATGAGTGCCCTTGTGAGAGGGGTTGGGCACCCCTCCTTTAGAAATGTTGTAACTGGAAAAACTAAGAAAGGGATGAAAAAATTAGTACTGGCAGGTAGTGGAACTTCAAAGGAGCTTCTAATTTTGGGGGCACAATGGAAAGAAAGAGGCCATTGTCTACCAAAGGTGACTCAAAACCCTAGGTTTATAATCCCACCAAATATTTTGGAAGAACAGAGAAGACGAATGAAATATAATGCATTCATTTGTAAGTTTGTTGGTGGATGGCCAACAAAACGAGAGCTTGAGAGGTGGATTCAATATAAATGGCATCCTAAAGGGGAAGTATAATTGAAATTAGTACCGAAGGATTTTTGTACAATGATATTTTCTAACCTAGAAGATAAGAGCAAAGCTTTCTAGAAGGAGGATCCTATCTCTTTAATAATGTTGGATTATATATGTGTCATTGGGAAGAATTATTTAACCTAGAAAAAAAAGTCTTTGGAAGGAATTGGCAATGCAATCGATAAATTTGTAAAAATTTCAAAGGTGACCAAAAGAGGAAGGAATATGTATTATGTGTAGCTTTATGTTTACATTAACATTTCACAGCCCTTTCCATCTTCCATATATCTTGAACATCATAGTGAGATTTGGTCTTAGCCTCTTGGTTATGAATATTTTTTTTTAATTTTGTTTTCTTCATAAGCATGGGGACCTATTACAACACTTCCAACTTCAAAAGAAGGAACAACAAAGTCTTGGGTTGGGTGTGAATGGGGGTTCACTAAATTTTTGACTAAAAGGCATAATAATTGGGGGAAAGCAGGTTAATCCCAAAGAAAACTTGAGGAAAAAAATGAATTTATTGTTTTACACACTATGGAGGAAGATTTCATTTTCTTTGATGAAATTATTATGACATAATCATTTGTGGGATCCTCGGAGGAAAAGCACGCACAAAAGAGGAAAATTTTGGAAGGAGTGAAGGAGGAACCAAAATTGGTAAAATAAATAGTTTACCAGGTATTGAAAAAGTTATGGTGCTAATTGTCTGTGGGGTCTTGGTTAAACATTTGATAGAATTGGTTCATTTACGCACTCACCATGAGTTCAATTCCACTTCACGATCGGGAGTGATGTATACAGACATTTGATACTCCTCCTAAGGTGTTATTATCTTCTATACATGACCTTTCTTTATTAACCTTAATAACAACATTTTATATCATGATTAAATCAAGTGTTAATCAAACCAATTCATTAATCTATACTAGTGGTGCTTCACCATCTATTCATGTGCATTCATGAAATGAAAAAAAAAAAAATTCGTGACAGGCTTCCTTTAACAACACTACATATGAATTAGTTATAACTGTATAACCACCAATGCATTTCTATAAACAAATGCCACATTACTAAAATTCCCCTCACATAAACACACATTCTTGCAAGACAAATCACTACAATTGTTGAGACATTCCTTTAAAGGAAACTAATGCATAAGTTATGATCTACGTGCATGTTAATTACATAAAATTTATCAAAATAAATAGCCCTTCAACTATTACTTTTGGTGCATGTAAATACGTAAAGAAAGATAACACAATGAATGCTATTCCTATGCATGCAAATGCATATACTTTCCAAAATAATCATCCCAAAAGAATGCTTAACACAATAGAGCATGCAAACACATGTTTTCTTTTCGAGGAAATCTAGCATTATAGTGCATGCAAAGACATGTTTTCTTTTCCATAAAATTAATGAGATAAAGCATAAAAATACATGTCTTATTTTCCAAGTAGTATACCAACATTACCCATGTATATATTCCAAGAAAACCAACACATTAATATAGTTTTTGTGCATGTAATTTATCTTCTTTCTCAAAGAATATTTTCCAATGTAGACTAACACAACATGCTATCATTTTCCATACAAATGTATATTATTTCCAACGAAATCTAGTACAAATATTGCATGCATATACATAATATTATTCCAAAAGAAACTAACATAATAGTTATGATAGCGTAAAAGTAATCACATATAATTTTTTCTAAAGAAATATAGCTCAATAGTTCTTCTATCCGTGCTAAGAACATATATCTATAACACAATGAATTTCCCTTCTTTAATGTAAGCAACACATATTATCTTCTTTAGAATTTTACCATCATTAACTATTATTTTCATGAAAAAAATGCATACTTATTTTTCAAATGGAAATTAATATAACTGCGTTTTTCTATCTTTCTACATGCAAGTTTCTCATGCTTCCCTTTTCAAAAAATTACCATAGATAACCATGTTTTATGCATAAAACCCAGGCAGACATTTTTTCAAGGGATTATTATTTTCAAGAAAACTAACATGATAACTTCTTTGTAACCGCACACAAAAACATATTGTCTATATCACAATGAATACCCTTTTGTGCATGCAACATGTGTTTTTTTTCTAACACAATGACCCTTACTTCAATGCACATAATATTTTCAAGAAGCAAGCATGCATTCTTGTTCTTTTAGGAACAAATGCATATTTTAAGAAAACAAACTTTATTTTTCATCAATTCATGCACAAAAAATCTATGCAAGTCTTTTTTCACTCAAAAAACAACACATGGGTGATATATGCATACAAATTCATGGAAACCCTTCCAAGAAAATTAATCTTATTAAATTTTCTCATTTCCAAGACTGTGATAATGTATGCGAAGACATTTCACTTAGAAATCTAATACAATGATGCATGCAAATAATATTTTATTTTCAAGAATCAACATAGAAATTTATTTCAAGAATTCCAAGATAATGGATATTATTATTGTGCACATATTCTTATTAAGAGTCTATAGGAATCATGCTATAATCTGATTTTCTCTGGCAATATTTTCTTTAATGATATAACTTATTTTCATACATTATTTTCAAGAAAAATATCATAATTTCTTTAATATTTTTGTGTGAATGCTAATATCTCCAAGCAAATTAATAATCTGATTTTCTTTGCCAATCTTTTATTTATTGATATAAAATTTTTTCTATACATTATTTTCATGAAAAATATCATGATTTCTTTAATCTTTTTGTGTGCAGGTTTCACTTGTGTTTTTTTTCCAAAAATTATTTTTACCATGCAATTTTTCTTTCAGTAAAGTAATATAATTGCTTTATCTTTTACCATACAATTTTCTTCCAAAAAGGTAATATGATTTATTTATCTTTTACCATGCATATTTCACATGCATTATTCTTTCTTTATCTTTTACCATGCAATTTTCTTCTAGGATTCACTTGGATTTTACCATGCATATTTCACATGCATTATGCCTTCTTTATCTTTTACCATGCAATTTTCTTCCAAGAAAGTAATATGATTTATTTATCTTTTAGCATGGATATTTCACATGCATTCTTTATGAAAAGTAGTATGACTTTTTAAATCTTTTTGTGTGCAGGATTCATGTGGATTCTCTTTTCAAGAGAAACATCCGTGCAATACTTTATTTTTAATAAGACAACTTGGTTTCTTTATTTTTAATATGTAAAATTCTCATGCATGGTTTTTTGAAAATTATTGCATATAGAAACCATGCAGAAGCTTCCAATGAAATAATTAATTCCTCTACACAAAAATCCCTGCAACTTTCAAGAGTCTAGAGTAATATTTCTAGTTAATAAAATAACCTATCATTCCTTGCACAAAACACATGCAATTTATTTCCAAACAAAGTCATAGTTACTTATATTTTGTGTGCAATAACCATGAAGTCCCATGTGAATACTTCATGTACCTTTAGTTGGAGCTACAACATTACTCACCAAAGTTGTGATGACCAATGCCTCTAGAATTCACGTGATGAAAACTCCAATAGATGAAGATGAAAGACGAATGAATTTAAAGAAACTATAAATTTTTATCTAAATGAGTTATCATTTTCTTTATTTGATTCAAATTAGTTGTCAACATAAATGGAGATTATAGGGATATTACAATTCTAGATAGTATTATTATTATGAAATATATAAAATCATTTAAATTTTAAAAATATATATATTTCTAAGATATTAAAAAGTATGTCTCAGGGACAACTCAATTAGTGATCAAAATATTGTGAAATTTTCAAATTTATGAAAACTAAGAGATCCAAGGTTCAAATCTCTCAATTCTGACTTTGTTTAAGAAGAGAAGGACAGGTGGACAGGTTGAGACCCTGAGAGATTTAATAATAATTACTTACCAAGCACATTACTAGGTTTTTCTAGGAAGAAAAAAAAACAGAGAAAAAGAAAAAATAAATAAAAAATATAATTTTAAAACATATTAACAATAATAACTATAAAATATATAATGTATTATGCCTCATAAATGTGAATTCATTTTATATATATGTAGAGATAAAAACATGTTAAAGTTATTAAAAACTAATAAATAAATTAATTAAGAAAAAAAAAGAGAAACAAGGTTGATATATGTTAGAAATATAATAAATATTTAATTTTAATAGATAATTAGAAATATTTAAACTACTTTAAAAAATTAATATGTAAAAAATTAAATTATTTTTTTCATAAATAAATTATTTATATAAAAATGGTTAAACTTGTAAATTAAGGTTTATATATATTTTTTAAATTTCAATAAAAAATATTTATTTCATTAAATTTGATTTTATAATTTTGAATCTATAGTATGAATATTGCATGTGAAAGCTTAAATAATGGATTTCCAAAGTGTGAATATCAAACTCGAATATCAAACTCTTAAAACATGAATATCAAATCCAAATAGGAAAAAAATCAAGTTCATAAAATTTGTGAAAGCATGAATTCAGTCTTAATTTTTATACTTAATAGGTTAATATTAAAATAAATTAAAAGGTATTGGATTTTAATATTGTAATTTTATATTCTAATATAAATAATACATTAAATTTGAATATTAGTATATGTATGAGATACATTGCTAATTATATGAAGATTAAAGATAAGTATATTAGAATTAAGTGTTATCATTGAAGAGTTATACAATTTCATAAATGTTGAAATTAGGTATAATAAAAATTTATATTTACAAAAAGATTATTGTGATTTAATTTTTGTTTGATCTCTAAACATTATAACAAATAACCATAAAATACTTAGAAAAGTTGGTATCTCCACATAAGGGAGTAGCACAATTAGCCTTTGAAGCAATCTATTAATTTAAAAGTTATTACATGACAAAATTTATTAAAAATAACAAGTATGCAAGTTTTTTAATCAAATATTGTCATGTACATAATCATTCTCAATCTTTCCATTTGATTTTAGTTATTCTCATGCAAATCTCATTCCATCTATTTCTTTATGGGTCTATTTATTCCACATTTTTTTACCATGTCCATATAATGTTATTCACATTGATGAACATATTCCTTGTCTTCCAACAACTCACTATTGAACTTTTTAGAAACTCTTTTTTTACATCTCATCATTTTTGTTGTTGTTTTAGTGGGTTTCAACCTTTGAACCTCTACCTTGTAAGTTTCCACAATAGCATCCAAATATTTGCAAACACTTCCCTAACCATATTTCACAATGTGGGGTACTGTACTATAAACATTTTCCCCTCATCAACATCATCCTTTGAAGAGAATTTATTTCTATGTTTTTAACATAGATTTCCAATTTAGTGATTCCCTATAGAACATTTTCCCTCAAGTATGCTCCATGAAATCATGTGTAGGTAGTGTATTGGATCAAGCTTGCAGTGTGGTTGGAAATAAGATATCTTATTTCTTGTGTACTCTTTATGGAAAAGGGTTTGCAAAAATCATTTTAGGCATTCTCCTAATAAGCTATTTTTGGATACTAAAATTATTCTTGTCCCTTATTATACCCTTTCTTGAAAAAAGAACTATGTAGTGTTACTTTCTTTATTTCTTCCATCTTTGAAGGTTTCTTTACTTAGTGCACTATATCTAAGGTTTTCATTTAGATAAATTTTAAACTATAATTAAGAAATAAACACCAAACATTGATAGGAGTTGATTGTTCTTCATAATAGAAACATGATATAAATATTATTATTATAAAATATATAAAAACATTTGAATTGTATTCTTATTTAATTCAAATATATATATTTTTAATATATTAAAAAAAAAAAATTTAAATAATAACTATAAAATATACACACCAATACAATAGATGTTGTCTTATGAAATGTGACTTCTTATACACACCAATGGATCATGCTTTATAAAATTTGACTTATTCTAATACATTGTTATTAAGATAGGGACATGTTGAATTTGTTAAAACAATATAATTATAAAATATACACATTAATAGATCATGCTTTATAAAATATGACCTCTTCTAATACATTTTTATAAAAATAAGGACATGTTGAATTTGTTAAAAAATAATAATAATAAAAAACAAAAAAAAAAACAAACCAATTTGATGTATGTCTATGTCTCATTACTTACTTCAGTAATGTGGGTTATAATATGGGTTCTTACACGAGCCCATATCCTTTCTCCTACATCGATCTCTAATTTCGATCTTCTTCCCCAATCTGAAATCAAAGTGCCAGTATATATATAATTTATTCTATTATGGTCTAATTCTGAACGGTAATAAATACCAGGACTTATTAATATTTGATTCACCACGATTCTGTAAATCCCATTTACTACAAATGTTCCATGGGAATTCATTAAAGGAATATTTCCGAGAAATACAGTTTGTTTCTGTATCTTTCTACTATTTTATAGTATCAAAGATGGATCTTCCGTAGTTGTTGATTTTGTATGATCGGATATCTGGGAATGATCTCCTTATGCTCCGTCTCACCCATTTTGAACAAACCTTTTACTTTTTTTTTTTTCCCGAGGATATTTTTTATCGGGATCAAACAATTACGCAATAGATAAATCTATGGATCCCATACCTCATTCTATCACTCGTACTTTGTCTAGATTTCGGACAGAACTGACAAGTGAATCAGGTTCGTTAGCGATTCACGAATTGGAAGTGGCCGAATATAAAGCATCAGCTTCCCTACGATATCTCAGCTCCAAATATTATTGTAAAGTCAATCAAGGGGGAATTGATCCCATGAAAGATAGAGATCAGGAAATGGAAAACTACTGATATCTTCTCCAATCCTTGTTTGATTGTCAATGTTATACCAAGGGTATCTTTGAAGTCTATAACTGGACCAGTATAGCTAGCTTTCTTCTGACACAGCAATACAATTTTGATGAGTATCATAAGGAGAATGATTCTGTTCCTGCCAGCAGTTATTCTATCTCTGTTTGGGCGACTGAATCCCAACAGAAATAAGAGAATATTGCGTTCCTAGGTTCGGGCGTAAGGAACCCCCTCAATCGATGTTGTAACAATTGCATAGACCGTGAAGTAAGATACTTACTTTAGGATCTATATCTCTTTCTGTCTAGGGAAGGGAGAAGAGATTATAAAAATCGATCCGACGAAACATTCAATCAACAACCAAATAGGGAGTTCGATCAACTCAATAAGATCGATTCATTTCGGATAGGAAAGGTTCACTTTCCAAATCTCCATCAAATTTCAATACCATAATAGCTTATATATTCATAACCCGATGGGTCAGGTTCACTTACTTCTCCTCCGTTTTTTCCACTTCTTTTGAAGACTGGTAATTTGAAATTACCAGGTATCCATAATACCTCTGATATGTTCAAAATTGACAAAGATGGAGTAGACTATATATTGATCCCATAATGGTTGATATATAACCGATTAGAGATAGTTCATGTTCCTTTCTTGGATTGTAAAGTGAAATTGAGTATTCCTTTATGTTATGATTCTACAACATAGATATGGAATTATTGAGCAGTCTCCTCCCTTCCGAACAATACTTTTCTTCTTGAAAGACCTTCAATTAGGGATTTACTCGTCTTTATCTCGTTCCATTTGATCCTTTAGGTTCCTGCTTGCTTTGCTTTACTTCGATGGTTACAATACTATTGATCGAAGCATATGTGCGATGAATAGACTCCTATAGCCATATCTTCGGTCCGGAATACCTCTATTCAGGGCTAACCCAAATAAAAGAGAAGAGACCCAATCGGTTGCTTCCGATCACGTAAATTAATAATTCAAACCGCACTCAGAGGTAGGACATTTCCTATTGATATAGGAGCTTTTGGACCAGAAAGAATAGTATCTCCAATCATGACCCCTCTGGGATGCAGAATATACATCTTATCGCCATTCTTGTAATGCACCTTGCAAATGTATGCACTTCTATTAGGGTCGTATTCTATGGTTACAATTTCTCCTGATATGTGTTCCTTATCCCGTCGAAAATCAATTTGACGATACAGACGCTTGTGACCCCCTCCCCTGTGTCTTGCGGTAATAATTCCTCTTGCATTACGACCTTTCCCACAAACAATAAATATCCATAAAAAAAAAAAGATTTCGGATAGTAAATCATCTTGATAAGATCGAGTTTGAATAAGACCCACGTTTGAACTGAAACCCCTTTTAAGGCATTTATCCAAGTTGTTTTCTTCTGAATCGGATCTATTGAAAAAAGGTTGGCAAAAAGTTTTTTCCAAATTGACTATTTGTTCTTTTGTTAAAGGCGTTGTAGAAATCTCTTCGATCGAGGAAATATATCTCTTGTCACGAACGAATGGATTCAATTGAGTTAGTAAATTGAAGGATCCGTACAAATCATAGATTAATACAAACGGTTGTTCACCACTTCGTTTTCGTTGTAAATATTTAGGTAAGAATATGTTAGATACTTGTGACTTGATCAAAGAAATAGTCTCTTTTTCCGAGTGAAAGGGTCCTATTTCACCAATGAGCAAGGAAGATATGTTGTTGTGTTGTGACTTTTTACACACTAATGGATCATGCTTTATAAAATGTGACTTCTTCTAATACATTGTTATAAAGATAGGGACATGTTGAATTTGTTAAAACAATATAATTATAAAATATACATACTAATGGATTATGCTTTATAAAATATGACTTTTTCTAATACATTGTTATAAAATAAGGACATGTTGAATTTGTTAAAAACAATATAATTCTAAAATATATACACTAATGGATCATGCTTATAAAATATGACTTTTTCTAATACATCTTTATAAAATAAGGACATGTTGAATTTGTTAAAAAATAGTAAATAACAAAAGATAAAAACACAAACTAATTTGATGTATAATCAAGAGTATGTTTCATAATTTGTTATAATATTAATAAAAATATATATATATTTGATTTTAAAAGATAATTATAAATATTTACACAATAATTTTAAGATTGTATTAAAAAACAAAGTGTAAAAAATTAAATTATTTTTTAAATAAATAAATTGTATTTATATAAAATTTGTGGAGGTGTATAAATTAGAGTTTTTATATTAGAAAATACTAAATAAAAAAATATTGTTGAATTAAGTTATAAATTCTTAATATTCTTATTATTTTGAAATATACAAAACATTTAAATTTTATGTTAAAAAATTATATTAAAAATATAAATTTAAAAAATATTAACAATAATAATTATAAAATTTATCATATATAAATTCTTCTTATACATTATTATAAGAATAAGAACATGTTAAATTTGTTAAAAGATAATTAATTAATTAATTAGAGAAAAAACAAGCAAAAGTAAAATCAATGTATGTTATTCGAAAAATGATAATTTAGACCTCTACAATACTTTTAAGATTGCATTAAAAAAAATAAACATAGAAAATTAAATTATTATTTTTAATAAATAAATTATTTATATAAAATGTGTTTAGAAAACAAATAAGTTAGAGTTAAAAATAAAAATAATAATAAAAAATAAAAATAAAACATATTTTAAAATTTTAATAAAAAATGTTTATTTTATTAAATTTGATTTAATTTAGAATCCATATTACAATACCTATGAATCCTAAATTTGGAAGCATAGACATTGGATTTCCAAAGTGTCAACATCAAATTTATTGGATTTCCAAAGTGTCAACATCAAATTTTTAAAGCATGAATATCAAATCCAAATGAGAAAAATGTGTCAAATCTTGAATTTGATTTTCAAAACATTAAAAATAATAAATTTAAAAAGTATTAACAATAATAATGATAAAATATATACAATAATGTATCATGTAAATGTGAATTTTTCTTATATATCATTATAAATATATGCGAAAATAATGAATGTGTTTAACTCAATTTATATTAAAAATATTTTTTTGGAAGGGCTTGGTTGAATTTTCGGCTCAATAGAAAGTTAATTAAAATTTTGATCGAACTTTTGTAAGAAATTTGACCGAACTTTTTTGTGGTTAGACTTAAAGGTCATCCGGAAAAAAACAATTCGGCCTAACTAACACGTCTGCAATTACGTAGAGCCGAACACATTTCTTCAACTTTGGACTGATTAAACTCCATGAAAATTTCTGAACAGAATTCAATCTACTTTCAGGAAATATAGATTCAGTGAAATCAATATTCTGTGTATCTTCCAAAATAAACTATAAAAAAAATTGAATGGGTAGCTTTTAGATTTTTAGTTTATAACTTTTATGTTGAGAAATTTCGCGCATAAACATATTCAAAATGTGCAGTTTTTTCATATTGGATCAGTTCAAAAAATTCTAGTAATTATGATATGCATCAGTTGGTTTCGTAACTGAAGTAGTCTCTATCTATCTAGATTTTTGTAACATATTTTGTTTCTCAAAAACACAAAGTTTTCAAAGAATACATCAGCAGATATTAACATGAATTTTTATGAATCCTTTGATTGTTAAAAAACACCCACTCAAAGAAAAGCTAAGTTGACATATAAAATGTGTATAAAAAAATTCCAAAATTAAATAATATAAAGCTAATAAAATTTCTCACAATTTTTATTTTTATTGCAAAATGAAATTCTAAACAGAAAATTTGTTTTGGCTTACAGAAAGTTGAAGGACAGAAAAGAAAAAAAAAAAGGCAAAAAGTGTAACACAACTTCACATTTTCACCATATAAGGACATGTTAATTTGTTAAAAGATAATAAATTAATTAATTTAAAAGAAAAAAACCAAAAATAAGTTAATATATGTTATTAGAAAAATAAGAAACATTTAATTATTCAAGACATTAAAAAATAAAACTTAAAAAATTAAATTAAATTTTAAATAAATAAATTATTTATATAAAATTTGTTTACACTTAAATTATATATATATATAAATTTATTCCATATTTAGAATCCATATTACAAGGTATGAATATTAAATTTGAAACGGTTAATATTGGATTTCCAAAGTGTGAACATCACATCTTAAAGCATGAATATCAAATCCAAATGAGCAAAAATCAAATTCACAAAATTTGTAAAAGCATGAATTTGATTTTCAAAAGTGTTAATTTTTATTTTTAATATGTTAATATTAAAATGAATTACTAAGTATTTGGATTTCAATATTGTCATTTTATATTTCAATGTGAATAATATATTGAACTCCAATATTGGTGTATGTCAAGATGAGATACATTGCTAATTATATGAATATTAAAGATAAGTATATTAGAATCAAGTTTTATCATTGCATTGAAGAGTTATACAATTTTTTAAATATTTAAATTAGGTATAATAAGAATTCATATATACAAAAATATGATTATGACTTCTTCTTTTTTGTTTGATCTATAAAAAATATAACAAAATATTTAGAAAATTTGGCATCTCCACGTAAAAGAGGGTAAGAGAGAGTAGAATTAGCCTTTGAAGCAAACCACTAATTTAAAATTTATCACATGATAAAATTTATTGAAAATAACAAGTATGGAATTTCTTATATCAATTGATGTCTTGTACATAATCATTCTCAATCTTTCCATTTGGTTCTAGCTATTCTCATTATGCCTCAATCAATGCAAATCCCATCCCATCTATTTTTTATGAGCCTATGCATCACACTTTTTTTTACCATGTCCATATGATATTATTCGCATTGATGAACATATACATTGTTTTCCAACAACTCACTATTGAACTTTTTAGAAAGAAATAAAGTGTACATATTAGCATTTATGTTGTTGTTAAAGTGGGTTGAACTTTTTAGAAAGAAATAAAGTGTACATATTAGCATTTATGTTGTTGTTAAAGTGGGTTTCTATCAATGAGCCTCTATTTTGAAAGTTTCAATAATAGTATCCAAATATTTGCAAGCACTTCCCAAACCATATTGCACAATGTAGGATTGAGATTGTAATATTGGAATTTCCCCCTCAACAACATCATCCTTTGGAGATAATTTATTTATGTGTTTTACATAAACTTCCAATTTAGTTATTCCCTATAGAACATTTTCCCTCAAGTATGTTTTATGAAATCATGTGTAGGTGGTGTACTGATGTTGATGACTCAACCTTGCAATATGGTTAGATATATATTATTTATTATGCACTCATTATGGAAAAGGGCTTGCAAAAGGCCTTTAATGCATTCTTCTAATAAGTTATTTTTGGATGCTAAAATTATTCTTCTCCCTAGTTAATACATTTTTTCACAAGAAACTAAATGTTATTATTTATTTCTTTATTACTTTCCTCTTTAAAGGTTTCTTTACTTAGTGTGATATCTAAGGTTTCTATCCAGCTAACCTTAAACAATCATTGAGAAAGAAACACCACACAGTGATAGAATGTGATTCTTATTCATCTCTAATATGGGCTTTATATTATTATTATTATTATTATTATATATATAATTTGATTCTAAAAAGTATGTTATTAATATATCATTATATAATAGCTTGAGTGGGCTTAATGATTAAGAGCATGTGTTTCCTCTTAAGAGGTCACAGGTTCAAAACTAGAGGGAAGTAGAGTATGTATACCTTCTACTAGACTTAGCAGTCAAATTTGGTGACATAATGAAGATATAGTCATGACAAGCTTAAAAATATAATTTTAAAACTTATTAACCATAATAACTATAAAATATGCACAATAATGGACCATGCCTTATAAAATGTGACTTATTCTAATACATTGTTATAAAGATAGGGACATGTGAATATGTTAAAAAATAATAAATAATAAAAGATAATAATAATAATAAAAACACTTGATGTATAATCAAGGGTATATTTCTTAAGATGTTATATTATTAAAAAAATAAGAAACACTTGATTTTAAAAGATAATTAAAGACCTTTCACAATAATTTTAAGATTGCATTAAAAGATAAAGTGTAAAAAAATAAATTAATTATTTTAATAAATATATTTGGAAACTCAAAGATTTAAGATTTAAATTTCCAAATAATAATAACTAATAAAAATTAGGAGGCATCTCAATGAGTGATCAAAGTAATATAAAATTTATGAAAACTCAAAGTTCTAAGATTTAAATTTCCAAATAATAATTAAATTTAAAGAGAAAAAAACAAGTCATAAATCTCAAAATACCAAAAATTATAAAAAAGATAAAAATAAAAATTATTGAAACCTTAATTTTGGTAAATTTAAAATTTCTCAATAAAATATAAAAAACATTTCAATTTTATTTTGAACAATATATTAAATAAATAATTTTAAAAAATATTAACACTAATAACTATAAAATAAATTTTATTTTAAATAAATAGAATATTTTTAAAAAATATTAACAATAACTATAAAATATATACAATAATGTATCATAACTTATAAATATGAATTCTTCTAATACATCATTTTAAAAATAATAAGAAGGACAATTTTGTCAAAAGATAATATATCTATACAATAATGATGTTATAAATATAAGACAAGTATCCATTACCAAATTAATAGTCATACTATCATTTTATAATATGAACATAAATTTATAAAGATAATAAATAAATAAATTAAAGAAAAAAACAAAGTTTATGTATGTTATAAAAATAAAATAAAAAATAAAAACATTTAATTTTAATGGATAGTTACAAACCTTTACAAGACTCAAATGTATTATTATGAAATGTATAAATGCATTTAAATTTTATTTTTATTTAACTCTAAAAACATATATTTTTAATATATTATTTTAAGAAAATATATAAAAGAATTGAAATTTTATTTTTATTTAATCCAAAAATATATATTTATAAAATATTAAAAAATATAATTTTAAACTTTATTAAAATAATAACTTTATACACCCTAATTGATGATGGATTACGAATGTGACTTCTAAGACATCCTTATAAATATAGGGACATGTTGATATTTTTTTAAATAATAAAAAACGAAGATAAGGACATGTTGATTTTTGTAAATACAATAAATAATAAAAGACGAATAGACTTACGTATAATCGTGAGTATGTATAATCGTGAGTATGGTTCATAACCTATTAGAAAAACAACATGTTAACCTTTGATTTTAAGAGATTAAGATTGCATATAAAATAAAAATAAAAATAAAAATAAAATAAAAACATAAAAATAAAAATTGAATTATTTCTTTTAATAAATAAATTTTATTTATATAAATTTTGTAGAGGTAAATTAGAGTTCATATATATTTTTTAAATATAATAAATAAATAAAAGATTGTTGCTTTTTAGTTTTATTAAAAAAGAAAATTTAAAGCTTTTTGGAACAACATTTTTGTTATGTTATATCACTCTGATTTGGGCATTGAATTGAATGGGTGACTTCACATCAAGGACTCATGTCTAATATATCACCACGATTACGGAATGGAATTGAACCGGTGACTTTGCATCAAGGAGTTTCTTAACATAACACTCGATCACTGTCTATCCAAAACGCCGTGGACTATAAATTCTCAAATTCTCATTTTTATTATTACCAGCCTAGATCCATCTTAACTACGGATATATCAATCGTCGAGAGGGATCAAATCTCTCGAGGTGAAAACCTCTTTTTTAAATGCAAAACTTGAGGAAAGGTTTACACCTAGAGAGATTTTATCCCTCTCAAGGCTTGATAGATCCAAAGTTAAGATGGATCTAGGTTGGTTTCAGTCGTGTGTAGCCAAGGAAAATATATCGATAATATGAGAAACATATGATTATTTTTATCAATAATATGTAAATACATATAATATTAATATAACCAATTTAAATATGCTAAATATGTCTGAGATTTATGGAGTCATTTTATTTTTAAATTTTCTTAGTTACCTGAGTTTGTTGAAATGATAAATATTGTAAAATAACTTTAATGATGAAATAAAATTTTCGAATGCAAAGTCGCACTTTAATAATATTGAATGATAGTAAATATTAATAGCAAGAATATAGTCAATTACAAATAGTCTTCATTGTGATCAATCTCAAACTATTTTCTTCTAGTATTCTTATTGTCACCCTTGTTAGTTTCGTCGTCTTTTCATATCAATTATATGAAAAAGACAGTTGAAATCGTAAACCATTTGAATATTTAGCTCAAGCTGTTGTAGTGAACATCATACCTTGTCTCTCTTGCTCTCCAATATTAATAAGCTTAATTACGATAAATCAAAAATCAATGTACATTGTCAATAATTTTGTGTGCTTACACTAAAATCAATGCACGTTGTTAATCCAATGACTTTAAAATTAATGTACCATCATACATCCAATTACATAAAATCAGAAATCATCATATATAATGAAATCAATGCATCTAATGCAAGAAATCAAATAATATTAGAAAGCAACATCGACACTGCAATCAATGCATCTAATGCAAGTAATCAAATAGGATTAGAAACCAACATCTACACTGAAATCAATGCATCCAATGGTAATAAGCAAATAAGATTAGAAACCAACATCTACACTGAAATCAATGCATCCAGTGCAAGCAAGTAGGATTAGAAAACCAACATCTACACGGAAATCAATGCATCCAGTGCAAGCAATCAAATAGGATTATAAATCACCATCTACACTAAAATCAATGCATTTAGTGCACACAATCAAATAGGATTAGAATTCATCTATATTGAAATCAATGCATCTAGTGTAAGAAATCAAATATAATTAGAAATCAACATCTACATTGAAATTAATGCATCTAGTGCAACCAATCAAATAGGATTAGAAATCACCATCTACATTGAAATCAATGCATTTAGTGAAAGAAATCAAATAGGATTAGAAATCAACTACATTGAAATCAATGCATCTAGTGCAAGTAATCAGCTATCATTAGAAATCAACATCTACACTAAAATCAATGCATCTAGTGCAAACGATCAAATAGGATTAGAATTTACCATCTACATTGAAATCAATGCATCTATTGCAAGAAATATTCTTCCCTCTCCCCCCTCTATATATATCTATATGTCCCTCCATCTCTCCTTCTTTATATCTTTATCTCACCTCCCCAAACACACTCACTCTCTCACTCCATATCTATCAATCTCTTTGTCCCTCCCTCCCTGTCTCCATATGTCTCTTATTTCTATTCACCTTCCATATATATCTTTATCTACCTATGTCTCTCTATATCAACCCCAAAACATACACTCTCTTTCTCCAATATATCTATCACTCTCTCTCTCTCTCCCTCCCTCTCTCCCTCTCTCTCTCTCTCTCTCTCTCTCTTCCCTCCCGATATCCTCTCTCTCAATCTTCCTTATTACTCCCTCTCTCTCTCCACCTTTAACTCTCTATGTCTTTCTTCTTACCTCCCTCTCTCTCCCCTCCATCTCTCTCTCTCTCTCTCTCTCTCTCTCTCTCTCTCTCTCTCTTCACCTTCTAACTTTGTTAATATATGCATCTCTCTCTCCTTCTCTCCCTCCTTCTCTCCATCTCTCCTTCTTTTTCTCTTTATCTCACCCCCAAACATACACACTCTCTCTCCATCTCTACCTTTTCACTCCCTCTCTCTCTCCACTTCCCACTCTCTATATATTTCTTCTTCCCTCCATCTTTCCCCATCCACCTCCATCTCCATATCCCTCCCTCTCTACCTTACAGCTCCATGTCTCTATCCCTCCCTCTCTCCTTCTCTCTCTCAAGTCCCCTCTATTTTCCTTCCTCTCACTCCTTCTCTCTCTCTCTCTCTCTCTCTCTCTCTCTCTCTCTCTCTCCCCCCTACAATCCTCTATCTTCCCCAATCACTCTCTTCCTCTCTCTCTCCATTTTTCTCTTTCCTCCCTCTATCTGTCCGCCCCCCCCCCCCAATTCTCTCTCTCTCTCTCTCCTTCTCTCTCTTTTCCATTAAATCCTATCTCTCTCTACCCTCAAATCCTCTCTCTCCCCCCATCACTCTATCTCTCTCTCCAACTATGTTACTATATCCCTTCCTTTCTTCTTCTCTCTCCTTCTCCCCCCCACATTGTCTCCATCATTCCTTCTATGTCTCTTTATCCCACCCCTAAACATACACACTTTATCTCCATCTCTCCCTTGTCATCCCTCTCTCTCCACTTCTCACTATCTATGTCTTTCTTATTCCCTCCCTCTTTCCCCCTCCAACTACATCTCTCTATCCCTCCCTCTCTCCTCCTCCTCTCATCCTTCATCTCTCTTCCTTTCTCTCCTACCACCCTCTCTCTTCCCCTCTCTCTCTATCTCTCTCTCTCTCTCTCGCGTCCAATCCTCTCTCCTTCTCCCTCCCTCTCTCCTTTTATCTCTCCCACCTCCATATTTATGTCTCCCTCTACCTCTCTCACCCCTCTCCCCCTCTCTTTCTTCATTCCTCCTCTCCCCTCTCCTTTAGTTTATCTTCATCTCTCCCATTTCACTCCCCCTATTTCTCCACCTCTATCATATGTCTTTTTTCTTCCCTCCCATATATATCTAGAGTTAATATATATATCATGATATATTAATATATATTATAATATAAAAAATTTAATATTGTATTAATCTAAAGTTATTAAATTTAATAATATTAATATTATAATATATTAATATGAATATTAGATTTAACAACAACAATAATAATAATATTTTAATATTAATGTGGCGGTTAATAATTTTTTTTTTCATGTTATTAATAATAATTTGGTCCATGGTATTTCGCCCATAGGCTTCATATATAATTAGATGTTGATTTCTAATCCTATTTGATATATTTTTATTTATTTCGGTGACCTCTTTATATCTCCTTTATATTGATTTATTTACCATACCTCTTTTTAAATATAGTATTTGGCCCATGGTATTAATAATAATTTGTCTCATGGTATTTGGCCCATAGGCTTCACCTAAGTAAAACTTATTTTTTGAGTTTTTGTAAATACAGAGAGGTTTATGGAGTAAATATAAACAAAAAAATATGTATTTACCATACCATTAGTTTATTTATATGTCTATTTATTTACCACACCTCTGGACTAAGTATAAAAAAAGGTTTTATTTATTTACCATATCTCTAGTTTATTTATATTTTTATTTATTTACCATATCTCTTTTGGAGTAAGTAGGGTTTTCTACAACTTAACTATGACGAGGCTTCAAAGGGAAATCGAGGTCAAGCAGGAGCAGGGGGAATCTTCAGAGGTTCTCAGGGAAAAGTAAGAAGGATTTACGCTATGGACCTAGGCTTTGCTAGTAATAATGAAGCTGAAATCAATGCGGTCAAGCAAGACTTTTTAATAGCAAAACGAGAATAGTATAATAGCCTGGTGGTGGAGGGTGAGTCAGCTATGGTCACAGGAATACTTCAAATGTCGCAGAGAGGAGCAGGATGGGAGTAAATCAGCTGAATTTTTCATACATCCCGCCTCATGCAGGAGATTAACGACCTCATCCAAAGCATTAGCTACATTATTTCGTCTCATGTTCGCAAAACAGGTAACACAGCAGCTGATCTGCTTGAGAATTGGGGATGTAACCACCATTGAAGGATCCTGGATATCCCCTGGGATAGAACAAGACACAAGACTGGGCTTGAAACCTGCAGGAGATAGTGGACAGAGACAATGACCAAACCCAGAATCCCTGATCGAGGTGCCAAGTCGAAAATGGAAGGCACGGCGTGGCAATAGTCTGTGCGGGCCAAACTGAGTACATGCAATGACGCGTGGTGACAACCATGGACGGATCCGCCCACACCAATCAATGATCGCATTTAAGGTGGATAGAAGACAGCGAGGCTTTTCAGAAGTGTCTGAGGAAAAATGTCGGCGTGGGAGGAAGTGGTGGTAGGGTAAAAACATTCTGGTTTCTAGTCATTGGATCATTGCTGAGCAGATTATGACGGAATCTAGGAAGAGGGCAGATGATCAGTTGAAGGAACTGGAAACTTCTGAGTGTCTCCTCCATGGGTATTCCTATAATTTCTCACCCTCAGTCTATTGCACGTCAGGGGAGAACCTCAGTGTGGACTTGGGTGAACACTCAGTTGTTGGGAGACTAGTTTCAAATAAAAATGGTTAAATCGCATCCTAGAAGAAGGGAGGGAAATGATAAAGGTAAGGCCAAAGCGGGGCCATGTAGAAAGGGTAGGAAATCATGGAGAACCTTTTCCAGGCATATGCGGAAGGGACACCTGGCCATGTTAAATCTTTTATTCTGGATGGGAATGAGATCTTAAAACCAAGGTTGAGGAAGTCATCCCTGAGAATGAGATGGATCCAACCTTAACTAATCTCAAAAATACCAGAGGTAGGTTGTCATTTTTTATGTAGTCTATTCATATTTACTGGACAATGATGTGTTTACTGGCTAAAGAAATTGTTACAGTTCAAGAGATTGGAGGAGATCCGAAGGTTGCCTCCATATTAGCAGAAATACGTAAGGATATCTAGGAGACTCACCTCTAGCAGCATCATCAGAATGTCTGCCTTGGACAAATTGATAGGTAGCTTCAGAACCTAAACCAGGTTGATATGCCTAGGTCAAGGGTCAAGGATCTGGCACCCATTGAATCATCTGATGACGAAGTCTAGTGAATACCTTATTTTTTATTGATATGCAGACATCAGATAGTATTTAATTTTTTTATATTTCAATAGAGGTTAAGATAGACAATAGTCATGTTAATATAGCTATAGATAGATTCAAACTCTTTCAATTTTGGTTGGCTTATAACTCTCTGGGATGGTAAACAGACATGGTTTCCTACGGGCAGGTTGAGGTCATCAAGTATATATATCAATGTACCTGCAATTTTGTTTAGATGAATGAATAGTGAGGCACTACCAAGTTTACAAAAAAAAAGTATAAAAAGAGGCTTTATTTATTTACCATACCTCTGGTTTATTTATATTTGTATTTATTGACCATATCTCTTTTTTGAGTGTTGGAAAAACTCTTCATATTTTAAATTTATATTGTTTAAATTTAGTTTTAATTGTTTATTTATATGGTTATGTAAGTTATTGTTTAAGCCGATATTATTTAGATTTTATTTTTAAATTTTATTTTGTTTTTTATTTTGGCTTCCGACATACTTACACATCCCCCCCATACAAGACTGTAGAATGCGCCTCTCGGCTCAATGAAATATACAAAAATATTTAAATTTTATATTAAAAAGTATAATTTTAAAATGTATTAACAATCATAATTGTAAAATATATACAATAATGTATCATGTTTTATAAATGTGAATTTTTCTAATATATCATTATAGAGATAAGGACATGTTAAATATGTAAAATACAATAAACTGGTCTACATCCATTTTAACCCCGATTTTATCAAGTTCCTAGATGGATCAAATCTCTTTTAAAATGAAAAGAGATTTAATCCCTCTTAAAGTTTGATATATATGGGGATAAGATGGATCTAAGTTAGTTTTTTTATACACACATACAATATCTAGGTTGGATCCATCTCCCCCTCTCTCTCTCTTCTCTCTCTCTCTTCCATCCTACTCTACACTCTCTCTATGTCTCCTCTTCTCTCTCTCAAAGTCCTCTCTCTCTTCCTTTCTCTCTCTTTCTCTCCCACCTCCCTCTATCTCTCCCCCCAATCTCTCTCTTTGCCCTCAACTCTATCACTGTCTCCCTCCTTCTCTCTTTCTCTCTCTCTCTGCTTCTCTCCCCCCATCCATTTTTATCTATCCTTATCTCTTCCATTTCTGCCCCTCTCTCTCTCCTCTCATACTCTTTGTCTTCCCTCGTCCTCTCTCTCTGTCTCTCTGATGCAACTCCCTCTCTCTCTACCTCTATCTTTCTATGTATTTTTTCTTCCCTCTCTTTCTCTCTCTCCCTCTCCATATGATGAAGAATTTTCACTCTATGTAATCAATGCCATATGTAATGTCTAAATTTTTTTATTTTGAAATGAGTTATGGTTTTTCCCCATGTGGTATTAATAAGCCATGGTATTGGCCCATGGTATCATAACAAAACATATTTACAAGTTAATAATATCCATGGTAAAGTGGGGGTGGATATCCATGGTTAATAAATTTGTTATATTGTAAGTTTATTGTAAGTATTAATTTTTTATGTGCTTATTAATTCATTTTGAATAGGGTTATGGAATTGTTAGTCATCCTAACAATTCCAATAATGCTAATTATAATTTATAGATATGTTGCAATATTCATGCATGATTTTTAGATATTTGTGTAGTGATTTTTCATTCTTAAGCTTTGTAGGAAAGTCATCCAAAAATAAAATACTTAAAAATAATTTATGCTCAAGTCTTTGCATAAAAAATGGAGAGGAATAAGATATAAAAAATATACTTACAGGAGTTGCTTCCCACCATTATTTATGTTTTTTCAGCACTTATGTAGGAGTAAAATTGTAAATATGTAGAATTTATGCAAGTTCTTTTGCTTGAGCAAGCAATTAACTTATCCACTTCACATCTCAATACAAAAGAAATATTGTAGGATGATTTGTCTATCAACCATTATTAATTTAGGATTGAAAAATGTCACTTCTAATTATTATCCATTTTTTCTTGAGTTAGAAGGGCTAAGTTTCACTACAAAACAATTACAATATAGCAAATTGAATTTTATTATTTTTATTATTTTTAACTTTTTGTTATTTATTGAGTCCATATTGAAATGTTTACACTATAATATGTCCACTATATTAGGCTCTATATTACTTTCAAATGTGATTTTATTTTTTTATCTTATTTTACTTTTTATTATTTATTGAGTCTAGATTTAAATAAATGTTTACACTATAGCATCTCCACTATACTTGACTCTATATTACTTTCAAATGTTAAATGTTAAACATTTACGCCTATCCATCTACTTTTATATTAGGTTGTAGAGCACCTCTAAACACATTAAATAAATTAAATGAAAAACAAAAAAAAAACTTAATATATATTATTATAAAAATAAAAAATATTTAATTTTAATAGATAATTAGATCATCTACAATACTTTTAAAATTACATTTAAAAAAGGTGTAAAAATATAAATTAAGATAGTAAAGTATTTATGTAAAATTTGGTAAGGCCCATAAATTAGAGTTTTTATTTTTTGATATATGAGATTAAATTTGATTTTATTAGTTAAAATTTAGATTACTAAGGTATGTATATTAAATTTGAAAGTGTAAATATTGGATTTACAATGTGTCAACGGCAAACTCTTAAAGTATAAATATCAAATCTAAATGAGCAAAAATCAAATTCACAAAATTTGTGAAAGCATGAATTCTATTTTCAAAAGTGTTATTTTTATCCCTAACATGATAATGTTAAAATAAATTAAGAGGTTTTTGGATTTCAATATCGTGACTTATATTCCAATGTGAATAATATATTGAACTCCAATATTGGTGTAGGTTAATATGGGATACATTGCTAAGTAGAATCAAGTGTTATCATTGCATTAAAGAGTTATACAATTTAGTAAATGTTTAAATTAATTATAATAACAATATAATATAACAAAATAATCATATAAATATTTAAAAAAGATGACATATCTAGGTAATAGAGTAGAGCAATTAGTCTTTTAAGTAATTCACTAATTTAAAAGTTTTTACGTGATAAAATTTATTTAAAATAACAAAGATGGAAGTTCTTTTATCAAATAATGTTACATTGTCCATAGTCATTCTTAATCATTTCATTTAGTTCTAGCTAGTTTCATTATCTCTTAATCAATGTAAATCTTATCCTATTAAAACACATCCCACTTTTTTTTACCATGTTTATATGATGCTATTCACATTGATGAACATATCCCTTGTCTTCCAGCAACTTACTAGAAACTATTTTTGTACATCTCATCATTTATATTGTATTTCTAGTGGGTTTCAACCATTGAACCTCTACCTTGCAAGTTTCAGCAATAACATCCAAATATTTGTGAATACTTCCCCAACAATATTGCACAATGTGGGATTGATATTATACTATTAAGCATTTTCCCCTAAACAGCATCGTCCTTTTAAGATAATTTATTTCTATTTTTCTTACATAGATGTCCAATTTAACAATCCCCTATAGAACATTTCCCCTCAAGTACGCTTCCATGAAATCATGTGTAGGTGGTGTACTAATGTTCATGGCTTAAGCTTGCATGTGGTTGGATATATATTATTTCTTGTGAAGTCATTATGGAAAAATGCTTGCAAAGGCCTTTAAGGCATTCTCCTAATAAGTTATTTGTAGAGGCTAAATTTATTCCCTTCCCTTGTTAATACCTTTTCAGAAGAAGAAAATATATGTTCCTATTGCTTCCTTTATTTCTTCCATCCTTTAAGATTTCTTTACTTTGTGTGATTTCTAAGGTTTCCATCTAGGTAAGTATAAACAAACATTGGGAAACAAACACCGCACATTGATGGGAGGTGATTGTTCTTCATCTCTAATAGGGGCTTTATATAATCTGTGTATTGGTATTCACATCAATAAGTTGGAATTTGAAGTATTGATATACGTTGATACTTAGCACCTTTTTAGTTCATCTCTAGAAAATGCGATACCATAAATCTCTTAAGTTCAAAGACATTGTTGATTAAATGAGGAACAATGTTCCTTACATTCTCTATAAATAGAAATGGTATGTGATAATGAAAAAAAATATTTCATTTAATACCATTAATATATTTCATGTGTTCTATTATATGGGATTTACGATTGTGGACAAAAGTATCTCGTCTAGGTTTGGTGGTCAACCTAAAACAACAGAGAGATAACGAACCCAATGCTTTTCCTTAAAGCAAATAGATGACGTGGTGAGGCCTACTTGGAACCTGTCGCACACTTCGCTCCTTTAGCTTGGAAGCTCCAATCTAGCTCCAATTACCAAAATTAGAACATGCACAGTCAGATAACACAAGCCAATAAATTACAAGATTTATGTAGTATCATCTAAATACTCTATTCAATAGGTTAACATGGTATTGTAATACATGAATCAACATCACATATAGGAAAATAGAGAATTATTTTCATTAATGTAAATACAAGGAGATTACAACCATAAGTAGCAGTTGATCTTGTAGAAGAGCTCCTCCAAGTTGTTGACTTATCCTTTCCTTGTCACAATATGACCTCCAATCACCCTAATGCATGAGATAATAACCACTCACTACAACAACATAAGGGTAGAGTTTCTCCAAAGCCAACTATTCATTCATTCTTCATTCTAACCTTTGCATAGGAAAGATGGTAAATATATAGGACAGTAGGGTAAGATGGAAGTTCTTATCCAATAATCATTCTAAGGTTTTAGATCCACCTTTGATGGAGAGATAGGATCAAAGGATAAGTTGTGAAAACTCCAAAGTAGGGTAGGATAGGATCTGAATTTTTAATCCAAGGTAACTTGTAAGTGGTTGAAACAACTTCTGGAAACTCCTAGAAAGTGAAGCTTCTGAAATCCTGATCATTCTCCTGGATTTCTAGAACCAACGCAAGTGCAAAGGGGAGAAACTTTTTGGTGACCAATGCTAGCCACAATGGAGCAACTTGTAGGTGGCCACACCCTAGTCGGCTTACAGGGAGCATTGGTCCTAAAAGTGGCTCAGATGATGCAGTTTAGGACTGAAATTACGGGGGGTGAAAGGTAAATTCTTAGGGATTTGTGCAAGATGATGACAAGGGGGAATATGATGTTGATTGGTCCCATTAGGAGGCTCACTGATCGTATGTGAAAAAATTTCCTATAACAGAATGCCCTCTAAAGTGAAAAGTGAGAGGTTGTGACTGATGACTAAAGTGCTTTACCTTGTGACAAGTAGGGATCAAGGACAACTAGGGAGTTGCACCATTTACAACACATTTATCATGACATCTTTTCGTTGATGGAGGCATACCCATACTTAGCTTATAAGATAACATAACATGTACAATGATCAAAATACGTGTCCATAGATGCAATTGGTGGACCCATGACTGGACGATCATTTATATGATCATGGTCATCATACATTATAATCTTTGTATAACTCCTTAAATCGCAACCTGGATGGATGAAACTAGATTTGAGGTCTTCTATCTCGTTCACACGACCAACTAAAGTATGAGTCTAACCATGTGAATCAATGAGATGGAGTCGAACATGGTAGACACCATCTGATTATTTTCCAATGATGTAAGGCGTTAACATACGCGAGAGAAAAAACTGATGATGTTAATGCCTCTCAAGGTACTATGGTAAAATCAATATGGTGTGAGAAAATTAGTTGATATCAAACACCACACAGAATATTTTGGTTGAATTCCATTGATGTAAACCTATCACCGAGAGCAAGGAAACTTGTCATTGATGTATGCAAGCACAAAGGTACCAAAGGGGTGTTCCTAAGTCAACTTCCTGGATGATGTGTTGATGTCGACAAGAAGCGTTGATATAGAACTGGATCAGGAAAGTAGACATCAAATGAAGGCTTAAGAGTATTGTAGTGGATATCAACTGAATGACTTCTCTTGAACACTGGCGACACTGAATGGAGTTGGAAGCAATGACCCAAAACAAAAATGGAGGCTCTGAAAATGGTATGATAACCAAGAGGAAAGTAGATTACCCAACCCAATGGCCATAGAGATGAAATGGAAAAAGTGTTGTGTTCAAGAGTGGCTCACTGCCATTAGTAAAATGAAATCCCCTGTTTTCCCAATTTCCCCAACCATATTGGTCAGTAGCTTTTTATTTTTTAACAAGCTTGAGGAGAATAACATATGTTTGATTTGTAAGTTCATCCTTTAGATGAATCCCTCCAAATATTTTTAACGAAACCTGAGGAGTGGTTAGACCTTGTCATGTTTGACAAGTCCATCACTGTTTGATGCTTTACCGAGTCCAGCGCAGGTAAAACTCGACATATTTTTCATGTTTAGAGAGTTTGAAAAAGAGGTGGAAAAGAAAAATCCACATATCCATTTTCGTAGATAGTCTCTTAAGTTTGAAAAGGTGGAAAACAATACTCAAGAGATCCTCTTAGCCATGTTCAACTAAGGTATTCCTTTTTCGTAGCTATTCTATTTCAATTCGGAAAAGGGTTAAAATTATACTGAGTAGACGTCTTTTCATTTATTTTTACGAGTTCAAAAATAAAAGTGCTTGGCAATCTTTTCATATTTTGGGAGTCTAAAAAAGAGTTGAAAGAGGACTCTAGGGGTTTCCTTTTTCGTTGGTTTATAGAGTCTGAAAATTAGATATAAGTATACTCTTTGGTCAAAGTAACATGTTAAAACATAATAAAAACCAGCTAACAGTTGTTGACCTACTCAAAACACCACATGAATGATTAAACATACATGTTTCACAGTAAAAAGGAAGCATATCTAAGTCAAAATATTAAAAATGAATAAAATAACGAGAAAATGACCTTAAATATTCAAAATGACTTTTCATTTTTACCATTTCACACTTTACCTTCAACAATGAGTATTTGGAGCCATTTTTCCCTTGATCTTCTGCTATTGATTGCAACCAATCCAAGGAACCATTTCGAGTGTTGTCGAATCCAAGTAAGATCTAAAACCCTTCTCCATCTTTCCATTGTTCATTTTTGTGCTTTCATACAAATTTTTCAAGGTTTTGAGGCCCCTAGGGTTCATAAAAAATGCCCTGGGAACAACGCACCCCCTCTGTGTTGAAAAGGGCGTTGCACCTAGGCAGAGAAACATTTTATATAGAGGTGCAATGCTCTGTCATAAACTTATGGGGAGCATTGGACGCAAATGTTCAAGTTTGTTTTCATTTTTACCTCAAATTTTGTCAAATTTTTTTGCATGGGAAAGAGCCTAATGAATCCCTTGTTGATGTTTTAGTTACCCATTAGCACAAAATATAATTCATTTAGAGAGAAATAGAACATGAAGCACAAGAATTGAATGCAGCAAATAACAATTCTACCATCCAGACATTTAAAAATTGTAGGTTCTTAAAATTATTCTGGCTTCCTGGTATGAGGTAGCAAATAGAGTTTTTGCAACACCTTGTGCATTAATGGGATGTTTGGGCATAAGTGCTAAGGTTTGGGTAAAACCTACTCAAGATGCAGGTAGACGATATTTATTTTCTAGCAGGGTTATCAAAGTGAGGTGCCCCCATCTCTCTTCTAGGTGGAAGAAGTGGCGGTGAGACAATGAAAGGCTATATTGCTACATATTGTAGACCTCGAACCCTTCCTACGAGGGATATAAATATTACCATAAAGGATGTGATCCAGTTACCTTTAAAAATGATCTTGTTCATCATCGCAAGATTGGAAGATAGCTCAACAATACATGTAGCGAGCAAATCATACATGAAATATTGATTAGAGTTTCTAGATCCGACATTATTCAACTGGAGCAAGGGTGTCTTGGTCAACTTGAAGGAACAACTTACTAAAGAAAAGGAGGGGAAATTGAAAAACTTTAGTTATGGTTCCGTCTTGGTCTCTTTTTATTGAGAGCAGGTATCATTACTACAACCTCAGCAGATTGTACTCAATCCCGTCGATTTGAAGGTCACGTTGATGATGAGGTGGATAGACCACATGACCAGACATACGGGTCCAACAGCGATCAACTTTTCACTAGCCTTTGTTGGATGGTTGTGCATACAGTTCATTGTCATCAATGAATATCCTTATGCAGGGACGGATTTTCGTGGTGATCTCGAGCTTGCGTTGCCTGAGGGTCAACAATGGGATGCTACAGGTAAGATACTTTGACCATTGATTTTTTCAAAACTTTTACAACGTTTTTGTGTTTTTTCATGTTTACGAGACTAAACTATTTGATGTTTTTTGTTAGGTCCCTATATTACTAGTATAGTCCCTTATTGTTGTTAGTGTAACCCCCATATTGTTATTATTGTGCCCCTAAATTATTATTGTTAGGTCGGCTAGGATTACATTGTGGCCCCACTAAGATTAAATTGTGGCCCCATGGACTCCTATATATAGAAAGGAGGTTTTGTAATTTGTATCATCCAAGGATTTTTCATTCATGTAATGTATTGGAGGTTGCCCCCTCGAAGTGGCTTATTTCTAACGCGTTGATATCTCTTTTATTCTATTTTTGGAGCTGGTTTCACAACATTTTATTCCATATATTGGACTTGTTCGACCAATGGGTGCTACATATCTCCGTCGCATAGAGAGACAGTCATAGGAGGAGGCAATGCGACCAGTACAGGTTGTTGCAGTAGGATGGCATGCGCTACGGGATCTTGAGGTAGTTGAGGTCCTATCAGAGGTAGAGTGCCACATGGAGGGATTGACACATGGGATTGATGAGACTGTGGTCAATCAGCTTCCATTGTGACTTCAGCGACACACTTTTGGAGTGCCAAGCCGTATTGGTCGATTACTACGCAGAATAGCTAGTGCAGTGGCGTTTTATCATGAGCACCATTGGTTGTGTACTTAGATATTTTCATGTAGTTTTTTGTATGGATGATGTAGCCATACGTGTCTCGAGGTACACATTTTTGTCAAAACCAAACTTTATATATATATATATATCCAGTTTTTCCTAGTTCCTAATATGCTTTCAATATGATGTGATATGAATTGAAAGTTACTTACAGTCATTTCAATTGTCTCTCTAAAACTAAATTAGCTAGGGCATCTGCTAATGTGTTTATAGTTCTAGAAATGTGTTCATATCGTATGAAATCAAAATTTATTTCCAGAAGACACCCTCTCAAAACCATGCGAAGGATGGTGGGATTTCTCACTGTATAGATATTAGGAAGTTGTAGTACTATGAGCTATGAGTCAAGCCTGATGATTATGCAATGGATACCATGTGAAATAGCATCAGATAGCAATTCAACCATTGTGCTATACTGAGCGATGTTTTTAGTTGAGCGGCCAATGCAAATCCATTTCCTGCTCACTAGCTCGTTATTTGGAGCAAAGATAGCTCATGCTGTGGAGGATAGTTTCTTAGTACTATAGCTAGCACCATCGGCATAACCAATATACGATTCGAGAGAGGTTGACATATGTTAATCAAAAGTAAAAATAATCAACAAAAACCATGGGAAACTCTGAGAAACACAATGCAAATACACTCAACACACCTATAGATAGTATGTACACAGTGTAATACACATAGGATCAAGAATAGAATTTTTTGAGGTACAGCCCATTTGTAGGTTATCACAGAGGAATTTCATCGCGATCTACTAACTCATAAGCTCGGTTTGCAAGGACATGCTTGACAATGTATGGGCCCAGCCAAATGGGCTAGAACTTTACCGGACCTAACTTATCGACCTCTTGGTCATAAAAGAGTACCATATCTCCTTCCGAGAAGACTATAGGCTTGACACTTTTGTCATATTGTGCTTTGATGCATATTTTATGAGCTTTGTTGTATAAAGCGGCATTGCGTTGAGTCTCATCCAAAAGAGTCAGATGCAAAAGATGCTCCTTTTCTATGGAAGTAGCGAGAAGAAGTTCGATAGCTAGTTTCAGCGATGGAATTTCGCATTCAATGTGAAGGATCGCTTCCATACCATAAACCAACAAAAAAGGTGTGAATCAGGTAGCAATATTTGCTAAGGTTCGTATGCCCACAATGAAGCATAGAGAAGTAATTTCCAGTCTGATTTATGGACCCCTATCATTTGTTGAAGCATATTCTTAATAAGTTTTTTGATAGCTTTAACTTGTCTATTTTCCTGAGGATAATAGGGAGTGGAATTTTCATGTGAAAGTCCCAATTTGGCAGTTAATTCAGTCATCATGGTTATTAAAATGCTTCTGTGATCCGTAGCTATCGCTTTTGGAACACCAATCCTAGAAATCATGTGGTTAAAGAAAAAGTACACGGCTATTTCGCCAGTGTTGTTGAATGTAGGCATCGCTTCGGCCCACTTAGTAAAGTAGTCAACAATGACAATGATATAACCATGCCACCCAGATGAGTGAGGGTTACATGTCATAAAGTCAATACCCCATTTCGTAAAGGGACTACCAGCGATAACGAGATGCATTAGAGCAGGAGGAGCATGGACTTTACGATCGTAGATTTGGCAAGCATGAAACTTCAGGAATGCGAGGATACAATCACAGAAAATGGTGAGCCAAAAGTAGCCGACATGTAAGATCTTTTACACGATAGCATTACCAAAAAATATTCTGACACATGCCCCGGAATGGTAGTCATTAAGAACTTTCTCGACCTCCTCAAGAGTGAGGCACCTTTGTAAAATCGTATCGATACCACGACGGTAAAGGGTGTCACCGATAATCACATAATTTTTGGATTGATACCAGATACATCGTTGCTCAGAGCGACAGGTATTAACTCGAAAAGTTTTTGTTTAGAGATAAATCAAAAAATCTCCATACCATGGGTCATATGACGAAATCGGAAACAATGACTCGTCTGGGATGGAATCTTCAGATGTATATTATGCAACAAGGGAAGAAAGATCGCACATTAGTTTGGCGAAAACTATGGATTTCTTTCATGTTTTTGAATTGAGCTGAATTTGTGTCAAATTCTTGGAGAATAACGGTCCACTTAGAGTACTTTCCCCCTAGGAATTGACATGATAGTATGTATGTCATAGGGTTGCAATCTGAAATGACCGTATTTTCCTAAAGCAAGATGTAATGGAAAAATCTCTAGATGGATTGAATGGTCGCCAAAGCCAACTTTTCTACATGTGTATATCGAATCTCGGTATCATTGAGATTATAACTCAGATAATAAATGGGATTTTTGGACCCAATATCATCTTCCTGGACCAAAACCATGGCTATAGTAGAGATTGCGGCAATGAGATACACGAAATATTCACGTTAAGAATCAGTGGGATATAAGAGAGATGCCCGAGCAAGTACATATTTCAAGGCATCAAATGCTTTATGTGCAACGTCATCCCAATGGAAGGGAATTGCTTTTTTAGTAAGCGAGTAAAGCCTTTGGTCATCTCAACATAATTGGGGATGAACCTCCTCAGGATGTTTGATTTCCCTTGGAGTCTTTGTAATTGAATGAGGGTAGAAGGTGCAGGAAAATCAACGATAGCCTGGACTTTCATAGGATCAATACCAATTCCTTGTTTTGAAATAACAAAACCAAGGAGTCAACCAGAACCAATACAAAACCCACATTTTTGTGCGTTACGTCGAATGTTATAATTTCGACAATGGAGAAAAATGGCTCTTAAATGCAGTGGGTGATCATCCTGATGCTTAGAATGAGCAAGGAGATCGCCCAAATATGGTTTCACGATATGCTTAGTGTCATGAAGAGCATAATCCATCGCACGTTGAAATGCGGCCCCTGCATTCTTGAGGCCAAATGGGAGCTTTCTATAAGAAAAAGTACCACATGGAAAGATAAATGTGGTATTAGGTTGGTCTCTCAAGAGAATTTCGATTTGATTGTAGTCCAAGAATCCATCCACAAATGAATAAATCTCGCAACTAGCGCAATCATCAACAATCTGGTCAATAAAAGAGGTCAGGTAGTTTCCTTTTAGACAAGCTTGATTAACATCCTGATAATCGCCACATACTCGAATCGTGCCATATTTATTCATGACAGGGACAATGTTTGACACCCAATTGGTTAAAGGAATGGGGTATATGAAGCTAGCCCGAAGAAGCCTTTCAATTTCATCTTTTATCTCGACAGCCTTCTTAGGATGGACCAGACGGAGGCATTGTCGGGACATGTTTGGCATTAGGATACATATTAATTTTGTGCACCACTATGTTTGGGTCGATATCTCGCTTATCTTCATACGTCCAGGAAAATACATCTCTGAACTCACAAAAAAGGGCTCGATAGATATTGATTTTAGATAATAATAAAAAAATATTCTCTGATGTGAATATTTTTGACTATTGTTGGTTTGATCAAAATATTGAGAGGAATGGTTTCTTTGATATTCGAGAGGTTCTTCTTCGAGTCGATCTCATAAATGGAATAGAATTTGTAGAGGGTTCGACAAAATTAGGTAGGTACACAACATTGAGATTATCCTCAATGAAATATGCTAAGGAGGAACGATGATGATGCTCGTCCCATAACACATTGTCTGACATCATGATTTCCATGATGCTTTCATCTATAGAGAATATGCGCAAGAAAGGATCAGAGGGCGTGCCATAATCCGACAATTGATCTACCCAATTGATCGAAGAAAATTTATGGGTCTCACAAGCCGAGTAGATGACTTTGTAATCTTGCTCAATGGGGCTAAGCGAAATTTGGTCGCCAAAAATTAGGATGTCAGTTTCACCTAGTAAAATCCATGAATCAGCCAAGATCGTAGAGGATGATATCATATTGATATAAGCAGCCGAAGGTGAGGAGTTGGAAGGGGGAGGAGGAGGGAGTGAAAAAGTCCCCATAAGCAATGAATCCTTCAGTAATCCAACTCCAACATGTTGATAGGAATATAGGGCTTCCCCTACAAGAGGGACACTTCTGGTAACATTGGAATTAGAGGTAAAAAAATTGAGTTGATCTATGGTTACTATCCCTCCTTTATAAGGAAAGGCAATCATTGAGAAGTAAGTTGAAACAAAGACATCCATAGCATGAACCCACATACGTCCCATTAGGATATTATAATCAAGAGGTCTGTCAATAAATTCTACTTCAATAGAGACGGTTTTTGCCCCCATCTCCACTTGGAGGGAATTAAAAATCATGTAGGGTTTATATGTCCTTCCATCAAAGGCTTTTAATGTGGTGGTCGATTGATTCAGTTGAGGTGAACCAATCGCCTTCCAGCAAGACATGGAGATGTTGCAAGTCGAGGCTCCCTCGTCCACAATAGAATGATGAATGTTTTTACAATGGACAGTGACCTAAATCATAAAATCTAACTGAGCTAGAAGTCTAGCGGTATAGTTTTCATGAGATAAAACTACTAGGTTGGAATCTGATGGGTCCATACATCTGATGGCCGAAAAAAGGCATTCTTCTGGGCGGGGAAGTTTTGAAACACCTCAATAGTTGGCATAGTTGATGGATACTGAGCCAAGTATTCAACTACGTTATATTTTTCGACATCTCTTGAATGAGGGTTGAAAGAAAACTTATGGATAATTCCCTTTGAAGGCTTAACAGTCAATTCCAAAGGTAGAACATCATTAGATGAGGTCGTTGCCGAACTAGCAGGTTGATCGGTAGTTTGATCATTTGGTGGATTTGTATTACCATGGTCTTTAGTCTTAGTGGCCACAAAAACATCGGATTTGAGCTTTGAGGAGGAAAGCATCAAAACCATGTTAGAGGAAGAGGGGTCTAAGGAAACCATATGAGTCTCCTTATTGGGAAACCATTTGGTCAACATAGCGAGAGAAGTGCATGATTTAATAAATTGATTCACTTCAACGTGGTGCGGACAATCACGTGTAAAATGATCCTTGTTGCAAATAAAGCATGGGTATCGAGGCTTTTGTTTCTCATTGGAATACGAATTTGTTTGTTTATCCTGCGGTAAGGAATCTTTATTTTTCTTACCTTTACCTCTTGTTCTTAGGTTTTTTTTGAGACTTTCCTTTATCAGATGAAATTCCATTTATTTCGAAAGCAAAATCTGCAAGAGGATGGGATTGAGGGCTTTGCACAAGAGCGACGAGAGTAATACTAGATGGTCTACTTGCCAACTGCAAATTGGTAGAACCAATAATTCCATCAACGACATGAGATTCTTTACCTGGTGGAAGAGGAACAATTTTCGAAGCTCTCAGAGCATTTGGTATCTTATCATAGAGTATGCCTGATCAGGTATAAATTGGATCTAAATATTGAGCCTGTGCTATAACTTTCTCTTCGGTCATGACTCCACCTTTAGCCACATATTTTGTTATGAGAGCTAATAGAGATTTGACAAACCATTACGTTGACAACTTATTGGGAACAAATGTATTAACCAACCGGTGACGATGCCTCCACTCATGAATGTGATCTAAAATGTGAGTGGAATTTGATTGCTTGAAGTTAGTCAATAGTTTCGTTCTATTTTTGAATCTGATGGGTAACTAGAAATGTATGAGGAAGGTGGTGGCTAAATTGTTGAAATCATAAAACAAAACTCTAGGAAATTCAATATACCATTTAGTTGCGGTATATGTAAGCGTTTGTTTTAAAAGAGGAAGTCGAATGGAGTCATCATTAAGGGAGTTGGATGAACACCCATGATGATACGTCATGACATGTGTCGACGGGTCTTCTCTAGGATTCCCATTGAATTTAAATATATCATAAGGCAACTTGGTGGGAATAATCAACCACCATGGCGAATGAGAAATGGGGTCATTAGTAAGACGAGTTAGGTCAGGTAATTCAAGAGTAGACATAAATGAAAATTATCAATTAAAGTCTGGAGGAGGATGACCTAGATAAGAAGGAATATCCTGAGAAGTGGGTACTTGATAAGGAGGGTTTTGATAATAAGGATAAGGGGGTAAGGGGGTAAGAGTGAGAAATCTGGATCACTCCTAACCCCCTACTACCCACCTTGAGATATTCATAGAAATAATATAACACACACCCAACAATACCTAGGTAGAACCAGATACTATTGGAATAGGTTGTAAAGGTTGGCTCACATATATTTGAGCTTTTTGAGGTGTTGATGGATAGATAATATTTTGCAATAAGGACCAGCCTATTGCTCTATTGTAGGTGTAGTCGGAGGAATAGGAGTGGGCTATGTGGAATTCATAAGAGAAGTACCATACATTATTCTCGAATTAGATGATTGTAATAGCCCTGATGAAAATTCCATGTAATAAATGCTAATAATAATAACCACGGTTGATGAGACACTTATTCAAAGTTGAATGTTGGGAAAACATCCTAGGGGGTGTTGATTTGGTTCATTATGGCTAAGGAAATTGGCAAAGGAAAAGGAAAAGGCAATGGATAAGGCATTAAAGAGGAAAAAATATTTTTTGGCACATTTATTTATGAAAATAATGCAAATTAGGAAAAAAGGAAGGCGAAATGTCACAAGTTGCATTTGAGGAGGAAAATGAAGGAAAATTATGGAAAATGAAGAAATTAGAGGCATCACTGATAAAAAGGATGTTGAGGATCAGTTGGAAAGCTTTTTCTCCCATTATTCTCTCTCTCATACTCTTGGACACTTAGAGTATTCTTAAAGCACTCTTGGTGAGTGTGGCATACTTGGAGATTTACAGCAAGAAGGCAAAGATCAAGTAGGAAAAGGCAAGATCGAGAAGCTATAGCGGGATTCTTTTTTGGTATAGATTTTCATGTGTATTTTCCTTGCTATATTTGACATGCATGGCATTGCATGTGGTTCTTTGTTTCCTTGGCATGGGATTTTAAAGGTGTGACAGTGTATTTATCCTAGTCTTTCCATTTCTAGATAGCCATTGTGTTGTGGTGTTCTCATGTTTTGGTTTAGCTGGATCACCAGATGGATTCGAAGCTAAGTGAGGTGAATCTCTAAATGATATAGAACCAGTTCACCTATTGCCTCAGTTTAGGGCATAGTAATCCCGGTTTCGATTGTGGTAAAACCTAAGAGGTGGTGGTTTTCTCTCCATTTCAGGCCTAGGAATCCCAGGTTTGGGATTGCGGTAAAGCCTGGAGAGTATGTCTCAATTTAGAGCCTAGTGACCCCTGATTCATACTGTGAGCTGCAGTAAAGCCTAAGAGACTAGGAGACATGAAAATTCCTCACAATTTAGGTGAAGAGAATTCAGTAATATCCATGCTTGTCCTGGCCTAATGATCAGGGTAGATCACGGGTAAAGCTAGTTATGACATTTGTATTGATGAGGGTGAGGTGGTTTAGCATTAGTGTGCCCTGGTTGGTTCCTTTGGTTTAATCCCCACATTCATTCTTGGAATATGGCATTGGGGTGATTGGCTGAAGTAAATTTGGCTCAACCAATCTATGGCCGGGTGGAACGTGGAAGTACCATCTCTAGTTAGTTTTCTACATTCAGTAATGAAGAGCTCATTTATTTGGTATTACGTATGAAAATGTACTAGTTTATGTATGGATTTTATTTGTATTTCATCCATTCTATTTATGTTATTAATATGTTGGTTATCAGCATGTATTCGATCAGTGATGATGTATGGATCTATTCACATTTTTTTGTTGTAAATGAATATCCCATGTATCTATGGTAAAATTTATTGCATGATATCCTATGTTGTAAGGGAGAAATGATTCTTTACCTTTCTCATATAAGAAAGGGACCCTTTGTTTAAATCTAATTTTTATGCATGTAGATGCAAATTTTGTGACATGTTTGACAAAATTCCTGTCATGGATGGGTGGGGTTAGATGAGTTCCAGCTGATGTGATTGTTTCCATATGTTTGTTTTATTTTTATTTCCCCTCTTCTGAATTTACAGGAAGTTTTGGGCAGTGACCTCGGCTCAGGGGATGAAAATGTGGCACAAATCCCAGAGCTACAAGCGGAAAATTTATAGTTTAGGTTTGAGCCACTACCTTGACAAGGCTAGCCCGTGGCTCTAGGGTCTCAGAGCCACTCCCTTTCCCTTATATTCCAGTGGCTTAGACTCAAAGGGGCTAAAAATCAATCCCCCCATGGGGAACAAGGCCCTGGAAGGTAGGGTTACATCTTGGGGATGTCAATGATGCAGTGTAAGGTGTGTGTTTTGGTTTTTCCGTCGGTTCCACTTCCTTAATGTCATCTAGGAGGTTGAGTCTCATATTAGTAGCCTCTCATCACATGTTTAGCCTAGTTGGTCGGTTACTCGGGTAGATGTGGGAAGAGGGTATTACAGAGTAGTATCAAAGCCAAGTTGTGATCTCCTTGGGTTGTGCATGTTTGTCTTGCATACATGTAAATTGCATACATGTTCCCCATGCTTGTGTTCTATGTGATTGTTGTGTATGCATGGTGGTGGTTCTTGGTTTTTGTTCTCTTTATGAGATATCTGATACCACAGAGTGGTATCTATTGGTTTCATATGAATTGTGTATGCTTGAGGTACATATGTGCTTGTTTCAACCATGTTGTGTTGTCCATGGTTGCAGTGGTGTCGACATGGAAGGGTTGATGGTGTTGTTGTCAACACGTGTCATCATGTGTGTACGGCTTGTTATGTGTTGTTCATGCTTGTGTATTGACCGTGTATGCTTTCTTACATGTCGCTACATGTTTTATTTTCATTTATTTCTTATGTTAGGGTTACACATTGGTCATGCTTGTGTGTTGTTTGTGTATGCTTACTTATGTGATGTGATATGTGGAACATGCATTGGACGTTCATGATTGGTTATACATGTTAAGTGGGTGCATATGGTCAAGTTTAAATTGGCTTAATTGAGGTTGTTGTGCTTAAGTTCATTTCATGCAATTAGGTCATCATGATGATATTGGTATGTTATGATGCTAGTGTGTTGGTTGAAATAGAGTAGGAAATGCAGATCATTAAAGTGAAGTTGCGGCATTGGACCTTGAGGCAAGAGAATATCATCATACAAGTTTGTATGTTTGGCATGCAGGTATGTGATTCATGGTTATTTATATGTTTGTCATTCTACGGTTATTATGGGTGCATATGTGATAAATTCTAGTTGATCAGTGTAGCCATGTGCATTATGATTATGTGCATGCCTTTCATTTTGTTGATGTTATGGTCACATACATTATAGATGCTATTTGGTTAGTGTAGTTATATGCACATGTGTTGATATCCATGAATTATAGTAACCTATGGTTGTATGCATTACTATTGTTGTTTTATGATTAGATAACTTGATGATTATGCGATATGTTGTTGATGAGTACATTATAGGTTAACTTGTTGTTGTTACATGTTAGTGACTTGATATTTAGGGTTCTTTCATTAACATCTTGATGTTGTATGCATTATTCTAATTTAGATTGGCCCATGCAGATGGTTAGGTTTATGACATTCAAGCATGAGTCGACCTAATTTTAATAGTGTGTTGTATTATGTCTATATTGATTGTGTATATGTGTTTCTATGCATGAATGACATATGTTTATGAGCTTATGATGTGAACATGTTAGATAATTACTATTATGGATATCATGACCTTATTTATGGTTGATTTTATGTGTTGTGAAGTTATATTGTGCTAATCTAGATTGATTGTGTAGACAAGATACCCTCCCACCAGATGCATTAAGGTATGAGCTTGTGTATGTCGCCTACTTTGTACTTGATGTCGTCTATCTATTGTTTGCATGTTTTATTAGTTGTATAATATGATTTTGCATCTATAAGATTGCATGAAGGAATGATCGTGTTTTGAGATGGTTGCATTATCGCACTATGTGTTGAGGTAGTTGATATGTACTTGAGTATAAGTAGGGTGATGTGATGGCATATGGTAAAACTCAATAGTAGAAAGGTAAGATGATTAGTATATTTTTGTATTTATTTATGAGCTGACAGTTATGTTTTTAAGATAGCATGATGCAAGGGATTACATGGCAAAGAGTTTGCCATGAGATCTTAAAGAAGGGTCGGGTTGAGCTTTCACTCGGAGGCATTGGGAACCATGGGGGTTTAGTTATGGTGTTTGCTGTTAGTCTTGTGTTTTTGGTCCTTCGTGATTTTTTGAGCTTGATTTTCAGTTTTGTTTATGTCTGGTGCATAACTATGCCATTTTTTTTGGTGTCTTATTGCTATTAGTTTTCCTGATTTTCTTCTTCTTTGTTTCTTGTTCTTGTCATTGTATTTTATGTTTTGAGTATTTGGAATTGGTTGGGAAAGAGGAAAGTTTATGGAGCTCAGTTAGAGCTTTGTGGTACCCAAAAAGTAATGTAAGAGTCAAATAAGGCTCGGTTCATGAGTAAGCACAAAGGAAGGTAAGAATATGACATCCGGTTGGACTGGTTGGATCAATTGTGGTGAATTTATGGTGGCAGTACAGTCATGAGAAAGTTAATCAGGTAAGGTAAAGTAAATAGATTTGAGATATCATATACCTTGGATATGTTGGGAACTATTGTTCTCAATATTGTGCATGTTGTGCATGGATAAAGGAATTTATCTCAACCTAACCTTATGATATTTAGTAATCATGTTGTAATTATGATGTCTATATATGTATATATGCATGTATGTATGTCATTTATTGACAAGGTCGTCATGGATCTTGATGGTTTTATGTTGATGGTTTATATGTATGTATGTATGTATGATGTTGTCTAACAGGATCATGATTATTTTATGCTAACGATTATATATATGTATGTACGTATGTATTTATGTCACCATACGACAAGGTTTTCAAGGATCATTCTTGTGAAGTAATGATTTCTTAGGCAGGTGAATGGCATGAAGAGGTTCCTGCCTATAAGGAATCAAGTGGTAGAGTAACTATGACAGACCTACGAGGTCAGTATCTTGTGGAAATGAATTAATATTATATGCTTTTACTATGCCTATGTTTATGTCATGGACATGTAACGTTGAGGGGTACATTAGTGAAGTGAAAGTAGTGTGATTTGTGACAGGTTAGGATAAAGCATGGATAGTGGAAAGACACTAGGAGCAAGGTTGCTTGTGGGGTCAGTGTGTGGTCTATGAATGTATAATGCTTTTTTTGTGTGTATGTTGTGCATCTTGTATATTCAGCGATTGTACCTATGGTGATGTGTAATGTTGTATATGTAGTATTGTGTATATATGATGTTGTATTCTTGTTGTATATATGATGTTGCATATGCAGTGCCGGGTATATATGGTGCTATGTAAGTTTTGAATATGCAGTGCTATGTACATATGGTGTTGAGTGTGTGATGTACATATGGTGCTATGTGCATTTTGTGTTGTGTGCATGATTTTACACATGGTGTTGTGTGCATGTGGTGTTGTGTACAAGTTGTACATGTGGTGTTGTGTGCAGGAGGTGTCTTGTACATGTCGTGCATGTGGTGTTATGTACATATGGTGTCGTGTGCATGTCGTGTTGTGTACATGTGGTATTATGTGCACATTGTACAAGTGGTGCAGTGTACATTTGGCTTTGTGTACATGTTGTGCAGGTGGTGCCATGTACATGTGATGTTGTGCACACGTTGTGCAGGCAGTGTGTGTACAGGTGGTACTGCGTACATGTTGTGCATATGGTACTAGTATACATGTGGTATCGTGTGCATGTCATACATGTTGTGTTGCGGGCATGTGGTACTATGTATGTGCATGGTGTATTCATGGTATCGCAATGTGTGTATTCATTGTGTTTCACTTTGTGTATGCATATGTATATGTATTGGGTTGTATTGTACACAGGGTGTAGGTGTATGTCTTGTATGTTGGTGTAGGTGTATGTATTGTGTTATATCGTACACTGGGTGTAGATGTATATATTGTATGTTGGTGTAGGTGTAGGTGTAGGTGTATGTGTTGTGTTTTACACCAAGTGTAGGTGTATGTGTTATTTTGTGTGCCAAATGTGGGTGTCTGGTGTTGTACGCCTAGTATGGAGGTATGTGTTGTGATGTAAATTGTGTGTATGTGTACGTGAGTAAAGAGAAGCAAGGGCATTGGGTGCTTGTTGGGTGTGGCAACCGATCTGGTGTGTGTACAAAAAGAGTAAAGGCAGAATTATGGACTGATGGAGGATAAGTATCTGTATTTTATTTCAAACTTGTTATGCATGTGATATGTGATTCTGACTTATGATGGTTACATGTGATTTATGATTATGGTTTATGATGATTGCATGTGATTTAAGATTTTGATATATGATGGTCACATTTTGAGATACCCAGATATGATATGTGTATACATGATGGTTTGATCAAACAGCTAGTTTGACCTTTTATGACAGGAAGTGAACATGATTGAAAGTGTACCTATTTGATGAGCTACCCATGAGGTATGATTTGAGTTTATTTCAATTTATTTTGAATATAATGGAAATTATGTGCTTGGTACAGGAGAGCATGCAATTCCTGGTTTGGGATGGTTGAAACTGACTACAAGAATGAGCATCAACAACAAAAGGAATTGGGGCATGCAACAGTGTGTTGGGAAAGACTTCAGGAGCGGGGCCATTATGGGACACTGGTACCCAATAGTGTCCATTTATTTCCATGAGCATGTTATGACCGGTATGACGGTTTTGAGTCAGGTATATCCCTTGGTTTTTATATCTTCTAAAGAAAGGAAACCTTGACAAGGGATGGATATCCCAAGATAGGGGATGTCAGGGAACTTGGAAGGTGAGTGACTGCACGGAAGGGGATTACCAGATTTCCCGAGGGACTGCATAGTAGAGAAGGGAAAGTCGGGGATGGATTTTTTTTATCATGGGCATTTCCAGATGGAATCAAATGCACATTGGGAGTGTGCCCTGGAACAATGACTTGGTAACTATTCAATGAGAGTACAGTAGTGCAGGATTGTAGCGCTAGACATTGGATGCAACTTTGACTTTGACAATGGATTATGTACTTCCTGAGAAGGAGGTGAATCCTGGTATTACTCTGAGGGTGGAGGTGTGAGCCTCCAGTTTCCCTTGTTATTGATATGGGCATCGTGTCCTTTTATTTTTTTGTTGATAAAATGTGCATATGCGTATATTGTTGTAAATACTGTAATGAGTCGTGTTATAAAGCTCCATTACATGGTATGATTGTAAATATTGCAATTAGCTAAGTTATAAAGCTCCATGGGCAGTATTTTTTATTTTCAGAAGTTTTGTTAAGGTGCATGTGTGATTGAACACCGAGGACGGTGTCCCCCAAGGGGGAGGCTTCTGTAACGACCCTGGTGAAAATCCCATGTAATAAATGCTAATAATAATAACCATGGTTGATGGGACACTTATTCCAAGATGAATGTTGGGAAAAACATCCTAGGGGGTGTTGATTTGGTTTATTATGGCTAAGGAAATTCGCAGAAGCAAAGGTAAAGGCTATGGCTAAGGCATTAAAGAGGCAACAGTATTTTTGGGAACATTTATTTATGAAAGTAATGCAAATTAGGAAAAAAGGAAGGTGAAAGGTCATAGGTTGCAAGTGAGGAGGAAAATTATGGAAAATGAAGAAATTAGAGCCATAAATGATAAAAAGGATTTTGAGGATTAGTTGTCAAGATTTTGCTCTCATTATTCTCTCTCACTCACGCAAGGAAAGGTAGGATCAGGCAGTTGTAGCGGTATTCTTTGCAGGTATCTATTTGCATGAGAATTTTCCTTACTAGATTTGACATGCATGGCATTGCATGTGGTTCTTTGTTGTCTTGGGATGGGATTTTCCAGGTGTGTCAATGTATTCAGCCTAGCCTTGTCATTTCTGGATAGCCATGGTGTTGTGGTGTTCTCATGTATTGGTTTAGCTGGATCACTGGATGGATTCGAAGTTGTGGATCTTCGAATGATATAGAACCAGTTCACTTGTTACCTCAGTTTAGGGCCTATTAATCTGTGTTTGGATTGTGGTAAAGCCTGAGAGGTGGTGGTTTGCTCTCCATTTCAGGCCTAGGAATCCCAGGTTTGGTATTGCGGTAAATCTTGGAGATTATTTCTTGGTTTAGGGCCTAGTGACCCCTAATTCGAACTGTGGGTTGCGGTAAAACCTGAGACACTAGGAGATAGGAAAATTACTCACGGTTTAGGCGGAGAGAATCCAGTGATATCCATGATTTTCTTGGCCTAGTGATTGGGGTAGATCACGGTAAAGCCGTTTATTACATGTTTATTGATGAGGGTGAGGTGGTTTAGCCTCAAGATGCCTCAGTTGGTTCCTTCGATTTATGTCCCACATCCACATGGGGATGATTGGCTGAAGTAGATTTGGCTTTGCCAATCTATGGTCGGGTGGAACGTGGAAGTCCCATCTTTGGTTGGTTTTCTACATTCAACAATGAAGAGCTCATTTCTCTGGTATTCAGCATTCAAATGTACTAGTTTATGTATGGATTTTATTTCTATTTCATCCATTGTATTTCTATTATTAATATGTTGGTTATGAGCATGTATTCGATCAATGATGATGTATGGCTCTATTCACATTTTTTCTTATAAATGAATATCCCATGTATCTATGGTAAATTTTATCGTATGATAGCTTATGGTGTAAGGGAGCAATGCTTCTTAACTGTTCTTAGATAAGAAAGAGACCCCTTTGTTTAAATATGTTGTTTATGCATGTATATGCAAAGTTTGTGACATGTTTTATGAAATTCATGTCATGGTTGGGTGGGGTCGAATGAGTTCTGGTTGATTTGATTGCTTTTATATGTTATTTTATTATTATTTACCCTCTCCTGAAGTTAAAGGAATTTTTGGGCAGTGACCTGGGCTCAGGGGTTGAAAATGTGGCACAAACCTCGGAGCTACGTGTCGAAAATTTGACGTTTGGGCCTGATTCGCTACCTTGAAAAGGCTATCCTACAGCTCTAGGGTCTAGAGCTACTCCCTTTCCCTTATATGCCCTCAGATCAGCCTCAAAGGGGCTAAAAATCAATCCCCCCTCAGGGAACAGGGCCCTGGAAGGTTGGGTTACCTCCTAAGGATGTCAATGACGTAATGTAAGGTGTTTTTTTTGTGTTTCTGTCGGTTCCACTTCCTTAAGGTCATCTAAGAGTTTGAATCTCATATTAGTAGCCTCTCATCACATGTTTACCCGGTTGTTCGGTTACTTGGGTAGATGTGGGAAGAGGGTGGTACAATGACATGGGAGAGGTCCAAGGACTAGAAGTCGCACTAGAAAAGGCACCAAATAATGACTGACAACCATGCGGGACAGGCGGGCCACCATACAAATGAGTTTCTGGTGATGTTGCAAACAAATATTAGGAAGCAACACTTGATGTCTCAACCATAGTGGTGGACATGGGTTGGGAGTTTGAATTAGTTCCTGCCATGGTTGATAATCCCAATGAATATTGTCATGAGAGATCCATGGATAGGCCCAAAGAATAAGGTAAAGGAGATTGTATCGTAGTTTGAAGAGGTGGAAGAGTATCAGTTTGATAAAAATGAATTCCTTCCCAATTAACATGAGTAGAAGGGCGAGGCTCTTTTTTAGGTATCTCTTCAATACTCAAAAGTTCGTATGGAAGGGGTTCTTTGTCGAGTCCAAAATATATTGGTTATCTCTAAGACAAAGGAAGAGAAGAGGAATGTCTCGAAGAATCAGGTGAAGATGGCTGAGGCTCCTTAGGTTCAATAACCTCAAGAACAAAGTGTCTGACTCAGGAAGGTCATGTTCAATGACCTCAAGTAACAAAGTTTCAAGGACTTATGTTTCAATTGTTTCAGTGTCACCAACAGGAACAGATGCAATCTTGGGTTCATAACTCAAAGGGACAAATGAATTTGGCAGATCGATATCAAGAGGAGGGCCAGAAGTAGTGCATGAATTTCCTAATTTGGCAGTTTTCTATGTTTTTGACGTCAGTTAGGAGTAGCCTCTAGAGGGAGAGGAGGCGTATTTTTCATTCTACACGAACGACGGGGAGGGAGATTTTTTTCTTCCACGTTGGATTATAAATTTTATTAACACAAAAATAAATAAATCAAAAAGAGGGTAATCTATGCATAAAGGATTACCAAGCAACCGTGAACTGCAATATACACCTTGGTGAGCCAAGGACTTAACGTACGGCACCCAATCACCCCAAATTTTGTGTTGGTGTATCACGGTATATAAGGCGATAGACTCATTTACCTATGAATGGATAGCAACCAATAGAAAACTCCCAAAATATACTCAATTGTACATGGGAGTGTAATCCGTATTAGTTTTGTCTAATGTGTAACTGTTTGATGAGAGTGTTCCCATATAATTCTCATGCATGGATCACCATCTGATATACCATAGGTACTTGGAGAAATATCATATACACTTACGTATGTGGAACAATATTTCACCCCCGGGATGCAACGCTGGCAAAAAATGACAAATCCTACTTTTAACGACTTCAGAACATGTCTCTTGCCTAGACCTCTAAATGTTTGCATTAATGTTACAAATGCTCCTTAGGTTAATTCAATAAATTTTACTCTTTATCTTTGATTAAGTTACAGTTTTGGGGCTCACCATGAATGTCATCTGAATATCCTAAAATGGAAATCTAACATGAGAAAATAGGAATATTTTCTCTTTCAATGAAAATCTAGCTAAGGAATGGAAGAAACAATCAAGATGCAGCACATAATATGCAGCAAACAAGATGGAAGATGCAATTTCCCTTTCAATGCAACCGTTCCTATACTAATGCACATGAAAAACCCTAAATTCCAATACACAATTTTTCTTTTCACCACACTTAATTTTCGAGAATGAAGAAAATTAAGATGAAAATGTTCAATTACTAATTCAATTACACTTTCAAAACTATGACTCAAACAACAATTCATCCAAGCATTCAGCAATCAAACAAAATCAGATTGTAAATGGCCAAATGATAAGAACAAAGAAAAATCAAAACCAATTCTTACCAAAGGAAAACAAGCACAAATGCAAACTAAATTAAGGTTTTAGAGACACCACATTACAGTCAAGACTTAGGGAAGTTTAGCTGGAAGTGGGCTTATGAAAGATAGGCTCAAAAACCAAGGCAAAATTTGTGTAAAAATAGGGGCCAGCGATGGTGAAAAGAAGGCCCCAGTGCTTTGCAACGATGGTACAGAGTGGGCCTAAGTGAGGTGCAATGCTCTGTCAGAGGCACTGGGGGAACATTGGGCCTCGGAAAGAGGATTTCAGCATCAAATTTGCAAAAAAGGTTGAATGAAACCACTTCCTAGTTTTTTTCTTTGGTTGGATGATATAATAAAAGTCTATCAAGGAGGTAATCAAACAAAATGGATAAGGAAAACCACCAAGGGAATACTTTGTTTCCCAGTACAGTCGCCAATTTTTTATACCATATTTACGATTGCGAACAAAAGTATCTACCCTAGGTTTGGTGGTCACCCTATAACAACAGAGAGACAAGGAACCCAAATCTTTTCCTCAAATTAAATAGAAAATAGAGTGAGGCCTACCTGGAACATGTCGCACACGTTGTTCCTTGTTTAGCTTGGAAGCCCCAATTCCAACTTTGATTACCAAAATTAGAACTTGCACAGTCAGATAACACAAGCAAAGAATCTATGAGATATATGTAGTATCATATAAATACTCTATTCAATATATCAACATGGTATTAAAATACATGAATCAACATCACATATAGGAAAACAAATAATTCTTTGCATTAATGTAAATAGAAGGAGATGCAACCATATGTAGCAGTTGATCTTGTAGAAGAGCTCCTCCAATTTGTTGACTTGCCCTTTCCTTGTCACAATATGCACCTCCAATCACCCTAATGCATGAGATAATAACCACTCACTACAGCAGCATAAGGGCAAAGTTTCTCCAAATCCAAATATTCATTCATTCTTCATTCTAACCTTTGCACAGGAAAGATGGTAAATATATAGGATAGTAGGGTAATTTGTGATTTCTTATACAATTACCATTCTAAGGTTTTAGATCCACCTTTAATGGAGAGATAGGATCAAATGATAAGTGGTGAAAAGTCTAAATTAGGGTAGGATAGGATCTGAGTGTTTAATCCAATGTAAGCAATTGAAATAACTTTTGGAAACTCCTAGAAAGTGAAGCTTATGGAATCCCAATCATTCTCCCATATTTCTAGAACCAACGCAACTACAAAGGGAAGAAATAGCCAGTGACTAACACTGGGTACATTGGAGCAACGTGTAAGTGATTGCACCCCAGTAGGCTTACAGGGAGTGTTAGTCCCAAAACTACCTCAAATGATGTATTTTAGGGCTGAAATTTTGGGGGATGAAAGGTAAATTCTTAGGGCTTTATGCAGGATTATTAAAAGGGGGAATATGATGTTGATTGATCCCATTAGGAGGCTCACTAATCGGATGTGACAAAATGGCCTATAACATGTTCCATATATGTATTCATGTGTGAAATTATAAAAGTCTTTACAATTTCAAAGGCATTCCTTTCATTTGAAGAGATGCAAATGTAAACACTTAATAAATTTTTTATTTACATGTACAAATATCAATTTGCAACAATAAAATTAGTGGTATCCTTTATATGACATGGAAAATGTATCCCCAATACCTATCTCAAGAGACTGCATAACATCTTCCTTGCAAACCAAACATTTCCAATATGATTTGGTTTGTAATAATGAAACGTGTGGTGGTTTGTACTACATATATCAAAATTGGAGATTGATCATACAAGGAGGTAAAAGGACCCTCCCACATAAATCTTGAAGCGCACTTTCTACCATAAACTAACTTCAAGTTTTCCATTGTTACTATTGCTTTGTCCCTAGAAATCATGTATTGTTATTTCCAATAAAAAAAATTTGTTTGAATCTCATTTGAATTATTGAGTACATATTTTAATTATTTTATAATTTTATTACATTGTTAAAGGTTAAATTTAATGCTTACATGCAATCTTCTTGGCTTTTATTTTATTTATACCTAATTTTAGCGACTAATTAGGTTATATTTTTGTCACATGTATAACTAATTACCCTCAACATATTGGTGCCTTTTACAAGGAAAATTTTGCGCCCATAACAAAATTGGCGTTGTACTATATTTTCCTTAGTAATACAAAATGGATGGAAAATTCATTAAATGGATGTGAATATTACTCCCTTCAATGGAGACCTAAAATATAATGTCTTCATGTCTCAGTCAAAAGTTTTCTTTGTGAAGGGACAATAATAGAAAGTATGTAAACTCATAAAATACTTATATGCTCCAAAATAGGCATTGTGAACCTAGTATGAAAAGTTAATTGAACATATTATGATGATTCAATGGATCAATAAAGTGCTCAAAATTCAAAGTGTTAAAAAGTGCTCGAAATGGGTGCTAAAACATAGATTTCGTCATCCTAAATCCAACGCAACTTGAATTGCTCAAAACCAATATCGTATTCTCCTAATATCGCATTTTGATGGTTTTCCAAAACAACTTAAAAATTTGCAGGTTGGATGCAGGTACGCTAACTCTGCAACCTATACACTGACTAGGAAGGGTGACTAGGTAGTTTGACAATGTTTATTGGGCCAATGACATGCTACCAAGTGACCTCTCCGTATTGGCTCAAAATTTTTGTTTTATGATTGGCCAAATGTTGGTTTATGTGGCCCAATGGATGGGAGCCATGTGGTGCAATGGAGGACGTCCATGTGGCCTCCCAATAGTAAATTAAATTTGTTATGGTCGAACTACCACCAAGGAGGATCAAACATGAGACCTATGGTTGGGAAGCACGGCGCCTTACCACCATGCTACCGGGTGAGTCTTAATATACTATGGGGCAAACATGTATTTGAATTTTAATGGTTATGCAGTTGTGGGACAAGGCCAGGGTTAAGCCTTGGTCCCTAGTCACCCACATGCCCACGAGACCGCAGGAAGGGGGCCGAGGGCTCAGGATTAACCTCGGCCCAAATCCCTGGGTACAACAACCTTACCACAGTCACGGATAGGGTAAGGCCATACCCCGGTACACATAAACTAGACCACAGTCGGAGCGTGGGTTAAAAATTGGCACGGAGTTTGAAATAAACCACGGTAACATGAAACCATACCATGGTTTGGAGCGTTGGTAACCCTACCTTGTGGCACATAAACTCAACCTTCGTTTGGACATGGGTAAAATAGTTTGGCACATAAATATAACCAACCCAGATACAACAGCAAATAAGAGGGCATGTGGCCCAATATTTTCCGCTCACCGGGGGTCATTGGGAATTTAAAGGAAGTGACATTTTGCACCCAATCCGCCATGTATCTCATTGACACCGGGCGAAATTGTCGCTTGGCAGTTCTAAAAATGGCGGATTTGTAGAATGGTTAGCAAGTCAGTGTAGTTTGTAGAGCAGTTAGCAGCAAAACTTCTCTAGAGCATAACTTCTTCAGTTTTTGGCCGAATTGAGCCCAACAAGAGCCCAGCTTGGGGTTTTTTATTGTTCTGGAGCCATTGGAGACATTATTTTTACATTTTGAGCACTTTAAATCCATTTAATCACATATTTTATCACTTATTGAAAGAGTCCCAACATTGGAAGCTAGACCAGGAGATGTAGCCCACGAGGGGTGAACTCTTCATCATTTCGTTGTCTTGTGTTACTGTATATGTTATTATTGACTCTTTTTTTATGCTACAAACTAAGTTAAAAACTATTAATTTATGTGTTTTTTCAAATTTCCTAATTGCCTAAAAGACATAAAACATTACTTACAAATTTCATCAAACCTTCAAGCTTTCAAATACAGATCAGTTTGGTATCATAACTTTAGTTGATTTGAATGTTTGATTTTGTTGCAAGTGTTTTCTAATGCTTACAAGGTTGAAGATCAAAAGAGGAGAAGAAAATATTGTGGGAACAAGTCCTCAAGCTAGTTCAAGGAGAGCACATTTACCTCAAGTTTCACTACAAGTGTCACCTAAAGCCTCACTAGTCATAACACATAAAGGAGGCCCTGATACTATGTCTGAGGATGAGAATACTTTTAGAAAAGAATTCTTTGAAATGACTAAAATGGTGAAAGTTCTTTATGAGCAGAGGAACTCAAGGTTGCAGGGAGAGATCTCAAATCCTCTAGGAGGAAATGGAGACAAACCTCCAAAATGAAATGGAGGGAATGGTGACAAACCACCTCTACCTCCACCTTTCTCTTCACCCTCATCTTCACCCTCTTAATATTCTACATCAACCCCTTCACAAAAACCTCCACATTCTCCAAAGGGACATGGTAAAACTCCTTTGCTAAAACTTGACATAAAGTTTGAATTTCCTGTGTATAATGGAGAGATAAATGCTGAGAAATTGGATAATTGGGTTCATCAACTTGAAGTGTATTGCAAGATACAAAGGATGAAATATGATGAGACCAAGACTAGTATTTCTTCTCTAAGGTTGGAAAGTGCAACACTCATTTGGTGGGAAGCCAAAACTCAAGAATATCTCAAGAAAATAGGTAATATTATAAATTCTTGGAATGATTTTGTGGCTGCATTAAGAAGATAGTTTTTATCCTTTAACATACATCTAAAAAGACATAATGGATTGGAAAAAATTTAGCCAAGTTAAGGGTCAAAGTTGTAGGTTTTAACCCTGAATAGAAATTATCTACACACGAATCTTATAACAGAAAATAAACAATAGTGAGAGCATAAAACATAAAACAGATGAACACAGAGATTTTCCCCTGGACCCCAAATCGAGATGACCAGCTTGATATTTCATTATATTCCTTTTAGTGTTACAACACATATATATACATGCTGAAGCATACATAAACCTTAATCCATCAACCCTGGATTAGAACATAACCGTAGTTCCCTTGACCGGATCTAAAAAAAATACCAGGGGCCGAAAACCATCGTACCCCAAAACCATGTGCAAAACCATGGGCGCGGACCACCCACCGGAAATTAAGGACCAAAAATTTTCACCAGGGCGCTGCCTCGGACCTTGACAGGGGGGGCTACCACCCCCCTTGTGACCCCCTCGTTGCGCCTAGCGCAAAGGGGGGGCTATCGCCCCCTCGCGTGTGATTAGTCGTGGAAATAATATAACACATACCCAACATTCTCCCACTTGTTGTTTTCTTTCCACAGGAGGGCTTATTCATTGGCCCAATTCTTCAACACCCATTGTTTCTCTACACTAAGAGAACTTCTGAGTGCTCACAGACTTCGTCAATGCTTCTGCAACATTCTTCAAAGTGTCCACCTTTACCAGCAACACCCTTTTAGCCTCAACCATATCTCTAACAAAGTGATATTGAACATCAATGTGCTTTGTCTTTGAATGGTAAGCAGGGTTCTTAGCCTAGAAAATTGCACTTATGCTATCACAGTCTATCCTTATAGCTTGATGTACCAACCCCATACTTGAACACAATCTCTACAACCAAACTGCTTCCTTGCTTGCATGAGTGGCTGCTATGTATTCTGCCTCTGTAGTTGAAAGAGCCACTACAGACTGTCTTTTACTCATCCAACTGACTGCGCCTCCAAATAGGATAAACACATACCCACTTGTAGATCTTCTTTGGTCCAGATCTCCAGCCCAGTCTGCATCAACAAAACCACGAATGTCCAACATTCTTTCCAATCCCGGTCTTCCCTGGTAGCACAAGCCATAATCACTAGTGCCACGTAAATATCTGAAAACCCGCTTCACTACTGTCCAATGCTCCTTCCCTGGGTTTGACATAAACCTTCTCAATACTCCCACTGCATGTGCAATGTCTGGTCTAGTACAGACCATTGCATACATCAGGCTACCCACTACACTTGCATATGGAACACGGGACATATCCTCCTCTTCTTCTTGTGTCTTGGGACACTGTTCGGCAGATAGCTTTACACCTACAGGAATAGGAACATTCACCGGTTTACTATCCCGCATATTGAACCTCTGCAATATAGTCTCGACATACTTCCTCTGGTTTAACCAGAGCTTCCTCTTTGCCCGATCTCTCTTAATTTCCATGCCCAAAATATAGTTTGCAGCACCCAGATCCTTCATGTCGAATTTGGAGAACAGTTGGGTCTTCAAATCTTGGATAATTTCTTTGTCATTTCCAATCAACAACATACCATCCACATACAAGACCAAATAAATAACATGGTCACCAATTAATTTAAAATAAACACAGTGATCCTCCTTGCTTCTGGTGAAGCCAAGTCCCCATATATAGGTATCAAATTTTTGATACCACATCCTTGGTGACCGTTTTAACCCATACAGAGACTTCTTCAACCTGCATACCAGTTCTTTCTTACCCTTCACCATAAATCCTTTAGGTTGCTTCATGTAGATCTCCTCTTCTAGATCCCCATGAAGAAATGATGTCTTCACATCCATCTGTTCTATCTCAAAATCAAATGCAGCAGCAACAGATAAAAGTAATCTAATAGAAGTAACTTTGGCAACAGGAGAAAAAATATCACCAAAATCAATTCCCGGCACCTGGGAATAACCTTTCGCTACCAACCGAGCTTTATATTTCTCCACCTTGCCTTCTACATTCATCTTCTTCTTAAACACCCATTTTCTCCCAATGGGCTTCCTTCCAATCGACAACTCCACCAGATCCCATGCATCGTTTTTGTGCAAGGATGCCATTTCATCAGCCATGGCCTCCTTCCAGAGTTTTCCATCCTCTGAATCTACTGCCTCCCTGACAGTTCTGGGTTCATCATCAGTTATAGTTAAGGCAAAACCTGAACAGAAAGCAGATGGACTATACCTTTATGGTTGCCTTCTTTCCCGAACTGATCTTCTCAAAGCTGGAGTTTGTGGCTCTTCCTCTTCTGAATCTTCTTCTGCTGTAGAGTCTGATTCATCCTCCTTTAGCTCAAACTCTATCTTCTCAGGTTCCTTTGGTATGATTTCATGTTTAACAACATCTTCCACCTCTCTAAACACCACATCTCGGCTGTACACAACCTTCCTTGTTTCTGGGTTCCAAAGCTTGTAACCTTTTAAACCATCCTTATACCCAATAAAGATGCACCTTTCAGATTTATTATCCAAATTGGTCCTTTTCTGCTTTGGAACATGTACATATGCATCACATCCAAGTACCCTTAGATGTGAAAGAGAGAGGGTTTTCTTACCAGTCCATACCTCATGTGGAGTCTTATACTCCAACACTGGCGAAGGTGATCTGTTAACCAGATAGCATGCAGTCTCCACTGCCTCTGCCCAGAATTCTTGTCCTAACCCGGTACCACTAAGCATGCTTCTTGCCTTTTCCATCAGTGTTATGTTCATTCTTTCTACAACTCTGTTTTGCTGAGGTGTGTATGGAGTAGTCTTCTGCCGTGCTATACATTAGGGGAATTTTGAGGTCTAAAATGGGCCTTCTAAGGAAAATTTACAATCAAAATTCACTTTATGAGAACCAATCACATTTTAGTGGATGACATTATCCCTAATGGTTTAGGTGGCATTGCTTGAGTTAAAGATACTTATTTATCACATTCTCAATGGTGGATAAAAACTCATGGTTAACCACGGTAGTGCTCTAAGTACTTTTAAAGTCAAAGTAAAGTACTCATAATAAATGTCATTTCACACTTTTTGAATAAAAATATATTATTGTCATTTCATATTTCTTGAAAGAAACAATGCATATCCCTATACATTTATTATATAATATTATATTATATTTATATAGTATATTAATTACATGTTATTATACAATTTAAATAATATAAATTTTAATTAATAGCATATAATATAATTAAGAATTTATAAATTTATATTTATATTTTATTTTAAGTTATTTAAGTACAAAGGACAAATGCATTAGTTGTTCAATGATAATGATTTTTTTTGAAAAACTCATTCTTATTTATAGTCACGTCAATACAATTTTTTATTAATTTTATTTTGGTACAACTTTTAAATTGAATTTAACTATGGTTACATGGATTGTAGTGAAAAAAGTGAATTGAAAATTCATAAATATTATTTTATTGGTTTAGCTATTATTTTATTATTTCCTTAGGAGGCCCATTTTAGACCTCAAAATTCCCCTAATGCCACACTTCTTATAGAACTCTTCAAATTCCTTCTTGCAGAACTCCCCACCATTATCTGTCCTCAGTGCCTTTATCTTCTTCTCTGTCTGGTTTTCCACCAGAGCCTTAAATTCTTTAAATCTATCAAAAGCTTCAGATTTCTTCCTCAAGAAATATATCCATGTATTCCTTGAGAAGTCATCTATGAATGAAACATAGTACACAGACTTTCCCAGTGATGGAATTGACACAAGTCCAAACACATCACTGTGCACAAGTTCTAATATCTTGTTCACCCTCTTAGCACCAGAAGGAAAACTCACCCGATTCTGTTTCCCATATACACAATGTTCGCAGAAATCGAAATCCAGAGAGCAATTAGACATACCTTCTACCATACCATTTCTATGCAATATCTGAAGGCCCTTATCTCCAATATGTCCAAGCCTTTGATGCCATAGCATGGTCATTTCTCCAGAGACCGCTAGGCTTTCCGCTCCACTTTCAGGAACCACAAAACTGTCACACCCATCAATAACATTGCTACCTTGTAGCTTGTACAGAGTTCCAGTCCGAACTCCCCACATTAATAACAATGCTCCCCGAACCATCTTGCAGGCATATTTCTCGAACATTGTTTTTACACCTGCATCATCCATCTTTCTTACAAAAATCATATTCCTGGCCAATCCAAGAATATGCAGAACACCAGGATGTGCTCTAATCCTTACACCTTGCAGCTCAACTTCACCTTTCCACGTCCGACGATTTCGGCCTTCCTATCATCCCCTAGGAAGACATCACTGCCATCATATTTCTCATACTCGCAGAACCACTCCCGATGGGGAGTGAACTGAAAGGATGCACCTAAGTCAATCAACCATGACTCATGATATACATGTGTATTTGAAGAAGAAGAAAAATACACATCCCCACCTTCATCTGAGGTGGTTTTTGCCTCTGCAGAAGGAGCATCATCATATCCCTTTCCTTTCTTGGGAGATTTAGATCTGCACTCCCTTTTGTAGTGCCCTTCCTTTCTGCATTTCCAACATACCTTTACAAACTTTACAGGAGATTTAGATCTCCCTCTAGATTTGGATCTCCCACTCGAAACCTTATTCTTGTTTCTGTTTTGGGACCTTCCTCATACAGATAAGGCATCTCCATTCTGGCCCTCCATATTTTTCCGTCTCATTTCCTCCGACAACAAGGCTGAGATAATGTCATCAAAATTCAAGGTAGTTGTATTGCTACCTATTGCAATAACCAGACTGTCCCACGAGTCTGATAGAGAACACAAAAAACTGATACACTTATCTTCATCTGAGATTTTAATATCAACAGATGACAGCTGACTTACCACAGTATTGAAGGCGTTCATATGCTCTATCACTGAGTCTCCATCCTTCATCCTCAAGTTATACAGCTTTTTCCGCAGGAACAACTTATTCACCAGAGACTTAGATTGGTACAAAGTCCCAAGTTTTTCCCACAAATTCTTCGTCGTAGCTTCCCTAGATACATTCAACAATACTGAATATGAGACACACAACCATATTGTGATCTTAGCCTTCCGATCCAGTTTCTTCCAGTCTTCATCTAACATTGTCGTTGGTTTAGTACCTGGATCTACCGCGATCCACTGATCTTTATCACCAGTAGATCCTCCATCTTGAGCTTCCACAACTCAAAACTCTAACCATTAAATTTCTCAATCTCTATATTTCCGCTGCTCGCCATCTTCTTTCACCGCAAGAATCGATCCCGTAGATCTCCCACTGAACAGGGTCTACCTTAGGCCCAAGCAAAAAACCCTCAGCAGCAAAGGTGTCCCCTTGAAGTCGAAACAGCTCTGATACCAAATGTAGTTTTTAACCCTGAATAGAAATTATCTACACACAAATATTATAACAAAAAATAAACAATATCGAGAGCATAAAACATAAAACAGATAAACATAGAGATTTTCCCTTAGATCCAAAATCGGGACAACCAGCTTGATATTTCATTATATTCCTTTTAGTGTTACAACACATGTATATACATGCCGAAGCATACATAAACCTTAATCCATTAACCCTGGATTAGAACATAACTATAGTTCCCTTGACCGGATCTTAAAAAAAATACCAGCGGCCGAAAACCATCGTACCCCAAAACCATGTGCAAAACCATGGGCGTGGACCGCCCAGCGGAAAATAAGGACCAAAATTTTTTGTCGGGAGCCCCCCCTGTGACCCCTATCGCCCCCCACGCGTGATTAGTCACGGAAATAATATAACACATACCCAAAAAAAGTGTGAAAATTTATACCCAAGAGTTTATCAGAAGAGATTTAATTTTGGGTGTAAATTTATCCTCTCAAGGCACTCTACTCAAATACATTGGAGGTTTACATAGTTACTTGAGACACACAATTCTCATGTTTAACCCTACAAATCTAGATGATTTTTTTGTATAGGAAACTCATTTAGAAGCAAGAGGGTAGAAAAAATACATTCAAGAGTGGAGATAAAGGAATGGGGAAATTCAAAGGAAAAAGGAAAAAGAATGCTTCCATCAAGAAGGAGGGAGAAAAACTCACATGCAAACATTGTTCAAAATAAGGCCATGATGAATACCATTGTTCGAAACTTCATCCTGAGATGAGACCCAAAAATTTTAACAATAAAGGAAAGAAAAATATTGTTTCAACTACACAACATGATTTAGGATATGATTCTGGAGATGAAACAAATATCACAGCCACGAGATTGAAAGGTAAGAACACTATTGCAAGTACTACTTCTTCTAGTAACCTCAATGAAACTCAAAATGATAAAGAAAGAATAGAGATTTTCCATATTAGATTCATCTCAAAACATAACAAAATAAACACTTTATTTTATAGTGGATCACAATCCAACCTCATTTCAGAAACCATTGTCAAGAAATTGAATTTGGAAACCATTCCTCATCCTAAACCTTATCCTTTGGGTAGGGTATGTGACAATGTGAAATCGCAAGTGACAAGAAAATGCAAAATGAAATTTTCCATCACTGCAAACTTCAATGACGAGGTAGAACTTAATGTAGTTCCACTTGAAATATGTGGTATTGTTTTGGGAAGCCCATATATTTATGATATAAAAGCCATATTTCATCGCCATGAGAATAAGTATCATTTATTTAAATATGGGATTGAGTATATTGTTAGATCACATCGCAAGGAATTAAATTTATCTCTTGTGAATGTTGTACAAATGAAGAGGCTTGTTAATTTTAGTAAGAATTTTGTACTCTTGATTATCAAACCAAAAAATGTTGTTGAGAATGAAGCCTTCCAAGCATGTGATGCAAGTTTAAAATCTGATTTGATTGAGGTTGTTAACACCTATGATGAGATGTTTCATGAACCTAAAGGATTTCCTCCAAAAAGAGGAATCCAACATGAGATCCAATTGTAGAAAGATTGTACTCTTCCAAAAATTGGCATGTATAGGATGTGAGTCATGGAGAATGCATAAATCAAGAAACAAATCCAAGAGCTACTTGATAAAGGGGTCATTAGACCAAGAAAATCGCCATGTGGTTCACATATTGTTTTAGTTCCAAAAAAGGATGGTACATGGCGCATGTGTGTGGTCTTTATAACCTTGAACAAAATCACGGTAAAGAATTGTTACCCTCTTCCTCGAATTGATGGTTTTCTTTATCAATTGAAAGATGTTATTTATTTCGCTAAGTTGTACTTGAGGCATGGCTATCATCATATTAGGATTTCTAAAGGAGACATTTGGAAGAGAGCCTTCAAGACAAAGCAAGGTTTTTTTGAGTGATTGGTTATGCCATTGGGCTTTGTAATTCTCTTGTTACATTCATGAGGGTTATCAATGATATTTTGATGCCTTTCCTTAATGATTTTGTGATAGTATACTTAGGTGACATAATGATTTTCAGCAAGACTTGTGAAGAGCATGTCAAGCATGTTAGGAAATTTCTAGATGTCTTAAAGAAAGAAATTTTTTTTAAATATGTCTAAATTTGAATCTGGGAAAACTTCTTTAGTCTGCTTGGGTCATATTGTTGGATGGGGTGAGTTGAAGATAGATCCCTCAAAGGTCAAAGTAATTTTGAATTGGCGAAAACCTAAGACTGTAATAGAGGTTAGAAGCTTCTTGGGAGTAGCTTAATATTGGAGAAAGTTCATTTCTAACTTTTCTTCCATTACATGTACTGACAACTGTGAAACAGGTTTTTCAGTGGGGAGGCAAACTGCAGAAACCCTTCGATGCACTGAAAGAAAGAATCAGTACAACACCAATGTTGGCACTTCCATATTTGAGACAATCTTTTGAGATATAAACCGTTGCAAGTGACTATGCCATGGGAGGAGTATTGATGCAACATGGTAAGCCCATATGTTTTCATTCTGAAACTTTTAATGGTGCAGTGATTAACTATCCTACATATGACAAAGAACTGTATGCTTTGGTTCAAAGTGTGAAAAAAAAAAAAAACATTACTTGATGGGTAAGAAAACTATCATTCACACTAATCATCAACTGTTGCAATACTTGCAATCGCAAACCAAGCTACACAAGCAAGCCACTTCAAATGGATGGGTTTCTTACAACAATTCCACTTGTTGATAAGGTATAAGAAAGGTATCTATAACAAGGTTGTCAAAATGCTATCTAGGCCAAATTTTAGTGAATCCATTATTCTTAAGCATAATTCTATCATGCATGAGAGCTGTGTTGAGCAATATGCTTTAGATGAGGATTTTAAGGATGTAAGTTCAACTTTGTTTCAAGGCAATCGAGTAGAGGAATTATATTATCATGTGCATGATAAATTGTTCTATCATCTTGGCAAGCTATGTATTCCATAGGGAGAAAGATTCAACATCATAAGGGAAGCGTGTACTTCTCTTATTGTTGGCCATTTTTGTGTAGGCAAGACAGTGGCACAATTACAGAGGTATTGTTACTGGCCTCATATGATTGAAAATGTGTCATGATATGTAAGAGGATGTTCTTTAAGTGTTGTGAGTAAGCCTAGCAATAGAAAGTTGGGATTGTATACTCTACTTTGTGTTCCTTCCCGTCCTTGGAAAAGTGTTTCTATGGATTTTGTGGGAGGTCTACCTATGTCTAGGAAAGGTAATGATCATCTTTATGTAGTTGATGATCGATTCAGAAAAATGTGTATTTTTATGCCTTGTAAGAAGCAGGTTACAGTTGAACAGACTGCACAGATGTTCTTTCAAAATGTATGGATGCATTTTGGGTTGCCCACATCCATTATTTCTTATTGAGATTCTCAATTTTCGAGAAATTTTGGTCAAGCTTATGGGGACTCATTGACACCAAATTGAACAAGAGCACAATATTCCATCTGCAAACAGATGGCCAAACAGAAGTGGTGAACAGAAGAGTATACATCTTCTTCATGGTTATTGTAGCAAGCATCCTAAATTGTGGGATGTACATTTGTGCTACATTCAACATGCTAAAACCCAGGCCAAGCATTCATCGACTCAAACATATCCATTTGAGGCATGCTTGGGATACTTATGAAAATATCCTCTAGATTTTATCTTTGGGAAATATGTTGCTATTGATGGAAATAGTGACATATATAAGGCCAAGAGATTCATTGAAAAAGTTTAATTGCATGATATGGTTCAAAAAGAATTGGAAATGAGTCAAGCCAAGTACAAGACAAGACATGATAAGCATCATGTTGATCACAGTTTTCAAGTGGGATATGAAGTTTGGCTTCGCATTAGTAAGGAAAGACTCCAAGGAAAAGTTAAAAAACTTAAACCAATCAGATATGGTCCATTCAAGATTTTAGAAAATATTGGTAATAATTTCTTCTGGATAGATCTGCCTCACTATTTGCAAATCTATATAGTTGTTAATGTTGAGAGTTTGAGATATATGAGCCTCATTTGATTGAATATAAAGGAGATAATGTTCAGATTCATTCAATTGAATATTTGTTTCCTGAATTTGAAGAATTGCAGCAAGACACCATCCTTGACAGGAAAACAAGAACTTCAAAACGAGGGAACGTGGAGTACCTTCATGTGGGGCTCAAAGGGAAAAATCCAAGCAAAACCAAATGGATTGAGATTGGAAGGGTGAGGGAACTGTACCCTCATCTGTCTATTGACTGAAAAATGATCTTTTGGAGGTCCAAAATCTTCTAGTGCGTAGGAATGATCCAGTGTATTAGTAAAGTGCTGAAAATTCAAAGTGTTCAAAAGTGCTCAAAACCGATGCCAAAACGTATATCTCGTCGCCCTAAATCCAACGCAATTTGAATCGCCCATTACCGATATCGTGTTCTCACGATATCGCGTTATGATCATTTTCCTAAACAACTAAAACAATTACAGGTTGGATGCAGGTACACTGACTGTGTAGTTCGTACATTGACTGGGAAGTTTGACTATTTTTATTGGGCCAATGGAAGGCTTCCAAGTGGCCTCTCTGTATTGCCTCAAAATTGTTATTTTATGATTGGTCGAATGTCGGTTTATGTCGCCCAATGGATGGGAGCCACATAGGCCAATGGAGGGCAGCCACATGGCCTCCCAACGGTCAATTAAAAATTTGTATGTTCAAACTGCCACCGGGGAGGATCGAACACGAGACCTATGGTCAAGCAGCACAGTGCCTTACCACCACGCTACCAGGTGAGTCTTAATAGACTATGGAACAAACATGTATTTGAATTTTAATGGTTATCTTGTTGGGGGACGGGGTCAAGGTTAAGCCCTGGTTCCTGGACACCCCCACGCCCATGAGACCGCAGGCAGGGGGTCGAGGGCTCGGGCTTAACCCCGCCCTAAAGCCTCGAGTACACATAAATTAGACCACATTCAGAGCATCGGTTAACGATTGGCACATAGTTTGAAATAAACCACTGTACCATGAAACCATACCACATTTTGAAGCATGGGTAACCCAACCATTGTGGCACATAAAATCAACCTTGGTTTGGGCACAGGTAATAGTTTGGCGCATAATTATAACCAACCCGGATCTAACAGCGGATAAGAGGGAACGTGGCCCAACCTTTTCCACTCACGAGGGGGTCATTGGGCATTTAAAGGAATCGACATTTTTCTCCTAATCCAATGTGAATCTTGTCGGCGTTGGGTGAAATTGTTGCTTGGCAGTTCCGAAAATGGCAGATTCGTAGAATGGTTAGCAGTTCAGTGTAGTTTGTAGAGCAGTTAGCAACAAAACTTCTCTAGAGCATAACTTCTTTAGTTTTTGGCCAAATTGAGCCTAGGAAGAGCCCAACTTGGGGTTTTTTATTCTTTTGAAACCATTGGAGACATTAGTTTTGCATTTTGAGCACTGTAAATCCATGTAATCACATATTTGAGCGCTTAATCAAAGAGAACCAACATTGTAAGTTGGACTAGGAGATGTAGCCCATGAGGGGTGAACTCCTTCATCATTTTGTTGTCTTGTGTTACTATGTATGGTATTTTTGTCTCTATTTTTATGCTGCAAATTGAGTTAAAAACCATTAATTTATGTTCTTTTGCAAATTTCCTAATTGCCTACAATACATATAAAATTTACTTGCATATTTCATTAAACCTTCAAGTTTTCAAATATAGATCATATGATATTGAATTTCAAGCCCTTTAATCGTGATGATGCAACTTTTTTTTTCAAGAAAGTTGGAAAATTTGTTATATGTATTGTAATGTATGTAGATGATATGTTGATAACAAGGAATAATGAAAGCTATATTTCATCCAAAAAAATTAAATGAAGAAATACTAAGATGAAAAATTTGGGACATCTTCACTTGCACGTGGGCATTAAAGTGACTCAAAATCCAAAGTATGCATTCATATCCGAAATGACATACATTGAATAACTGTTGAAAAAATTTGGCATCACTGGCTGTAACCTTCTCTCTACTCCATTGAAATAGATTTTAAATTCACGTCAAAAGAAGGGAATAATTTGAGGGTGCAACAAAATAAATACAACTTGTGGGAAATCTTATTTACCTTACCACCACTAAATTAGATATTTTATTTGTTGTTGGGATTATTTCTAAGTTCATGCAAAAACCTTGTGAAGGACATTGGTCTACCATGAAAATATTTCTAAAACACTTGAAGGGATCTCAAGTATTTAGACTCAAGTATTCTAAGGTAGATGACTTCAACCTCGTTCAATATTATATTTCAAACTTTGATTAGGATAAAGAAAATCATGCTATCCCATTAGTCTTATATTAACAGTTGTATCATGGAGATTACACAAACAATTAGTTCCAGGAGATTCCAAAAGAAAGGTATAATATGTGGTAGTTGCAGAAGCAACAAAGGAGGTTTCATGGCTTAGAAAAATACTTGACGATTAGCAAGAGAGATAGGTAAATTCCACTTATCTTCTCCTTGATAATACTCTTACGATAAATTTGGCCAAGAATCCCATATTCCATGATCAAACAAATCACATCAACACAAAGTATTATTTGATTTAATATCATATAGAGGCTAAGACTATTCACTTGAGATATTGTTCTTCAAGTGAACAAGTTGCAAACATCTTCACTGAAGTGCTTAAAAGAGAAAATTTTGAAAATTTGAAAATGATGCTTGGACTCACAAACACGCCTTCAAATTAAGGGAAGGGGAGGTGATTTTAGATACCTAATAATTGAGGATTGAGGTAGTTTCTAAATATTGTTATAAATATTAAATTAGGAATTTGAAGAGTCATAAGTGAATTTCAAGATTCATCAGAGATATTGGAAGATAAAACCAATCCTCATATCCTTAATGTATTTATGTATCACCCACATTAATTAAATGCATACATTCGTGGAGTTATTATGTAGCCTAACAAGTTGATATTTCTCAATTCATTTTTTGGGTCTTCACTATTTATTGATTTCTCATTCATCCTAACTTCTAAGGAACCACCAACCTCCATAAAAGTTCCAAACTTGTTTACCATAGTCACCATGAGGAGGGCCATGTTGTGAGAGATATTAGTAATTCATTCTTTCAACCTTGAGAATATCTCTCTTGTTTCAACATGAGGGTTGTTATAAGCATACTCATCTACCATGGCTATGGTTTTGTGACTTCCTTCTTAAGCCAATTCCTAGATCCTACAACTTTCAATAAATGCGCCAAAGAAAACTACTTAATACAAATATGATTTGGAAACCATTGTGGTTATTCCATCATAACAATTCATCACAAAAAATCTACTAATATTCTAAAAACTTTAGATTATTCAAACCATTTCGTTAGATTTCAGATTAATTGTTGCTAGATTAGTGCTCAATTTTTTGAAAAAAAAAAAAATATATATATATATATATATAATTAATGCACCATCCACACAATGAACACAAGATGTATCCTAGGAAGTCAAAAATGAGAAAAAACCAAGCTAGAAGGTGAGGCTTATTCTCTACTCTCATTTCTTCAATTATTATATACAAATATAAAGAAACAGATACTCATTATGAAGTTATCTGTAACAACCCTAGATTGATTTTCCATGTAAAATTAAACCAAGGTCATGGGACACATATTCCAAGATGAATGGAGGGGGAAATATTGTATTGGGCATCACTTTTGGTTTATTATTGGCTATGGAAATCGGAAATGGCATAGGAAAAGGCAAAGACATATAAATGACAATTTAATATGAGAAATAAAGGAAAATAGGAGAAAAGGGAGATGAAGAGACACACATATACATGCAAGTGGAAATGAAGGAAAAAGGAAACAAAAAGAGAGAGAGAATATTCTATTTGTGTCTTGGTTACTCTTAGCTACACTTAGTCACTCATACACTCTTACAGACTTAGAGCATTCTTGGAACATTCTAGTATTCACTTGGACATTGAGGCATTCTCACTTAGACATGGAGAGAGAGAGCACTTGGAAAAAAGAAAGCAAGCAAAAGAATTCTTGGGAAGCAAAAGAGAAGGTTGGAAAAGTAGCTACAATAGAAGAACAATGCGGGTAATAGGTTGCATGTGTGATTTCATTGTTGAGTTTTGCATGCCTAGTACATGAATTTTGTTATTTGGTTTCATTTTTCTCATTGGCATGATGCTTTCCTCGATTGATAGTGGTTTCAGCCTTTCCTTTCCATTCCCTGTATAGTCATGGTGTAGTGGGTTCCCTATTGTGTTTAATATTTTAGATGGCTGGTAGACTTTGGATCATGGTGAGGTGGTCTCGGTAAAATTCCCAAGCGTCGAGGGTGGAGATGGGATTTCTCCTGGAACTCTTGATGAATGGGCAGAGACAGAAAAATTCCCATGGGTATGGTGAAGAAAATTAGAGGCATCTAAGATTGTTTAGTGTTAGTGATTTCTATATTGGTTAAGGTGAAATCATTGTGGTTGAGGGTTGAGGTGGTTTGGACTCTGGAAGCCCTAAATGGTTCTATTTTGGTTTAACCCATATGCTCCCACATTCATGCTTGGAATATGCCACGGGGGTGATTGGCTAAAAGAGAGATTTGGTTCAGCCCAATATATGGTCGGCTGATACATGGAAGTCCCTGACTTGGTATTATGTGATATTTCTTATTGAGATCAATGAGCACTTGTATGGGTTATTGTGTTGAGTTTGTCATGGACTTATTATAGTTAAATTTTGCTTATAGGCATGGTACATTCTTTTTGTATAATGCGCTCTTGTTATGGATATTTCTTATGGCTTAATGAGTTATTGAATGGTATATGAATGCATGGGCTAATAAGTGTTTTTACAACTAGTTTGAGAGGGAATTGAACCTTCTTAATGGTTCTCTGATGAATTTAAGAGGACAAAAAATAGATATGTATTCATGATCTGTAGTTACTTTGTTTACCATGTGTTTGACGAAATTTTTAGCATGTGTTTGGAAATTTCTGAGTAAGACCTGACCTTAATATTCATCATACTGACTTGTTATCATCTTAGATTGAATTCTGGAAAGATTTTGGTTGTTCTCAGTAGCTATCCTATATCTAACCCTGAAAATATGGATCTGGGTTGCAAGTCGCACCCTCTGAACTAAGATATTTCGGCTACAACCACATGGAGGATGGCTTGTGCGTGCAGTTGGAGCCTTCCAACCACATGCACAACTTGGCATACGTGAAACTAGGATGTAGGATTAGAAAAAATTTACATCTAGCCCAGGGCAAGGTCATCAACAAATGTTGTCTAGTATTTGGGTAATGTGGTGCTTCTAAGAGGTTGTAGAATGTTTTCAGTTTGTAGACCCCACTTACATAACTAGAACTTGTATGTTGGGTCATGTCATAGTAACTCTCATCTCATGTTTACCCTAGAGATATTTTAAAAGTGGGTAGATGTGGCATGGGGTGTTACAGGGTGGTATTAGAGGGAGGTTGTAACACTAGACATCGAGGTAAATGCAAATTTTTATGCATGCATGTTAGTTGTCTATATGTTATTATGAATGCATGTTATCTAATTATTTTAATGGTTATGATATCTGTGTATGAGATGGTATTCTTGTGATGTTTTATTGTTCTAATCTGGATTGGATTGTGCATATGCAATAGCCTCTCCGGAGATACATTGAGGTATGATTTTGATTATGTTTTTACTTAGTTAACAATGGCATATTGCAGGAAATAGAAGGACAAGAGATGAAAAGCATAATAGTTTAGTACATTTCATATCTCTCCGTACAGGTCAGAAGAGACGTTGTTAGGATGGGAGAGATAAGTTGAGTAGCATGGAGAGGTCCATTCTCCTAGTTTTGCAGACACATTGAGAAGTTTGAAGGCAGAAATAGTAATTTGCAAGGAAGACAATGAGAAGTTGATTAAGGCACAAGAAAGGTTTTCTAGAGCTCAAGAAAATGAATTTGAGGTTAATGCAGTCATCCTCCAAAGCCTTTCAGATTTTCAAGAGTAGGGACAGCTAGGGATCATTCATAAACAAGAAGAAATGACTAATGGTTCAGATGGAAGAAGGTGTTGGAAGGGGTATAGGATGAACAGATATTATAAAATAAATAGTGATAGATACTTGGACACACATGAGAGGAGGGATAGCACTCATGGATTTTATTATAGATTCAGTTATGAGAGACATGATCTCCATCACCACCAGCATCCTTATAGGAGGAGTGAGAAGGGGTATTTTCCAGAAGAATTCAATAAATACAAGCCCCCTACATTTGATGGATAAATGAAGAAATCAAAATATGTATAAGCATGGTTTCTTGGGATGAAGAAATTATTTAGATTGCATGATTATTAAGAAAACATTAAAGCCAAGAGAGCCACCTTCAGTCTCAAGGGAAAAGCATATATCTAGTGGGAAGATGTTAAGCATGTCAGAGGCATCAAAGAAGAGGAGTTTATTTCGGATGAGTTTGAAATATTCTCCAGGAATAAGTACATCTCTGAGAGTTATTATGATGGAAAGGCCAAATAATTCTATGAGCTCAAGATGGGTTCCATGACGAATGAAGAGCACACAACCAAATTTCTAGAGTTGTTGAGATATGTGCCTTATCTCAAGGATGAGAAAGAAAATATCCAAATGTTCATAAACATTTTTCCAGTAGCATTCAAATAAATATTGAGTTTGATGAGCCTCTGTCATTGGAGGAAGCCATTATAAATTTGAAGCAATATTATGAGTATTCAAAGTGCAAACTTGAGTTCAAGCGAAATTGGAAGAGTAATGAGAATACTAAAGGAAAATGGCCCAAGAAGGGAGGACAATCTTAGGATGCAGGTGAAAAGGAAAATGTGGCACCTCATAAGAAGTTCAATGTAGCTAAGAGAGGACATGCATATCAGCCTAAGGAGTAATAGAATAAAGGTGATGATAGAAAACATTTGATTTGTTGGAACTATGGTGGAGACCATTGCAGGAGGGATTATCCATCACATCAGGGTGGCAGGCCTCAAATCTATAGTGCTCAAGAGTCGCAGACAGTTGGGAATGTAGGTCAGAGTATTCCTCAGATTTATGCAGCAGTGGATAACAAGCAGGAAATTCACCAGGCATATATTATCGAGATGGAAGGTAAGCTTTGTGATCAATTTGTTTCTATTTTGACTAATCCTAGATCAAATTATAGCTATGTTTGTCCTGACCTGGTGGATCAGTATTGGTTGAATAAATAAGTGCATGCAGAATCTTGGTTGGTGTAGTTAGCTACAGGGACCAAGAGAAGAGTTCATCATTGGGTGATATCTTATGCATTTGATATTGATGGTATGCTTATAAAATCACATCTAAATGTGCTTCCTTTGGGTTCATATAGCATGCTTTTGGGCATGGACTGGTTGTTCATTCACAAGACCAAGGTGGTTTTCTATGACAAGTCCATTGACTGTTTGGATGATGATGGAGAAACGAGAGTCTTGTAGGGAAAGAAGAAGCCTACATCAGTGAGAACGGTTACAACTATGTAAGATAATTGTTGCCACAAGAAATGATTTTTATTATTTGCAGTACATGTTTGTAGTGACAAAGGGAAGGAAGAGGAGGATGATGAGGTCCTGAGAAAATATCCTATCTTGCATTATTTTCAAGATGTGTTTCTTGCAGATATTCCAGATTTGTCACCTCATAGGTAGTTATATTTCTCTATTGAGTTGATTCTAGGAAAAACACCAACATCTAGGGCACCATAAATGATGAGCACTCTTGATTTGGTAGAATTAAAGTTGCAGTTTAAAGACATGTTTGATAATGGATACATAAGGCCAAGTGTGTCTCCTTTGGGAGCACGAGTGTTGTTTGTAAGGAAGAAGGATGGTACTCTCAGTTTGTGTATTTATTATAGACAGTTGAACAAGGTGCCTATCAATAACAGGTATCCATTGTCACAAAATGATGATTTGTTTTATCACTTTAAGAGAGTTGTAATATTTTCAAAGATTGATATGAGATCAAGATATCATCAGGTGTGCATCAAAGAATAAGACATCTACAAGGCTGAATTTTGTACAAGGTATGGAAACTATGAGTTTTTCGTGGTTCCTTTTGGTCTTACCAATGCTCCAACAACCTTCATGTGTTTGATGAATAGTGTGTTCTTCCCTTACCTGAATAACTTTGTAATAGTCTTTGTTGATGATATATTGGTATATTCAAAGGATGAGGAGTATCATGTAGAGCACCTAGCAGCAATGTTGATATTGTTGAGAAAGCATCATTTATATGCCAAGTTCTACAAATGCAATTTCTTTAAGAAATATTCATTATTTGGGACATGTTGTTTCCAAGGCATGGATAACAATGGTTCCAGGGTGACCAACTCCGAGGAATGTGGATGAAGCCATTTCATTCATGTGATTAGCATATTATTACAGGTGGTTCATCAGGAACTTTCCCAAGATTAGCTATCCTATTACATCTTTGCAAAGGAAAGGGAAGAAGTTTGAATGGACTAAGGAGTGTGTATATATCTTTGATCAGTTGAAGCATTTGCTTACAAATGTTGTGACTTTGAAGATTGTGTATCCTGAAAAGGAGTTTTGGTTTGTACATATGCATGTAAGGAAGGACTTTGTGGAGTTCTGGTAGAGGAAGGGTCGGTGGTTTTCTATGAATCAAGTAATTTGAATGAGCATGAGCAGAACTATGTGACTCATGATCTTGAGTTGGAAATCGTCATTCATGCATTGAAGATGTGGAGACTTTATCTTCTTGGCAAGGGTTTCATCTTGATGAGTGATCACAGTGGACTAAGGTACTTATTTGACCAACCCAATTTGAATGTAAGGAAAGTTATATGGTTATCTACTCTTTGTGAGTTTGATTTTGAGATCAATTACATTAAGGGAAAGGAGAACCAAGTTACAGTTGCTCTCAGTAGGAGAGTGCAGGTGAATCATATTTCAGTTGTGAACTCTTATGGGACAAATTTGCAGGATAAAATCTTACATGCAGGGTGGAATGATGATAAGTACCAGCAGATGAATTAGAGACTGCAACAGAGGGGTGAGAGTGATCGGGATGAGGAGTATCACCTCACAGTAGATGGCTTGGTCAGATTTAGGAGCGGGATCTATGTGCCTGACAGTGGTGAGTTGAAGAAACTTATTTTGAGGGAATTTCATGTCAAGTTGTATTCAAGCCACCCAAGATACCATAAGACTTTGACAGCTATCAAGAAGTTCTATTATTGGCCAAATTTGAAGAAAGAGGTGGTTGAGTTTGTTGCAAGGTGCTTGAACTTTCATCAGGTTAAAGTTGAATGAAATCATCCAGTTGTTCTATCGCAGGATATTCTACTTCCAGAATGGAAATGGGAGGTATTTTCCATGCACTTCATTACAGGATTACCAAGGAAATCGAGGAAGAATTATTTTGTCATGGTTGTGGTTGATCAATTGAGCAAGGTAGCTCAATTTATTTCATTGAAGTCTACTAATCAGCTAGTGAGGTAGCTCAGATCTTCATCAAGGAGATAGTGAGGTTGCATGGAGTTCCCAAGAATATTATATCATATATAGATGCCAATTTCACTTCCAATTTTTGGAAGGAATTGTTTGTAGGCTTGGGGATAGAATTAGCATTCAGCACAACTTATCATCCGTAGACAGATAGACAGATAGAAGGGGTAACAGGTTCCTTGAGGATATGTTGAGGATGTATGTAATGCATCAGCAGAGGAAGTGGGAGGAGTATCTTCCATTGGTGGATTTCGCTTGTAATAATGGGTATCATGAATCCTTGAAGATGAGTCCATTTGATTATCTTTATGGGTGGAGTTGAAATACTCCTATCAGCTGGAGTGATCCAATGAACAAGGTGTTGATTGGACCGTACATGTTTTCAAAGATGGAGTAGGATATGCGGGTTATTAAAAGGAATTTAAAGGCAATGTAGGATAGGCAGAAGAGTTACGCAGATTAGCATAGGGCATTCAAGGAACGTCATGTTAGGGAGCATGTGTACTTTCCCATCAAGCCCAAGAGGAGATCCTTGAGGATTAGGTCATGTGCCAATTTGGAACCTTAGTATTGTGGGCCTTCTGAGATCCTTGAGAGGATTAGACCTGTGGCATACAAACTTGCATTGCCTCCATCAGTGAAATTCCATGATCTTTTCCATGTTTCATTACTTAATAGATATGTACAGGATGTTGATTGTGTGATTAATTGGTCTGTATTGCAGGTGGAACAAAAGGGAGAGTTCTAGCTAGAGACACAATGCATATTGCAAGAGAAACAACTCATGCTACGGAACCGAGCAATGGAGCAAGTTAAACTGCAGTGGAAGCACTTTGGGCCAGATGAAGTTACATTGGAGATGTTTGATCAGATGTGATCGTTATATCCTTCCTTAATTGTTGGTTGAAGAAAATGAGTTTTTGATATGTATATGTTTGTGTGTGTGTGTGTGTGTGTGTGTGTGTGTGTGTGTGTGTGTCGTTGTAAATACCAATACCACATCGAGTAATTTTTACAAAGCTCCAGTAAGCATTATGTTTGTCATGTTTTCAGCAATTATCATTGCAAATACTTCATTGAGTTTTTTTTTATAAAGCTTCAATAATCAGTATGTTTTACGGGGCATAAGTGTCATAGAACACCTAGGACAATCTTCCCCCAAGGTAGAGGGGTTTGTAATGGCCCGGGATTGATTTTCCATGTAAATAAATTAAACCAAGGACATGGGACATGTATTCTAAGTTGAATGGAGGGGAAAACATTATAGTGGGCATAAATTGTGCTTATTATTAGCTAAAAATTGACAATGGCATTGGAAAAGGAAAAAGGAAGTAAATGACAATTTAATATGAGAAATAAAGTAAAATAGGAGAAAAGGGAGATGAAGAGACATAAATATGCATTGAAGGGAAAATGAAGAAAAAGGAAACAAAAGGAGAGAGAAAACATTATATGCCTCTCTTGGTTACTCAATTTCTCTTAGCTACTCTTAGTAACTCATACACTCGTACACACTTAGAGCATTCTTAGAGCATTCTAACATTCACTTGGATATTGAGGCATTCTCACTTGGAATTGGAGAGAGAGAGAGAGCACTTTGACAGAAGCAAGCAAGAAAAGGAATTTGTGGGTAGCGAAAGATAAGGTTGTAAAAGCATCTACAATAAGATAAAATTGATAATAACAGGTTGCATGTGTGATTTCATTGTTGATATTTGAATGCATGGTACATGCATTTTGTTATTTGGTTGCTTTGTCATTGGCATGGGATTTTCCTGGATTGACAATTATTTCAGTCTTTCCTTGCCATTTCTTAGATATCCATGTTGTATTGGGTTCTTTATTGTGTTTAAGCTTTAGATGGTTGGTAGACTTTGGATCCTTGTGAGGTAGTCTTAGGAAAATTCCCAAGGGTTGGGGGTGGAAATGGGCTTTATCCTGGAACTCTTAACGGATGGGTGGATATAGGAAAATTCTTGTTAGGTCCTTATATTACTAGTGTAGTCCCTTATTGTTGTTAGTGTAGCCCCCTTATTTTTATTTTTTTTACCCTTGTAGTCCCCATATTGTTATTATTGTGCCCCATAAAATCCCACTATTTTTATTGTTGTGCCCTTACATTATTATTGTTAGGTCGGCTACGATTATATTGTGACCCATGGACTCCTATATATAGAAAGGAGGTTTTGTCATTTGTATCATCCAAGAATTGTTCATTTTTGTAATGTAAAGGAGGTTTCCTCCTCGAAGAGGCTAATTTCTAAATCGTTGATCTATCTTTACTTCTATTTTGTGAGTTGCTTTCATAACATTTGGTATCAGAGCTTTGGATTCTAGGGTTTCACTGCTTCAAACAGGTCATTGTGGAATTTTCGCTATAAATTTTTTCTACGAATGTTCAGAAGCTAAAAAAAACCCATTTGCAAATAAATCCTAAATAACTTCATGTAAAAATTTCAGATCTTGATGCGCAATATTTTCGGAGATATTATCTATGGAAGTTAGGGTTTTGCAGGCTCTCGAATTTCATCTCAAAGAGGTGACCTTGGGAAAATCGCCATAACTCTCTCTTTGAGCATCGAATTGGAATTCTGTAAAAAGTGGCAAAAAGTACACAAACTATAGTTTCCTTTGTATTGATTTCAAAGTTGGAGGAAATAGTGACACATGGAATGCCATAAAATTTTTCTCTACTGAACCAGTCCATAATTAGGTCATTGTGGAAGATTGGGCATAATTTTGTCTTGAATAATCCAAATTAGGTCGGACCTATGGAATTGGAAAGAAGATTTAGAGGGATACTAAAGGACTGAAGATAAAATAGTTGGGATCATAAATTATGGAGGTACATCAATTTCAATATCGAGCTCCTCAAAAGCAAGAAAAGGAGCGTATTTTTTTTTTAATAAAACTTTTGTTTGAAAAAATAGTTTGAAGTGATTCCAAGGGAATATTGAAGTATAGATACTAGTATTGGGTTCTAAAATTTCCCCTAAAAATAATTCAACACCCATTAAGCCCTCAAAAGGCTCTACTATGACTCATGAAGAAGAAGAAGTGCAATATGATATATCAAAATTACAATACCAATTGCAACAAATTTTGCTCTCGCAAAGACTAACAAAAAATGAAATGGAAGCTAAGATGGATGGTTTGAAGAAAGGTGTGGAAGCTAAGATGTATGGTTTGAAAAAATGCGTGGAAGCTAATATGGATGGTTTGAATAATGGCATGGAAGCTAAGATGGATGGCATGGATGCTAAGATCGATGAAAAAATGAAAGGCAACATGGAAGACATGAAAAATGATCTAAAAGCAGACATGGAAGGTTTGAAAGAAGGTTTGACAAAGTTGATACAGAAAATGATTCCTAATGGCGAAAAGGTAGTAGAGGAACTCATGATGAGAATAAAATAAATTTTAATCCTGATTTCATAAACTCTAAAGTTGGATTGAAGACCAACCATATTCCAAAGATCTATATGAGGAAGTTTTATGGCAAGGTGAGAAATTTTTATGGAAAGGATCATGTAACATGGATACTGCGGATGGAGCAATATTTTGATCTTCATAATGTGCAAAACACACAAAAGGTACGAATTGCAACTTTATATTTTGAACAAAATACATTTGTATGGTATCGATGGCTTTTCTCTCGTAAAAAAATTATCACTTGGTCAATTTTTACGGAGGGAATGATAGCACATTATGAGAATACAAAGAGAAACACCTTCTTTAGCCAGTTGACTCAAAAAAAAGGGTTCAATGGTGGAGCACATTGAGGACTTACAAAAATTGAATATAAGGGTAACTGATATTCCATAGGAACACATGATTAATGTCTTCATAGGGACTTTAAAGGATAACATCCAACATGAGGTTCGCCTTTGGGAACCTGATTCATTGGAGAAGGCATTTAGGTTGGCAAGAAAAATTGAAAGTAATATTATGGCGACAAGGAAGCCTACCACTCACATCTATAAAGATGGAAGTGTTGCTACTCCTATACTTCCACAACCTACAAGGTTGACACCTCAACGATTGGAAGTAAAAAGAGCAAAAGGGCTTTGCTATAGTTGTGATAGAAAATACACTAAGGGACATAAGTGTGTTGAGAAGAAATTATTTTACATATATTGCAAAGGGGAGGAAGAAAATGAAAAATAAACTTCAAAAGAAGAGGATATGCACCAGAAACTGTTACATAGTAATTTTTCAACGTCCCTGCAATCCCCATCTCGCACATTGGAGGGCTCATTTTGTGACCTATGAGCAGTGACATAACTTGAAAATACCATCATTGCATCCCTTTCCATGAGGACAACATTTCTTCTGTTGATCATTTCCTGAGCAGACCCCTAAAAACACCTATTTTTGCCTTGGCGTTGGTAGCCCGTTATGTACTCGCGCCAATGGGGGAAAATTAACACTGAGCCTGCGCCAATTGGCGCTCTGTCCCAGTTAAGCACTCGCGCCAATCTACTTTTGGAAATTTTTTTTAAAAAGAGGTGAAGTTTCGATTACAACAACTTCGTGGATGAGTCATCAGGAGTGGTTTCTCCTGAATAACCATGGCCTTCCTCCTTTGGCCTCTTGTTTCCACCTTATGGGGTACCTCCCAAGGGATAAGGCCTCCCTTCCACTATTGTAGGGATCCCAACCTCCTCCTCTCCTCTATAAATATAGCCTTCATCCATTGATGAAGGGGCTAAAGGGCTGAATGGTAGAGTCTTCGAGTTCCCAAGAGCTTTCACATCCTTATGCTGCAAGAGCCTTCTTGATTCCCTTAAGGCAAAATCCAATCAAGGAGACTATTGTCAAGTATCCGGGAGAAAGAGAGCTTGTCACATCCTTGACGAGCTGTCGAGACATGTTTTCTTCGAAGACCCGCCAAAGAGGTGTTGTCAAAACTATGGTTGTATTCTTCTTTTGACTCATTAATGATAAACGACTATTGGTTATGGTTCCACTCTTGTTCTTGATTGTGTTCATGAGTTATGTCCTCTTCGACTGACATATAGTTGTATATACTGGATTTTATGCTTGCATTTGTGTTTTTTCTTGCATGTGCAGGTGTCCGATCACGGATATCGTGAGGATCGTGATCTGCCAGGGCGAAGGAATGGGAGCATCTCCTCTTCTACAAACGACAGCGTTGGATTCCATGTAAGCCTTCATCGCAAGTCGGTTTATTTACAATTAGGAACCTGCATTGTAGCGTGTTTGATTGTTGCTAGACCCGATCTGGGCTAGTATGGATCGCCTCTGTCCGCAGAGGGGATTTACCTCTTCAAAAATTTGGCAACTCCACTGGGGATCGTTAGCTTTTTGTTGTTCGTTTTATAAGCTATAGACGGAGCCTGAAGTTGGCCAGATAGCCTTCGAAACGCTTTTGCTCTGCAATTTCAAAGTAGATCAAAGTTGCTTCAGTCAATCTCCGGTTTAGTTTATGAACTGAACACTTGTAGCATCGTCTTGTATTTTCGGTCGATTCTTTACTTTCCTTGCTTGATTGGCTCTTTTGGGCTAGCTCTTTTTGTGTTTTGGCTTTTGGTTCAGCCCCAGAGGATCAGATCGGACCTCTGCTTTTCTGAATTTTCACCTTTTAATGGTTGGCTTGATTGGCGCGGTTTCTAACCTGACAATCGCGCCAATTGGCGCAGTTTTCCAGTTCATCACTCGCGCCATCCCCTGTCTGGCACGGATTACAGCCAGACATTCGTGCCATTTCCTGTAGGTGGTAGGGTTACCCTTGTTTGAAATTTTCTTTTGGTCAGTACTTTGCTTCTGGGTTTGTTTTAGATTCTGCTTGAAGTGGTGAGTCTGGTCTTGGTTGGGAGAAATTCTTTGTTTTTTCATTTTCAGGCGTTGGCGCTTGTTGTCAGTTAGCAACCCGTGCCAATTGGCCATTGGCGCTAGTTGTCAGTGTGCAAGTCGCGCCAGTTGGCGCTAGTTGTCAATGTACAAGTCGAGCCAATTTAAGGATGTGTGAAAATTGAGATTTTTTCCCTAAATCCTTCACCAGTGTGTCTTTCCCTTCCGGTCTTTTCACTGTATGAGAATATATTACATTGCTCATTGTTTGAAATGTCTTCTTTCCATGATTGTTTGATGTAAAAGGGAATGAATGCCTTGTTTTGATCTCTTGCTTTGGAAGTCCTCTTTGTGTTTGACCTCATATGTCTTGTCGCCTTTTGAGGGATTTCGTTACAAAGTGTTTGAAACAACGATTGCATTCTTAGTGTTTGTTTACATCTCTTTTGCATTCATCCTTCATTAAGGAGATTTGCGTGTTTTCGTCTCATAGTTTTCTTTTCGTTAAAATGCATTAGATCACATTGCATTGAAAAGTATTTTTTGAGATTTATCATTGAATTTAGATCACATTGTTTAATGATTGAAAGCTAAAAATCGCTTTGAGTGCATTCTCTTTCATTGAAAGCATGCATTAAATAGATTCTCATTTCATCGAAAAATGCATTGAGTGCATTCTTATTATTCGAAAAAGAAAAAGGAAATTGTGCATAGATTACAATTGCATAGTTTTCGAAAAAGAGGATTTTGCATAGATTACATTGCATTATTCACATCGTTGAATGTTTGAAATTACTTTCGGATAGTGAAAGTCATCTAGTTTGGAAGGATTTTGTTTACAGTGTTGTTGTTTGTTGCATCATTGTTTGAAGCTCTTCCCTTAACTAGATAGCATTCATCGAATTGAAAAGTTTTTTTTCTCATATAGCTGCATATAGGAGATTGTCAGATGACATTCGCTAGGGCCTGAAAACCGAGACATAATTGAAGATAAACTTTAAAATTTACTCAATTTACCTAAGGAAGCATTGGAACATTAACAAAACACATTTAGAGGTCTAGGCTAGAGACGTGTTCCGGCGTCTTAAAACCTAGTATCTGTCGTTCGCCTCTTGGCTTTAGAAAGCGCTAGTACGGATTTGTGCTCCCCGTACCATCGCGTATATAAAGGGAGACCCCACTAGGTTTCAATCCTTTATCCATAGGAAGCCGAGTCTGCCGCCCTATACCCGTGATGGGACACATTCTCATAGATTGCCTGCACGTACGTTAAGTCCTTGGTTGATTTCTCTTTCATTTTGAAACCAAGGTGTATATTGCAGTTCACGGTTATTTGGTACACCCTTTGCCTAGACTTCCTGAGTAGTCATTTTGATCTTTTCTGACTCTTTAAATTTGAAAAGGTCATCAAGCACTTGTCCTTTCATGCTTGTTTCCAATCTGAAAGTGATAGTCACCTTTTGCCTATTTCTCGACTCTTAAAACATGAAATGGTAGAGTTTTGTTTCAATGTTTAAAAAATTAACTACCCACGAAATATTCTTGGTTAAAGTTAGTTTCCTTAGGGTGTTGTTCTGAAGATCGTTTATGATGGCAACTTTTCCGGAGTTCATCAACCAAGGAATCCCCTCCGATGGGAATCCTGGTCCTTTTCCTCCCTTTGGAAATGTTAGTGCTCCTTATATGGCAACGTTGTCCCTTCCTGGGTTAACTGTTGGATTGCATGTTTGGTTGTTTTCAACCTCTGTGGTCCCAAATGTCTCGGCTACTGTTCAAGTAGTTCCTCCGCCTGAACAACATCATGTTGATTCCAAGGTGGACCTCTCCCCTTCTTCGCCTGTTTCTGCGTCTTCATCTTCTACTTCGCCTGGTGAAAGTTTAGATTCGAGTAACCAGGTGGCTAAGAAGAAGAAGAAGAAGAAGTCAGATAAAGGAGAGGCTAGCTCTGCGGCTATTGCGCCTAAGAAGTCTCCTCTTGATAAACCTTCCAACCCTCCGCGGAAAGTCAAGTTCCCTTGCATGTTGTGCACGGGAGACCATCTTCTTCAAGATTGCCTTGGCATTCCCAAGGTGCTTGAAGTATGGTCCAACGGTCGCCCGCCGTTGCCTTTGGCTTCCGCGAGTCATGTTAGGGGCACGCCTTCAACTGGTGCTAGTAAGACTCCTAGGAAGCAGGGTAAGATTACCAATCCCTGTAAGTTGTGTGAAGGGCACCATGCCATTCACCTTTGTCCGTATATGGATGAAGCCAAGCGAATTTTGGACAACCTGACTATTTCTATACAATGCCTCCCAGCTGGTTATAAACAGCTTTCTTTGAGTCCTCCACCAGCTGATCCTACGATTGGTCAAGAGTCATCCTTGGTCGATCCCGCTCCTTCGGAAATTCAAATTGAGGAATCCATCCCCGACCAACCATTGGTTGTGGGATCGGTTGAGCTGGCCCTGTCAGCGGTGCACCAGGTCTTTTCCGTTGAGAGTGGATCTCACATCCCTCAGGTTCTTCTTGTTTCTTCAGATTCTTTGGACTTGGAGAAAGATTCTCCTGTCCCTATATCTCAAGAAGTTGCTCCTCCGCCTCCCGTGATGGAGGTCCCGGAGGATACTCCTCCTGCCTTCGAGATGGAGGTCATGGAGGATGCTTCCGTAACACCAGGGGAAGACCATCTCGGTTCGATGGTAGCCCCTCCAAGTATTTTAGTCGCTTCCTTTGATTGGAATCGATTTGCGGGATATCGTCTTCCGTCTTATGTGCCTTTCGAGATAACAGTAAAGGCTTTTGGTCTGGTCGTACCCAGCACCATTATAGACGAAGGTGCGTCTGTTAGTATTCTATCCTCAACTACTTGGCAAGCTTTCGGTTTGCCGCCGCTTACGCCTGTTACGCAGAATCTGTTGGCATTTAACAGAAGAACGATTCAACCCTTAGGGATCCTTCCAAGGTTACCTGCTACTTTGGGAGGTAAAATCGTCCATATGGACGTGATGGTTGTTCCAGGCCCCTTGGATTTCAATCTGCTCTTGGGGCGCGATTACACCTATGCCATGGGAGCGCTTGTTTCCTCCCTCTTTCGCGTGATGTGTTTTCCACATGAAGGACGGATCGTGACCATTGATCATCTTTCGTTCTTTGGTCCTGATGTGGCAGCTGGACCGCCATCATCCCTTCCTAGTTTTTATCCACCCGTTGTATCTGCCCCGCCGCAAGTCAACTATGTGGCTACCTACCCCATGCTTGTACCCAGTGATAGTGCCGTTGTGCATCAGGTGCTGGGGGCATTGGGTCCTGACTTCCAGGATGTTTTCCTTCCATCGGGAGTGGAACCCTTGGAAGCGATGACTTCTTATTTATTATGATGAGGTCATCGGAGCATGGTTCTTTTCCTGTGTCAAGCTCCTTAAAAAATGAAACAAGGTCGTCGGAGTAGAGTTCCTTGTCTTGTGTCAAGCTCCTTAAAAAATGAAACAAGGTCGTTGGAGCAGAGTTCCTTGTCTTGTGTCAAGCTCCTTAACAAATAAAACAAGGTTGTCAGAGCAGAGTTCCTTTTCCTGTGTCAAGCTCCTTAAAAAATGAAACAAGGTTGTCGGAGCAGAGTTCCTTGTCTTGTGTCAAGCTCCTTAAACCATGAAACAAGGTGCACTGAGGATAGTTCTTTTAATGTGTCAACCTCATTAAAATAATGAAACATGTTCTTGTTCAATTCGAGCCTTTGATCAAATCTCGTAAAATCCCAGTCGAGTCTTTCTTAGATCTCGTAACTTGAACGTTCACTCCATCTGTCTTTCATATGGAATGAAGCTTGGGGGGAATGTACCTCGAATTGAGTCACCATGATGGGGGCATGCTTACTTTTTCAAGCATAGTTTGTTTCCGTTCCAAGCTTGTGTAAAAATGAAACTGGTTTCAAGCATAGTTTATCTTTGTTTCAAGCTTGTGTAAAAATGAAACCAACATCAAGCAGAGTTTCCTAATTTCAAGCTTTTGTAAAAATGAAACCTTTCCCATTTTACCTCTTGTGATTGCCATCTTATCAGCCTATCTTCTCCAGATGAGCCTTGGTTTTCTCACTCCATCGTTACTATCTGCTTGGCCGATCATATGCCTTCACTTGGTTGTTTCACCCATTCCTGAGGAACCGCTGCGATGAGTGGTCTTGTTAGCCAACCTCTTGACCTTTACTTGTTCTGAGCAGTTCCACCATTACCGGAACCAGTTGCTACCTTTTATACCACTCGTTCCTCCAGGAGGATTCATCTTTCAGCTCTTTTCTGACTCTCTAAACATGAAAAGATTGTCGAGGCCCTTGTTGTTTCGATCTCGTTAAAGTGGCCACGAAACGACATCTAACCAGTATACGTTTACCCCTTTTTCGGGCTGGGATAGATTATTTACGAAAAAGGAATACCCTAGCCTATTGCGACTAGGAGGTTTTCTCAGACACAGTTTTCTACCTTTTCGGATCTGAGGAACTATTTACGAAAAGGGACCTTTGGAGTTTACTTTTCTGTTGTTTTTTCAAACTCTCTAAATATGAAAAGACGCCGAGTTCTTCCTCTGTCAGACTCGTTAAACCCTGATGACATTGGATTCAGTCGTAATGACGTTATTCGAGTCGCTCCTTCCTAGGGCTCGTTAAATGTACTAGGATGGAATTATATGACAAGCATATGCTATCCTCTTCAAGCTTGTGTAAAAATAAAGAGGTACTCGCCAAGCATGGTGGGGAAAAATGGAACCAACATCATTGTCGTGTCAGCAGTATGTCACTCTTGAACATGGCACTTGTCTGCATTCGTGTCAGGTTGGGGAAATATCATCTCGTTTTTCACTTGCCTCTGTGGGTTTGGGTGATCCCTTTTGACCTCTCATCTGCTCGTTGCCTCGTCATAATGACCTTTGATCTTTTGATGTCAAATACTGCCAAATCCACTTTTGTGCCGCCAATATGTTCAATAGAAGTTGACCTCTGCAAATACCAACCTTCCTCTCATTCTCATCTGATCGTGATTCACAAAAACACTATGTTCCTCTGTCTCGCGTCGATGATGTGGGAAACACTATGGCCCACCTTCGATCAAGGTCACTTCCTGTCGACTTCAGCTCATTATCCAGGAAGCTGATCTAGAGACTCCCTTCTGGTACCTTGGAGCCTGCATGCCTCAATGGCAGATTCTTCACATTCGACGCGAGGTTTTCATTATCGACCTCCGATCGAGTGATTCTACGGGTGTTCGATGCCAGCTTATTGATTCACATGCTGTAGATTGTACCTGTAGTACCTTGAGGGCCATTGTCATTATTGGTGGTACCTCTCGCGTCTGTTAACAGCTTTCATCATTGGCTGGTAATCAGACGATGTTCTTGCATGTTCGACTTCAGCTCACATATTCGCATGCTTGAACTTGTACCTTGTTCGGGTCGAGATGGAGTGCAAGACCCTGGATTCTGCCTGTTATAATCCAGGCTGTGATTTTGTGGATTATTATGATTAGTTACATGACTCACTAATTGGATGGCTGCAACCATACCTGAGTCTATTTATCGATCCCCACTGGATGGCTACGTCCATACCTTCGATCTAGATTATTGTATACTCTGTTATGGATGACTGCGCCCATACCGCATATATATCATGTATTTGAGACATCAGTTGCACTTCTTCACGCAGGTTTTCCGACGGCGGAGTTTTCAGTTGGACACGTTCTTGTAAAGCATTTCACCCCTCTCTCTCTCTCGGGCCTCGTGCTTTAGGGGGCATCTGTTACATAGTAATTTGTCACCGTCCCTGCAATCCCCGTCTCGCACATTGGAGGGCTCATTTTGTGACTTGTGAGCAGTGACATAACTTGAAAATACCATCATTGCATCCCTTTCCATGAGGACAACATTTCTTCTGTTGATCATTTCCTCAGCAGACCCCTAAAAACACCTGTTTTTGCCTTGGCGCTGGTAGCCCGTTATGTACTCGCGCCAATCTGCTTTTGGAAAGTTTTTTAAAAAAGAGGCGAAGTTTCGATTACAACAACTTCGTGGATGAGTCATCAGGAGTGGTTTCGACTGAATAACCACGGCCTTCCTCCTTTGGCCTCTTGTTTCCACCTTATGGGGAACCTCCCAAGGGATAAGGCCTCCCTTCCACTATTGTAAGGATCCCAACCTCCTCCTCTCCTCTATAAATATAGCCATCTTCCATTGATGAAGGGGCTAAAGGATGAATGGTAAGTCTTCGAGTTCCCAGGCTTTCACATCCTTGTCTTGCAGAGCTTTCATAATTCCCTTAAGGCCAAATCCAAGCAAGGAGACTATTGTCAAGTATTTGAAGAGAGAGGCTTGTCCCATCCTTGACAGGCTTTATCGAGACATGTTTTGCTGACGACCCGCCAAAGGAGAATTCGGCGTCGAAGCCATGGTTGTATTCTTCTTTTGACTCATTAATGATAAGCGACTATTGGTTATGGTTCCACTCTTGTTCTTGATTGTGTTCATGAGTTATGTCCTCTTCGACTGACATATAGTTGTATATACTAGATTTTATGCGTGTGTTTGTGTTGTTTCTTGCATGTGCAGGTGTCCGATCACGGAGATCGTGAGGATCATGATCTGCCAGGGCGAAGGAACGGGAGCATCTCCTCTTCTACAAACGACAGCGTTGGATTCCAGGTAAGCCTTCATCGCAAGTCAGTTTATTTACAATTAGGAACCTACACTGTAGCGTGTTTGATTGTTGCTAGACCCGATATGGGCTAGTAGGGATCGCCTATGTCCGCAGAGGGGATTTACCTCTTCAACATAAACCAACCCTAGAGAAAGAAGAAATGAGTCTGACCATATCATGTAATGCATTGGCAGGAATTACCACTCCTCAAACTCTCAAGATAGAAGGACATATCAAGAAGAAAAATGTAATAGTGTTTATTAATTTGGGTAGTACCCATATTTTTATCCATTGTAAGGTAGCCAAGGAATTGAATTGCTTCCTATACCCAGCACTAGAGTGTCAAGTGATGGTTGCAAATGGAGGAACTATAAATTGCTTTTGAAAGTGCCATAATATCAATCTAACTATGGGGTAATATGTATTGAATAGTCCAATGCTTTCCATTCCAATGGGAGGTGTTGATGTTGTATTAGGAGTACAATGGCTACAATCTTTGGGGACGGCGGCGTTTAATTTTCAAAAAAAATTCTTGAATTTTTTTTCGGAAAGAAAGGAATTTGAATTATGGGGTATCACAAGGAAGTCGGGAAAGATAATAAGCTCTAATGTCATGACAAATTTTTTGAAGAAAGAACAACGAGGCATAATTTCACAATTATGCTCACTAGAAGTTCCAACATCAAAATCATATATTTCTCCAGATCTCCAAAAATTATTGGACAATCATTCCAAGGTGTTTGAAAATCCCAAAGGACTCCCACCTATTCGTGATCATGATCATGTAATTCATTTGATTCCAGGAAGTGCTCCTCCAAACATCAGGCCTTACAGATATCCTTATGTCCAAAAGACCGAAATTGAACGTATGATTGCAAAAATGTTAGAGGCTGGTATAATTCAACCTAGTCAAAGTTCTTTCTCTGCTCCAGTAGTATTGGTGCACAAAAAGGGTGGATCGTGGCACATGTGTCTGGATTATAGGGAGCTCAATAAGCTCACTATTAAAGATCAATTTCTCATTCCTATGATTGATGAATTATTAGATGAATTACATGGAGCAATTTATTTTACCCAGTTGGATCTTCATTTAGGATATCATCAAATTAGAATGAAAACTGAAGATATTTCAAAAATAGCATTTCGAACCCATGAGATTGATTATGAATTTTTGGTCATGCCTTTTGGCCTTACCAATGCACCTTCTATGTTCAAGGGTTGATGAATTCCATTTTCAAACCCTTCCTTAGAAAATTTGTGGTAGTATTTTTTGATGATATACTAATCTACATCAAGACTTGGAAGGATCATGTTCAACATGTTGACAGGGTGCTCAAACTATTGGAGGAGGAACAATTATATGAAAAAACCTCCAAATGTTTCTAATTTGGAGTACAAGAGTTAGAATATCTGGGTCATATTGTATCTCGAGAGGGTGTTAAGGAAGACCCTAACAAAATTAAATCCATTAAGGAATGGAAAGTCCCCACAACCATAAAGCATTTGTGAGGATTTCTCGGGTTAACATGGTATTATTGCAAGTTTGTTAAGAATTATGGGAGAATAGTAGCACCTCTAACAACATTATTGAAGAAAGATGCATTTTCATGGACTCCTGAAGCAACTAAGGCCTTTAAACCTCTTAAAGAGGCAATGTGCCAAGCACCGGTCTTAGCTACGCCAGACTTCACAAAAAACTTTATTGTGGAATGTGATGCCTCAAGAAATGGAACTGGTGTTGTTTTAATGCAAGAAGGAAGACCCAATGCTTTTGAAAGCCATCCAATCAAAGGAAAGTATTTACAGAAAGCTATTTATGAGAAGGAAATGTTGGCAATACTACATGCACTAAATAAATGGCGACCTTACCTAATGGGAAGACAATTCAAGGTAAAAACTGATCATGATAGTCTTAAATACATTTTGGAACAAATACTATCTTCAAAAGAGTAGAAAAAATGGGTCACAAAGATGTTGGGTTATGACTTTGAAATCATCTACAAAAAAGGGAAGCTAAATGTTTTTGCAGATGAACTCCCAAGAAAGGATGAGGAGGTGAAAGCATTGCTTTGTGCCATTTCTATTATCCAACTAGGTTGGATAACTGAATCAAGGGAGTAATGGAAGAATGATGAAGAAGGGTGGAGACTCATTCAAAAGTTGCAGCAAGATTCCAGTACATCTGATACATTTATTTGGAAAAATGATTCCTTATGGTACAAATATCGCTTATATATTTGTAAGAATTCCCAACTAAAACAAAAGATTATTTTGGAATTGCATACCTCTCCATTAGGAGGACACTCAGGATTTTTAAAAACTTACCACAGGGTGAAGAAAGATTTTTTTTGGGATGGCCTTAAAATTGATTTTGAAAATTTTGTGGTAGAATGTTTGGTTTTCCAGCAAAATAAAGTTGAGACAATTAAGACCATGGTTCTGCTACAACCTTTATCAGGGAAAATTTTAGGGGCGAATTTTAGCCCAAAGGGCATGATTTTACAAGATAATATAATCTCATGAGAGATTCGCCAAAAAATTATATATACATATTATATTGTTAATAAAATCGCCTTCCATTTTTCCTATGTATCATGGGGATTCGCCTATTTATTATATATATAAATTTAGGGGGGTTCTTAAAATTTTCCCTGACCTTTATCCATTCCAAGTCAACGTTGGGAGGAGGTTTCAATGGATTTTATCACAGGTTTATCTAAGTTCGAAGCAAAGAGTGTCAGCATGGTGGTAGTTGATAGAGTTACCAAGTATGCACACTTTTGTGCATTATCTCATCCATTTAAAGCAAGTACAATTGATACTGCATTTATGGAAACAATTCAAAAGCTACATGGAAAACCAAAGATTATTTTAAGCGACAGAGATCCCATTTACACTGGAAATTTTTTGTCGGAATTATTTTCCTGTTTGGGTACTCAACTAGCTCATAGCTCATCTTATTATCCTCAATCCGATGGGAAAACTGAGATAGTGAACAAATGTTTGGAAGTATATCTTCGTTGTTTTGTATCTGATAAACAAACACAATGGGTCAAGTGGTCACCTCTAGCTGAATGGTGGTATAACACTTCCTTCCATACTAAAGCAAAAATATTCTCATTTATGGCACTTTATGGATATCATCCATCGTCCATCACATCATCTTTAAGAGAAAATTCTAAGTTTCAAGCAATGGAATATCACATCGAGCATCAACAACAAATTCTCCAACTCTTAAAGGATAACCTAAATTTGGCACAAAATCGAATGAAACAACAGGAAGATCAACATCGCAGCGAGAGAAGTTTTGATATAGAAGAATGGGTATTTTTATGGCTACAACAATACAAACAAATGTCTCTCAAGCAAGCTAAGAAGGATAATAAATTATTTCCAAATTACTACGGTCTTTACAAGGTGTTGCAAAAGATTGTTACTATGGCATACAAATTGGAGCTTCGTGCTCCTTCCCGAGTGCATCCAGTTTTCCATGTTTCACACTTAAAGAAGTTTATAGGTCCAGTTCTAACAATATTGCTAGAACTTGATGAGGAAGGAAAAATCATATTGGAACCTGAAGCAGTCACAGAAACAAGAACTCGATAGCTACGAAATCGATCAATTTCAAAGTATCTCATAAAGTGGAAGAACTTACGCACTGAAGATTCCACATGGGAGGATGAGAATTTTATACAGAAACATCTAAAACTACTCAAGCATTTTGAACAACACTTTTTTGAAGGAGAGGGGCATGTTAGGTCCCTATATTACTAGTGTATTCCCTTATTGTTGTTAGTGTAGCCCCCTTATTGTTATTGTTGTACCCCTGTAGTCCCCATATTGTTATTATTATGCCCCATAAAATCCCACTATTGTTATTGTTTTTCCCTTACATTATTATTATTAGGTCAACTAGGATTATATTGTGACCCCGTGGACTCCTATATATAGAAAGGAGGTTTTGTCATTTGTATCATCCAAGAATTTTTCATTTATGTAATGTCATGGAGGTTGCCCCCTCGAAGAGGTTGATTTCTAATTCGCTAATCTATCTTTTCTTCTATTTTGTGAGCTGGTTTCATAACAATTCCTCTAGGTATGGTGAAGAAATTCGTAGGCATCCAAGTTTGATTGGTGTTAGTGATTTCGGGACTGGTCAAGGTGAAATCACTATGGTTGAGGGTTGAGGTTGTTTGGCCTCTAGAAGCCCTGGATGGTTCTATTTTTGTTTAACCAATATGATCCCACATTCATGCTTGGAATATGGCACGAGGGTGATTGGTTGAAAGAGACGTGTGGTACAACCCAATATATGGTAGGGTGGTACGTGGAAGTCCCTAAATTGGTTAGCTTATGCATATGTTATTATGTGATATTTCTTATTGATATCAATGAGCACTTGTATGGGTTATTGTGTTGATTTTCTAACTGGTTTGTCATGGATTTATTCTGGTTAAATGTTGGTTATATGCATGGTGCATTCTTGTTGTAAAATGTGCTCTTGTTATGGATCTTACATATGGCTTAATGATTTATTGAATGGTATATGAATGCATGTGATAAAAAGTGTTGTTGCAACTATTTTAAGAGGGAATTGAACCTTCTTGATGGTTCTCTAATGAAGTTAAGAAGACAACGAACAAATATACATTCATGACTTGTAGTTACTATGTTTACCATGTGTTTAACGAAATGTTTAGCACGTGTTTGGAAAATTCTGAGAAAGACCTAGCCTTAGTATTCATCATACTAACTTATCATCATCTTAGATTAAATTCTGGAAAGTTTTGGGTTGTTCTATATAGCTGGCCTGTAGCTAGCCCTGAAACGGATCTGGGTTGCTAGTCACTCTCTCTGAGCTAAGATATTTTGGCTGCAACCGCATGGAGGAAGAAGGCCTATGCATGCAACTAGAGCCTTCCAACTACATGCACAGCTTGGCATGCATGCGACTGGGATGTAGAGTCTAGAAAAATTTAGTTTCAACCTAGGGCAAGGTCATCAATAGATGTTGTATAGTATTTGGGTGAAGTGGTGCTTTTGGGAGGTTGTAGTATGTTTCTAGTTTGTAGAGACCACTTCCATAAGTGGAACTTGGATGTTGGATCATGTCACAGTAACTCTCAGCTCATGTTTACCATGGAGAGCTTATAAAAGCAAATAGATGTGGGGTGGGGTGTTACATTATCTATAACATTGTGGATTGAATGGATACTACAAAATGTACTTCCTCACATGTTATACTCTTAATCTCACTCCCATATGTTCTACTCAATTATTGTATAAATATCATGTTAAAGAATAAAACACCTTCTCCACATAGCAACCCATATTTAACACAGGTTGGTAGTTGTCCAAGGTCATGTTTTTGCATGCCTTAACCTTAATTAGTGATAAGTTTTGCACCTCTAAAATCTTATTGAAATTCCACACAAGGCTAGCCCACATGTGCGAGTAATGGGGGTTTACATGGCATCCACTCATACCATGTTGGTCACATGGTAGCTCAACTTGTGGAAGGAATAACTTCTACATATGAGCTCTAATTGAGGTGGATTTTGCACTGTTGGAAAGGCATCCATGTGTATAACAGTGTCAAGGGGATGGAAGTTATCGTCATAAATTTTTGACCCCAAAAGGTGCCATTTGACACCTCAAAATGACTTGGGAGGGCCCCAAATTTCCAAACTATGACATACCATTAAAACAGAACCCACACACCAATTCCTCCAATTTTTCCATCTAAAAAGTATCAAAATGGATGAAATATTATATAATGATCCATTCTAAATCAACAAGCAAATCAAAAGAGTTTTCCATTTAGAAGAATCCTTCAAATGAGTCATCTCTTTATCATCTCATTTTGGACTTTTATAAGTATTAACAATTTATTCTCATAATATGTTAATGCTCTTTTAATTTGTCAATATGATTAAGCTCTATACTTTATTCAATATAAGTAAAATCAATAATATACAAGTATTTTTTTGAGATGATGTGCATTCAAAATATTGGTTGCCTAGGATAATCATCCAACACAAAATATTGTCATAATAACAAAGATAATAAGTTGGTTGCCGATGGATAGACATCCAACAAAAAGAGTTCACATAATGTTTGACATCATTCACCTAGTGATCATCAAAACAAGACAATTCATATACCTGCTAGAAGCAAGTGGTCAAAAAAAAAACTTAAGTTGGAGGGACATATAGCACATATTATTCTATATATATAAAAACAAAAAACAAAAAAACATTTGTGCCATACAACACAAAATATTATTACTATTTAAAAAAAAAAAAAAAACCATTCTCCATTCACAAATGAATGAATTGAAAAATAGTTATTACTATTTAAAAAAAAAAAAAAAAACATTCTCCATTCAATTTCGAATGAATTAAATTTGTATAAATAAATAATCCATCACAATAAATAATCAAACCATAAAATATAACATTAAAAATTAAAAATATTGGTATTGATACTATTAACAAAATTTTAATTACAATTAAAAAACAAAATAATTCATAAAATATAAAACCAAAATGATTGATACTATTAATAAATTTTAATTGGTTTTTATTTCCGAAATTATCGATACTATTAATACTTTTTTATTCGATACTTTTAATTAATTTTTATTTTCGAAATTATCAATACTATTAATAAAATTTTACTTGATACTTTTAATTGATTTTTATTTCCTAAAATTATCGATACTATTCATATTTTTTTATTTTTTTAATAGTTCAATTTCGAAACGCTTAATTTTGATGCTTCCCTTGAAACGCGCTTAATGGAGAACTCGTCTAATACCATTGTCTTCATCTATCTTTTATCGAAAGAGTTCGAGCGAAGGTGTCATGGTTTCCAGCTTACAAATATGAACAACACGTGGAAACTTACTAAAGCATAATTTCAAAAATAATGTATTGGTCCTTTATTAATGGCAATATGATAAACACCCACAAATTTTGTAATGATTGGTGCACGTAGGTAGTGCTTGAATGGCCTCCAAATTTTAAACCATTCTACTTGTGATTTTCAGAAACTTGTCAGATATAACACGTGTAACTCATTTTTATAAATGATTGGTTAATCCTATATCATTATGGACCACTAAGCGCATGATTAACCTTGCTTTTGTTATTTAAAATACATTTTTAAATGTATAAATGAATTCAAATGGGAGATGGGTCCTTTGTCTCACAAACAAAAGAGTCTTTTGTCACACAAACAAAAGGGTCTCACACACCAATTTAGTGTCCGTCTTGGTGGTGACCTTAAAATTAGATAACAATAATAATAATTTATAAAATGACCTACATAAATAACTTAAACTAATGATTTTGATCTTAAAATTAGATAACAATAATAATAATAATTTATAAAATGGCGTGCATAAACAACTTAAACTAATGATTTTGATCTTAAAATTAGATAATAATAATAATAATAATTTATAAAATCTCTTGCATAAACAACTTAAGCCAATGATTTTTAAAAATTTCGACGGATTTTGAACAAAATTGACGACTAAAAAAAAAAAAAAAAATAGTATATTAGTTAGACTAAACGTATTATATATAAAAGAATGACACTCCTTATAAAATAAGTAATATTTAAATTTGAAATATTTCATCTCAAAAATGTTAAAAAGAGTGGAATTTCTAATTCCTCTTATAGTAATGAAGAGATTTTACATTAAATTTATGATTGTTTAAAGTAATGCATAATAACTTTTCTCATTAATCACAACATTGTTTTAAGGGGTAGCATCTTCAACTATAAGAATAAGAAATGTGTTTAATGGACTTAATACTTTAAAATGTGTTTTTTTTTGTGAAGAGGTTATAAGTTCAAAAGCAAAGCCTAGGTGGATAGCTTAATCAGTTTGATCCCCCCTGTTTGTTGCCCTGTGTCACAAGGCTTAGGATTAGCTCGGATTAAGCTTCCAAGTCAAGTAAAATGGTGTGGAACCATTATACTCGGAAAAATAAATAAATAAATAAAATTATTAAAAATTTCAAATACAAAAAGAGTAGAGCATGTATGTATCTTTATAAACTCTAGCAATCAAATTATTGTAAAGGTCCTTTGTTTTATAAACCATAAAAAAAACACTAATTGAATTATAACTTAATTATAACCTTAAAATTATTAGTATTATAATATTTATATTTATATAAATTTTAAATTTTAAAATTATAACTTAATTATAACCTTAAAATTATTATTATTATAATATTTATATTTATATAAATTTTAAATTTTAAAATTTTGGTATGAATTTTAAATTCAAAAAGTGAATATAAAGCATGGCTTCAAAAGTAGTATAAAATTAAATGAAACTTAATCAAGATAGTTAACATAGCCAACATTATTAAGAATTTGGCTTCTGTAATCCATAAATTGTGTATAAAATCTTTCGATGAAAATCACATTCAAGCAAAAGTTTCAAACCAACTAGTATGATTCATCATCTAGACAAGGTGAAAAATCTGATCGAGGACTTAATTTAAATAGACTCCAACTAACCGTTGTAGAACAACTACTAGTTTGACAGGAATAAAAAATAAAACAGAATAACAATTGAATTATTATTATATTTAATCTTTTTATTTGTTTAATAATTAAAACATTTGAATATAATAAAATATTTATATATTCTTAATTAAAAATAATCTAAAATTATATATATATATATATATATATATATATATATATATATATATATATATATATAAACAAATAAATAATAATACTAAAAATAAATAAATTAATAAAGAACAAAAAGGGAGATAGAAATAGAGGATTAAAGGAGAGAAAAATCGAAAGAAAGAAAACTAATAACTAAGAATGAAGAGCAACGTCTGCTAACACTCTACCCATTATTTCTATTAAGGATCTCTAAAATAAACCACACTAACTAATTTGAAATGAGTCTACAAATTTTACTTAAATGTTGTCATTTTTTATTCATATTATATTTAATTATATAATATTTTTCTAATATTTCTAAAAAAGTGTTAATCTTGTTGTATTCGAGAGATATTGTGTGCTCGTTATAGTGTAACATTAAAATTATGATTCATTGCTTGTATATATTTGTAGAAATAATTTATGCTTATAATATTAAGTTCATGATTTATTAGTGTTTTTATTATGGTTTTTATTGTCCCACTTCAATCTTCGCATTTTAACTAAAGATTCAACAAAAACTTTATTTAGAATTGTTTTTTTTTAGGTTTTGATTGGATAGAGAAATTAATCTCTTATTCTAGGGATGATGACATTGGCATTGAGAATATAGCTTCTCATTTATTAGCATTTAATCATTTATTGGTAAGATCAACGTTCTATTAAAGTGGGATTTTCGGTAATACCTCCCTTGCCAAATGTTCGAGACACCTAGAAAAGGTGGCACCACTAAAGTTTCTACAGTAAGTAAGTACCAATACTTGATAAACCAACCTTTTTTTTCCTCTGGTGTCGACTTCAACGAGTGATTCCTTAATGCACAAGGGTGTTTGCTAACTAGGTTAGGTACTTTGGGTCCTTTCTTGGAAAAGTTCAAGGCTGCCCTCTTCATTACTAAAAGATTCAAGAAGGTTAAAATGTTATTTGATGTGTTTGGATTATTTTAGGTAACATCCTCCACCACTACTTCTGCACCATCTTCATCATTTTTTCCAACCATAGAAGTTATTTAAAGTTTTTTTAATTATGGATAGAAAAATCATTTTTTGTTGTGTATATATATCTATAATTGAGATTTACTGTTTTTTACAACATTTTATTATTTTTGGGATTCTCCATACTTTTGAGAAGATATTTATATAAGTTTTTTCTTTCCCCATAAATATTAGAGGTAAATGTTTTTAATAATTATATTACAAAAATTATTTATATTTCTTCGTCTAACATTTAATCTTGGATTTGATATACTCCTTACAAAGCTAGTTAAATGGTGGTTGAGCATTAGTAGTAGTAGCAACTGGTCTTGGTCCTATTTAATGACTTCAAGCTTAAACTACTCATTTTTCTTACAATCTTTTGTAGGCTCCCACAAATTCAATGCGGGAGAAGAACTAGGACTTTGAATTATTCACATAAGAAGAGTCACTACAAGGGGATAAGAAGAGCCACTACAAAGGGTATACCCATTCTCCCCAACCAATATTTTTGTTTAATGTCAATTATTTTTTACTGGTGAATACCATGTATTATTGTTTTGTGTAAGTCTTTCGTTTTTCCTCAACATGGGATGCATGCAATGGATCAATTTAAATGTAACCAATGTTATAAAGCAATATGTGAATTAATTAGTCCACGAGGCTTTGGATAGACTATAATCACGTGTATTGTTAAAATACTCTTAGATGTTAAGTTACTAGTTCAATTCCCCATTCTATTTAAGTTTTATTCTTAGACTTAACTTAAATTGTAAATTAATCAAAAATAAATTTCTTTCTTAAAAAAATAAAAATTTTGAACAACACAAAAAAATTAACAATACAAATTTTTGATATTTATAAATATTAAAACTTATACAATCTAACTATTCTCTTAAAAAATTCTCATTTTACATACTTTCCAAAAAAATATTAAATAAAAAGCCAAAATATAAACTCCTTTGACACATGCCAGTTGACATAAGATTTACATAAGATTTACATAAACATATACGAAGATTATTGTTTTGTCCAAAGATCTATGTTCCATTATAACTACTTCAACCATGGTTTTCTATTCTACAAATTTTGCGGCCATCGAAATATGTTTTATAGTTTTTATTAGGTTTTAGAATCTTTTTATTTCTTTTTTAATATGATATTGGTTAATTTAACCAGTATTTGTTACTAGATAGTTTATATTTATCTTAATTTCGGATTCACTTCAAGAATGATAAAATCTGTGAAGATAGCAAATTTTTTTAAGAGTGAAAATATATAGATCATTTTTATTTTTATTTTATTTTTATATGGCTATTTTATTTTGTTATTTTTATTTTTATTTTTTATTTATTTTAATCTAATTAAAATGTTTACATTACATTAATTTTTTCTTTTAATTTAATTTTTATTTTTATTTACAAAACATTACATTATATGTACTATATATTGAAGTGTTTCTCAATACAATAATTTTGTTTATATATAATTGTAATACCTAAATTAATATGAAAATGAGTAATTATAAAATTTTAATATCATATAGAATTTTATTGGTAAGATCAACGTTATATTAAAGTGGGATTTTTGGACACTTACGCTAATTTTATCTATGACAATAGTAACTTGGAGGAAGTGTCTTCTTACAAGTACCTAGGAATTGATATTCATCACAAACTCAATTGGAACTATAGCATTCAGAAAAGGATTAGTGGGGGGTGGAAAGCTTATTTTGGTCTTGAAAATAATTGTAAAATGGCAAACCTCGTAATGTGGGATAGAAAGAAGTTCCTCTTTGAAACTTTAGTCACTCCTATTATCTTATATGGATGTGAGGTTTGGGGTTGCAGCATCTCTAGAGAATCTTGGAGAAAGATTGAGCAAATCCATAAGCGTTTTATAACGTATAACCTTAAAATTAAAATCAATACACCCTATCCTATTCTCCTTATAGAAATGGGTCTTTCCCCTATCGAGAGCCTAAATATGACTAGGCTTTTGTTGTATAAGCACAAGCTCAATAGCATAGGAGACCATAGACTTCCTAAGCTAGCTTCAAATTCCATCCAAAACCACCTAAGGCTTAAACGAGGTTGGTATAAAGACACCAAGGCCTAGTTAAACCATTGGGAGATCGACGAGAATGTTGCATTGCAAAACATCAATAACATTAAAAAAAATGTTACTTCTAAGCTCAAAGAAAAAATGTGGTATGAGAAAGATCTAGTAGCTAAAAGAAAATTAAGGTATTATGAGGTCATCAACCCCACCTTAGAAGATCAAAAGTTTCTCTCTGTTTTAACTAGCTCAAAGAAGAAAATTAATATAGCCAAGATTACAATGAACTCTCATGAGCTCCATAGTGAAACAGGTCATTGGACAGTTCCTAAAACACCATGGGTGGAAAGGATCTACCATTTCTGTGAGAATATGAACATCGAGGATGAAAATCACTTCCTCTTAGAGTGCCCCGTGTACAACCACATTAGAACTCAATTTCATAATCTTTGTTGCAAAACTGACCTTCCTAGCCTTTTAAGATATCAAAATTATAGTGAGTTGGGAAGGCTTCTCTCCAAGCTTTTTGAGCATAAGAATAAAATCTTAAATCAAATTAAATAACTCTTTTCTTTAGGTTCGATAGACCAAAGATTGGTCTCAGTGGACGTTAACCATCATCATCATCATCAAAACTATTATAAAAATAAATTTTATTTTAAAATTTAAAATTTAATTTATCTTTTCTCTACCATTTATTGAAATTATTATTAAAAAAACTAAATAAACATAAGAAAAATATATATAATAAAATTTAGAGGAAAAATTAACTATTTATTTATCTAAAAAATAGAAATCATCATAAATTTTACTAATCTTTAAAATAATAACTATAAAATATTTGGTAATAACTAAACATTTAAATTATTAAAAAAAAATCATATAATTTCTATAAAATTCTCATGATTTAAATAATTTTAAAGAAAAAAATTAATTTAAATTTTTTTAAATTAATCCATGCACAAATTTTAATTCTTAAAATTTCCTTTATAAATTTAAATGTTAGAAATAAAAGTTTAAATACCCAAATTATTTTATTAAAATAAATATATATGAAAATTATAAAAATAAACCTTTCGAGTGAAATTAAAATCAACATTATATTATATAATGGGGGATAAAGATCAACTCTCACAAACAAGTGTGTATATCGAAACTTAAAAGAAATACAACTTTAATAGTGATAATAAGCAAACCTTGGCCAAAAATGACATAGCACAAAGACCACTTAAAAAATGTTAATACCAAATTGAGAAAACACCGCACCGTCAAATTTAATGCTATACGAGCACCGTACTTTTCAACACTTTTGACATTTAATTTTTATAGTCGTTTTTCTTCATAATTAGACGTTGGAGACCGGGGGCTCTCTAACGGTCATAAATTGTAAAATTTAAGACCGTTGGAACGAAAAGAAAAAAAACTTGTTATGTTAGAGTTAAAGAGCAGAGTAAGAGTAAGACAGAGTAATCTCATGCCGCCCCCCACAGAAAAACCAGGGTCTGGATAATGCATTAAGACTGAACATATGTTTCTGTTCTCCCAAACAATATACACATTAAAGCTTCAACGACATATATTACTCCAAGATTGTTAAATCTTTGGAGCCTTTATTTTAATCTGGACACTGACCATCCGCTTTTGCTGCAAAAAGTATCGGTGAGTTCGGTACTTCTCTTCTTTATTTCGGTGGAAAATTGCTTAAATTTAGTGGGAGCTCAACTTCTTTGTTTCCCGCTTGGGAGCTTTGTTTTGTCTGAGAAATCGTGGGGATTGTATAGAGATTGTGGATTTGTCCGTTGTCCAACGCCTTTGTTTCCTTTTGTTATGGTCGTTTGCTTCTGGCCACTAATTTTAGCGAATTCTGCGTCCGGTAAGCGTGGTTTCGGTGAAATTTTCTCTGTTTGGGATAATCTTTTGTTATTCTGTTCAAATCTACTGAAAATCTCAACGAGTGTAGTAATATCTTAACTACAGGCTTCAGTTTGTAGGAATTCAGAAAGTTCCGTGCGGTAAGTGCCTAGTAGATTTCCTTCCGGTTTGTTGGAGCTTCGATGAGGTCTTTGGGGTTTAATTTGGAAAAATGACGGGGTATTTATTGATATTTCAGCTGTAGGGGGTTTGGACTTCTTCGAATTTTGGATGCTACAGAGTGAAAAATGTTGTGCTCTGCTGTTTTTCTTTGCTGAAATTTGGGGGAAATTTTCTCGTAATGATCTATAAGTGTCTGAAGCATTTTTCCTTCAATGATAAGGAGTTGTTTCATTTGTTTAGGCTTTTTCTGCTCTTCTTTCCAATGTATGGTCTGATTCTGTTAAATTTTATACAAAAGACGAAATTTCCTGTATTACGGGGATTTCAGATTAAAGTTCCTTTGATCTCATCAGAACGCCATCATTTTTGTAATATTTGACCTCATTTAGCTGTTAAATGTTGATTTCTGCTTGTTCTCGGGTGAATTTTGTCGGATTGGTCTTTTAGTGATAGAAGCATTTTGCCTGTTTTCATTGTTTAGGATTTTTTCTCTTTGCTTTACAGTGCTTTCGATGGTCTGGTTCTGTTAAAATTTATGCAAATCAAGAAGGAAGTTGCAGTGCTACGATGATTTCATATTAAAGCTTCGTTTTGGTAATATTTTACCTCATTTAACTCTTCTGTCCGTCCATTACATATTACTCTGCTCATTGGTTTCTCAGATTTCTTTGTTTTTGTTATTTTTGGTCATGTCGATGTTGCAAACTTCCAATCATTTGCTCTCAGAGTCTGTTTTGTATCAACAGAACTTTATCTTCGTTTTATTTTCTTCTTGAATAATAGTTTTTGCAACTGTAATTTTTTTCTTGAATAATAGTTCTTCTAGTATAGTTTTCTTCTTGCTCCTGATGTTCTGATTTTCTTTCCCATTTGACATCAATTTCTTTGTTTGTGATTTGGCAGGAGTAGAGAGGGAAACTGAGGAGCTGGTGCTGCCTTGGCAATTTATCAGTCTTACTGCCTTTGCTCTCTGGCAGCATCAGGGATCTCGAATTCTAGCAGCAGTATACAGCATTACCATTCTAAGCTCTATATCATCCTTAGTATGTTACTGCAGCTATTTCCTTAGAAATCTTGGTGGAGTTTGAGACATACAAGCCCAATTCTAGATAGGTTTCCATAGGCTCTAACGAGCTAAGCCGATATTTGCTGCCTTTGCTTGTGAATTGGGAGAGTTGTCTGTAGTCCTCTTGTATTGGAAAATCTCAAGTATTCATCATGTCTTCCTACCAGGACACTCTGCCTCCAACTCCTCCACAACATAGGAAAGTAGGGTTCACATCTCCATCTGCATTTCATTCTACACCTCGGTCGGACAAAGGAAGAGCTCAACTCAGATTAAGTGACAACATGTCGTACCACTATGACAAGGACAGAGGAGTGAATGTGCAAGTGCTCTTAAGATGCAGGTGAGAGACCTCTTTTATCATTTTTTAGTCTTTGTGTCTGTTTGATGTTTAGTCATGTAGATGTGCCATTGTAGTTAGGTTCCTGAGCATCTCTACAGACACTGCCTTACGTCTGATTTTTGTAATTCCAGAGTTCACGACTCTAGAGGGCTATTGTTTGCAATTACGAATTTAGATTACATGAAAAGAGCTTTTAAGTTTTAGTATTTATGGTACAGCTCCCTGTATAAGAGGCTATCTAATGTCAGTATAGAGAATCATATGTTCTTCTAGTTTTCTAAGATCTTTTCGTTAATAGCAGAGGCTCAATTAGTTTTAGGACTGTGCTCATGCTTAGACTGTTCACTTGCTTTCTGGTCTGTATTGTTCATATCTAATAGGATGATTTTCTGAGAGTGTTATATTATTTCTTCTGTTCAGTGAGATGGATCATGACTATGCACTTTAACTCTACCGATTTCTCTGATAATTGAGATTATGCATGAGAAAAATCCGGTTTAAGACTCTAAATTAGGCTTGTATCTCTTATAAACCAAACAGGTTTGATAATTCTATTTGCCAAAATTTCAGGCTGTTCAGTGAGATGGATTACCCACTTTAACTCTTAATTTTTCTGCTATGCATGAGAAAACCTTGGTTTAAGACTCTAAATTAGGCATGTATCTCTTATAAACCCAATAATTATGATACTTCTATTTGCCAAAATTTCAGGCCATTAAATGAAGATGAGCTGAGGGCTAATATCCCCCAGGTGATATCCTGTAATGAGCAGAGACGAGAAGTTACTGTTTTGCAAAATGTAGCTAGCAAGCAAATAGATCGGACCTTCACATTTGATAAGGTTTGCAACACTCGTTAATGATTTACCACGTCAGGCAGCATGCAGGCTGCCCTTTTTTACAGGCCTTCATTTTTAAAATATATCACAGCATCTAATATCAAATGGAACGGACTTTGTTTCCAATGTCCCATAGGTTTTTGGTCCCAAGTCCCAGCAGAGAAGTTTATACGATCAGGCTATTGTACCTATTGTTAATGAAGTGCTTGAAGGATTTAACTGCACTATTTTCGCCTATGGTCAGACGGGCACAGGAAAAACGTACACTATGGAAGGAGGAGGAAGGATAAGTAAGGTATGTGCAGTCTACTGAGAAAATTCTAGTTAATCATTTTTGCTGTTTTTAATACAAAATACAAACAGGTTGGATACTCTGTCAATATCAGTTTCTGGAAGTCTTGAAGTTCGTTTGTTCCTAGAATTCCATAAAATGTATTTATTCAAGTTTCTTGCAAGAAAATTCAGAATCATTGCCTGAAAGCTTCTCTGACCTGGCAATGGTATTTAGAATGGGGAACTTCCTACCAATGCTGGAGTCATTCCCAGAGCGGTCCGCCAAATAATTGACACATTGGAAGCCCAAAACGCTGATTACAGTATGAAAGTAACATTCTTGGAGCTTTACAATGAAGAGATCACAGATTTATTGGCAAATGAGGAATCTTCTAGAAGCTCTGAAGATAAATCAAAAAGACCGATTGCGCTTATGGAAGATGGAAAAGGTGGTGTTTTAGTTAGAGGCCTGGAAGAAGAGATCGTATATAGTGCAAGCGAGATATACAATCTGATTGAAAGGGGATCTGCCAAAAGGCGTACTGCAGAAACTTTGTTAAATAAGCAGAGCAGGTAAGCTCTACATACAAATGCTATACTTTTGTTTTTTTGCTTTTGCATGCAACATATTAGTTATACAATTACATTTCTATGTACCTAAAAATATCTAATCTATGCTACCCGGATATTGCAGCCGCTCACACTCCATTTTCTCTATCACAATTCACATCAAAGAAACCACTCCAGAGGGCGAGGAGCTCATTAAATGTGGAAAGCTTAATCTTGTAGATCTAGCTGGCTCAGAAAATATTTCACGTTCAGGTGCCAGAGAGGTATTATATTTTCTTTCTTTTATACTGGCTCACCAGTATTATTTTGAAATATAGAATTGATCATTGATCATCTAGAAGATGACAGTTTATCTGGATTTAGCCGCAGAGTAAGCAGTAGATCAAATTTCCATGGATCTGTCATAGGGCCCCAAATTCACTGGGAGAGAATGTACCTATCCAGGAAACCAGGCCATTTATACGAAGCAAGAATCTATATGTAAGCTTGATTTTCTAGGTTTCCTGATGTTCTCATGGTTTCATATTGTCACTGCAAGGTCATGATCTCCCAGGGTCGAGCAAGGGAAGCAGGTGAGATCAATAAAAGCCTGCTTACGCTTGGACGTGTGATTACAGCTCTTGTAGAGCATTTAGGTCATGTACCTTACAGGTAAGAATAAGCCTTCAAAATATGTTTCTGTTATAAATTATAACTAACATAATATACTTTTTGTTTGATAGTGATGCAGACAACTAATCTGTAATTACCTTTTGAAATTACATATCTTTTCTCTTTTAACAGAGATAGTAAATTGACAAGATTATTGAGAGATTCTCTTGGTGGAAAAACAAAGACTTGTATAATTGCTACTGTATCCCCATCAATCCAGTCTCTGGATGAAACTCTGAGCACACTAGATTATGCTCATCGTGCTAAAAACATCAGGAACAAACCAGAGGTGTGTATAAATTTATCATGCATTTATCTTTGGATTAAAAGAAAATGCAATCATTTACTTATCGAGTGTCTCTTTGTTTCAGCTGAATCAGAAAATGCTGAAGTCTGCCCTCATTAAGGATCTTTATGCTGACATTGAACGACTGAAACAAGGTTTTGTACGGTTCATCTTTTCTGCAAACATTTGTTTTTCTGTTGATTTCCTTGTAAATTTTAATGGCAGATTTATTTTGTGGTTGAGCAGAGGTGCGTGCTGCAAGGGAGAAAAACGGTGTTTATCTTCCACATGATCGCTTCATACAGGAAGAAGCTGAAAAAAAGGTTTATTGATGTCTTGACCTATTAACAAAACAGTTGTGGTTTTATTTCAGTATAAGTAATTTGAGATGCTCTGTTTTATGGATCAATATTTTGTTTTGTTCAGGCTATGGCTGAGAAGATTAACCGCATGGAATTGGAACTCGATTCTAAGAACAAGGTTTTATTTGAGATGCACACATGCCTTGTATATTGTAATCGTGTGTTGCTTCTTTCTGTATTGCACTCTTGTTTTACTGCTCTCTTTATCTCTTCTATCTTCCTGATTTCGTGCTGGTATGGATGCAGCAAATTGAGGAACTGGGGGAGTTGAATATTTCTCACCAGCAAACAAATGCAGACTTGAATGATAAACTCCAGACGACACAAGTATGAATGAATAGTCCCAAAGCTAGCATCTCAATAAGTTTTTGTGCACTTTTCAGGAGATTTTGTGTTACTCTGTGGACTTAGAACACTTCCTATTTTTCTTTCATAGAAAAAATTTGATGACACTGAGGAAGTATTGAAAGATTTTCAAGAGAAACACAGACAAGCTAACTGCACAATCAAGGAAAAGGAGTTCATTATCTCAAATTTGTTACAATCAGGTAGGGTGTAATATCAAATGCTCTATTTGTTTAGATATGACGTCTCTTCTTGTTTACCTATTTGCTCAAATTAGGGACCTTAATATCATATTTTCTTGTGGTGAACAGAGAAATCCCTTGTTGAGCAGGCGGCAGATCTCCGGTCAGAACTAGAAAGTGTAGCACAGGATGTTGATGGCCTATTTGCGAAAATTGGTACTTATTTCTTTGAAGACTGTTTTACCCCTGGGTTTTGGGTTTTACTTTCATTCTGCTACAAAATGCTCACCACTGGCCATCTGTGCAGAAAGGAAGAATAAGATAGAAGGTGGAAACCAGAATTTGGTTCAAACATTTCAGTCTCAGCTGTCACAACATCTGGATGTCTTACATAGATCGGTTTCGGATTCAGTCTCACAACAGCAACAGCAGCTAAGAAGTATGGAAGAACAATTGCAGTCTTTTGTTTCTACTAAAAAGCAGGTAACACAAGACTGTAAACAAGAATTCAACTTTTGGTTTTGGCTCCATTTCCTGGTTAATTTAAGCAGTCCTCATTTACTGCCGCAGGTTACAGAAGGGCTAACAGAGAGAGTGGAGAAATTGAAGACAACATACAGTTCTGGCATCAAAGATCTTCATAATCTAGCCAATACACTTGATGAAAAGTCCCTGTCAAGTTTTGAGAAGCTCAGCTTAACAGTATCTAAACAGTCTTCAGCTCTAGATGATGTAAGATTCTGCTTTGTCACAATTCACAAAGTAGTGAAGTGAAGAGTGGATTTATATGTATTTTACTTGTGGGCAGGTTTTGGCCATTGCTGTTTCAGAGGCTGATGCAATGCTCTGTGAAATGCAACATGCACTTGCAAAACAGGAAGAGAAAATGACTTCTTATGCCCATCAACAACAAGAGGTCAAAATAAACTAATAATTATGTGCCTTAGAGTTTTTTTGCGCTGAACAGAGAATGTATGTATGTTTAACACTTCTAATTTTGTATCAATGCAGGGACTTCGAAGAACTATGGAGTCTACAAGAGAAATTTCAAAGATTATTGTTGATTTCTTTGAGAGCCTTGACAAGCATGCATCTGCTCTTAGTCAGTTTGTCGAAGAGACTCAAACAGTCAATGTCAAGGATTTGACAGCGCTTGAGAAATCCTATGAGGTTGATCTGTCGGGAGAAAAACTCTAGTTATCATCATATTTCGTTGTTAGAACATTAACAGTTATTTTGAATTATCATCAAAATCTAGTTATATTAACTTATCCTGGATTTGTCTCTGCAATTTTATTCTCAGGACTGTGCAGCATATGAGGAGAAGCAAACCTTGGAGAAAATATCTGAAGTGTTGGCAACTTCAACAGCTAGAAAAACTGAACTAGTGTGTACCTTCACTCTAGTTAGATTATAACCTTATTATAGTCAGGGGCTGTAGAAGGGCTGTAGTCAGCTTTTGAAGAAAAATGTTAACATGAAGGTTTTTATTCCTATCTTTTTTCAGATGCGAACAGCTGTTCGTAACATGAGTGAAACAGCGGTTAATAAAGCACATGAGTTGCATCAAGGAATGGTAAATATGCAGCATCTCACATCCATTGCCCAAAATCAGTGGAAGATGTATTTGCGGCAAGCTGAAGATAAATATGTTGAGGATACAGCCTCAGCAGAAGCAGATCAGCATATTATAGGACAAATTCTCAATGATTGGTAAGTACTTCTTATTTTAAAATTCACTTAAAAAGCATTCCTTCAAAATCCATCGTTCTCGACAATCACACCAACACAAGATGCTTGCAGTAGTTATTATCAATTTGAATTTAATTCACTTGAAAAACATTCCTTCAAAATTCGTTGTTCTTAGCGATCACACCAAGACAAGATGCTTGCAAGTAGTTATGATCAATTTGAATTTTCTATGACAGTTCCAATCTCCTATTTGAATGCTTGTGCATATAATCATCTTTCATTTCTGAGTCAACCGATTGTGTGTGTAGCACCAATAAAACAAGTACCTTGGGGACGCACTGGAAAAATGCACAAGTTGGTCTGCAGCAGCTTCAGAAGAGCAATGTTGAAGAAGTGGATTATGTTGTCAAGTATGTGACATATTGAAAGCTTAAGTATATACAATTGCAATTTATGTAATTTTATCAATGTATATACAATTATAATTTATGTAATTTTATCAATGTACATTAAATTGAGGAAACCATTTTCAATTTACAGGAGTGCCAAGGAGGCAAATCAAGTTCTTATTGCTGACTTAGCACGGGCCACATCGTCAGCTGATACAGAAATTAAGAATGGAATGGGAAGTTTGTTGTCCACAATCAATGGTAAGTTCTGTCACTTATATTAATATATTTTGTTTTTGTTAGATGTTTTATTTGCTCAATTATCTAAAAACACGAATGTTCTACAGATTCATTGAAAATGGACCATGATACTTACCAAGGTATACAACCCACAATTGCCCTTGGCACCGATGCTGTAGCTGAGCTGCAAACAAACCATTATAGCAAGGTGGTAGACATAACCAAGCAAGCAGATAAATATCTTCATGAGGAATATATGGTGAGCATGATTTTATTTGACAATATTATATATACAGTATGTCAATTTTTCTGGATTGTTATCTAACATTAAAACATCTTATATGATAATCAGGAAGATCATCCAAACTGTACAACACCAAAGAGGCGACCTATCAGTGTCCCAAGTCTTGAATGCATTCAAAATTTACAAACTCCATGCTTTGAAGAGCTGTTGCAAACATTTTGGGATACAAAATCTGAAAAGCGATCAAAACATGGAAATGGAGAGGTAAAGCAGCTCGTCTATGCATCACCGGTGCGGGATACCAGAAGCCCTCTTACAACCATCAATTGAGCATTTTCCATTGATTAAATTAAAGTTTTAGTGTTTTATTAGCATATTTAATCAAATTGCAATTAGAACTTGGGGGGGCTATGTAAATTATGTACAGTATTTCACTGAAGCAATTTCTAAATTCTGCCAGTTGGATTTTTATAATAACACCCTTGATGGTTGTTTAATATAACACCCATCCTTTATGGAGCAATTGATTGCTTTTCAAGGAATATGGGTGGAATTTTGCTGGTGCTTACTACTCAAGGGTAACAAACACTCGAAGAAGATTGTGTGTTATCCAGGTACCCTTCTTCTGGTATTATGTAATTTTGAAGTTTCAATTCTTTGAAAGATGCTGCCCCCAGAGGCTCCCCTCTGGGGGAGCCAGGAAGCCTATTCCCACAGCACTGCTTTTTAATTTATTATTTCAAAGGTCCAAAACATTTGGACTTTGTCAGATATTGTGTACTCTCAAACATTTTTGTTGCATAAACACTCTTCGTTGTTCCAAAGGAAAATTGTGGGAATGATCTTCTATGCATTAATGGAACAATTGCTGTTTTCTTATAGTCCTTTACATGACGGATTTTTTCATCATTTCATGAAACTTTACAGAATTATACATTAAACTTATTTTTTAATTCAGCTTATAATGACATTCATCCAACAACTTACCCTGCAATGCCAATGGAGCAACAACCAGTGTTGCATTAACAGGCAAATGCATCCTTGGATCAACTACCTATTTTCTCATTTCAATGTTGTTAACCATGCATGAAAATCAGTTGAGGTTCCAATGAAGAATTCCTGCAGTGCTTTGGCTATTTCTAGACAAAGTCTGAAAAAGGCATTAATGCATGAGTTAAAAAAATTTGCAATTTGAAAAACCAACAATTTATTTAATTGAAAAGGATAAACCACATTTTTTAAATACCAAGCCTCATTGTTGATATCAAGTTTCCAAAATGTCGATTTGGACCTTTTAAATTGAATGTGTGCCGTATTTGAAATGTTGTACTGAGCTGAAGATATTTGGATCTAATGATTTCCTTGTTTGTAAACAAGTTTATTCCTGTCAATTTATCCTGCGGGCTGATCAATCAAAGTAGTTTTGTTGAAAGAATGCGTTTTTTAATTGAAATCAATAACAAAAGGCATAAACATTTCAAAAGGATTGCCTTTAGAGAATACTTGGAGTGTAACTGCTGCAGAAGACATCTGTTCTGTCGCTGTATCTATCTGGCCGTTTGCTTGTTCATCTACATGAGGAGTGGTAGGAATATTGTATTCTCTGGCAGAAGCAATATTATCCCTTGATGTTCTTGAATTACCCAAGCAATAATCATAGCGCTTTTGAACCCCAAATTTACCTCCCTGTTAGCTATAAGTTTGCCTTAAAGGCCTATGGCAAAATTGAGACAATGTCATAATGTCCACAGAAAGTGTTTTGCTATTTACTTGTATTCTCCCATATTTCTACCATCATCCACCATCAGTGATTTTCCCTCTGTTCAGTAGTGTTTTTTAAGCTTATACATCAAAAGTCTAAAATAAAATATCATGTTTCTACAATAAGGTATATGCTCATCCCCTGTTGTTGCAATTTGCCAGGCCTTTCCTAGTATGCTTTGCACAAGTCTTGTTCGAGTCACTATAGATGTGTGAAAAGAACTATGTGAGAGAACTCTTTATAGAAAATGTACATCATAAAACAAAGGTTGTAGCGTAAACTCCTCAAGACTAATTCCTTCCTCGTCCATTGTATTACAAGGAGTGAATTACCAGATTTGAATGTGTGTTATTCTGTATTCATGTGTTGGTGTTGTTAGTGTTGAGACTCTTACAAGTGCCATAATACTAATTATTTGTTTGTTGACCAATTCATGCTTCGAAGGAGGTGTGATGTATAGAGAAATATATAATTCCTCTTATTCTACGCCGAGTAGGGGTCCCCTGTGCAGCACCATCAAAGTAAGCCCATGGTATATCATTGTTTATTTCCTCTTTTGTAAATGGTTTGGAATAACGTATTTTAGTGGCAAAGTTTCTTTATCATCAAACAATCTAAAATTATTAACTAGCCATACTCCCTTGCAATGTTAAGAAGTGGGAATAATTAAATCCCCTGCCCAAATATTTTTTAGACCAATCATTCTTTCTACTTCAATCCAAACATGCTTAAATAGTTTCTACTTCTATAATCGAAACTTGTTTTGTAAATGGGCATCTTACGAGTTTGATTATTTTTCATGTTGACAAAGATTGTACTAGCCAAGATCCACGAAGCTCGTTTTATGCAAAATGCCCAAAGTTGGAACTCTATCATTTAAGAGTAACCACATGAAGATTTTAGGTTTTGTAGGACACTTGAGTTTCCACACAACTTTCCACCACCAAACTTGACTCTCTCCTCTTTCTTTTCCAATGAGAACTTTATATCCAAATTTTTAGACCATAGTCTCCAATTCGATTTAGTGACCAAATAAACTCTAATATTAACAAAACTCTCCATAAATACAATGGTGCTCTCCATCTTCTTCCCTTAATCCAATCTCCCTCCAGCATGACTAGTGTTGTTGTCAGTGTAACTAGCAAAATTAACCAAATTCCCAACTAGATAGAAGGTTATGGTAACCACTCCTAAATTATTGATGCAGACTAGATTATTTTGACATGATTTCTTACTCATTCTTGTTGAAAAGTCTAGCTTGGGAGGTACTCTAGTAGTACTACAAAACCCACGCAAATGGACTTTTGTGGGCAAAGTACCTTAGCAGTTGGTTTTGGACCCAAGGTCACAAGCTTGAGACCAAAATAAATTATTAGTTTATTGCGTCAAGAGGCGCTCTACAACCCAGTTTAGGGTGGATCGGTGAGCTTTAGGTTTAGATGTGATATGTGATATGTGAGATATATTATGGGTGAGTGTGAGCCTTGGATGGGTTAGATGGGTTAGTGTTAGATGTGATATGTGACATGTGAGATATATTATGGGTGAGTGTGAGTGCGAGTGTTAGATGGGTGAGCGTTAGAGATGTTATATGTGATATGTGAGATATATTATGGGTGAGTGTGAGTGTTAGATGTGATATATGATATGTGAGATTTATTATGGATGAGTGTGAGCCTTAGATGGGTTAGATGGGTTAGTGTTAGATGTGATATGTGACATGTGAGATATATTATGGGTGAGTGTGAGTGTGAGTGTTAGATGGGTGAGCGTTAGATGTGATATGTGAGATATTTTATGGGTGAGTGTGAGTGCTAGATGTGATTTGTGATATGTGAGATCTGATATGTATTATGGGTGAGTCTGAGTCTGAGTCTGAGTCTGAGTCTGAGCATGAGCATGAGGGTTAGATGGGTTAGATGGGTGAGCGTTAGCTGTGATATGTGATATGTGAGATATATTATGGGTGAGTGTGAGTGTGATATGTGATATGTGATATGTGAGATGTATTATGGGTGAGTGTGAGTGTGAGTTTGAGCATGAGGGTTAGATGGGTTAGATGGGTGAGTGTTAGATGTGAGATATATTGTGGGTGAGTGTGAGTGTGAGTGTTAGATGGGTGAGCATTAGATGTGATATGTGATATGTGAGATATATTATGGGTGAGTGTGAGTGTTAGATGTGATATGTGATATGTGAGATATATTATGGGTGAGTGTGAGTGTGAGCTTGAGCGTTAGATGGGTGAGTGTTAGATGGGATATGTGAGATGTGAGATATATTTTAAATTCTTTTTTTTTTTATATTGTAACTTTGTTTTTTATTAATAAAATTAAGAACAATTTTTTAGATAAAAGAAAGTAACATATAAATAGTATTTATAAATTAAATTTCATTTTACCATATAAATTAAAATAATAATTGCATAACCATCTTTAAATTTAATTAATATTTACAATATAACAAGAATTTTAATCATGAATATTTACCATGGATAATATTAACTTCTAAATAGGTTTTTCTACAATGCCATGGCCCAATACCCAGAAGCTAAAGATAGAGAGAGGGAGGGAGAGTGGAAGAGGGAAGAAAATCATAATACCATGGGCTAATACCATGGTTTATCAATACCATGGGCTAATACCATGGTTTATCAATACCATGGGCCATCTATGCTATGGATCTAGGCTTTTAATTATTTTGTTACAATACCATGGGTCAATACATGGCTTATCAATACCACATGCCCAAGAACTATATCTTGTTTCAAAATAAAAATATTTTACAAATACTTTAATTTAATTTAATTTAATTTTATAACATTTTTTAATTAAATCTATAAAAAAAAAAGTTATAATTACTTTTGAGGTATATCTAAACCTTCCATCTAGAATGACTGAAAATATTCCCGTGGAAATAATCCATGTTTTAATAAAAAATGGAGGTTTTAAAATTTAGAATACTTTTATATATGCATTTTAACCAAGGATCCAAGCAATGAGAGAAAATAAAATGGCTAACAATGAAAGAAGAAATATAGTGCATGATCTTTTTAAGTTTTTTATTATTACGTTGTGAGGCGTCCTTCTTTGAAAACAACTTCCCTAGCTATTGTTGGTCGTCAAATGCATTGTAAAAAAAAATTCGTCGTTGGATCATAGACAAATAGCTGGAATTTCGTCACACTAACAACCCATGCAGCTTTGAATCTTGAGAGATTGTAAAAAGGCAGGAAGGGATGCAGCTGCTGGCTTGATTAGGCGTCGTCGTGGAGTGTTGCTATCATAACCCCTCTAGGTATGGCTTGCTTAGGGAGGGCTCTCTTCCTATTCCCTTGGTTCTGATTTTTCATAGCCATTTCTTTTCCAAGGACAGCGGTGTAAGCGTTGTTGCCCATTCTTCTGCGTTGTATAAAGTCGAGGGGTGGGTAGCTCCATATTTTCTAGTGAATAAAAATCGGAATGTGGTTGTTCGACCTCATTGTTCTCAGGCTCTTCCTTCTGAAGAAAACGATGTGATGAAGGTCGTAAAGAAAGTGGTTGGTTCCAAATCTTTGGGAGGCGTGGGAATGTCGATGTCGCTTATTATTAGATTTCCCAATGTGCTGAAGCACAGACTGGAACCTCTGCAATCGGCCTTTGATTCTGTAATGTGGGTGCAGTCGTATTGAGTTTTATTTCAGTGGATTCCATCCGGTTATATGCCATCCAAGTCGATATGTTGTGGAGAACATTGTCAAGTTTGGGAAGCCATATGCATTTGGGCTTGAAGTTGGGTCGAAACCAGAGTTGGTGCTGGGCATCGTTTCCAAGTGTTAAGCAAGCCCTACGACTTTGTTTGTCTATGCCAGACTCCTGAATTTTTACTGCATTATTGTGCTGGAGCAATAAGAAGAATTGGATTTGGTGCTCAGTGTGAGCCACAAGTTAACTCTGAGGATTATTATTGGGGTTCGAGCCAAGTTGAGGACCAAACTTGGTCGCCATTTGGGTTCACGAGTTTGGAAATTGTTGGCATCCTTAGGAAATTGTAGAAATTTGGGATGTTGGATTGTCTCCGGCTTCTTCATTTCCATTTCCATATTGGGTCTCAGATCCATGCGTTGAAGTTCTTAATGATGGTGTGAGTGAAGCGGCCTATATATATTGTGAGCCGGTTAAACTGGGCGCCAATATGAAGATCATTGACATTGAAGGAGGTCTTGGTATTGATTATGAATGTTCCAAGTATTCTTAAGTTGATATGTTTGTTTATTAGTCTGATGCATCAGCTGCATTAATACAAATTATGATGGTTTCCAATTCACTGGAATGTTCCTCCATCAAAATAGAAAATTCAAGCCAGACTGGGGTTGTTCAGTCGCCTCAGATTACTACAGCGGCCATTAATATCCACAACGATTATCTATTTTAACTACGTTTGTTTCAAAAATATCTTGCATTTGTTAGATGAATACGTGGCAAGGTGGTGTTAAAGTATGGCAGCAGGTTGTGTTAACATGTAATGAATGTAAAAAATAAAATAAAATAAAATTGCGATGTTTCTAATTCTAAAAGTATTTAGACTCGTAGTTTTATGGTTCAATTTTTGTTATTTTAAATTATATTTATAAGTTTTTTTTTTTCAATATTGGATAAATCGAATTAAAGGAATAGGAATGTTCACAATACAAGGAGGCTATTATATTAAATTTAATAATTTATTCAGTATATCACAACCACTGGCCAAAAATAGAATATTTTCTCTTGTAGAAAAAAGGGATGCATGGCCCTTCGCAATGTATTATGTGTTTAAAACATATTGAAAGTATTGAGCACCTATTGAATACCTATGCCGTAGTTGAATCAATCTAGCATAACATCTCCATGGTCTTCCAGTAAATAGACAGGGACAATACAAGCATTAGTCACACTATTGTAACTTGGAGGAGAGGGGGATATTCCTGTGAAGTCCTTGACAGAGCCTAGAGGTTGTCAATGGGTTTTCTCCTATGGGCTATTTGGAAAGAAAGGAACCGAAGAATCTTCAAGGATGAGAGTAGGCAAAAAGAAGAAATCTTGCGGGTGATACTAGATAACATTTGAAAGACCATCTTAGCAGAGAAATGGATGGAAGAAGACTGGAAAACAAATGATAATGAGGTTCGGATCGTTACCATGCTCAACCTTAAACCACAAATGATGGCTCAAACTATGTGGAAACTTAAACCACTGAGGTGAAAACCTCAGGATAAATTCCAAACACCTTAGCCAGGGTTTCTGAAACTAAACTACGACGGGGCCTCTAAAGGAAACCCAAGTCAGGCGGGGAGCAGGTGGCATATTCAGGAATTCGCAAGGTTCAATCTGCAGAATATATGCGATGTAATTAGGGTTTTCTACCAACAATGAAGATGAATTATTAGCGGTAAAACAAGGATTGCAAATAGCAGTCAAAGAGCGATACAACAAACTCATAGTGGAAGGGGATTCAGCTATGGTTATTAGGGTACTACATAAGCTGCAACAGGGGACTCCATGGGAGAAGATAAGCCAAAGTTGGAGGATGGCATGGCTAATCAAGGAAATCAGTCTCATCATCCATGGAATCGGTTATCTCATCCCATCTCATGTCCGGAGAGCAAGGAATGAGGCAGCAGAGTACCTGGCTAATTGGGGATGTAATCACGAGGGATGCCAACTAGATATTAACTAGACAGCCATGTCTAGAAACCTAGATCTACACCCTCTCCAAATAATTGTAGAAAGAGACATGGAGAGGTCTCGGGATCCCCAATTGAGGTGCCACACGAGAGAAAGGCATTGTGGTTTGGCACGCAGTGTCGTGCACCACACGATCACCACCGGAGAATAAAGCCGACAGCAGACCGGAGTAGTGCAACACCACGCTAGCTATTATGACTGCCAGCGATTTCGATGATGGCCAATTAACGCTGTCAAAAAAATATGGGAAATAGCATTGTTGGGTGAAAGGGGTTATGAATGGAGAGGTAAGGAAAAGCGGCATTGTTTCCCAGTTGAATGTTTAGGCCAGTGGTGCAGGGGCAGTGTCGAAGAAGAAGTTTGGAGCTACGGGTTGACAGCAACTCACCTGGTATGTGCTATCTCTCTTAACAATGGATGCTAAGGTCTATCGTGCAACGCTTCTCTGTATAGTACTGTCTCATGCTTTGAATTTTGTTGTGCCTCGGTCTGTTTTTTATGAAGGTTAACAACTCATTGTGGGCTTGCATGGCTTTAGATTTAACAGTCTTACCTTAAATGAGATCTATGGTGATAGTTCTGTTTTTTTTAATTGTGGTCATACTTTTTGCATAGCCTTCTCTAGGGTTATAAGTATCATTGCTTTCTTGTCGATTACTTTGTCTCTGGTTTCAATCAGTCTCGGGGCTCAGTTTATTTCTGTTTTCACTTATCGTCCTACACCAGCCATATGGTAGGAAATTATTCCCAAAGGTATGAATTAGCTTGTATGTCCTTCAATGACAAACCTGCCACCGGTGCTTTCCATCACCCTGTTTCCGGCTTTATTCTCCCCCAATCTCCTGGTCTTAATGCTAGTTTCTTGTGGGGCTAGGGGTAATTCTACGTAAATTACGATTGCAGCATAATTCTACCAATTCAAACCTGGATAATAGTCTCCACAAGAAGATTCATTGAGATATAAGCTAGTCTGGTTCACAATCGAGGTTGCAAAGTCGCAGGGTCATTCTAATTTGGGTGTCAAAGTCTGTCAACTTTTATCTCTCCATGTTTGAGTGTGGCCATGCACATGCACCCTAACCAAAGTAGGGAGACTGTAGATGGGTTTTACTTTATTCATTGCCACAGGGCAACCTCTGCTACAACGGGTCCTTTTCACCGTTGCTTATCCAAAACTGGTATTGACTCTTTGTTACGGTACACAGGCCTATATAAAGTATGTATAGGTGCTCTTCAAGCACTTGCCAAGATTTTGATACAACACTGCGAGCGAATACACAGTTGGGTTCCAGTGCATATAAATATGGTTAAAACGACTAAAAAAGATGACAAGGGGAAGGGGAAACAGAAGCAATCTCAGTCCACCATTAGACCAGGAAAAAGAGGAAGAAAAATAAAAAAGGATGTCATGGAAACCCTGTTTGATGCATACTCTCTAGGTAATCCTCTGTAGGTCAAGAATCTAATTGTCAGTTGGGAAAGAGACAGCAACACTAAAGAGGAAAGCGGAATCCAGGAGGAGGAAATGGAGTTCATTAAAGACCCTAGAAATACTAGAGGAAGATTGTCCCTCTTCCACCAGTCCATTCATACTTACTGGACAATAAAATGTGTTTTGGTCAATGCGCTTATGAGTATTCAGGAAATAGGAAGTGACACAAAGGTTGTCTTTGTTCTGCAAGACATCAAAAGGGAGATTCAAGAAATTCGGGTGTTGCAACAACATGGATCAGTTCGTCTTGGACGTATAGATCGACAGTTGCAAAATATGTAGCAAGTGGATATGCCCGGGTCAAGCGTTAAAGATTCGGCTCCAATAGAATCCTCGAATGAATGACACAGTATTTCCTTTGTTTTTAGTATATGTATTTTGCGGCTAGCATTTACTTTTTATGGTCTCAGTATGTTAGAGAAAGCAATCTAGATATTCATGCTAGTAGAAGACTAAAGTTGTTTCAATAATGGATGGCTTTTAACTCTTTAAAGTGGCCAACAAACCTGGTTTCTTCGGGCAGATTGAGGCCATCGAGTTTTGATATGTAGAACTTGCTCTTTTTTTATAAATAGAAAATAGAATGGCCCTACTAAACTTACAAAAAAAAAAAATATTAGATAAACATGTGTTAGGAAATATAAATTTAAGTTGAGCCATGTATATAATTTGAATTTTAACTGTAAAATTATCATTATATTACAAAAAGTTATAAAATATTCTAATAAAAAAAAAAAAATCATTATTAATATGGAACTTACATTAAGAATAAAATAATCTAAAATTTAAACTTTAACTTTAAAATTATCATTATATTATAAAATGTTATGGAATATTCTAATAAAAAAATATAGGCCATTATTAATATGGAAGTTGCATTAAGAATAAAATTATTTTTTACATTCAAGATAAGGTTCTACTCATTATTAATAAAGTGTGTATTAAAACAATAACACCTTAATCATTATTATTATTCCCCTATGAACTCTCTTAAATTCTCTGAAAGTCTTAGGATGAAGATTAATAATGACCACCATGGATGTCTTGTTAATTATGGTGTTTCCATAGTCTAAATGCTCTAACAACTACTACATGCCTATCTCCATCTTGTAAACTTAACACATTAATGTACTATTACACCAATTTTTCTATTTCTTTTATTTGAGTTTTAATGGAAGAAAATTTATTCAAAACTAAACATTCTTTCTTGGGATAATAAATATGACTTTAATTCCAAAAATAAGTTGTCGACTAACCAATAAACTTCTCAAAAAAATTGGCTTTATTATTTTTAATAAAAAAAAATGTATTTTATAATAAATGCTCATGATTTATAAAAGTTAACTTATCACATTCTTTATAAAATCTTTCTTGTTTTTTTTTTTTGGTTATATCATAATAAAATAATATAATACATAATTTCAAAGTAATTATATATTCACTTAACTTGGGTCTTTATAATTATGTGTTTTGTTTTGTTTTAGGCAATTTGATCAAGTAAATGTTGGATAAAATTCTACATTTTTGGTCTTTGATATTTATAATTATTTATTTTGTTTTGTTTTAGTTTTATGAAATCTGACCAAGTCAAAATGTTTAAATGTTGGATAACATTCTATATTTTTGAGCTTTTCCATTATACCTTAAGGCCTAGTTTTATGGTTCAATTTTTGCAATTTTAAATTATATTTATAAATTGTTCTTCTTCAAATATTGAATAAAGATGTATTAGAAAATATAAATTTAAGTTAAGCCATTTATATAATTTGGTTATTTTTAAGAATGTTAAATATATTGATATTAAAAATATTTATTATTTTTTATGTGTTTCGATAGATGGGTGATCGTTCTTTCTAAACATTGCACGACCAATTTAGTGAAACTAAGAAATATTAAAATTATTTAAATATTTATAACTATAATTTAAATAATAAAATTTAGATTTTTATAAAAAATATATATATTATTTAAAATTAATTGTAAAAAAATAAATAAATAAATAAAATCTAAAATTTGAATTTAATTCTAAAAGTATCATTAGATTACAAAAAGTTATAAAGTATTCTAATAAAAAAGAATGTCATTATTAATATGGAATTTGCATTAAAAATAAAATTGCAATAAAAAATGGATATATGTTTTGATGCTATTAGGGTTACTATATGTTTTATATGCAGTTTTTTTGGACATAGTAAAAGATTACTAGCAGTGATTAGAAGGAAGAAACATTATCAATTTTGGTTGGCGTTTAACTCTTTAGGGTGGCCGATTTTATTTTTTAAACTATGATAAAAATATTTTTTTTATAAAAAATATATTATTCAATTTTAATTAAAAAAATCAAATACAAAATTTTAACTCTAAAATTATCATTATATTATAAAATGTTCTAATAAAAAAACACAGCTCATTATTATTATTAATATGGAAGTTGCATCAAGAATAAAATTGCTTTTTACATTCAAAATAAGGTTCCACTCATTATTAATAGTGTGTGTTAGAACAATAACACCTTAATCATTATTATTAATCCCCTTTGCACTCTCTTAAATTCTAAAGTCTTAGGATGAAGATTAATAATGACCACCATGGATGTCTTGTTAATTATGGTGTTTCCATAGTCCAAATGCTACAACAACTAAAGCAAGTACTACATGATTATCTTCATCTTTTAAACTTTTTTCATAATAATATATTAACACATTAATGTACTATTATACCAATTTTTCTATTTATTTTATTTGAGCTTTAATGAAAAGAAATTTATTCAAAACCAAACCTTCTTTCTCAAAATAATAAATATGACTTTAATTCTAAAAATAAGTTGTTTACTAATCAATAAACTTCTAAAAAAAATTGGCTTTATTATTTTTTATCCTTTTTTTTCTATTTTATAATAAATGCTCATGATTTATAAAAGTTAACTTATCACATTCTTTATAAAATCTTTCTTGTATTTTTTTTGTTATATCATAATAAAATAATATAATATATAATTTTAGAGTAATTATATATTAACTTCATTTTGGGCCTTTATAATTATGTATTTTGTTTTGTTTTAGTTTTATGCAATTTGACTTTAAATGTTAGATAAAATTATACATTTTTGGTCTTTGGAACTTTATAATTATTTATTTTGTTTTGTTTTAGTTTTATGGAATTTGACCAAGTCAAAATGTTTAAATGTTGGATAACATTCTACATTTTTGGTCTTTTCCATCAACAAAATCTAGGTCAACATTGTTGTCAATGGAATCTCACAAAGAATGATCTATGTGTTTCGCCTAAACAATATTTGCCAAGATTTGCAATTTTGAATTAATAGAATTGTTGTTATCAATGTAATCCCACAAAGAATGATATATGTGTTGTCAGCTCATGCAAAGGGATACCATGTGTGGATCGAGTTTACATAATTGTAATTATGACACTTGTGGCTCTTATATGGAGGAATGGAGAAATAAACATAATTTTAATTATGAGACTTGTGGCTCTTATATGGGCGTATCTCATAGGTTTCACTGCGTTACAAGGTATTCATTAACAAGAAACACTTGAATTTGTAGGAATGCATATGGGCAAACACTTGAACTTGTAGGAATGCATATGGGAGAATTACTTCTGAAGTTAGCCTCTTTGATTGGAACTCAAGGTCAAATGTTTGGAATCAAGGAATACACTTGAATTTGTAGGAAGGTATATGGGAGAATTACTTCTAAAGTTAGCCTCTTTGAGTGGAACTAAAGGCCAAATTTTTGGACTCAAGGAATTTGGCCTATCATATTCATGGTTGCAAATCAAAGTGGTTTTTCAGTTTACCCATCACCATGAAGCTCAAGTATTTGATGTTTGAAGGAGAATCTTTGGTGCGAGGATTGCAACCATAAAAATCTTCAATCTAATGCATTGGAGCAAGGGAAAACATCATGAACAGCCTGCTAAAAGCACTTAAATACTTGTTATAAACTTGAGAATGATGTTACTGCACTAATCAAATGCCATTATTGTTTGCTAAAAAATCAGCCCAAATAACTTTCTTCCCTAATTCCACCAGAGATGGAATACTCAATAATATTAACACCAAGGAAAGAATGGGAATTGTTTTCCAACCACATCAATAAAATACTTTGTTTACACCACACATGATTCCCCTTTAGCCAATATCCATACACCCAATAAATGCTTTATGTACAACACATCTCCACAAATTCTACAAACAATATTGTATATCTATAGTTTTACAATTCCTTTATGTACAACACAGCTCCAAAAATGCTACAAACAATATTTTATATCTATAGTTTCAAAATTCCTTCCCCAACTACATTCCCTAACATAGCTCCCATTCACGAAATAAAACATAACCAAACCCAACCTTGCGTATATGAAAATTCTACAGCAATCAAGTGCATACCAAAATCCATGAGGTCGACACTCATACATGACTACCAAGCATTAGGTTATATAAATCTGATGACAAATGATGTGGCATGGACTTTATTTTGTCTACCATATTTTTATAGACCTATTGAATTTCCTAGGAAGGAAGAGTGGATTTTCAATCTTAGGTGGATGTCCCTATAGTTTGTATGATGTTCTCAAACAAGTTAGTGCCATCTATCACAAGAAACATGGATAATGAAAACATGCATCCCAATAGCTAAGGGGAGTGCAACACGGTACATTAACATAGCATGTCTTCCAAGGTAATGTTAACAGATAAGACACCCTAGTCCAACAAGTTATGTGGCTAATGCTTGCAGGTTGTTTGGTTTCAAATCCATATACATAATTATATGCATATACAAACTTCATGTGATGAAGGTTAAAATACGATGTAACATCCTAAATAACTCGTGATAGATTATACAATTTAATCTAAATAATGGTTAATAAGAGGTTAGAAATAAGTAGATCCATATACATAATTCTATGCATATACAGACTCCATATGATGAAGGTTCAAATACGATGTAAAATCCTAAATAACTCATGATAGGTTATACAATGTAATCTAAATAATGGTTAATAAGAGGTTAGAAATAAGTAGGCCTAACAGAACCAAAGTTCCATTCTTGGTGTCCTTTAAGATTGGATGAGGGGAGATATTGGAGTAGAGCAACTTATATGTCGAAGTTTACCCATCACCTTGAAGCTCAAGTATTTTATGTTTGAAGGAGAGAGGATCCAAGTAGTCTAGGGGCCTTGGAAGCTTTGGTTTTGAGGCCTGCAATGACAAAAATCTTCAACCTACTCCGTTGGAACATGAGGAAATCTCACAGGGTTTCAATAAGCTTAACATTTTGGAGAACTGTATGACAACATAGAGAATCATGGTTGAATATCTACATACAATGTGTGTGGGGCACGTTAGAGGTAAAAGAATAAGTTCCATTGTGTCTCGTGATCAAAAGGGGCTAAGATCGAGAATTGACTGCTTAAAGTAGTTAAATACTTGTTAGAAACTTGAGAATGAGGATTTCCCTATCTACAAATTAGAAAACTTGTCAGTGCACTAATTAGATGCCATTATTGTTTGCTAAGAAATCATCCCAACTAAGGTTATTCCTTCATTCCACTAGAGATGGAATATTCAATAATATTAACACCAAGGAAAGAATGGGAAGTGTTGTCCAACCACATCAATAAAACACTTTGTTTACACTGCACATGATTCCCCTTCATCCAATATCCATATGTGCAAAAAATGCTTTATGTATAGCACATATCCACAAATGCTACGAACAATATTTCATATGCATAGTTTTCGAATTCCTTCCCCAACTACATTCCCTAGCATAGCTCCCACTCATGAAATAAAACATAGCCAAACCCAACCTTGTGGATATGAACATTATACAAACTCATACACGACTACCAAGCATTAGATTATATCATTCTGATGAAAAATTATGTGGCCTAGCCTTTATTTTGTTTGCCATATTTTTATAGACTTATTGAATTTCATGGGATGGAAGAGTGGCTTTGTAGTCTCAGGGGATGTTCCTAGGGGTTGTATGTTGTTAGCAAACAAGTCAGTGCCATCTATCACAAGAAACATAGATAATTAAAACATGTAACCCAATATCTAATGGGAGTGCAGCACAATAGATTAACCTAGCATGTCTTCCAGGGTAATGTTAAAAGATAAGACACCCTAGTCCAACAATATAGGTGCGAGATAGATTCAAATACGATGTAAATTTCCTAGATTTATAAACTCAAATGTGCCACTGCAATCCTAAATAACTCATGATAGTTATAGAGTGTAATCTAAATAAGTATTAATAAGAGGTTAGAAATCAGCAAGTCTAATAGAACTAGAGTCCCATTCTTTGTGTCCACTAATATTGGATGAGGGGGGAGGTTAGAGTAGAGAAAATTTTATGCTAAATTTTACCCATCACCATGAAGCTCAAGTATTTGATGTTTGAAGGAGAGAGGATGCAAGTAGTCTAGGGGCCTTGGGGGCTTTGGTGTTGAGGCCTGCAATGACAAAAATCTTCATAAAATGTGTGTGGGGCACGTTAGAGGTAAAAGAATAAGTTCCATTGTGGCTCATGATCAAAAGGGAAAATACTTGTTAGAAACTTGAGAATGAGGATTTCCCTATCTACAAATTAGAAGATCTAGTACTGCACTAATGAGATGGCATCATTGTTTTCTCAAATATGGCTCTTCCTTGATTCCAATATTCAAAAATATTAACACCAAGGAAAGAATGAAATTTTTTGTCTACCCATATCAAGAAAACACTTTGTTTACACCGCACATCATTCCCCTTCAACCAATATCCATATTCACAAAAAATGCTTTATGTACAACACATATTTAGGAACCAAAATTTTTTAGAATGTAATTTTTCTATTTGGACACTAAATTATGATACTTGGGTATTGTCATGGACTCTAAAGACCTACTTGCTTCAACATGGAATGGGCTCTCTTTTAATCAGATGTTAGATAGACATTCTCTGCCATTGTCTGAGAAGCCCGATAAAATGGCCCATCATAGTGGTTGTAGGGGATTGCATGGCTCCTAGTTGTGCAATGCCTTTAGAGGTTGAATCATTTTTGTAGCTTGTCGAGAATATTGGAATGGATATGCTCCAATGGCCTGGGATATTTATCTCATTGTGTAATTTTATGTAGAATCAAAGAGATTTAAAGGCCATGGAGAGCCAAGAGAGTCATCCAGATTGATTTGTTGTCCAACAAAAATGTAATATTTGATTCACGTTAGAGGGTAATCTAATGGATTTTGGAAGTCATGGACAAAGTTATATGTAAACTACATGCGAGATGAAATTATGCTTGTTGGTTCATAACCTTGCTCCAAGAACTTAGGTCGCAATGAGCTTAGATCATCAGGCACTATGAAAGATTGGTACTGTAACATACCTCATAATTCAGGTAGGAAACTATCTTATAGGTTGAGGTTCAGTGTGACTCTTTTTATTGTGTACTTTGATGCATAATCAAATAGGTTTGAATGCCATGTAAAGCCAAGAGAGTGATTCATATTGATTCATTGTCATGATAATTTCACTAATATACAACCAGTTGCTAATTGAAACAAGACCATTTTTAAGATAGAAGATGTGGAGCTTGACTTATCTTTGCATCTTTAAGACAGTGAGAATTTTATATACTGTGAGATATGAAATTTGAAACTTCGTTTTCCATCATAAATGTAATTTAGGGGAAGTGTTTGTATAATTGCTTATATTTATCTCAACTACTGACCTTCACTTTTTAAGTGTAGATTTGTTTATAAAAAAAAGTGAGGATGCTCCATTTTCTGTAATTTGTTGGATAAATTCGACATAGAGATAGGTGTGGGTCATGTTCTTGAATACATAACTGCTAAGGTGTTGATTATGTGGCACTTAAAAAATTGATAATGAAGAGACAACCCATATTATTTTTTTCTTTATATGCTACATTGATTTAATATTGGAGGATATCAGAAAAATTGACGTTGTTGAGGAAATGAGGGGAATATGAGCATCACCAAATCCATTTATGATCACGCCCTCATGATGACATCACAAATAACATAAATTTGATATGTTGTACCATCACCCTACCCGTCAATCCATTCTCAATTGTCATTTAGAGTGGAGGAAAATGTTTGTTTCTACAGAATAGTATGCTAATATCTTTCACAAAAAACTTGGGGGATAGGTTGTACCTTCACTTATTTCCAGAGAATCCTTATGGGTTTTGGGAAGGGAGGGTTTTTCTCTTAGTGAATATTTAATAAATAATTCTTGCTTAATAGTGGCAAGCCCATCACAGCCTACCTGTGTGAGGCCATGGATAGTCATAGTGAAACTAACCTAACGTTTTGTGAGAGACCATGTAAGGAGGGAAATATCATGTACATCATGGAATTTTCTTGATGATATATGGAACAATATGTTCCATCACCCACTTCATACAAGAGGGGGAATTTCCAACCATACATTGTTTTACTCTTGTAACTTTGACTACTATAGTGAGACTATAGTTGGATTCTTTAATTGTGTGTGAAGGATCATGCCAAATCCAAGGGTACATGTGGCCATAAAAATTTTGAATATGTATAAGAGAGTGTTCAGATTAGATGGCTATGATATGAAGGACAATTGCAATTTCTAATGTGCAATTTGCTGTAAATTTCATATTTTTAAAGATTTAATTATCAATTTCAAAGTTCAAACTTTACATTTTAAATTCCAATAATTTAATTTATTTTGTTAATTGGAAATATTTTATAAATTAAAACTTAATTATTATTAAATGGAATTGAGGTCTCCATTCATGAGGCACATGTAAAGGTGTTCTAAAGTTAAATTTATTTATTACCTATTCTTAGCAACTAATTTATTTTGCAAAGGAAACTATAGGAAACATCTAGATCACATAACATATCACATCCCTTTTCATCTATGATATTATTCCATATGTTATAGCCTTACAATGTTTCCTTTGCAACATGTGGTGCAATTTCTAGTTGTATTTTCTTTGACATGATTGATCCAAAATATAGGTTTTATATTTTACAACCAATTATGTTTTTTTTTTTTAGATGATTTCTTAAATACAAAACAATGGGATCACATTTAAGAGACAAAGTGAGATGGAGGGGGAATAGAGTGGGGGAGAGAGACATAGAGGTGGGAGAGATAGGGAGAGAGAGAAAGGAGGGGGAAGAGAGGAGGAGAGAGGGAGGGAGAGAGAGATGGATTTGGAGGGGGAAATAGAGGGAGGGAAGAAAAAAGACATTAAGAGATAGAGGTGGAGAGAGAGAGGGAGTGATAAGGGAGAGATGAAGATGGAATGAGGGAGAGAGGAGATAAGGGAAGGGAGAGAAAATGGGAGGACATAGATAGGGAAATAATGGGAAGAGAGAGATAGGGAGACATAGATATGGGGGGGGGAGAGGGGGAGGGCGAGAAGGGGAGATAGTGACATTTTTGGAGGGTGGAGAGACAGAGCATGTGTGTGATGGGGGGAAAGACAGAGGGAGGGGGGAGAGAAAGGGAGAGAGAGGAAGGAAGGGAGAGGGGAATTTAGAGAGAGGAGAGAGATGGAGATGGAAGGGAGAAAGAGAGGGAGGGAAGAAAAAATACATTGAGAGATAGAGGTCGAGAGAGAGAGGGGGGGAGATGAAGATGTAATGAGGGAGAGAGGAGACGAGCGAAGGGAGAGAAAAGGAGAGTATATAGATAGGTAAAGCATGGGAAGAGAGAGACTGGGAGACATAGATATGGAAGGGGGAGAGAGGGGAAGAGCGAGAAGGAGAGAGAGAGGGAGATGGTGACAAAGTTGGAGGGTGGAGAGTGACAGTTTGTGTGATGGGGGGGAGACAGAGGGATGTGGGAGAAAAATGGAGACAGTGGAAGGAAGAGAGAGAGGAGAGAGAGATGGATTTTGAAGGTGAACAAAGACATAAAGAGAGAAAGGTGGAGAGGGAGAGGGAGTGACAAGGGAGAGATGGAGACAAGGGGAAGAGAGAGAGAGAGGAGGGGAAGAGATAGGTGGAGAGGGAGAGAGAGGGAGAGGGAGAGAGAGAGAGATAGATATGGAGAGAGAGTGTGTATGTTTTAGGGGTGATAAGGAGAGACAAGGGGAGATAGATATATAGATGGAGGGGGGGAGAGGGAAGAAGAGAGAGGAAAAGAGAGGGAGGGAGGAAGAGAGATAGATATGGAGAGATAAGGGGAAGAGAGGGAGATGAAGAGGGAGGGAGAGAGAGAGAGATAGCTCGATAGATATGGAGAGAGAGAATGTATGTTTTGGGGTTGATATAGAGATATAGATGAAGGGGGGAGAGAGAGAGAGAGAGAGAGAGAAGGGGAGGAGATAAAGAGGGAAAGGAAGAGGGAGATATAGATAGATAGATCGATATGGAGAGAGAGTGTGTATGCAGGCTAATGTAGAGAGATAAAGAAGGATAGACAGAGGGAGATAGATAGATAGATATGGAGAGAGAGTGTGTATGCAGGCTGATATAGAGAGATAAAGAAGGAGAGACAAAGGGAGATAGATATATAGATGGAGGGGGAAATATGGAAGGAGAGAGAGAGAGAGAGATGTGTTTAGGGGCTGAGATAGAGAGACAAATAAGGAGAGATGGAGGGGGAGAGAGAGAAGGAGATAGGGAGAGAGATAAGCACAAAATGGAAGGTGGAGAGAGAGGGAAGAAGAAAGAGACACACAGAGACAAATACAAACATAGAAGTTAGATCTAGAAAGTCATGAATCTTTTGGTTTTTCACTAAAATAGATGTATTTATTTTAGTGTAGTTTTTAATTTCTAATCCTATTTGATCTCTTGCACTAGATGGACTGATTTCAATGTAGATTTTGATTTCTAATCCTATTTGATTGCTTGTGCTAGATGCATTCGTTTCAATGTAGATATTGATTTCTAATCGTATTTGATCACTTGCACTAGATGCGTTAATTTTAGTGTAGATGTCGATTTGTAATCCTATTTAATACCTTATACTAGATGCATTGATTTTAGTGTAGATGTTGATTTATACTACTATTTGATTGCTTGCATTGGATGCATTGATTTTAAACAATGTTACCGATGAAATAGGTAACCTGACCTCAAAACAGGAACTCTAGCCCAAAAAGACTCAAAAAACATGAAAAAACACCCCCAAAACAAAAAAAGTGTATTCCAGAACGCACTTGATTTTTTTTTAAGGTCAAATTTCAACATTTTATAAAATTATGTTAAAAACAAAATTGTTTCTTGAAAAGAGGATTGAAAAAACACCCTCAAAACAAACCTAGTTGACATTGGAATAACCAAAAAAAAAAAAATTGTCGTATTTTTGACATTTTTAAAAATAGAAATAACATTTTTTAATTTTTAAAATTCAAACATTAAAAAAACCTAAATTTTAAGAAAAAAAAAATAAATTTAAAAAATAAAAACATTTTAAAGCTTAAAATTTAAAAATATATAGGAATAAAAAAATAAAAATAAAAACAAAATAAAAATTTTAATTCAAACATTAAAAAAAAAAAAAAAAAAAAAAAAAAAAAATTTCCAAAAAAAAATAAAAATTAAAGATTAAAATTTCAAAATATATATAGAAATAAAAAATTAAAAATATTAAATTAAAAATAAAAACAAGTTAAAAAAGAAATTATAAAAAATAAAATATGAGAAATTAAATTTAAAAAAAAAAAATTGTTTATTAAATTTAAAAAAAAAAAAAAAAAAAAAAAAAAAAAAAAAAAAAAAATTAAATTTAAAGAAATATATTAAATTTTAATAAATTTAAAACTTAAAACAAAACAAAAAAACAAAACAAAAACAAACATGGTTGAAATTAAAAAGTAAAAAAAAATTAAAAATTAATTTTAAAAAAAAAAATGAAAAAAAAATACAATAAAAATATTAAATTTAAAGAAATATATATTAAAAAACAAGATTTTAAAAAGTATATTAAATTTAAATTATATATATATATATATATATATATATATATATATATATATATATATATAAACTTAAATTAAAAATACATATATTAGATTTTATTAAATTTTAAAAAAAAATGTTAATATTAAAATAACAAATTAAATTTTAAAAAAAAATTATTAAATTTTAATAAATAAATGAATAAACAAATAAATTTTGAAATAAAAATTATATTTTAAATAAATTAATTAATTAATTAATTAAAAATAATAATAATAATAATTGTTAAAATAAAAGTTAAAAACTTTAAAAATCAATTAAAATTTAAAAAAATATATTACATAAAAAATAAAATAAAAACAAATTAATTTGAAAATATTAAGTTTAACTTAAAAAAAATCTAATTTTAAATACACAATTTTAATTGAAATAAAAAATATATATATAAAAATGTTATGTAATTAAAAAAATAATAAAAAAAAATATTAAATTCAAATAAATAAATAATACAAAATTTACTAAATTTTAAAAAATTAAATGAAAAAACTAAACATAAAATTTAATAATAATAAAAAATATGAAAAAAATTTTAAAAAAAAATGAATTAAATTTAAAAAAAAAAATACAAAATTTAATAAAAATTATTAACAAAATTTAGAATAATAATAATAATAATAATAAAATTAAAAACAAAAAAATGAATAAAATTTAAAAAAACAAAAAACAAAAACAAATTAAATTTCAAATATAAAAATATAAAAAAATAAATAAAATAAAATAAAATTGAATTAAAAAATAAAATCAAAAAATCAAAATTTAAAAATTTAAAAAATATTAAAAAATAAAAAATAAAAAAAAATAAAAAAGAATTTTTTGATTGTGGTGGCGCCGCCAATTGGCCTCCCGCCCAGGTGACGGTGGAGGCCGGCCGCTAGGCGGGAGGCCGATTCCGATAATTGCCCTCCCGCGGCAGGAGGTCAATTCCGGGAATCACCCTCCCATGACGAGAGGCCAATTTTGGGAATCGCCCTCCCACGACGCCCGAGGGCGATTCTCGGAATCGGCCTCCCGCGACAGGAGGGCGATTCCAAGAATCGGCCTCAGGGCGATTCCTAGAATCGGCCTCCCACCACGAGAGGGCGATTCCCGGAATCGGCCTGAGGGCGATTCCCGAAATCGGCCTCTCGACGATTCCCGGAATCAGTCTCTCGCCGCGGGAGGGCGATTCCCAGAATCGGCCTCCCGCCCAGGTGGCGGCGGAGGCCGGCCGCTGGGCGGGCGGGGGGCTACCTGGGCGGGAGGCCGACTAGCTGCGCCACCATGATCAAAAAATTCTTTTTTTTTTTAATTTTTTTAATTTTTAATATATTTTTTAAATTTGATTTTATTTTTTTAATTCAAAAAATTTAAAATTCTTTTTTAATTCTTTTTTTTTTTTAGATTAATTATTTTTAAATTTAAAATTTATTCATTAAATTTATTTTAAATCTTTTAGTTTATTTGGTTTTTCATTTTTAAAATTTATAAATTGTTTCATTTAAAAAAAAAAAAACAGTAAATTTATGGATATTTGTTTTTTAATTATTTGCACGTGCTTTTTTTCATTTTTTTTTGTTTTTAATGATAATTTTTTTTATTATAATTCTTTTATTTTAATTTTCTTTTTCAATTTTAATTTTTTTTTTTTTTTTTTGTTGTTAATTTTAAAATTTGTATTTTTGTTTTCTTATTATTATTATTATTTTTAATTTAATTTTTCCTTTTTTGTATTTTATTTTTTTTTATCTAAATTTTAATTTTGTAATTTAAATAATTTTTAAATTTTCTATTTTTTTTATTTTTTTTAATTATATGGATTTTTTTAATAAATTAGAAATTTTTATTTTTTTCGTGATAATTTTGTTTTTTTCTTTAAATTATGTGTTATTTTTCAAATTTTGTCATTTCTTTCTTTCTTTTTTCTTTTTTACAAGTTAATTTTTTATTTTTACATTTTAATTGGTTTTTTTTATTGTTTTTATATATATTTTTTTAATCTAAGTTTTGTGTTTTATTACCAACATGAAAATCACCACTCTAAAAAAAAAAGGTTGATGCTGCATCAATACGTTTCAAAATTCGCATGAAAATCATTGCTCTTAAAAAAAAAATTTGATGCTGCATCAATACGTTTCAAAATTAGCATGAAAATCACTAACATTTTAAAACAAATATTCATACTTCATAAATAAAAATATTAGAGTGGCAAAAATTTGCTCAAAAAAAAAAGAGGTGATTCTGCATCACCACTTTTCAAAATCCGGTGCTTTTTATGCTACCAAAAAAAAGTAGGTAACAGTGCGGTTACCTATTTCATCGGTAACATTGTTTTTAGTACAGATATTGATTTATAAACGTATTTGATCGCTTGTACTAGATGCATTGATTTTAGTGTAGATGCCGATTTATAATCCTATTTAATACCATATACTAAATGCATTGATTTCAGTGTAGATGTTGATTTCTACTCCTATTTGATTTCTTGAACTAGATGGATTGGTTTTAGTGTAGATATTGATCTATAATCCTATATGATCGTTTGCACTAGATGCATTGATTTCATTGTAGTTGTCAATTTTTAATCCTATTTAATACCTTACACTAGATGCACTTATTTTAGTGTAGACATTGATTTCTACTCCTATTTGATTTCTTGCACTGGATGCATTGGTTTCAGTGTAAATATTGATTTCTAATTCTATTTGATTGCTTGCACTAGATGCATTGATTTTATTTTAGATGTTGATTTCTTATCCTACTTGATTGTTTGCATTAGATGCATTGATTTTAGTGTATATGTTGATTTCTAATCATATTTGATGTTTGCTTCATTGATTTCAGTATAGATGTTGATTTCTAATTTGATGCAACTAGATTTATGATGTGCATTAATTTCAAATTAATTGGAGTAATAATGTGCATTGATTTTAGTGTAAGCACATCGCTTCCCCCTCCATCTAAATCTCTATCTCTCATTGTCTCTCCTTCTTTATCTCTATATCCCACCCCCCAAACATACACACACTCTCTCCATATCTATCTATTTCTCTCTCCCTCCCTCCCTTTTCCACTCCTTCTCTCTCTCTTCCCCTTATTTCTCCATATCTATCTATCTCTATCTCTGCCTCCCTTTTCCACTCCCTATCTCTCTCTTCTCCTTCCCTCTCTCTAATATTTCTCTCTCCATATCGCTATCTCTTCCTCCTTCCCTGTCTTTGCCTCTCTCTTCTTCCCTCTCTCCCCCCACCCCATATATATCTCTATCTCACCCTAAAACATACAAACTCTCTCTTAGTGTATGCACATAAACGTTATTCATGACGTGAATTGACTTCTTTGTTACAGTAATTCAACCATAAATACAATACTTGAATTTTCATCCTAAATAAAATGTTCACTCTCCCGAAATGTCTTCTTCTTAAAATTGTAAACTATTTGTAATTGGCTACATTCTTATTATTCCCATTTTCCATCATTCAACATTTTTAATCAATTTACATTCAAACATGGTAATAGAAAAAAACTAATAGGTGTGACAATAAGAATAATATAATAAAATAGTTTTAGATTGATCACAATGAAGATTGTTTGTAATTCACTATATTCTTTTTATTCACATTTTCAACATTATTAGATTGTCACTTTGCACTTAAAATTTATATTTCATCATTTTTCATCATTCAAGTTACTAAAAATCTTTGTCATCTCAACAAAATGAGGTAAATAAGAAATTTTAAAGTTAGATTGACCAAATTAATCTTAGACATATTCAGCATATTTAAAATGATTAAAATTTGACCGCGCATGACTGAGTGCAAAACTTGAGGAAAGGTTTTCAAGAGATTTGATCCTTCTCAACGCTTGATAGATTAGGGATTCAAATGGATCTAGGCTGGTTCTAATTGTTGTATATGAGGCACCTAAAGGGATCTAGGGGCTCCTAAGACACTAATTGTAGAGCTATTTATACGAGAGACCAAAGGAGAGGTATCACCATCATTGCAATTCATCTCGTGATAAAATTTAGCCCTAATGAAGAAGTTGTAGATATGAGGAAGGACACATTTCTGAGATTTGAGGAAGAGTTTTGTCTAGTGAACGAGGTTGAGTTCCTCGTTCAAGGTCAAGTATGTTGGATGTATGATTTTGTACTATAAGGAAGGGCCATTTTGCATATTTGTCTGTGTTCTCTAGACTGAGTTTCATTCTATACCTTGAGATAGGGTCAAAGCCCTATTTTTGTGTGGAAAGAAGGTAGAAAGGCCTCTGAAGTGGTTGGAAAAAGGGTTGAGAACCCTCAGGATCGAGCACAGGTGTTATATATGGTCATGGGTTGAGTTAAGGAGGCCACATGCAATGAGTTTGAGGGTCAGCAGGCCTCAAGTAATTTTTGGCACAAGACCAAGGTTCCTCAAGCCTAAGTAGAGGCTAGCGAATGAAGGAAGAGTTGTTTTTTTGTTGTAGATGATTGCAGAGGTGTACTTCTTGAAGTATGTTCAGAAAGGAGCCTTGAACAACAAAATCAAAGGGCTGATATGTAGTGAACTTGAAGGACTAATTCACTTAAAGTAGTTGAAGTATTTTGGAGATGATATATGCAGATATGTGAAGGACTACATTCTGTGTGAGAAGTTGAGCATTCAAATAAGTTAAAGGAGTTATTTCTCTGCGAGATAAGAGGAAAAGGATAGCTAGGAACATCAAGGACAACATGACATAAAGGGTTGGTAGTGGAGGACATCTACAACAAGTAAGTCAAGCATTTGTTCCTTGTTGTTTTGTTGGGAAGATTGAAGATATAAAGGATCAAATATCAAGCCTTGATCAGTCAAAGGACAGACTGTGTATCTTATTGTATACTGTGTATACTAGATTGTATCAGGTTTCATAAAGGGCCATGATCCCTAGTACAAGAGCCCTATGTATTTCTTATTGATGGACTAATAAGAAGTGTTTTGGGCCACATATTTATTTGTGTGTTTTTATTGATTCATTGTTGTTACATTTCCGTTGTGTTGCAAGTTTTTCATGGTTGTGCACTCCTAGTGTGTTTGTGTGTTTGGTTAACCATAGACTAAACCTAGGGTGTAAGGAAAACTCAACATGGTATGAGAGCTACTTTGAAGGGACAGTTGAATCAGAGTGTGCACAGTAAGAAGCCTAAGAGGGAGTTGATTTAATTGTTATTGAAGGAATAACAACATGGAAATTTATTTATTATTATGAGGTATGAGGATAGGTTGGATGGGTTGTCCAACTATAGTCCTTGGAAAGAAAGGACCAAGCTAGCCTTATTGGTGAACAAGATGTGGGAATTTTCTCACAAGGATATTGTTAAGCCAACGACTACTAAAGAGTTGGCTGAGTTTTAAGATTTGGATGTGAAGGCCAAGCTAATCATCCTAGATGGAGAGAAGGATCACTTGATACCTCAGCTAACCAAGAAGAACACTACATGTGATATGTGGAAGGCTCTTCAGGACTTGTTCCAATATAAGAACGAGAACTGCTTGTTGGTATTGAGGGAGAATCTCAAGAACACCAAGATATTGGATGGTGAGGGTGTGGCTTTGTATCTCACAAGAGTTTCTCAAGTTCATGATGAGCTAGCTGCCATTGGTGATAACATACCAGATTCTGAAATAGTGAGGACTGCTTTGAAGGACTTCTCCAAGGAATGGAAGTCATTTATCAAAGGAATAGTCACTCGAGACAAGCTACCATATTGAAATAGGTTACAGGATAACTTCATCCAAGAGGAATTGTGAGACGAGGATCTTCATAAGAAGAATTTTTATGGATAAAATGTGGCTCTCGTTGGTAAGATGAAGGGAAAAGCGAAGAAGTACTTGAGCAAGGTGAAGTGTTTCACATGTGGCAAGCATGGTAATTATGTGAGTAATTCTTTAAGGGTTATTATTTTTCTATAGATGATTGCAGAGGTGTAATTATTGAAGTTTGTTCGGAAAGGAGCCTTTAAAAACAATTTCAAAGGGCTAATATGTAGTGATCTTGAAGGACTAATTCACTTAGAGTAGTTGAAGTATTTTGGAGTTGATACATGCATAGATTTGAAGGAATGCATTCTTTGTGAGAAGTTGAGTATGCAAATAAGTTAAAGGAGCTATTTCTCTTGGAGGTTGGAGGAAAAGGAGAGCCAAGCACATCAAGGAAAAGAGGATAGAAAAGGTTGGTAGTGAAAGACATCTACAACAAGTAAGTCAAGAATTTATTCCTTGTTTTGTTGGGAAAATTGAAGGTCAAAGGGAGCTTACCTCAAGCCCTAATAGTCTTATATCAGGATTTTGTAAAGGGTCATGATCCTTGGTACGGTAGCCCTATGTATTTCTTTTGATGGACTAATAAGAAGTCTTTTGGGCCACCTATTTATTTCGGTACTTTTATTGATTCACTGATGTTACATTTCTGTTGTGCAAAGTTGTTAATGGTTGTGCACTCTTAGTGTGCTTGTGTTCTTGGTTAGGCATATACTAGACCTAGAGGGTAAGAAAAATATACTTGACCCATATTACCCATGTTCCTCGACCTTGTATTAATCTTTAGACATTTTTGTAACTAATGCTTCAAATAATAGGAAAGGATTCTTTAATATCCAACCTCCATTTTCTTTTGTTAAAACTAACTTTCCAAGATGCTGGCATAAACTCTTTTTTCCTTGGTCCCTTAACCAAATGAAATTGTAACATTAAAATCCAAGAAAGCATCCAGAAAATTTGAATCACTTATAGATTTTTTGGTGAAGTACTAGATGACCCCTCTTAGTAAAAAATTGGTAACATCACAAATTTAACTTTTCTACTTTGACTATAGGCCATTGCTAATCACATTTTTTTGTACATATTGGACTTTAAATGAAGGCCTAAATATTTAATACCAATATCAAGATCCATCGAAATGTAGGAAATTATTGAGTTAAATATATATTTTGCATCTTGGAGATGCCCCAAATGGATATTGTTGATTTTCCCGTACTAATTCTCATACCTGTAGTCAAAAAAAATAGTTCCATGATTTGTTTAAGTTCCGTAGCCATCTTTCCTGATCCTTCATAGAAAATTAAGATATAATCAATTTATAGTGGGTGTGTGATATTGCAAGAAATTCTTGTGAAAATTTAGTTGTAGTTATTGGTTATTATTCTTCTACCTTGGCAGGTTATTTGCCTTCTAGAAATTAATTTACAACAAATATTGAATAAAAACACAATTTAATTTCACCAAGAATTAATGAGTGGAACTCAAAATACCACACACATAAAATTTGACACCAATATTTTTGGACAAAATAGTCCGAGGAAAAAACCCCAATGTTGGGAATAACAATTTTGTAGATGAGGGTTTATTTTCTTTCTTCAACGGATCAAGGATTACATAAAATACTTTCCTAACACTAGAAAATCTTTGGAAAATTATTTCCTTCACTTCCACTGACCAAATCGAATTGGGAAATAAAGAGTTTCCCTCTACAAACCAGATTTGCCTCTCCTAGGAAATTTGCACTTCCTCCTGTAACATGCATAGACTAACTAGAAATTTGAATTATTCTTCCAGACAACTCACACTACCTTCGAGAAATCAATCTCATGAGTAATATTTCCTCCAATAACTTAATTGACCAACTCACATTTCCTCCGAGAAATTGTTCCAACAATTGGAAACTGAAATGAGTCTCTGGAAAGTGGCATTGGATAAACTGGCTACTCACACGAGTTGTCTCGACCTTCCTCTTGAAGAATAATTCATCCTCGTTCCCTTGAAAAACTAAATCACCTAAAAGAAATTCTCTTGAAATTATCTCCTCGGTTTCTCCTATTGAAACCCTATTGTCGGTGTATCCCACATTATCATTGTGCACTTTCTATCATTGAAAATATGTTGTTCGAATGATCTCCAAAGGCCCCATCAATCTCCTCTTATAATCTCTCATGACAAATCAATGACCACAATCTAGCTCCACTCGATGGCTAAGATCATATTAACTTCTAAAAATCGCTTTTCTAGAAGCCTCTAGAGCAAAATCGATTTGTTTGATTTAAATAGACTTAATATATATATATATATATATATATATATATATATATATATATATATATATATATATATATATATATATATATATATATATATATATATATATATATATATATATATATATATATATATATATATATATATATATATATATATATATATATAATTAAGACATTTCACTTGGAAACATTTTCTAGGTATTGGATATAATTAATCCACCTGTGTTCCTACACTCATAGACCCATATGAGACTAGAATACATGTCTAAGCTAAAAATCTAACACTCCCTCTCAATGAAGAAGGTGTTATCCACAACTCCCAACTTATCCTTGAAGAAAAAAAACTTTTCTTTACCCAAGGCGTTCATCAGAATATTTGCATCTTATTGATCTATGGAAACATAATGTAGCATAATTAATGCATGTTGTACATAGATCCTGATGAATTCATATATGATGTCAATGTGCTTCAACCTATAAAGAAACACTAAAATCTAATAGAGCTTGATGCAAAATTGATTATCGCAGAAGATACTAGTCGACTCCAACCTCTGACCAAATAGTGTCATTGGAAATTTTCGAATCCATATAGCCTCACATGTAACCATGCTCACTACCATGTATTATGCTTATGTAGAACTCATTGCCACAGATTTTTGCTTCCTACTATACCAGGAGACAAACCATGATCCAATGTTGAAGCAACACCGTGAGGTGCTTTTCTGATCTACTAAACTACCTTCCATTCTGCATCTATATACCCCATCAACTCGAGTAAATATCAACACATACTTGATAGTACCTTGTAGATAATTTACTTCATTGTTGTCCAATGCACCCTCTTCAATTCAACCATGAACAAACTAAGGGTGTTGACCGCAAAGAAAATGTTTGGCGTAGTGTTAACCAAATACATAAGAGATCCGATGAGTTGTCTATACATGGTTGGGTTCACTGCCTCCTATTTTGATGCATATATCTTCCTCCAATTGGTAATAATGGTAGTAGACATGGGTCTACAATCCTTTATGAGCCTTGGTGACCCTATCAGAAACAGATCATCCACATATAACATGATAATGAGAGGCTCACCTCCTACCATCAAATAGTAGAGGTTCAAGTCTCCCTCACTCTTCATGAATTCCACCTGCTACAAGTAACTATCTATTCAACCATACCATTCTTTGGGAGCTTGCTTGAGTTCGTATATTCCTCTCTTTAACCACACGGATATCCCTCCCATGTGTCTCAAATCCATTTGGAAGTTCGATGCACACCTCCTCTTCTATTACTCGATTGAGAAAATTCGTCTTGACGTCCATTTGATGAATCTGTTATCCCATATATGCTTCTAGAGAGACCATGACCCTAATGGAAGTGTATCTGGCCACTGGATTGAAAGTCTAATCATATTCTATGCACTTCTCCACATTGCCATATGTATTGTGTTTGATCTTGTAGATCCAATGGGAACCAACCACAACCCTATCCAACGGTTTAGGCACAACCTCCCACACATCATTCAACATGATGGAGTTGTATTCCTACACCATCGCATCCTACCACACATGATGTTGTGCAGCCTATTGATAACTAGAAGGCTCATTGTCAATGAGCTCATTCATCAACACCTTGTACCTGAAATACCTTTTTGGCGGTATATTATCCCTTGTGCTCGGTCCTGGAGCTCCCACAAACTCTTGTACATATCTCAACATCTAAAGCACCTCTTTGTTCCTTCTCATACTAGTGGTGGGCGGAGCTTCATGCTCCTCATCCAACTGTTGTTGCTCCACCTAATCTGAACTCTCCTCTACACCTGCACCTACATTTTTACTATTCATTGTACTTGTACTAGTTCCTTGAGCTTTATATCCATGTTCATCCCTTGGAGATTTCGCTAGATCACTCTAATTTGCTGTTGGAAATTCATAAGACCTCTGGAAGGATTTCTCCTCCTATAAATTCACATTCCATCTCATGATAATCTTCCTGATACATGGAAGGTAGATCCTATATGCCTTGGATGTTTCATTTTAACCAATGAAATATCCCTTCTCTGCAGTCGAATCCAACTTGGTGTGTTTTTCATCAGGAACATGATAATAAACTATGTTGCCAAAAATCATGAAGTGTTCAACTTTTGGGTTCTTTCCTATAAATTCCTCCTCGGTGCTGATTTTTGTGTAGCTTGGGAGGTACTCCAAGCCCTATTGTTCGAGTATTAGAGGTCAAAGCGCCACAAGTAGGCTTGTGGCCTTGGAACCCAAGCCTGGGGTTTTTCACCCATATATGTTTGGGCCAAAACCACGATGAGTCTTCAACGTGATTGATGAGGATGATAGCTCTCGGCGAGACGATTCTAACGCAATGAGAGTCATCAGATTCTGAGTTTTCGTTGAGGAGTTATGAATTTTTGAAGGTTAATGATGGTTTTGCACATGTTTATGTAAGTCGCCCTAAGGTGTTTTAGGCCCATGACAGTTGGAAGCCCCTCGTTATGAAGTTTTGAAGCCCTTGTTTATGGGTATATATAAAAGGTGAGTGAGAGGAAATTTTCTCATCCAAGGAGGCAACACAAGGGTAGCATAGGAGTGTGAGAAGAGAGATCAGTGTAGGAGAAAGATATTTATTTTGAGGTTACATCAAGGAGGGAAGAACAACGCAATAAGAAGGTTTTTTTAAAGGGTCATTTCAGGGTGATCGAGGGTTGTGTTGGAGGCTGAGATACCTTGTAGGGAGGCTGAAACCAAGGGTTGTGTCTTGAGGGTCATAGGAGAAGGGTGCAGACCTTTGGATGGGGTGTCACAACTAGGAGGAGGTTGTTGTATCAAGTTGCACCATATAGGAGGGAGGAAGAAGGGTTGTGAGGGGCTAGAACAACCTAGACTTCAGTGTAGGGTCTCCTCCCCTCTTAAGAAGGAAGTCGCAACAAATAAGGGAATTTTTGGGCTAGGTTGACATGGGTTCTCTTGGTAGAATAGACTAAGGAGATCATAGAGCTATGGAGACTAGGTTGCAAACCTGTGGTGGTTGTTTGGAGGGATAAACAATCCTAATATGGGTGTTGTAGGTGCCTATCAAGACGACAAGTGGTGGAGGCTTGTAGATTTGAGGAAGTTGCAGTATTTGGTGGAGATTTTGATCATAGATGGTAGGTTTTTGTGGGTTATAGGGATTCCCTAACTAGTGACTAGACTTCATTCCATGAACAACAAAATGAAAGGTATCTATTTCTCCAGGTTTGCCTTGTGTTGGGTCACATTTTGTGATCAGTATTCGATTGGTCATTTTGCAACCCGTAGGATCCATTTGTTGGAGTTTCCTTGGTCATGAAGGAACTAAAACTAGGAGAAAATCTCATTGTGGATGGTTTCCTAAGTTAGGACAGATTGATGTGCCTATATTTTTTCAATAGCTCCTCTATTGCAGAAGGAAAGGGCAGATTGGTGGAGTTTGTTAGCAGTCGTGTGTAAGGGTCTCCTAGATGTGGGGTTGCCATAACTAGGAGAAGATGCTACAGTGTGGACATGGTAACTTGTGGAATGTTGGAGGGGAGCGTGAGAGTGGACCAAGTGTGGATGTGGATTGGGAACTTATGGTCTAGTGGAGGACATTGTGGCAGTGTCTAAGTTGGAGCCCGATGAGCAACATGTTGATGGAAAAAGGTAGTTTTGAGTGGAAGTTGTTGAGCTCAAGGGTCTGATCATCCAGTAGTTTGTCGATCCCGAGACTTGTGTGTGTAGAAGGACTTCTACAACGGATGATGGGAAGTCCTCCTAGCTCGTTCTCATTGTGGGATATGCACATCTTGCAGTGATAGGTGGTAGCCCTATGTGCCCTATGTTGGTCTTCATCATTGCAACACAGGAAGACCATAATGGGTTGAAGTACGCAGCTGAGGAGTAGCAGTGGGCATATTGAGAGTTGTTCACGAGTGGAGCTGTGAACAACTCGATAGGAGTCTCAAAGTATTTTTCCCTTGATGGACGAAGGGACAACTAGAGAGCAAATTGGATAGCCAAGATTCAGTGTCCATATGGACTTCGAGCATAGATAGAGGTAGAAGTTGCAAATCAAGAGTTGAACAATCGGGAAGGCACAAGGTACAATCGAGAGGAGATGATAGAGCATGCTACAACCAAATGGTCAGAGTATCTTGTTTTGTATTTTGTACTAGTGGATGTATGAGGGTCATTATCCCTGGTACAAGATCCCTAAACTGTTGTATTATGTGTTTTTTAATATAACGAAGTTGGGTTGAAAACTTAAAATGTTGTCTATATTCTGTGCATATGTGATTTACTGTTTTTTATATTCCACTAGGCAGAGTAGTTCTGTTGCTATTCTTGGTTTGGTAGCGTCAGAGATTTTAAGACTCTGTCCTAGACCCGAGATCGTGGTAATTTAACACTCAGGTGTCATCTTCCCCAACACCTTATGAGGGATCCTGTTATGAATGTATATTGTTGTACTGCATCCCTCTGCCTAGAGAAATCTAGGAATGTCTTTTTCATATAGCATCACCCTTGAACTATCGTCATGTTCTTCGTCTCAGCAGCCCCATTCTATTGTGGGTTGTATGGAGTTGTCAATTCTCTCTCGATGCCCTCCTCCTTACAGAAATCCTTGAAGGCTTTCTCAACATACTCACCTCCATTATCTATCTGAAGAACCTTTATCTTCTTACTTGTCATGTTCTCCACAAAAGCCTTAAACTCTTGGAAGTTTCTATATAATTTTCCCCTTGTCTTCAAGAATTATATCCAGGTCTTCCTGGGGAAGTCATCAATAAATATCACAAAATACACATAACCCATGATAGATTTCATAGACAAAGGGCCACATATGTCAGAATGTACCAGGTCCAGCACACCCTTGGCTCTAATGTCACTCCTTGGAAACGCTTCCTTTTCCAACCTCCCAAGTACACACCCTTTGCACACATTATCGTGTTCCGTTATAATTTTTGGAACTTGTATCAAAGTCTTTCTGAGCAATTTGAATGCTCCGTGATAGATATGTCCCATCCTCCTATGCCATAATTATCCCATGCCTTGTCTATTATTTTTTCTCACTAGTCCCTTTAGAGTGTCCAACTGCAACTGATATAACTTGTTGCTTCTCACCCTAATCTGGTTCACTGAATTCCAATCTCGTTTCTTTATATACACCTTCGGCCCTCAAAATTAGACCTCATATCCCTTAACCTGAAGAGCTTAAAATGAAATAAGTTCATCCCTAAACCTAGCACATTTAACACTCTTGTAACATTACTGGTGTTTCTTGACTCCCTCTGCAAGGTAATTGTCCATATCCCAACTAAAGTACACTTTGACTTATTTCCCATCTAAATCTGGAATCTTATCTCCTCTTCCTAGTAACTGGAAAAGTATTCTCTAACTCTCGTCATGTGACATGACTCACCACTATCAATATACCATACACCTATGGATAGAGCTAGAGAGGAAAGCTATGAGAGTGAACTCATCCTCTAGTCTCAAAGAAAGCTCGTCAATATCTATTGAAGTTGTTGTCTATTACTTCCATTTCTTCTTGTCGCTCTTCTTCATGTTCAAACATTGACTGACCACATCCAAAACACATGATTTTACTCAAGTACTTTTTCTTTTTCTTTTTCTTTGCCTTGGACCCTTTACTAGAGCCCTTCTTGGCCTTGCCCTTCCTTATAGAGCCACATTCTCATTATCCTCACATTTACAGGTCTTATTGCTATTATCGCCACTGATAAGACTCAATCTAAGCTCCTCCTAACTGAAATCGCTCCAAAAATGATCCAAAATTGGTAGTGTATCTCATCCATTTATCATCTTAATGAATACATCCAAGTGCTTTGAGAACCCATTCAAGGTTGTTATCACGATCTCGTCAGTTAATTGATCTTCTATAGCTACCAACTTGTTATTGACAAGTCGAACTCTAGTGAGGTAACTAACAACATTTTTGCCCTTTTTTATCTAGGTATTTTTCAGCTTCTCCCTGAGAATCAGCTTCCTATTAACGGTAGCATCCTGTAATAGTTTTAGAATGGCATCCCACATCTTCTTCATTGTATCTAAATCTGTAATATGTGGAAAAATATGATCCTTAACCCCATCAATGATTATTATCTTCGATTTGGCATCTTCCTTCTTGTATGTTATGAGTTGTGTTGGATCTATTGGTACAAATACAACACTGGTCACATATTCTTTGAGACCATTCTCTTCCAACAACAAAGAAATTCTAGCTTTCCATACACTAAATTTAGAAGCTTCATCCAATTTGTCATAATATTTCAATCTAGCTAAAGCCATTTCTGAAAACCCTCAGAAAATAGACAAAACCCAAATAAATCTAAAGAAGTTCGAACTAGGTTTTATAAAACCACAATTTCTCTTCTTGTTTGCTACATTGAGCCTCTTCTACCTTCAAATTTGTGCTTTTGTGAGTTTCTTTGATGCCATATGAAAATTCTATTGTAGTTATGAGTTATTATTCTTCTATCTTTGCATATTATTTGTCTTCTGAAATTAATTCATGGCAAATACTGAATAAAAACACAACTGCAATTTCACCAAAAATTAATCACAAGAACTAAGAAAATATCACACGCATAAAATTTGACACCAAAATTTTTGGCAAAGTAGTCCCTAGAAAAAACCCAAGTGTGGGGAAAACCAGTTCTGCAGAGAAGGGTTTATTTTTTTTCATTAGCAAATCAAGGATTACATAAGCTACTTCCCTGACATTGGCAAAGCTCCAGAAAATTATTTCCTTCACTTCAACTGACCAAACCAAACTGGGAAATCAAGAGTTTCCCTATGCAAACCAACTTGGCCTCTCCAAAGCAATTCGCATTTCCTCCTGCAACATGCACTTGCTAACTGGAAATTCGAACTATCCTTCCCGACAACTCATACTTCCTCTAGGAAATCAATCGCATGAGTAATATTGCCTCAAGTAACTTGATTTAACAACTCAAACTATCTTTACGAAATTGTTCTGGAAATTGGAACTGAAATGAATATTTGGCAACTCTCACTGAATAAAATAGCTATTCGCACTACCTATCTCAGCCTTCCTCCTGAAGAATAATTATTCCTCCTTCCTTCTCTCGTAAAACTGGAACCATTGTGAAGAATTTCTTTGGAAATTTTCTCCTCAATTTCTCTGTTTGAAACCCCGTTGTTGGTGTCTCCCATGCTATCACTGCAAATATATTTTTCGAATGATCTCCAAAGGCCTCATGGATCTCCTCCTATAATCTCTCGTTGATGAATCAATGGCCATGATCTAACTCTAATTAATGGCTAAGTTCATCTTGACTTCTAATGATCACTTTTATAGAAGTCTCTATAGTAAAATTGGTTTATCTCGACTAATCCTAATTAATTAGCCCATTTCCCTAAGTTACGAAAAATAAATAAATAAATAAAATAAAATAAATAAATAAAAATAAAAATAAATAAATAAATAATAATAATAATAATAATAATAATAATTGGTTAATTAAATCTAATCAAGACATTTCACTAGCAAAATTTTTATGGGTATTGGAGATAATTAATCCACATGTGTTTCTAGCCCCATAGACACCATCTAAGACTATAACACATATTCGAGATATAAAAATTAACAATTCCAATATTGACCCCATTTAGACTACTAGCATCATAGGCCTCTTTTACTAGCTTGCTCAAGCCTTTAACTACTATAAGGAACAGCACCCTTATCTTAGGCATTTTTCTATTCTAAAGAAATATGTTGCTTCATAATGAGCATGGAAAAAGATATCAAATGAAATTCATTACCCATACTACAAATTGATGACAAAAGCCCAAATGAATGAGAATTATTCTTAGGTATAGCGAGCTCACCCTATCATATGCTTTGGATGGCTCCACTTTAACCACCATCCCTATTTGGTTCTCAACCTTAATTGAGTATAAACCTTCTTATGGAACCCCTACTACCTCATCTATTTCCCTTCGCTCGAGGAAGTCAAACGGCTCTTGAAATGTTTTCCCTGACAAAACCCTTTTTAGCCTTCTTGCAATAACCTTTGATATGATTTTTATATAAAAAGTTACAAAAATATATTTCCTAAATTTTTTAAATGATGCACATTAGGGGAATTTTGAGGTCTAAATGGGCATCTAAGGAAAATAATTAAATAATAAAATAAGTGTTATACAATTTTAAAGAAAAAGAAAGGAAACTATTTTTTTAATTGTATGTTTGGCTTATCTCCTAATAGGTTACTCAAATGTCAAATGTAGACACCCGCTAGATGTGGAATTAAATTTCATATCCAATGAGTACCCACTCTACATACTTCTAAGTAGACCCACATCGAAAAAAATGAAAATACATGAAAAAAAAAAAAAACATTTATTCTGCATATTTTTTAGAAGACATGTTTTTTTTCCATATTTTTCATTTTTCATAATTATTTATAATGACAATTGTACACAATAACATTTACATGAAGGGGTAACCAAAAGGGTTGTTACACCCTACTAAAAGTTTGAAGATTTATTTGGTCCATTTGTTTAAAGATCAATTGTTCATTCTTTTATCCAATAATCGACCCACAAGGGCCAGGTCTATCATTTCCACAATATAATTTAACCTAATATTTTCCCTAAGATGTAAGTTTACTAGATCTTGCAACTTCTCAATACAATTGCAACATTTCTACTTCCTCATAGTCTATGGATTACGTAAACCAAGTCAATTTGTTGCCAAAGCTTGTGCCACTCATCAAATCATACTTTAGAACTTCCCTTATGGACCCTAGTTTATTAAATAGTTCAAAGGTTTTGGTGTCTCCTCTAAACATTTTAGAACCAATTTTTTTGAGGGATTAACTGGCCCTCAGCAATTTTGGGGTCGAAAAAATATTTTTGAATGACGTTAGTGGCATTTTCTTTAAGAGCACTAATTAAAGGTAATTATTTCCAACATTTAATTTTGAAATTTGCTTGTTTTAAGGCCAATTAAATATATTATTTTTGTCCTTTCTACGCATATTTCGTCCATTTTTCACCTAAAAACCCCATACCTCCCTCCACCTTCCCTAAGAGACCTATAGGAAGTTTACTTTGGTCTAAGTTTATATTTTAAAGTCTCCATGGAATCTAGGTTACTATGCACTTCCATTATCAAGTTCTAAATTCTATTTGGTAAAGGATTGAGAAAATGATTTCTCCTCCATCAACATCTCACCTATATCAATAATGGGCATGAGGGGATGGGGGTTAGGGTTTCGAATGAGAAATATATTGGGAAGGAAATCACTTTGATTTTCTTCACCTTTATTTTCTACTTCTAGTCCCTGACACCCAAAAATCAAATTTTCAAAATTATGTCTTTTTGTTAGAGATGAAGATGACTTTAAATTACTTGGTTGTGTCAAGTTTTCCTTATTATCACTGGATGCTTCCATCATTAGGGTCTCTTTGTCAATTTTTCTCTAGGAGATGAGGCTATGTCCAAGAGTATCTTATATGGATAGCTTGGAGCCACATTCCCCTCCAAGTCTACTCCAACCCCAATGAGCCTCTTTCCTCCACTTAATTCCTCCTCCATTGAATTAAATTACTTCTTTTAGGTGTATTCAACCATTAAGTGTCCATATTTGTAACATTAATTGCATCTAAAGGGGCGGGCTTCATAGTCAATGGTTTGGTGATAAGTTTCAATAACCTTATGAATCTATATAGACTCTGATAAACCTCTACTTAAGTCTAATCCAACAAGAGTTTGAGTCGTTATCATATGCCAAAAATCAGGATAAGTCATGTATGCCTCATAAAAATGATGGGGCATTTTTTATTTCTTCAAACATTGCATCCAACAGCAAGATGAGTGATATCCCTAGAAATATTTCTCTTATGAGTACTATATCAAAGTGAGTTGTTCTAGCATCGAAGTATAATTGTCATGTTTTTAAAAACAAGGATTGGTTACCCCACTTCCACACGTTATTTATAATTTTGTTTACTTTTCCCATAAACTCGAATATCCAGACCATCCAACCTCTAGCTAAAATTAAAATGGAAGGGAGGCTCTCTACTAAAAGCTTAAAGTTTGCTTTGGTCCATTCTTTTAAAAAGCCTTTGTTCATTATTTTATCCAAGAATCTACCCAAAAGGGTCTGGTCCGTCATTTCCACAATATCATTTAACCTCATATTTCCCCTAATATGCAAGTTTACTAGATCTTACATCTTCTTTATATAGTTGCAATGTTTTTTCTTCCTCACGGTCTATGGATTATGTAACCCAAGTCAATTTATTGCAAAGCTTGTACTACTCATCAAAACATACTTCAAAACGTCCCTTATGGACCCTATTTAAGTAAATGGTTATTCCAATCTTGTCATAATAGGGGTATCCCAAAAGTCTAAAAGTGATCTCTTGTGTAAAAACACTTATAGAGGAACCATGTGATAGTGTAAACTTCTCATTCAATTTTGGATTTTGAACCAAAAGCATAGGATCTCTTAGATTAAATCAAGTGTACATATTAGGTGGAGAAACATATTTGCAATAATGAACCTTAATAGTAGCTACAACTTCTCCCATCATCTTTATCCTTGAAGTTATGATGTCTCAATCAAAAGTGTCCGAAAAAAGTCTCCACCATTTCTTCATTAATGACCATAGTCTCTTCTCCCAACTGGCGTGTGCTCGAGTAGCACTGACAATACAATTCTATGAAAACTCTATATGTTGGCTTAGACCAAATATGTTGTTCATCTAGTGGGTCCTCTAAGAATCCATCGTCCTCCTCTTCCATTAACCACAAACTAGCTCTAAAACTCCTATGTGTGGATCAAGTTGCATTACAAAAACATAGACGTGTACTTTATTTTTTCAAAATTTTCGAGTGTACCTCTGCATTTTCTTCGAATCCCCTATTCTATGGTTGAAACATTATTCACTTGTTCAACAGAAGGCCAGGATGTACTTGAAATTTCCTTGAAGGTGGTCGAGGTCAAGCTATTTAGCAGCCTCAATATTTATTATGAACAGACTTCAAAATTTGAGTCATGAATTTCTAGCGGTGTGTTTCCTTTTTTTGGACAAATTCTAAGAAATAGTGGATTGGCTTAGTAGTTAATTGTTTGTAACAGCTTCTTTCATTGGTAAGGTATTAGTCTTTAAGAATTTAAATCAAACCTTGACTGATATAAGGTGGAAATCTTTAATGTTAATAAAAATGGTAAAAGAAAAAAATTAAATAAATCCGAGTAAATAATAAAAGGTTAATTAAGGAAAATGATTAATATGTTATAATTTTTTGCTATTTTGGTAAGGAGTTATTTTTAATGTGACTTTTTGGAGTTTCTTATGGACTTTCTAGCCGGAATCCAACCTAAAATTTTGAGGTGAAACATTGATTTGTGTTATTTAAACTGGTTTTTTGATTGCATATATGGATTCAACACCCTGAAAAACCCCTAGGGAACTTCAATTGTGTAGAGTTTACAGATCAAACTTGATGAATTCCTCACGGATTTTAGACAAATAGATCAGAAAAATAAATCGGAAAACTTTTCAAAAATTCCCATTAAAGACAACTCTTTTTGCCAATTTTGCTTGGTAGGGATTTTTTTTAGAATCTTAAAATCTGCAGAAATTTAATGACTCAAGGGTTTTTCAGTGCAGTGAACTCATTTGTACACTTTAGTAAATACATTTTAAACAATCAAAATTCATGTGATCATATAAATTCAAGGTTCTATAGGCATCAAACATCTATACATTTAAAAAAACATATACCCAGATTCTTAAATATGGAGATTACTATGGAGATTATTAACTTATCAATAGGCTTTGTCATAATACCATGGACCAATACTATGGCTTATTAATACCATATTCCCAAAAAACATAGCACATGTTCATATTACATTTCTTTTAATTAATCAATTTAATTGAAGGGAGGAACACATAACTACTCTCAACCTTTGATTTTTCATTACTTCTAAGAATATTCTAGAATATTGCATGGAGCTTAAATCCTTATCATTCATGTAACAACAAGGACAAATGTATAAATTAAATGGCTAGTAAATGGCCATAGACATCAAAACATTACCTCATAATAACAAAATTATATCTTTATTTTTAATTATTATTAATAATCATTAAAAGAATTGATATATGAGTTAAACATATATAAATATAAAATATGTGTAACAAAATACCATAGCCTATGTCTCACATATAACAATCTCCCACTTGAGACCAATTAAAAGCTTTAGTGAATATTTTGCTATTGTTTCTATCTTTTTGCTTCTGATCATTTCCCAAGATGTAATGTGCCACTCCTCCCAAGGTTCTGCAAAATTCATGTTTATCCCTTGGAAAAATATTTGTTAATACATTAGTGGGATTATCTTCAGTGTGTATTTCTTCCAATGGTAATAGCTCATCATCTAGATCTTGATGGATCCAATGATATTTAATATCAATGTGCTTTCTCTTAAAGTGATATGTTGGATGTTTCACTAAATGAATGGCGCTCTAACAAACATAATGCAATCCATATCTGTTTTGTTTTATTCACAACTCTTTTAGGAATCATTGCATCCAAAACAACTCTTTGCATGCTTCTATTGTAGTTACATATTCTTCCTTTGTTGTGAAGAGGGCTACCACTTTATACAATCTAGATGCCTAAGACACTTGTGCACCTACAAATGTATATAAATAACCAGTGGTGTAATTTCTAGTGTCCTGATCAGGAGCTCAAATCTGAGCTTCGGAAAAAGCTCAAAAATGAAAGTTCTCAAAATTGATTGAAACCAAGATGGTTGCATAGGTCTCGTCTTCCTGATTCCGGCGCCGCAAACAGTTCAAAAAACGGACACCGTATGAAGAAGTTATTGCACTTTTAGTGGAGTGGGTCCGGCGGAGCACGGAGGGGCCAACCCTCCTCCCATGGAACCTCATCATATGACTAGTGTGGGAGCTTAATGTTAAGAGCGCTTAAGGAGCCTAATCTCAAGTTTAATATCTAATTAATCTTTATTTAAGTGGATTTTAATATGGCAGAGATTCTGGAGGCTCTCCCAAATTTAGGCGGACTTCCACTTTTAGTGGAGTTAACTGGCAGTTGCCCCACATTTAGTGGAGGAAATTGGGGCAAAGTTGTTTTGGTCGTAACTTTCTCATTACTCAACCTTTTGGAACGAGTTTTTTTTTTATTTTAGGTCTCTTCAACATTTTGGACTCAATGGAATAGGTTTCAAAGCCATTGGAGCTCATTTTCAGCCTGTTTAGCTTCAGAGAAGCTTTTTGAGCCACTAGGGCCATTTTGGGTTTTAAGTTTGGTTGAGCTATGGGTAACCTTTTTTGGTGAACCAAAAGTCATTTTCGACTATTTTCTGCATTCCAGAGCCATTGAAATAGGTATTAGCTCTGTTTCAAGATTTTCAGAGGCCGAAAACCTTTAGGAGATTTTTCAAGGCCACCAGGGCCATTTTGGGTTTGGAGCTATTTTGAGTTGTGGTTATCAGTTTGAGGTGAACCAAAGATCTATTTCAGATAATTTAGACCTTCTGAAGCCATTGGAAGAGGTTTTAGAGGCATTTGAGGACTTATATAGCCCAAAAAGTTGCAGATAAGTTCAAAGCACCAGCAGGACATTGATGAAGAAATCACTGTTTATGGTAATCTTTCACTGTTTAGTGAATTTGAAAAGACATTCTTAGCTTTTTCCTTCCTTCTGAATCAGAATATATATTCAGATTTGTCTATTGAGACATTTATAAGCTTGTATTGCATTTGAGAGCTTTTAATACAAGAGGACAAGCCCATTTTGGGAGGCTTGATCCAGGGGATGTAGCCCAAGAGTTGGGGTGAACTCCTATATCATATTGCTGTTGTGTTTTGATATTATATTGCTGAATATTTTTGTTGATATCCATGATTAAGTTTCAGCAAAAAAAATTACACTTAAGATACAGAAACAGTGAAAAGACATACACCATTTGCAAGCTAAATTTCCGCATAATGTCAAGTTTAAAGCAAGATCATTTTAATTAAATTCGAGTGTTTACTTCTATTATTTCTTTAGGCAGAGTCTGTAAGAGGGCCAGGTAGCCTCTGGATTCATCCTTTCTTTGAAAGGTGAAATATCCAGTAAATGCCCCTACAGTCTATCTCTGTATTAGAAATATGAAGTTCTCACATTTTCAGATTTAAACTTACAGTATTTTTGCACTCATTTACATAATTGTGCAAAAGTTTTTAAAACAGTGTAAGAGATGTACTGTTTTATTGGTTGCAAAATGGTTGCATGTATGAGTTTTCTTGACTTGGAAGGATTGTTGTTGTTAGCTAAGTCTTGGAAAGGATTTAAGATTATTTTCCTTACCCAATTTACCTCAAGATTATCTTTGGAAAACAAACTCCAATAGTTTGTGTTTTATGGCTGCTTGAATGAGAAGGGGTCTTTACTGACATTTGGCTAAAAGCTTGTCGTTTGATTGAAAGCTTTGAGGACTTTTATTTGGAAGTTCTTTTTGGTTGTTTGAACCATTTACATAATGTCAACTTCTTCTACAAGTGAAGTTTCATCCTTCACGAGATTCTTCAATGATGACATGAAGAATGAGATTTTTAAGGTGAAGGACATGGTGCAGATTCTCATTGAGGATCAAAGAGAAATCATTAAGCTTCATGCACAATTGCTAGCTATGCAAGAAGAGAAAGAAGCCATTCTTCAAAGATTGCATGATATGGAGTTGCAGCTTCTTCAAGCTCAAGAAGCTTTGTCCAAGAAAATACCTCATCTTCAGGATGTAAATCATGAGGTAAATCAGTCTGATTTGTCTTCAGTTTCCTCTATTGAAAACTGTGTTGGTTCTTTTGAACGACATACAAGAGGTATTGGGTCCAAATTGATGTTGAAGATGGGCTATCAAGAAGGCAAAGGTTTGGGCAAGCATGCACAAGGCATTGTTGAGCCTATTTGTGTTGTGGAGCGTCCCAAGAATATTGGTCTTGGCTATGAGCAACTTAATGGCAAAGCTTTGAGCACATGCATTCAAGAATGTGATGCAAATTTGAAGAGAACATTTCTCCCAAGTTCTCAATTACATCAATGTCATGATGGTAATCTTCCTTACCATTGTTTTAAGCCATCATTGCAACAAGAAGATGTAGACATGGAGATGTAGACATGCAAAATTTATGGCAAGCATGCAAAGCAACATAAGATTTTTGTATTTTGTGGTCGATTTAACCATCATGTTTCGAGATGCTGGATGAGGAAGAAGGCACACAAGAAGCATATGAAGCAAATACTACCTTCAAAGAAGGTGCATATGATTTGCATTTTTTTCCAAAAGAAGGGACATGTTGTCTCTCATTGTTGGACTCTGCATCCAACTCGTCGTCCCACGCACATGCAGCAAGAGGAAAAAAATATTGGCAAAGGTAGAATCATGGATTCCATTATTGATGTGGAAAGGGAAGTTTCACATGAGGAAAAGTTGCAGCAGCAAAAGTCTCCATGGAAGTGGCTTGGTGAGAAGTGGATGGACTTATTGACATAGTAAGACGTACTCCTTTTGTACATATGCAAATTTCGGATGTATGCATGTATTTTATGATGTAATATCTTGTTTGTTTTGAGCCACCTTAGATCATTGATCAAGGCAGCGTTGTATAGTTTAATTCTGTAAATTTCTCGCCAAAAATTTCTGTGTGAGTTCAAGAAAGTCAGTTGTGGACAGTTGTGGACAAGCGCATTCAAAAAGGGAAATGTCGATTTCTTTTCATTTGTGGTTCAATTTCATTTTCTTTTCAAGGCAAAAAATTTTGAAGGGCTGAAGAGAAGAGGATTTGTATTCTCTCATTTTCTGTACTATAGTTCAGTTCTTCATTTCAGTAATCTTTTGGGGACCAAAAGCCTCTCATTTGGGAAGTGCGATCAGGAGCTCAAATCTGAGCTTGGGAAAAAGCTCAAAAATGAAATTTCTCAAAATTTATTGAAACCAAGATGGTTGCATAGGTCTCATCTTCCTAATTCTGGTGCCACAAACGGTTCAAAAAATGGACACCGTATGAAGAAGTTATTGCAATTTTAGTGGAGTGGGTCCGGCGAAGCATGGAGGGGCCAACCCTCCTCCCATGGAATCTCATCATATGACCAGTGTGGGAGCTTAATGTTAAGAGCGCTTAAGGAGCCTAATCTCAAGTTTAATATTTAATTAAGCTTTATTTAATTGGATTTAAATATGTTGGAGATTCTGGAGGCGCTCCCAAATTTAGGTGGACTTCCACTTTTAGTGGAGTTAACTGGCAGTTGCCCCACATTTAGTGGAGGAAATTGGGGCAAAGTTGTTTTGGTCATAAATTTCTCATTACTCAACTTTTTTGAATTAATTTTTTTTTTATTTCATATTTTCTCAGCATTTTGGACTCAATGGAGGAGGTTTCAGAGCCATTGGAGCTCATTTTCAGCCTGTATAACTTCGGAGAAGTTTTTTGAGCCACTAGGGCCATTTTGGGTTTGGAGTTATTTTGAGTTGTGGTTATCAGTTTGAGGTGAACCAAAGCTCTATTTTAGATAATTTTGGCCTTCTGAAGCCATTGGAAGAGGTCTCAGAGGCATTTGAGGAATTCTACAGCCCGAAAAGTTGCAGAGAATTTCAAAGCACCAGTAGGACATTGATGAAGAAATCACTGTTTATGGTAATCTTTCACTGTTTAGTGAATTTGAAAAGGCATTATTATCTTTTTCATGTCTTCTGAATCAGTTTATATATTCATATTTGTCTATTTAGACACTTATAATATTATATTTCATTTGAGAGCTTTTAATACAATAGGACAAGCCCATTTTGGGAGGCTTGATCCAGGAGATGTAGCCCAAGAGTTGGGGTGAAATCCTATATCATACTGCTGTTGTGTTTTGATATTATATTTCTTAATATTGTTGTTGATATCCATGATCAAGTTTCAGCAAAAACAATTACACTTAAGATACATAAACAGTGAAAAGACATACACCATTTGCAAGCTAAATTTCCGCATAATGTCAAGTTTAAAGCAAGATCATTTTAATTAAATCTGAGTGTTTACTTCTATTATTTCTTTAGGCAGAGTCTGTAAGAGGGCCAGGTAGCCTATGGATTCATCCTTTCTTTGAGAGGTGAAATATCCGGTAAATGCCCCTACAGTCTATCTCTGTATTAGAAATATGAAGTTCTCACATTTTCAGATTTAAACTTACAGTAATTTTGCACTCATTTACATAATTGAAAATGGATACCTTGCACCCTTTTCAAGTACGTTCCATTTTCAGATCATGTCCACATCTCCAACCATATTTGCATCTGTCACCTTCAAGCATGGTATTATTATTATCAAAACATAAAAATTAATAACTAGAATTCTTGAGATAACTCAAAATCCACTTTACCTCTTACCAATGTTTTTTGTCTGAATTTAAATAAATTTTCTCCCTACTCCCATTGAATGTGCATATTGGCCCTCGTTTTTTATCTCTTTTTGTTTATGAATCACATCTTATTTTGCCATAATATCCATCTATACACCATAATATCCACCTTATTTTGACCAATAAATGCATGTACATGTATTTAAATTATGTTTTTCAATTATTAGAAGTTTTTGTAAAAATAAGATTTTAAGTGCATTTTTAGATAGCATCAGAAATTCCAGTAATGGCCTCATGGTTTGCATATTTGCAAGACACTTGGAATCGATCTGGATATATTTCTAGAAGGCTTGGGAACTAATATTAAGTGTACACCTATTGGTATAGTCAAATCGAGCTTTAATAGGCCCAGTCAAAGGCGGTCAAACAAGACCTGTCTTTGTGGAGGATCCCTAGAAACTAGGTCAAAATTCTTATTTTGTGGGATTTTATAGATTTTGATGGATCTGATGGATGAATTTGACTTGATTGGATAATATAAGGATAGTCATGACTATAGGATCTATTTTAGATGATTTTTTTAGATACTTTATCTATTTAAGCCTCAAACTTTGAAGGCATTGATATGTAGAATTTGTATGACTTAACATTATTATTTCTAAGACTTTGGAGACATAATCGAAGATCTGTTCTATTCCATTTGTTTTTTTTATATGCTGATTGATTGACTGAAGTTTTAAGTAGCTGAAAGCACCTTCAGTGTGCAAGGCAAGGGTGGAGGGCCCCCACACTGAGCTAAGTGCACTTCCTAGTTTATTTACAGTACAATTTATGAAGTAGTTTGCTTATTCTGAACTTGTTTATGCTGATTATTTATGAGTGTTGATGAATCTAATGATCATTCTTATTTTTCATATGAAAGGACAAACAAATGTTTAAGTTAAACATTCTTTCTATATAATTAAGATCTTAAGTTAGAATTCATATTTTCATGCTTTTACATGCTTTTATAAATTCTTGTTTCTAACAATCGCATTATTGATAAATGAATCTATGATGAAAGACAACCAAAACCTCTTCAGTGAAGAGCCTCTTCAATTATTGTTTCATGTATCTCAATCTATTGCATACTTGAATTTATAAATTGTTTAAGTTAGATTTATATTTGTAATATGAACTTCCTTAATCATTGATAAATAATATTCTAAATTGATCATAACCGGAACCCATATACTTTGGGGATGCTTCTAAGTTCCACTAACCTACAGTGATCATAAATACTTGCGTTAGTTTACATAGTAAATTGACCCAACATTTTGGCGTCGATGCCAGGGAAGCATATTTCAAAAAGGTCATATAGGAAGATATATATATATATCTTCAAAAACAACAACAAAAACATAGTTTTTCTTTTAAGTAATGTTTTCTTATGCCTAGAGATAGAGATCAGAAGGGTATATTTGTGAAACAAAACCCCCCAACAGCTCATTCATCCACAGGGCTAACAACACCAGTTGTTGGAAAACCTACTATAGAAGAGTTAGAGGAAAAATAGAGATCAGGACAAAGATTAATTTTATTTGAAAGACAAATCTTGTTAGCCTTGGAGGTAAAAAGAAAACAATCACCTAAAGAACCTCCTTCCTTAGGGAAACAAAAAGATACAATAAAACCAATTGTTGAACAACTAGAGAAACCTATCCTTGAACAAATCAAAGTAGTGGAAGAAATACAAAATCAACCACATATTGAAACACCACATATCTCTGAACAAGAAATGGTTGAAGAAGGATAAGGATCAACTAGGCTAAACATGACTCCTGAACAAAGGCTTGAATTTGAAAGAAAACAAAGGGAATGGAGAAGAAAACGAGAGGAAGAAAGAAGAATTAAGGAAGAAAGAAAGGCAGAAGAAGACAGAAGAGCAGAAGCACTTAGAAGGATAGAGGAAGAAGCAAGAAGAGAAAATCAAAAATAGAAGGACACAAGAAAATGAGCAAGAAATTAACAATGATCAGGAAACTACTTTTGGCTTTCCAATCTTAGATGTGAGATAAATATTAGGAGAAGAAATAAAAATTAAAAACATTCCACCTTCTTGTATTTCCTAAATTCTATGGAATTTCAACAGAAGATCCTGATGCATTCATGTTTGAGTTTGATATCTTGTGTAGAACTTATGGATATACGGATGATACACACAAGCTTCGAATTTTTCCTGCTACTCTGAAAGCAGCAACCTTGAAATGGTTTATGGGATTAGGAGAACATACAATAACTTCTTAGGATGATATGAAGAAATTTTTTCTTTGAAAGTATCAAGCTTACTGCAGGGCTAGAGACTCAAAAGAAGACATTTTTAGAATGACACAACAAGAAGACGAAAGTTTGGAAGAATATTTGGAAATATTTCTTTACAATTTGCAAAAATCCAAACATCATTCTCTAAGTCCCGATACCATCCATACCATATTTCTTAAGGGTATCATAGATGAATATTTAGACATCTTTAATGTGATGGGAAAAGGATATATCTCCAATTTACCATTTGAATAAATTGTTGAACTTTGTCAAAATTACTCTAGGGGGAGAGAAAAGAGTGGAAAGAGAGATGTTTCATCAAAAGCTTCCAAATCTGCAGCAAGTGCAATAACAAGAGAAGAAATAGGAAGTTTACTTGAAATTTTCAAAATAGATCTCTTGAGCACTTTTGGAACACAAGTATATGTCTTGAAAGCTAAGAAAAAGAAAGAAGAACAAGATGAAATCTTAGCAATTTTCTATCCAAAGTGTAGGCAAAAACATCCACTCAGGGAATGTCCTTTGCAAGGTATACAAGTGTGTGGACTATGCATATAAAATCATGCAATAGAAAAATTTCCCAAATTAAAAGAATTGCAAGGAGAAGAAGTGCAAGGAGTACATTCTCTCTACTATATGGCAACCAAGGATGCCTCAATAGTTCCCTCGACAAAATCCCCAGAATTTTCAATATCCTCAAAATTCATGGAATACACCAATGCCATGGCAGGCTTGGCCACCACAACAATATCAAAACCAACCTGCACAAGGTTAGAGGGGATATGGTCATGGAAACCAACCACCTCAACATATTTATCCTCAACAGTATCAATATCAACAACCATACCCTCCACAACCATTTCCTCAATACCAACAATTCCAGCAACATCGACCAATGCTATTTCCACCCCAAAATCAACCAATGCTAACTCAGCCTCAGCAACTTCAACTGCCTACTAACCAACCACCTCCTAGACCAACACAATTGCCAACTCAACCAGTAGCTAATCCAAGTAACAAGGTGGATAGACCAGCATATCATGTGGAAGAAGCAACATATTATCCTACTTATTTAATTCTTCATATACAATATGTCGACCTAAGGTCTGGGAAAGTGTTACAAAAAGATTCTCCTTTGATAATTGAAGAACAAACCGAACAAGGAGAAAAAAATCAACAATCTCAACCAGAACAACAAATTCAGAAAGGTAAATCTATTATGACTCAGACTCCACCATATTTGGAGAGATTAATACAACAGAATATCCCAATATCTCTACTTGAATTTAATATTCTAAATGAATTGAAAAATACATATGTCAAAATTCCTTTGTTGCAGGAAATTAAAGATATTCTGATATATGCAAAAACAATAAAGGAATTATACATTAAGAAATCTAGCAAGAGAAAAAAGGATACATCTAAAATCTAGGTAATTGGAAGTTTAGCTAGTCTCATGTCCACAAACACAACCATTGAAAAATATGTTGATCCAGGAATTCCTATGGTTACCATTTCGATTAACAAATTTTCAGTGTCAAATACTTTAATAGACTTGGGAGCAGCTATCAATGTAATGACTACAGAGACTATGAAACATTTGAATCTGAACAACATTAGACCTACTACTACAGTCTTAGAACTTGCAGATAGATCTAAAGCTGTACCATAAGGTATATTGGAAGATATCATTGTCTCACTGGATTCATGGGAGTATCCTGTAGACTTCTTGATTTTGCAGCCAAAAACAAATTTAGGAGGGCATCCCATGATTTTAGGCAGACCATGGTTAGCCACTGCAGATGCTTACATTGGATGCAAGTCAGGAAGTATGATTATTGCACATGGATATGAAAGAAAGCATGTTACATTGTATCCTCTCACTCAATCTCCTTCTTTATTATCATGGCTTGATGGAGAGGAACCATAAGAACATCAATCTGTTCTTAGTCTTAATCAAGTTTATAATTTTAGAGAGGAGGAAGAAATGAAGACTTATTAGATATTTTCATCTCAGAACCAAATATTTCAGAGCAGCTTAGAATAACTCAATATGAAGTTTCTAGTTATCTTTTAAATGAATGTTTTCAGGAAAATTGCACTATACAATCATTGCAAAATACATTCGAAGGTATTTTTCCTGTTAATTCAATTACCAATTCAAAAAGAAAAATCATTGAGATCAATCCTGGGTGACATTTGAATATTGGTAATGACTTACAATCATCCGAAGAGGAAAAGCTACTAACATTGTTGCAAAAATATTCAAAATCTCTTGCCTGGGATTACACAGACATGCAAGGGATTCATCCAAAAACATGTATCCATCACATTTTCATTGATGATCAAATTAAAATTGTAAGGTAGCCACAAAGAATGATGAATCCCGTGATGAAACAAATAGTGAAAGAAGAATTACAGAAACTATTACAAGTCAGATTTATCTATCCTATTTTAGATAGTCAATGGATGTCACCCTTAGTTGCAGTACCTAAGAAAAATGAGAAATGGAGAATTTGTGTTGATTACAGAGAACCCAATAAAGCTACATTAAAAGACCATTTTCCTTTACCATTTATTGATCAAGTGTTAGATTCATTAGCTAGAAAGAAATATTTTTCATTTCTTGATGGATTTAGTGGATATAATCAGATAAAGATATCATTAGAATATCAAGATAAGACAACATTCACATGCCCATGGGGAACATATGCATACAATGTATTACCCTTTGGTTTATGTAATGCACCTGCTACTTTTTAGAGAGTAGTTCTTGCAATATTTGCTGATTTAATCCATGAGTATGTAGAAGTTTATATGGATGATTTCACTATGTATGGTGGAACATATGATGATTATTTACAAAATCTTGAAAAAATGTTAAAAAGATGAATAGAGACAAACCTATCACTCAGTAATGAAAAATGTTTTATGATGTTAACTGAGGGTATAGTGTTGAGACACCATATTTCTTCTTCGGGAATCAAGGTGGACCAAACAAAAATTCATGTCATTGAGAATTTAATACCACCCACAACACAAAAAGAAGTTAGAAGTTTCTTGGGTTATGCAGGCTACTATAGGAGATTTATTGAAAATTTCAGTAAAATAGCTTTTCCATTATTCAAGTTACTTTCGAAAGATGTGGAATTCCAATGGAAAAATAATTATCAAAATGCATTTGAAAAATTAAAAGAAAAAATATCAATTGCACCCATTCTTCGAGGACTAAATTGGTCTTTGCCATTTCACATTTCAACTAATGCATCTGATACTATTATTGGAGCATCACTTGGACAAAAAGAGAATCAATTCAATTATGCCATATATTTTATAAGCAAAAATCTAACACCGGAAGAATTGAACTACACTATTATAGAAAAATAAATGTTGGATGTAGTACATGCAATTAATAAATTTCGACATTACATAACAAGTTATCAAGTTTACATCCACACGAATCATTCAGCCATAATAATTTAATAAAAAAATCAATCACAAATGGCAGAATAACTATATGGTTGTTATTATTGCAAGAATTTCACATTACTGTATAAGATCGGCCAGGTAAAGATAATCAAGTTGCAGACTTTCTATCAAGACTACATTCACCTAGTGATCCAAATACAGTATCAGATAATTTTCCAGATGAACATCTATTTGCTATAAATGTCAAAACTCCATGGTTTGCAGATATAGCTAACTATTTATCATCTGGCATCCAACCAGCTCATTACACAAATAAAAAAATAATAATAATAATAATTAGAGAAAGTGCTAGATATAGTTGGGTCAATGGAGATCTCTTTTATACTGGTGATGATCTAATGATTAGAAAATGTGTTATAGAAGATGAAATTGTTGATATTTTGAAAGCATGTCATGACGATCCATGTGGTGGTCATTTTGCAGACAAGCGGACAGCATACAAAGTGTTGAAACTTGGCTACTACTGGTCGGCCATCTTCAAAGACTCCAAAGCCTATGTGAAGAGAAGTGTCAGTTGCCAGAGAATTGGTAGACCAGTGGCATCAGATGAAATTACATTAAAGCTACAAGTATTGATTGAACCATTTGAACAGTGGGCTTTAGATTTTGTTGGACCAATCAACCCTCCATCCAATGGAAAGAAGTACATCCTAGTATGTACAAATTATGTAACTAAATGGGTAGAGGAAAAGGAAGTAGCACGGGAAACAGAAGATATTGTTGTGTATTTTCTATTTGAAGATATATTTGTAAGGTATGGAGTTCCAAGACAGATAGTAATTGACCAAGGCACACAATTCACATAAAAACTTGTTCTAGATCTTACACAGAAATACAAGATCAAACAGAGAAAATCAACTTCGTATCATCCTCAAGAAAATGGACAAGTGGAATCAACAAATAAAGTCCTAGAGAGCATTATGACAAAGACTGTACAAATGAACAGAAAGGATTGGTCAAAAAAATTGAGAGATGCACTATGGGCATATAGGATAACATGGAAAAACACAACTGGGTTCAGTCCATATCATTTAGTGTATTGGAAAGAAGTCATATTACCCATAGAATTTCAAATATATACATTCAAGCTAGCAGCAGAATTGGGGATGGAATTATCTGAGGTACAATACAAATAATTGTGGAATTAAATAAATTGGATGAAATACGACAACAAGCAATAGAGCACACATCTCTTGTGCAAGAACAAAGAATCAAATGGCATGATCTATTCATAAAGAATAAATTATTTCAGAAGAGATATTGGGCACTCTTGTTTGACTCCATGTTCAAAGATTTCAAAGCAAAGTTTACGACTCATTGGCTTGGGCCATATGACATTGAAGAAATATTTGACAATGGAGTTGTCAAGATAAAAAGAATTGATGAAGCATCTGTTTTGTTTATTGTTAATGGACACAGGCTTAAAGTCTACAATAAGCCTATAAATAAAGAGGATTTTATGAGAAAAAATTCTATTGATTCAAATCTGGAAATAATGGGGCACCATAGCAATATGCCTCCCATAATTCCAAGTGAAGAAGATAAAAAAAAAAAAAATATATATATATATATATATATATATATATATAATAAAAAAGTTTGGTTGTGAAAATCTAGGAAACTAGCACAATACAAACTCGAATTCATATCGGAAAACCAACTTGTTTGGCCAATATGAATTCTCATTTTGTTTTACTTCATTATGATTTTTGCATATATACCCTCCGAGACATGTCGAACTTGAGGACAAGTATTAACATCAGCTTGGGGGAAGGTCTGTAATAAAACTATGAAAATAGTTTCAGCAGAATTGAAGATGGAATATGAATTAGAATTACAAAGGGACCCGATACATCATTCAACATATACAAAAGGGACCTGAATTATTATTGAGAAAATTATCCAGAAGGGACCTGTATCATTGCGACAGAAGTAATTTTCAAACATTATTGCAAACTAAGCCAGAAGGCGCCTAAAAATACAAAATATCAGAAGGGACCTGAGCTACATCAATATTGAAGATCATGACAGAAGGGACCTGAAATTTCAAAATTTAACCTGTAGAAGGGACCTAAACAACATCATTCCAAATCAAAGCAAATGTGAAGCAGAATAAAGTCTCTACATAGTCTGGAAGAACTATCGTTTTAAAAAAACACACACACACAATATCGACCATCATGAACATCAAATGGTTTGAGGGAATACAAGTACAATAAGTAAACTCGCTCTTAAAATTTCAATTTTTTTCGAAAATATTCTAAAACTGTAAAGCTAATTTAGTAGTGGTTATTCATTTTTATCACCTATATTTCATCACCTATGATTCTTAGCCCTATTTTATCCATATCTATACCACTATCCTAATCACTCAATAAATATTCCATAATTTATCCATACCATACCCTACCCTACTTTTCTAAACAAAAGAATCATAAACAAAAGGCTTAACATTAAACCTTTGTTGGACCTACAATCAACAAAGAAGAGGTTAGTGTCATTATAAATATTTAATTTTAAAATATGACCATTTTATTGGTCAATTTTAAAAATTAAATAAAAAAATCAAACCTAAAGTCTAAACCATATGATAGCACAACTATTTTAAACACAAAACAAAATGCAAAAATCACAATCATAAAAATGGTTATAAGCTAAAGTAATGGAGCAACAGCAAAATCATAATGCAAACAATGGAATGACCTAAACTATGATGCTATGACAAAACAATGCATGACAATGATGCATGTATATGGACAGAAATATGATGAGACAGTGATACATACAATAGTGGAGGAACATAAAAATGATGGCATACAGTGATGAGAATACAAGCAGCAAAACAGACATATGATGGCGCATATGCATTAAGGTATGATGCGTTTCAATGGAGGATGGAAGCAGACATAGTCATCAACGCAAAGCATGAGAATAAAATGTGAAAGGGACTGCGTAATAAGTGAAGCAGAGGACGAAATGTACACCATGGAGTCAGCATGCTAGGAAAGGGTAAGCCACGGATGCACCGGTCAAGCGGTGGTTGATGAACGATCAAAAAAAATTCAAAGGCCATATTACAACACTGTGTAAACTTTTGAAAAGAACCTCCACCATTTCTAAGACCTCAAGCAACTAATATGCACTATGATTTTCACCATCATCGCCTTTCGAAGGCTTAGTGAGAGAAGGAAGGCGTGCAATCAAAACACGCATCCGTTTTGAAGCTCTGTGAAAAACAAATAAACAAGAGAGAAGACAAGGAGAGTTGTGAGGAGAATAGAAGAAATATAACGCAGCAAAGAAGGTAGGAAATATAGCTATGAAGATAACGGAGGGATAAGGAGAATTGACTGAAGTTTCAAGCCAACATATCCGGCATATGTGTCAAGCAACCACACTGTCAAGAGGCAAAATCCTGTGAAGAAAGAGGTAAGAAGCAAACTCATACTTTCTTGTTTAAAACAACGATGATTCGCATAAGTAAATCTCAGGGTTGTTAAACAAACTAAGAGTTATAAATGGAGTTCTTCTAATACGGTCTTCAAAACTTGTCATTGCCTTACATTTTGTTTTCGACACCACTCATAAACACTTTGAAACCACTCATAAAATCTCTGCCACCAGTCGACACTAAATCCTATGTGGATTAAATGAGTAAATGATAAGATATTGAGTGAATATTTTGATAATATTGGCGCTAATTGAAACACAGAGACTCCAGTTAAACTAGAAGAAAAATCATGAGGATCATAGCAGAAAACCACGAGGATCATTGCAAAGCCAGGTAAACTTGAAAACGCCCTCATGCACAGTCTTCTATTTCAAATTGAATGCAAATAGAGAATGAGGAGTTTAATTCGAAATGCATAGTGAATACGTTTTTATTGGGTTGTGTTGTAAACTCATTTCATTTGCACATACAATAAAGAGAATTCGAACGAGGAATTATGGATAATGTTTGGTCTAAAAGGCACAGTCAACATGTTTTACATTTTTAAGGGCAGAGTCTCGTGAATTTTGAAGGAAAACAGTGAACTCATTATGAGATTTTTGATGAAATAATTGAGCTATTCTCTTACATAAACAATGAGTTTATATTAGATATATAATGCTTTGCCTTAGGAAAATAATTTTATATGGAATCGAAGGGTTAGAGGACACTGTTGTATTAAAAAAAAAACAGTTTTTTTACACAATCAAACAAGATTTTTTTTTTACAAAACAGAGGCAGAGGATTGTTATTTTTAAAAGAGACTGAGGATCAAATAGAGAGTAGGATAATAGAAACATAATATTTGTATGTTTTCTTAAAACTCTCTATATCAAATCTTGTGTCTATTTGAAGCAGTAAGCTCACATTCTTCCAAAGGAAAATAGAGGACTGATTTCAATTACTTGGAAAGAGCAGCAAGTAGAGGTAAGCCTCACTACTGTGATAACATCTAGAATTGAATTTGTGTTTTCAAAAATGAATTTAATGACAGTAGATGGGTACCTCAAATGGTTTTCAGACAATATGACATCAAGAACAAAGCCCAAAGATTTTCAAATTGAACATTGGAGTAGGAACATAGTTGAGAAACTTTATCAATCAGGCTTGATTAGCTTCCTTCAAAAATTCAAAGGGCACAATGAAGAAATCACAAGGGAGTTTATAAACAATTGCAAACAAGATGAATCTATGGTGGGTAGTTTAAATATTCCTTTAACTCTAGAATTTATTTCTGAAGCCCTAGAGTTACCCTTATCAGGTGAATTTTGCCACAAAGGATTTCATTTCAAGGACAAGGGTTGGGTCTTCTTCTTGGATACAAATAGAAAGGGTTCATTTGATAGATCAAAATGGATTCCTGGGGAATGGTTCAATGAACTATGGGTTGAGCTAGTTTTGATAATTCAAAAGTTTTTCACTTGTGATAACATACATAGCATAGTACACCTATATCACATCAGGTTACTACAACATATCAAAGGAGGCATCAGGATTAATTTGCCCTACTTCTTTATAGAAACTTGATGAAGATGATTGAAATTATCAAATCTGAGACCAAACCCAAAGAAGCCCAAATAATCACCAGGGTCTCATAAAAATCATTGTTGATTACTAGCTGAAAACTAAGGGAATGGTTTGGAAATATTTCCTGATTCAAAATAAGTTTGTAGAGAAAGACACTGAAAAAAAAACTTAAACCAATGCAAGAAACAAGAAATATAGTGCATTCACCTCTCTACCCAAGAACCATATCAAATAAACAACAAAAAACAGTTATGGTAGAGAGGGAAACATAATTCTTGACCATGTCTAGGAGACAAAAAAAGAGGAATTCAGCATATAGAAGCAGCAAAGAAAAAGAGCCAGAAGTACAAATCATAGAGACATCTCCTTTAACCAAACAAGCCAATGAAATCCTTGAGAGGTTGCAGCAAGAAGTTTATGAAAATCTTGAAATAGATTCTTATTTTCAAAATGATGAGGTAGAGGCTACATCAGTTGCTAAAAATACCGATGAGGAAAACCAAAACTTAAGCAGGATCAAAGAGTTAACTGATAACCTGGAGGTAAGCAAGATAATGGAAAGGCATCTGAAAGGGGGAAATGAAACCTATAAGACAACTAATGAAAAATTATTTAAAGAAAATGAGAAGATAAGTGAAGAAATGGGAAAGTTGAAAACCAAAAACAATCTTCTTTGCACCCAAGCATTCAGGTGGCTTCAGGAGAAAAATTCCTGGAAGGCCAAATATGAGAAACAAAAGGTCAAGACCTCAATTTACAAGGAAGAACAATGCAAAGATATGGATTCTCTTCTACATACAAAATAGCGGGAAGTTTCAGGATCAGGAATGGGATCAGCATTAGAGCTCGGGAGGTCCAAAAGGAAAAAGCAAGCACGAGGACATGCTTGAACATCAGCTTGGGGGAGTTGTTGGCCCTCGTTTTTTTATCTCTTTTTGGTTATCAATTACATCTTATTTTTCCATACTATCCATCTATTAACCATATCCACCTTATTTTGACCAATAAATGCATATACATGTATTTAAATTATGTTTTTCAATTATTAGAAGTTTTTGTAAAAATTGAATTTTAAGTGCATTTTCAGACAACATCAGAAATTCTCGTAATGGCCTCATGGTTTTCGTATTTACAGGACGCTTGGACTCGAGCTGGATATATTTCTAGAAGGCTTGGGAACTAATATTAAGTGTACACATGTTGGTACAGTCAAACCGAGCTTTAATAGGCCTGACCAAAGGTGGTCAAACATGACCTGTCTTTATGGAGGGTCCCTAAAAACTAGGTCAAAATTCTTATTTTGTGGGATTTCCTAGATTTTGATGGATCTTATGGATGAATTCGACTTGATTGGATAAGATAAGGATTTTAATGGCTATAGGATCTATTTTAGATGAATTTGTTAGTGTTTCAGGAAATGTTACGTTAAAGGTCTTGGGTTGATGAACCTACACAGATCAGGGGCATGTCATTCAAGAATGAATCACTTAACCAACTTTTATGCTAATAACTAGAATCTACAGGTTGCAGACCTTACCCGGATATCCCTCGATTGAAGTAGATCCCGTGGGGTGCAAACTCCTTGTAACACTTTGTGCTCCGTAATCTGTAAATTAGCAAAGAACGAACACAAAATCCTAGTTATACAGCATATATATGTTCTAGATGTTAGTGAAAAGCATGTATAATCTCATAACAAAAATATTAAATGAACAATTTACGATCATTACACATGTATAAAATATTATTGACACGTAAACATCAGGAACAAGATGGTACTTCTGTTATTAATGGCATGTACTGTAAACAAACGTGGAGAGATCATCTGAAATCTACCAGGGCCTTCGAGCATATCGTCCTCTAGATCCATCCAGCTCTAGCCACTCAAGAATAGTGCACAATGGATGTCACATAGGGTGGTTAGCATCTTAAGGAAACAAGGGTTTCCTGCAAATATTTAGGAAGTGAAGGAGGCACGAGAATATATCAGACTTGCATAGGGCTCCAATAGCGTATAATATCTATATTTCTCTCTCTCTTCCTCCCTTAGGCCATTCCCTTGAGGGGCTTTTATACTCCCCCAAATTATTTCTTTACAGTTGGGAACAGTTAGGCCATGGTATGGGGTTGTTAAGTTACTGGAACAACCATAAACCCCACCTCTAAAATAGGGAAAATATATATTTTGTAATGTTTAAAATGGCATACGCGTCTCTCTATGTATGGACTCGCGTATATACGCAAAAAAATCTGGCAGAGTCGTGTATGTGTTTTAAGACACTGTTTTTTGAGAAATATGTCCAAGTCTGAAGGAAAGGTTACCCAAGGCCAATGTATGAGTCATCAACTATAAGCTGGTGATAAATGATTCTATAACATATGCCCCCTAATATATGAGGTCAAAAGGGGTACATGATGGCCGAAATGTATTATGTGCATAGATAAAACCTTGCGAGGAGTAGAGAGGACTTCACCAGATTTCAGCCTGCCAAAAAACCAGTGAGAGAGATCATAAATATAGCTCATGTCTGAGGCGAGCATACCCATGCTCGGTGAAAGAAAAGCATGTCCACATATGAAGTATAGAGTGTATCCTATATGTATACAAGTATAGCTGAAATGTAAAGTACATAGTGAATCATCTCATCACTGCCCAGAAGTATAAGTCAAAATCAAGTCCAAGTATCACATATAGAAGACTAATCAATGATGTTGCAACAAATATATGATCAAAAAAGTCACAACTGAATCTCCAAGTACCAAATCATAAGTGGTGGAACAAATGGTACAACACGCAACTCGGGAGCCAACATATAAGATGTTGTTGTGATGAAACTGCAACATATAAGGGTGGATGGTATCACTGGCAGAAAACTGAAGGAGCTGTCAAAGTGAACCAAAGCATGTTGATGCAAACCTGAGGTCTTCACCGATCACCATGTCTCAATTCTACACAATGAAAATAAATGAGCTGAAGTCAATCATGTGAGAAATCATTTGATTACCGGTCATTGATGTATACCATTAACAAACGTGAGACAACTCATCGATAATGATAATGAGTGTCCAGGTGGCCCAGTACAATCTAGCAAGTGCGAATGAATGAGTTTAAGTCAAACACTTGAAAGAATCTATCAATCAGGAGTCAATTATGTATCCTCATTGTCGATACCGAAGAGTCTGCCACTGATGATTGCAAACCCTAAGGTATTGAAAAAAGGACTCTAGACCTTATTCCCAGAGAAATGAGTCAGAGTCGATGGGAAAAGATATGTTGGAAGGAAGGCATTAAGGCATCCCACATCAGTCTGGTGCAAGTGTAACCCGCAGGCCAAGATTTGGAAGGAATCAGACGAAGTAGAGTGAAGTAACCAACCCGAAGTACGTTTTTGGTCATGCACAAGATGAAGCTAGTGCACGGCAGAAACCCTCTGAACCAACCAATAATGAAAGCTGACAAAGAGGCGAGATATCCACCGATAGGGTCAAATGGAAATCAAGGTACTGCATGAATCCCAGGTGTGATAATGTAAGCTAATGTCGAACACAAGGGAAACCACTCAATCAAATACCCATGATGATGATCAAATGTTGAGTACAAGGTCACCTATCAATGATGTAAATAGGGCCAAGGTGTAGCTCTAGGTTTTCTCTCAGAGAAATATGTCGTAGTCGATAAGAGACAAACTTGTCGGCAAGAATTCAGTGGAGACCTTCTCAAACCAGCACGAGCAAAGGATCAAATATCTGATGTGATAGAACAAGATACTGAGAAGACCAGGAAGGCCGACTAAAAAATGAGTCAAGAGACACCGCAAAAAGGCCGACTCAGGTTAACTTCCCTTGAACAAAAGCACGACTCATGTTTGACTATGGCAGCAAATGATAACTTTGTATAAGTTTTTCATGCAGGAGGCATAAACAAACCCTCCATATGATTGGAAGAGATAACCAACTGTGGGAGTACTGACTCATGAAACAAGGTTATGGCTTCTCCTGAGTCAAAAATTAAAACCATCCCAAATGGAGAAAATACTTATCTTTTTTGTGCTTTATTCAAGGGCGACATAACTGATACTGTAGCTGCCATCAAATACGGAAGTAATCTCCCGTTCCCGCTCTTTTTCAAAATATTTAATTTTTTTCTCTTTTTCATATTCAAAGCCTAAAAAGGAATAAAAGAATGCTATAGTATAATGGGTAGAACGAGTGTCGTGACACAGACTCTCTAGTTCTTGGGATAGGAGCAATCCTATGCTCAATGCAAGGTGGCGAAAACTGGTAAGTGACACTTAGGGGAATGTTCCATCCATGGGTAAAGGTGTCAAGTTGCGGAAGCTAAGTGATTGCATGGTTAACTTGTACAAAAAGACATGGTCAAAAGATGGCTTAAACACAAGTCCATATGAAATCGGCTAAATGCCAAGATAAACAAGTAGTCAATATGCAATGCAGTAATACAACTCGACAACATAAAGGAACCTCTAGGGTAATGGCCAGAAAAATGATAGCGAAGAAGAAGAAGAATGAAGCTTCAACGCATAAGGCATGGCGGGACTAAAGAGGACTCCCGAGCCTACAAGAATTGCAGCATGGGCGACAAATGCTAGCGAGGAACTAACTAGGAAGCCCATGTAAAGGAAGGCTCTACCACCAAGTCATGATTAAAAAATCGGCAAGTGAAATGGGTTAAGTACTCATGACATGATGGGATCGACCCTATGGAAAATGATTAGAATGTAGGCTAGTATGTAAAATGCAATGGAAAGTGATTTCCCTAACCTATATGCCAATTCGAAATCAGATACCTGCCATGATAGGTCAGCGGTCATGGATCTGAAGGAAAAAACTAGGAAAATCTCAAATTCAGCAACATGTACCTGAAAAAATACCTTTCCAAACACTTACAAGCCAAACAGTTATACAACCTTAGTCAAATTCGAAAAATAAGCACAATGAAAATTTGCAAAAAAAATTCAAATTTTGGGCATAAATACACCATTTGACTCACATTTGGATCATTTTCACATTGCAGAAGTGGAGAAGGAGATTTTGGGGAAAAAATTTCTCTTCTAAAAAATGGAGAAATCAACCATCAAATTGCACCAAATCAGTCAAGTAAGCTCTAAACTCATCCTTTTCATCAATTTCCCTCCTGTTTAAGGAAATTTTTTGAAAATTTGACTATAGAAAAGAGATTTTTTTGATGAAACCCTCTGCGCATACGCAAGTTTGTGTGGACAAACCTGCGTATCATACGTGACTATGTACAAGCGAGGTTGCATATGCGCAGAGAGAAAAATTAAAATTTGATTCTAATCAACCATTTAATGATTTTGCTCAAGATGTCCATTAGCTGGAGAGAGCATGAGCATAGTGCAATTGACAATGAAGTGACGGAAGATCAAACTTCGCTAGATGTTCTCCGAAATTGTGGATTGCTCAAATTTCTCAAAATGCCCAATATGAAAAGCAATGTACGTTTGCTTCAAATGTTGGTTGATCATTGGGAGCCAGAAAAAGACTTTTCATAATTGATCAAATGCCACTACGCATAGAAGTGGAAGATATATACTTCATCACTAGACTCTCTTGAAGAGGAGACCCAATAGACTTACACGGAAAGCCTGGTGGAGGGCTTACCATAGAGGATTATGTCCAAGTTTATTGTGTAGAGGATGCACAAAAGGTAGGACCTCGGATTCCTATCAGAGACTTGAAGGATTTATACATGAAGATCCTTCTCTTTACCATTGGCATAGTAGCAAGATCTGCCTCTCTGCATCAGGCTTCACGGACACAAATGAGCATAGCAATAGAATGCTTGACACGGCCTTGCTGAGAAATATGAAAAAGAAGTTGACTTCAATCTGGAAAGCAAAGATAAAACATTTTGGATATGGTACAACCTTGGTGACATTCTTCTTCGAGAGGGTCCCAGGGCTTTGGCCCAAGGTCATCTCAACTATCAGCAGCCCGAGAGATCCAAGAATAGCCCGATGGGTAGATCTAATGAAGAGATTAGGGGGGAGTGAAGTTCCCTGGACCACTTGGGATGATGAGTTCTTCTAATTGTGGGAAGAATAAGCCATCACAATGGAAGATTATCCCTATGTTGGGATGGACTTTCGTGCTGATCCAGATCTAGTCCTGCCACCCAGTGCAGCATGGGGCGCAATCGGTGAGATTGCATTTTTTATTTTTTGATTATGTGATTTTTATTTTATTTTTCAAAGTATGAAAATGAAAAAATGTTTTGATTGGACTAAATTGACTTACAAAATTATGATGATCATGATGTAGACATGGGACTAGTCAGGCTGAGGGGTACCCAAGGCACAAGCACCACAGAGGTGAGGCAGATGCTGAAGACCCTGGCAGGACACTCCATGCAGTACAGAGGAATTTGGAGAGTTTGACTCGCTAGGTGCCTATGTCCGCTATAAAGGACCTACCGGAGGCTATCCAAAGACGGGTGGTGAGAGTACCACAAGACTGGGTGTGGTCATTCCGCTGTGTAGCAACTGCCATTGTGTTCTATAGGAAAACAAATGTTGGGCGGGGACCTCAGGAGTAGATTTATAGATATGATCGAATGACTGTAATATTTTTTTGATGATAGGCATGATCAGGCATAAGGCCTAATTTTGTAGGACATGATGGTCCAGATTTTTGTATATTTTTTAATACTCTGACTATATATATATAGTGATTTATATGGTGTGATGACTTAAATGTGTGATAATGAATGATGTATTTGATATATTTTTTTAAAGTATTGAATGATTAATATGCTAATAAATTTCTTGATTAGCCAATAAGTTTTCCATCCAATTGTTAGCTCGAGGAATATGAATGAATGTTATAAATTGAAATGATCTTTGTAACAAATGTGCCCTAAAAAAAAACCGATGTAAAAATGGGTCTCGGACCTTATATGTGTTGTTCAACTGCGAAACCACCAGTTGTGAATCCAAGAAAACTACTACCGAATCAACACCCAAGATATTGCCTCCGAGAGTAGATTAATCACTGCAGTGTGTTCTGCTACGTTGTTCGAAGCAGGACCAATGCAGACACCTCTTGAAACTAACAACTGACCGGATGGATAATGAAGTACCCCAAGTCGTGGAAGCCAAGTCTTGGGTATGTCTACTAGCACCATTGGAGAAACCAAAGTGACTCATGTCATCCAATAATACCTGCCAAAGCAAATCAAATTCATCAAAATCACACCAAAAATCGAAAACCCGGATATGTACAAAAGAATATATATATATAAAACAAAGCAAGATGTTAGGCCAAAGCCTAGGCATAATAATTTTTCAAATAGAGCCCATTTCTAGGCTCCACCAACTCATTTCCATCAAAATCAATCAAGGCATAAGCTCCTTTATTTAGGACATTTTTAACGATGAAGGGGCCATGCCACATGGATTTAAACTTACCTGCCCCCAAGGCATCCTTCTCTTGGGCATAAACCAAGACAAGGTCACCTTCAGAGAAAACCTTAGGTATGACCACCTTATCGTATTGAATCTTTACCTGTTTCTTATGTCCCTCATTCATCATAGCTGCATCTCGATGATGTTCATCGATATGTTCTAGATGAAGGAGGTGTTATTCGAGACTAGAAGCATCAGGAAGAAGCTCAAAAGTTAACTTAAGAGATGGAATTTCACACTCAATAGGAAATATAGATTCCAACCCATAATCCAGTTGAAACGAAGTAAAACCGGTTGCAGTTTTGACTGACATTCGGTATGCCCAAAGTGCAGGATACATCATAATATGCCAATTGGATATGGCTTTATCAATCGTTCGTTGAAGAATTTTCTTCAAGGATTTGTTCACGGCTTCAACTTTCCCATTGGCCTGAGGACAATAAGGATATGGATGCTCCTGTCGGAAACCTAATTTCAAAGCCAATTTAGCTATCATGTTGTTCTCAAAGTGACTGACGTGATCAATGACAATCTCTTTGGGAATACCGAAATGAGAAATGACTTGATTGAAGAGGAAAAGATCTGATGTCTCACCGTCATTCCCAAAAGTAGGCATAGCCTCAACCCACTTCATGAAGTATTATATGGCTACTATAATGTACTTGTGACCTTTAGCCGAAGGTAGGTTAAAAGTAGTAAAATCAATACCCCACTTTGTAAAGGGTCCGACAGTAATGACAGGAAAGAGAGGAGCTGGATGAACGCACATCTTTCGAGTATAGACTTGACACGGATGACACCTTTTGACCGATTCCATACAATATTTGAAAATTGAAGGCCAAAAGTATCTTGCACGCAAGATTTTTTGGGTTGTAGCAAGCCCAGATAAATGACCACCGCAAGCTCCATTGTGGCAATCATTCAGCACAACCTCAGCTTCCTCGAGATTTAAGCATCATTTAAGGATTGAATCGACCCCGCGACGATATAAAGTGTCACCAATAATCAAATAAATTTTGGCTAAGTGACGTATCTTACGACGCTCATCTTTCGAAAAAGTCAAGGGAAACTTCGCAATCTGGAGATACACTATGAGATCCCCATACCAAGGATCCTGTGAAGAAATGAGGAAAAGATGTTCATTAGGAAATGATTCGTCATAAATAATCTCTTCTCCACAGGGCAACTCAAAAATCAATTCCGCAAAAACTAATGATTTCTTGGACTTGGCAGACATAAACTCAAGATCAAATTCCTGCAAAATCACAATCCATCGATTGTATTTGCCCCCAATTACTCACCTACTGAGAACAAACTGAAATGGATTGACTGCTGCTAAAACATAAGTTTTGCGAAGAAGAATGTAATGTATGAGCCGTTGAACAACAAGAATAGCTGCTAAAGCAAGCTTCTCTATCGGAGAATACTGGAGTTCTGGTCCTACCAAGCCTCAACTAAGGTAGTATATAACATGCTCAGAAAAAGCATCATCCTCCTGAACCAGAACCATAGCAATGGTAGATTCTATTGTCACAAGATACAAGAGGAAATCCCTGCTATAATCAGGTGGACTCAGTAAAGGAGCATAGGTCAATGCTTTTTTCAAAGCATCGAATGAGTGTTGATCAAAGTCATCCCAAAAAAATGGAACTCCTTTCTTTAATAATCTCATAAATCCTTTCATAATATCGGCATAATTTACGATGAATCTCCACAGAAAATTAGCTTTTCCTTGAAGACTTTGAAGTTTACAAATTGAAAACGGGGGAGGCAACTGAAGTATTGCCTCAACCTTGAAGGGATCTACCCGAATCCCTTCTGTAGACATGATGAATCCCGACAAGCGACCGGATATGACAACGAAAACACACTTGTTTGGGTTCAATCGGATTTTATAATGCCGACATCGTTCAAAAAATTGATGGAGGTGAGAAGGATGATCAATTCTCTTGCGAGAACGAGCAGCTAAATCATCCAAATATACCTCGATAATATGTTTGATGTTGTGGAAGGCATAAAACATGGCCCGCTGAAAAGTACCTCGAGCATTTTTTAGGCCGAAAGGAATTTTCTTCTAAGAAAAGGTACCCTAGGGGCAAATAAATGCAGTCTTATGCTGATCTTTAGGACGGATAGTAATTTGATTATATCCAAAGAAACTGTCCATGAAGGAGAAAATCTCATTCCCCGCACACTCATCGATAATCTGATCTATAAACAATGTGTGGTAGTTATCTTTAGGACATGCTTTATTTAGGTCCTTGAAATCAATGCAAACTCGAATTTTTCCTTGTTTCTTGTCCACGGGAACTGGATTTGAAACCCACTCAGTCAAAGGAACTACATAAATGAACCTTGCCTTCAGCAACTTCTCCACCTCAGCTTTGATAGCTGCGACATTCCTAGGGTTGATCGGACGAAGCTTTTTCCTGATGGGCTTATCATTTTTGTATACCTTGATCTCATGTTGGATAATAGATGGATCTACACTAGGCATTTTCTCATAAGACCAGGCAAACACATCACAAAACTCTCGAAAGAGATCGGTGTAAGTTTGAATCTCTTCAAGGGAACACTCGGCTCCAATGAAGACATTCTCTATGATGTTGGGATCTCTGGAGATGTTCACTGGGATAGTAGGAGAAATCATAGCCATGTTCCCTTCAGCAAAAACCTGTGCTTGTGCTAAGGAGTTCAAGGTTGGGTGAATAGGACCGGAAGACTGAAGGCTAAGGAAACTTGATTCAACTTCGAGAAAGTCCGAGAGAAAGTAAGACCGATGATGTAAATCATCCCATGGTCTCTCTACACCAGTCATTGCTTCAAGGATGGCCTCTTCAGATGGAAGAGTGGTATCAAGGCAATCCTGAGTTGAAGATGAACTAAGAGTCCAAGTTGGAGCTACATCTCCATCCAATTCCGCCTGCGAAAGAGAATCTGGAATGGAATCTACAGAGTCAACAATAGATATATAAGCAATCTCAGCTGCAGAAATAGGAAATGCTATTCCACCCACTTGACCTTCTTCTAATGTGGAGGTAGGAGAAGGTAAGGTCCAGGGGTTCGAAAAATAATGAGTTCTAAAGAACTCTCTTCGAATAGGAGTCCTAGAGGATGAAATAGCATTAATGAACTAAAGGAGGCGGAAGATCAAAAGTACCCATCAAGGAAGTGTACATTCCAACCCCCAGATTCTCAACGGGTGGCTTGGTATCCTTCACCAAAGGAATGGTTGAGTCAGAAGATGCATTCGGATCTACAGGAGAACAATCCAGTTGGTCAACTATGACAATTCTCCCTTCATGAGGGAAACAACAATGTGAAATAATGAGGATGCAATGGCATCTATCTCATAGATTCAGTTTCGCCCCAACAGAAGGTTATAGTCTAAGCTTGCATCGACTATCTCAACTTCGATATTAACAGTCTTGCCCCCAACACAGATGGGCAACGCTGGAACAATACCATGCGGCCTGTGAGAATGACCATCAAATGCAGTCAAAAGAGTGGCTGAAGGAACAACTGTGGGAGATCCAATACCCTTCCAGCATGCAAGAGACATTACACACATGGAAGCACCCTCATCTATGACTATTCGAAAGATATTGAATTTCCGATAAGTCGATCTGATATGGAAAGCCATATGATGAGGAAGTCTCTTTTTAAAATTTGACATATCAAATGTGATCATAAGAGAATTCTTTGGATCAACAGCCCCAATAGCAATGAACAAAGAACTTCGTTGAGCCATACAAGACTGGAGCACCTCTAACGCAGACATGGCACAAGGACTTTGAGCCAGATATTCTACAATCAAGTAGTTCTAGGCAGCCTTGGCATTAGGATTGATCGTCAAACATTTTGAGGATGTTTTCGACATTCGAGGTATAGGCTCAATAGTAGGCCTTATAATATGAAGTGGCTCAGTACTATTAGGAGCACCCTTAGCTTTTGAAGACTCAGCTTCGCCATAGTCACGAGATCTCGTAGCAATATCTGCGTGAGCACTCATCATGTATATGTTTGATGTATTTTCCCCTTCTTGGCTGCCCCCAGAGGGAGCCCCAGTATTTGGATTCGCGCAAGAAAATAACTGTTGGCCTTGGGGAAAAGGGTTTGTTAGCACATCCCGAAAACTAGAAGAACCCTATTGAGCTAACAAGCGCAGCGCATCTTGAATTTAAGGCAAAGGTGCGTAAGATGATCTCCAATGCACAATTTCCACGGAAATTTCACTTTATTTTTATTATCCTTTTTACCCTCTCCAACATGATCATTGGATTTGTTTTCATTCCCCTTCCCATCCTTGTCCTTTTTCTTGTTATTCCATCCCTTCTTCTTCCCATCGGATTGTTGATTTCCTTTGGGGTTGGAAGTTTGGACAACATTAATTGCCAAGGACTGGGAAGGAGTTGACATTGAAGGCACAACCTGACCAGAAGAAGCAGATTGTATAGACAACTGCTGCAATTGAATTAGCAGGTTAGCCGTACCGCTATCAATCGAACCGATAAGCCTATCACCATGAGGACCAGGTTTAGTTTTGGCTAAGTCTAATTTGGAGTGAGGAGCATCCGATGAAATTTTATTAATGACTCCATAATGAGAATAAATCAGTTCCAACTGAGCCCTAAAAAATATCCCACTCTTCATAAAATACCCCTGAAAAGGATACATCCTTAGAAATTTCTAGCTGTAAAGATTTCAAAAACCACTCAAGAAGGAATTCATTCGGTATTTGGGCTTTAATGAGCCTCTTCCTTCTTCGTCATTCCTGAATATGATCAGAAATGTGAGTTGCCTTATCCTGCTGAAAATTGGCCAGGACGTCAGTCCCGGCGTCATAACAGACAGGTAGCTTAAAATGATTTAAGAACATGGTAGCCAACTCTCCAAAAGTAGCAAAACTGCCCCCAGTTAACTCAATGTACCATTTGGCAGCATTTCCAGTTATGGTTCTTTGAAATAATCTCAACCTAATCGAATCATCAATCAGGGAGTTTGAGGAACTGCATAAATGGAAAGTGGTGATATGATCTGTCGGATCCTCGCCAATTTTCCCTTCAAACTTTGGAATGTATGAGGGGATCTTGGTGGGGACTAAAGGCCAACCCAGACTATACCGAATAGGATCGTTGGTCAATTTTGATAGATCTGGAAAGTTTGACGTTGCCATAAATGGTAAGAGAGGAGGAGCCTGGGAATTCCATCCATCATAGGAAGGATTCCCCACATTCTGAAAAGAATAACCTGGATTTGTTGAGGCACCAGGATTTCAGATGTTGTTCGTAGAGAATGTTGGGCCATAAGAAAATCCTTGCGAGCCAACACTCGGAGAAGGACCCCCCCCCCCCCTTCCCCCAACATAGAGTTACTATACACAGGACCATTCCCTCCAACTGAGGTATTGAATGAAGAAGAAACCCCTTGATAAGGGTTCCAAGAATTTGCAAACGGAGAAAAAGCCTAAGAAGTACTCGATGAAGGGAAAGGAACATTCCCTTGTTGACCAACGAGAAACTAACTCCCCACTCCTAACGTTGTAAAAATAGGGTTCCATCTCGAAAAGACATTAGAACTTTGACCTCCCGAAAAAGGATTGAAACCTTGAGTCTGAGAGGTAAAAGGTAAATATCCTAAGGAATGGGTTGAATGAGGGATATGCCCACTTCCAAAGGGAAACCCTTGAAATGAAGTTGATCCACTAGCCATAGAAGGTATGGGCGTGGAGACAGTTGAAGCAGCAGAAAAGGATAAAGAAGGAATTCCACTAGTGGGCATTCCATAAGAAAAGGGACCAGATTGAGAAGCACGTGCTTGGGTGTTTCCAGAGCCAAACATAGCAGCACTATTAGTGACTATCGATATATCAATAGTGCCCCCTCCTTCAACTGAAAGAGGAGTCTGAACACTTGCAGTGTTCACAGCCGAAACTGTGTTCCCAGTTGTGGCCATCGAAAGAATGGGATATGACGGAAAGGGACTAGTCGGTATCTGAGACTCATGCCCGATGTATTGAATAACATGAGGATAACTAGCAGGAAGAGGAGATGGAAGAGACTCAACAGGCTGAGGAACTTCCTCTATTTATACTTCTTCTGCTAGAAATAAAACTCTAGAGATGAGTGGAACACTCCTCTCTATACTGACACCGACACCAGAACCACCCATAGAAACAACAAGCCCCGACGGAGGATCTTTCTCCGCTGCGTTCGGAACCACCAGGTGAAAATTACCCACTGAATTACTCCTACGCCTTCTTGAAGAAGGCTCGGCACTCGCGGGAGACAACCCATGAAGCCTCCTCGATCGACGACGCGATCGGTCAGCCAATTTAAGAGATTAATTTTAGACTCAAAAAATATATGAAGCTAAGCAATCTAGGATCAAAGAGCACAATCTAAAAAGTTCCTAAGATACAGCTAGACAAGCAGCTCTCAGGTATTTCCACTCCGGGTGATGAGGACCGGACACCAAAATACAGGAAAGAGAAATAATAGGACCTTCCAAAAATAGTCTGGGGTAATTGTGCCCCAGGCCTACTAGCAAAGGTAACAACAACAGTTACGCTGACCTCCTAACAACAGCCTTTGTCAGTGCAAGTCCCCAAGCTTTGCAAGGGCACCATCCAGAAGTACTGATGGAAGTGATGCAACGTATGTCTTAGGTACCACGGGTATTCACCCTCGTAGTCACCTGTTTGGTCCCTAGGATAGGAAACTAAGGGCACCAATCCATATCAACAGTTGGGCGGAATGGTCTTAGGTCAAGATTCAGCAAATAGGAGAGGGGGTATCTCTCTTCTCTGCTTGCACTATCCCTCGCGCTTGACTCTCTGGAGGAGAGCTTTCCCGGTCCACTTAACGGTGTTGGATTTCATTCATTAATAAACTTTCTATGTTTAACAATTTGAGCGGCCTTGGAGAGTTAACTCTCCACTCACCTAATCCAATTCCCTATAACCTAGTTAATTGGTGTATGATTAATGACAATGATACAAAAAATTCTAGTTTATTTTAATTATATCGCTTGTTTTAAATTGACTATTACTTAAGTCGAGGGTACACGGAAATGAAACTGATGGTGTTTTATGATGTAGAAAAAATCAATGAAAACCTAGTTACATGCAAATGTAACAATTTCCTTTTGATGAAAAGTGATCTCTACATGGGTTCTATGAAATTAATAAGTAAAAACTTTGTTTTTTCTTTTCAAACACTCACACTTCACACGATCCAGAAAGTTACAAAAAAGACTAAAATGCTCAAATGCACTTATTTCAAACTACCAATGATATGAAAATCCTAAGATGATAACTCTAAATAAGCAAAAAAGAGTCTCTAGAAAGACAATGGTTCGATTACTTTTTGACAGAAAAACAAGGCTAGTTCCAAACAGAACTCCTATGCATAAGAACGCCAAAATGCACTTGATACAAAAAGAGAGAAATCAAGAGAATACTTCCTTCAAAATCAAGCCAAGAACCGAAGACTAGAAACCAACAAAAAAGCTTCAAAAGATATAATGAAACTGTAAAAACAAACTCAAAGAAAAAGCTACGAAAAAAAAAGAAGAAAGAAGAAGAAGAAGAAGAAGAAGGAAGGTAATGTTTTTGGGTTTTTAACTTATAATGGAAGAAAAGAGATTTCAAAAAGACAAGCAAAAACTACCCAAGAACCGGAATCAAGCAAAATGAGTCCCAAAAAAGGCTTCAAAGTGCTCAAGCCAAGCATGCTACTTTCGTAGCGGGACTTAAATGAGCAAAAATAATCATGAAACTCAATCAATTGATTCGGCACAGTAGCACAATCTTGCAACGAACAACAACTCAAAAAACCAAAAAGAGATTCTTCAAGATTCGCAATGAGACAAGTCCAAGAAATCAAGAAAACCAAAATAGACGAAGGAGGCAAAAACCACAAGTGAAGCAATGCATAAGACCAAGAATATCTAACAAGCAGAGGCTCATTGTTCTAAATGGTTAGAACAGCCAAGAACTTCAGGAAAAGCTCTCAGTGCTTCAGCTGCAGTTGCAAACACACAAAACAAGGCAATGCACCAAATGGCTAGGCTTTCACAAAAACAAGAGAGAAATGGATATGAAATCACCATAAACACGGTCCAAATACCTTAAAGACACCACAGGAATGGTTCAAATCAGACAGACAAGACAACAGAGGCTAAAAACCTAAATTTTCAATTTTTTCCAGCCATACGCGGTTTTACAGTGTTCAACTAGCGTGTATATGTGACTGTAACCAAGGAAACTCGCGTATATGCGGGTTCCTTTGGAAAACACATGAGGTATACGCGATTGTGCAGAGAAAAAGTTGCGTATGGAAATAAATATAAGGATCAAGGGACCAGGTCTTCTGTCTGTTTGAAAAAAGACTCTGTCTGTTTGAAAAAAGACTCACTAGACTGTAAAAAGTGATAAAACCTGTCAGGAACCTACAAGACAGACGAAACAACCCAAACGAAAAATCACAAGAATGTGATCCCCAGCAGAGTTGCCATTTATGTTTTGGGAAATGTTACCCTAAAGGTCTTGGGTTGATGAACCTTCACAGATCAGGGGCATGTCATTCAAGAAGGACTCACTTAACCAACTTTTATGCTAATAACTAGAATCTACAGGTTGCAAACCTTACCCGGATATCCCTCGGTTGAAGTAGATCCCGCGGGGTGCAAACCCCCTGCAACACTTTGTGCTCTGTAATCTGTAAATCAACAAAGAAGGAACACAAAATCCTAGTTGTACAACATATATATGTTCTAGATGTTAGTGAAAAGCCTGTATAATCTCATAAAAACAATATTAAATGAACAATTTACAATCATTACACATGTTTAAAATATTATTGACACGTAAACATCAGGAACAAGATGGTACATCTGTTATTAAAGACATGTATAGTAAACAAACGTGGAGAGATCACCTGAAATCTGCCACGACCTTCGAGCATACCGTCCTCTAGATTCGTACAACACTAGCCTCTCAAGGTTTCTTCCAAGAATAGTGCACAATGGATGTCACATAGGGTGGTGAGCATCTCAAGGAAACAAGGATTTCCTACAAATATTTGGGAAGTGCAGGAGGCACGAGAATATATTAGACTTGGATAGGGCTCAACAACGTATAATATCTGTATTTCTCTCTCTCTTCCTCCCTTAGGCCATTCCCTTTAGGGGCTTTTATACTCCCTCAAATTAGTTTTTTACAGTTGGGAACAGTTAGGCCATGGGCTGGGGTGGTTAAGTTACTGGAAAAACTGTAAACCCTGCCTCTAAAATAGGGAATATATATATATATATATATATATATATATATATATATATATATATATATATATATATATATATATATATATATATATATATATATATATATATAATTTTTAAAATGGAATACGCGGTTCTCTATGTATGGAATCGCGTATATACGCAGAAAAGTCTAGGCAGAGTCGCGTATGGGATTTAAGATACTGCTTTTTGAGAAATATGTCCAAGTCTGAAGGAAAGGGTTGCCCAAGACCAATGTATGAGTCATCAAGTATAAAATGGTGATAAATGATGCTATAACAGTTAGATACTTTATCTATTTAAGCCTCAAACTTTGAAGGCATTGATATGTAGAATTTGTATGACTTAACATTATTATTTCTGAGACTTTGGAGACATAATTCAAGATATGTTCTATTCCATTTGCTGTTGTTATATGTTGATTGATTAACTGAAGTTTTAAGTAGCTGAAATCACCTTCAGTGTCCGATGTAAGGGTGGAGGGCCCCCACACCGAGCTAAGTGCACTTCCTAGTTTATTTACAGTTACAATTTATGAATTAGTTTGCTTATGCTTAACTTGTTTATGCTGATTATTTAAGAGTGTTGATAAATCTAATGATCATTCTTATTTTACATATGAAAGGACAAACAAATGTTTAAGTTAAACATTCTTTCTATCTAATTAAGATCTTAAGTTAGAATTCATCTTTTCATGCTTTTACATGCTTTTCTGAATTCATGTTCCTAACAATAGCATTACTAATAAATGAATCTATGATGAAGGACAACCAAGACCTCTTCAGTGAAGAGCCTCTTCAATTATTGTTTCATGTATCTTAATCTATTGCTCAATTAGTAGTTTTTTATTTCTAATTCATGAAGTAATCTTGTTAGAGAAGGACAAAAAAATCTCTTAAGTTAGGAGATTCTTCTACTTCTGATTACATACTTGAATTTAGAAATTGTTTACGTTAAATTTATATTTGTAATATGCATTTCCTTAATCACTGATAAATAATCTTCTAAATTGATCATAACTGAAACTACATTGGGGATGCTTCTAAGTTACACTAACCCAGATTGATAATAAATACTTGCATTAGTTTACACAGTAAATTGACCCAACAGTGCAATATCTAGTCAGGTAGATACAATGGCATACATCAAGCTTCCAATTGTTGAAGCAAAAGAGATTCTACTCATGTCTTCCTTCTTCTTATCATGGAAAGGGAACAAATCAACATTGAGTTTGAAGTGGGATGCTAGGGGTGTGTCCAATGGTTTGGAATCCTTCATGTTGAACATGTTTAACACCTTCTCAATATATTTTTCCTGTGAAAACCAAAAAAAATTGTTCTTTCTATCATGCATGATCCTCATGCCCAATATTTATTGTGTAGGATCCAAATCCTTCATCGCAAATTCACTCCCAATCCGTCTTAAAGTTGATGATCGTGTTCTTATTATGTCCAACAATTAAAATGTCATCCACATATAAAAGTAGCACAATATATCTTTCTATGCCATGCTTCCTAATGTAGACACAATGATCAACCTCTAGCCTTTTAAAATGATGTTGCAACATAAAATAAATCAAATCTTGTGTACCATTGATAGGGTGCATGTTTTAGCCCACAAAGGCTCTTCTTTAGCCTGCAAACTAGGTTCTCTTTACCATTTACTTTGAATATTTCTGGTTGCTCCATGTAAATCTATTTATTCAATTCTCCATGAAGGAAATTTCTGCTTACATCTAATTTTTTACACTCCAAATCTAAAGTGGCAACAAGACAAAGAATGACTCTTACCGATGACAACTTAACAACATGAGAAAAAATCGGTAAAGTCAATGCCTTCTTTTTGGGTAGATCCCTTCACCACCAAGCTTGCCTTGTATCTTTCCTTCTTCCCTTCACCGTCATGTTAAATCATGTATAGCCATTTATTTTGTAGGGAATTTCTTCCTTTTGGAAGCTTTACTAACTCCCAAGTTTTGTTTTCCAACAAAGAGTACATTCCTTCATCCATTACTTTCTTCTACGTTTTGTCAAAGTCCACTTTACAAGCCTCTTAAAAACAATGGTGTTCACCTTCATTAGTTAACAAAATATTATTAAAGGGTGGATACTTTTGTGGGGGATTATGAGGCCTAGTAGGCTTGTGAACCAAAGCGGTAGTATGCTTTTTATTGGATTTATTGTAATAGTTATTGCAAGGTTTCTTCTTCTTATTGTCTATCATTTTCCATTTATTTTCCATCATGTTCTTGAATTGGCTTCCCAATTTCTTTCAAATGTTGAATATTTTCTTATTGTCCTACAAACATGTCAACAGTTTTCTTTAACTTCCTATAGACCTTTTACACATCTCTGACTCATTAAATATGACATCACTGCTTCTAACAATTTTGCATTTAACTAAATGCCTAGATGGTAACCAAACTCATCATCCACATATCCAAAAAACATATATTTCATTGATTTATCATGTAACTTGGTTCTATGCTCTTTGAGCATATGCATAAATGCTTCATAGCCAAAAAACCAGACGAGGAACTTCTTCAAGAAAGCCACCATCCAACGTTGTAGTAGGTGATTGATTGATGAGGTAACAAGATTTCATTATTGTTGATGCCCAAAAATATTTTTCCAATTTGGAATTGGACAACATACTCCTCATCACTATCTCCATGATAGTGTGATTCATCTTTTCTATAGTGTCATTATGTTGAGGAGTACAAGGGATAGTCTTCTCATGTTTTATGCCAAACCTATTAAAATAATCCTTGAACGAATTGGAGCTATATTGTCTGTGATTATTTGTCCTTAAACACTCGAGTAGTTTCTTATAATGTCTTTCAATAGAAACATGAATTTTCTGAAATATCTCAAACACCTATCCTTCATTTTTTATGGGGTAGGCCCAAATATTCTTGGGTACATCATCTACGAATATGAAAAAATATGAGGCTCCTTCTTAAAACTTAACATTGGATGACCAAAACACATCACGGTGTATTAATTCCAATAGATTTGTTTTCCTTCCATGGCCACCTCTCATAAATGAAACTTTTTGTTACCTACCATATATACAATCCTCACAGAGGTCAAGTTCATAGGATTTAAGTAGATTTTTTTCCAACAAGAATTTTTAGGCCCTCTTCACGCATATGACCCAAGCAGTTGTGCCATAAATATGTTATTTTTACTTCTTTAACAAAAAAAAAAACACATCTAATATTTATCTATTTCCGTCAATTTATAAAAGGTTCTTGTCTTAAATATTCTAGTCATGACCAATGACCCTTTATGAATTTTCCAACCACCTTTTCCAAAGCTTGTGGAGCATCCTTCATCATATAATAGTCCTACATAGATCAAGCATGTATGCATCTCTTGAACATGCCTAACATGTTTCAACAAGATATATTATCCATTCTTGTTCTTGATTTAGACATCTCCCGTTCCAACAATGTTACAAAAGTGATTGTTTCCCGAACGTACTCTACCATTATCACTAGTTTCATATGTAACATAATTGTTTTTGCATGGAGTTACATGATGAATTTCCCTCGAGTCAAGTGTCCAATCAATGCTACTGCTAGAAGTATATAAGCATGTCTCTTTTAATGAAACAGTAAATAAAACGTCACCTTTTGAAACTATAGTAATGGTATCACATTTGTTTTTGTTGCTTGATTTTTTATTTGTGATCTTCTAAACCTAATAGTCTCTTTTCATGTGTCCTAGTTTTCCATAATGAAAATAAGTAAATTTGTTTTATCTTGTTTCGATCTACCTCTTGGCCTTGAATTCCCATGTTTATTACGCTCAATTTTCCTTCCATGATCATCTACGGCTATAGCTTCTATTCGAATTGTATTTTATAGTTGATTTATGCCACAACTCCTCATTCATTAAATTTTTGCTAATATCATCAAACTCCAGTGTCCCTATATGTGTTGAAATTCTCATACCTACTATCGAATTCTCTTAATTGTCTGACACGGAGTACATGAGTAGGATGATTCAATCTATATAAAGGAAAAAATACTAGTAATTATATTAAATTCATCTAATCTTTTTGCAACTAAATCACCCTCCTTGATCTTGAGGTTGTCCAACTTCTTCATCAACAAAACTTTCTTTGATGCCATGTTTTTCTTATAAAAATCACGTGGATTTTTCTATAGTCTCGTTGTCTTCTCACCAAACACATTAAAGTATATATTCTTTGTTTGGTATTGCAAAATTGTAGCAACCACCTCCCTATCCAATAGATTTTGGGCTTCATTTATCGTCAATGAGTGTTTCTTTGTCACTCCCTCAACTGACATGAAGGCTTGTATATGACATAGAAATTTTTTCTGATGTAGAATGTAATATTCCCTTTTCTTGATATGGTTAAAATGGGTGGAATCTCCCCATGGTATTTGGCTTCGTTTTCGAGGGAAAAAAAATAATGTTTCTAGAGAGTCCATCAAGCCTATAAAAGGGGATGAGAGCTAGGCATTTGGATCATCCTGATTTTATTTATCATATTTTGTTTTCTTGAGAACTTGGTGTGGCCAGATCGAGTTTGATCTTGGGACAAAAAACTTGCGGAGACATTTGTTTGGTGGATCCATTCAAGATCCACAAGTGTGCCTCATAGTTTAGTTGGTCAAGTATGTTAATGAGCAACCTTACATGCCATTGGCAAGGGTTTCTATGTTAATCATTTTGGCATGTATTATTTGTAGTTGTTAATTAAATAAAGTGGTTGTTTTTTTAGAACTCTTTGTGATCTTGGTCTTGTTGAAATTTTACTTTAATCAGAACACTAAAAGTGCTAGATATTTTAAACTTTTTGACATTTGGGATCTTACTGTGGTATTAGAGTTGGTCTTCCTACCAGCCTAAGGGTTTATTCCAAAATAATTTTGAAATTGATTGAGGGTTTAAGGAGAAGCTAGTTTTTGGTGATGGCCATAATCACCCTAGCTAATAGTCTATCAACTTTGATGGCTTATTCACATACACCCTAGTTGATACTTGCAGAAAGATCAATCAATGTATCGGTATCTTAACATTGAATATTTTTCTTGTTCATTGGTAGATCCATTCCTTTCTCAAAGATCAAGTTTATCTTTATCCCAAAATATGTTATTACCAGGCCAAACCCATTAGATCTCTAGAGCAATTTGCAGATCAAGGAGGAGAAATTGCTTGAGTCCAAAATCAAAAGAGCATTAGATCTAGATTTGTTTCTAGATATAATCATTATAAGGCTTAAACTTAATACTCTGGCAGAGATCATTGAGACCTAGAAGACCGATCCATTATTGTCATAATTGTTAACGGGCCACGAGGTAATTCTTTGTTGCGATTTAGTTATTAGCCACCACGTTATTCATATAAGGATTAAAGATTATAGAGGCCACACGTCATAGTGCCAAGGATCCAGTCAAGAATCCACTGAAGTATCAGTTGATGGGCCATACTCATATGTACTGTCACATCACCCAACAGTTAGTTATATAAACAAATCAAATGTTACCTTGTCACTCTAATACCAAGCATGTTTCCCTACAACTTCTCACACATGTCATCCACATGTTCCAAAGTTCAAAACATCATATATATTTATTTGAAATGAACCTTTTTATGAGGCTAACAACCATGTCATAACCAACAATCAACTCATAGTCATAGGTCATAATACTAAAACTAGCACCCACTTTGCACTTAAGTGCATATCAATTGTCTCAACGCATATTATGTTAGTACAACCATCCTAAAGCAAGATCATTCCTTCATGCAATATTATAAACACATACTCATATCATTCAATTAATCAAACATTAAAACAACATGTAAGCATACCATGTTAGATAAACCAAATAGATAACATAATCGACTCATATCTCAATGTATCTCAAGGGAGGCTATCACATTTGCATAATCAGTCTAGATTAGTATGACACAATATCATAAATATATCAACTCGTACCTAAATATCATAACCATAACCATCTACACATGTCAATGCAAATTAGCACGATACATATAACATCAAGATCTTATCTGCAATAACCATAATCATCATCCATAGGACCAAAATGCATATAACAATAAGTTACTACCATTCATGACTATATGACACACGTGCATATGACCACACTAATCAAATAACATCTACCATACATGTAACCTCAACAGCAATAGAATGATAGCCATGTACATAACCCTAATGCTTATAAAAACCATTAACCAACATACCTGCATGCCAAATATATAATGCCTGTATAACGATCTGCTCTTATCTCGAGGTCCAGTTCTGCAACCTCACTCTGATGATATGCTTCTCTTGCTCTACCTCAGCCAACACATTAGCACCATAATATACCAACAACATCATGATGATGTAAACTATAATAATGAATATCATAATGAATTCATAACAGTCACATAGACAACTAACATGCATGCATGAAAAAGACATTCCACCCATCCAATCCAAGTGTTTGAACCTGGGAGCTCTAATACCACTTTGTAACGCCCTCCTCCCACACTTACCCAAGTTCACCGGTCTGCCGAGGTAAATATGTGACGAATATTTACTATGATATGACTCAGCCTCCTAAGTACAGTTAAGGAAGTGGAATCGACAAACTGAAACTTTAATGACCTTCCTCAGGAGCTATAAGACCCCCGAGAGCTAAACCACCCCTCCAAGTGCCCAAACCCTGAGTCAGATTGCTTTTTCACTGACTTGAACTCCTAGTCGCATGCACAAGCCTAAATCCATGCAACTGTAGGCCTTCAGTCGCATGCATAAGCATGTAAGGGAGCGACTGCAGTACTAATTTCTCAATTCTGATCCTGCAACCACGAGATTTGTGCCACCTTTTCAGGGCTAAACTCCATATCACTACCCAGAACTTGATGAGACTTTACAAAACAATAAATGACACAAATATAAATCCTCTAACACAAAACTTGATCGAGGAATTGACCTAATCATGCTTAACCATGACACTTATTTTGTTAAACATATGAAATACATGTAATCCACAGGTCGTGAATGCATATATGAATGTAGAGGTTTTAAAATTATCTAAGATTCACCAAGAAGGTCTAATGCCCTATGATAATAGCTACAATAACATTTTTTAGTCCATGAATTCATCAACCATTCATATATTCATTAAACACGTCAAGATCCATAGACATTATACATCATATGAACAACATATAATAACAAAATAACCAATATGTAAACCATGGCAACTCAGCCATGATATCATCAACATAATCAGTACATATATACATGAATCACAATAGAAGAATAAATCTTATTAACATTTGAAATTGCCAACCAAGTAACGAAATTCCACGTACCACTCGACCATAGATTGGGTTGAACCAAATCTTTCTTTCAACCAATCACCACCGCGCCATATTGCAAGCATGAATCTGGGATCTCATGGAATAACAAAAAAAAAAAAACTAGGGCTTCTAGAGGCCAAACAACCTCATCCCTCAACCAGTGATTCCACCTCATGGTCAGACATCACTAACCATCGCCATATTTGTCTCTATCCAAGTTGTACAAGGCTCCAAAGCGTTTATTCCAACCTGGCTCTAGGGCTAGTAACTCAACCCATAATTGTCGTAGAGCTCAAGAGCGTTTTTCCAATCAAGGCTTCAGGACTAGTAACTCAACCCACAAAGGGATCTAGAGAGTTTGTCCAACCAAGGCTTCCAGGACTAGTAATTCAACTCATGTTGTTCCAGGGGTTCTATAGCGTTTTTCCAACCAAGGCTCCAGTAACTAATAACTCAACCCACAACTATAGGGAACATGAGCACCAATAAGAAACAATCAAGTGGGAAACCCACAACACCATGGGTATCTAGGAAATGGCAAGGCTAGGAAAAACCATTGTCAATCTAGGCAATCCTCCATGCCAATGAAAAATTATAAACAAATAACCTCATGCATGTGCCATGCATGCCAAAACTAGCAAGGAAACCATACATGAAACTTGATACCTTCAAGACAATCCAGTTGTAGTCATTGATCTCGTTGTTCCCTTGTGCTTTCCTACTTTCCCTTGCCTTATTTATTGAAATCCAATGTAAACTAGAGTGCTCCAAGCATGCTCCAAGAATACTCTAAGTGTACAAGAGTATGAGAGAGAGAAAAAATAGAATGAGAGTGCCAAATACTGAATTGACAAAAGCTAACATTGACCAAAAGCGATGAACTAATCCTCAAAAACCTTTTTATCATCAAGGCCTATAATTTCTTCATTTTCCTTCATTTTTCTTTTGAAAACCTCCTCACACAAACTTGTGACCTTTCATCTCTCTTTTTTCATAATCTCCATTATTTCATAAATAAAATGCCAATTAATGCCAATGCCTTTGCCAATTTCCTTAGCCATAATAAATTGAAAGTGACACGCACTAGGATGTTTTTCCCACCATTCAACTTGGAATATGTGTACCATGACCTTAGTCTTATTTTTTTTTTTACATGGAAATTCAATGAGGGGTTGTTACAATTTGAGGGGTTTTGGGAAGTTTTTTTCTCATAACTAAATCTATATGCAATTTTCTATCGGGAATACAACATGTATATGCTTGTTTCCTTCCCTATAAAAGCATGTTTGTGCATGTCACTCCCTCAAAAAGATCGTATCCATATCAAGCCTTGAAATATCTCAACAACTACCTTTCTCCGCTTCTTTTTTGCAACACTTTTGCTGCTTTAAGGGTTAGTGTTTACTTGCAGCAAGGTATTCATCTGAACTAGTGATTTATTGCATGCAATTAGATCCTTATGATGTTGGTCAATAATTGTCATTGATGGAATATAAGCTCTCTTGATGAACTCTCTTAATGGAAGATTGATAGATGCTGCACTATGACATATGAGGACATGGAAGACACACCATGATGAAGAAGCTCTAATGATATCTTACTGTCCCAATCACCTTCTGCACTAAAACTTTATGAAACAGTCACAAAGAAAAAAAAAATTAGACACCTTGGAGGCATCCTTTCACAATGAATCCTAAACCATATTAAAGAGGATTTTTCCCTCTTTCCAACAAGCTCTTACTTGCCCCGAAACTCCCACTAGTTTGTGAGAAACTGAATTTTTAAGATAAAAATATATATATATATATATATATATATTTACAGTCAAGGCGACCTATATATATGTGTGTGTGTGTATATATACATATACATATATATCTATACATACATATATATGTGTGTGTGTGTGTGTACATATATATGTATATACACACACACACACACACACACACATACATGTGTGTGTGTGTGTGTATGTGTGTGTGTGTGTGTACATATATATGTATATACACACACACACACACACACACACACACACATATATATAGAGTCAAGACTGTACATATATATATATATATATATATATATGTACAGTCTTGACTCTATATATATATACATGTATATATATATGTATACATATATACGTATATATATATATATATATATATATACATACATATATATACCTTACATATATATATATATATATATATATATATATATATATATATATATATATATATATATACAGTCAAGCCAACCTATGCAGTCATATAATGTCGGCCTTTCTTCCAATGGATGTGTCTTTTCATAGGGACAAACTACTATATATATAAATCTGCGTTCATCCAATTCAGAGTCATCAATTTTTCGGTGAAGATAAATTCAGTGTAGATCACAGTAAGGGTAGTTCACAACTCGTGAACTGAGGAGACCGAGGAAGTGATATTTTAAAAGGTCAAATCTATTGCATCAGCTCAAGACTTCTTTATGGCTCGGATTTGGTTATTTAAGACCTGTTGCAGCACTAATACTCTGTCTTCAATAGGTCATTCAGCCAAGCGTGTCACACATAACCCAAAACAACCCAAACAAAGAACAATCCATATATATCATAGCTCCAATGCCATCCAGAGAGAGAGAGAATTTCATCACACCAATGTGTGTCAAATGAACTCTAAGTCTCTCCAATATATAGGAATCTTTGGGGGTGTGTGACACGTCCTTTAAGACATTTAAGTGAATATTTTATTCCAGGCTGACCTAGCACATAAGTGGAATAAATTCAAAGTACATGTTCTGCTCATCCGATCGAGATGATATTTAGATCAATCTTACACCTCTCCGAAAGAGGAATCCAATAAAAATATTGGGATCGTCATCTGAGCATCACAACCCGGAGTTTGGACCTAGTTGTCCAATTTTAACACTCCCTCTCAACTAGGGAGAAATCCGTCCACTAGTGCAATCCAAACATCGTGCGTCATCCCGCCATAACTTGCTTTGCTGGCCTCTTTATTTCAGAACAGAAGTGGTTCAGTCACAAGGACATCATTCCTGGCTAAAAGATTCATCCCAGAGGTCAAAACCTCTATCCGACTCACAAAGAGTCTCCAACCAACCCGAAGTTGGTTCATCTGACCCGAAGTCAGGCGGAGGTCCGAGACCTCACAAGACTTGATCCCAGATCAAGTGGTTGGACCGTGCCATCCTAGATAGAGAGTACGGAAATTTCTGATGCGTCCATCAGTCTTTGCTACTAGTCTCTAGCCTTTCCCATCTCATTGGCCAAATGAGAGGTACTTCCCATGAGCCCTAAACTCAATGGGTAGGATGCATACGGGGCATAGATAATGAGAGGTAAACCAACTCAATAATCATAACGGTGGGGTCCAAGCACACCAACAAGGTTCGGCAAGCCTAGCCTTGTGGTTGCTCATAGCTCCGAGAAGCTGTCCCCAAAGCCCCCCAGAGCTCCCAGAGCTCTTCGTCCAACAGGACCCTCAGAATAGGATCATTCCACGATACCAAGATTCTCACGGAAGGTTATGAACATGACCTTCCCCAATGGCATTGTGAGAATATTTGCGACCTTCTCATCAGTTCCTATATGATCGAGCCTTACGGCGCCTCGTTGTACCATATCCCAGATAAAGTGGTACCAGCCATCAACATGCTTGGATCAATCGTGGAACCTGAGATTCTATGACAAATGAATCCCCCTCTCGTTATCACAAAGGATAACGGTGGCATCTAGCACATGCTCGAACAGCTCACAGAAGAGCTTTCGCAACCAAGTGACTTCACAACAGGCCATACATGTTACAATGTATTCGGCCTCAGCGATGCTCAAGGCTACTGACTTTAGATTCCTACCCGAAGCAGATCTACATGTGAAGTAGCATCCAGATGTGCTCTTGCGATCCACCACACTGCCAGCCCAATCGGCATTAGTATATCCATGGAGTGTCATACTCCCAGCAGTGTATCTCAGCCCATGGTCTATCGTGCCTCAGAGATATCTCAAGAGTTTCATGGCACCAACCCAGTGAATGTTATGATCAACCATGTGTTGACTCAAAGTGTTCACTGCACAACATACGTATGAACAGGTGTTCACTAAGAACATCAGGGTCCCTATGAGTTGACGATACTTAGTAGGACGGGCCCAGCAACGCTGCTACTCAACTTCTTAAAGTTGAGTTCCATGGACTTACAGTCCATCATACCAGAAACTTCATAATGTATTTTCCAGAAAGGAAAATCTCGCCAAATCTCTGCTAGACCTTCAGGCCTAGACATTCATCCTCGATCCTTCATCTCGAACTCAACAGCGAGCTCCCTCTTGCACTGATGAATGAGAGGGTCAGCACCTATCAGGAAGAAGTCATCCACATACAACACCAGAGTGAGAGGCTTCTTTCTATTAACCTTGCAGTGAAGGTTCAGATCAGCAATACTACGAGTGAAGCCCAGCTTCATCAGGTGGCTATCTATCCTCTCGTACCAAGCTCAGGGTGCTTGTTTCAGCTCATAGAGGGCTTTCTTCAACCTGCAGACATGGGTGTCCCGATCCTGGACTTTGAACCCCAATGGTTGCTCTATGTACATCTCTTCCTTTATCGCACCATGCAGAAATGCGGTCTGTCTTCACATTCATCTGATGAAGACTCCAACCTTGCATAACAGCAAGGGCTATGATAGATCGAATGATGGTATATCAGGCCACAGGTGCAAATATGTCATCATAGTCTATGCCTTCTTTTTGAGAGAGGCCACGGGCAACGAATCTTGCCTTGAACTTTTCAGCACCTCCATTAGATCCATGCTTGATCTTGTAGAGCCATAACTGTTTTGTCCTTCGATCTTGAAACCACATCCAGACATCATTTTTCATAATGGACTCATACTCTTCCAGACTTGATGCTTTACGAATTCCTCAAAGGATCCAAGATTAGATTGTACAATAGTACTCATGGCTGTTAGATACCCTGGTATTTATATGGCTTCTTGGTTTTCCTTCGGAATTTCCCCCTCTGAAGCCATATGTCCCTGAGCCATGAGGATCTTCTTTCGTCCAACAAAGGTATCCGCTCAGGAGCATATACAGATATATTCTCCCTCTTAATGCCAACTTCTCTTTCGAGAGAAGAAGAAAAAACATCTATTTTTAAATGAGGGCATCTCAAACACCAGCTTGGAAGGGAGTTTTATTCTCCCATATTCAAAACCATCCAAGACCACAGTGTTTTGCTAAAGACTTCCAACAACGTGTCTGAAAGCTGTAGAAACACATTGGAGCCAATGTGAGACTGCTACTGCCACATGCTTACTGCTACATAGGTGTATATCTATGTCACTGTCCAACAGGGAGAATATATCAACAAGCCTCAGCTTATGTTAAAAGTCCTTACAGCCACTGCCTTTTCAGCTTACAAAACAAGGGATCCAATCTGCCTTGGTTTATCCTGCACTTGAGGCATTGCACCCTGATTTGCTTCCAGATCTTCCCATTTCTGGTTATTTCAGCAAACTACTCCTAGGGCTGTCAAAATTTTGCCTAGCTCAATGACTTGCATCTATGCCCATCTCGTCAACAATCTTACCACTACATAGAATTTCCCCAAGGAATTTTGCAGTCAACCCTTAAAACTTTCAGCTCAAAAAAAAAAAACTTTTAGGGCTTCCAAATCTGCCCAGCTACAGTTAATGGTTGACTAATCTTCAGTTTTCAGTTCTACAATTTTTTATTTTTTTTTACTGATCTGCTATTTGTACAGGTTGCTGAAGACCTACAGTACTACCAGGAGAGAGCTTCTCCTGGCTTCAGCACAAGATCTCAAAAATTCGTTGTTGAAGTACTTTCGAAGAAAAAAATAAAAAATAAATAAATAAATTCACAATTATTATCGCAAAGGATGGGATCGGTCTCTTCATTGTTGCTTCTCCAGATCTCTAGATATTTATTCCAACATGAATCTTTGCAACTTACAACTTTCAAACAGAGAGAGCGGAAAATATCTGGCTGTCGACGCAATCTCATTGGAATGCCAAAAGAGTCCAATGTAACATGGAGAAGGCAACTTAAAAAAACGTCCTTTCTGAATTGAAAATACTGGATTTCATGCTAGCAGTCCAACTGGGTTTGCTACTGAAACTACTGCTATTGAAGGATCTTGATCTTGAAAAAGATATACATTCGCATCTGTACCCAGAAAGGACTATGTATGGTCCAGCGTTATGCGTGAAATTTTCCACTGGTTGCACAAACAGAAGTATAATATAACATGCACCATCTTTCTTTTGCTTTCTCTCTTTGCTTACTGTCTACGGGAATAGGCTAGGATGCCACCGTCACTGCTGCTGTTGTCCATCTCGCTTTCGGTTCTGATCGGTTGACGTGCTTATTTATTTATTTATTTATTGCTGGTTTCAATGTCACCATTGGTTTCACGATCAATAGATTTGTGATTTATCTAGCTGGTCGCGCCTGCGATGCCTACATCTGAAACGAACGAAAGAAGGGATCGATGTCGTGTTCGAGGCGAAGTCCAGATTACTCAAATCGGAAGAAGTCCTCTGCTTGTTCAGAGACAACTCGTTCAGAGACAAGGAGCCTTCCTCTCCATGCAGAGGAATTCACATGCCCATGTCCTTCAATCCACAGAGGTATGGCCTCACCAATTTCATCTCCGTGGCCGTGGAAGGACACCCGGAGCTTTCCCATGTACCGCCCTCGTCTTCTTCTGTGCAAAGTTCTGCTACGATCCTATATTCTCGTGGTGAGAGCGGTGCTCTAGGATGAGCTACCCCAGGGGCAGCTTTGCCTGCGAGGTCTACAGCGACAACACTGATGTCGTTGCTAGCCGAGCTCTCTTGTCAGCTCATGTAAAGGCGTTATGGGAGGTCGCCATACACAGTACAGCGAACGTGTTAGTGAGTGGGCTTCCGTTTCTTCACTTGGGCAGCGAAGACGACTTTCATATCAGTCAACAACAGTATCGTGACATTCCAAGAAGCCACACAATTCAAACCCTTGTCCATCGTCAAATCTCGGGAATTCAACAAAACCGCCTTGACCGATTACATCAAGTGGAGATTATATCCCGCAGTTTTCCCGACCTTTTCGTCCATATCCGATTTTGTTGGATACATTTTCTAGATGAGCCCCATATGCTGGGCTTCCAGGGCACCAATCCTCCTACCCGTCAAAGACAAGTTCCGGGCGTTGCTGTCACCGATCAATCAGGGCAATCGCTGCAATACAGAATGTCACAGATCGTAATTATGTCCACACCGGACCCTATGAAGGCCCCGTGGATAGCAGCGATGACAGGCTTCCGACATTTCTCGACAGCAAGGCCACCTGCATGTGCTTTATGTTTTCGCCTCAGCTTTTCTCTCACTCAGCCTTCATCATCGTCAACATGAGAGACAACGATGGATCGATGCTAGAGCAGAAATGGTTGCCGAAGCTTATTTAGACTAATAATTTTGACGGAGGGGTTCTCGTCCAGTGCCGACAGATGTCCAAAACTCCATAAATAAATGGGTGGGTGGCCACCGTATACTTATTCTCTTGTTTCCGTCGTTTCAACTGTGAGTCATGGAAAACACACTGCAATTATTGGAATAAAATTTGTAAAAAAATCCAAATAGACCACCACACTGAGCACTCTTCCGGATCGTCCACCTTTATTTCCATTTTCAGTGAACAGCAGTCGTCCTTCCGCCTCTATTTCCATTTTCAGTGAACAACAGTCATCCAGATCTGCCCTTTCTATTTACATTTTCAATTTTAAATTTGAATAGAATAAAGATCTTAGATTCAATCATGGAAAGCTCAGGATTCGGATTAAACAGAGAGAACAGGTCGCTTACGGTTAGGGTTTAGATTTGACAATCTACAGTTGTAGCGTTGAGTTCCTCTTTTCCTCGGCTTAAATGCCTAGCAGCCTCTGCCCTAGAACGGCCCTATCAATCTGACTTTTAGCCTTTAAAACATCTCTTCAACAGATCTGTCCATAGATTGGACTTTGTCTTCCCCTTCGGCTCTGATACCATGTTAATTTCAACTTATGTTCTATGCCATTTCAGATTAGGGCACAATACTGAAGAAGATAGAACATACTAATAGATCGATAGAAGACAAGCCAATACAGAGATAATAAATGGTGGTGTTACGATGATCAGCAGGATGCTTCTACCAGCAAAGTCTTCAATAGGTCATTCAGCCAAGCGTGTCACACATAACCCAGAACAACCCAAACAAAGAACAATCCATATATATCACAGCTCCAATGCTATCCAGAGAGAGACAATTTCATCACACCAATGTGTGTCAAATGAACTCTAAGTCTCTCCAATATATAGGAATCTTTGGGGGTGTGTGACGCGTCCTTTAAGACATTTAAGTCAATATTTTATTCCAGGCCGACCTAGCACATAAGTGGAATAAATTCAAAGTACATGTTCTGCTCACCCGATCGAGATGATATTTAGATCAATCTTACACCTCTTCGAAAGAGGAATCCAATAAAAATATTGGGATCGTCATCTGAGCATCACAACTTGGAGTTTGGACCTAGTTGTCCAATTTTAACATACTCGGACTTGGTAGATGAGACCTGTGTCTTTTATAAGCACGATCCTGAGGCATGAATATAGGTGGTCCTGTAGTCAATTACAGCTCAAATTTGTGACTGTAATAACACATAATTTCGGCCTAAAACCTGAATTCTGACCTTGACATAAGAGTCTCAGTACAGTGGGCTGATTGGAGTTAATCTTGGTGCAAAAATTAAAATCACATGTAATCTAATTCTGACCTTGACATAAGAGTCTCAGTACAGTGGGTTGATTGGAGTTAATCTTGGTGCAAAAATTACAATCACATACAATCTCATCATTGTAGTTGTTAGAGTCGGTCTTTACATCCCTCCGTCAGAGATCATTTCTCTTATTGCATTTCATTGTTTAGGTGTCTCATTCCGCTCATTCATCTGCATTCTGTTAGGGGCATGCCATTGTCTGACGGAAGGGTTTTGTTCTTTCATTTTTCCTCATGCTTGTACCTGCTGGGTTGGTCAAAATTTATCAAAATTCATCAAAGTTCAGTTCATGTCATTTATAGTCATAAATGCTATTTTGGTCAAAAAGAGTTATTTTAGTTTCTAGGTCTAGGGTGTGGTCTACCGAAATGTTTAATAATGCCCGCAGGCCATGAGGATGTTTTCAACAAGTGTCATTTCAGGATTTACATCGTCAAATATGCTCGAGGATGTTTCTTCTTCAAAACTCTGTTTTGAAGAAGAAATTGTCAAAATTGTTTTTGTAATAAATGTGTATTTTTCCGCCATGAAAACTTCAAAGCAGACTTTGGTTTTCCTTTGCCAAGGTTCAATGCCAACATCCCTGTAAAATCAACCAATTCCATCATTCAAGCTCCAGAAAGTCAGTGAGGAAACAAAAAGACAAAAGTTGTATTAAATCAAAAAGTGCCAAAGCTTAAAACATTACAAAATGGGTTATTGAGAAGCAAAAATTAAAACCATCTCTATATGAGATATTTCTCCAAGTTCATTAACCCATTTTCATCAAGAATTATTGGGAAAATCTCAGAGAGAAGTCGATTTGGGAGTTGAAAGAGGAAATATGTGTTTTAGAAGGGCGCACTGTGTGTTAAGTTAAGCGCGGCGCATTGGGATAGGCCACGGCGCACCCACTGAGCGCGGCGCATAGAGCCGAGGTTCGCAGTGTATTTTATAACGGGCGCGGCGCACCCACTGAATGCGGTGAATTGGGTTTGTGCGCGGCGCACAGAGCCCCAAAGGCCGAAATTCTTCATCGATCCATCAAAACTCAATTTTGTTCAGTTTATTTGTCACCGAGTAAGTGTGTGCCCTTACCATTTGATGTTAACTCCTATTGGGTGCTATTTGAAAGGAGGAATCCGAAGAGTTTAAATGGTGAAAATGTAACCCTATATCCACATCAAAATTTGCTCCTAGGGTTTGAAATTGGGTGTCAAAACTTGAGCTTTGTTACTAAAACACTCTCATTCCATTTTCATTTGTACTCTTATCACTCTTACCACTGTTATCACTGTCACACTATCATACCACAATTTTCTCCTATTCCCTCTGTCCCATATCCCTTATACCTTTGTTCCCATGTGTTATTCCTCGAACCCTATCATTTGCCATCACTTCATATCATTTCCACCACATTCAAGGACTGCCTCTCTATCCTTGATTTCATTTATATTTTGTCATTTCACTTACTCCTATTCCTAAAAACTACCCCCATTACTATCACTCATTCCCATTTCACTATCCCAAATCCCCTTATTCCCTATACTTATCCCTTTCTCCACATCATCTATAAATTCCCAAATCCCTAAGTCCCCCAAATAGTGACTGTTCTCACATGTTAAATCTCACTTGACAGTCCTTTTTTTTTCCCACTGTGATATTTCTCCACAGCACCTTATTATATATGTGACACATTTGGCATTAAAACATACACCAAACTCCTGTTTTCACCATACATATATCAGCATATACTCGTCAAACACCTTGTTTTCAGCATCATGTCAGAGACAAATTCATCATATGAGCAGGGATATGAGCAGGACAGTGATGCAACCGCAGAGCTAAATGTACCGAGGAGGTCTCATAAGAGTGGCAAGCACGTCAGGGAGGAGCCTACTTCTTTGGTTCAATTGCAGGCCTGCCCGCTTGCAATGACATGCTTTTAGCAACATTCATGTTTTCGGTATTGCGAGATGATATCTCAGATTCAGCACCATCCGGAGTTGGTTCGCTTATTCTTCCTACATTTGCGTGATGGTCATGTAAACCTTGTTGGAGTGAACTTCACTTTGACACCAGAGACCATTTCTGAGGCGACTGGGATACCGAACATTGGTGAGGAGTGGAATAAGAGACAGCAGCTGGATAGAGCATATTATGAACCTTACATCAGGCCTGGATATTTGAGGCAGTTGAGCAGAGTATTCTCGTTCTGGTTTCTGAAGGAGTTCTATGCGCCATTAATGAAACTCGTCATTAGATACTTCAGTTGTGAGGGTAGATTCTCGCGCCTTTATGCATACCATGTCAGACTCTTGATGCATTTCACGAGGGTGCGACTGATGAATATTCCATACTTCATGTGCCGAAACATAGAGCGGATGACTATCCTAGTGTAGAAGAAGACTCTGGAGTAGCAGCATAATAGCATTTATCATTATGCACTCATTAAAATCATTGTAGTACATCAGCTTGGATTGCAGGGCATCACGTGGGATGAGTTCATTTCCCGTGACTTCTTTGCAGCCCCCCAGCCTCCTCCCGAGATTTTTCATGATGAGGCAGAGCCTTCACATCAGTTTTAGGTTCCTGATACTGGGCCTATCAGTGCTCCAGTGTGTGTGACATATCAGAGAGGCCACAGAGCCTTATTTGTAGCAGCACGACGAGTACTATCTCCACCAGGGGTGGAAGGGGTCTCGTTATCTTCATCAGCAGCGCGAGTACTATCTCCACTTGACGTGGAAGGGGTCTCGCCTTCTACATCATCACAGGTACAGGACATAGGCAAGAAGCCTATGCACAATGAGGGCCCTTCAGGAGGCCAAGACATTGATTTTATACTCATCGATGTTGATTCGAGCTCTCCCAGGTCAAAGCTGAAAGAAATCATCCAGGAACAAAAAGTTGAGATTGACACTTTGACCGTGAAGTTGTAGAGAGCTCAGTGGGTTATAAATTACTTGGAGCAGTGGAATAAACAACTGGAGGATCAGCAGACACTCATGAAGTTGCGGCAAATCCGTGAAGACCGGGAATTGGCCCGAAAGAGACCAGGTGACATGACACCTTTCGAGTGAGAGACTTGCCTTACGAGCGTCAAAATTCATCTGGAGAAGTTGTTGGCGAAGGCCAATAGGGACAAAGACATGCTCAGACACATGAAGAATCACTATTGGGCCCGCACACACGTTTGCAGAGAAAAAATGAAGATCCTGAAGGCGAGGTTGAGAAAAGCACTGAAACGTCGGAAAAGGCCGAATCCACTCCGAATCTTGGCCGAAGCTTCCTTGGCTGAGCATGAGACATGATGGGAGACCTTCACTCCAAATTTCAGCAAATTTGGAGAAAATTTTGTCATTTTTGAAAATTTTGGTTGCAAAACAGGTTTTTCCGCCCGACGCGTGCTTATGATTGGGACATCTTCTGGAGGAAAAATTTGCATTTTTGGGTTTGTTATGATATATTATGTTTGTTCAGGAATGGCCGAAGCATTTCATCAAATTCTGGGCTGCCTAAAGGGCCAAAAACACCTTGAAAATGCTCTTTCTGCCACTTTTTGCACCAGCAGGAAGCAGTCTTGGGAGATTGCAGTTTTGGAGGGGCAAATGACATCCAAATTGAAAAATTCCACTTGGGTTGGATAACAGACATCCAAGGATTTCCAACGAGCTATATTGAGCTCAATTTTGACTTCGGGAAGTGCCTCAAAATCAGGCTCAAAGTGGCGCGACGCATTGAGTTTTTGAGCGCGACGCATAGAGAAATTTTGCCTCATTTTCACTCTTCGGCTCAGAAATTCGCCCATTTTTGACTAGTTTTACTTTTTCATGTGATGATTGATCTATAATGATTTAATTTGGTAACCATGATGTAAATTTGGCATGTTTTTACTTGTTCTAGAGGATTCATTCACTAAAAAGTGAAAATTAAGTGAATGGATCCCTTTCCTAGCATATAGAGGCAAGTTGTTTGGCTGCCTAGATTTTAGTTCCATATTTAGAATTGGTTGAAACAGCTCCTAGAAGGATGAGCTCGACCCCTAGAGGCATGGGATGGGGTTATGATGGTCTATATATTGTATTTCCTGAGACATTTTCAGGGTTGGATACTTGGGAAAAGTTTGGCACCTCATTGTACATTCATTTCAGATTTTTGGCAAAGGAAAGACTAGAGTTTTGCAGCACTTGTTGGGATCCTTGTGGCTTCTGAGTATTGATGATGTTCTTCTCATGTTATTGTAAGTTTCATTAATGTTATATGTATGTCATTTCCCTTCTCTATGCTTTTGAATTAAACAAATGAGTAATTGAGGTAGAATTCATTAGTTTGCTGGTGCTCTGCCTTAAACTTTTGTTTAGTTTTACATGTTTTTCGTCAGTTTGAAGAGGATCCTTGCACTCTCTTGCCCTCTTCAGCTCCTCAGCAGTCTTTTATATCCATTCATTGAAATCTAAGACATCAAATTCATTGCCTACCCTGCCCCAACTTGAACTCTACAAGAATTTGGCCTCATCCCCGAGCCCAAAATTGTTTTTCCCTTTTTCCAACAAAAACCCCAAAAAACCAAAATCAAACCCTCCTATTTGTTTATCTAGCCTAAGATCAGTTTTTGTTTTAGTCATATCAAGCCCCTTTGAATATTTTCATCGAGATTGACCCGGAGAGAGCCCTCTCCTGTCCTCATAGGGCTAGCTACGAGGCTGAGCGTGGTTTGGTGTTGTCCTTCTTCTGCCTTATTTCATCCTAAGGTGGATTTGGGAACTAACATAGTGGCGACCATACTGGGGAAGAAAATGGTTTTCTTGTTGGTGTTATTTGTTTCATAAGTTACAGACGGAGTCTGAAGTCACGCCAGGTAGCTTTCGAAACGCTTTTGCTTTGCATTAGCGGAAGTAGATAAACGCTGCTTCAGTCAATCTCTGGTTTAGCTTGTGAACGTGACATTTGACTTGTGAATTACCCCAATATATTACATCGTTCTAGAATTTTGGGTGATTGAGTCTAGAATTTGATAGGCTGAATAGATCGGTTTTGTCCTTTGATTTTTTGAATAGATCAACACACTGGCTTCCAGAAGACATACTAGATCAAATCCCGATCCTGATCCGCCTCCAGTGTATGAGAATCCAAATCTAATTTCAAGAATCCTCCGTCGAGAAAGTCCCGTGATCCCTTTGTTTAAATCTCATTCATACCGTACTGTATTTAAATTCATTGAAGATATTGAGTTTGATGATCGGTTCGAGTTGTCGTTGTTTGAAACTAAATCTGAAAGTGCTACTGGTTCTACTGTCATAAATCCTGAGTTTATCAAGTACCTTGAGGTTGAACAAGCTAATAGATCCATTGATAATTATATTCTGAACCTTCAGAACTCTATTGTGGCAACGAATATTCCTGAGTTTATCGAATCTGCTTCTGAAACTCTTGGTCCATCAGCAGTTACTTTTGATTCACAAGTTCATGCTGAGCCTTCTTTCATTCCTACCATTCCCGTACAACCATCCATTTCTGATCAGCAATCTGCAGTAATTCCTCCTCCATCTCCACCACATACACCTCGTACACCTACTGCTCCTTCTCCACCCGTTTCTCCAAGACAGATCATAATTCCACCAAGAGCAATGGCTACTAGATTCGCACCTCTTGTTTTGCCAGCAAACTTGGATCCCATGCCCGCTGATTATCAGAGTAAAATTCCTTTGTTTGATGGTACTCCTCAAAGTTTGCCCGCTCAGCAGCATATTGATAGAATGACAGACTTTTTGGACCTCCATGAAATTGATGAAGAGAATGTCTCCATGAGATTGTTTGTGCAAACTTTTGGAGGTGAGGTACGTAAATGGTTCAGAGCTTTGCAACCCAGAAGTATTAATACATTAGAAGAGCTTCAGAGACAGTTTCTAGATCGGTGGGAAATGAAGAAAGACTCCTGGTGAGCTCCAAATCACTTCTGAGTATACCAAGATCAAGCGCAATCCTGGTGAGTCCGTCCAAGATTATATTATCAGATTTAATGCGGTTTATAATGCAATTCCTGATGATTTGAGGCCTTCTAAGAAATTGGCTTTGTTAAAATTCCCGGATGGTTTTGATCCAGAGATGGCCTATTCATTACGAGATAGAGATCCACCCACTTTAGAGGAAATGCATAAGATTGCCGTGAGTGTTGAGGCAAATTTGAATGACAAGAGAGCTAGATTGAAAGCCAAGAAGAAAGTTGTGATAAAGGAAGAAGCTTCTACATCTACGGATCAGATACTTCGCAAGGTGGAAAAAATGTTCGAAAGGTTCACTTTTGATTAGCCCGAACCACAGATTCGAAATCCCAACTTCCGTGGTCAGCAGCAGCCACAATTCAGGATTAAGCAACGAGAACAACGAGCACAAGAACCAGCAGCCCAGCAACAAGTAAGGACACCTCTTCAACAAAATTTTGTTGGTCAGGATTCAGATGATGAAGATGACGTAGTAGGGGAGGAAAATCATTTCTTTACTCCTGATGATTTTCCCATTTATATCATTGAAGATGATGCATATGCAGAAAGTTCAGCGGTACAAAGAGATGAGGATTTTATCTTGGCTAATGATGCTGCTCTTGAAGAAGAGTCAGATGATTATCAGCGAGGTTATGAATGCATTGTCAGCCCAGCAGAAGCAATATTCTCTTAGAAACAGAGATGTGCCTGTCAATCCAATCCAGAAGCGAAAGGAAGTTTCAGCACGCAAAAACGATTCACTTATTGCACAAAAGAAAGCAAAAGAGACAGTTGATCCCGCTGCCACCAAGTCATCATCAGCAGAAAAATTAAATCAGCCAATCACATCAAGGGAGAAGGCTGAAAAGAAAGATGTTCCAACCAAAGAGATCAAAAAGACTTCAGCCCTTAGTTTGGAGAATGAGATTTCAAAATTAAAGGTATCCATTCCCTTGACTGAATTAATGAGGAACAACAGTTATAAAGGTCAAGTTTCCAAAATTTTGAATTTCGATCCCATGTCTGATATGGTGAATATTGAAGATGATCAATCGGAATTGATATTTGGACCAGCTTTAGATGGTGAGTCTCCGGACAGCGAAGTGCCTCCTTTTTATATCAGTCTTCGATTGCATGAGTTTGTATTGCATAATGCCATGTTCGATTCTGGTGCTTCCCATAATATTATGCCAAGCAATCATGGAGAAGTTGGGTTTAGACATTACCAGGAAGTACCATGATCTTTATTCATTTGATTCTAGCAGAGTGAGATGTATTGGGCTCATTAAAGACTTGGTTGTAAGTTTGGATCAAATTCCTACAAATAATGTTTTGATGGATGTTGTTGTAGCAGACATTCCTCCCAGATTTGGTATGTTGCTTTCCAGATCTTGGGGAGCAAAATTGAAAGGGACATTACAGTTAGATTTCTCCTATGCGACGATTCCCATGTTTGGCCAAATGAGAAAGTTGTACCGGGAACAAAAAATGAAGTATATGATTACAACCAAGGAGAAACTAGTCAATCATCCGATTAATTATGTACATACAGATTTAGAGTCTTTTGTTTTGTTTGCCGATAGTTTCAATGATGTAGATAGTCAATTAGTTCAAGCAGAAGATATTCCAGAGATTACCGAGAATTTCAGAGAAGTTTTGCAAAAGGAAAGGCAAAAACCGGAAAGCACAGTTGAGCAATCACCTAAAGATAGTGGACAGCAAGCAGAAAAAACAGAGCTAGCACAATTTCAGCACTTAGAGGATGATGAAGAGGGTCTATGGACCATGGATTTCAATGGTGCAGTGGGAAATGATGGTGTTGGGATTGGTATTTGGGTACGCAGCCCTTTCTCCGCTCCAAATAAGGTACCGAGCAATGTACGAGTATGTTCTTACAAATTAGCATTTGATTGTTCAAACAATGAAGCTGAGTATGAAGCTCTGATTGTTGGCCTAAAGGTTCTTAGAAAGCTGAATGCTAAGAGAATTGCAGTCTATGGCGACTCCGAATTGGTGATTAAGCAGGTAAAGGGTGGATATCAAACGAAACATCCCCGGATGCGGGCTTACCGGAACGCTATCCTTGATATTTTGAAACAGTTTTCAGATTATACCTTGACTTGTATTCCTCGCATTCAAAATGGAATTGCTGATGCACTTGCTAAGGCAGCAAGTAACTTGAAGATCCCAATGAATTCAAGTAATAAGTTCGAAATCCATGTGAATCACCGTCCTACCATCCCGGATAATCAAAGATGTTGGCAAGTTTTCCAAGATGATGATGAGATTAATGATTTTATGCAAAGTAAAGGTAAGTTCAAAGATACCTCAATCGATGTAGAATATGATAATGGTGATGATGTTCAAGTAAATCAAATGGAAGCGTTGCAGCTGAAAGATAACATTATTCCTAAAGGTTTGATACCTTTAGAAGAGCTCTTCGATCAGGATGATGTGGCCAAGAAACCAACTTTACGGCCAATTGAAAAAGGAGTTGAGGATGTAAATATTGGGACAACTGAAGACCCCAAAATGGTGAAGTTATCCAAATCATTGCCACCGGAGGTAAAAGCCAAATATGTGAGTTTGTTGTCTTCATTTGCTGATTCTTTCACTTGGGATTACTCAGATTTAAAGACGTATGACACCAATATAATTCAGCACACTATCCCTATCAAGCCTAATCAGAAGCCTTTCAGACAAAAGCTAAGAAGAATCAATCCTAAGTTGCTGCCATCGATTGAGAAGGAGGTAAACAGGTTGTACAAAGCAGGAATCATTGTTCCCATCAGATTTTCTGATTGGATTTCCAATTTAGTGCCAGTGCAGAAAAAGACAGGTGAGATTCGGTTGTGTATTGATTTCCGAAATTTGAACAAGGTGTCATTGAAGGACAATTATCCATTGCCTAAGATGGATCATATATTGCAGCGAGTAGTGGGTGCATCTCGGATGTCACTACTCGACGGTTATTCTGGATATAACCAAATTTTGGTTCATGAGGACGACCGCGACAAAACAACGTTCACCACTCCGTGGGGAACATTCCACTATGCCAAGATGCCATTTGGTTTGAAGAATGCTGGTGCAACTTTCCAGCGGGCGATGGACATGGCTTTTGCGAATGAAAAAGATGTTTTCCTTGTTATATACCTTGATGATTTGACGGTTTTTTCCAATTCCGATGAAGAGCATATGTATCACTTGAAAGTTGTTTTTCAAAAGTGCAGAAAATATGGTGTCTCGCTTAATCCTAAAAAGAGCTTGTTCGCCATGGATGAAGGTAAATTACTTGGTCACATTATTTCCAAAGATGGCATTCTTATTGATCCAGCACGTGTTGAAGCAATTCAGCAAATTGACCCTGCCAGGAACAAGAAGGAGATTAAGTCTTTTAATGGTAAGATGAACTTTTTACGCCGTTTTGTCCCTAACCTTGCTGAACATTTAAGAGAAATAACAAATATGCTGAAAAAGGACAGCCAAGTGAAGTGGACTGAAGAGGCGGTAAAGTCCTTTAATTTGGTGAAGTTGGCACTATCTTCAGCTCCGGTGTTAATCAGCCTGGATTACACCCAAGACTTTATTTTGTTTTCCTTTGCTTCGGAACATACCATGGCAGTTGTGTTAATGCAGAAAAGAGATGGACATGAGAAGCCCATAGCGTTTTTCAGTCGAATAATTAGAGACGCAGCCTTGAAATACAACATCATTGAGAAACAAGCTCTGGCACTGGTAAAGGCATTGAAGGATTCCCGGGTATACATTTTGCATTCCCATCTTTTGGCTTATGTTCCTAATGCTGTTGTGAAAGATGTTTTAGTACAGACTGATCCGGAAGGAAGACGTGGCAAGTGGATTGCAGCTTTGCTGGAATATGATGTGGAAATAAGGCCCACGAAGCTTATCAAGGGACAGGGGCTGGCGAAGCTTATGGCTGAATCGAATTTGCACGCGCGAGACATAAATCTGATTGCTGCTATGTCTGATGAGGATGAGGAGAATTCGCCACTTCAGGTATCAGAAATGTTTGTTGCTTCCCCATGGTATTTAGATATCATGTATGTTCTTCAAAATTTGTCATCACCGCTCGGCATGACTAGAAACAAAGGTAGAACTTTGAAACTGAAGGCTGCAAAATTTTGTATTTTGAATTCTGCACTTTAGTGGAAAGATCCGGGTGGTGTGTTATTGAATTGTTTGGTGGAGGAAGAAGCGAAGAAGGTAATGGAAGATTTTCACAAAGGAGACTGCGGGGGTCATCATTTTTGGAAAACAACTGCCAATAAGATTTTGAGAGCAGGGTACTATTGGCCGACATTGTTTGCTGATGTATATAAGACAGTCAAAGGCTGCCATGAGTGCCATATTTTCGAAGGAAGACAGAAATTACAGCCATTTCCACTCAAGCCTATTGAGGTAAGCGCCCCTTTCCAGCAATGGGGTTTGGATTTCATTGGGGAAATCCATCCTCCTTCCTCAGGACAGCATAGATGGATTCCGCGACCTTGATTACTTCCTACGAGAAATGGATAGACTGGTTCTACAAGGCGAAGCCTGGAATTAGGTAATTATTTCTTTCCTTGAGAACAACATTTTGTCTCGTTTTGGTTGCCCGAGTAAATTGATCACTGATAATGCAGCGGCTTTTAAATCAAGAAAGATGATTGAGTTTTGTGCTAAGTATAAAATTATTTTGGGACATTCAACCACCTATCATCCACAAGGCAATGGTTTGGCGGAATCTTCCAATAAGTCTCTAGTCAATATCATTAAAAAGTTGCTAGACATAAATAATAAGAGTTGGCATAAGAAGCTGGTAAATGCGCTATGGGCTGATCGGGTAAGTCAAAAGAAGTCCATTGGTATGTCCCCCTTTGAGTTAGTTTATGGAGTAGATACAGTCTTTCCTACCTCACTTGTTGTTCCGGTGGTCAAGCTTCTTCAAGAAACTGGTAGTGAAGAAAGCCATATGCAGAGAAGGATAAATCAGATGATTCATTTGCAGCAAACGAGAGAAGAGGTCTTCCAGAACACATTCAAGTTGCAGGAGAGAATCAAAAAGATCTATGACAGGAAAGCGAAGGCGGATAAATTCCAGTTAGAGGAAGTGGTACTGAAGTGGGATGCTAGGAATGAGGACAAAGGTAAACACGGTAAGTTTGAAAATCTCTGGAAAGGTCCATTCAAGATTGCAGCATATCGAGGTCAGAACGCCTTTCTTTTGAAGGAGATGAACGGTGAAGACTGTCCAGGAGGGCCGATCAATGGTCGGCTGTTCAAGCGGTACCATTTCTAAGATGTTTTCTGCTGATCACATTGTCATTGTACATATCATGTATTTCAATTTCATTGTAAGTGTGCATTGTAGTCTTTTCTTCAGTCTGGGGCCCGAAGTGAAGGCTATAATTCTGAAGAAGGATTTCAGTTTTCGTTTGAGTCTGTTTAGTCGGTTTGGTTCAATCATTTATGTTTTAAAGGTTGAGTCAGTTAAGTTAAAGTTTCAGTCAAATAAATTCAGTCAAAGGTCCAATGTTGTTTTGTCAAAATAATGGACTCCATAGCCCAATGGACGAAGGCACTGGTATGCTCTCCCAAAGATCTGCCGTTCTTGGCACCTCCAAGGAGCTACCATCCCCATTGGAGTCAATGTTAGAGTCGGTATTTACATCCCTTCGTCAGAGATCATTTCTCTTATTGAATTTCATTGTTTAGGTGTCTCATTCCGCTCATTCACCTGTATTTCGTTAGGGGCATGCCATTGTCTGACGGAAGGGTTTTTTTCTTTCATTTTTCCTCATGCTTGTACCTGCTGGGTTGGTCAAAATTTATCAAAATTCATCAAAGTTCATTTCATGTCAATTATAGTCATAGATGTTATTTTGGTCAAAAAGAGTTATTTTAGTTTCTAGGTCTAGGGTGTGGTCTACCGAAATGTTTAATAATGCCCGCAGGCCATGAGGATGTTTTCAACAAGTGTCATTTCAGGATTTACATCGTCAAATATGCTCGAGGATGTTTCTTCTTCAAAACTCTGTTTTGAAGAAGAAATTGTCAAAATTGTTTTTGTAATAAATGTGTATTTTTCTGCCATGAAGACTTCAAAGCAGACTCTGGTTTTCCTTTGCCAAGGTTCAACGCCAACATCCCTGTAAAATCAACCAATTTCATCATTCAAGCTCCAGAAAGTCAGTGAGGAAACAAAAAGACAAAATTTGTATTAAATCAAAAAGTGCCAAAGCTTAAAACATTACAAAATGGGTTATTGAGAAGCAAAAATTAAAACCATCTCTATATGATATATTTCTCCAAGTTCATTAACCCATTTGCATCAAGAATTATTGGGAAAATCTCAGAGAGAAGTCGATTTGGGAGTTGAAAGAGGAAATCTGTGTTTTAGAAGGGCGCACTGTGTGTTAAGTTAAGCGCAGTGCATTGGGATAGGCCACGGCGCACCCACTGAGCGCGGCGCATAGAGCCGAGGTTCACAGTGTATTTTCTAATGGGCGCGGCGCACCCACTGAACGCGGTGCATTGGGTTTGTGCGCGGCGCACAGAGCCCCAAAGGTCGAAATTCATCATCGATCCATCAAAACTCAATTTGGTTCAGTTTATTTGTCACCAAGTAAGTGTGCACCCTTACCATTTGATGTTAACTCCTATTGGGTGCTATTTGAAAGGAGGAATCTGAAGAGTTTAAATGGTGAAAATGTAACCCTATATCCACATCAAAATTTGCTCCTAGGGTTTGAAATTGGGTGTCAAAACTTGAGCTTTGTTACTAAAACACTTTCATTCCATTTTCATTTGTACTCTTATCGCTCTTACCACTGTTATCACTGTCACACTATCATACCACAGTTTTTCTCCTATTCCCTCTGTCCCATATCCCTTATACCTTTGTTCCCATGTGTTAATCCTCGAACCCTATCATTTTCCATCACTTCATATCATTTCCACCACATTCAAGGACTGCCTCTCTATCCTTGATTTCATTTATATTTTGTCATTTCACTTACTCCTATTCCTAAAAACTACCCCCATTACTATCACTCATTCCCATTTCACTATCCCAAATCCCCTTATTCCCTATACTTATCCCTTTCTCCACATCATTTATAAATTCCCAAATCCCTAAGTCCCCCAAATAGTGACTGTTCTCACATGTTAAATCTCACTTGACAGTCCTTTTTTTTTCCCACTGTGATATTTCTCCACAACACCTTATTATATATGTGACACATTTGGCATTAAAACATACACCAAACTCCTGTTTTCACCATACATATATCAGCATATACTTGTCAAACGCCTTGTTTTCAGCATCATGTCAGAGACAAATTCATCATATGAGCAGGGATATGAGCAGGACAGTGATTCAACCGTAGAGCTAAATGTACCGAGGAGGTCTCATAAGAGTGGCAGGCACGTCAGGGAGGAGCCTACTTCTTTGGTTCAATTGCAGGCCTGCCCACTTGCAATGACATGCTTTCAGCAACATTCATGTTTTCGGTATTGCGAGATGATATCTCAGATTCAACACCATCCGGAGTTGGTTAGCTTATTTTTCCTACATTTGCGTGATGGTCATGTAAACCTTGCTGGAGTGAACTTCACTTTGACACCAAAGACCATTTCTGAGGCAACCGGGATACCGAACATTGGTGAGGAGTGGAATAAGAGACAACAGCTGGATAGAGCATATTATGAACCTTACATCAGGCCTGGATATTTGAGGCATTTGAGCAGAGTATTCCCGTTCCGGTTTCTGAAGGAGTCCTATGCGCCATTAATGGAACTCATAATTAGATACTTCAGCTGTGAGGGTAGATTCTCGTGCCTTTATGCATACCATGTCAGACTCTTGATGCATTTCACGAGGGTGCGACTGATGAATATTCCATACTTCATGTGCCGAAACATAGAGTGGATGACTATCCTAGTGCAGAAGAAGACTCTGGAGCAGCAGCATAACAACATTTATCATTATGCGCTCATTAAAATCATTGTAGTACATCAGCTTGGATTGCAGGGCATCACGTGGGATGAGTTCATTTCCCGTGACTTCTTTGTAGCCCCCCAGCCTCCTCCCGAGATTGTTCATGATGAGGCAGAGCCTTCACATCAGTTTGAGGTTCCTGAGACTGGGCCTATCAGTGCTCTAGTGTGTGTGACATATCAGAGAGGCCACAGAGCCTTATTTGCAGCAGCATGATGAGTACTATCTCCACCAGAGGTGGAAGGGGTCTCGTTATCTTCATCGGCAGCGCGAGTACTATCTCCACTTGACGTGGAAGGGGTCTCGCCTTCTACATCAGCACAGGTACAGGACAGAGGCAAGAATCCTATGCACAATGAGGGCCCTTTAGGAGGCCAAGACACTGATTTTATACTCATCGATGTTGATTCGAGCTCTCCCAGCTCAAAGCTGAAAGAAATCATCCAGGAACAAAAAGCTGAGATTGACACTTTGACCGTGAAGTTGTAGAGAGCTCAGTGGGTTATAAATTACTTGGAGCAGCAGAATAAACAACTGGAGGATCAGTAGACACTCATAGAGTTGCGGCAAATCCGTGAAGACCGGGAATTGGCCCGGAAGAGACCAGGTGACATGACACCTTTCGAGCGAGAGACTTGCCTTACGAGCATCAACATTCATATGGAGAAGTTTTTGGCGAAGGCCAACAGGGACAAAGACATGCTCAGACACATGAAGAATCACTATGGGGCCCGCACACACGTTTGCAGAGCAAAAATGAAGATCCTGAAGGCGAGGTTGAGAAAAGCACTGAAACGTCGGAAAAGGCCGAATCCACTCAGAATCTTGGCCGAAGCTTCCTTGGCTGAGCATGAGACATGATGGGAGACCTTCACTCCAAATTTCAGCAAATTTGGAAAAAAATTTGTCATTTTTGAAAATTTTGGTTGCAAAATAGGTTTTTCCGCTCGACGCGTCGCGCCACCCGACGTGCGCTTATGATTGGGACATCTTCTGGAGTAAAACTTTGCATTTTTGGGTTTTTGATGATATATTATGTATTTTCAGGAATGGCCGAAGCATTTCATCAAATTCTGGGCTGCCTAAAGGGCCAAAAACACCTTGAAAATGGCCTTTCTGCCACTTTTTGCACCAGCAGGAACCAATCTTGGAAGATTGCAGTTTTGGAGGGGCAAATGACATCCAAATTGAAAAAATTTACTTGGGTTGGATAGCAGACATCCAGGGCTTTCCAACGAGCTATTATGAGCTCAATTTGGACTTCGGGAAGTGCCTCAAAATCAGGCTCAAAGTGGCGCGACGCATTGAGTTTTTTAGCGCGACGCATAGAGAAATTTTGCCTCATTTTCACTCTTCAGCTCAGAAATTCGCCCAGTTTTGACTAGTTTTACTTTTTCATGTGATGATTGATCTATCATGATGTAATTTGGTAACCATGATGTAAATTTGGCATGTTTTTACTTGTTCTAGAGGATTCATTCACTAAAAAGTGAAAATTAAGTGAATGGATCCGTTTCCTAGCATATAGAGGCAAGTTGTTTGGCTGCCTAGATTTTAGTTCCATGTTTAGAATTGGTTGAAACAACTCCTAGAAGGATGAGCTCGACCCCTAGAGGCATGGGATGGGGTTAGGATGGTCTATATATTGTATTTTCTGAGACATTTTCAGGGTTGGATACTTGGGAAAAGTTTGGCACCTCATTGTACATTCATTTCAGATTTTTGGCAAAGGAAAGACTAGATTTTTGCAGCACTTGTTGGGATCCTTGTGGCTTCTGAGTTTTGATGATGTTCTTCTCATGTTATTGTAAGTTTCATTAATGTTATATGTATGCCATTTCCCTTCTCTATGCTTCTGAATTAAACAAATGAGTAATTGAGGTAGAATTCATTAGTTTGCTGGTGCTCTGCCTTAAACTTTTGTTTATTTTTACATGTTTTTCGTCAGTTTGAAGAGGATCCTTGCACTCTCTTTCCCTCTTCAGCTCCTCAACAGTCTTTTCTATCCATTCATTGAAATCTAAGACATCAAAGTCATTGCCTACCCTGCCCCAACTTGAACTCTGCAAGAATTTGGCCTCATCCCCAAGCCCAAAATTGTTTTTCCCTTTTTCCAACAAAAACCCCAAAAAACCAAAATCAAACCCTCCTATTTGTTTATCTAGCCTAATATCAGTTGTTTTTTTAGTCATCTCAAGCCCCTTTGAATATTTTCATCGAGATTGACCCGGAGAGAGCCCTCTCCTGTCCTCGTAGGGCTAGCTACGAGGCTGAGCGTGGTTTGGTGTTGTCCTTCTTCTGCCTTATTTCAGCCTAAGGTGGATTTGGGAACTAACAGTAGTATTGTGGAGGAGATAGTTATAGCGCGAAGAAGGTGTCTCATATCATTATACCTTTAGACTTGTGACTATGGTTGACATGTGAAGGACTGTCTCCAATATTGAACTCGGTTATGACAGTCAGTTTAGAGGACTAAAAATTCACCACAGGCAGTAGTGACTTGAACTCGGTATGACAATGTTGAGAAAGTTCAGTAGGGTGAACTCACCATTGATGGAGATCTAAGGCTACAAGGATAGCACTGAGATAAAGTCTAGCACCTTGAAGCAACTGTGTTGGAGATCATCAAGGCATAAGTAGAAAATAGTGGAGGTTTGAAAGTTGAAGAACTTTGGACAATCAAACTCAAGTTGTTGTTGGAGTCCAGTATTCTATTGAATAAATTCAAGTAAGTACACCATTTATTTATTATCAAAATAAGACTGAAGGATTGGTGTCCTAGGGGTTGGTGCCCCTAAACACAAGGTTGGAGCCTTGAGAAGATAGGGTCGAAGCCCTAGAGGTCGGAGCCTCATCAAAGTCCAAGTTGGTGCTTGGCAACAGGTTGGTGCCTGTTTCATTAAAAGGGTTGGTGCCCTTCACTCATCTATTGTATACTATTATTAAAAAAGGGATTGAAGTTCTGATTAATCCTTAATATCATTATTATACACCTCTCTATTTTTAATTGTGAAGAATCTAACTGGCAATAATTAAAAATTGAAAAGAAACACTGATTCACCCCCTTCTCAGTATTTCCAACAATTGGTATTAGAGCTAGCTTCTTCAATATCAGCCTAACAGCTGGAAGAAGGATTCTTAGGCACAATGAAGAACATGGAAGCAATAGGGAAACTACCTATCTTTGATGGAACGAATTTTGGTTTTTGGAAAAAGAGGATGTTATACTATCTAATGTCTCTTGGTCCTGAAGTATGGCACTCTATTCTGGATGGGTACAAAGCTCCCGCAAATCTTCCAACTGATCAAGATGAAAGAAGAGCTTACATTGCTAATGCCAAAGCTTTAAATTCCATCACTAGTGGAATTACCGATTCCGAATTTATGAAAGTCATGAACTGTGACTCAGCCAAAGAAGTATGGGATAAGTTGGTTTCTCTATATGATGGCGACTCCAAAGTCAAGAAGGCAGAGCTTCAAACCTATAGAAGACAATTCGAGAGTCTGAAAATGGATGATGAAGAAGATATTGCATCATATTTCCTTCGAGTAGCTGAATTGGTTAACTCTCTTAGAGGACTAGGAGAAAATATTGAAGAAATCACCATTGTTCAAAAAATCCTGAGATCGCTTCCTGACAGATTTGACTCCAAAGTAAGTGCCATAGAAGAAATGAAGGATCTAGATACTCTCAAGATGGATGAAATCCATGGAATTCTCATTTCCTATGAGATGAGGAAAGGGAGTCCAAATTTCAAAGAAGCAGCCTTCAAAGCCTCAAGATCTACAAAAGAAGGAAAATGATGGAATTACAACAGAAATGAATCTGATACTGAAAAATAATTAGTTCAATTTGTATGAAGACTAAAAAGAGGATCCAAGCTAAAAGGTAAGTACCCTCTTATTTGTTTCAATTGTGGAAGGATAGGTCATTACACTGCAAAATGTCCCCATAAACATGATAGTGACGATGAAAAGGACTCTAAAAGGATGATGTACAAGAAGAAAGGGTTTAATAAAAAGAACTTCTTCTCCAAACATGATGAGTCCGATGAAGATGAATTTGTAGTCATAAAAAAGAAATCAACCAGAAATATGCATCATCACAAAGAAAGAGATGATGAATTAGATGAGGAAAGTGATTATGTTGGAAGCAAAGAAATGTTATTCATGGAATTTACAAATGATGATGACTCAAAACTGGAAGATGAAATAAACATGGATAGTTTGTTGATGAATGCCATTGAAGAAAATGAGAATCTACAAAAGAAGATAATTTCTCTCAAAATAGAAAGAGAGGAAGCAAAAAGAAGGGAAGACTTCTTGAACATCAAGTTAAAAGAGAAGGATGATATATGTGAAAAACGTGAAGCTGAAATAGTGTCCCTAAGAAAGGAATTAGAATAAATCAAAAGGAGTTGGCAAAGCTCTCTAGCTCTTGACAACATTCTTAACACTCAAAGACCTCAACATGACAAGTCTGGAATTGGTTTCAAAGGAGAATCATGAAGTACGAATAATAATGCCAGAAGTTATGCTGATGTACTCTCTTGCCATCCAAAAGAAGAAAAATCATCTCAGGAAAAAGGTCACATCTCAAAACCAAGATTTGAAAGAGCAACTTCAAGGAAGAATGTTGATTCAAGTTATGGATACTACAACAGGTATCAAACTATTTTTCTTAGGCATTGTTACAATTGTAAAAACTTTGGGCATCAATCTAAGCATTTCAAGGCTCATAAGAATGAAGCACCAAGATTGAATAATCAACCAAACCAACTGCATGGGCCTAAAGAGAAAAACCAAATCAAAACTTACAATTCCTTTGATCCTTTGGCTAATTTTGACCCGTCTTGCTCATTATGTGATGATTATGATCATAATGAACAAAATTGCCCTCTCAAAAGGGAAAAAGCTAAAAACGTAAATCTTAAAACTGATAAATGTGGCCTAGCTCTATGTGCTCATAGTGAAGAAAATCATTGGTTCGTGGATAGTGGATGCTCGAGACATATGAAAGGTGACCAAAAGAAGTTTATCTCATTGAACAAGAAAAATGGAAATGTATCCTTTGGAAGTGGATCTGCTAAAATCACTGGAAAAGGGACTGCTACCCTTGTCAATGGACTAGGAAAGGCTTAAAATACCTTGCTGGTAGAAGGTCTCAAACACAATCTCTTAAGTGTCAGCCAGATTTGTGACCAAGGACATAATGTTGTCTTTAGTACAAAAAATTGTGAAATAAGAGACTCATCCTCGGGAGAGCTTGTGGCGAAAGGAGTAAGAACACCAGATAATGTTTACATTATCAGTAGAATTCAAGAAGATAAATGTTACTTAAGTCAAACAGATGAAAGTTGGTTATGGCACAAGCGATTGGGGCATACAAGTTTTGATAACCTAGTCAAAATCAACAAACTTAATGCAGTAAGGGATATTCCAAAAATGTGCAAACCAAATCAAGTTGTATTTAGCCCATGCCAACATGGAAAGCAAACCAGAACTAGCCACAAAACTAAGGAGTTCTCAACAACAAAACCTTTGGAAATTATTCATGCAGATTTGTGTGGGCCAACTAGAACAACAGCTCTTCAGGGTGAAAGGTACTTTTCTCTATTTGTTGATGACTATACTAGAATGATGTGGATATATTTCATAAAATATAAATCCGAAGCATTTGAATGTTTTAAAAATCTTAAGGCTCTCATTGAGAATGAGAAAGATTCTAGGATTAAATGCCTTAGAACGGATAGAGGAGGAGAATTCACCTCAAAAGAGTTCGATAAATTCTGTAAAGAGCATGGAATCGAAAGAGAACTCTCTACTGCTAGGACACCCCAGCAAAATGGAGTAGTTGAAAGAAGGAATCGAACCATTCAATAAATGGCAAGCACAATACTACTAGCAGCCGATTTGCAACCAAAATTTTGGAGAGAAGCAGTTGGCACCGTAGTTTACACCTTAAATCAAACTCAACTAAGACCAAATAATGAAAAGACTCCTTATGAATTATGGAAAGGAAGACCTACTTCAGCAAAATATTTCAGGGTTTTTGGAAGCAAATGTTTCATAAAAATAAATGATGACTCACGAGGTAAATTTGATTCAAGAGTTGACGAAGGAATATTTCTTGGATACTCCACTAGGAGCAAAGCTTACAAATGTTACAACTATCGTCTATGAAGAATAGTGGAAAGCATTGATGTAAAGATTGATGAAGGCCTTCCAGAAAAAGGAATTGAAGATCACGAAGTTGAGCCTTTCTTTGAACAAAGTGAAGAAGAAGAACCTGAAAAATAAGAGGAGAATGAAGAACCTCGAAGAGAACCTCAAAATGAATCTTCACAAACTCCCTCCAAGATCAAGTTTGTTCAAAGATATCATCCAGAAGAACAGGTCATCGAAAATATAGATGAAGGAATCCAAACTTGAAGAAGGATGATAAGCACCCCTAGAAAAAATGATGTGGCTCTATTATCTTTAATAGAACCTGAATTTTTTTCTCAAGTAAGCAAATATCCTCATTGGATGAAGGCCATGGAAGAAGAGATGTCTCAAATCGAAAAAAATGAGACTTGGGAACTGGTACCTCGCCCAAAAGATAAAAATATAATTGGAACAAAATGGGTATTCAAAAACAAGATGAATGAAGATGGACAAATCATCAGAAATAAAGCCAGACTTGTCTGCAAAGGATAGTCTCAAATCGAAGGAATTGACTTCGAAGAAACCTTTGCACCAGTAGCTCGAATGGAAGCCATAAGAATGTTTCTAGCATTTACTTGCTCAAAAGGATTCAAGGTTTATCAAATGAATGTAAAATCAGCATTCCTGAATGGAGATCTCAAGGAGGAAGTTTACATGGAGCAACCAAAAGGATTTGATCTTGTTGAAGGAAAAGACCTTGTAGCAAACTAAAAAAGGCCTTGTATGGATTGAAACAAGCCCCTAGAGCATGGTATGCAAAGTTGGATCACTATCTGCAACAAGAAGGTTTCAAAAAGGGAGTGGCAGGTAGCAATCTCTACATGAAGATGGACAAGGAAAAACTTATGATCACTCTTGTTTACGCCAATGATCTAATATTTGCTAGCAATGATGAAGAAATGAGCCATGAATTTGCTCTAAATATGTCCAAAAAATTCGAGATGTCAATGATTGGTGAGTTGTCTTACTTTCTTGGGCTACAAATATCTCAAACCTCTGTAGACATGTTTATCTTAAAGACATGCTTAAAAAATATGGGATGGAAGATTGTGCACCTATGAGCACACCAATGACCACAAATTGTAAACTAAGCAAAGACGATGATACCCCCCAAATAGATGCAACTCTTTACAAGTCAATAATTGGAGCTCTCCTATACTTAACTGCTAAAAGACCAGATATTATGCAAGTAGTAGGAATGGTAGCAAGATTTCAGTCAAGTCCTAAACAAACCCATCTAGCAGCTGTGAAAATAATTCTTAGATATCTGAAAGGAACGACTGATTTCAGTCTTTGGTATCTTAAGATTTCAACTCTTATGGTGAAAACTTATTCAGATGTTGATTGGGCCGGAAGCGTGGATGATCAAAAAAGCACCAGTGGAAATGCATTCTTTATGGGAGATTGTCTTGTATCTTGGCTCAGCAAAAAGCAATCATCTATATCCCTTTCTACAACTGAAGCCGAATATATAGCTGCTGTTGATTGTTGTACACAAATTCTATGGATGAAGGAAGCCTTGAAGGATGTCAACATAGAAACTAAGCAACCAGTTACTATTTTTTGTGACAATACTAGCGCCATCAGTCTTTCAAAGAATCCGGTGATGCACTCAAGAACCAAACATATTCCAATCAAATACCACTTGCTTTGTGAACAAGTTTTTGAACACAATATCAAGCTGGAATACGTCAATACAAAAGAGCAAATTGCGGATATCTTTACAAAACCTTTTCCACGAGAAGCATTTGAGTATCTGCGCCAAAATATGGGGGTCATTGCTCTTGCATCACATTAAATCAAGCAGCATGTCATGGGGAGCAGCATAATAGGGGGAGTACTTGGGCACCCCATTTTCCATTGATGTCAAAGGGGGAGAGAATTCTATAACATTTCCATCAATGACAAAGGGGGAGATTGTTGGTCAATAATTGTCATTGATGGAATATAAGCTCTCTTGATGAGCTCTCTTAATGGAATATTGATATATGTTGCACTATGACATATGATGACATGGAAGACACACCATGATGAAGAAGCTCTAATGATCTCTTACCATCCCAATCACCTTCTGCACTAAAACTTTATGAAACAGTCACAAAGAAAAATAAATTTAGACACCTTGGAGGCATCCTTTCACAATGAATCCTAGACCGTGTTAAAGAGGATTTTTCCCTCTTTCCAACAAGCTCTTACTTGCCCTTAAACTCCCACTAGTTTGTGAGAAACTGAATTTTTAATATAAAAAAATATATATTTACAGTCAAGCCGACCTACATATACATATATATATATATATATATATATATATATATTTATTTATTTACAGTCAAGCCGACCTATGCAGTCATATAATGTCGGCCTTTCTTCCAATGGATGTGTCTCTTCATAGGGACAAACTACTATATATATAAATCTACGTTCATCCATTTCAGAGTCATCAATTTTTTGGTGAAGATAATTCAGTGTAGATCACAGCAAGGGTAGTTCACAACTCGTGAAGTGAGGAGACCGAGGAAGTGATATTTTAAAAGGTCAAATCTATTGCATCATCTCAAGACCTCTTTATGGCTCGGATCTGGTTATTCAAGACCTGTTGCAGCACTAATACTCGGACTTGGTAGATGAGATCTGTGTCTTTTATAAGCACGATCCTGAGGCAAGAATATAGGTGGTCCTGTAGCCAATTACAGCTCAAATCTGTGACTGTAATAGCACATAATTTCGGCCTAAAACCTGAATTCTTACCTTGACATAAGAGTCTCGGTACAGTGGGCTGATTGGAGTTAATCTTGGTGCAGAAATTACAATCACATACAATCTCAGCATTGCAGTCTTGTGGAGGAGATAGATACAACGCGAAGAAGGTGTCTCATATCATTATACCTTCAGACTGTGACTGTGGTTGACATGTGAAGGACTGTATCCAATATTGAACTTGGTTATGACAGTCAGTTTAGAGGACTAAAAATTCACCACAAGCAGCAGTGACTTGAACTCGGTATGACAATGTTGAAAAAGTTCAGTAGGGTGAACTCACCATTGATGGAGATCTAAGGCTACAAGGATAGCACTGAGATACAGTCCAACACCTTGAAGCAACTGTGTTGGAGATCATCAAGGCATACGCAGAAAATAGTGGAGGTTTGAAAGTTGAAGAACTTTGGACAGTCAAACTCAAGTTGTTGTTGGAGTCCAGTATTCTATTGAAGAAATTCAAGTAAGTACAACATTTATTTATTATCAAAATAAGACTGAAGGATTGGTGTCCTAGGGGTTGGTGCCTTGAGAAGATAGGGTCGAAGCCCTAGAGGTCGGAGCCTCATTAAAGTCCAAGTTGGTGCCTGTTTCATTAAAAGGGTTGGTGCCCTTCACTCATCTATTGTATACTATTATTAAAAAAGGGATTGAAGTTCTGATTAATCCTTGATATCATTATTATACACCTCTCTAATTTTAATTGTGAAGAATCTAACTGGCAATAATTAAAAATTGAAAATAAATACTGATTCACCCCCCTCTCAGTATTTCCAACATATGAAGAGAAAATAGGAAACCATTGTGCATGTTCCTCTTTCATTTTTGTTTTTGGACATATTAAGTAGGGTTGCATTGTCATAGTCTTGATAAAGCAAAAATATCTTTGTGTTTTGCATTTGAATTATATTTTTTAATCAAAACTCGTTCATATTATATTTGTTCAATATCGATTACAATGGAGAAAAATACTAAAGCAATTACTTTTATTAGTGTTCTTAAATTTTCAACTGCAAGAGTCTAAAAGCATCATAAGTTGCATTATCACTCCCTTGAGTAATAATTGCCTAATAAAAAAACATTTAATTTAAATCAAATTATATTTTCTCTTGTTAGAAAACCAACACTTGTCTAGAATAAGTAGGCCCTTGGATTATGATTGCAAAGCAAACTCTCGAAGGAAATGAAATCAAACTAGAATTGAATAGTGAGTGAAAATATCCATTAGTACCAAGAAGCGCTTACTAAGAAAGCACCTCTAACATAGGTTTTAAGCATGAGGTCAAGCTAACCAAGCGGAGGTGTAATCCCCTATTCACATGTTTGGTAGGATTATTGCATATTTGGGAGCATTGGGTTGAATTGTATTTGAGGTGACATTTATTATTTCTAAAGCTTTAGTCTAGGGCAATGTTTTGTATTTCCTACCCATACATATAGTCTTGACCATGATCGTTTTGCTTGATCACCAATTGCGAATTGGTAATTTTAGTGGCTTTTCCTAGGGCATCTCCTAGTTGTCTACAAGATGAAAGTGCTTATGGTACTAGAGGCAAACTCATAATGACCATTTTAGCTCCCCTTGAGGGTGTTCATCTTCATGAGGGTACTTACACCTTTGGTGATTGTTATAGGTAGGTTACTGTAATTATCTACCACACCTTAGTTACTTATACTTGGGCCATGATCATCCCAAGGTAACTTCCAAAATCCCCTCTTGATCAACTCTTCACTATTTTGGATCCATGTCCTAACTGCCCTCAACCAAGCTTTGGAAGAGTAGTTTGTTTGTTGTTTGATCTTAGGAATTTTTGCAGTTAAGTGCTTTTTGATTGGTTTTTAGTTAGCCCCGAGTTGTCTTTGTCGTACTACTTTTAAGTCTTTAATTCAGAGTGATTGACCAACCACTCCACTGGCCTAAAAGGACTCAAGATATTTCTCTATAAAGTGTGGAGCCATATCCCCAAAGGCATAGGATGAATAACACTAACTCTCATTTGAGAGAACTAATAGAGCTAACCCATTTAAACTTCAATAATAGGGAACATCTTAGCTAGGAAGAGCTTTTGGCCAAAGGGTTCTCAAGGGATTTTAATGGTCATATTTTGATGTTGGAAGGGTTCCATGTCCTCCACCTCAAGGCAATCTCAATCTTATCAAGATTGAATATATCCTTGATCCATTTGCAACGAGTTGTAATTCCTCCATTATCAGTTTGAATAATTTTATTCATTTACAAGCTCAAGCTCTCAAGAATTCAAGTCACATCATAAATAATTTTCTGTAGTGGTCTACAATGGATAATGTCACTAGTACATTAAGAATAGATAGCACACATACCATCACATCGACTAACTTTGGGAAAGGAGTCAATCCTCCCATCCCTACTATCCCTATTATAAACACTTTTCCTCCCCGTTATAGAGCATCAAATGGAGGTATAATACCTTTTGTACTAGATCCCGACAATGGTTTTGGAACACAACCCTATATTTAATGAGGCATTGACGCCTTTCCTTTTGGTATGTCGTTAATTGTGATGTTGGATGACATAGCCAATGCATTATTGAGCATCCCTGGTTTCAACATGTCCATGTGGAGTTCATCTACCTCTTTCCTCGCCTTTCTATTTGGAGGGGACATATGCCCAGGTATAACCCACCTTTGTGAGGGAGAGATTTGTCACTCCTAGCTTACTAATAGAAACCAAACCCTTCACAATAATGGGAAATTAATCAAGTGGGGGACTTCCTCTATTTATCAAGTTTTTAACTAACTTCCCTCGAAACCCTAGATTATGAACAAACACTTGGTATTCATTATGTGCTAGGGGATTATTTCTTAATTACCCATCAAATGATTGGGCATAACCCTAGAAGTTAGAATGAAGTGACCCAAACAAGACTACCTTTATTGGAAATGTTGAATCTTCCCCATTTGAGAAAGTTGATGAATGACCTGGTGTTACATCATCCAGTTTGGCCTAGGTTCATATAAAGCTACATTTTAGCTATCGATCCACTATGAATCAAGGAAGAAGCTTTTGTCTACATCCCAATAAGATAATGCCAAATATATTTCCAATAAGAAGCTTACTTCAATAGATCTTACATATCTTGCAATTGAAAATTTGATCCTTCTTTGTCATGTTATGCCATCTAACCATTCTTTTGTTCTATTAGAGCTTGGAGGTGGAAAATTATGAGGCTTATAACATGTCAAAGTTTGATTGAAAGGATATAATATTCATTTTGATAGGGATTTTTGGGGCTTTAAATTGATACATTCAGTTGAATGTCAAGAAACATCATAAATTGTCAATTTAAAATCAAGTTGTGAAACTTGGAACTAGTGAAACACATCCTCCCAATTAGTCAATTGTGTTCTTCATGATGTCTTGTTGTTGTAGAATGATATGAAATATGTTATCATGATTCATACCTTCCTTGTACTAGTAACTATATTCTACATCCCATGGTCACAATTGGAATGATTAAGGGTGCAATTGGAGCAATAACATTATATTTTAGAATGATCCAGAGATGAAGATGCTCAAAGTGTTAACAATATCAACTGTAATCAAATAGAGATTACTACTAGTGTCATTGTAATGGATTTGTTGTAGGTGATGAAGCTAAATTGGGTATAATATGACTTCTAATGGAAGGGAGGAGTTGAAATTTTTTGGTTTGCATATCAAGAATTGTGGATGCTCAATGGTAAAGCACAAACTATTTAACCAACTAAGCAATGCATTAACTTTGTCTCCATGAAGCTTGAGGATGACTTTAAAGCTTTTAATTGTGTATCTAAAGATATCCTAAAGGCTCACTCAATTGTGACAAAATCCTAGAACAAGTTTTATTTTCCATTAGATGATTTAGGTTTAGTGAAAGTAGAAGAGGGGAGTTGTCCTTGCTCAATCTTAGTACCAACTCCTCTTTCTTTATGACATTCTAATTCAATTTCATAATCAAGTGATCGAAAATAACCATGGTGGTGGTATACAATACAAGAACACGATAGTTCTTGGATATGCTACATGTATTTAGCTCAAAGAGATGAAGAATAAGGGCTACGCTTAGTGAAAGTACATGGTTTTGAGTTCTTGATGAAGGAGAGAGAAAAAGGGATAGGATGATTGATTAATAAAGTGGAAAACACACTTCTTCTCTTTCTTATAGGAATTGGGCATTACTTTCTAAGGAAAATCATCCGAATGATCAACTTCCATGGGAAAGTTGTGAAAAAATATAATGCTTTTTCATTATTTACCATTGAAGAGATGGTTGAGGTTACATAAAATGGTTAGAATATTAGATTAAAAGAAGAGTGGTTAGAATATTAGATTAAAAGAAGAGTTTGAATTATCACATTCAAGATATGGAATATGAGCATATGATCATGAGATCACATAATAACCATGAATCTAAATGGAACACATTTCTACGAGAAGTACTTAAAGGACAAAAATAGGGCAACCTCTAGGCAAAAATGACAATACAAAATTGTGAGGATCTAGAATATGACAGTAGCGAGAGCAACCATGAAACCATGCAAATTTCATGATTCCATTAATATTCCTCATAGTTCCAAGCAAATCAATACAAACTCATAGTAAAGTTTCTTTTTGGTATTTAACATTTATCCCCAAATAATTTAAAAATAGATTACATGAATTTGTGAAACATGTCGGTGAACAAACCAAACTCACATTCCTTTATAAAACTATTTATATCAACATTAATATAAATTCTATACTTTTTTAAATTCATTAATTATTATTTTTAATGAACATTCATCTTTCTACTATAACAATTTTGATGAAATTAATACAAATACCTAGATCACTACCTTAAAAACACTTATACCTATTAAAAAAATTCTCATAAACCTTTTTAATTAACGACAAAACCATGAAAAAAACAATACAAACATAATTCCACTTATCCTAAAATGACTCTCGATAATTATGTAATTTCCTTTCCTTACACTTTTCAACTCAAACCCATTATAATCAACTAACCAAAAATAACTTGAACACTCACCAAAAGAGGTAAAATACAATTTCAACGATAAAAGTACCATAAATGACATAATTACAATGATAAAAGTGCCCAAAAATTACCATATGTTCAATTATAAAAAGTGCTTCCTTCATCTCCTTTACTCAAGAACAACTCTTGACCTGATTAACCCAACCAGTGCAGCTAGGTATGATACTAGTCCTTGTTGCCCTTTAACAAGCCTCATGCCGAACAGATATATAAATTCTATACCATTACCAGTTACGATCCCATTTTTAATAAGTCTTATTCTTGAATTTCTTTTTCGGAGCCATATTTCATATGACAACTCCAAACCCTTCCTCAACATTCATGAGAAAGGCATTTCGAACTATTCCTGCGATAGCTTGAATAGCGATGGAGCTCACTTTACGGTGAAAGAGCTGTACGAGGATGACTAACAGGGGCCGTAACATAGAGGCGTCTTGAGCGTTGATTGTTGTTTTCTTCGTCATATGCATATATATTTTCAAAACTGAGAAGTTTTTACAGGAAACGAATAGAGATAGAAGTTTAGTAGGGAAAGAGCAATAAAATGGTGCTGTCAAACAAAAAGCTCAAGCAGAAGTTAAGAGAAGCTTTGGCTCAAAAAGCAGTTGCAGCGGTAGGGACGCCAATAACACAAACACAAACAACAACAGGCGGATCAAAAGTTCCTGCAAAAGAATTACCTCTCAATTCGAAGGAAGTAAATGGGGAAACCTCCGCAGATATAAAGGGACTCCTGGATTCTGCAGCAAAGGGACGCCAATCGCTGTCCAAAAGGGAAAAGAGAAGAAAACTGAGAGAACTATCAAATGTTGGAGGGATAAAAGGTGCCCAACAGGATGCTACCCCAAGCCAAACTAATGAAGAACAGTCCCTTGAAGACGAAAGCAATAAGCAGAAGAAGAAGAGGAAGTTAGAAAAAGAGAAAACTAAGGGCGTCTTAGTGGAAATCAAGGGCACTCACTCGGAAAATGGCCATGACGAAGGCAGAGAATCCAATAAGAAGAGGAAGAAGGGAAAAGGAGAAGACAAGGACACGCAAATAGAACACAAGGGTACCCTAATGCAGGAAAGAGAGGACGATAAGGGCACCCACTTGGAAAACGGCCATCCGGAAAGCAGAAAATCCAAAACGAAGAAGAAAAAGGAGGGAAGAAAGGAAGGAAAAAAGGAAGGTAAGGATAGCGAAATGAAAGATGAGAACACCCGCTTGGAAAATGGGAATGGTGGTGACATTAAATCGAAGAAGAAGAAGAAGGGGAAGGGGAAGAGCAAGAGTCAGCAAGGTGCATCCGATGGCCTAACATTGCCATCAGTAGCAGACGCAACAGAAGATATTGTGATCAATGCAAATGAAGGCACCCTACCTCAGAGGTAAGAAGCTCATAGGCTATCATATACTAGTTAGGATGCTTTAAATGCCGAAAATAATTTATCGACCTTTGAAGCCTTAAAAACGAAGATTGTTTCTGTTTCATCACAGAAGAAATTAAGGGGTTGTCTTTTTTATGATTACCTCCCATGTAGATGGAAAATTTTAAAATAATTTGCCCGCTATCCTGCTTGGTCAATTGAGTTGCTGGTATATATCCGTGTATGTCTAGTGTGTTGCAATTGCGTTTGGTTGGTTAGAGATTTGATCCCTCTGGAATGATAACAATTGCACGAATTTGGCCCCGTGGGTATGTATGTATAGTGTTTTGCAATTGTCATTGGTTACTTAAGGTTTTAATTCTTCTTTCCACAAAATCTCCCCTGGTGGCTATATTGCATAGTTTATCTCGTGCTTAATAAAGCCAGTAAACTTAGCTCATAGTGGTCCCCTTTTTCTTGCAGTCAGGAGAGCAATTACGATGAATGTAAAGTTTATGTGGGGGGAATTCCTTATTACTCAAATGAAGATGACATACGGAGCTTCTTTGAAGGGTGTGGCACCGTTACCGAAGTGGATTGCATGACATTTCCAGACAGCGGGAAGTTCCGGGGTATCGCGCTGATTTCCTTTAAGGTAAGTTTTGGGATGTCTAGTACTGCATGGAAGAGACCCTTATGGATTGTTGATTAGATTGTTTTGACATTATCATATTGAGCTTAAGCATTATGGATTTTATTTCTTTTGTTTTTCCTACAGACAAATCTTCCTCACGGTAGAACTTCAAATAGGTTTTTATTGAATTTCTATTCCGCAGACAGGTTTAACACATAAGGATTAAGGAGTAACTGTAATTTTCTTGTGCGGTGTGAAATCACAACTGGTCGAGTCATCAGAAAAATAAATTTTGATTATTTGATGTGTGTATTAATATCTCAACCCCTAATTTCTTTCTGGTGCCAATGTTGAGGAATAATATACTTATCTTTTTATACTCACGACATCTCTTCCATTAGGTTTGTGTAGTAGCAAGTAGCAATGGAAGAGCTGCTTATATTGCACCAGCATAGATATATCATAACCCTGGATCTAATAAGCACTAACAAAGATGAAAAGAAATAGATGGAGACACAATTCTCATGGTACCTAATAGATTTGGGGTGAAAAAATATTGCAGCTACTGCTCTCAGCGAAATTACAGGAGGATTAAAGTGTTGATGTAAAGTTTTCCAACTGGATGTTTCAAGCCTTCTCCCAACAACAGGATGAAAGGGATAAATCTAATCCTAGACTTCCAAAATTTAATCTTGCTGCTTCCTGATGCAAGAATAAATTCAAACAAATTGCCTACATAAAACAATGCAAAAACAAAACCTACGTAACTATTATGTTGGGCTTTCCTTTTGTTATATGCGAAGGCTTTGTGGGATTGAGGAGCACCCCTTGAGATTTTTGATTCTTCTTCTTTCTCTCTATTTGATTTCCTGCCTTTTGTTAATGGAGGAAAAGGACGTGAATTCTTCTTTAGAACTTCTGAAAAGGAAGGAGAATCGAAGACTCCAGGGATCTGTTTGCCCATTGTTTCCTTCTTTCCGTCCCTTTCTTTTTTGAACTCTTGCCCTTTTGAAGCTGGAACCATTTCTTGGGGAGATGCTGAATACCAATTGAAGTCCCATCCTTGCTGCTTGGAGCTGTTACCACTGTTTCGTTTTTATCTTTTCCTGAAGGCCCAACATTAAAATCTGGGTTCGTCTTCATAGAACAGGTTCCTCTTCCTCTTCCTCCCGATCACTCATAGTAGCAAAATTGTTGTTGGAGCTAGACGTTCCATTTACGCTGAGTCTCCTTGGACTGTTGTTTCTTGCACCTTCTTGAAACTTGCTTGAATGGTTCTTGCTCATAATTATTCTGGGGAGCTGGAACCTTCTTTACAGATGATTGATTTGCTTGAACTTTTGAGCAGCTCTCAGCCAAATGTCTGTACTCATGGCAAATTTTACACTTAAAAAGGGATCTGCTCATAATCAAGGGCTTGAAGATGGCTCTAGTCTTCAAGAATCAAGATCGAGTTGAATTGTATCTGGCAGACACTTTTCAAAGTCTGTTTCCAGTGTCCACACAAATTCTGGTGTAGATGAGAATACTCCTTTTTGGTTCGACTCTGATCTATGTCGCCCAAGTTGTTTCCAATAGCTTTCAGTGCTTCACCCACAAAATAATGGGCAGATGAGGTAGTCTAATCCATACAGGTGTAAATGAAATTTCCATGTCTGGATTAAAGTTAAAAAGTCCAGTGGGGAAGGAACATTCCCTTTGAACCCATCAAATATGGGCTTGATTTGAAGATCAAGTTAGTCTCTTCTTTGGTGCTAAAGATAAACACATAAAAACCATTATCACTGCCCATAAACATTGTTTGGAACATTCTATTTTTTGAGATCCAATCTTGGATTGCTTAGGGACTAGGCCAAAGCCTTGTGAATTTGCCATCCAAGCTTCCTTCATGCATAATAAGTGATTTTCTTCTTGCCTTTGTTGACTTTATTTCCAGTTTGGGGATGAATGATACTCTTGTGACAAATCTACCCTTTTTAGGACAATTCTCACTAGTAGCTGAAGAAATTTGATCAAAAAAGCAAATGCTTCCTCTTCTATAATGGGAGTCTTGGCCATGATGAGCAAGGACAACGTAGAGCCCATGATTAGAGATTTTAGTGACCAACGTGATCTACAAACACCTACTTGAACCCAACGAATTCCCCCTTCATGCATTGAGGGATCAAGTGGTGGCGTAGAAGGAAGATTAGCAAACACAACATACCCTACTAGCAAACATTGAAGAGGATGACTCCAGTCATGCAGAAAAGCCTTGTTGCTACTCAGGAATGTGCAGTTTCAACAAGCATGATGCTAAATCACTTAACCACTAGGTACATACAGTCAACATCAAAATTCTGTAAATTGGTTCAGCCTCAAATGGATCAAGTATTGGATGGGTCTACAAATAGATTCAAGTGTCGTGGCTAGGGTAACCCTACCTACTAGAGTGATGCCTAAGCTTCAACTCATTTTGAATTATAATTTAATATCTCATAGTTTTAAGACTATCTTGTTCTTTTTTAGTTTATTATTATTATGGTTGGCTATTTATTAATTTTTCATTTTACAAACTTCTTTTTTGTTGTTGTTGTTAAAATTAGCTTTTAATGTTACAAATGTAACACTTCTACCTTGGTTGTAGACGCACCTCACTACCCTTGGTGCAATAAGTATTGCAAAAAGTAAGAGGCTTATACAAGAAAATGTTGATGGCCTATAGTTTTAATATTGATTCCCCTATTATTTGCTACACCACTCCCACTGGAAAAGATTGGAAGACTAACTATATGTTCCTTCAATAAAGCTGATTGTATCCTTGTTAGTAGAGGGTCATTCAGAATTTGAGATGAATGATATCGTGCTAATGCATATTTTTTGGGAATGGAGGTTTGGTAGGAACCAAGACATTTTTTTGGGACAGGGGTAGTGTGTAGTTGACGTCTTGAAGAGATTTTAGATGGAGGATTGCAGGCCTATGTCAACACCAATGATAACCAATTGGAAGAAGTTGAGTGCTTATGAGGGTGAGTTGGTGGATCCCACCTTGTATTGTCAACTAATGGGATCATTGATGTATTTGGTCAACACCAGGCCAAATTTGTGTTTTGTTTTCAACACTCTCAGTCAGTATATGGAGACTGCAGTGGGTGGCAGCAAAGCATGTGCTTAGGTACCTTCAGGGTACAGTCACCAGTGGATTTTGGACTAAATTACAGGCAAGGAGATGGAGTCAATTTGACTGTTTACATAGACTCAGACTAAGCAGGCAGTTTAGTGGATATGAATAGTACTTCCGAGTGATGTTTCAGTTTGGGCTCGATAGTTGTTTCGTGGTTCAGTAGGAAACAAAAGTCAGTGGCACCGAGTTTTGTTGAGGTAAAGTATATGGCAACTAGTCAGGCAAGTTGTGAGGCCATGTGTCTTCACAAGTTATTGGTTGGGTTATTTGGTCAACAGTTGTAGCCTACGGTTATTTGCTACAACAGCAATCAGAGTTGTATTAAAGTTTCGAAAAATCCGGTAATAGGTCAAGACTCAAAACATATTGGGATTAGATACCACTTCATCGAGGATTATGTTTAGAGGGGGAGTTGAGCTTCGGTATATATACACAGATGAGCAGGTTGCAAACATTCTCACGAAGTTGTTGATGAAAGGCAAGTTCGTGTTTTTCAAAGATAAGTTGGAAGTGGTGAAGAACACTTCCCTCGCTAAGAGGGAGTGCTGATATTTTAGCTTGGACAAGTGTCTTCTACATTGGCTTGGTGTCCAACATGTGGGAGAATGTCAAAAAGTGGTCCCGAGGACATTAACTTTATTTTATAAAGTTAAAGCAACTTTTGTGCATTATTAATGAATAAAGTGACTTAAAGTGATTTAAGTTGTGATAATGAGATATTATATCACAATCATAGATCTTATTGGCTAAGGACTTAATTTGGGCCATTAGATCTTAGGTTTAGGTTAAAAATTTAAAATCATTATAATGAGATATAAAAGGAGATTTTAGGGAAAGGCACCATACATTATTACTCATTTATTAAGGAGAGAGAGAGAGACGAGAAGAGATGGAGAAAGAGGAGAGAAGGTGTAGCAAGAGAGCACATTTACCAAGGGCATTTGGTGGCACACAAACCAAGAAAAGTTCTAGCATTTATTGCAGGGATTGTTTGCATAGAAATCGAGGCATTGTTTGCATTGATTTTGAGGCATAAAAATATACAATCAGTACAAAAAATCTCATAGAAATCGAGGCACAATTTGCACAAACTTTGAGGCACATAACTGTATAACCAATACAAGGAATTAGGAATAGAAAACGAGGAGCATTTATTGCTATCAGACTATACAATTGTACAACAAAAGTCAGGCACAAATTTCAAGGGTCTGGCACAATTTTCGAGGTGGTGAAAGGGCATAATTTTTGAGATAAGTACAATCATTTATTGTTGGAAAAAGTTTGCTGTAAACTCATTTTTCTATGAACTCATAATAAAATTTACTCTCTATTGGTTTTCCATTCGGGGTTTTTCTAGGGGCATTGCCCAAAGAATTTTGTCTTTTATGTGATTGATTTTCTAAGTTTCCTCGTAGTATTTAAAGTAAATGATTCAATTATTTTCATTTATAAGTTCAGATGAATATGCATTTATGAATAAGCATTAAACTAGAAAAGCTTATTAAAATTGAAATCTGGTGATCGAGTCAAGAAAAAATTACAAGGAAGGTGGGGCTAGTTTGTTCATCCACAACATTGTCATGTCTAATTACCATTTCGTTACATTATTCTCTTGTTATACTCTTTTTGCTTTCAAAACCTATAATATTGATCCTCAATACCTACAAATAGTGTGATCAAGTACTCTTTGCTTAATTTCTTAAAATCCTGTGTTTTTAACTAGGTTAAAGCAAAGTAACAAAAATCGCGATGGGGATTAAATCGCCGAGGGGAAAAAATCGGAAAAAATCGTAAAAATCGGGAAAAAATCGTAAAAATCGGGAAAAAATCGTAACATACAAAAATATTCATTTTTTTTCAATTTTTTTAATATCTAAAGCATCTACAGCATAAAATAAATGTATTGACACATAAATATGAAAAAAAAACTAATATATAAGATGTGTAATATGAATATCATGTCTAGTGCTACATCACACATAAAAGTTTAAAACTGAATCCTGTTCTGAATACTAAGTCCTGAGTCTCAAGAGTCAACTCAGCCTCAAAATATCAACAAAAAATATAATAATGTATCTCATATCATGAGTCATAATGTCATATACAAAGGAATGTCAATGCACCATAAATCCTATGGTCCTATACTATTGATTTCCTCTGCCCCTCTTGCGAGAAAATACAACAGCTTTGCCTTTCTCTCTAGATGAAGAAGCTGGCGGGACTGGCAATGGGGTCTGTCGTGCTCTAGAAGAAAAAAATGAAGCACCAGAACCGGAACGGGAACCTGAACCACCAGGAGCTAAAGGAGGCAGACCACGTCCTCTACCGGTAGTAGTGGTAGGTGGTGTCACCTCCTCCTCCTGCTCCTCCTGCTGCTGCTGCTGCTGCTCCTCCTCCTCCTCGTCCTCCTCCTCGTCCTCCCCCTCCACTACCTCCTGCTCTATCCAATCAGGGGCTGATTCCATGACAGGCCTCTCAGCCTCAACCCTCCATTCAGCAGTGGTGTCAATCGCATCTAAAGAGATTGCCTCCATATCAGGGGTCCTCTCAAGTTGTCTCACCCACAATCTAAGATTGTAGTAGACGTAAACCATGTCATTGAGCCGCTGACCCTCCAACCTGTACAAGGGTCATAAATTAATAAATTAAATATTTAAAAAAAATATTTAATGAATTCAAAAAATCAGTTGAGAATCGAGATATGTTAAGTTTTTTACCTGTTGCGCCTTTTGGAGTGTATTTTTTCAAATACACTCCAGTTGCGCTCGCATCCTGAAGCGCTACATGTTTGGCTGAGTATTCTAATGGCAAGTTTTTGGAGTTTTGGTAATCTGCCACCATAGCTCCTCCACCATGCATCTACAAGTTACAAGTTACAACAAATAAGATAAACTGATAAAGCTACAAACATAAGAAAATTTTTAAAATAATGAAAATCTTACCTGGCATTTTAACAGTCCTATCCTGGACTGCCATGTCGAAGCTCAAGGTGCCACCTGCCATTCTGTATACCTCCATCTCTTTGGATATCTCGGAACGTTCTGATGGAGTTGGCACCATCTTCTGAACACAACTGAAAAAGCCATCCATGACCTCAGCATCAAATAGAAAACCACATGAATAAGCAAATGCAGGGTTCAGGAAGAGCCCTGCGGCATGAATGGGACGATGGAGTGTGTTGTTCCATCGATCATCAATCACTTCCCATAAAAGAAGTTGTCTCTGAAACCCATCATCACCCTTATCATCATAATAGCTGCGAACAGCTTCTTTGGCCCTATCCATGGCCTCATACAAGTAGCCCATTGCGGGCTTCTCTCCATCCACCAATCTAAGAACCTTTACCAAAGGTTCAGTAATGCGGCACACCTCTTCCACTCCAGCCCAGAAAATTTCCTGATATGACACCAACCTGCAGATGGCCTGTGCCTCTGATTTGCGGCTGATAGTCAAAGCACGCCACTCATCTGAAACAAACATTCTCTTCAATTCCCACTTAGAATTCAAGAGGGATTGAAGAGAGATGAAAGAAGTGGCAAATCGTGTAATAGCAGGCCGCACAAAATCCTTATTGTTGGTGAATGTCCTCATCAAATGAAGCACGGATCCATGGTTATATATAAATTTTGTGATTATCTTTGATGATTCTACAATATCACTGACAAAATCAAGCTTTCCGATGTCCTCCAACATCAAATCAAGGCAATGTGCCGCACAAGGTGTCCAAAATATGCTCGGATACCTCTCCATAAGCATCTTGCCAGCAGAAACATAGTTTGTAGCGTTGTCCGTTATGATTTGGACAACATTTTGGGGCCCAACCTCCGTAATGAACACATCTAATAAATCACATAATAATCTCATCTTTCACATGTGCAGATGCATCAACAGATTTCATAAACATTGTCCCTTTGGGACAACTGACCAAGAAGTTAATAAGGGTCCTACCCCTTTGATCAGTCCAACCATCTGACATCACAGTGCATCCTGTGATTTCCCATGATGCCCTTACCTCTTCCAATCTCTTGGTGCAGTCAGCTTTCTCATTTTGCAGAATGCGCCCTTTAAGGTCATTCTCTGAAGGGGCTTTGTATCCTGGGCCAACAACAGCGATAGCATCAATCGCACACTGATAAAATGGATTGGTCCTGGCAACACTGAAAGGAATATCACTCCAAAGAAACAGTTTGCCCAACAACTTATCAGATTCTTCCTTCTCCTTTCTTTTAAGATAGGAGGAGATAGATGGCTGTGCCCCGGGAGTGGTTCTAGGAACAAAAAATGAGGCAGCAGCGACGGGGCTGCCTGTAGAAGAGGCTGATGCTGAAGAGCCACTACCACTCTTACGCTCAACCACAAACCCTGATATTTGACTTTTCAGAGCTGCTCTGCTGAGTTTAGTGGTTTCTATTTCTCCCAATGAGTTCATGGCTCTTTTGATTATTTCTGGATTGGTGTTTTTGCAAGGGCCTACTTCATGCCCAGGAATTTGTGCCAAGTGGTATTTCAACCTGTATACTCCCCCTGTCATGTGTTGACCACATAATTTGCAAGACAAGTTTGATCGGTCAAAACCCCCATCAGGTTCACCAAATTCCCATAAAGGATCTAATTTCCTTGGCATGTTGGAAACTTTGAAGTTTGAACTTTGAATGTTGAAATTTGAACCTAGGGCACAAGAAAAATTGCCAGTTAAAAAATAAAATAAAAAATTACAATTTTACATACAACATTTTGATTTTTTTCACCAAAAAAAAACCCTCAACTCAATCCAAAAATAATTGGAAAAAATACATGTTGAAACACAAGCAAAAATAATGAGAAGAAGCTAAGAGCACAAGAAGAAATATAAAAAACAAAATTTAACAAACAATTTTTTGCATTTTTGACCAAAATAAACCCTCTCCTCTCAATAAAACAAAAACAAACAAAAAAAACAATACCAAATGCAATCACAAATGATGAAAAATACATGGGTAATAGAAACCCATGAAAGAACAAGAAAAAAACAAAAAAAAATGGGTTAAATTTGATGCCCATACCTGGAAAAACGTTTTGCCGGAAACACTTGGTCCAAATTTGATTTTTCTTCGCTTGGATTGCAAGAAATTCTAAGTTTTGTCCAATCTTGGGCTTCTAAATCTCCTCCTTCCCTCCTTGGCTCTTTCTTCTTCTTTCCTTGGCTCTCATAAACAACTCTGTCCAACAAAAAATGACAAATAAAAACCAAAAAATCGCATTATAAGCCGCCGTCCGACGCAGAGACGATTATTACCAATCGACTTGCGATTTTTTCGAAAAAATCGCGATTAAATCGCGATGACGATTTTTTCAAAAAATCGCCCAAAACATCGCCGATTAAATCGGCAGCTTGAAAAAAGCGCGATTTTTTCAAAAAATCGCGATAACATCGCGATTTTTGTTACTTTGGGTTAAAGTGTATTTTGAGGTCGTTTTACTAATGATGGAATCCTAGTTCATTTCCAGTACAAATACAAGGGTTTTGGTACCAGTGAAACTATGAGACCAATGTTTGCGCATTTGTGGCCATCCACGAAAGGGTTTACTCTTCAAATTTGTCAAGTACTCGACAACATGGCAACTACCCTTCTGTTGCGCGTTTGCATCCTTTTTGATAGTACAAAGTCAAAACAAGGCCTCGATGGTTCTATGATATACCCATCCAGAGCAAAACCTTGTTGTTGATCACATCTACAACATACTTGGGATCCGAGCAACCACATCGTGTCTACAATAGGTTTGGCGAAGTTCATAGAGACAGAGGAGATCTCTTGGTTCGTGTTTTGGCTATTACAAGGGGCTTTGCCCCCAAATCTAGGGATTAGGTCTTATCTCTGTGTCATGGCCTTTCCAAGCCATGATTTGATGTAATACTTGATGTAATACGTATAAAATGGCCAAACATCTCAATGCCCGGCTAGTTAGTCAGTCATTCTAGTCATCCTTTTCGATAAAGTTTCATATTTTGTAAACTTTGTGTCTAATTTATATAACAACAAACTTTATGTAACCCGATCTTGCTTAATATGAGATTTAGTTCTTGATCTATTATTTCATTGTGACTTCTCGCTTTTTGTCATCGTAGTTTAGATAGGTGCCACTGTGGGAAGGGCCCTCAAAGCCGCATTCTTGACTGTAAAGTATTTTATTTTGTTTGTGTTCATATCGTTTTCGATTACTGTAGTATATAAATGTTTTATTTTATACAACGCTTGTGTGATGAATGGATTGATGTTCACCATTGTTGTTTTCATTGTGTCGATTGCATGTAGAGTAACATTATATCCTTTATACAATCCAACTTTAGTCTTTGATCATCGTTGTATAAAATTGTGTTAATTGTTTTGAATCTGAGCTTTCGGTTGTATTCTAAAGGGAGATTCTTAATTAATCAACTCATTTGTATTCGTTTCTAATGATTTGAGGTCTCGATTGCGTTATGAATCTAGGATCAAATTGATTGTTTTACAAGAAGCAAAATTCATTGATGGCAATCTCATTCTGATTTGTGATTATCCGAGATCCCTCACTTTAGAATTAATATAGTATTGGGACTTGAAACAGAGGGCTCTGTTACGCTCTATGGAAAATACCCCTGCCCCAATACAATCCTCTGAGTTTATAAATGATAGTCGTTCTTTTGGTTCGAATGTGGAAAGCAATGCAAGGTCAGGGACTGATTTAACTTTGTTGTGTAAATTTTCGTAGATGTTCTATGCTTGATGCAACTTTACTTTTTATCCCAATATCAGTCAGCAATCACATAAACAAGGAAGTAAAATGCTGATAGAACATACCAGTAAATCAACAGAAGATAAGCCAAAAAATATATAAGTGTGATGGTGCGTTATAGCAGTCAACAAGGTGCTTAAACCAACAAAGTCTCAATATGGTTAGCCAACTAGAAGTGTCACACAACCCTCTCGGACAACCATATCAGTCAACGCAAATGTCAACGAAAGTCAACGCTGTCACAGTCAACAGTCAATGCAAACAACATCAACAAAAGTCAATGCATCCAAGTCAACGGTCAACCTCAATTTCTAGCCATAAAATGCAGACTGCAGAAATCAGAATTTTGACCAAAGTTGGGGTCAGTTTAACCTTGTGTTGACCAAAGTCAATGCTGGTCAACTCTGCGCTGAAACCTTAGGTCGAAAACATAAATTTCTTCTTGCTGCGTTTTCCCACGTGTGGATGGAGAAAAGCCTCCAAGTGATCGAACCAATCAGATAATGAGAGAGAATGTGTGAGGATGGATGAGTGAAAATGACCTCCAACGTTGACCTATTTATATCCATCAGTGAGGGTGTGTGACACAACTGTTGGGGCTTCAAGCCTACATTTCATTTCAGGCCGACCTGCACATATTTTGAATAAATTCAAAATAAATGTTCTGCTCATCGGATCAAGATGATCTTTAGATCGATCTTGCACCTTTCCGAAAGTGGAATCCAATAAACATATTGGCATCTTCATTTGAGCATCACAACATGGAGTTTGGATCTAGTTGTCGAAAATTAACACTTCCTCTCAACTAGGGAGAACTCCATCCACCTGTGCAATTCAAACATCGTGGGTCATCCCGCCGTAACTTGCTTTGCTGGCTTCTTTATTTCAGAACAAAGGTGGGTCAGTCACAAAGGCATCATTCCCGGCTGACAAAATAAGCCTAGAGGTTCGAAACCTCTATAGGACTCAAAGAGTCACATACCAACCCGAAGTTGGTTTATCTGACCCGAAGTTAGTAGGAGGTTCGAAACCTCACTAGACTTGATCCCAGATCAAGTGGTTGGACACGTGGCATCCTAGACATAGAGAGTACGACAATCTCCAATGCGTCCATCGGTCTTTGCTACTGGTCTCTAGCTTTTCCCACCTCATTGGCCAAATGAGATGTACTTCCCATGAGTCCGGGACTCAATGGGTAGGATGTATACGGGGCACAGATCATGAGAGGTGAACCAACTCAACATCATAACGGTGGGGTAGAAGCACCACAAGGTTTGGCAAGCCTAGCCCCGTGTGCGCTTATAGCTTCGAGGAGCTATCCCCAAAGCCCCCCAGAGCTCATCGTCCAACAGGACCATCAGAATAGGGTCGTTCCACGATTCCAAGATTCTCACGGAAGGTTAGGAACTTGACCTTCCCTAGGGGCTTTGTGAGAATGTCTGCGACCTAATCATTAGTTCCTATATGATCGAGCCTTACGATGCCTCGCTGTACCATATCTCGGATAAAGTGGTACCCGATATTAATATGCTTGGATCAATCGTGGAACACGGGATTCTCGGACAACCAAATCCCACTCTGGTTATCACAGAGTATCACAGTGGTATCTAGCACATGCCCGAACAACTCATCGAAAAGCTTTCGCAACCAAACTGCTTCACAACAGGCCATGCTCGCTACAATGTATTCGGACTCCGCGGTGCTCAAAGCCACCGACTTCTGCTTTCTGCTCATCCATGATATCGAAGCAGAACCAAGTGTGAAGCAGCATCCTAATGTGCTCTTACGATCCACCACACTGCCAGCCCAATTGACATCAGTATATCCATGGAGCGTCATGCTCCCGATAGTGTATCTCAGCTCATGGTTTATCGTGTCCCGAAGATATCTCAACAGATTCTTGGCACCAACCCAGTGAAAGTGATGAGGCTCAAAAATATGTTGACTCAAAGTGTTCACTGCAAAACATACGTCCAGACGGGTGTTCACTAAGAACATCAGGGCCCCTACGAGTTGACGATACTCAGTAGGATTTGCTAGCACAGACCCAACAACGCTGCCACTCAACTTCTTAAAGTTGAGCTCCATTGGTGTCGACACAGACTTACAGTCCACCATACCAAATTTTTCCAGAAGCTTCATAATATATGTTCCTTGAGAAAGGAAAATCTCGCCAGGTCTCTGCCAGACCTCCAGGCCTAAGAAGTAATGCATCAGTCCTAGGTCTTTCATCTCGAACTCAGTAGCGAGCTCCCTCTTGCACTGAATGAGAGGGTCAACTCCTGTCAGCAAGAGGTCGTCCACATACAGCACCAAAATGAGAGGCTTTTCTCTATCAACCTTGAAGTAAAGGTTCGGATCAGCATTACTACGAGTGAAGCCCAACTTCATCAGGTAGATATCTATCCTCTCGTACCAAGCTCTAGGTGCTTGCTTCAGCCCATAGAGGGCTTTCTTCAACCTGCAGACATGGGTGTCTCGATCCTGGACTTCGAACCCCACAGGTTGCTCCACATACACCTCTTCCTTTATTGCACCATGCAGAAATGCGGTCTTCACATCCATCTAATGAAGATTCCATCCTTGCGTAGCAACAAGGGCTATGATAGATCAGATGGTGGTATATCGGGCCACAGGTGCAAATATGTCATCGTAGTCTATGCCTTCCTTTTGAGAGAAGCCACGGGCAGCTAATCTTGCCTTGAACTTTTCAGCACTCCCATCAGATCCATGCTTGATCTTATAGAGCCATTTCGAGGTGACAACTGCTTTGTCCTTCGGTCTTGGAACCACTTCCCAGACATCATTCTTCATAATGGACTCATACTCTTCGTGCATAGCATACTTCCAGACTTGATGCTTTACGACTTCTTCAAAAGATCCAGGTTCAGATTGTACGATTGTACTCATGGCTGCTAGATACCCTTGATAGCTATTCAACTTCTTGCTTTCACGGAATGTCCCTCTTGGGGCCATATGTCTCTCGGCATCGTTGAGAGTGTCCCTGAGCCATGATGGTCTTTTCCTCATTGAAGGAGGTGGATCAATAGGGTCCATCGGTCCTTCAACATTAGGCATCGTCTCATCCTTCGGTTCTTCTTAATTTCCAGGCCCTGCTTCATGATCTTCCTCAGATCTCGGAAGATTGACTACTTTCCTCAGGGAAGCATCTTTGTCAAAGGTAACATTGTGGCATATCTCCACTTCCCTTTGACCAGGACATAGACTCTATAGGCCTTTGAAGTTTCACTGTAGCCCACAAACATTCCCTTCTTTCCAGAAGCATCCAACTTGCTCCTCTTCTCCTTCAGTACATGAAAATAAACGGGACATCCAAAAACTCTAAAATGTGAGACGTCAGGTTTCTTACCAGTGAAAACCTCTTTGGGAGTTTTGGAGTCCAAGGTAGAATGCGGGCATCGGTTTTGTATGTACACAGCAGTGTTCGCAGCTTCTCCCCACAGAAACTTTGGAAGACCTTGGTCACATAGCATGGCACGGGCAACTTCTACAATGGTCCTGTTCTTTCTTTCTTCAGCGCCATTTTGCTCAGGAGTATAGACGGTTGTGGTCTCCCTCTTGATGCCAACTTCTCTACAAAAGTTCTTGAACTCATTCGTCTCATATTCAGTGCCATTATCCGTCCTCAATATCTTGATCTTCTTCCCTGTTAGATTTTCCACCAAGGCTTTGAAGGTACGAAACCACATGAAAGCCTCATCCTTCTTTTTCAAGAAGTATATCCAGGTTTTGCGAGAGAAGTCATTTATGAACGTCATATAATAAGAACATCCTCCCAAGGATGTCACGGGCAGCATACTAGACAGATCAGAATGTATCAATTGCAAGACATCGGATGTCTTTGTGACACTTGAGGGGAAAGGTCCCCTTGTATGCTTTCCTTCGGCACAACCCTGACATACACCTTCATGATTATTTGTGAACTCAGGCATCCCCGTCACCACCTTCCTTGCTTCGGGAAGGGCTTTGTAGTGAAGGTGTCCAAACCATCAGTGCTATAGTTCAGTCTGTCGGATAGTATCACATGTCATTGCTTCTAGTGGACTTCCTCCAACTTGGTAGAGTGTATCAAATCTAAACCCAATTGTGATAGCTTCCTTGAAACTCTTCTTCCAGATACGCACCTTCCCATTAATGAATGCCACATTGAAACCTTTGTCTTCCATCGCTGAAATAGACACAAGGTTCTTCTTCAAATCAGGTACATATAGTACATCTTGTAAGCGGAGGACTTGACCTTGAGATAAGTGGAGGGTCACAGTCCTTGTCTCTTTCACGAGATATGTGGCATTATCTCCAAGGATAATTTGTAGATTAGTATCCTTCTCAACCATATCAAAAAGTGCTTTTTTGAACTTAGTGATGTGCCTAGAGGCACCACTATCTATCAACCAGACATCCATGGTGTCGGGTGGAGATGCAGCAGAGAGGGCAGGTACAGGAATAAATTCATTTCTTTTATCATCAACAACATTTGATTCCTCATACCTGGAATTTCTCGACCTTTTGTAAGGTTGCCCATTTCCACGAGAGGGAGCCTTCCTCTTTCCTTTGAACCTGTTGTTCCTTTGATTGCCATCCCTCCGGTTGTTGTTGTTGTCATTATCATCAGGAGAATTCTTCTTGAAAGGGCATTCTCTAGCATAGTGGCCGGTCTTGTGACATGTGTAACATTTAACTTTCTTCCCTTGGGCCCCTGCTCTTCCTTTCTTCCTCGGACCACCAAAGTTCTTCTTCTTAGCACGAGCAGTGAAGGCAACATTTCCTTCATTTTCATATTCCTTCATCCTTGTCTCTTCTTGTACGCATCTCGATAGTACTTCGTCAAAATCAGGTATCACATTGTTATTTAGAATGGTAGTATTGAATACATGCCATTCAGATGAGAGACCTCCAAGAGTGGCGAGAACCATCTCTCGATCAGCTATTATCTCCCCAATAGCCAGAAGATTATCCCTAATTTCAGTCAGCTTCAGAAAATATGAGTGAATGGATTAATCCTTGCCATTCTTCAAATTCTTCAGTTAGTTCTTGAAGAATAGGACTTGATTTGCATTCTTGGCCTTGAACATGTTGACTAACTTATCATACATCTCCTTGGATGTGAGTAGCTCAGATATCTAGGCTACCAGACTCTTGTGAGTTGAATCCCTAATCATCAACTTTGCTTTGATTTCCCCCTTCTTGTACTTGGTCTTTGTGGTAGCTGGTGCAGTGGATGGAGGCTCTTGGATTTTACCCTGCACACAGTCCATGACATCTTGGTCTTCCAGATTAAGATCCAATGTCATCTTCCAGGCATGGAAGTCTTCCTTCCCAGTCAATTTGTCATCAGCTTTAAAGCCATTGTAGTTTGAGGTACCCATGCTCTTCTTCGGTGATTGCTATAAACTTGGGCTTTGTCTTCACCTCAGCTCTGATACCATGTAAATATTTGTAGATGTTCTATGCTTGATGCAACTTTACTTTTTATTCCAATATTAGTCAACAATCACATAAATAAGAAAGTAAAATACTGATAGAACATACCAGTGGATCAACAGAGGACAAGCCAAAAAATATATAAGTGTGATGGTGCATTACGGCGGTCAACAGGATGCTTCAACTAGCAAAGTCTCAATATGGTCAGCCAACTAGAAGTGTCACACAACCGTCTCGGACAGCCATATCAGTCAACGCAGAAGTCAACGCTGGCATAGTCAATGTTCAATGCAAACAACAACAACAAAAAGCCAACGCAACCCAGTCAACGGTCAACCTTGATTTCTGTGCCAGAAAATGCGGACTGCAGAAATCAGAATTTTGACCAAAGTTGGGGTCAATTTGACCATGTGTTGACCAAAGTCAAAGTTGGTCAACTCTGCACTGAAACCCTAGGTCGAAAACAAAAATTTCTCCCTGCTGCGTTTTCCCATGTGTGGATGAAGAAGAGCCTCCAAGTGATCAAACCAATCAGATGATGAGAGAGAATGTGTGAGGATGGATGAGTGAAAATGACCTCCAACGTTGACCTATTTATATCCATCAGTGAGGGTGTGTGACACAACTGCTGGGGCTTCAAGCCTACATTTCATTTCAGGCCAACCTGCACATATTTTGAATAAATTCAAAATAAATGTTCTGCTCATCGAATCAAGATGATCTTTAGATCGATCTTGCACCTCTCTGAAGGAGGAATCCAATAAAAATATTGGCATCTTCATCTGAGCATCACAACATGGAGTTTGGACCTAGTTGTCCAAAATTAACATGTTGTCATACGATTCAAAGGTACAGTCGATCTAAGTGAACAATCTTTAATTTGTGACAACATATGATATGTGCCCAAACCTTGTGTACAAGCATATTTACTATTAAATAGAGATTTTGTACATTCAATATGGTTCCGATATAATAATTAGAGTTTGATCCACTTTTGGTAAAAGAATAAGTGATTGGTTTGATAACGATTGGTTTAGTATACATGTACTTCATTGATGCTCTATATTTTGAGCAGTTTAGATTATAGTTCAATGACCTACACTAGGACTCTTGCTTGAGCAAACAATGGTAGACATTGGTAGATTATATTGACGCTGACATGAAGAAGATGACTGTGCCGTCTTTTGGAGGACAATCTAAGTGTAACATGACTTCATTTGCATGACCCCAATTATCTTTATGACAAGATGACAAAATTTTAAAGACATCAAGAAGAAGTCTTTGACCTATAAATAAAATCCTTCCTCATGAAACCCATGATGAAAGTAATACAATAAATACATTTTATTTTTCCTTTGTCTCTTCTTTACATAAAATCATAATTACATGTCATTATGAAGACCGAACCTAGTTACACTTTTCAATAAAAGTTACGCCCTTCTAAAGAAAGTTGTAAAAGGCAACCAAGGTGCCACATGGTTATGGATGCACAATGAGGTTGTTGAGTAATTTTTTCTCTCCTTTCTTTAAATTTGGATATAACTCACTTTTAGAAATATTTGTTATTTTTTGTTTGCAAGTGTGTCCGTTATTTACAAGGCTAGCTTGTTGTCTAAGAAGGGGCATCTAAGTCATAAAAATCACTTAGGAATGACACTCGGCTTGGGCCGATGAACCATTAATATGGTTGGATTTTTTTGGGTGTACCCGACGGCTATCACGAGTTTTGAACCTTGGTCACCTTTTAGAAAACCCTTGAAATCCAATAGATAGCCAGATTTGAACACTTCTATAAATAAGCTATTTTATGAAGTGATCCACTTGTATAAAATAACTAAGAATCACTTTTACAATGAAATTATTTTATAAATTAAAGTTGCATGCAAAAAGTATCTAGAAAAAATAATTTTAAAGTTACATTATAGTGATTCACTTTTATCATTTGGGTAAAATGCACTCTATAATAAAGTTATGTGAAAGCATAAAAGGTTGCGTGAGTTTTTTCAAAAAGTAACTTAATAAAAAGAAGACTTTAACTCAAGAGCTCTTATTTAACAAAGTCTCTTTCATCCAAGAGAGCTAATGCAAAATATTTAGTAAATGTTATTAAGGAAAAGGTTTTTGTTTAATTTTTTTGGTTCTTTCTAGTTTTTCTCATCTAAGTGTGTTCCTATGCCAAAAATCCTCGTTTTTTGTTTGGAAAAACTTCAACACAACCACAAACAAGAACAAGCAAGATTCCAAAAAGAACTCGAAATTTTAACAATGGGGGTTAGATCTTGGTTAGCCTCCCAAGAAAATGCAACTTCTCTCTCTATTTCTGATTTTCCGAGCTTGCATAAAGTTCAGAGCAAGAAGTATATGTAGAAAACAAAACTTTGGCTTTGTTTTTGATTTGTTGAGCTTGCATAAAATGTAGAGTAAATATTATATGTAGAAGAAAAAACGCTTTTTGCTCTGTTTCTGATTGTGCTGAGATCACGCAGTGCGCATGACAAAGAGCATAATTGACTGAAAATGTATCAAGTGGGAAATAAAACAGAAAGAACCTAAAGAATAACACAAATTGTTTTTTTAAAGGGCACAATGAAACTTTATACCTCTGGATTCCACAAAAATGATAGTCACTTGGGCAAATGGAAACCTTTTTGGGTGAAACGAAAAGTGTTTCCAGTTGAAAGCAATGCTTTGAATGCAGTGGAACAACCCAGTCAGTACAGAATTCACAGAAATAGCAGAACCCAGAAATGTTTGATGCATCATGCATGTGACAACACAAATTTAGGGTCTTGATCAACAATGAAAGCAGGTTCCATACGGGCCCTGATACCATTTTTGACAAATAGGTGTTTTCACATAGGTCGAACACCTTAAGCAACTGCTCACACAGTCAAATCAAATATTGATACACTAATGTTTTACGTGGTTACTGTCAAAGGGGAAAATAGTCCACAACCCCAGCCAACACAACCAATTGAGGTAATATATTAATGCAAAAGAAAATAATTGTACATAAGAGTTCTTCATAATTAATCTACAAATTGTTGAAAAATGTAACTAGGTTCGGTCTATATAATGACTCGTTGACTTGTACTTATGAATTTATGTAATGAAGAGACAAAGATAATAAAATGTATTTTGTAATACTTGCCGCATGGGTTTCATGAGCAAGGAGCTTTTATTATAGGTCAAAGACTTCTTCTTGACGCCTTTAGGGGTTTTTCATCTTGTCATAAAGGTCATTAAGAAGTCGTATATAAAGTGATTTTACACTTGAAAAAGGGACAAATTATTGATGTAAAATGTATGCTCCAAGACCTTGTCGAAATGCTCCAAGGAAGTCGGCTCAAATACGTTGAAGATCCACTCTTGTTCATTTCAGCCTACACTCTAGATCATGTCGGTCCATAAATTGTGAGACAGTCCCTATATATAGAAGGGACTGTGGGGTCTTTTGAAAAGCAAGCTATTCAATCAAGTTCCGTGATAAGGCGCGAAATTCAGGACTGTAATTGAGTGAGAAAGGAGATCAATCAGCGTGAAAGAAAAGAGGCAGTTCAGCGAGAGAGAAGGGATCGTTGTTTGGGTTTAAGAGATCCCAATCTATGGCTATATCATATATCTGAACTGCTTCAAAGAAATAAGTATACGAAGAGGTTAAGGTATTGGTCTAGTTCACAGAACAACAATGCGTAAGGAGGTGCCTTGACAGCGAAATAAAAGGACCTTGCAAGGAGTGTCAAGAGAAGGTAATTTTGGTACACTATATCTCGGATAACTCAGAATAAAAGAGAGCCACTACAGCACGAAGGATCTCAGACTTGGTGCAAGAAGAAGGCCAAAGAAGAATCTCTTAGAGGCGTAGGAGTGATCTACGAAGGAACAATAGAAAACACATCCGTAAGTGCTGCTAGATAAGGGAACAAGTCTCCCTAGTGCTGGTGCAGTACAGTGCAGTAAAGGAAGATCAACATAAGGAGCCTAGAAGAGCAGTGACAAGGTCTTGGAAGCATACTGGTGTGAAGGGTTTGTGTCATGGTTATGGTACTCGTCAATTGAAGATCTATAAGAAGAATTTGATCGGGTTTTCCTCTCTAAGAGGGAGAGGTTTTGGCCCTGGCTTGAAAGCCTAAACTTTGTGTCTCTTGTGCATTTGATAATTGACTTGATGAAGAACATAATAATGTAACGAAGATAAGATCAAAGTAAAAGAAGGCTAAAGAAATCACAAGCAATTATCAAGAAAGAGAAATTTTAATAAAATCCCTAATTTCTCAACATGGAATCGGAGCTAATGTGCTGAAGACAAGAAAGGACATTTTAGCAAGAAGACACAAGGATCAAGCTACGGAAAGAAGATCAAAGGTCAGTTTTCAGGAAAGCATTAAGAGAAGGGATCTAAATTGAAAAGTCGAAACCCTATATCTAAGGAAGAAAACCCTCATTCAAGGAGCAATTTGTAAGGAGTTGGTGAAACTCTCAAGCCATCTCAAGAAGACTAAAGACCTTACTTAAAGGACTTATACATCAAGGTTCTTTCAAGAGGAAAGGCAAGATCAAGGAGGTGATCTTGATCTTCAATTAATCTAAAGCTATTTGGTGTTGAAACCAAATCAACATTGTTGGAGGCTTTATGAAATCATCATTTTGCTGAAGCCATCATCAAGCCATCCTTGATCATCATCATCATCATCAAGAATCCATGGTGATCTACCTCTTTACATCACTCTTGAGGAAGTCAATCTAAGAGGGAGCTTCTACTACTATCTACATCATCAACAAGGAAGAAGCCAATAGAGGAAGAAAGCATCTATTCAAGTAAGTATATTTATGACTTTATTTGAATATGTCAAAATGTCTTTTTGCAAAGAAAGCAACAAATTGGTTGGGGTTTCAAACTTTCTTGCATGGAAGAAAAGGACAGATCTAAATCTGATTGAGAATGAAGTCATGGATTATATCAAAGGGTCAGTAACTAGATCTTCAAAAGAAGATACTCAAGCACATGCCAAGTACATGAAGGGAGACATAAGAGCCCAGAGGATTCTTATAGAATCCATAAAGGACTTTGTCATCTCCTATGTGTCAACTAGATTCTTCAAAATAAATATATGACAAATTGGTAGAGCTATTCTAGGTGAGTACTGTTGGGGAAGTAATGTCTCTGAGACAAGAGCTATACAAGTTGAGGTTGTCAAGAGAGGAAGGAATCACTTCATATTTTATGAAGATTTTTGAAATTCGAGATCAACTGCAAGGATTAGGAGAAGTAATATTTGATAGAGAAATGACTACAGTGGTGCTGAATGCTCTACCGGAGGGATGGAGAAACTTCACTTCAAGCATCTATGGGAAGAAAGAAGCAACACCATTCCAGGATCTATGGTCTCTATGTAAGATAGAAGAGAATAGATTAAAAGCTAAAATTGATATAGGATCAAATGAAGAGAATCAAGCCTATGCTGCCATGTCAAGAAGAAAGGGAAGATTTGGTAAGTTTGGTCCTCAGAAGAAAAGAAGAAACATGGATAAGATACGATGCTATGGATGTAATGAACTTGGGCACTATAAGAAAGATGGTCTCAAATCTAAGGATAAGAAGGAGGAAGAAGCCCATGTCGCCGGAGAAATGGAAGAACCTGAGACTAAGAAACCTAAGAAAGAAGAAGTCAGAGATCTCTACTAAGTATACTTCTATCTTTAGAAGTATGATCAATGGAAAATAGAATTTCGTCCGATGCATAGGTTGCCAAAAGGCATGATCCACACTAGATGAAATCAACATAATATGTCCTCATATGGAATATGAGGTGGTTGTACACAATCAAGGAATTGTATATTGGAAGCTCCTGGGAATGAAATTAAATTGTGTGGAGAAAGAAAGGAAGAGATCGTGAGAAGTACAACCATGATAAGAGGCAGTGAACATCCAAGGGAGCCAAGAAGACTTGACTAGGAAATCTCCTGGGAGGATATGTAGACTCTGATAAGAAGTCTGAAAAAGATGGAGACCCGTGATAATACATATCTTTAGGAGACATGTCAATCTGTACGAAGGATGTCGATGCCTAAAAGAAGATGTCATGATGAAAGATCACCACTAAGGTAATTTTTGATTTTAGTATTCATATTTATAATTGAATAATATCTGGATGAGCTTATGCAGGGCTACCAAAGGGAAGTATATGTCTTCCACAAGTTGATAACGATATGGCAGGATGAAAGATCCTTGGAAGAAATATGGTTCGAAGGAAAGCATCATAACATGAAGCTAGACCAGATGGACCACTTTCTGATTGAAGACATGACTCGTGAATGAAAGTGATGGATGATCTGTGCCCTATGAAGAGATCCCAAAGATGAAGAATCTTCCACAAACGAAGAAATTTATGACATCAAAGAAAGGAGTTCATGAGCAGCTAGGTGTTTTCATCATTTTTGCTGCAGGTCCTTGATTAAGAGGTAGCCTGGTAATAACTTTCTTACTTGGAAGAAACTTGGTAATTCCTAAGCCGAGAGAGAGCTTAGGTACATTCCTTGTATCGAAATGAGTACATTCCTTTGTGGAATATGTCCTCCCTAGTTGAGAGGGAGAGATAGACACATCATTCTGGTCTTCACCCGAGAAGATAGAATAGAGGATTGGGTAATCATTTGGCAACCGATACTCTTTAGGGGATGTATCGGGGCATCCAAGATAAGGGTAGTCATAGAGGATTGATATTATTTGAGGACTGAGAATCCAAGATAAGAATATTCCTAGTGGACATACCCTGAGTGAACTCGGGTGGGGTATGATCCAAGAGAGACAAAGGTGTCTATTCGTCATTGGTCTCGCCAGCACTAGAGTTCATGGTCTCGTGGAGAGATGGAGCTATTAGTTAAGGCATTGCACTATGACAATGCTGATTGATATGATGCTATAAAGATGGGATTACCAATCCGATTCTTCTTATGAGATTCTTCAGATTGAGAGTGACCATGTACCATTATGAATACCTCCCTAGTTGGGAGGGAGTGTTGAAAAGTGTAACTAGGTTCGGTCTTCATAATGACTTGTAATTATGAATTTATGTAATGAAGAGACAGATAATAAAATGTATTTTGTAATGTTTGCCTCATGGGTTTCATGAGCAAGGAGCTTTTATTATAGGTCAAAGACTTCTTCTTGATGTCTTTAGGGGTATGTCATCTTGTCATAAATGTCATTAAGAAGTCATGTATATGAAGTGATGTTACACTTGAAAAAGGGACAGATTATTGATGTAAAATGTATGCTCCAAGACCTTGTCGAAATGCTCCATGGAAGTTGGCTCAAATATGTCGAATTCGGCTCAAATACGTCGAAGATCCACTCTTGTTCTTGTCGGCCTACACACTTGATCATGTCGGCCCAGAAACAAGTGAGACCGTCCCTATATATAGAAAGCCCTGCAACCTCATTTGAAAAGCAAGCTATTCAATCAAGTTCTGTGTTAAGGCACGATATTCAGGACTGTAATTGAGCGAGAAAGAAGACCAATTAGCGTGAAAGAAAAGAGTCAATTCAGCGAGAGAGAAGGGATCGTTGTTTGGGTTTAAGAGATCTCGATCTAGGGTTATATCATATATTTGAACTGCAACAAAGAAGGAAGTATACGAAGAGGTTAGGGTCTCGGTCTAGCTCACAGAACAACAGTGCGTAAGGAGGTCTCTTGACAGTGAAATAAAAGGACCTTGCAAGGAGTGTCAAGAGAAGGTAATTCTGGAACACAGAACAACAGTGCGTAAGGAGGTGTCTTGACAATGAAATAAAAGGACCTTACAAGGAGTGTCAAGAGAAGCTTACAAGGAGTGTCAAGAGAAGGTAATTCTGGAACATAGAACAACAATGCGTAAGGAGGTGTCTTGACAGTGAAATAAAAGGACCTTGCAAGGAGTGTCAAGAGAAGGTAATTCTGGAACACTATATCTCAGATAACTCAAAATAAAGGAGGGCCACTACAATAGGAAGAATCTCGGACTTGGTGCAAGAAGAAGGCCAAAGAAGAGGAGTGATCTAAGAAGGAACAATAGAAGGCACATCAGTAAGTGCTGCTAGATAAGGGACTGAGTCTCCCTAGTGCTGGTGCAGTTCAGTGCAATAAAGGAAGATCAACATAAGGAGCCTAGAAGAGCAGTGACAAGGTCTTGGAAGCATACTGGTGTGAAGGGTCTGTGTCATGGTTATGGTACTCGTCAATTGAATATCTATAAGAAGAATTTGATCAGGTTTTCCTCTCCAAGAGGGAGAGGTTTTGACCCTGGCTTGAAAGCCTAAACTTTGTGTTTCTTGTGCATTTTATAATTGACTTGATGAAGAACATAATAATGTAACGAAGATAAGATCAAAGTAAAAGAAGGTGAAGGAAATCACAAGAAATTATCAAGAAAGGGAAATTTTAATAAAAGCCCTAATTTCTCAACACAAATGACTCTCCATACTCTTTAAATAGCGATCATGGACTAATCAGGTGTTAAGCCATAGACCAATATAACAAAAGAATGTGAACCGCTAGATCAATTTATGTCTAGAACATATCATGATCATCGAATTACATAACTACATAAGCAAATTAAGGAAATACACTAAAGAAACACACTTTTACTTACATATAAGATTAGACCAAGCTGATCTTATCCAAGTGTCTAAATATCCTAACACATAAAAAAGAATATGATAAAGTACTTTAGCTCCACCACTAGAACAATTGGTCATAGGCCTGAAAATGTCAATATGAACCAACTCCAATAAGTCAGACGTGGGCTTCACATCACAATACAATGAAACATCCACTGGAAACACACCAACTTCTTCAACATAAACAATGTCTCCAAATGTGGTCGGGTTAAATGGCATCATCACATCTTGGAGCAAGTAAGTCCCAATAGGAAAAGTTCACCGTAAGTAGAATCCATCAAGTCTAGCAATGAAGAAAATTATGCTTATGCTGTAGCCCACACAGTTTCAAAATATTGCATGGTTTAATGCCCAAAACCCATCATAAACATATGGACTGATATATACATTAATTTTGCATTTGACCTAAAACAAAGAACTACACTACTTTTTTCACTTCAACAACTGATACAAGAATATTGCAAGCGCACACACTCAGAAAATAGAGACAATATTTGTTGGTCTAATGACCAAGAAAAATGCCACAAGGGGAAAACCAGTTCTAAGGAGGGTTCTATTTGCTTCTTAAGGAAATTTGTACAACAAGAAAAGGAAACTTATCTTCCTTTTTAATTTTGATGAGATCACTTTAGAAAATACAAAGAATTTATGGCCTTCACACAGTCTTGAACTCAGACTGATTGTTTAGCTTTGAATTCTGTGTATAACCCTCTGATAGTGACTCAACTTTTGAGCTGAAGATAGTAGGAATACTTCTGGAAATTTGTTCCTTAATCTCTGATTGAAAACCTTGAGCTTTGTGCTACTAAGACTTCAATTTTCTCGCTGGCAGACTGACATTTCTCTGGGCCTTCTCACCCAGAAATTTTAGCCTGGTTTCTTCCTGCAAACTCGGCTGAAGTTCACCTTCAGTTCTGGCCTTAAACTGTGCCAGGAAACACCACAGGTTTCAGCCTGAATACCACCAAACTTTTCAGACTGAACTCGTCCTGGAAACCACTGAAAATTTAACCTATTTCAGCAGCCCGAGATTTTCGGGAACCATGCCAGGATTCTCGGGATTTGTGCATGTGGTGTCAGATGAAAAATGGAACTACTCCTCCTGTTGTTCGAACTTGCCTTGGACTGCAATCTTACCTCCTTTCTCTTCTTTTCTCTCCTTGCTTTCTTCTCAATGGCTCTCATGAGAATGAGTGAGAGATTTTCTCATTTCCCCTCTTTTATCTCTCGATAGTGAGGATAAACTTAACCCTCAGGTCTAATGGCTGAGATTAAATCTCAACTCATTAGATCGAGGATGGAGATCAGTCCCTCTCTTGATCCCCTCCCTGATGTAGTCCCCCTCATTTAATGAGTCTCTTAGTACTTTTTAATATTTTGTACCGTAGTAATTTTTTCTCTCATAAAGTCACCTTTAGAATATAAAAGTCACTTATAAAGTGTACTTAGTACTTCACATAAACTGGCTTTTAAAACACATATCTCCTTAGGCCAAAAGAACAAATACCTAGCAAAGGCCTCCTTTGTACCCTATTTTCAACACTCCCTCTTACCAAGGAAGGTGTTTCTCACCACTCCCATCCTGTCTTTAAAGAATACATGCTTGCCCCTTGGCAATGACTTGATGAAAATATTTGTTACCTGTTCATCAATAGATATATACTCAAGCTTCACAACTCCCTTTGAATCCAGTCTCTGGTGATCTCAATATGCTTTGACTGGTCATGAAATACTAGATTCTCAAAAAGTTTAATAGAACTTTGATTATCACTGTATATTGTAGTTGGTCTCAGCCTCTGAGCAATTAACCCATGTAGCATCTTGTGAAGCCAAAGCGCTTCACAACCTGCCTGACTAGCTGCCATATACTCTGCCGCTGCGTTGCTCAATGACAATTGCCTCTGTTTCCTACTGAACCGTGATGCAACTACTGAGCCCAACGAGAAGCAACACCTGGAAATACTCTTCCTGTCACTAGCATTGCCAGACCAATTTGAGTCCATGCATCCAATCAATCTAACTACATGTCCCTTAACATAGTCCAAACCATAGTCCATTATGCCCTGTGGGTACCTCAACACATGTTTTGCAGCCACCCAGTGTGTTGAGAATTTGGAGGGCTGGTGTTTAATACAAATTCTCTTCTTGATAATTACTTGTGAGCTTACTTGAGATTCTTATGTCTTCTCTTCTTTATATTATTTAGTCTTTCATCAAGTCAATTATCAATATACACAAGACACAAAGTTAGGCTCCTAGAGCCAAGGCAAAACCTCTCCCTCTTGGAGAGGAAAACCCGCAAAGAATTCTTTTTATAGATCTTCAGATGATAAGTACCATGACCAAGACTCATACCCTTGACCTAGTTATGCTTCCAAGACCTTGACACAACTTCTTCAAACTTGATTCTTTACTTCTTCACCAATCTGCACTGATCTGTACTGCACTAGAGAACTCGGTCTCCAAGATTCACTTCTTATTACTCAGTCAAATATTGGAACTGACTTATCTCCACCTAGCATACATTTGCAACTATATTGTAGTTAGGAAGGTAAATCATAGATTTACCTTCCTCACTCTTACTCTCCTTTAAGACTGCTTTCTTCTTTTGGTCACTGTTTTCACTTCATGAATTGTAGGAGTGTACTGAACCGTAGTCTTCAACCAAACTGCCCTTAACGTTATATATATATTTCAGGACCTTTGTTTAACTCTCTAGTATCCGCACCGCTGTTCCTCTAGAATCTTTACTTGCTGTACCTCTGGTATTCGCACTTGTTGTTCCTCTAGAATCAGCACTTGCTGTTCAGAATGATCCGCATTCACTGTCCCTTCAAATATCCGTTCTTAATTAGAGGTAAATCCACATTTATTGTCCCTTCAAACATCCACACTTGATCAGACCAATCCGCACTTTTTGGCTCCTGAAATCTGCACTTGTTTGCTCCTGAAATTCACACTTCTTCACCCAGAACAGTCTGCACTCCTTGACTTAGAATAGTTGTAAATTTTTGTAGATGTTCTATGCTTGGAGCAACTTTACTTTTCTCACAACAATCATACAAATAGTTAAGTAAAATGCAGATAGAACATATAAGTGGATCTTATAGAAGACAAATCAGAAACAGGAAAAATGTGGTGGTGCGTTACGGCGGTCAACAGGATGCTTCAACCAACAAAGTCTCCTTGGTCAGCCAACCCAGAATGTGTCACAACAATCCTCCAATCAGCAAACGAGTCAACCCAAGTCAACTCCCAAAAAGTCAACGCTGTCCAGAAAAAGTCAACGCAGGGCAGCAAGCTAAAAGTCAACACAACAGCAGATTGGTCAACCCTTTGACCTTGATTTCTGTGCCAAACAGTACGGCCTTCCAAAATCGAACTTCTCACCAAATTTCAGCCCATTCGGATCATGCGTTGACCAAAGTCAATGCTGGTCAAACTTCCAGCAAAACCCTAGCTGCAGCAACTCGTCCTTCAGCTCAGCCGTACAGAAATTCGTCCTTCTTCTTCACACGTGTGGGCTGGAAATGTCTTCTAAGGAGCTCGTACTACATTAGATGAAAGAAGAAGATGTGTGTTGAGTTGTGATGAAATGCTCTCCAACTTTGCCTGTATTTATATCCATCATTGGGGTGTGTGACACATCTGCTGGGGGTGTGAAACCTTAAGGCCGACCTGCACATATAATTTATTATGAATAATAAATTCAAAATAAATGTTCTGCTCATCGGATTAAGATATATTATATATGGATTTTACACCTCTTCGAAAGAGGAATCCAACAAAAATATTAGCCTCTTAATCTGAGCATCATAACATGGAGTTTGGACCTAGTTGTCCAAATTTAACACTCCCTCTCAACTAGGGAGAACTCCATCCATCGGTGCAATCAAACATCGTGCGTCATCCCGCCGTAACTTGCTTTGCTGGCCTCTTTATTTCAGAACAGAAGTGGGTCAGTCACAAAGACATCATCCCCCGATTGACATAATCAGTCCAGAGGTTCGAAACCTCTATCAAACTCATAAAGAGTATCCAACCAACCCAAAGTTGGTTCATCTGACCCGAAGTCAGGCAGAGGTCCTAGACCTCACTAAACTTGATCCCAGATCAAGTGGTTGGACCGTGCCATCCTAGATAGAGAGTACGGCAATCTCTGATGCGTCCATCAGTATTTGCTACTAGTCTCTAGCTTTTCCCACCTCATTGGCCAAATGAGAGGTACTTCCCATAAGCCCTGAACTCAATGGGTAGGATGCATACGGGGCACAGATAAATGAGAGGCGAACCAACTCAATAATCACAAGGGTGGGGCAGAAGCATTATGAGTGCTTATAGCTCCGAGAAGCTATCCCCAAAGCCCCCCAGAGCTCCCAGAGCTCATCGTCCAACAGGACCCACATCATAGGGTCTTTCCATGGCACCAAGACTCTCACGGAAGGTTAGGAACTTGACCTTCCCCAGGGGCTTAGTGAGAATATCCGCGACCTGCTCATCAGTTCCTATATGATCGAGCCTTATGGCGCCTCGCTGTACCATATCCCGGATAAGGTAATTTGATATCAATATGCTTGGATCGTTAGGTGGAACACGGGATTCTCGGTCATACGGAGTCCACTCGATTATCACCAGTATCACGGTGGTATCTAGCACATGTCCAGCTTGACTCACTAAAGAGCTTTCGCAACCAAGCGCTTCCTGACGGGCCATACTAACGACAATATTGACGGCCTCACATGGTCACTCAATGTCAGGAGAAAGCTACTGCTCATCCATGAAATCGGCAGAACCAGATTGAAGCATCATCCGTGTGCTCTTACGATCCACCACACTTTGACCAATCGGCATCGGTATATCCACGGGTATCACACTCGGCCCGGTGTATCTCAGCCCATGGTTTATCGTGCCCAGAAGATATCTCAAAAGATTCTTGGCACCAACCCAGTGAAAGTGATGAGGCTCAACCATCTGTTGACTCAAAGTGTTCACTGCAAAACATATATCTGGTCGGGTGTTCACTAAGAACATCAAAGCTCCTATGAGTTGACGATACTCAGTAGGATTGGCCAAGATAGGCCCAGCAGCGCTGCCACTCAACTTCTTAAAGTTGAGTTCCATCGATGTCGACACGGACTTACAGTCCACCATCCCAAATCTTTCCAGAAGCTTCACAATATATTTTCCTTGAGAAAGGAAAATCTCTCCAGGTCTCTGCCAGACCTCCAGGCCTAGGAAATAGTGCATCAGTCCTAGGTCCTTCATCTCGAACTCGGCAGCGAGCTCCCTCTTACATTGATGAATGAGAGGGTCATCACCTGTCAGGAAGAGGTCGTCCACATACAGCACTAGAATGAGAGGCTTCCCTTGCACAACCTTGAAGTAAAGGTTTGGATCAGCATTACTTCGAGTGAAGCCCAGCTTCATCAAGTAACTATCCATCCTCTCGTACCAAGCTCTGGGTGCTTGCTTTAACCCATAGAGGGCTTTCTTCAACCTGCAGACATGAGTGTCTCGGTCCTGAACTTCAAATCCCAGAGGTTGTTCTACATACACCTCTTCTTTTATTGCACCATGCAGGAAAGCGGTCTTGACATCCATCTGATGAAGACTCCATCCTTGCGTAGCAGCAAGGGCTATGATTGATCGAATGGTGGTATATCGTGCCACAGGTGCAAATATGTCATCATAGTCAATTCCTTCATTTTGAGAGAAGCCACGGGCAACAAACCTTGCCTTGAACTTTTCAGCACTCCCATCAGATCCATGTTTGATCTTGTAGAGCCATTTCGCGGTGACAACAGATTTGTCCTTCGGTCTTGGGACCACATCCCAGACATCATTCTTCATTATGGACTCGTATTCTTCGTGCATAGCATCCTTCCAAACTTGATGCTTTACGGCTTCCTCAAAAGATCCAGGTTCAGATTGTACAATAGTACTCATGGCAGCTAGATACCCTTGGTATCTACACGGCTTCTTGCTTTCTCGGAATGTCCCCCTTGGGGCAGCATGACCCTCGGCATCTTCGAGGGTATCCCTGAGCCATGATGGTCTCTTTCCCAGTGAAGGAGATGGATCAATAGGGTCCATTGGTCCTTCAATATCAGGCATTGTCTCATCCTGCAGTTCTTCCAGATTTCCAGGCCTTTCTTCATGATTTTCTCCAGATCTTGGAAGATCTACTACTTTCTTCAGGGAAGCATCTTCGTCAAAGGTGACATCATGGCTTATCTCTACTTCCCTTTGACCGGGTACATAGACTCTATAGGCCTTAGAAGTCTCACTGTAGCCCACAAACATTCCTTTCTTCCCAGTAGCATCCAGCTTACTTCTCTTTTCTTTCGGCACATGAAAATAGACAGGACATCCAAAAATTCTAAAATGTGAGACATCAGGTTTCTTACCAGAGAAAACCTCTTCGGGAGTTTTGGAGTCCAAAGCGGAATGAGGGCATCGGTTTTGAATGTACACAGCAGTATTTGCAGCTTCTCCCCACAGAAACTTCGGTAGACCCTAGTCACATAGCATGGCACGGGCAGCTTCCACAATAGTCCTATTCTTGCGTTCAGCAACACCATTCTGCTCAGGAGTATATGCAGTGGTAGTCTCCCTCTTAATGCCAGCTTCTCTGCAAAAGTCTTTGAACTCATTTGACTCATATTCAGTGCCATTGTCGGTCCTCAAAATCTTGATCTTCTTTCCGATCATATTTTCCACAAAGGCTTTGAAGGTACGGAACCACATGAAAGCCTCATCCTTCTTCTTCAAGAAGTATATCCAGGTTTTGCGAGAGAAGTCATCAGTGAATGTCATGTAGTAAGAACATCCCCCCAGGGATGTCACGGGCAACATACCGGATAGATCAGAATGGACCAATTGCAAAATATCAGATGTCTTTGTGACACTTGAGGTGAAAGGTCCCCTTGTATGTTTTCCTTCGGCACGGCCCTTACATACACCTTCATGATTATTTCCAAAGTCAGGCATCCCTGTCACCACCTTCCTTGCTTCGGGAAGGGCCTTGTAATGAAGGTGTCCAAATCTTCGGTGCCATAGTTCGGTTTGTCGGATAGTATCACAAGTCATAGCTCCCAACGAACTCCCTCCAACCTGGTAGAGTGTACCAACTCTAAAACCAATTGAGATAGCTTCATTGAAGCTCTCCTTCCACATGAGCACCTTTCCATCAGAGAAAGTTACATTGAATCCTTTGTCTTCCATGGTAGATACAGACACAAGGTTCTTCTTCAATTTAGGTACATAGAGTACATCTTGCAAGCGTAGGACTTGTCCTTGAGACAAGTGGAGGGTCACAGTCCCTGTCCCTTTCACGGGATATGTGGCATTATCCCCAAGGATAATTTCTAGATTAGTATCCCTTTCAACCATGTCAGAGAGTGCTCCCTTGAATCCGGTGATGTGTCTTGAGGAACCACTATCGATTAGCCAGACATCCATAGTGTCGGGCGGAGATGTAGCAGAGAGAGCAGATACAAGAATATACTCATTTCTTTTATCAACAACATTAGACTCCTCATACCTGGTATTTCTAGACCTTTTAGAAGGTTGATTGTTTCCACCAAAATGAGCCTTCCTCTTTCCTTTGGATCTGTCATTTCTTCGATTCCCATTCCTTTGGTTGTTGTTGTTATCATCACTATCGGGAGAATCCTTCTTGAAGGGGCATTCTCTAGCATAGTGACCAGGCCTATGGCAAGTGAAACACTTGCCCTTCTTTTCTTGAGCCTTCGTTCTTCCTTTGTCCTTAGGACCACCAGAGTTCTTCTTTCGAGAATGAGCACCATAGGCAGCGTTTCTGTCATTATCGAATTCCTTCATCCTTGTTTCTTCTTGCATACATCTAGACAGAAGCTCATCAAAGTTAGGAATGGTATTATTGTTGAGAATGGTAGTTGTGAATACTTGCCATTCATATGGAAGTCCTCCAAGTGCGGTGAGAACCATCTCACGATCATCGATTCTCTCCCCAATAGCTAGCAGATTGTTCCTTGTTTCGGTCAATTTCAGAAAGTAAGTTTAAACAGACTCATCCCGGCCCTTCTTCATATTCTTCAACTTGTTCTTGAGGAATAGCACTTGGTTCACATTGTTTACTTTGAACATAAGGATCAATTTGTCATACATCTCCTTGGATGTGCCTAGTTCAGATATATAGGCAACCAGGCTCTTATGTATGGATTCCATGATCAGCAGCTTTGCTTTGATCTCTCCCTTCTTATACTTGTTTCTAACAGCAGCGGTAGCATTGGATGGAGGTTCTTGAATTTTACCCAGCACATGATCCAAGAGATCATGGTCCTCCAATTTGAGATCTAATATCATCTTCCAAGCATGGAAGTCATCCCTTCCAGTCAGCTTGTCATTCTCCTTGAATTCAAGACTTGTGGAACCCATTTCTTCCGGTGGTGATTGCTAAAGATAGAGTTTGTCTTCACCTCGGCTCTGATACCATGTAAATTTTTTTAGATGTTCTATGCTTGGAGCAACTTTACTTTTCTCACAGCAATCATACAAATAGTAAAATGCAGATAGAACATATAAGTGGATCTTATAGAAGACAAATCAGAAACAGGAAAAATGTGGTGGTGCGTTACGGCGGTCAACAGGATGCTTCAACCAGCGAAGTCTCCTTGGTCAGCCAACCCAGAATGTGTCACAACAATCCTCCAATCAGCAAACGAGTCAACCCAAGTCAACTCCCAAAAAGTCAACGCTGTCCAGAAAAAGTCAACGCAGGGCAGCAAGCTAAAAGTCAACGCAGCAGCAGATTGGTCAACCCTTTGACCTCGATTTCTGTGCCAAACAGTACGGCCTTCCAAAATCGAACTTCTCACCAAATTTCAGCCCATTCGGATCATGCGTTGACCAAAGTCAACGCTGGTCAAACTTCCAGCAAAACCCTAGCTGCAGCAACTCGTCCTTCAGCTCAGCCGTACAGAAATTCGTCCTTCTTCTTCACACGTGTGGGCTGGAAATGTCTTCTAAGGAGCTCGTACTACATTAGATGAAAGAAGAAGATGTGTGTTGAGTTGTGATGAAATGCTCTCCAACTTTGCCTGTATTTATATCCATCATTGGGGTGTGTGACACATCTGCTGGGGGTGTGAAACCTTAAGGCCGACCTGCACATATAATTTATTATGAATAATAAATTCAAAATAAATGTTCTACTCATCGGATTAAGACATATTATATATGGATTTTACACCTCTCCGAAAGAGGAATCCAACAAAAATATTAGCCTCTTAATCTGAGCATCATAACATGGAGTTTGGACCTAGTTGTCCAAATTTAACAATAGTTCACAGAGAGATCTGCAGTCTATCTCAGGAAATTTCGCAATTTCTCTGTGTCAAATAGGCCGCAGGTGATGTTATATATACAGTGCCTAGTCTGGCTTTTAGGTTGACCCTTCAACAAACATTTAGGCCGACTTTAACTAAGATTGTAAGCTGACTTTAACACATTAATTCCAGTGTTGAATAAGGGCTGTCTTGAGGGTGGTTAAGAGCTTGTCTTCAACATTGTTTGAGGGCTGTTATGTGCCCTTCTTCCACAAGGGCTTGGAGCATTTATTGCTAGACTAGATCCTTCATGAATATGGCAGTTAATTATATTTTATGCCTAGAAGACTCAAACCTAATAGACATCAAGAAGAAGTCTATCTACATAATAAATCTTACTCATGAAACCCATGAAGCATGTACAACAAAATACATTTTATTATCTTTGTCTTCTTCTTTACATAAATACACAATTACATAGTCAACATGAAGACTGACCTAGTTACACTTTTCAACACAGTGCACTCTCCTGGGCTCCATCGTAAACTAACTCAATGTGTTGAGTGTGAAACAAAGAATGGTTCTAGTGTTGACCAGATACATCAAAGAACTGATCAATTGAAGATACACATTGTTTTTCCATGATACTGGAGTCTAGGATAGAATTTTAAATCACTGACGCTACCATTCCAAGTATCACAACAAGTCTACTTTGCATAATGGAATAATATACAACAATAAATCTACTAGTGCACAAAATATACACAACTTTTTACAACCCAACTTCGTTATATTAATCCAATTGAATAGTACAACAGTCTAGGGCTCCTGTGCCAGGGATAATGGCCCTCATACATCCACTGATACAAGACAACAACAAATAGGGCTTGGTATATGTCGTGATGACCACCAATCTATCGTGAACAAAGTACTCTGACCATATGGTTCTAGCACACTCTCAACTCCTCTCGATCATACCCTGTACACATCTGCTTGGTCCTTCGGCTCCCGATTTGCAACAACACAACTCTACTTCTATATTTGGCCATTGAATCTTGGCTCCACTTGCTCTCATTGATTGTTAGTCCATCAACGCATCAACACACCGAAACTCCTATCGAGTTGTTCACATCTCCATTTGTGCACAATTCTCAACTACCCATTGCTGCTCCTCAACTACTTAGTGAATTCAACCCACTATAGTCTTCCTGTGTTGCTCCAATGAAGACTAACATAGGGCACAAAGGGTTGCCACCTATCACTGGAAGAAGTCCTCCAACAATGATCACGGTCTAGGAGGACTGCCCAACTTCTGTTGTATATGTCCTTCTCCATAAGACAAGTCTAGGGCTAAAAATTGCTCTTGGATGATCAGACCTATGAGCTTCTGCCACATCTAATAGTCCCTTAGTCCTTCAAGAGACTCATTTCTTTGGGATTGAAGCAAGCCTCTACAATTCTCCTAAGTTGTTCTTTAGGCTGCTCCAACACTGCTAACTTGGTCCACTTTCATGCTACCCTTCAACAGACCACAAGTGTCCAATACATTGTCCTCTCCTAGGACCTCTCATCCATTAGCAACCCATCAACTCAAGAAGATGACCAATTGTCCTACATCCATTTGTTGCGCTTCTTGACACATGCAATTGTTGTTGATGAACTTGCTCTTAGGATGAATCCTCTTCTAGGACCTCATCCACCTAACATCCAACCATCAATCAAGGGTCCATTTGCAACTCACTACTGTTGTCCTATTGCCTCAATTTATGCGCTTCTAGAAAACTGGTTAGGGCAGTCCACTGACCCTAACCTACTGCTCCAACATTGTGTGATCTTCTCGAAAAGGGATGCTCCTTTTGTTGTCCAAAGTTAGGCACCCAAACTCTACTCTAGGGTACGAAGCTGCTCTTCAACGTACCCTACAACAATCTTGTACGAGCCAACAATATGAACATTTCCCAATCATATGGAGACACCCTTGTACTACTATGCATTCATCTCCAGAAACTGCGGCCTAAGGAACAAGCCTACACTAGGTCTAATGGCCCTCAAAATAATCCCTCTAATACGCTGCTATAACAACCTTCATCTGCGACCTTTGTAACAAAAGTAACCCAACACAAATAGCATAAAACACACTAAATGTTACCTATACTGCTGCGGCCTTCTATTTACGATAGGTGTGATCCTACTGCTCCCAAATCTAGGCTTACGACCCTCTTGAAATCACCCCGACTCAAGCTCAAAACTTCTGCATTTGAACCAGATTCCTTGCGGCCCTCAATCCTGGGCAAGACATGCCACAACACACTACCAAAACAGTCCAGAAATAACACCCACTAGCTTGGCCTGCCTTGAGATGCACTCGACCTCCAAAACAATCATGAAGGACGCCAATCCTACCCTCCTTAACCTTTGCTTGGAGTCTACCCAGGCTTGTGGCTCAAACAAGTATCTTGTTTTCCTAACGCGAGCTCCTTTGTTGCTCAAGGATGTGATCAAATGCCTCCACACATGAGCTATATTTATACTAACTCATGTGGCTCCAACGAATTGCTTGGATGGGCTTGACAGGCTGTCATAAGGCCTTTAAACTCCAAGCCAACCTTAACCTTGTGCCAACATGCCCACACATTAACTTCAAAAATTCATAACTTCATTTCTACAACTCAGATTTTGATGATGTTCGTTGCCTCTGGTTGATCTCGAAGTCCTGTATCATCTCCATCATTCACATCATCAAATCTCATCACAGTTTCATACCCACATGCTTGGGTGCAAAGCCCACAGGCTTGCGTTGTTAAAATCTAAAAGTTCTATGCAGAAAATTGAATGTACTTTGCCAAAACACTGAATGTACCTTGCAGAAAACTGAATGTTTTATGATGTTACAGTTACTTAGAATGCAGATTTCTTATTCAAAACTTTTCAGGTTAGCAATTGTGGATAAAACATAAACTTAAGGATCATATGAAGATAACCAAACACAATTATAGATTTTTGGTCCAATGAATAGGGCAAAACCCTTCAAGGGAGAAAACCCAGATGATTCTTTTTATTAGATTTCTTCAATTGTTCAAGAGAGAGAGAGAGAGAGAGAGAGAGAGAGAAAGAGAGAGAGTAAAGTCACCAATGTTTGCTCAACTTGCAGCTGAATGCGCTTACTCTTTGCTTGAAGATCTTCTCCTCTTGATTAAAGCATGTCCTTCACACTTGCTCTAGCTCTTCCCTTTCTCTTGCACACACTCAACACTTGCTCTCCTTTTTCACAATGAACATGCTACTCTCAACTCTCACTTGCTCTTGCTTAAATAAATGAGAAGGAGAGGAGTTACAAAAGAAATTCATGCCTTGAGCGAATAATAGGAGAATCAAATTCCGCGAGGGAGGAGTTAATTGAGGAGAAATGTAACTCATTCCAAGAATAGAGAGAGAGAGATACACTTGTCTTGAGGAGTTACAATTCGAATTAGGGAGAGAGAGAGTTACACTTAGACATGAGAGAATATTTGGCGAGAGTTACAAATTGAATTGAATGAGAGAGTTACAAGTGCATTTAATGATGAGTTACACTTTTGCCATATATTGAATTAGTGAGGGAGAGTTGCATTCTCTTAAGTGTGGAGCTACTATTTTATTCCAAGAAAGAGGTTCGATTTGCCAAGTAAGAGATTCTCAATTTAATTTACCTATTCCATGAGATAATTCGTTTTTATTAATCCATTAAAGATGAATGACTTTAAACTATTTCATAAATAATAGTATAATAATAGTAATAGTAGTAGTAAGGATAAAAAAATTAATTCTTGACTTGTATAGTCATGATTGATTTGATTTTAAAGTGGATTCCATATGTCGAGATCATCCTTGATCATTTAGACGTGAATTTCTATTTTTGGAAAGTCACTTCCAAATTGAGACGTGACTTACTATTTTTGGAAAGTAGAATTGTCAGAAATGAAATTTTATTATAGATCGTTCAAACAGAACTGAAAGATATGATTTCTTCTAGGATAAATTCATCGTTGAGCTGCCAAATTTTAACATGAGTTCTAAGCCCACAAACATATTTGTGTGCCAACTTCTCCAAAGCCCTCTAGCCTATGGTTTGGAGTACCTCCCAAGCTACAAATCTCAACACAACCAACCCAATATGAGTCCATGCAACCAATCAATTTAACTCCATTTCCCTGGCATAGTCTAGACCATAGTCCATTGTGCCTTGTAAATACTTCAACACATGTTTCGTAGCCACCTTGTGCACTCTCCTGGGCTCTGTAGAAATTTTGACCCCACTCTGGTTTCCAGTTTCACCTTATCACTCCCATATAGTTAAATGTCCATTCCCATAATCATACATTCAAAATTCTGGAAATGAAATAAAATTCTGAAAACCCAAATTTGGGAATTTCACAAATGCTGGAAATGTAGAAATAAAAACACAGGAAATTATAACAGCCACGCATAGAAAAATAACACTGATTTTTGGTCAATGTGACCCTGGAAAAACCCCCTACAACTCCTAGGGAAAATCAGTTTGAGAGCTCTTCTTTATTTCTGAAAAATGCTTTTATAGTGAAACAGAAATACACAGAAAATTCCAGCAACCATAAAATTTACTTATCTCGAATTCTGTGCTTAGCCACCACCTCGAAAAATGTGCCAACAACACAACATACATTTTACAACAAAATTACATCATTAAATGTTGTACGGACAACCTAGAAAACTGTGCCAGAATAGCAGTACAGACTACCTTGAAATTCGTGCCAAACCCAGCTGTACCAGTTTCTCGAAATTTGTGCCCAAAAAGTGTTGAACAATGCCTCGATTTTTGTGCCTGAAAAATAGCTTTACGATCCTCGAAAATCGTGCCTTAACTGTTGCAATAAATGCTGCCTTCTCTCTCAATTTTCGTGCCAAGGTGCCTGGAAAATCGTGCCTCTAAATTGTTGTATGGACTGCTGAAATAAATGCCTTGAGATTCGTGCCAAGGTTCTGCTCTCTTTCTTCTCTCTGCTCAGAAATTCTCCTTGCTCTCCTTCTCTCTCTCTCTCTCTCTCTCAATCTGCTCATGAAAGAATGAATGACCTTTTCTCTTCTTTTCTCCTTTAACCTAACCCTAATGACTTTTGGGAATCCCTAAATCCAATGGCTGAGATAGCTTTAGATCTAGGGTTGAGATTAAATGTGCATTTAATTCTCACTTTCTAATTTTTAATTCACCCCACTTAAATAAAGACCTTCTTAGCCTTTTATTTCCATAGTCACTTTTTTCACTTTCTAATTTCACATTGACTTTAATAAAGTCACTTTCAAATTAGACTTTGTAACTTTATCAGTCACAAAGTCACTTTTAAATTAGATTTGACTTTACCACTTATAAAGTCACTTTTAAGAGAAAAAGATAAATACATTTGGACACTTTTCCCTAGGCCAAAGATCAAAGCCTTAGGGAACCACTTGTCCTCTGGTACCCAAATTTTAACAGGCTCCATCATAAGCCTTTTATTTCCATAGTCACTTTTTTCACTTTCTAATTTCACATTGACTATAATAAAGTCACTTTAAAATTAGACTTTGTAACTTTATCACTTACAAAGTCACTTTTAAATTAGATTTGACTTTTACCACTTATAAAGTCACTTTAGGAGAAAAAGATAAATACATTTGGACACTTTTCCGTAGGTCAAAGATCAAAGCCTTAGGGAACCACTTGTCCTTTGGTACCCAAATTTTAACAGGCTCCATCATAAACTAACTCAATGTGTTGACTACGAAAGAAATATTCGATCTAGTGTTGACCAGATACATCAAAGAACCGATCAGTTGACGATACAAGGTGGGGTTCACCAACTTGGAATTTGAAGCATGCGACTTCTTCCAGTTGGTGATCATAGGAGTAGCCATAGGCCTGCAACCTTCCATATGGAATCCACTCAAGGTATCACTTGCATACCTACCCTGTCCAATGAAGATATGCCCATCCTCTTGCCAAACATCCAACCCCAAAAAGTAATGCTTTGGTCCCATATTGGTCATATTAAACTTTGAAGCAATATCTCTCTTGCAGTGTTGGATGAGTCGGTCCTCTGCTGTAATAAACAAGTCATCCACATATAGAACCAGAATGAGTGGATCGTCACCAACCATAATGAAATAGAGGTTCGGATTTGCATCACTCTTCTGGAAACCCATCTGTTGCAAGTAGGCATCTATCCTCTCATACCATGCCCTCGGTAACTGTTTTTGTCCATACAAGGCTTTCTTAAGCCTACACACATGAAACTCCCTCCCATGCACCTCAAATCCCTGTGGTTGCTCAATGTACACCTCGTTATGTATAACACCATTGAGAAAGGCAACCTTCCCATCCATCTGGTGAATCCTCCAATCTATTTCAGTTGCTATAGATATGACTGCTCTAATGGAAGTGTAGCGAGCAAATGGTTCAAGGTCTCCTCATAGTCAACTCCCTCTACTTGTGTTAACCCTTGCACCACAAAACGAGCTTTGAACTTCTCCTCGCCACCATCTGCAGCGTGTTTCATCTTGTAGAACCACCTGGAAGTTGCCACCAACTTCCCCTCAGGTCTCGACACTACCTCCCAGACATTGTTCTTCATTATGGAGGCATACTCCACCATGGCATCCCTCCAGATCTGCTGATTGGTGACCTCCTCATAACTAACTGGCTCTATCTGCACAACATCTGCCACAAAGCAACCCAACCTCTCTGGTGGTCTGCTCTCCCTCACTGACCGCTTGTGTTTCCTCACTGCCTCTTAGGCTTCCTTTAGCGTATCATGAAGCCATCTTGGCTTCCTCTTCCCTGTAGTAGCCTCCTTTGCTGATATGGGAAAATCCTCAACTGGAACCTCTCCTCCTGATGAAGAAGGCTCTACTATGGTCAAAGGTGGTCCTGGACTCTAAGATTCTGCACTAGGTGATCTTGCACTTTGTGAACTTGTAATCCCTAAAGAAGGCGATCCTCCTGATCCTGGTGTACCATCTGAAGGTCTTGAAACCCGTGGTGTGGCCTCTTGTTGAGGATTCTATTGCTCTATCTGATCAAACTCTTGAGACCTCCTCAAATCTCACATCACGCCTCTGGACAACTTTCCTTTGTGCAGGAATATATATGCAATAGGCCCTGTTGGTCTCACTGTAACCCACAAGAATACCCTTATTTGCAGTGAGTTCCAACTTTGTCCTCTTCTCCTTAGGGACGTGTGAGTATGCAAGGCACCCAAAGATCCTGATGTGCCCAACCAATAACTTCTTTTTGGTAAACATCTCCTTGGGAGTCTTGCTCCCCAGACTTTGTGTGGGCTCCTGTTCTGCAAATACACTGGAGTGTTACATGCCTCGGCCCATAAGAAGAAAGCTAATCTTTGATCATGCAACATCACTCTAGCTGCAACCACTCTTGTTCTATTATTCCTTTCTGCCACCCCATTCTGCTGGGGGTTATAAGGCACTATGTACTCCCTCTTCATGCCCACACTCCTACAAAAATCTTTCATCTCCATGGAGGTATGCTCACCCCCGTTATCTGATCTCAACACCTTGATCATCGTCACCGTTTGGTTCTCCACAAGGGCCTTAAACTCTTGGAACCTCTTGAAGACCTCATCCTTGGTCTTTAGAAAGAAAATTCTGGTCTTCCTGGAGTTGCTATCAATGAAGGTCACATAGTACTCACATACACTCAGTGATACATGAGACATAGGACCACAAACATTAGAGTGTACAAAGTCTAGGATACCTGTAGCTTTGTTGTCATTGCTCGGGAAAGGTGTCTTGGTGTACTTTCCCAAAGCACACCTCCTGCACACATCATGATGATTAGTGCCGAACTCCGGTAAGCAGTGACCATCTCCCTCAACATCTTGAAAGCTCCATGGTGCAAGTGGGCCATCCTCCTGTGCCACAACTCGCATAACCCATTGTTGCTGGTCTGTGCCACCAAGGCTCTAATAGGCTAAAACATAAACATGTATAACCTCCCACTCCGAAGCCCAATAGGTCTAGCATGGTCAACACTAGATCCCCTGGGATATATCAGCACCTGTCCTCCACAGAACACCACATCATACCCCCTGTCCTCCAAGCTGCAGATTGATATCAAGTTCTTCTTCAGTATTGGAACATAAAGAACATTTGTCACTTTCAGAGGAGGTAATGACTCCCTCTGAAATCATACTGTCCCCACTCCTGCTGCTCTGACCTTGAAATTATCTCCAATCACAACCTCCAAGTCAATATCATCCTTTGAGAGGCTCGTGAAGTGCTCTCTCACTCCAGTCATATGGCAGGATGCTCCACTGTCAACAAACCATGCACGAGAAGATGTAACATGAGTGGCTAAACTCACCACAAAGGCAAACTTATCCACCTCTACTGATAAGTCAAACTTTGAGTTTGTGTCAAATCTAGAAGTGAACTCGTGCACCTCTATTGAAGCTGCAACTCCCTTCTTCTTATTCTTCTTGTTAGGACACTTGTCAATTTTTGTAGATGTTCTATGCTAGTAGCAATTTCACTTTTCTTTCAGCAATCATACAAGTAGGTAAGCAAAATGCAGATAGAACATATAAGTAGATCTTACAGAAGACAAATCAGAAACAGGAAAAATGTGTGTTCGTTTCGGCGGTCAACAGGATGCTTCAACCAGCAAAGTCTCCTTTGGTCAGCCAGCCCAGCATGTGTCACAACAACCCTCCAATCTGTAGATGAGTCAACCCAAGTCAACTCTGCAAAAGTCAACGTTGTCCTGAAAAGTCAACGCGGGGGCAGCAAGCTAAAAGTCAACGCAGCAGCAAAACGGTCAACCCTTTGACCTCGATTTTTGTGCCAGGTAGTACGGCCTTCATAAATCGAACCTTCCACCAATTTTCAGCTTGTTTGGACCAAGCGTTGACCAAAGTCAACGCTGGTCAAAGTTACTGCGAAACCCTAGCAGCAGCAAATCCGTACTTCAGCTTGACCGTACAGTTTGTCCTCTTCGTCCTTCACACGTGTAGATTGAATTCGTCCTTCTTGGTAGCTCGTATTCCTAGATGAGAGAGGAAGATGTGAGTTGTGATGATCCTGAAAATCTCTCCAACTTTTCCTGTATATATATCCATCATGAGGGTGTGTGACACATCTGTTGGGCATCCGAGCCTACATTACAAAACTGGCAGACCTTGCACATATAATTTATTAAAAATAATAAATTCAAAATATAAGTTCTGCTCATCAGATTAAGACATATTTTATATGGATTTTACACCTCTCAGAAAGAGGAATCCAACAAAAATATTAGCCTCTTAATCTGAGCATCTTAATATGGAGTTTGGACCTAGGTGTCCAAATTTAACACTCCCTCTCAACTAGGGAGAACTCCATCTATTAGTGCAATCAACATCGTGCGTCATCCCGCCGAAACTTGCTTTGCTGGCTTCTTTATTTCGGAACAGAAGTGGGTCAGTCACAAAGACATCATCCCCCGACTGACATAGTCAGTCCAGAGGTCCCAGACCTCACAAATCTTGATCCCAGATCAAGTGGTTGGACCGTGCCATCCTAGATAGAGAGTACGGCAATCTCTGATGCGTCCATCGGTCTTTGCTAATAGTCTCTAACTTTTCCACACCTCATTGGCCAAATGAGAGGTACTTCCCATGAGCCCTGAACTCAATGGGTAGGATGCATACGGGGCACAGAAAATGAGAGGTGAACCAACTCAAAATCACAACGGTGGGGTTCAAGCACACCACCAAGGTTGGCAAGCCTAGCCTTGTGGTTGCCCATAGCTCCAAGAAGCTCTCCCCAAAGCCCCCCAGAGCTCCCAGAGCTCATCGTCCAACGGGACCCACATCATAGGGTCTTTCCACGATTCCAAGATTCTCACGGAAGGTTAGGAACATGACCTTCCCCAAGGGCATTGTGAGAATATCCGCGACCTGCTCGTCAGTTCCTATATGATCGAGCCTTACGGCGCCTCGCTGTACCATATCCCAGATAAAGTGGTACCAGCCATCAACATGCTTGGATCAATCGTGGAACCCGTGATTCTATGACAAATGAATCCCCCTCTGGTTATCACAAAGGATAACGGTGGCATCTAGCACATGCTCGAACAGCTCTCAAGGAGCTTTCGCAACCAAGTGACTTCACAACAGGCCATACATGTTACAATGTATTTGGCCTCAGCGGTTCTCAAGACTGCCGACTTTAGATTCCTGCCCGAAGCAGATCTTCATGTGAAGTAGCATCCAGATGTGCTCTTGCGATCCACCACACTGCCAGCCCAATCGGCATCAGTATATCACGGAGTGTCATACTCCTGGCAGTGTATCTCAGCCCATGGTCTGTCGTGCCTCAGAGATATCTCAAGAGTTTCTTGGCACCAACCCAGTGAATGTTATGATCAACCATGTGTTGACTCAAAGTGTTCACTGCACAGCATATGTTCGAACAAGTGTTCATTGAGAACATCAGTGTCCTTATGAGTTCACGATACTCAGTAGGACGGGCCCAACAACGTTGCTCCTCAACTTCTTAAAGTTGAGTTCCATCGGTGTCGACACGGACTTACAGTCCACCATTCCAAATCTTTTCAGAAGCTTCACAATATATTTTCCTTGAGAAAGGAAAATCTCTCCAGGTCTCTGCCAGACCTCCAGGCCTAGTAAATAGTGCATCAGTCCTAGGTCCTTTATCTCGAATTCAGCAGCAAGCTCCCTCTCACATTGATGAATGAGAGGGTCATCACCAGTCAGGAAGAGGTCATCCACATATAGTACTAGAATGAGAGGCTTCTCTTTCACAACCTGAAGTATAGGTTCGGATCAGCATTACTTCGAGTGAAGCCCAGCTTCATCAAGTAACTATCCATCCTTTCGTACCAAGCTCTGGGTGCTTGCTTTAACCCAGAGAGGGCTTTCTTCAACCTGCAGACATAAGTGTCTCGATCTTGAACTTCAAATCTCAGAGGTTGTTCCACATACACCTCTTCCTTTATTGCACCATGCAGAAAAACGGTCTGGACATCCATCTGATGAAGACTCCATCCTTGCGTAGCAGCAAGGGCTATGATTGATCGGATGGTGGTATATCGTGCCACAGGTGCAAATATATCATCATAGTCAATTCCTTCCTTTTGAGAGAAGCCACGGGCAACAAACCTTGCCTTAAACTTTTCAGCACTCCCATCAGATCCATGTTTGATTTTGTAGAGTCATTCCGCAGTGACAACAGATTTGTCCTTCGGTCTCGGGACCACATCCCAGACATCATTCTTCATAATAGACTCATATTCTTCATGCATAGCATCCTTCCAGACTTGATGCTTGATGGCTTCCTCAAAAGATCCAGGTTTTGCGAGAGAAGTCATCAGTAAAAGTCATATAGTAAGAACATCCCCCCAGGGATGTTACAGGCAACATACCAGAAATATCAGAATGGACCAGTTGCAATATCTCAGATGTCTTTGTGACACTTGAGGGGAAAGAAGGTCCCCTTGTTATGTTATATTCTTCAGCACAGCCCTTACATACACCTTCCTTGCTTCGGAAAGGGCTTTCCAAATCTACGGTGCCATAGTTCGGTTTGTCGGATAGTATCACAAGTCATAGCTCCCAACGGACTCCTTCCAACCTGATAGAGTGTACCAACCCTAGAACCAATTGAGATAGCTTCCTTGAAGCTCTTCTTCCACATGAGCACCTTTCCATCAGAGAAGGTTACATTGAATCCTTTGTCTTCCATGGCAGATACAGACACAAGGTTCTTCTTCAATTTGGGTACATAGAGTACATCTTGTAGACGGAGGACTTGTCCTTGAGACAAGTGAAGGGTCACAGTCCCGGTCCCTTTTACAGGATAAGTGGCATTATCCCCCAGGATAATTTCTAGATTAGTATCCCTTTCAACCATGTCAGAAAGTGCTTCCTTGAATCCGGTGATATGTCTTGAGGCACCACTATCAATTAGCCAGACATCCATCGTGTCGGGCAGAGATGCAGCTGAGAGAGCAGATACCAGAATATACTCATTTCTTTTATAAACAACATTAGACTCCTCATACCTGGTATTTCTGGACCTCTTAGAAGGTTGATTGTTTCCTCCAAAGTGAGCCTTCCTCTTTCCTTTGGATTTGTCATTTCTTTGATTCCCATTTCTTCGGTTGTTGTTGTTATCGTCACTATCGGGAGAATCCTCCTTGAAGGGGCATTCTCTAGCATAGTGTCCAGGCCTATGGCAGGTGAAACATTTACCCTTCTTCTCTTGAGTCTTTGTCCTTCTTTTGTCCTTAGAATCACCAGAGTTCTTCTTTCGGGAATGAGCACCATAGGCAGCATTTCTTTCATTATCAAATTCCTTCACCTTGTTTCTTCTTGCATACATCTTGACAGAAGCTCATCAAAGTTAGGAATGGTATTATTGTTGAGAATGGTAGTTGTGAATACTTGCCATTCATATGGAAGTCCTCCAAGTGCGGTGAGAACCATCTCACGATCAGCGATTATCTCCCCAATAGCTAGCAGATGGTTCCTGGTTTCGGTCAACTTCAGAAAGAAAGTTTGAACAGACTCATCTCGGCCCTTCTTCATATTCTTCAACTTGTTCTTGAGGAATAGCACTTGGTTCACATTGTTTACTTGGAACATAAGTATCAATTTGTCATACATCTCCTTGGATGTGCCTAGTTCAGATATGTAGGCAACCAGACTCTTATTTATGGATTCCCTGATCAGCAACTTTGCTTTGATTTCTCCCTTCTTATACTTGTTTCTAACAGCAGCAGAGGCATTGGATGGAGGTTCTTGAATCCTTCCTTTCACATGATCCAAGAGATCATGATCTTCTAATTTGAGATCTAATATCATCTTCCAGGGATGGAAGTCATCACTTCCAGTCAACTTGTCATTCTCCTTGAATTCAAGACTAGTGGAACCCATTTCCTTCGATGATGATTGCTATAGATTGAGTTTGTCTTCACCTCAGCTCCGATACCATGTAAAGTTTTGTAGATGTTCTATGCTAGTAGCAATTTCACTTTTCTTTCAGCAATCATCCAAGTAGGTAAGCAAAATGCAGATAGAACATATAAGTAGATCTTACAGAAGACAAATCAGAAACAGGAAAAATGTGTGTATTCGTTTCGGCGGTCAACGGGATGCTTCAACCAGCAAAGTCTCCTTTGGTCAGCCAGCCCAGCATGTGTCACAACAACCCTCCAATCAGTAGATGAGTCAACCCAAGTCAACTCTGCAAAAGTCAACGCTGTCCTGAAAAGTCAACGCAGGGGCAACAAGCTAAAAGTCAACGCAGCAGCAAAACGGTCAACCCTTTGACCTCGATTTTTGTGCCAGGTAGTACGGCCTTCATAAATCGAACCTTCCACAAGTTTTCGGCTTGTTTGGACCAAGCGTTGACCAAAGTCAACGCTGGTCAAAGTTTCTGCGAAACCCTAGCAGCAGCAAATCCGTACTTCAGCTTGACCGTACAGTTTGTCCTCTTCGTCCTTCACACGTGTGGATTAAATTCGTCCTTCTTGGTAGCTCGTACTCCTTGATGAGAGAGGAAGATGTGAGTTGTGATGATGATCAAAATCTCTCCAACTTTTCCTGTATATATATCCATCATGAGGGTGTGTGACACATCTGTTGGGCATGCGAGCCTACATTACAAAACTGGCTGACCTTGCACATATAATTTATTAAAAATAATAAATTCAAAATATAAGTTCTGCTCATCGGATTAAGACATATTTTATATGGATTTTACACCTCTCAGAAAGAGGAATCCAACAAAAATATTAGCCTCTTAATCTGAGCATCTTAATATGGAGTTTGGACCTAGTTGTCCAAATTTAACAACACTGAACAACAGAGTGACCCATCTTCCCTCAAGCAAAGCATTTCACTTTGCTCATGTCCTTCTCCTTCGCCTTTTGCTTCTCCTTCTCTTGCTTTGCTCCACTAGAAGACCCCTTCTTGGCCTTCTTCTTGCCCTTTGCTGCAAGGCAAAATTCTCCTCTTCACCTCCCCCACCACCCTGGCTGCCCGCCTTGGCAGCACTCCTCTTGGATGAAATCGTTCCACATCCTCCTCTAGTCTGGAAAGTGCTCTTTGGCCACAATGCGATGAATGAATCCTTCCCATTTCTAGGTGAACCCTTCTAATGCAATCTCGACCAATTGGTTCTCTAGGTAACCTCTCTCACGACATCCAACTCATCCTTCACCTATGAGATCCTGGTGAGGTATGAGGTCACATTGTCGGTCTTGGTCCTCTCAGTGTTTCTTAGCTTTTGCCTTAACAACATCTTCTTGTTCTCATTGGAACTTTGGTGTAATGTGACTAGAGTCTTCCACATCTCGTAGGCATACCTCTTTCTGGTCACATGAGGGGAAAGTGATCTTTGATGGCATCAAGTATGATTCTCCTTGCCTTCACATTCCTCTTGTTGAAGTTCACTAACTGAGCTAGATCAGTAGGTGGTTGCACAAGGGCCTCAACAATGGCCCACACTTCAGCCTCCTCTAGTAAAAGCATCATTCTCTCCTTCTAGGGGCCAACATTATTAGCCCCACTCAATCTGTCCTCTACCCTCAAACTAGTAGCCATGACCCTCACAACCAACAAATAGGAGCAAAATTTGTTATAGGCAATCTCCGCCCTCTCAACCAACACTTTGATTTTCTCGCTGAGGTTTAGTAACTGTTGTTCACAAAGATGGCAGAATTTTTGCTTGTTGGTCTTTATATCAGCTGATGCAAAACTCAGATCTGATTGCTCTCAAGCTCTGATACCATGTAGAAATTATGCTTATGTTGTAGCCCACCTAGTTTCAAGTTTTTGCATGGTTTAATGCCCAAAATTCATCGCAAAAATATGACTAATATATACATTAATTTTGCATTTGATTTGAAACAAAGAACTACACAACTCTTTTCACTTCAACAACTGATACAAGAAATATTGCAAGTACACACACTCGGAAAATAGAGACTATTTTTTGGTCTAATGACCCTGGAAACACCCACAAGGGGAAACCAGTTCTAAGGAGGGTTTTATTTGCTTCTTTAGGATATTTGTACAGCAAGGCAACTTATCTCCCTTTTTGAGTTTGATGATATCACTGTAAAAAATATAGAGAACTTATGGCCTTCACACAGTCTTGAACTCAGACTGATTGTTTAGCTTTGAATTCTGTGCATAACCCTCTGACATTGCCTCAATTTCTGAGTTGAAGATAGCATGAATACTTCTGGAAATTTGTGCCTTAATCACTGATTGAAAAGTGAAAACCTTGAGTTCTGTGCTGCTAAGACCTCGATTTACTCACTGGTAGACTGACATTTCTCTGGGCCTTCTCACTGAGAAATTTCGGCCTGGTTTCTTCTGACAAACTCGACTGACTTTCACCTTCAGTTCTGGCCTAAACTCGGCCAGGAAACACCACAGATTTCATCTTGAATACCACCAAACTTTTTAGACTGAATTCGTCTTGCAAACCATTGAAAATTTGACCTTGTTCAGCAGCCCTGGATTTTCGAGAACTGTGCCAGGATTCTCGGGATTTGTGCCTGTCATGTCAGCTAAAAATCGAACTCCTCCTGTTCAAACTCTCCTTGGACTGCAATCTTGCCTCCTTTCTCGCCTTGCTCTCTTCTCAATGGCTCTCATGAGAATGAATGGGAGATTTTCTCCTTTTCCCTCTTTTGTCTCTCCAAAGTGAGGAGAACCCTAACCCTTAGATCTAATGGCTTATATTAAATCTCAGATCATTAGATCAAGGGTGGAGATCATTCCTTCTCTTGATCCCCTCCCTCATGTCGTCCCCCTCATTTAATAAGTCTCTCACTACTTTTTACTATTTTGTACCATGCTCACTTTTTCTCATAAAGTCACCTTTAGAATATAAAAGTAACTTTAATAATATAAAGTGTACTTAATACTTCACATAAAGTGACTTTTAAAACACATGCGACTTTAATAACTTAAAGTACAAGGTACGTCTCTCATAAAAAGTAACTTTAGCTCCTTGATATTAATAAACTCATAATATCACTTAGACAAAAGGTAATTAATGTGTCTCCCTAGGCCAAAAGGACAAATGCCTAGAAAACACCTCCTTGGTAACGTATTTTCAACAAGCAACAGTGTAGAAGCCCTCATAGAAGGTACATCAATAAGAGGAGTTACATCAAACTGTAGAGAAACATCCATTGTAATATATTGAGAATCATCTGTAGAAAAATCGTTAAAGAGGCCCTTGGAACTATCTTGGCAGATCATGAATAGAAATTCCATCAAATATGGCATTTGTATTGAAAGGATCATATTGACAATATACCAATATGGCATTTGTATTGAAAGGATCATATTGACAATATACCGGAATATTGGTCCATATGCTTGATCAGAAAATCCTGAAATGCTAAATTGATAAAGTCATAGCTTGATCAAGGGTTTGGCACAGTAGATCAAACCTATATGCACAATGCATGGCTTGGTGTGCACTGTAAACTGTGTTTGTAGTATCATCTAGAAGATCTTGGTCGCAAATTGTTACTCTTGCAAGCTCTTCAATCTCTTGAAGACAAGTCAAGCAAGTCCGGAAGACAACTCCCCATATGATAGCCATTCAATATAGAGTTCTTTTGTATTATATTTGCCCAAGTATAACTAGCCTTATTGAATATGCAAAGAGACTTTTTGAGTTCAACAAAGGAGAAGGCTTTGTGAAGTCTTCAAAAAGCCCCTGTATAGACCTGAGAAGGAAATAGTACCAGCGCTTCCATGAAATCCAGTGCACTATTTTTGTAATGGGGCAGCACAAATCATATCCAAAAAACGTGCAGCCAAAGAGAAAATATTGCAGAAAAAACGAACAAGAATATAGTGCTGGATTTTGACAAGAGGGAAGAACCTCAGGAAACCCTGAGAGATGATCAAGAAACCCTAAATTTGCCCCCTTTAGGTTAATGCCTCTAGCCAAAAAATTCTGTGGATGACCTGTAGAAAAAAGCAGATTTGGAAATAAATCAGCAAGTAAACCCTATTGTTGGTTACACCAATCTAAGGGCAACATCCGTGAAATTAGTGTAGAGCACTGAGACGAACAACCCTAATAAAGTGCCTTTCCAGCCAACAAAAGACTCTGAAACGACCATGATATTTCTTTGGTTAGGGTTTCTTCTGCATGCAAAGTCTGATCACAGAAATGAGTAGACAAGGTTTACACCTGCTCTGATACCATGTTGAGATTACAAACAGAGAAAAAGGGATTGAATGGAACTAACGCAAAAAAAGGCCTGCAATGAAAGGAGAAAAAACCAACACTAATTACTTGTGCAAGGGTTGAGCCGAAAGTGCTATAGAGAGAAAGTTGTACAAGCATGATTGTGATACACGTGTTAGGCGGACAAATATCATCTTGTGAACAAGACAAAATCTCCCTAGATTCAATGGTTGAATGTAGTAACAAACAAGCAAACCAGTAAAACTTTCCATAGGTTCATCTTTATTGAATCATAAATAAGAGTAATGGAATATAGAATCCATACCTTTCAAATGAAGTGCCTGATGAGGATCCTCGCTGTGGTTTGATGCAGCTTTCCAACGCTTAGAATCCAAACCTGCAAACACAATAACAACAAAGGAATCAATGATCAAAGGCATCTGATAGATAAATGACTCAATAAAACGCATACTAGTGATCAACTAGACTAGTACCTAATATTATTATCAATGAAAAAATGGGAGTAAACACATATTACATCAGTTCCATTGAACAATATAGTGAGAAAGGAACACTCTTTTGTACTATAACTGGATGAAAAGGAGCAATACAACCTTAGCCTTGATGTTGCAAACCTCCTTCCAATAGTCTCCAATCCTCCCTTAAGTGACAAACTTCCAGCCTCAATTTAACAACATAAGTTTACATTCCAAAGTCCCCCTTTACCCTCTAGTCTGTGCTGAATTTATAGGCCAAGAGGAGGAGGTTTGAGATCCTCTTCTTAAGGGATGAGATCCACAGAGAGGGATTAGGGTTCCACAAAGAGAGGGAGTTTGATCCATGAACCAAGGGATGAGGCCCAAGTAAGAAAGGGCTCGAGGCCTTCAGTAGGGAAATATTCCTCCAACAAAGCTTCTAGAAATTGTTTTTTATTTTTACCTACGTTAAATGGCTTGCACACTTTTCATTGGAGAACTGAGCGCAGGATTGTGCAGACCATAATGACCAAAACTGCGCTTGCGCAGGTCATGAGTAGGAAAAGTGTGCAAGTTTTTGAAAATAGGTTTTTAAAGCAATGTAATCCAAGATTCTTGTTATCTTTGGGATTGTTTTGCTTCCAACGTTGTAGGGGATTGCTTTGGAACACTTCATCGGATAGCGGAAGATCCGGATTGGCAGTGATTTGTCTGATGGTGACAAAATGTCGTGTAACAACATGAGATGCACAATTGTACATGGAAGAGAAAATATGTCAACCACAAGAGAATGTTAAAGATGTAGTACTTGTACGCCAAACCATTTGTGTTAGAGAGCCTTAGCCTAATGATCAAAAGGTATGATTTGCAAATGAGGCTTTAGTTGTGTATTACACACAACAGAAGTAGAGCATTTTCTTAAGGGGGGTGATGAACCCGCATAAGTAGGGCACACTACCAAGAAGGGTATCGAGCCTATATATTAAAGATATTAAAGTTGACTAGGTCGGCTTTAACCATACCGTAGTAATACAATACATGATGGCATTAATGCTCAACCAATTGCATTAATTTAATGACACAAAGAGTTGGTTGTAGCGGAATATGAGGATTGCACCATTCTCACCCCCTTGGGATTTTATAGATAGACATGCTTGTGAGCAATATATGTTGTTATAACATGTTTCAAGAAGTTATAACAAAAAATCCTCTTTGCTGACCTTAATGGTGAATTTCATTATACTTTTCTTTATTGGTGAATTTCTTTCAAATTTTGTTGTCATCGAATTTGAACATGATTACAAGTTAGGTAAGTTTGTGTGTCCACTGTGAATGTGTGTATGGTTTCTTCTGGTGTTGATTGTTGGGATTTTGCCCTTATTGGGCTATGACTCCCACTATGTCGGAGGCATTTCCATTGCAAGGAAACACCTCTGATAGGGCCAACTAGTGATTGAAGGTGTTTCTAATATCCAAGAACGACTCCAATCCACAAAGCCTCTGAATGAATGTGTTCTAGTGTGAATCCTCATATCCATGCAGCCAAAGCACATCTGGTGAGTCTGGGGCCTGATGGGGGCAAATCTGTTGTCTTTAGTTGTCGTAACTGTGTTCTTGAACACGTAAAAGATGCTTGTGATAAGTCGTCTGCATGTGTCCTAAACTTCTGTGTTAGAAAAATGATAATCATAGAGTAGTGCTACCGGTGCATTGAAATTGTAGTAAACCTTGACACCATATGGGATGCTAAAGTAGTAGAATGGGACGGTGGATGTATCTTCTAAATAGTGGACTTTTTTGAGTGAAATGTTTTCTCGAGGTACAAAAGGCCAAATAGGCATTGCTGGGGTTAGCATAAGAGCATTCTCTTAATCAACGGAACGATAATGAACATCAAACAACGTTAACTGTTGGAGTTTTGGTCATATGGGAAGTATAGGGCGGGAGAGGGATGGAGGGAGAGAGAGGCGTGGAGAGATAGAGGAGAGGGGGAGGAGGACGGACTGGGAGAGAGAGGGGAGGAGATAGTGTGAAAGAGGGAGAGGTAGAGAGTGAGCAAGAGAGAGGGAGAGATTAAGGGAGAAAAGGGAGAGAGGGAGAATGAGGGAGGCAGAAAGGGGGGGGAGAGAGAGATGGGGGGGAGTGAGAGGAAGAGAGTGGGGGAGAGAGAGAAAGAGGGAGGAAGGGAGAGGGAGGGAGCTGGAGGAAGGGAAAGGGAGAGGGAGGTACGAAGGAGAGAGAGAGAGAGAGAGAGAGAGTGGGGGGTTGGAGGGAGAGGGAGTATGATGTTTGACATGCTCCCTCCCACTCATGTTAATGTTTTACTTTCTAGATGTGGATATCAAGGTTTGGTTGCCAGGTGAATGGAGGTTGATTCATAACAATTGTGGCGTGAATGTAATAGCTGGAATAGCCTTCTCTGAAGGCACTCAATTGTAAAATTCTGAAAGATATGTTTACAATATGTTTTATTTTTTAAAGCAGTTTAACAAATTAAGGCTTTCAATATTCAATGAGAGTATCAAATTAAAAAGAAAAACAATAATGAATAAACACGAATTATCAGCAGTTGTCGATTAACTTATCTCCGGAAATTTTCATCAAGACTTTACCATTACATTTTGTCGTCAGTCACTCATTAAAACTAAGTAAAATTCACTAGAACAATTTCTCTCGGGTCTCACTGTCAGAACGTGTTTGTTTTATTTATTTATCAAATCAGCAGAATATTGTGCTGGGGTATGTAATGAAGGCAAAGCTACTATCGTGAAATTTAAAAATGTGTAAGAAATTGAATATCCTACAAAACAGTGGGAAGACCTCAGTTGCAAATTTCACCAATTTTTTTTTAGTTTTATGGAATATTGCAAGCATTGTAATGGTATGTTAAGCATTTACATTCAACCATGGGATATTAATAATTACCTAGTCGATTAATTGGAATTGAATATATACATCATGGGAGGTTATAACATTCTTCTGTGTCTGTAGTACAGACTAAAGCTGCTGCAACACGAGCTTTAGCTCTTGATGGAGCAGATATGTGAGTATGCCATTTGTTGTTCATCCTTTTATTTCAAGTTGTGATTTCAGTTCCTTCTTGTGAGTTTCATAATAATTGTTCACTCCTTACCAATTTAACAGGGGGGGACGTTTTTTGAAAATACAGCAGTGCCGAAGCCATAGAAGTTCCAAGAATGATAAGCCTGTTGGTTTTGTACCAACTAAAGTAGACAAATCCAACAGAGCTTACATTGGAAATCTAGCCTGGGATATCGCAGAAGATGATTTGAAAGATGTCTTCAGAGATTGTAAAATATCTGCTATACGATTTGGAAAGGATAAAACAACAGGTGAATTCAAGGGATATGGTCATATTGATTTTTCCGATGAAGTGTCCTTGGCAATGGCCTTAAAGCTAGATCAGACAGTTGTTTGTGGGAGGCCAATCAAAATTACCTATGCCATTCCAAAAAGAGATGCAGAAACAGATGACAGTGCTAAAACTAAATCCACTACAGAGAAGAAAAAAAGACGAACGTGTTATCATTGTGGTATGGCAGGCCATCTTTCTTCCTCTTGTCCCCACAATGAATCTGCTGAAAATGTCGATTTGAGAGGGGAGGGAGTTGACTGACTTGGACATTATTTAGACTGGCAAGCATAGTTTTTTGTTCTTATTTGTTGATGCTTGTCTGGCCTGTTGAAACTGCAAGTAAGCCTTTCATGTATGTTATGCTGATAGACATATTTATTTTTCAAAATTTATGATTCATTGGAAGCAGGAAATTATTGCTTAGTCCTGTGAGAAAGAAGGTTATGTTGGATAATTGTCTCATAGTTATTTTAAATGGGACGAGATGGAAAAATTAAAGCAGAAATACCAATATTTATTTTATGTTTTCAATACTCATTCTTGTAGACTTATGCCATAAGCACAAATGTTCATGGAAAGGGATCTTCGGGATGATGATAAATTAATTTGGCTTGGCACCATTCAGTTCTTTCACAGATGGGTGAAATTTCATTTGCCCCAACCATGAGTGGCTGCGGTTGGGTTTGCTTGCGAATGAAGGATATCCATTGTCCTTTTCTGCTGACGTTTGACTTGCATTAGAGTACTTTGGTAATTGAGTACGAGCTTTCACAGGTGTGGTTGCTCATTGTCAAGGCCTCATTGACCAACTTTATAAATTTTTACTTAGAAAACACTCACAATTGTTATTAGTACATTATTTGTTGTTTTGAGTCAAGTTTGCTCTTTTCTAGTGCTATGTACCTCCAGAGGTATATGGGAATGGAGTGTCGAAGTTATGTGTTACATTTCATAAGGTTGTGTCCATGTAACAACTGTTGTGAGTAATGCTTGCTGAGTCATGAATTGTTGAAGTTTGCAACAATTTGTTATTTCGAGTCAAGTTTGCTCTTTGCTAGTGCTATGTACCTCCAGAGGTATATGTGAATGGAGTGTCGAAGTTATGTGTTACATTTCATAAGGTTGTGTCCATGTAACAACAGTTGTGAGTAATGCTTGTTGAGTCATGAATTGTTGAAGTTTGCAACAAGAAACAGTGAAATTGGCATCCAGAAACAACATGACAGCACCTACACTAGTGTGGGACCACAGGTCGTGTAATGATGGGTCCTAGCGATACATTAGTGTGAAATTCAATTTATTTAATAAATTGGAAATGTATCTAATTTAATTTTCTCTTAATTAAATTGGACAATAAAATGTAATCTTATGTCATAATCACTTGTAATAGTTAACTGAGTGTGATAAACTCAGTTAGCTCATGTATTTCGAGTTGAGGGTGGTTGGTGAGGCATGCAGAGTGATTCTATTAGTTATGGAGTTCGAATTGCAGTTGGTGCATTAGTTTAATGCATGAGTTAGAGTGATTCTATTAGTTATGGAGTTCGAATTGCAGTTGGTGCATTAGTTTAATGCATGAGTAATTAGTTAGGCGAGTTAAAGTCAGTTGAACTAGTTGTAGCTCTTTGTTGCAATGGTGAGAGATCAAGTGAATTAAATCTTATTTAATTCACAATCAGTGATCTGCCATGCAACTGATGATTTACAATTAATAGCTGCATGAATGTCAGTTCCAGTGGAGACCCAATTGAGACAAAGGTTAAAGGGAAGTTAACTATCAGTGGTGATATTAGCAGGTTGCCCAGATGCAGTTAAAACACGACAGGATGCCCATGATACTCAACGCAGTTGAGAAAGGTTGAAATTCCTAAGGAATAGGGATTGCATTTCTCATGAATTGCGTGAGCAAGGTAGGCTGAAGACAGGTTGAGATTTGGCCAAGTGTTGGCCTGATTTTGTTTGAATCAGTGTGAGACGATAGGCATATTGCAGGAGACTCTTGTGAAAAGAGTGCATTGTAATTGTTTCATGATTCCTTGTGGAATATACAATATATGATAGAGGGGTTTTGAGCAATAAGCTTTCCCCGGGAAATTATCAATGTTGTGGTTTGATTTGATTCTTTATTTACTTGTTGTGATTGGCGATTGTGTTTATTTTCCGCAATTGATTTGTAGAGGGATTCAATATCTAGCTTTAGTACATTGCTTGATCGGATTGAATCCATTGATATACATATGTTTGTATAATTTCTACATGGTATCTACATGGTATCAGAGCACAGGAAATCACTCTAGTGGAGGAGAAGCTGAGTTTGTGATTGAATAGAATTCGAATTTGCAAAAGTATTCTTGGTGCAACATGCGAATCATGATTGAAATGTGATGTAGACCCGCTGCAATAAGGTCAGAGTACGTTGCGGAATTGAGTTTTCAAACTCCTCATGAAATTCCTTTACTTCACCTTAGAGTTAAATCCTTGGAAATTATCAACATACATACTTGTGCGATCAACAATGGAGTTTTTATAACATACACAGACCTAAACAAATAACCCAAACAAACGCATAAACCAAACAAAATGCGAACCCGCGGGAGTTCTTTCCGGAGGGACCCACACAGCTCCGACCAATCGTCGACAATCGCACTTTGCCCAACATACAAGTTAACTCAAACGTTAAAGTCTATTCCCTACGATTTGCGTTTTTGCGCCGTGTTGACACCTGTCTTCCACTTCGCATTGCAAATCCCTTAACTTACCCGGCGATGGTCCTTAATGCTAACCCCAAAACTTTGCGATGTGCTATTGTCGCTTTCACTCTACATCGTTGGTTTCTGCTGGATTCGACGGTCCGCACAATTCCCTCTCCATACTACTTCGCATCGCAAACCTATTAACTTACCATGTGATGGTCCTTAACGCTAACTCCAATCTTTTGCGACTTGCGATCACCACTTTCAATATCTGTTGTTGGCTTCTGCAGGGTCCGACGGTCCGCGCAACTTCTCCTCTGTAACAATTCACGTCGCAAGTTAAAATCTTTAACTTGCGAAATCTTATCTTTGTTTTCTATTCTTTGCGAAGTGCGACAACGTTCGGTTGCGATGTGTGTTTATCACTGTTGATTGGTTTCGTATTGACGGTCCTCATCAAGCCTCTAAGTCTGATTGGGGTTTGTTCTGTGGTTAACACAATACTTAGTTTAACAAAGCAATTTATAAAAGTAAGGCCTCGTTGCGCTTGCAAAACCGATTAAACTTCTAGCTATGCGACTGAAGTCCGGATATTCAATTTCAAATAGAGGTTTAAATAACTAATTTAAAATAGGGAAATCGATCAAAGCACAAAACATTTGGAATTAGTTTGGAAATGAAATACGGTTTTAAATAACACAGAGATCCCAATCAAACACAAAACACTTGGAAATAATTTGGAAAATAGAAAACACAGAGCCAAGCCCTTAGATGGCTGGTTTTTACATTTACTTCTGCTTCTCTATTCTCTCCTTTCTCACTATGGATGGAAAAACCCCACAATGGTGGATTTGGTTCCTTTTTATGCCTTTTCCAAAATCCCCATATGGTTGAGAAACTATCATTCAGTTTCCAAAACAGTTTATTCAACTAAATACTTAATTAATCCTAATTTAACCATTCTTTTTATTCTGCAAATTACAATGGCTGAGTTAGCCCAAGTTAACTTAAACAAAATACTTAAAAAAAAACAAAGTCTTCAGATTCTTAGGACTGTTAGTCCTCTTTCCAAGCCACAACATGTGACCAACTTGTCACATTGCTGGCTCTACCTTTATCCAGTTCAACAAAGCTTCCGTGGATAAACTACCATCATAATTGGAGAGCTCTGGTCTTGGCTTGCTACTAGCCATCAAAACAGATTTTAGTAACCTGATTTCTGGTTGTTCAGTCTTCTCCTTTCTGCCTGCACACTATGGCTTTCAATGGCTTGAGATTGGAGTATGCACTCGAGGGCAGTTCCAAATTCCAATTATATTTGTGGAAAGATAGGATGGAGGCAATACTGGAGGACAATGGGTTGAAAGAATTCATTGATATGACATTCCCAAACCCATTGCAGCAGATGCCGCAAATCTTGATGATTGGCAAAAGATGGTTGCAAGGGCGAGGAGGATCTTATCGGAGGGAATACGAGACCACATTGTCTCAAGTCTCCATGGTAAATCGACTCCATATGCATTGTGGAAGACTTTGACACATTTGTTTCAGAGCAGCAGTGATCATAGAAGATTGGCATTGAAGGACAAGCTCAGGAAAATCAAAATGGAGAAAGGCGACACTATTTCGGTATACTTGACCAAGTTTGTCCAATGTCGAGATGAGCTTGGGAGTCTAGGAATTACGGTCACGGATGATGACTTGGTGAGCTTAGCTCTTCTAGGACTTCCTAAGAGTTGGCATATTTATCAGGACTCTGTGAATGGGAGGGAGAAGCTGCCAGATTGGGAACGACTTTGGTCGGATTTGGTGCAAGAAGAATTCAGGCGGAATACCAGGGATGGATCTTCATCTAAGGAAGATGATGAAGAAAATTGCGCCTTCGCTGGTAAGGCGAATACGGGGAAGGGAAAGAAATCCTATTTCAAATATGAGACCGACGAAGAAGGCAAGGAGCGCGACATGTCCAGAGTGAAGTGTTTTCACTGTCATGAGCATGGACATTATGCCATTAACTGTCCACGAAAAAATAAGAACAAGGAGACTTCAAGATATGCAGCTGGTGAGGGTTTGGCCTTGCAATTTGAGTTGGACTTCTCGCTAATCGCATGCATGGTGTCAAGTGTGATGGGATAAGGGTGGTACTTGGATAGTGGTGCATCTTTCCACATGATGGGAAACAAAGAACTTTTCAGTAGCTTGGAGGAGAAGGACCTCTAGATGCATATCGAAATGGGTGACGATGGAAGGTATAATGCTATCGGGATTGGTACAGTTAATTTCTAGAGACAGTCAGGTAAACCATTTTTATTAGAAGATGTAATGCATGTACTAGGCTTGAAGAAAAAATTAGTTTCAGTGGCAATGTTGGAGGATAGAGATTATGATATGGTTTTAACTTTTCAGTGAAGGAAAAGCTTTCCTTCGACACAAAGCCACAGGAAAAACCAAGAAGATTGGGATTTGTATGAAGAATCTCTATAAACTTGATGCAGATCGCTGCACAACATTGATGGGTAAAGCGGACAAAGTGGTGAGTCGAGATGAGGGTGAGTTATGGCACAGGAGATTGGGCCATCTACACCATGGAGCTTTGAAGGTCATGCAATAGAATTCTACGGTGCTTCCAAAAGGTACTCTTGCGTAGATAAACACATGTAAGTGATGTACCATGGGGAAGTGTGAGAAAGCCATGCGATTGTCCTTTGAGAGGCCACATGCGGAGGATCATGGAGTGGCAAAAACCATTAAAGAAGAGAAATTTCGAGCCAGATGGGCAGAGGGAGTTCATGCAGCTATACCTCCAGGTGTGAGGTGGGACGATGTACAAAATTAATCCCAAGATGAAATTTGGGCAGGGTCCTAGAGATGGTGCGTCTCATGGATCGAACCTGGCTACGAGGAGCCCACAATACAACAGTAGCAGGATCAGTTAGATTGATGAGTGAAATGTCAAGAGGACAGAAATCAGAAGTGATAGGTGTAGGATACTGGAGCGCAAATCAGAGTTGGCAGTGGTGTAGAGTGCATGGATGAAAATGTCAACAACGCAGAGAATCCAATAGACATGTGCAGTAGGTACCAACAGTCAGAAGACTGATGACAGACGCATTACACTGATTTAGTTGTTTGGAGGCTATTTAGTTTCTGAAGTGTTGCATGTGTGAGAAACACTAGAGAAGTGTTGCATGTGTGAGAAATACTAGAGAAGTGTTGCATGCAAGGGCATTCCTTTCTTGTTGAGAGGGAGTGTTGAAGTTTGCAAGAAGAAACAGTGAAATTGGCATCCAGAAACAACATGTCAGCACTTACACTAGTGTGGGACCACAGATCTTGTAGTGATGGGTCCTAGCGATATATTAGTGTGAAATTCAATTTATTTAATAAATTGGAAATGTGTCTAATTTAATTTTCCCTTAATTAAATTGGACAATAAAATATAATCTTATCTCATAATCACTTGTAATAGTTAATCGAGTGTGATAAACTCAGTGAACTCATATATTTCGAGTTAAGGGTGGTTGGTGAGGCATGCAGAGTGATTCTATTAGTTATGGAGTTCGAATTGCAGTTGGTGCATTAGTTTAATGCATGAGTAATCAGTGAACTCAGTTAAGTGAAGTTAAGTCAGTTGAACTAGTTGTAACTGTTTGTTGCACTAGTGAGATATCAAGTGAATTAAATATTATTTAATTCAAAATCTGTGATCTGCCATGCAACCGATGGTTTACTATTAATAATTGCATGCATGTCAGTTCTAGTGGAGACCCAGTTGAGACAAAGGTTAAAGGGAGGTTAACTATCAGTTCTAATATTAGCAGGCTGCCCATATGCAGTTAAAACACCACAGGATGCCATGATACTCAGTGCAATTGAGAAACGCTGAAATTCCTAAGGAATAGGGATTGCATTCCTCATGAATTGCGTGAGCAAGGCAGGTTGAAGACATGCCCGATTTTGTCTGAATTAGTGTGAGACGATAGGCAGATTGCAGGAGACTCTAGTGAGAAGAGTGCATTGTAATTGTTTTATGATTCCTTGTGGAATATACAATATATGATAGAGGGGTTTTGAGTAGTAATCTTTCCCTGAAAAGTTATCTATGTTGTGGTTTGATTTGATTCTTTTTTTACTTCTTGTGATTGGCGATTGTGTTTATTTTCCGCAATTGATTTGTAAAAGGATTCAATATGTAGCTTTAGTACATTGCTTGATCGGATTGAATCTATTTTTTTGTTTGTTTGTAAATGAGACTAATTCTATTAAAAAAACATATAATACAAAATGGAGTTACAGTCAAGAGAAGCTAGATAGTAGGGATGTCGGAATTGATAAACTATCAACCCCGGTCTCGTTAAATAACCAAGAGAGTAATAGAGAGAATCATGAAGAGAAACATGGGAGCTATAAGAGACAGACACAAGAAGCTACCCAGAATGGGTTGAATCTTCTATACGACATTTTTTTCCTTTCTTTTTTGTAACTTTGACCCAACCGTTATGGGGCGGGTGGGCTAAAACCACTTGAACACTATTGTTGACTGAAGGAGGAGTCTCCTTATCTGAGTCGGAGGACTCATGAGTTCGTTTTTGAGCACTTAAAGTCGCGTTGGGCTCCCCAGGGTCTGCAAAGGGCATATCCTTCTTCTGCTTTGCTGCATCCTCATCTGCTTCAATCTCATCTGAGTTGAAGGACTCAATGTCATCCATGGGAGGCAGATCACAGGGTTTCCAACTTTTAGATTTTGATTTGCGAATGCTTCTCTTCTTTTGGGCGAGGAACATGGTAAAGGAATTCTGAAGATGCCTTGTTTGATCGCAGCGACGACAACGGAAAACAGTGTTCTCATAGTCCAAGGTCTGAGTCCAAGGGAAGTCACCAACTTTGATATTGATTTGATCGGGCAGACCTTTACTTATGTCAATTTTAACGCATATTCTGCCATAGGTGTATACGCCCGTCTCCCCTTTATAGGGATCTATTGCCAGAAAGTGGCCCAAAGAGTTTCCAATTCTTTGAAAGACAGAAAAGTGCAATAAATGAGCAGGTAGATTTAGAACACTGACCCAAATAGGGAGCTTGGTAATGACTGCCGTAGAAGGGTCGAAATCTAGGAACCAGGGGGTAAGGAATAGCCGTGGTTTACCCGAAAACCATGGACCACCAGTTAAGACTTTTTGATAATCTTCATTGAAAGCAAACAAAATCATGAAGAAGCCCTTCAAGCAGAAGATAACCTTGTTGTTATTGGTCCAAGTGGAGTGAATCCATTGGTAGAGATCCGCTGTGCGAGACCATAATTCATTGAATCGACAAATAATGGCAGATTTAGCATAGATTTGAAACTTGTTTTCAAGTGCCGAGTGGGATATTTCAGATTTCTATAGAGGGGACCTCCTTCGATTTATCAACCAAAAAGGGCTTGGGGGCCTCCGAGGGTTGAACAAATTTTTTGGTGAGGCTGTGCATGGACAACACCCTTGTAAGAGAAAGCTTGTGTGGAAGATAGCTGCCCCACTGCTGCTCCTCGCAGATGAAGGGTAAGAATCACAGAAGCATTTTTTTTTATATTGTAAAATGAGAGCGGGAGAGAGTCCTTTAGTTGTTTACCTCCATGGAGAAGACGCTGAAAGGTAGAGGGAATCCCCATCTTGAGTTCAAGGGCATGCGAAAGGTTCCTAACCAAATCCGAAGAGCGAATCCAAAGAAGCATGGATTTGCTAAAGAGGAGAGATCTGGATCTGAAAAGAGGGGGATGAGGGCTCTGGGGTCTCCTAGCTACCATAGCTCATCCGTGAGGCCAGATTGTCGAGCCTTGATGGCTTGTTGTTAAACATGGCTGCCTCTTCGCATTTGCTGATTCCCCTTGTGGAGTGATTGCCTTGGCATCTAAGCCCAGGGGTCATGCAGTGGAGTGAAGGATCATGGAAGAGCAGGGGCGAGCATGAGCAACCGGATCCTTTGTCTCTGGTAAACGACAAGCGGTGGATCCTAGTTGTCTTCGGCGTTACATCCCGATCCGAAGACAAGTGGATGAGCTCCATCTCGATTCGTCTAGCGAGGACCCCTCCGACCTGCAAGTCATATGAAATCTCTGTCCTGTTAGCGACCAAAAATATTGAGCGTATTTTGGGTTTCCGAAAACTTGTAAGAGTTTGGGCCTTCTCCATTGTTGCTCCATCGCAACGCCTGTCATTATTGGACTCTTGTTGCAACGGTGGTGTGCTTGGACTTTGGACGCCAAGAGCTTCAGGGCTGACTAGGAGTTCGACGGCGGCGGCGGGATGAGAGTTATAGACGGGAGCCCTAGAGTTCATCTTCACGGGAAAACTCGATTGGATTGAATCCATTAATATACACATGTTTGTATAATTTCTACATAAATCAAATCTAACTCAGATTAACATCAAAGCAATTTTCTATTTTTGAATGAATGCTGCAGGCATAGTTGGTCATTGTCAAGGCCTCATTGACCACCTTTATAAGATTTTAGTTAGAAAACGGTCATAAATGTTATTGGAACATTATTCGTTATTTTGAGTCAAGTTTGCTCTTTTCTAGTGCTATATACCTTTAGAAGTATATGGGAATGGAGTATTGAATCTGTTATTTTATTGTTATGCGTTGCATTTCATAAGGTTGCGTCCATGACTCCATGTAACAGGAATTGTGAGTGAATCATGAATCAACTCTAATTCAGATCAACATCGAAGTAATTTTCTTTTTTTGGAGCGAATGCTGCATATGTAACGCTGTCAAAATTGACCAACAACTTATTTTCCAGTGCTCCATTCCTGCTCGGATTCAAACCTCGATTATTAACATGGAAATTCCCTGTCTCAACAGCTAAATCACAGGACAGCGGACTATCAAATGATTTTTTCTGGCTTGGGGCAAGTCAAACTTGGTTTGAATGAGTTATACTTGCAATTAATCACGAGTATAACTCAGGTTGATCAAGTCAAACTCGCCAAAGTGTGTCTATAACCCCTAAGGTGTCTATTTTGTACTAGTCCAGTTTTTGCAGAGTTTTTTTCTGGTTTGAGCCAAGTTCCGAATTCGTCTGCTTCTTGGAGTTTTTAGCTGACCCAAGTCTGGTAACTATGGGTTGTCTTTCCTGCAATTTAAGACTTTAATGAGCTGTCTACCTTTCATACGCTCAAGTCACCTACTTATGCGGAAAAAAGGGTAATAATCAAAGCAGTATTGGGGCAAACAAGTATGTGAACAAAGAGAATAATATTGTAAAATCTCTTTCGGTAATAATCACATATAATGGAACGTTGTCGACGCGTTTCGAACCAACCAGTGTGGTTCATCATCAGGACTAGGTGAGAGATCAGATCAAATCAATAAGCTTAAATAGATGTAGAGATGGTTAAACTAGTCGTTTTCTAAACAACTAGTTTGACTTTTTAATAATTTAAAATGTTTTTAATAAGTAACGGCTAGTTCCCTCCTGCTATTAAACCAATTAATAAATTTATTCGTTTAGTTAATAAATTAGTAAACTTATTAGTTATAATTATTTAGTAAACTAATTAGTTATAAATTTTTTAAATTAAAGTGAAAGGTTAAAAAATAAGAAAAGAAAAAGAAAAAAAGAAAAAAAATAAAAATAAAAAAAATAAATAAATAAATAGATAAAAAATAAATAAATAAAAATAAATAAATAAATATAAATAAAAATATAAAATAAAATGTAAATGTAAATAAAATATAAATATAAAAATGAATATAGCAAAATAAAAATAAAATAATAATAGAATAAAAAAAAAATAAAAAGAGAAAAAAAAAAAATATCAAACTTTCAAAAAATAAAATAAATAAACAAAAAATAAAATAAAATAAAAATAAATAAAAATAACTCGATAAATAGATAAATAGATAAATAAATAAATAAATAAATCAAATCAAATAAAAATAAAATAAAATAAAAAATAAAATAAACTAAAATAAAATAAAAATATAAAATATATAATAAAAGAAAAAATAAAAATAAAATAAATAAATAAACAAATGCAAAAAAAAATAAAAATAAAATAATAATAATACAAGAAAAATATATATATATATTAAAAAAAAAAAAATATGTATATTAAAAAAAAAATAAAAAAATCAAGGACATAAGGCAGGTATCCAACACCTGCTAATGTTCCAACCATCATCTCTGTTGAGATTAAGGGGTCTTTTTTCGATTTCTAAGGCCTCTCCTAACTTACGATGATGGAAATGGTTAATCCTAGCAATGACCTTCGCCTCTTCAATGCAAATAAGATGGTTAGTCTTTTCTGCATGTTCAGCTAGGGCAGACGAGCGGGATCTTCCATGCTTAATGTCAGCAGCATGTTCAGAAATTCTTTGATTTATAGAACGACCATAATCTCAACAGAGATGATGGTTGGAACATTAGCAGGTGTTGGATACCTGCCTTATGTCCTTGATTTTTTTTTTTTTTTTTTTTTTTTTTAATTTTTAATTTTTTTTAATATTATTATTATTATTATTATTATTATTATTATTTATTTATTTATTTATTTATTTGCATTCGTTTATTTATTTATTTTATTTTTATTTTTTCTTTTATTATATATTATATATTTTCATTTTATTTTATATTTGATTTTATTTTTATTTGATTTGATTTGATTTATTTATTTATCGAGTTATTTTTATTTATTTTTATTTTATTTTATTTTTTATTTATTTATTTTATTTTTTGAAAGTTTGATATTTTATTTTTATTTATTTATTGTTCTCTTTTTATTTTTATTTTATTCTATTATTATTTTATTTTTATTTTGCTATATTCATTTTTATATTTATATTTTATTTACTTTTACATTTTATTTTATATTTATTTATTTATTTATTTTTTTCTTTTTCTTTTCTTATTTTTTAACCTTTCACTTTAATTTAAAAAATTTATAACTAATTAGTTTACTAAATAATTATAACTAATAAGTTTACTAATTTATTAACTAAATGAATAAATTTATTAATTGGTTTAATAGTAGGAGGGAACTAGCCGTTACTTATTAAAAACATTTTAAATTATTAAAAAGTCAAACTAGCCGTTTAGAAAACGACTAGTTTAACCATCTCTACATCTATTTAAGCTTATTGATTTGATCTGATCTCTCACCTAGTCCTGATGATGAACCACACTGGTTGGTTCGAAACGTGTCGACAACGTTCCATTATATGTGATTATTACCGAAACAGATTTTACAATTTTATATGGATCACAGAAGCATAGATTCTAAAAATAAGGAGAATAATAATCATATAATTCTATATTATTGACGGACCTGTAAAATATTCGTGATTCTTATGAAGAGGCATTTGCATATTATTATTTCCGTCATTGGAGTCTTAAGTTACAGGTTGCGTACACATAAGTCACCCAACTATAGGGAAGGGAAAATGGTAAAACCAAAGAAGTTTTAAGGGCAAACAAAAGGTGGACAAGGAGAATTATAATAATCAGACAAGGAGAATAACAAGAAGGTGGAAAAGGAGAATTATAATAATCAGACAAGGAGAATAATAATAGTTGATGCATGTGATTTGCAGCTCACTAGAAATGTTATGTTGTAATGTAATGTTTAACATTTTGACTAAGTCAATAAAAATAACTAAAATAAAATAAAATAAAAAGATAAATGTAATGTGAACAAAAATAAAAATAAATAAGATAAAATAAAATAAAATAATAAATAAAATAAAATAAAATAAAATAAAAAGATAAATGTAATGTAAATTAAATATTCTAATTTAGTCAAAATAAAATAAAAATAATAAAAATAAAAATAAAAATAAATTATGACCCATGGTATTGAGAACTCGTGGTATCCATGTGTAATATACCTTATATTGAGAACTCGTGGTATCCATGTATAATATACCTTATTTAAAGGGAGAAATTAAATAAAAAGTTTAATATAATGTAATGTAAACATTTTAATTTGGTCAAAATAACCCTATAAAAATAAAATAATAATAAAAATAAAGTTGGCCCATGGTATTCATGTGGAATATAGCCTATGTAAATGAGGAAATTAAATTAGCCTAGATCCATCTTAACTTGGATCTACCATATGCAAACCTCTTTTAGAGTGAATAGATTTGATCTCTTTATATGCAAACCTCTTTTAGAGTGAAAAGAGCTTTGATCCTTCTCGATGCTTGGTAGATCTATATTCATGATTCATATTAAGAAGCATTTACAAATATTACTATGTCTCATGATGTTCATTCAAGACAATGTTAACAAATATATTCATGTCCAATATTGTCTAATTTCGATACAAGTTTTCATCATATAATGTTTGGAACATAACATGGATTAGTCAATTGAACTAAGAAAGAATATTTGCCACTTGAGTTGGGTAATAATTGTTGCAAGGCCAACTTCATGAAGGGGTCAACTTTGGACGAGTTGAGTTGAGTGAGATCAAAGGCAAGGAGAAGGGGGCAGAGCATTGTGGGTGATTGTTGCCATCAAAACACATTTTTTTTGTTATGAACATTCATGGGCAAGTGAAAGCGGAGGCATGACCAAATCCATGTAAGTGTTGATATGTTGTGATACACTTTGCAACACAACTTTATATATTGTATGATTATATTTAGGCAATACCATTGTTTAGATATAGGTGTTTTTCTATATTGTGAGGGTTAAGTGTTTTAACAAAGTTTTCAATGACTTACCCAGTTGCATTGTTAGGTTTGGAAGGACCTTCGTAGGTTGTTGCCATGGTGGATGGTGCAACAAGCCTTAATCTTCACCACCAAACCAACACTTTGATTTAAGGATGGTAATATTCTGGATTTATTTAATCAATAGTCATAGATAATGTCTTGATGTGATGGGGAAGATCTATGAGATTTAGACGATATTGGTATCCTCGCTTATATAGATTGCTGTTGGTGAAGATATTGTAGCATTTTACAAAGGAAAAGACGCACAAGAAATCAGAGCATCAGATTATTCAAAAAGTCCATCACAAACAAGTATAACATGTGTGCCAAATCTTTACAATAAATAGTAAGGATGAAATGTAATTAAAAATAAATAACTTGGATTCTTTTTGAAGTTTTATTGAGAGTTTGTAGGATTGTGCCCTTCTAAGGACAATAAATTTCAACAAGGAAAGTTTTAGGGGCTTTTATATAAAGCTTGTGTTGGACAAATTTTGAACTTTTTTAGTATAAAGTTTGCAAAATAGTCATTAAATGTCTCCACTTTTATTAGTTGTTGCAGTCATTAAGTTTGTGCCACTAGGCGTGATAATAATAGTATCCAAATGCTAGGCGCAATTACAACATACGACAACAATAGGTCCCAAAGATGAGAATCTGCATGGTAGGCTACCCTGGATAATCACTAATGCCTTTTAGGAATGGAACTGAAAACAATAGCTACCCTGGTCATTGGTTAGCACAAAATGTTGTTGTCATTATTGATAATGTTTAAAAACTTAAACATTATGGTGTTTGCCTTGAATAAACAAAGTGCAATGGAGTTGGTATTTTGAACAATTACCTTTTTAGTGTGCTCGACTCATCTTCGAGACACAATTTACAAGAAAATAACACTTCTAGGTTTGCATGTTTTTTTGTTCCTCCAGTGCTTGCACTTGTATTTACTACTCATTGAACTTGATTGGCTTGTGTTCAATGCATTTTTATGTCTGAAACAATTGTTATCATAGGAGTGTCATTAGAGATGATGGTATCTAAATTTTTTTTATACTTTTGTTGTTAACTCATAAGATCATGTCAAATATGATTGTGTTTGTCTTAAATAAGCACACCGCACTAGGTTAGGTATTTTTTAACAATTACTTTTATATTGTGCCTTCCTCATCTCTTAGAGATTAAAAATTATCAAATTATTATATTCAAGAAAATAGCACAAGAAAATTGATGTGCTTTTTAGTTTCTCTAGTGCTTGTGTTTGTATTTATTACTTGGCATTTTTCTTGGTTAGCTTTTGCCCATTGTATTTTTTGTCCACATGGTTCCATTGAGCTCATTATGTTTCAATCCAAGCTATTTGCTTTGTCTAAATTAATTTCTAGGGTGTTGCTCAAGTATTCGAAGGCTTATTACAAGCAAGTTCTATAAATTGATGAAATTCTTTTAGACATTTATGTTATAGAGTATGGCAGGGCTTCTACTTGGTATGTACAAAATGCGGAAGCATGTGTAAGTTACTCAATTGTTTCACCATATTTCCATATCAAAAGGCTAGGAGACCAATTTGGAGTTGAAAGATACATGGACTTGTTTTACTGATTTTTCTCTTCAAGCACGACGGGCAATAAAAAGAGCAAACTCATATTTGGCAAGAATCTCATTTTTGGGTCGTACGGAAGGGGAATTGACCCAAGAATTGGATAGGGGGTCCCCCACCCAAAAGCTAAATAGTGCAACCCCGTAAAGCATTCCATAAAGAAAGTGGTTGATATGGGTAAGCCATGGGTATTCTTAAAGTGTGAGAGCCTGTTGGCGATGCAAAATCAAATACAACCCAACAAAGGGTGTCCTATTTGTTTTCCTTTGACCAAAAGGCTTGTGAGAAAATAATCACACAAAGACCTTAAGCTATATAAACACCATTTCTTTCTCACACGGGTTTGAGGATTTCTTTACCAAAAAAACATGAAAAAAGATTTATGTGGGTTGGATTCCTAACCTTTATTATACAATATTGACATTTTTAAAATGTATTTCTATACCTTCGAGCAGGTTTGTTTATCATGAACTACAAAGTTTCTACAATCTTTGTTTTAAAAGGCTAGTTTGTGTGCAAGTATACCTCTTGATCCAGGGGGCTCCAGAGATACACACAAGACAAAGAGGGCTTATGGAAGCTCAAAAATCAAAGTGAAGAAAACATGTCAAACTTAGTTTTAGGTTGAATATTTCGTCATTCTTATTGCAATGGTGCGAACGGTTTGTCAAACTGAGTTCGTATGCAAAAGTTAGAGGCAGTCAACATTCTAGGGTTGACTACATGACATAGCAGGTTAAAGAGGACACATTTTCACAGAAACCCGACCATCAGATTTCGGCGAGTGCCGGTCAAATTCCGGGCAAATTTGTTGGATAACTAATTTGTCTCCTTCTACCTATTTTCAGGCATTTTTAAAATGCCTTATTTGTTGTAAAAAAACGAAAAATATATTAAAAAAAGGGGGGTGGCAGGCCACCACCCCTGCCACCCCACTGCACGATTATGTTATAACAAAAAAATAATATATTATTTGGGGAGGGGGGGGGGGAAGGTTGACGGCCATGACCCCACTGCCCCCGGAGCCACCAACAAACAATAAGTATATATGGGTGGGGCGCATGCTGTCACCCCTGCCGTCCCCCCTCCATACCCCAACCACACATGCTATTAAAACATAGGGAGTGGGGGCAGGCCGCCATGCTTGCGGACCCGCCATCCGAAAAGGTCGCCCACCTTTTGTCTATTTAAACCACAATTAAAACCACACCCAACCAAAAACAAATGCACAAAACTATGTTGTGGGGTCGGGATTTGATCTCTCGACCTCTCCTCCGCCCAAATGAATTTGCCAACACACCCAACGATTTACGTTGGAGAATCCACCACCCATTTTTCATATAAAATTGCCTTTTTACCAGTGTGCCCAGGCCAGGTCGGAGTGCAAACAGACAGGGAGTTCGAGGCGGGGATGGTGCATGTAGTTCGAGGCATGGAAGGTGCACGCAGTTCGAGGGAATCTTTTTCGATGCCAAGGGAATCTTTTGATTCCAAGGAGGTAAAATTTCTTTGTGTTAGAATGTATTGATCTTTATTTATTTTAACCAGAATTTCGCAGGGAGCTTGATGGTGCACCCAGATTCTCCATTTGAGCAACAGTTCATAAGATTCTCTTCAAAATATGAGGATTAGGAATCTTGGGGGAATCTAAAAGATTATTGTAGCCTTAGATCTTCACTTTTCCAGTCGTGAAGAAGTTAAAGGGGGTTTACACCTTGGTCTTCACTAAGTTATCTTGTGTTTTTTATTGGTCATTGACCTATCTCAACTTTTATGGATTCCACTAAATCTAATTGTCCACATGTTTGGGTTGGTCAACTTGCATGTCTACTAATTTTTAGATGTCAACGTTTCGAGTCTAAACCAGGACTAATCTTCAGGACAAATGTCGAAGGAGAGCAGAAGCAAAAAAGAGAATAAATAGAGATAGAAAAAACCAAAAGACAGAAGGGCTGACAGAGAAAAACATAAAAAAATGATTAATGTGCTAATAATTTTTTATTTTATTTTTATTTTAAAATCTTCATTAGAGGAATTTTGAGGTCTAAAATGGGCCTCTTAAAGAAATTATAAAATAATAGCGGAAATAATAAAATAAGATTATATTACATCATCAAATTTTAGAGGGAAAAAAACTATTTTTTCAACTCATATTTTCAATTTATCTGCCTATGGGTTTACCCAAATTTCGAGCAGGAACAATAGTTGGATGCAGAATTTGATTCCTCATCCAAGGAGTACCCATATTGCATACTTTCAATAAACCTTCCTACATGAAAAATGAGAAATATATGAAAAATGTCATTGCAATAACATTTTTTCATGTATTTCTCATTTTTCGTATATCATGGTCCATCCAAAGTATTTAACATGGGTACTCCTTGGATGAGTAATTAAATTTTGCATGTAACGAGTAATCCCGCTCGAAATTTGAGTAAAACCTTAGGGAGATAAGTTAAAAATACAAGTTGAAAAAATAGTTTTATTATTTTATTAATTTTTAATATTTTTATTTTTTTTACCCCAAAAATGGTGAATCATCCCCCATGGTTGACATCAACATCTTGAATCCTATTGGTTCTTATAAATTTTATTTTGGTTGTACATTTTTCTTAGGAGGCCCATTTTAGACCTCAAAAGTTTTGTAATGAATTTTTTTATTAGAAATCTAAAAACCCTAAAATAAAAAAGAAGTAAGTCTTATTAATATGATATTAATGAAACCATATTTAATTGATTTAATTAAATATATTAACATGATATATATAAAATTAAGCATGTTGATATATTTAATGTTAATTAAATATTTTACATTTTAAATTTAATTATAATATTCAAAAAAATTATTTTTAATATTTATATAATTTTGCTCAAATTCATGAGATGGCATATATATTGTATTATGTTTGATTTGCAGGTCTCCTGACAGTGGTTCTCTAACTCCTTGAATTTGCTTGTAAAACACTTCAAACATTATTTCCCATTCTGACTTCATGTTTTAGGGGGGGCATCTGTTATACAATATTTTCTCACACTCCCAGTCTCGTGTCCTGAAGTGTCACACTTTGTGTCGTCGATGCTTATGAGATGGCATATATATTGTATTATGTTTGATTTGAGGTCTCTTGACAGTGGTTCTCTAAGTCCTTGCCTTTTCTTGTAGAACACTTCAAACATTACTTCTTGTTCTGACTCCATGCTTTAGGGGGCATCTGTTATACAATATTTTCTCACACTCCCAGTCTTGTGCCTTGAAGTGTCACACTTTGTGTCGTCGATGCCACAAGTGTAGCAAAGTGATGAAAGTTGTTGCAACCAATGTTTTCACCATGAAACATGTTGAGAACATCCCTGAAAAAAGGAAGAAAACTTTCCTTGAAAATATTCTGAAGAGCTTGTCAAAAACCTTGTTTTGCAAGCCCATGGTGTTTTCCATAACTGATGTCTCGCGCTAGTAACCTCTAGCATTACACATGTCTAGCATTGCCAATGTGAATTTTATCAGGCCAATTCGCGCTAGTCCTCTTCAGGCAGTTTTTCCCAAAATGGAGGAGAAGCTTCTCTTTCTAGAAAACTCGATAACAACGACGTGGTTTCAGGTAGTTGATGATTGGAACGAGACCTCCCATTCCTGGCCCTAGATCCTCCTTCCATGGATCTCTCCCTTTAGATGTGGAACTCCTCCCTCTTTTCATGGATCCTTAACTCCCTCTCCTTCCCTATAAATGAAATCCCCACCATCCACTCTTGGTTGGTTTCCATCCTAGTGCTGAATTGTGCCCAAATGCTGCCCATTTTCAAAGGATAAAAGGTGTTTGAAGGCTAAGGCTTGGACTTGGAATCTCACTTGAAGGAAGCTTCCAAAATCAAGGCTTCATCGGTTGTAATGCTCCCTTTGCCGTCTATTAATAATACCATATATGTTTTCTTTCCATAAATGTGTCAATTATTGTCCATTTATTGTAATTCTCCTTGATATGTTACATAATTTTCATTAGATAATGTTATGCTTTGCATAGTTTTGTTGTCTCCACTTGGTCTTTGTTGCAGGCACTCATCTACATCAACAAAGAGGATATCGTGAGCTTGGAAGCCAAAGAGTCAAATGCGACATCAAGGGTATTAACATCAGATAGAGGTAGGAGATCTATCTTCCTTCACATTTTCTAGTATGAATTAGGAAAGATTGCATGTAGTTGTCTTCTGTAGTTGCTAGATCCTCCCATAGGACTAGAGGGATCGTTTATGTCCGCATGAAGGATTTTCTGCAAAATAAAAGGTAGTATGTTAGGAGTCACAAAAAATAAATGAGCACGAGCAGAACTATCTGACACATGATCTTGAGTTGGCAACGATCGTTGATGCATTGAAGAGGTGGAGGCACTATCTTCTGGGTAGACGATTTGAATTGATAAGTGATCACAGTGGATCGTGGTATCTATTTGACCAACTGAATCTAAATGCCAAACAAGCTAGATGGTTGGAAATGATCGATGAGTTCGACTTTGAGGTCAGTTATATTAAAGGTAAAGAGAACAAGGTTGGATATGCTCTTAGTAGACAGATACATGTGAATCATATAGCAGCTATGAGTTCCTATGGGGCAGATCTACATGGTAGGATCTTGCAGTAAGGCCAGAAGGATTCCAGGTATATGGAGCTTAGGCAAAGATTGCAGTAGAGTACAGGTACAGGTAGTGGCACATGTACATGTAAAGGTACAAGTGTGGGAGCACATCATGTGGATTATCGTCTCACAGGAGATAGATTGATCAGGTTTAGGGACATGATATATGTTCTAGACAACAATGAACTCAAGAAGGTTATCTTGAGGGAGTTTCATGTGAAACCATATTTAGGTCAACCAAGCTATCAGAAGATGTTGACAACAATGAAGAAGTTTTACTATTGGACGAATTTGAAGAGAGATGTTTCAGAGTTTGTGGCTAGGTGCTTGGATTGTCAACATGTCCAGGCAAAGTGTAAGTATCTAGGTGGACTACTACAACTGATTATGATTCCAGAGTGGAAATGGGAGGTCATTTCCATGGAATTTATCACAAGTGTACCAAGGACATCTAGGTAGCATGATTCCATCATGGTTGTGGTGGACAGGTTGACAAAGGTAGCACACTTCATTCCAGTGAAATTTATATACTCAACGAATGATGTAGACAGATTGATCAGGTTTAGGGACATGATATATGTTCCAGACAACAATGAAATCAAGAAGGTGATCGTGAGGGAGTTTCATGTGAAACTGTATTAAGGTCAGCCAAGCTATCAGAAGACGCTGACAACAATGAAGAAGTTTTACTATTGGAGAATTTGAAGAGAGATGTTTCAGAGTTTGTGGCATTAGGGGAGTTTTGAGGTCTAAAATGAGCCTCTTAAGGAAATAATAAAATAATAGCTAAACTAATAAAATAATATTTATGAATTTGCAATTCACTTTTTGCACCAAAATCCATGTAACCATGGTTAAATTTGATTCGAAAGTTGTACCAAAATAAAATTAATAAAAAAATTGTATTTATGTGACTATAAATAAGAATGAATTTTTCAAGAAAAAAATCATTATCATTGCACAACTAATGCATTTGTCCTTTGTACTTAAATAACTTAAAATAGAATATAAATATAAATTCATATATTCTTAATTATGGAATATACTATTAATTAAAATCTATATTATTTAAATTATATAATAACATGTAATTAATATACTATATAAAAATAATATAATATAATATATTGTTTTATGTATGAAATTTATATTATATATTGAATTGATTTGATTTATAAATAAATATTTGAAAATATACAAATATAATATTTATTGAAAAGTGTGTAAATACATGAAGATTGTGTAGGGATATGGATTGTTTCTTTCAAAAAAATATGAAATGACAATAATACTATTTTATTCAAAAAATATGAATTGACATTTATTATGAGTACTTTACTTTATGACTTTAAAATTACTTAGAGTACTACCATGGTTATCCATGAGTTTTTATCCACCATTGAGAATGTGACAAGTAAATATCTTTAACTCAAGCAATGCCACCTCAACCATTAGGGATGATGTCATCCTCTAAAATGTGATTGGTTCTCATAAAGTGAATTTTGATTGTACATTTTCCATAGGAGGCCCATTTTAGACCTCAAAATTCCCCTAATGCTAGGTGCTTGGATTTTCAACATGTCCATGCAAAGTGTAAGTATCTAGGTGGACTACTACAACCGATTATGATTCCAGAGTGGAAATGGGAGGTCATTTCCATGGAATTTATCACAGGTGTACCAAGGACATCTAGGTAGCTTGATTCTATCATGGTTGTGGTGGACTGATGAAAAGCGAACTCCACTAGAGCAGGTTCACCCTGCAAGCTCCTTTTCCATGTCAAAACTACAAATTCATTCCCAAATCTTGAACTCGATCTTGGGGCCTATGGGTTATTGGCCCAATTCATTCCGCTACGGTTCTGATGTCTGCGTATATATCCATATAATTATCGGGGGAAATCTCTATAGAATGGACTTAACTCATAAACATTCACGAACTTTCTCGCTGCGTTTAACTTAGTTTCATCCGAACCTCCTTCCCCGCGTGCAACTAGTAACATGGGTCAGTCAACAGGTCGATCTTCACCAGAGTTCTATTCAACTTAAGCCCAGAATCGAGGTTACTTTTATTTTTTCCACTTTCTTCATATAAGAGGTTAATACGTATAAATTCCCCTTCATACAGAATTGATGATTCGAATTCTGCAGAGCGTATATGAACCGAATGAGATTTCGAAGGGTGAAATCCCCTTTCACACATGATTAACTCTCCACGGATTTACTGTATTATGGCTTTAACACAATTAATCGGTATCGATTTATTCAAATCGATTCCTTTCTCAATTCCTTTCAGCAATTCTTAACATAGGGTTATAGCAATAGAAAATGGATTCCGAAAGGATCAGAACCTCTACATACATACATGATACATGCGCAATTCATTTATATACAGAATGTAGATTCAAAAGCATTCAAATTATACACAGGACCCAATACAATTAGTCTGTCATCATTTGCATCTACACTTCAGCAATATTGTATTAGATCGCCATCGATCCTTGCAGTGATCGATGGTCGATCTATCACTGCATAATTCGACATGAATTCGTAAACAGAATTAGGAATAAATTGTATTTAGCATCACAGACATAAACCAACATCACAGTGTTTCTATTATATACAAGCTCAGTTACAATTCTAAGGCGTTTCAGCCTTAGTAACAAATTCGCAGACGACTACATTGAGTCCGTCCTCTCTGTCCCTCACGCACACGCAGATTTTCACTTATATAGAAATTTCCAAAGATCATGAATCGATCGAACTTCCTCAAATGAACCCCTTAAGCTTCTGGCAGATCATCAGTTACAAAATTTTAATTATGTTTTAACAAATTTTGCCCCACTTTTGTGTGACCGTTCGCATACTCAGCTTCAAATTCAAACTTGAATTCAAATCGCTCAGATGCTCCTGCATCAGACTCCCGAGGCACAAAATTTTATGACCTCCTGGTCATATGTCTTCTCTAACTGTCAGCAGTTCTACTCACGTCCTCTGTGGAACTGCTCCTTGTGATCTCCCCGTAACAACATGCTTCAACAATTCTCACCCGCATCCTCTGCGGAATTATCCTCTATGAGCTGCAACAAAACCTCTGCAATAGCAAGTCCTCCCTGCTACCAGATAACTCACCAAGCTTCTCTTCTGAGCTCCGGCTTTTGGCATCTCTCTGGTCTGCTCTTGTGGAACCATTGAGCACTCCTGCTCTAGGTTGCTGCAATCTTCTCACCTTCCTCTGCTGCTACCTTCACATTATAAAAATCACAAGCAAAACCTCACAAAAGTGTACCTCGTCTTCCTCTGTACGCGAACTCCTTCTCCGCAAGAAATCATTTCCCTGCTCTGATACCACTTGATGAAAAGAGAACCCTACTAGAGCAGGTTCGCCCTACAAGCTCCTTTTCCATGTCAAAATTGCAAATTCATTCCAAAATCTTGAACTCAATCCTGGGGCCTATGGGTTATTGACCTAATTCATTCCGCTGCGTATATATCCATATAATTATCGGGGAAAATCTCTGCAGAATGGACTTAACTCATAAACATTCACGAACTTTCTCGCCGCGTTTAACTTAGTTTCATCCGAACCTCCTTCCTTGCGTGCAACTAGTAACATGGGTCAGGCAACAGGTCGATCTTCACCAGAGTTCTATTCAACTTAAGCCTAGAATCGAGGTTACTTTGATTTCTTCCACTTTCTTCATACAGGAGGTTAACACGTATAAATTCCCCTTCACACAGAATTGATGATTCGAATTCTGCAGAGCGTATATGAACCGAATGAGATTTCGAAGGGTGAAATCCCCTTTCACACAGGATTAAATCTCCACCGATTTACTGTATTATGGCTTTAACGCAATTAATCGGTATCGATTTATTCAAATCGATTCCTTCCTCAATTTCGTTTAGCAATTCTTAACATAGGGTTATAGCAATATCAAATGGATTCCGAAAGGATCAGAACCTCTACATACATACAAGATAAATGCGCAATTCATTTATATACAGAATGTAGATTCAAAAGCATTCAAATTATACATAGGACCCAATACAATTAGTCCATCATCATTTGCGTCTACACTATAGCAATATTGTATTAGATCGCCATTGATCCTTGCAGTGATCGATGGTCGATCTATCACTGCATAATTCAACATGAATTCGTAAACAGAATTAGGAATAACTCGTATTTAGCATCACATAAATAAACCAACATCACAGTATTTCTATTATATACAAGCTCAGTTACAATTCTAAGGCGTTTCAACCTTAGTAACAAATTCGCAGACGACTACATTGAGTCCGTCTTCTCTGTCCCTCACACACACGCAAATTTTCACTTATATAGAAATTTCCAAAGATCATGAATCGGTCGAACTTCCTCAAACGAACCCCTTAAGCTTCTGGCAGATCATCAGTTACAAAATTTTGATTATGTTTTAACAATTTTTTCCCCACTTTTGTGTGACCGTTTTCATACTCAGCTTCAGATTCGAACTTGAATTCGAATCGCTCAGATGCTCCTGCATTATTCAGTACTACCATGGTTATCCATGAGTTTTTATCCACCATTGAGAATGTGACAAGTAAATATCTTTAATTCGAGAAATGCCACCTCAACCATTAGGGATGATGTCATCCTCTAAAATGTGATTGGTTCTCATAAAGCGAATTTTAATTGTACATTTTCCTTAGGAGGCCCATTTTAGACCTCAAAATTCCCCTAATGCTAGGTGTTTGGATTGTCAACATGTCCATGCAAAGTGTAAGTATCTAGGTGGACTAACACAATCGATTATGATTCCAGAGTGGAAATGGGAGGTCATTTCCATGGAATTTATCACAGGTGTACCAAGGACATCTAGGTAGCATGATTCCATCATGGTTGTGGTGGACATGTTGACAAAGGTAGCGCACTTCATTTCAGTGAAGTCTACTACTTAACGAATGATGTAGCATAGGTCTTAATTAGGGACGTGATCAGATTGCATGGTGTTCCACAGAGTATTGTGTCAGACAGGGATGCGAAGTTCACTTCCAAGTTTTGGAAGGGGTTGTTTGCAGGTTTGGGCACAGAGTTTGCCTTCAACACAACTTATCATCCAGAGACAGATGGACAAATAGATATTGGAGGAAATGTTGAGGATGTATGTGATGGATCAAAAACTAAAGTGGGAAGAGTATTTTCCACTGGTAGAGTTTTGTTACAACAATGGGTATCACGAATATTTGAGGATGAGTCTGTTTGAGGCATTGGATGGGCGAAGTTGCAATAATCCCATCAATTGGAGTGATCCAGTTAACATAGTGTTGATTGGGCCAGATATGTTGGCAGAGATGGAACATGAAATGCATGTAATCAAGAATAATTTTAAAGAAAAACATGATAGGAAGAAGAGCTATGCCGATTGGAACATGTTGTTTAAGGAGTTTCAGGTTGGGAAGATATGTACTTTCACATCAAGCCTAAGAAAATATCCTTGCGGATTGGATCACGTGACAAGCTGACTCCTCGGTTTTGTGGACCTTTTAGGATTCTTGAGAGGATTGGGCCAATAGCCTATCAACTTGCACTACATTCGACAATGAAAGTCATTTATGTTTTCCATATGTCATTGCTTAAAAAGTATATTAAAGATGATAATAATATGATTTTCTGCTCTATATTGCAGGTGGATCTAGAAGGAGAATTCCAACCAGAAGCTTGGTACATTTTGCAGAGAAATATGCTCATGCTCTGGAAGTGAGAAATTGAGCAGGCTGAAGTGTAATGGAAGCACTTTGGACCTGATCAAGCTACATAGGAGATGTCAGATCAAATGCGAGCTATGTATCCTTATTCGTTGGTTGAGCGAATGTTTTCACAGGTGTTTTGGTATATGTTTTTGGTATATGCAGGTATGATGTTTTGATATATGTACGTATGTATATGGATGTAAATACCTCCATGAACTATGTTATAAAGCTCCAATAATTGGTATGGTTTTCATGTCATTATGTGGTTATATTTTTCATGTTACAGAGTGGTTTGCTTCTCAACAGGTTGATTATTGTAAATAATGCAACGAGATATGTTATAAATATCCATGGAAAATATGTTTTGCTTACAAATGTATTGTTGGTTGTAGCTATCATTGAACACTGAGGATGGTGTTTCCCCAAGGGAGAGGGATCTGTAGCAACCTTGGTGAAAATTCCATGTAATAAAAGTTAATAAAGGAAAAAGAATAACCACAGTTGTGGGAAACATACTCCAAGCTAAATTTTGGAAAAAAAATCCAAGTGTGGGTGTTCATGTGGTTTATTATGGCTATCAAAATTGAGAAATTAAATGGACAAGTATTTGGAAAGGGAAAGTGGAATTTATTGGCATTTATTTATGAAAATAATGGAAATAAGATAAAAGGAAGGTGAAAGGTCACAGGTTGCATATGATGAGGAAAATGAAGGAAAATAATAGATCATGAGTGGAACCCCATTTTTGAAAGATTGTTCCAAGACAATATTAGATTTTGGGCCACCAACCATAAAAAAAAAATTGAGCTTTCAGAGGAAAAAATAATGAAATCCTTGGTGAAGTCAGCGCTGATCAGAACCGGTGCTTTAGTGAGTCCCTGCTTCACGAGGTCAAATGATTGTTTAGCTTCCATGGTCCACTTAACTCCTCTATCCCTCATGAGCATATTGATGATGTTTCTCAATAGTTCTGCAAGGTTTGGTGTAAACCTTCTCAAAAAGTTTATTTTTCCAATGAAAGATTGAAGCTCTTTGATATTCTTGGGATGACCGATTTGATGTATTCCCTCAATCCTTTTGGGGTCAATTTTGATTCCCTCTTCAGATATAATATGGCCTAGGAGATTTTCTTCTTCAAGACCAAATAACGATTTCTTGGGATTCAGAGAGAATCCGTACCTTCTACACTTTCCAAAAACTCTTCTCAAATGATACACTGTTATATCATCAAGGTAGATCACAATGAACAGGCCAATTTCTTTTGAAGTCAATGCAGAGCCTGATCTCACCTATTTTCTTTCTTACAGGCACAATATTGGAAACTCATTCAGAGTATCTGATTGGGACTATTATTTTGGCATCACACATCTTGATTTCCTTCTCAACCAAGGGCATTAGGATAGGATTTATCCTACACATTTTCTGTTTGAAAGGCTTCTGGTTCCCCTTGACTGGAATTTTGTGCTGGATAATATTAATATCATAGGATTTTAGGTCTTCATAGCTCTAAGCAAATACATCAATGAAATCCTTAAACAAAGCAATGTATTTATGTTTTGTGGACGCTGACAGTGTATTTGATAACTTTATTATCTTGGGATCCTGCTCATTGCCTATATTGCACTCCTCAATATTTTCTTATGTAGGTTCCATCTTTGGTTTTCTAGCCACATCATTGAAATCAAATAGTTCCTCCAAAGGGATAATTTCTCTAGGCAGGATGTTATCTCTGAATTGTAATACTTCAAACTCTTCTTTTTCTGGATCTTCATGTATCTCTATTTTATGTAGATCTTTATTTGCTGAAATATTAATATCAAAATTGTGAGGAGTTTCATCCTTGCACGTTTGTTCTTCATTGGGGCAACCTTCTTCACAATCTAGGTCCAAGATGTAATATTCAAACTCTTCTTTAGATTGCAGGAAATTTTCAATCTGCTTGTCATCTCCAAAGACTTTCCAATATATCATATTATCACGGACTGTTGGGCGGTGTTTAACCTTTAGTGTATATTGTTTATTTGGATGAGGTAATTGAAAAGTGCTAGCTGAAAATGCTAACCCATTGGCAAGGATATTTTGATTTCTTGGAATTGCAACAAAGTCATACTCTTCAAACTTTTTCAGGAGGTCAAGGGAAACATTCCTGTATGCTCTCAATCTGGGATGCTTCGCTGAATACTCTCCTGTGATTTGTCTAATAACTAGCTCAGAGTCCCCATGAACATAAATTCTTTTGGCCCCTAATCTCTTCAGTAGCTGTAATCCCAAAAGGAGTGCCTCATACTCTGCTATATTGTTGGTGCACTGAAAATTGAGTTTGTAGGAATGACCCTCTGCGTGGTTATTTTAGTATTGCATACCCATGCCCCTGCTCCTGAGCCCGCTTTGCCACAAGAGCCATCAAAAATCATGTTCCAAAAAGGTTCAGATTCAGACTTATGTTGTAAAATTTCCATTTGATCTGCTTGTTCTCTATTATGGTCTTCTTCTTCTCCAGCTATTTTTTCATTAACTGCTACTTGTTCATTAGCTTCTACTTGTTCATTAACTGCTACTTGTTCATTAATACTTTCATTATTGTAGAGAATGAATGATTCAAGGTCAGAATGAACAGATTAAAGGGGGTAGTTATGTGGTTTTTCTTGACTACTCACCATGTATTTCATCAAAGTCTCCCTATACAATCTTCTTTGCTGACCAAATATTGGTATGGTAACATAAGTCATATCCATATGGAGGGTCCCTTGAAGCTTGGAAACCCTTGAGCGAGATAAAAGCATGCCATATTTAGGAGGGATGTCAGCCATTACTACATCCATCACTAGACTCTTGGCTGGTATTTGGGCTAAAGTAACACATAGATCTTTAATGAGGCCGAGAAATTTGACCTTGCTGGAATCAAATGAGTATAAATCTTTGTAGGGTCTGGTTATCTCAAGGCCAAGTTTCTCCATGAATGCCTTTGGCATAAGATTATGAGAGGCTCCTGAATCTAACATGGCATTATGGAGGATCTTATCATGAATATTCAAACTGATATAAAATGGAGGAACACCTCCCTCTTGGGCTTTACCTTCTACTTCTGGCCCAAACAACAGTTCATGTTTATCATCATTTAGATTGACAGTGTTAGTAATTTCTCCCATGTTCAATGAATTTAGGACCTAAGATTTGTATACACTTTTTTTTACTAGTTCAGTGAGACGGATGGAGATCTTTATTTTGGCAGTTTCATTCTCAATGCTGAATGGTGTCTGTATTTTTGGCAGATTTAGATCAGTATTCTCAGGCACTATTTTAGCAACAAATTCAGTTTTTTGACTTTTAGTGAGGATATCATCTTTAAACCATTTTCTTAATTCTCCCCCCAAACTCTGAGCAAACACCCTCAACTTAATAGTTTCATCATCTATCTCTTGACAATCAAAGTAGTCATTCATTTTATCCACATGTTGAGAAATTGCAGGACCAGTTTCATCAAAAAGTGGGATTTTGGACTGATAATCCTGTGGCAGAGGTACCATAGGTTGTGGTAGCGCTAATGGCGCATACCAGGCTGCCATGATTGGTGGTGGGGGAAACCAAGGGGGGTTAAAAAGAGGAGGGTTGACAAAAGGAGGTGGGGGATTAAATTGAGGAGGGTGGACAATGGGTGTACGAGTGGGGGTCTGGACACTCTAGTGGGAAAGGTTCAAGGAAATGGTAGGAGCTGCAGATGCACTTGGAAAAATTGGTTGAGGGTGAGCAGACTTGAAAATAACAGAGGGAGCTGCTGTAGTAAGAGAAGATAATTCTACAGACTGCTAAAGGCAAGCATCGTCAATAGCTGAGGTGAGTTCTGCTACCAGACCTTGAAGGGAGTCAAAGTGTTGGAGACGCTGAAGGTCAATTTGGGTGGAGGTGGAGGCTTCCCCAACTGGAGTTTTCTGTAAAATAGATGGGTCAAAAGCTGTCTGGGCTGTCCAATTATGAGATTTGGTCCTGAACAAGCTCTGTTCAAAATGTAAGTCGAACTGCATGTCTTGCAAAGTTGCAAGGTTTTCATGGAGGGAACTTGCTCTGTGAAGAGGCTTGCTAATAGTTGGACTCTCTGCTCTGGGGGTTCTCATAATTTTCTCTTGATTGTCAACTGTTGCTGGATGACTTGGGTCAGGATGAGATCTGGTAAAGATTCTTCTGGGAGCCAGAGTTGGACCCAAAGCACATACAGGTAGAATGTTTTTACAAAAGTTGGAAAACCAATCTGTGGACAATACTCAAATCACACAATGTTGACTGGGGTTTTTGAGTTCTTATGAAATACTAAGCTTCTTCAATGTTTCCCCAGTATGGTCGCCATTATGTTGTGGCCCTATAATTTACAAGATTGGCAAGAATAAATGATAGAGGAAAACATCAAACCTCTTGGAGTCCAGGACCTAGCCTTCCTAGACCCAGAGAGGGCTCTCTCTGTTTTTTATGATTTAACTTGATGCTTATAAATGCTGATATTAGGCTATTTATAGAAATAATGAGGGTTGTTTGTTTTGATTGATTGCATGGTTGGACAGACAGAGTTGTGAAACTTAATCCATTGGGCATCAACTTTTCAAGGGCATTCACAGGGCAAGCTAACCATGCAGACTTGATCTTAATGGAAGTGTGAATATGAGATGAAAGAAAGCATTGAGTTCAGTAATAGCCAAAGAGAAGTTAAGAATTATTTAACTATACTTCAGAAGAAAACATTAAGACAATAAACACATACATAATTAAGGTGCTCTTTCAACAAATCTTAATATAAATTTTCTGTTTTACCATCAGATAAATTGATGAACAACATGAAATACAAAGGAAAACATTAACACAGAAGAATAAACATCACCATTAACATAGCTCAAGAATCCCGTGAACGATGTCTTATTATTGATGCTCACAAAAAACTACAGTGCTCCAATACAATGATCTTTACAACGCAGAGTCTAACAAGGTCCAACCCTTGATAATGAAAATACAAGCAATATTTAACTGCAACTATGTTGACTGCCCTAATCTACTTCATAAATCTACATTAACTACAAATTTAATTAAAACTTGACAATTGTGGCCATGCAAAGCTCGAACAAAAAATATCTCTGGCAACACCGACTGTAACATTAACTTTTGACCGTAACATTAACTCTTGCAACTCTTCGTAAATCAAAAATTAGGCTGAAAGTGGCTGAGGTGGTCATGAAGAGGCAACAATAGTGGCCTTTGACATCTGGCTCTACTTTTTGGGTCACCGCTACTGGATTATTAAATATGACGAGATGCTAGCTTTTCAGATCGATCGATGTCTATGCTGACGTGCCCACCGTGCCTTTTCAATCCTGGTACATGCACAATTTTCCCCACTCTTTCTTGTTTGGAATTCTCGTACCTATGACCTGTCTATACACTTCATCCACCTCTGTGTATTTGCTGAAGGTGGGCTTGGTGAGAAAAACATGCTTTAGTTTTCATTTCCCAGACAACCTTCCCATTCACATTTCCTTTAATGTTAGAAAATTTAGTGGTATCCTTGGCTACTTCCCTGAGCTTGGTCATGTAATCTCCCTTTTGGATTGGCTTGTTGTTGATTACATACAGTAAGGGTAGTCCCTTTGCCCTCAGAGGCTCAATCTTATTTAAGAATCTTCCAACGACCATGTCCAATTCACGACACTTCTCCTCCAGTTGCCTTATTAAATTCCTCTTAGTGAGGACCCTTATTACCTCCAATATGGTTGCTGTTCTGTCCTGCACATCTAGATCTTCTAGCTCAAAAATGGTCTTGGAATTCAAGAATTTATGATTTTGGGGGCTGTTATTGGCATATCCCCAAACTCCTGAGTTTATTTCTCGATAAAACCTTGCATTTGTCAATTAGCTCCTTCTGTTAAAAAATAATGTCTATGGAATGCCACATTCCATCCACTACCTCTATAATATTTCCCCAAACTATTAGCTTCATTTGTCCCAATATGCTGCTGGCAGAAAAATCCTTTTTTTCCTTCTCCAACCTTTCTATCTGCTTCTTGGCTATCTCATGGGTAGTCTCTGATTTGGATTTTTGATCCCTCAAGATACCAATTTGTACCTCCAGCTTCTTGATCTCCTGTGATTGTAGTGTCATGCTCTCCAGAGCTTTGGATAACTGATTTGTCCCACTGGATGTTGCAGCAGTTGCTGGAACCACTGATGGAATTGATGAGATAATGACATCTTCTAATGGGATGAGTGTCCCTCGAGTTTTTTTTTTTTTTTTATTCAATAGCTTCTCCATCTCGGTCTCCATCCTTTTTATTTGAGTAGACTGTTTTTTTTCCTTCTGTGTCTCATCTTCCTCAATGCCCTTAGCTAAGGGGTCTTCTGTCACTGCCATCTTGAGTTGTTTCCTGAGGGCTGCTATGTCAACATTATTTTTCTTCACCAGATCCTCCACAACTTGGACGTTGTTTTTATCATGCCCAAGCTTCACTATTATATCTTTTAAAGTCTTGATCCTTGAGTCTCTGGCCATGGCATATATTCTTTCCATCTTGAGCTGTGATTGGGTGCTAGATAAAGACACTTGCAGTTTTGACAAGCTCATAGCATTACTTGTCAAAGTTGAAGATACCATCTCCCCGGTTTGCTTGTGTAATTCCATCTGATCAATAGGACGGATGTCCTTGGCACTATATTAGAATGATGCTTTCTTATAATCTTCTGCTCCTTGAGGCTGTGGGACCACGACTTCTAGGAATGCCATCTGCATCGTCCATTTTTCAGTGTCGAAAGCAGATAGGAGCCTGCTTTGTGAACTTGAGTTCGGCTTCTAGAACTGATTGTATGTATTGGTATTCAGCACCTCATTCTTCAAATTGATCTCTTTGAAAACCTCAAAGACAAAATTCTCTTGGCCTTCTATGGCAGGTCTGGAAGCATATGCTTGCAGACCTTTTGGCTGAGTAGATACTGTGGCTGATGATGTAGGTGAGGCCATGGTCTCTCCACCTACTGATGATGACTTAGGGGCATCCATGATGTGAATCAATGTCTGCTGCCCTGATTCACCTCCTTGGTCGATCTCCATATGAACTCGGGCCCTTTTCCTATACTTTAGTTTGAAGTCTTTGCTAGAGGTATCAGTGACCGAAGGTGATTGATCCTCTCTTGGCCTCTTGCTCCCTATCTCTTTCTCTGGCTCTTTCTCCTTGTCTTATTTCTCTTCGACATTCCTCCTTTCTTGTGGTGTTGGGGTTTGAATACCTAAAGTGGAGATCATTTGTTCTTCATCTTCTTGGAGGGTGTTGGCCACCCATTCTGTTTGGTTGGCATACTACTCAATTGCATGTCTGTGTGTATGAGCATAGGGTATGGATTTGTTTTCCACCCTTTTCTTGGAGATAATCCCTGTAGGGTCATAAGACCAAGTGAAACTATGACTGAAACCCATCCCCTTCAGTATCTTATCTGCTTCCTCCCCTGCTTCTCTACTATTGCAAATGAAAGGCCCAACTTGTGTCTTGATCTTGAACTGAGACTTCTTCTTTGCAGAAATAAAATGGATCTCATCTGCATCTATCATCTTCCTTATGTACTCCAATGCAAAGACCCTCATGGAGAGGGACTTTGGAAATTTGTAGGGGGATAGCTCACTTCCATAAACTCGAATATTTGTGTAATTTTGGTACAAATTCCAATCTAATGTCTTCACCTGCTCTATTAGCTACATGATTTTCTTGATCTCTTCACTTATCCTGGGCTTTGCTGCACTGCTGAGTGTGCTGATGGCTGGATGCACAAACAAATCCACAAAGTCCTTATATGTATAGTTCTTCTGTTATTTAAATAACAGGGTGGTCCAAAATATGATAAATTGAGGCTCATCATCTTCATTTACCTTGGCCATCCGAAATCAAAATCTGCTGGACTGGAAATACACAAACATATATACCAACATAGAGGTGTATTTAAAAACCTCCTCTGTGTGAAACCTTAAAAACTGTTTATGAATGGCATCTGCTAGGAACTGGTCATAGTTAAACATAATGGTGGGCTTAGCTTCTAAGGAGAGAATGGAAAAAAAGCCTATCACAACTTCATCGACCCACCGATCAAAGCGATAGCCCAATAAATAAGAAAGGAAAATGACAATTTTCTTGGTTCTTTCAGGAAAAATGGATGTAGGACAGGGTGGGTTTTTTATAGGCATTAGTGCATCAGTTTCCATGAAAAGTTGCAGAGTTTTAGCTCTGCTGACAAAGTCAATTCTCTGATAAATTTCCCTAAGGGCTTCATAAGAAAATGGGACTGATTGTTCAGGTGTGGGGGCCTGCATCATTTTCTGAATGGACTGGGCATTGATGGTGAACATGATTTCTCCTGTTGGGGTGACTATGGTCCTCTGATTGATGTCATAGTAGGCTTGGAATTTGCTGATGAATTCGGGGAAACTGTGGGTCCTGGGAAAAATGTACAGAGGCAACTGGGTCCCCCACAGGTTGATATCATCGGCTTCATCAAGAAATTTGTCCTCGAGCCAGCAGTAGACATCAAACAAGTCGAAGTTTGACTCTGTCTCGTGAAATTTGTAATCTCGGTCTGCCAGGGCTGTATGGTTCAGGTCCAATAGTGGGTAAACCACGGGGTTGAAAGGTTCATGGTCCTTCTTAGGAGGCATGGTTAATATTTTTCAACTTATCTTCAATCTGCAATGGAGAATGGGATATAAGAAAAGGGGGCAGAGGGGAAAATTTGATATTGGGGAAGGGAGAGAATGGAAGGGACCATGATCAGAATGTTGTGACAGTGAAAATGTGACTCGGTTGCATGAGAATTATTGATACCTTTGGTGGAAACGACCCCCCTTGCAACAAATCCTTTAACCTGCGATCTTTTCCTGCAAATCCTCGACAAATTTGGTCTCTACAATTTTCAATCAAAATAAACACGGTAAAATTCTGTAGCAGGTATGAATTTGGCCTTTAACTCGTGGTTGGTGAGACATTGGGGTGGCGCGGGTCCGTTGGACAACGATCCAACCATTCATGATGCAACGACCATATTTGGCGGGAATGAATGTGATTGGATAGGGGGACAGGTCAGCAGGGACGTGGAAAGGCGAGAGCGGGAAACATATAGTCCAACGGTCTGACGGGGGGTGGTTTTGTGCAGAGGCGAAACCCAAGCTGCGGGGGGGTGGTGGTGGTGGTGTGTGCGAACAACCCCGGTGCGATGAGGAAGCATGGGCGTGATTCTGTGTGTACCGCCATTTTAGATCTCTGACTCATCTTCCCCCCCCCCCCCCATTGTTGTTAATGTTCGGAGGGTGAGGGGGGTCAGAATGAGACGTGGGGTGTTGGATGAGTGGCGGGCGTGTGGAGATGAGGAGAGATGCGGGGTGTTTTAACGCAGGTGGAGACGGGATGACGTGGGGCATGATGAGACAAGTGATGTGACTGTGGGGTCGGGGTATGAGCATTGGGGGGGGGGGGTAAAGTGCAACTTAGGATATGAAATATATGCAAGGGGTGGGGTAAAAAGAAATGCGTGTGATCGGGACTTAGGGATAAAATTATATCATAAAATCCCATTTCTATATAAAATCACCTCCTTTCGGAGCTTTAAAGTCTCATTTTTCCTCTCAGTTTGATTTTCTCCTCTGTTATCACGAAAAACAATTAAGTAGTTTTTAGACTGCTTATTTACAGAATGAACCTTACATTGTTTCCCTTTCACATCCACCTACCCAAACTACAACTCTAACCATTTTTCTTCTTTTTAGGGTGCATTTAGATTTGCAGACCTTGAAATCGTTTTTCCTTTGAATTTCTAACCTATCACTATCCCTAATTTCTCCTATTGGTTCAGATTAAGGTGTTGAACTAATGTAATTTTATACCTATCTACTGATAAATTCAAAATTGTACAATCATGCTTAAACTGTATGATTGCACAAACTTTCCTCAATTGTAGCAACATTTTGATTTGCAGCACTTTTAGAAATATTCTTTTATTTGTGGGTTTTTTTTTCTTTTTTTCTTTTAACACCCTCTTTTTCTTTTTTCTTTTAACACTTTTTTTTTTTCCTATCTTCTTTGGAAATACATTTGAATATTGAAAAATATGTACAATATGAAAATTTGCAAATAAAGAATACATAGTCACCTTGTGATACTGTAAATTACAGGACTCTAACACCAATAAATATTGTCCTCCACTTGAGAAAGCAAGATCCATGAAAGCTGTAGATTATGAATATATGTTGAAAATTTTGGAGATAGATGAGTTGGGATTTTCAACGAGTGTGCATCTAGACAAAGTAGTGTGAAGGAACCTGCTTCCGAATTGATTGAAACGTCTTTAAGGACCTAAATATTCACACCATGAAGAAAGGTAATTAGAGGAAAAGAGAGGGAGCGAGGACCATCCATACTAGATAAGATATGAAGAACAATTTTAGTAATAGCTCTATTGCCAATGTTCCAAGATAGATTAGCTAGGAACTAATGTTTTAAAAGGACCAAACTTCTCCAAGTTTGTGAGATCTTTGCCGAAATTGGTTTTCCATATTGTATTCATCCTTACAGGTCCTTATTATGGAGGTATTTTTATTTGATAATCCTACCCCAGATTCCTTCACCATTTACAACCATACCAAGATTGTTAATAAGAAGAGACAAGTTGAAAAATTCCTTATTTTTTATGCCTCAACCACCGATCTCTATCAGTCTAGACAACAAATCCATCATGGCGAGATGAAATTTCTTCAAACTCCAAGATATCCATCCCAAAGGAATCGAAAAAAAAATCTATTGATCTTGTGTATGACTCCCTTAGGGATTTTATATATCCACATCCAATAAACAGACGTTCTCTGCAAAACAAATTGTATGGGGATGATCCTTCCCCCAATGAGAGTCATTTGTGAGACCAAGAGAAGAGGTACCTTTCTAGCTTGTCAATAATCCAGGACCAGTTGTTGTTCTCGTATCACAATGGTTTCAGGAAAATCCCAGGTATGTTAAACCCCCTTCCAAGGGGATGGAATGGAATCCAAATATCGCTGTTATTTCCTACAATCTTTCCCCTTTATGGTCGAGCGATAACATGGAAAAATTATCTTTATTCATGATCAATCTCGATACCTAGCCAAATTTATAGAGGATGTCATGTAGCTCCATCCATTAATTGATGTTTGACTTTTTGATGGCCAAGAAGTCGTCTGCAAACATTAAATGAGAAAATGTAATCTTTGTGGTGATGCATCATCTAAAGAATCTGCCATCTGTCCTAGATGCAAGAATTCTTTTTCTCAACCCATTAAAAACTGAAAGGAAGAGTAGAGGATATATGGCACAACCTTGGCATAGTCTGCTCGATGCAACAAAGAAATATGTGGGACTGCCATTTATCAGAATAAAAAAATTGACGGAAGTGATGGAGGCCTTAATCTAATCTGACATGATTGGTCCAAATCCAATTTTTGCTAGAATCATCCATAAGAATTCCCAATCAAAATAGTCAAAAGATTTGGTGATGTCAATCTTCATTAGGAAAGCATCAATGTCTCATGTTTTTATGGTATGAGTGCACTCTTGTGCAATGCCCACTGCATCGTGGATTTGACGCTTCTCAAGGAAGCCAAACTGTTCTAGAGAAATGAATCTAGAAAGAAGATGTTTAATCTAGATGGCTGTTGTTTTCGAAATGATTTTGTATATTGTTTCGCAGAGAGAAATCGGTCAAAAATTCGAAAAGGATTCCAGCTCTCCAAATTTTAGAATTAGGGCAATAAAAGTTTGTCCTAGAGACCCTACCAAGACTTCCAAACTCCTCCACTAAGTTAGCGATTTTGTTGATCAATATCTATTGAAAGTGTATAAATTGTTCTATGGTCCATCAATTTGGTCCATGAATCTTTCCTTGGCCATCTCTGTAAGAGTCTGGAGGATTTTGTCTTTGTCAACTTGGAATTTCAGAAGAGAGGTCTCTAGATCAATCAAATGTGGATAAAGAGAAATAAATTCCATATAATTCAGAGAGGGAGAAGCATCTTTGGTTTGAAAGGAGGATTGGAAGTATCTGAAATCTACTCTCCATATCTCACTTTTACTGTGTAGTGCTCCCCTTGAGCCATTTTCGATTTTCCAAATTGAGTTTTTTTGTTGATTCCTGGACGTGTGCATGTGAAGAAAACTAATATTCTGATTGCCTTCGTCAGACCCACATTTTGAAACTCTTCTGTTGCCATTCCTTTGATTGGCGCAAGAGGATTTTTCCTTTTTATCTATCCAAATATCCTAATTTCAATTTGGAAACCTCAGAGAAGTAGTCAAAGGATCGAGGATCTTCCAGATGTTTGATTTGAGCATCTATAATAATATTTTTTCTAATCCTGGCGAATTTTTGTTGTTGGGACCAACATTGAACCACCTATTTAAACTTTTTTTGCTTGTTGCATAGGTTGTCCATGGCTGGGTTTCCGACACTCTGATTGTGTTTAGTCCATAAACACCTTACCAAGGTAGTAAATTCTAGTTATTTCAGCCAAAAGTGATTGAACTTGAAGGGAGCATGCTTTCCTTTTGTTATATCATACCAAACCAGGAAGATTGGAAAATGATCTGAAATTTATGAGGGAAGATTCCATGATCTCAATTCAGTAAGGTGATTAGCAAGACCTTTCTTCAACATGAAACGATAAACTATTTTTGAAATTTTTTGTGAGCCCCATATGTCATTTCTCCATGTTGGTCGAATTGTTTCTGGCCTAATGTTTGAAAAGGAATTCTAGGGGAAAATATCCTTGAAATGAGCTGCAAGATTATATGGCCTACTCTGGTCTCCCCAAACCTCCGAATTGTGTATGGTGAGGTTTAAATCTCTTGCTATGTTCATGGATACCAAGTCCAGAATGCCACTATTTTCAATTTGAGACCATTGTACCTTCTTGTTTAGGAAAGGGGCATATACATTGATTATTCAGAGTTTTTAAGGGATCCCAATTCTGAAACCAGAAAGAATAATACCCACTATGAATTTATAGGCCTCAAATTTGAAAATTTCAAGGTTCCATTAAGCAGCAAAGCCTCCAAACATGCCAGAGGCACTAATGGCACAAACATGCCAATTGGGGAAAATTTGAAGTAGAAAATCCTAGGTCTGTTCCTTATTGACCATTGTCTCCATTAAAAGGATAGTATCTAGATTATGAAGAAACATAATGCCTTTTAGGGCTCTCATTTTTTGGACCAAACCGAGGCCATGAATATCTAGGGATAATATAATCATTCGAGTGATGATTGAACAAGAGTCATTGCTCGAAGGTGTTGAGGCATTGTAATGTCGACATCAAGATGAACAACCTTGATGACAGTTGAATCTTGGATTGGAGTTTCCATCTCCACACGAGGGTATTTGAAATTTTCTAAAATATTTAAAGGAGCCATGGTGTAGTTTGATTTTTTATTTTTATTTTGTTATTTTAATATTTGGCCACTCTCCCCCCCCATCCCCCTATTGGTGACATTTCCCCCCCAATTCACAGACTTTGGATCAACAAAAAGTGAATTCTTGATTGATAGTGGCTTAATTTCGCTCTGCGAGTCTTGGGATAAATATTCCATCTGATAATCTTCAGAGTATGGAGAAAAAGTAATACTAGAGGGGGCACCAAATTTGATTGGAGAGTTGTATTATTGGATGGATGATTCCTCTTCGAGGGATCTAATGACTTTAAAATTTTGTAAAGGGCTCTTATGTGAATCTATCCTTAATGTTAACGGGGAATAAATATTGGTTGATGATTTCATTATAGGGTTGCAACGATGTGGGGAGATGTTTGTTATGGATGGAGGAGGGATCAGAGGCAAGATGGGGAGTGGGGGCTTGACTGTTTCTCTAGAAGCGTTATTCGGAGATGGGAGGTGGTGAGTTGAAGTGTGGGGGATATATAAGGAGAATAATATATAATGGGGGACAAAGGAGGGGGAATATTTCCAATCTTAGAGTGTAGTTGAGTGTGTTTCTCACTAATGTCTTCCCACGACCAACCCATTCTCCCCCATCTGTGGTGATTTGGGAAGCATGCCAAAAGGTGACCTGTTTTATGGCAGCAGAGACATCGGAAAGAGACTCCCCAATAGTCTATGATCTGCCTCTGGGAGAAGGGGCCACAAACTAAGCTAACTTATGCTGGAAGTTCCCATAAAAGGTTTCTTTCAATAAAAAACCATGCGGTTTTCTTGTCAAGGCCACCAAGGCTGCCCTCATCCAGGTAGAATAAGTTGTTAATTTTGTTTTCTATTTTGGAAATCTCCTATTTGTTTCAGAGTTCAAGAGGTAGTTTAGGAATTTTGACCCATATGATGTTCTTGCATGGTTTGTGTTTGGCAGGATCAAAACCAAATTTCCATATCTGTAAATATAGGAAACCTCTCCCCATGACCCATGAGGATTTGTATATGAGATTTGTGTCTTCCAAATGTGCGAAGTGTAATGCAAACCACCCATTTGTAGCATGTTGATCCCATATTTTTATTTAAGAATGGAAGACTATATTTTCTCTACCCATACTTTCATTTCTTCCAATTTCATGAAATTGAAGACCCACCTACCCACTAGGGCATTTTGTTTTAGTCTTTCGACTTCATCCCAATATCGATCAAATCCCAACACTATGTTCTAAATATTTCGTGCAATATTGATTGGCTTGTTGGTTCTGGGAGGTTTTTTTGATCCCCTCATTTCTTTCCATCTTGTTATCACCAAATTGATTATGATAGGCTGCTCATAAATCAACTTAATGTAACTCTTTCAAACCACTTTTGACTGAATATTAGCCTCTTCAGTTTGAGAGGGCTCTCTCAAGGTAATTTATGATTTTCAATGGAGATTTAGATGGCTAATTCTATAACTGTAACTTGATTTGATTGATTGCAAGTTGAAAGTGCAAGAACTTACTACCATTGGGCTATGGGGTCAACATCAATAAACTCGATGAGAATATTTCTTCTTATGGAAACTAAGGAAAATGAAGGTTTCAATGAAAAGGTAGTACACACATACAACACATGAAGAAAATAGTAGTTTAACCTCTAAAGGAAGTCAAAGCATGTCACCATGAGTTCTGAGTAATTAGGCATCAAACTAATTGCAAATATTAAACAGGAAAGATATAGAACATAAACAAATTGAACCCCTCCTTCGAATCTTAGGTAAAGAGGAAAATATCACTATATATTAATCTAACTGAAAATTATTACAGAGTAGAAGTTTAATACAACATTCTCCAACCCTATAAATAGATTTTCTTTACATTACATAGGATTCTGGATCATCGAACCTTCAAATTGACAGTTAATCAGAACTGACACATCTATAAAAAGACACCTATCCATTAAGAGTTAATCTCCTAATAGGATGCTGGTTATGTTTATTACAACTACTAACTGAATGAGTGCATAATTACATCAAAAGTAGTTAGGCTGCTCGAATGGCACTATCCATCATCAAAAGAATAAATTCCCTCTCTGAAACACAAAACAATCGACCCTTTTTCCCTGTGATGTGTTGTTGTTAATGTGTTGATGTAGTGGGGCAGTTTAGGACGTGGACCTCAATTCGCTAATATGATGACATATGAGCTGAGAGCTGTGCCAACAAATCTGTTGTTGAATGGAGCATTGAATGCTTTTGGCTGCCCGACTCGACCTTTCTGTTGTTTTCGCCCAAAATCCTTTGCCATGTTAAAACACTTTTTGTGAATAAAAAAATGTGAAAACCAAAATACCCAGACTTGAAAACTTTTGAACTTTATTTTTGAAATGGCATTGCATCCGCGCACTTCGCAACCTTTACAGTTTAATTTATAAAGAGTACAACCGGCAATGAGATGCGAAAGGGAGGTGACGTGGAGGGTAAGTGGGACCAGACCGCAACTCACATCGCAACTCTTACCCTTTAGTTATAAGTGCAGAGGATATAAATTTCAAACACTGCGAAGTGCGACGTGCGGGGGAGGGGATGAGTGACGTGGCATGGAAGAAGTGGGACCAGACTGCAACGCAGATCACAACTTTTAGCTTTTATTTATAAGCTGCAGGGGTTAACTTTTATAATTTGCGATGTGCGGGAAAGAGGGACCCACTGGCCTATGGCGGAAGGTTAAAAGCGGTAAGTGTTATGGAGTTTATATGATATCACGGTATATCAAAGTATTGCAACGATTGTGAAGCAGGGGCGGAACTGCTAAGGTGGGGCCGACCTATCACATCACAAATTTAAATAAATAGATTGCGGGCACTCACAAGGTAAGTTAAAGTATATGTGATGCGATATCACAAATCGACCATCACATTGTTTACAGTTTAGTTCCTGATGCGAAACATATAAGATCTGCGAAATACGATGAGGGCCCCACTTTAATCACGATCGGGGTTTGAAAAGAAATGGAATGGTAAAGGTGGAAGGGTAAAGCGGAAAGGCAAAAAAAATGTAAGTTTAATGATTTTTAATGGAAAATGAAATGAAAAGGGAAGCATGGTGGGTAAAATGGGTCCCATTTTATCATATTTTGTCCTTCGAAAGGTTTTTGGTAGATGTAATGTAAATGATTTTGGGTTTTGGTCTACGGGAAAAGTGATTTGAATGTATAAGATTATATGAATGGGGAAGGATTCCAAAAAGGGAAAAACAATAAATAGTGATAAAACATCCCTATTTGCATGAAAACATTTTTGTGGATCAGATCTCTAGAATGGTAGTCTGGCTACGACTTCTGGGGTCTGACTTTTGAAGTCCTTATGTGTCAAGGCACTAAGTGTAACAACACTAGTGAAAATTCCATGTAATAAAAATTAATAAAGGAAAAATAATAACAATGGTTATGGGACACATATTCCAAGATGAATGTTGGGAAAAACATCCTAGTGCGGGTGGTCGTATGGTTTACTATGGCTATGGAAATTGGAAAAGGAAATGGATAAGGCTTTGGAAAGGAAAAGTGGCATTGATTGTAATTTATTTACGAAAATAATGGAAATTAGGAGAAAAAGGAAGGTGAAAGGTCAGAAGTTACATGTGAGGAGGAAACTGAATGAAAATAATGGAAAATTGAAGAAATTAGAGGACTCATTAATAAAAAAGGTTTATGAGGATCAACTCATGGCTTTTGATCAGTCTAGTTTTGGATCTCTCATTCTATTATCTCTCTCTCATACTCTTGGACACTTACAATAATTCTTGGAGCCCTCTTTGAGAGTGTGGCTTACTTGGAGTTTTGGAGAAATAAGTAAAAGGAAGAGAAGGAAAGAGTGAGAGGACATTGGGATCAACAATTACAACGATTTTTTCTTGTGGGTACTGAGTTGCATGTATGATTTCATCACTTTTTTTTGCATGCATGGAATATGCATGTGGATATGTGTTTATGATCTATCATTGGCATGGAGGATTGCCTGGATTGACAATTTATTTTCCTAGCCTTGCCATTTCCTGGATAGCCATAGAGTTGAGGATTCATTTCATTTTTTGTTTCTGATTGGTTCTCATGTTGCTTTAGCTTGGGTTGAGTTATTAATTCATGGAATCCTTGGTTGGACAAATTCTCTAGAAGCCCTGTAACATCTTGGGTTGAATTACTAGTCCTGGAAGCCTTGGTTGGAAAAACGCTATGGAAGCCCTTGGTTGGAAAAATGATTTATATTTGGGCCTACCCAATTTCAAAATATGGCCTACTCAATCATGAATCACTCTTACCAAATTTTCAAAATCCTATGTTTCATGTTGATGATGTGGGAAACATTATGACCCTCCTTCGATGGATCACTTCGTGTCGAATCCAACTCATTATCCAGGAAGATGATCTAGAAAATACCTTTCAGTACCTTGGATCTTGCATGCCTCAATGGGAGGTTCTTTTCATTCGATGGTAGGTTCACATTACTCGCCTTCAATCAAATGATTTTGTGAGTGTTCGACTTCAGCTTCATTGTTCACACTCGTAGATTGTGTTGTTGTACCTTGAGATCCATCATCATCATTGGCGGTTTTTCTCATGCTTTTTAATGATTTACATCATTGAACGATAATTAGGTGATTTCTACAGTGTTCAACTTCGATACATCTATTCACATGGTAAAATTCGTAATTTTTTTGGATCGAGAGAGAGGTGAAGAACTTGGGTTTTGTTTGATAAATCCAGGTTGCATTGAGTTATTAAGTATTCATGATTGTAGACATGATCCTTTCTATTCGAATGGTTGCGTCCATGATGTGGATCCATGTATTTTTATATGCTTACATTTTAAGCATACCTACATCAGAGATGTCAAATATATTGTATTATGTTTGATTTGTAGGTCTCCTGACAATGGTTCTCTAATTCCTTGCCTTTGCGTGTAAAGCAATTCAACCATTATTTCCCGTTCTGATTTCATGATTTAAGGGGCATTTGTTATACAATATTTTATCACATTCCTAGTCTCATGTCCCGAAGTGTCACAGTTTGTGTCATCGATGCCAAAAGTTTCGTAAAGTGATGAAAGTTTTCACAAACAATGTATTCACCATGAAACACGTGCCTTGAAGAAAATGAAGAAAAGTTTCCTTGAAAATATTCTGAAGAGCTTGTAAAAAACTTTGTTTGGTAAGCCCAACTCATTTCCCGTAATTGATGTATCACGCTAGTAACCTCTGGAATTACACATGTCTAGCAATGCAAGCATGACTTTCATCAGACAAATCCACGTTGGTCTTATTCAGGAAGTTTTTCCCAAAATGGAGGAGAAGTTTCCCTTACTAGAAGGCTCGAGAACGACAATGTGGTTTCAGGTAGTTGATGATTGGAATGAGACCTCCCATTCTTGGCCCTAGATCTTCTTTCCATGGATTTATCCCTTGAGATGTGGAATTCCTCCCTCTTTTCATGGATCCTCAACTCCCTCTCCTTCCCTAAAAATGAAATCCCCACCATCCACTCTTGGTTGGTTGCCATCCTAGTGCTAAATTATGCCCAAATGCTACCCATTTGCGAAGGAGAAAAGGTGTTTGATGGCTAAGGCTTGGACTTGGAATCTCACTTGAAGGAGGCTTCCAACATCAATGCTTCATTGGTTGTAATGCTACCTTTGTCATCTATTAATAATAAAATATATGTTTTCTTTCCATAAATGTGTCAATTATTGTCCATTTATTATAATGCTCCTTGATCTGTTACATAATTTTCATTAGATAATGTTATGCCATGCATAGTTTTGTCGTCTCCACTTGGTCTTTCTTGTCATCTACATCAGCAAAGAGGAGGTCGTGAGCTTGGAAGCCAAAGAGTCAAGGGCGACATCAAGGGTAATAACATCATAGAGAGGTAGGGGATCTATCCTCCTTCACATTTTCTAGTATGAATTAGGAAAGATTGCATGTACTTGTCTTATGTAGTTTCTAGATCCTCCCATATGCTTAGAGGGATCATTTATTTCCGCAAAAATATTGCCCGCGCAACGTGTGGTATGTTATGAGTCACATAAATTAAATGAGCATGAGAAGAACTATTTGACACATGATCTTGAGTTGGTAATGATCATTTATGCATTGAAGATGTGGAGACACTATCTTCTGGGCAGATGGTTTGAATTGATGAGTGATCATAGTGGATTGTGGCATCTATTTGACCAATTGAATCTAAACGCCAGACAAGCTAGATGGTTGGCCATGATCAATGAGTTTGACTTTGACATCAGGTATATTAAAGGTAAATAGAACATGGTTGCATATGATCTTAGCAGACGGATACATGTGAATCATATATCAGCTAGGAGTTCCTATGGGACAGATCTACACGATAGGATCTTAGGGGCATGCCAACAAGATGTCAAGTATATGGAGCTTAGGCAAATATTGCAGCAGAGTACATGTACAAGTAGTGGCATAGGTACATGTAAAGGTACATGTGCAAGAGCACATGATGTGGATTATCATCTCACGAAAGACACATTGATCAGGTTTAGGGACAACATATATGTGCCATAAAATAGTGAACTCAAGAAGGTGATCTTGATGGAGTTTCATGTGAAACCATATTCAGGTCACCCAAGCTATCAGAAGGCACTGACAATAGTGAAGAAGTTGTACTATTGGCCGAATTTGAAGAGAGATGTAGCAGAATTTGTGACTAGGTGCTTGGATTGTCAGCATGTCAAGGCAAAGTGTAAGTATCTAGGTGGAATACTACAACTGATTCCAATTCCAGAGTGGAAATGGGAGGTCATTTACATGGAATTTATCACAGGTTTACCAAGGACATCTAGGTAGCATGATTCCATTATGGTTGTGGTAGATAGGTTGATAAAGGTAGCACACTTCATTCCAGTGAAGTCTACCTACTCAGCGAATGATGTATCATAGGTCTTCATCAGGGATGTGGTCAAATTTCATGGTGTTCCATAAAATATTGTGTCAGACAGGGATGCGAATTTCACTTCCAAGTTTTGGAAGGGGTTTTTTGCAAGTTTGGGCACAAATTTCTCCTTCATCACAACTTATCATCCACAGTCAGATGGACATACAAAGAGGGTCAACAGGATATTTGAGGACATATTGAGGATTTATGTGATGCAACAACAATAAAATTGGGAAGATTATCTTCCACTGGTAGAGTTCGCTTTCAAAAATGGGTATAAAGAATCTTTGAGGATGAGTCTGTTTGAAGCATTGTATGGGAAAAGTTGCAATAATCCCATCAGTTGGAGTCATCCATTTAACAGAGTGCTAATAGGGCCAAATATGTTAGCAAACATGGAATGGGAAATGCAGGTAACAACGAATAATCTGAAACTTGTAGCACAAGATAGGAAGAAGACCTATGGAGATCAAAACAAGCTGTTTAAGGAGTTTTAGGTTGGGGAACATGTGTACTTGCACATCAATCCCAAGAGGAGATCCTTGTGGCATTAAGGGATTTTTGAGGTCTAAAAAAGGCCTCCTAAGAAAAATGTACAACCAAAATAAACTTTATAAGAATCAATTGGATTCAAGATGACCATGGGGGATGATTCACCATTTTTGGAGTAAAAAAGAAAAAATATTAAAAAATAATAAAACTATTTTTTCAACTTATTTCCCTGTGTTTTTACTCAAATATCGAGTGGGAGTACTCTTTAGATGAAAAATTTAATTCCTCATCCAAGGAGTACCCATGTTTCATACTTTTGATGGGCCCTTCTACATGAAAAATGAGAAATACATGAAAAACATGACTACAATCACGTTTTTCATGTATTTCTCATTTTTTGGGTAGCAGGGTCCATCAAAAGTATGTAAAATGGTTACTCGAATGAGGAATCAAATTTTGCATCCAACGAGTGTTTCCACTCGAAATTTGAGTAAACCAATAGGGAGATAAGTTGAAAATACGAGTGGAAAAAATAGTTTTCCTTTTTTCCTTCTAAAATTTCATGATGTAATCTAATATTATTTTATATATTTTTTTAAGAGGTCCATTTTAGACCTCAAAATTCCCCCAATTGATTGGATCATGTGACAAACTGGATCCTCGGTTTTGTGGACCTTTTAGGATTCTTGAGAGGATTGGGCCAGTAGCCTATCAACTTGTACTGCCTCTGAAAATGAAATTCCATGATGTTTTCCATGTGTCATTGCTTAAAAAGTATGTTAAAGATGCTAATTATGTGATTGAATGGTTTGTATTGCAGGTGGATCTAGAAGGAGAATTCCAGACAGAACCTTGGTGCATTTTGTAGAGAAAAATGCTCATGCTTTGGAACCGAGTAATCAAGCAGGTTAAAGTGCAGTAGAAGCACTTTGGGCCTGATGAAGCTACATGGGAAATGGCAGATCAAATGTGGGCTATGTATCCTTCCTTATTCGCTGGTTGAGCGAATTTTTTCGCAGGTGTTTTGGTATATGTTTTCAGTATATGCTGGTATGATTTTTTGACATATGTACATATGTATATGGATGTAAATACCTCCATGAGCTATGTTATAAATCTCCAATAAGTGGTACGGGTTTCATGTCATTATGAGGTTATATTTGTGATGTTACAAAGTGGTTTTCTTCTCAGTAGGTTGAATATTGTGAATACTACAATGAGCTCTGTTATAAAGCTCCATGGGAAGTATGTTTTTATTACAACAATCTTGTTGGTTGTAGCTGTTGTTGAACACCAAGGACGGTTTTCCCCCAAGGGGGGGGGGTTCTGTAAAAACCCTAGTGAAAATTCCATTTAATAAAATTTAATAAAATCAAAATAATAACCACAGTTATGGGACATGTATTCCAAGCTAAAATTTGGGAAAATATCCTAGTGTGGGTGTTCACATGGTTTATTATGGCTATGGAAATTTGCAAAGGAAATGGCTAAGGTTTTGGAAAGGCAAAGTGGCATTTATTGACATTTATTTATGAAAATAATGGAAATTATGAGAAAAGGAAGGTGAAAGGTCACGGGTTGAATGTGAGGAGGAAAATGAAGGAAAATAATGGATCATGAGTGGAACCCCCTTTTGGAAATATTGTCCCAATTCAATATTAGATTGTGGGCCACCAACCATAAGAACTATTTGAGCTTTAGAGGAACTTTCCAATGCCAATATCTAGGGAGCCATGGAAAGGTCAACACCGACTCTAGTTAAGGGGAGATGATTTGGTAAGCTTGTTTAAGATTTATTTTCCCATTGTGTAAGCCTCCCTTCAATGAAATATTTTCCTCCACTTGAGAAAGCGAGATCCTTGCAATTTGTATATTATGGATATATGTTGATTATTATGGAGATAAATGAGTCGGTATTTTCAGTGAGTGTGCATCTAGCCAAAGAGGTGTGAATGAACCTGCTTCCGAATTGACTGGAATGTCTTTAAGGACATAAATATTCACACCATGAAGAAAGGTAATTAGAGGAAAAGAGAGGGAGCGAGGACCATCCATACCAGATAAGATATCAAGGCCAATTTTAGTAGTAGCTCCGTTGCCAATGTTCCAAGATAAATTAGCTAGGAACTAATGTTTTAAAAGGACCAAACTTCTCCAAGTTTGTGGGATATTCGTTGGCACTGGTTTTCCATCTTGTATTCATCCTTCCAGGTCCTTATTATGGAGGTATTTTATTTGATAATCCTACCCCAGATGCCTTCACCATTTACAACCCTAGCAAGATTGTTTATAAGAAGAGACAAATTGAAAAATTCCATGTTTTTTATTCCCCAACCACCGAGCTCTACCTCTCTAGAGTACAAATCCATCTTGACAAGATGAATTTTCCTTCGAACTCCACGAGATCCATCCCAAAGGAATCGAGAGAAAATTTTATTGATCTTGTGTATGACTCCCTTAGGGATTTTATATATCTGCATCCAATAAAATGACGTTCTCTCAAGACAGATTGTATGAGGATGAGCCTCTCCCCAATGAGAGTCATTTGTGAGACCAAGAGAAGAGGTGCCTTTCTATATTTTCAATCAGATAGGACCAGTTGTTGTTCCCGTATCCCATTGGTTTCAGGGCAAAGCCTAGATATGTGAAACCCCCTTCCAAGTGGATGGAATGGCCTCCAAATATCCTTGCTATTTCCTGCAATATTTCCCCTTCGCGATCGTGTGATAGAAGGGAAAACTTATCTTTGTGCATGATCATTCTAGATACTTGACCAAAATTGTTGAGGATGTCATGTAGCTCCATCCATTCATTGATGTTTGATTTTTTGATGGAAAAGAAGTCGTGTGAAAAAATTAAATGAGAAATTGCAATGTCTGTTGTGATGCAACATCCATAGAATCTTCCATCTGTCTAAGATGCAAGAATGCTTCTGCTCAGCCCATTAAAAACCGAAAGGAAGAGTAAAGGGTATAGGGCACAATATTGGCATAGTTTTCTCGATGAAACAAAGAAATATGTGGGACCTCCATTTATCAGAATAGAAAAATTGACCGAAGTGATAGAGGCCTTAATCCAATCTGACATGATTGGTCCAAATCCAATTTTTGCTAGTATCATCCATAAGAATTCCCAATCAACATAGTCAAAATATTTGACGATGTCAATCTTCATCAGGAAAACATCAATGTATTGTGCACAGGGGCTTCACTGCGGGAGCAATATCATAGCACGTGGGCTCATATTGGGGGATATATAATGAGGAAAAAATGACATAATATATTGGGGGATATATAAGGGTAAAGGGTTTTTATATTGGCAGGTATAAAAAATGGAGCTCAAAGTTAATGAAGAAATATAAAGGGGTATAAAAAATGTTGATGAAAAAATTGATACCTACAATATATAGTGAAAATAGGGACTTTTTAAATTGGGAAGGTGTATTGGGTTTATATTGGTAGAGGGTTAGAGAATGTGATTTTTTGAGGTATTTTCAAATATGTACTCAAATTAAGGGTATTGTTTAATATGCTATGATCACATGCAATATGCTATAGGTTCATTGAGTGAAGCCCCCATGGTATCATGTTTACATGGAATGAATGCACTCTTGTGCAATGCCCACTACATCGTGGATCTGACGCTTCTCAAGGAAGCCAAACTGTTCCAGAGAAATGAATCTAGAAAGAATAGGTTTAATCCGGATGGATATTGTTTTGGAAATGATTTAATATATTTTTTTGTAGAGAGAAATGGATCGAAAATTCAAAATGATTCCAACTTTCCAAATTTTAGAATTAGGGCAATAAAATTTTGCCCCAAAGACCCTTCCAAGAATTCCAGACCCCTCCACTAAGTTAGGGATTTTGTCGATCAGTATCTCCTAAACGTGTATAAATAGTTCTATGGTCCATCAATCTGGTCCAGGGCTCTGGCCGCTGGCCATCTCTTTAAGGGACTGGAGGATTTTTTCTTTGTCAACATGGTGTTTCAGAAGAGACCAGGTCTCTAGATCAATCAAATGTGGAAAAAGAGAAACGAATTCCATATAATTAAGAGAGGGAGAAGCATATCTGGCTTGCAAGTAGGATTAGAAGTATCTGAAATCTGCTCTGTGTATCTCACTTTTCTTGTGTAGTGTTTCCTCCAAGCCATTTTTAATTTTCCAAATTGAGTTATTTTTTTATTCCCGAAGTGTGCCTGTGAAAAAAACTAATATTATTATCCCCTGATCCAGGTGGATATTGGTGGCTACACACCTATTCCACCTACAACTCTAGTCAGTTTCATTAGTTTCCTTATTTATAGTAGCATTTACTATTTTTAGTAGTTTTTCGTGTCCTAAACTTCTAGAACACATTTGACCCCCTAAACGACATTTTCTGAGGTCCAAAGTAGGCTCATAGCCGTAGGCAAGGGCCTATAGTGAAACCTGTAGTACTCAGAGAGATATTTCTGACGATATATCGTACATGCCAAACATAGATAATGTGACCAAGTTGCGATCCCAGGAGGTTCACTGCCTAACTAACCCCAATAAGGCCCAAACAATCTTGGTGTTCCATCTCCAAGGGTTAGGGTTTTGGTTTTTTACGGTTTTCCCATGTTGTTCAATAATAAAATGGCCCTTGAGCAGCCTCATTGTAACATAGTTAAGAGGAATGTAGCCACCACATCTCTTCTTAGAGATAATTTACCATCGATTGAGCTAGTTTATTTTCCATTCTGTCTGTAAGCATTTTTCAGTATTCGATATTAATTAAATGAAGTGCTATTCATGCTGCATCTATGCGTTTATGTTTATTTCTCTATTTTATTGCATTCTTGCATAAGTTTGGATCAGTGGTATCAGAGAAGTCTGCACTTTCTCGATTTTTCTTTTTCTATGTCCCCAACGAGGTTGGGGTATAAGGAGTTAGGGCTTGATTTGGTTGAAACTTTGCAAGATAAACCTAGCAAACCCCGATGACCTCCCATGGAGGAAGAAAAGAAAGACAAGGGAGGAGGAGATCCTATCAAAATATTGCTTGAGGAGGTCCTCGAGAAATAAAGGAACACGATTATGGATAACTTTTCCCAAATCCTTCAACGACTACCCACCGACGACACACCTTCATCCAACAACTACTTTGGAAGCGCCACTCATTTTAAGGTACAGGTAAACTTTTACATTCCCATATTTGAGGGAAAAATAGATGCAGACTCTGTAGATAGATGGCTGAATCTATTAGAAGGATATTTATCATTTCATGAATTTTCCAATTGGGAAAATATTACTTTTTCACTCCTCAAAGCCACCCCCAATGTCAAGAATTGGTGGGAATCCTACTGTGAGAAAAAGGACGAGAGGGAAACCTCCCTGTTCTTGATCGTACCCACTTGGAATCATTTCTGAGACGCCATCAAGGAACAATATTATCCCGTGGGGAGCTATGAGGAAAAGTACATACAATGAAATACACTGCGACAACAAAGGGATCAAGATGTGCATGAGCTGACGAATCCATTCCATATCCTGCGCACAAAGTTGGGTATCAAATATTCAAAGAAAAAGTTGGTGCTGAAGTACAAGAGTTGTCTGCAAAGATACATTCACTAAGAAATGGAGTTCCTTGGTGTAACATACCGATATGCTTCCAAGATTGAGCATAAAATCAAACAGAAGAAGCGAGACTTTGGATCTGCGAATCAGAAGCAAGGGAAAGGCACCCCCAAATCACAGAACAAAGGACAAAGCCAAGGCGAGGAAACCCATGAAAACCTGCCAAGGCCACAAGCAAAGAACAACGCCATGAAGCCAAAGAAGGACACGAGGAAGTGGTGTGAGTTCCATAAGAGCTCCACTCACAACACAAGTGAGTGTCAAGCCAAGAAGTCACTGGTGGTTGAGCTGAAGGCTTCCGAATCAGATGCATGTTCCGACTTTGAGTCAAAACCCGAAAAGTGGAGTGACAAAGGGAAGTATATTATCGATGTGGAGCCCAATGCCACTGTTGCCACCACCAAGATCCAGAAGGGGGAACCCAAAGATCTAGAGGAGGGGGATCGATTCTTCCATTCCTAGATGTGGGTGAAGCGTTCCCTGTTGCAGTTCATTGCCGATAGTGGGAGCCAAAAGAAACTCATTTCAGAAGAGGTCGTGAAGCGGCTGGGCTTTCTGACCACAACACAACCACATCCATACACCATCGGGTGGCTTCACCAAGGAAGGGATCTCTGTGTCAGCCAAAAGTGTCACCTTCCCTACGACATGAAGCCCTTGAAATATGAGGTATTATGTGATATTTATCCTCTTGATGTTTGTGATGTATTATTAGGCTGACCGCACTTATGGAAGCGACATGTTGTGTATGAGTCTACTCCCCTCACTCTTATTATTAATTTGGGAAATAAGTTGTATGGGATATTGAAAGTAGCAACACCTACCACCATATCTTTGATCACTACAAAACAATGCAGTAAGCTCATTTCCAAAACTAGGAAATTTGTTTTCCTAATGATCCGCCCTCAGGGGAAGAAGAAGACCGTAGAGTACGGGGACATATTCACCTCACCCGCACATGTACCTATCAATTTTCAAGTCAAGCACTCCATCTATATGACCCCAGGCGCGCTGCTACCTAATGGACCGATATATCAGCGCTATATTTTGGAGAACAACGAAATCAAGAGGCAGATTTAGGAGCTGCTGCAGAAAGGTCACATCCAGCCGAGTTCATCTCCCCGTGGAAGCCTAATCGTGTTGGTGCAGAAGAAGGATGGGACTTGGAGACTCTGTATTGATTATCGGGCACTGAACAAGATCATTATATGGAATAGGCATCTGGTCCCGCAGATTGATGACCTTCTGGACCAACTCAAAGGGGCCATATATTTAAGAAAGATTGATTTGAAGTCTGGGTATCACCAAGTACCAATCGAAACCTCCGATGTGTGGAAGACTTCCTTCAAAGCCATGGAGGGAATTTTTGAATAGCTAGTCATGCCTTTTGGGTTGATTAATTCTCTCACAACCTTCATGAGGCTGATGGACGACATCTTGTGACCATTCACCAACTCCTTTGTGGTGGTGTATTTGGATGACATCCTGATCTTCAGAAAGAGTGGGGAAGAGCACCTCTACCACATTTGACAAGTCCTCCAAACACAGTGACAACACAAGTTGTGTGCCAATTTGGAGAAATGCACTTTTGGCATAATCCAGGTTAAGTATCTGGGATACATTATTGATGAACGAGGGGTGCATGTGGACCCAACTAAGATTCAGGTCATTCCGAATTGGCCAACCCAAACCACTCTAATAGAGCTATGTAGCTTTCTGGGTCTTGCCAATTTCTACTACAGGTTCGTGTTGGGGTTATCTCATATCACTTAGCCTTTGAGTTAAGTCACCAAGGGAGGAGCGAAAGAAAAATTATTTTTTTATGAATCTCAACGTAAGGTGTTCGCAGAGTTGAAGCATCACCTCTGATCTGCACCAGTGCTCACATTACTAGACTTTTAGCAACCATTTGATATCGAGACAGATGCCTCTGACTATGCTATTGGGGCAGTACTTTCTCAGTAGGGGCATCCAGTGGAATATCATAGAGAGACACTTTCAGACACAGTCTGTAAGTACCCCACCTATGAAAAATAAATGTATTCCATCGTGCATACTTGCCAACAATGGAAGCATTACATTTTGGGGAAGGAAACGATCATCCACATAGATCACTGATCCCTACAGTTCATAGAGACACAAGAGAAGTTGCAGAACGATCACCATTAGAAATGGTTTACATACCTGCAAAAATTCCATTTGAACATCAAGTACAAGAAGGGAAACACAAATAACATTTCAGATTGCCTCAAACAAACACCGAACGTGGTGCTAAACACTATGTTCGAATCTTATGGGCACGAGACTTTGGGTTGGCCACATCTCTACAAAAGTGATCCAAAATTCAACAACACATACCAGATGCTCCTAGAGGGTAAGCAAGTTCAAAATTTTCACCTCTAAGATGCACTGTTATGCAACCTGGGACACCTCTGTGTTCCTTCAAGCAAGCATGCCAATATGACTTGGGAAGCGCACTACAGTCGAGTCGCTAGAAATTTCGGGGTCGAGAAAATAGGGGAAGTATTGCAGAAGTATTTCTATTGGCTAAAAATTCGACATGATGTTGGGAAGTACATTAGGTCCTGCACTTCTTGTGCCATTTCCAAGCCGAACATCAAGAAGAAAGGCATATATACTCCGCTGCCTACCCCTAGTCAACATTGGGAATCCATATCCATGGATTATATGTTGGGCCTTGCTTTTACCAAGCATGAAAATGACTACATTTTTGTGGTCGTCGACAACTTCTGTAAAATGGCCATTATGGTAGCCTACAAGAAGAATATCACAACCGAAGCCACTGCTAAACTATTCTTTGGATGAGTGTGGGTACACTTTGGAATCCCACAATCCATTATCTCAGATCAGGATAGCAGGTTCCTCAATACATTTTAGTCAAGTCTCTAGTCGATGCTGGACACCAAGCTCACTAAGTCCATATCTTCCCACCCCCAAATTGATGGCCAAACAGAGGTCGTCAACAAGATTATTGTATACATTATGTGCATGTACAACTCGAAGCATCCATGTACATGGGATGAAAGCCTCCTCTATGTCCAACACAACTATAACTGGGTTCTCCACATCTCAACTGGCCACAACCCCTTTCAGATGGGCTTGGGATTCTAGTTACTATGTCCCATTGAAGTGGCCATACCATTTGCAACTACTCAGACATATTTGTCTCATGTCTAGTCTAAAGACGATAAGATGAACAACTTCATTGAGCACATTCATCACATCCACCAACAGGTTCATGACATGTTGGGAAAAGTCAATGTTAAGTACAAGTAGCGAAATGATCAACATCGTGTGCTGCACAAGTTCCAGGTGGGCAACAAAGTTTGGCTACATTTGCAGAAGGAGTACCTCACTGGGCCCCACCACAAGCTTCGCCTACTCTGATATGGGCCATACACCATCACGAAGGCGGCAGGGGACAATGCCTTCGAGCTCAGTATTCCACCATTCCTTGGTCTGCACCTAGTGTTCAATGTGGACCACCTTTAGCCCTACTTTCCACCATTGCTGGATACATCCGACATTGCATAACAACTCACACCATAAGAGTTAAACCAAGAATGCATGGAACAAAGCCAAAACTGATCAGATCATGGAAACACATATCAAGAACACTCTCCAAGAAAGGATCCAACTATATCGAGTTGTCAAAGCAGACCAATTACTTCACCAGGGCAAGTGGTTCACCAAGGACCATTACTCACCTCATGGAGGCTATGCACGCAATGGGGACCATTGCTTCCTAAGGTGGGAGGAATGATCTTAGTGGATATTGGTGTCGACCCACCTATTCCACTTAGAACTCCAGTCAGTTTCATTAGTTTCCTTATTTATAACAACATTTACTATTTTTAGTAGTTTTTTGGGCCCTAAACTTCTAAAGCAATTTTGACCCCCTAAATGGCATTTTTTTTAAGGTCTGCAACAGTTCAATAGCCATTCATAAGGTCCTGCAATGAAACCTATAGTACTTGAAGATATGTTTCCGACGATATTTCTTATGTACCAAACAAAGATAATATGAACAAGTTACGACCTTGGGAAGTTGGCTGCCCAACTAACCCCAATGGGGCCCACAAAATCTCAGCATTCCATCTCCTTGGGTTAGGGTTTTGGTTGTTTATGTTTTTCCCATGTTTTTCAATAACAAAAATTCCCTTGAGCCTCAACTTAACACAGTTCGGAGCATGTAGCTGCCACATCTATTCTTAGAGATAAAATACCATCGCTCGAGCTAGTTTATTTTCCATTCTGTCTATAAGCATTTTTCAATATTTGATATTAATTAAATGGAATGTTATTCCTGCCGCATATCTGAGTTTATGCTTATTTCTATATTTTATTGTGTTCCTGCATAATTCTCGATCATCCCCTTCGTCGACCCACATCTAAAAACTCTTTGGTTGTCATTCCTTTACTTGGCGCAAGAGGATTTGTCCTGTTTATCTATCCAAATCTGCTTATTTCAGTTTGGAAGTCTTAGAGAAGTAGTCATAGGACTGGGGATATTTGAGATGTTTGATTTGAGCATCTATTAGAATATTTTTTCTAATCCTGGCAATTTTTTGTTGTTGGGCCCAACATCAAACCACCTATTTAAAATTTTTTAGCTTGTTGCATAGGTTGTCCATGGCCGAGTTTCCTACACTCTGATTGTGTTTAGTCTAGAAATTTCTTACCAAGGTAGTAAATTCCAGTTCTTTCATCCAAAAGCGATTGAACTTGAAGGGAGCATGCTTGCCTTTTTTTAAATCAGATCAAACCAGGAAGATTTGAAGATGATTTGAAATTTGTGAGGGAAGATTCCATGATCTCAGTTCAGTGAGGTGATTAGAAAGATCTTATTCACCATGAAATGGTAAACTCTTTTTGAAATGCCTTGTGAACCCCATCTGCCATTTCTCCATGTTGGTCGAATTGTGTCTGGCCTAATGTCTGAAAAGGAATCCCAGGAGAAAAAAATCCTTGAAATGAGATGCAATATTTTATGGCCTACTTTGGTCTCCTCAAACCCGAATTGCCTATGGTGAGGTTAAAATCTTTGGCTAAGTTCATGGATTCCAAGTCTAGAATGCCATTTTTTCAATTTGAGACCAATTTACCTTCCTGTTTAGGAATGGGGCATATACATTGATTATTCAAAGTTTGTAAGGGATCCAAATTATGAAACCAGAAAGAGTAATACCCACTGTGGATTTATAGGCCTTAAATCTGAAAATTTCAAGGTTCCATTTAACAGAAAAGCCTCCAACATGCCAGAGGCATTAGTGGCACAAACATGCCAATTGGAGAAAATTTGAAGTAGAAACTCCTAGGTTTGTTCCTTACTAACCATTGTCTCCATTAAAAATATAATATCCGGATTGTGAAGAAACATAATGCTTTTTAGGGCACTCATTTTTTGGACCAAACCCAGGCCCTGAATATTCAGGGATAATATAATCATTCAAGTGATTATTGAACATGAGTCATTGCTACTAAAGTGCCGAGACATTGTAATGTCAATATCAAGATATCTAAGTGAATTTATCATTTCATTTTACCTATGCACATAAACACATTTAATTTAATTTTACATTTAAAATCCATTTTATATTTATATTAATTTCTTGTATTTATCAATGGTTTTTGAAGAAATATTCATAAAGATTATGAAAAAATATTCATTTATCATTTAAAGAAAAAAAATTATGTACTTCTTGCTAATATATTTCTTATTGAATAAACAAACACTATTTATTACTTTAAATAATAATAATGGTGTTGTGTAATGAGTATGATGTTTAAAAGCTTTAATTATTTATAAAAATATATGAATTGTTTGAAAATAACGATTTCATATAGAATGTAATTATCTTATTGAATGATATTTTCTAAATAATAGATTGCAAATTAAGTCATAAAAATATAACTATGAAAATAAAAATATAATTATGAAAATATAGTAATATATTTTTACTTTATTAAATTATGAATTTCTAGAGTAAAAAATAATCACACAAAATTTATTAAATTATAAGTTTTTATGGTAAGAAATAGTCCTACATTAATCTATTAATCAAAGAAATAACCATTTTTCACTTTCATCTCCCAAGACCAACCACCAAATGTGTAATGTCTCAATACACTAACGATACTTGACACTCTTGTAAATAAGACTCGACACTCTTGTAAATAAGACTCCATTCTGATTAATAATTAAACTAGCAATTGCACCATCACCAAATGTATGTTGCAAAGTAAACGCCGTAAGATTCTTAAAGAGATCCAATAATTGCTAAGTAAGATATCTCTAACCATATTTAACAACAAAAGCAAATTGCATCATATGATACATGTGAAGACAATGCCTAAAGCACAAATAAAATACAACTTAAAATCTCAAAAACTCTCCAAGAAATAAAACATGGGTTACTTCTCCTTTATCATCCTCCTCTTTTGCTGAATTTCAATTTTGGCTTATTGTCTTATGGTTATTTTTTTCTTGCAAGGACACTGAATTTGGTAGACGTCTTGATGAATTTCATGTGAAATTTTTACTTCTATGCCTCTAGGCTTTCTAGGCAGGATGGGTGTCTTCTTTGTCCCAATAAGGGGCTCACAAGAGACAAATATGGTCCAAAGCTTTGCCAACCCAGAAATTCTTTTAGCTTTGTGGCTAACCCAGAAGCATGGTCGTGCATGTTAAAAGTGAATACTTTTTAGCTTTGAGGCTATTTTACTATAATGCTAGATCATGGGTGTATATGTATGGGTATCCTATCTACCGTGGTATGTCCTGTCTCTGGAGGTCGGCAAGCTGAAGTTGCTTAAGTCTAAAGATCGTGTTTTTCTTTGCAAGCCTGTAATGGGCGTTTTGGTAATCCCCTTGGCTCAGTTCCCAGCTTGTGTAATTGTAAGTCTAATTACATGGGATATGAGAGTTTTTTTTTATTCCCAGGAAAACTCATTTGGAAAACCATGTGATATTTTCCCACATTTTTACATAAAATTTCTAGCAAACTTATCTATGTAAACAAGTGCACCTCTTCTATGTGATTTTGGCACCTGTCAGCATGGAACTAATGAAATGCTGGACTACATTGACAACAGCTGGTTAAATTATCCGCTACTACTGGATATGAGAAAGAAACTTTTGAACTAACCCTACTACTGGATATGAGAAAGAAACTTTTGAACTAACCCTTTGCACTAGACATGAGAAACTTTTTAAAGACCATTTAAGCACTTTCCTTTTGCATCCCATAAGAGAAGCCTACCTGGAAGACTCTAGTTGATGCAATGCCAAACCATAGTCTCCACTTCCATCAGCATGTGCAATACGAATTAGTGTCGCTGATCCATATAGATAAGCTACAGCTGACCCATCGATCCAAGCTTTGGCCAACCATAGTCTCCACTTCCATCAGCATGTGCAATAGGAATTAGTGTCACTGATCCATATAGATAAGCTACAGCCGACCCATCACTGATCATTATTTTTCCATGAACTTTCCATCACCCTAACAATCAATGTAATTAATCAATTCATCTGATATTTAGCTATGGAAATGACTACTAGAGGACCGGCATGGATGTACAGAAAATCCAAACTTTGGCCAGGAGACAGAGACTTCCACCATTTAGGAAATGAATACAACTTGTTGGCATTTGGTTTAGAGAGACCCCATAGAGGACCATACTGATTCTGGATAGAGAATTGGAGAGATGTAATTGTCTGGTGTGGAGATTTATTAGTGATGGACACAGCATGTCTGGAATAGGTTTTTCCTCTGTTATTCCAAGAACTTGTCTGCTTCTGCCAGATGGCCAGCACATTCCACCATTTAGGAAATGAATACAACTTGTTGGCATTTGGTTTAGAGAGACCCCATACAGGACCATACTGATTCTGGATAGAGAATTGGAGAGATGTAATTTTCTGGTGTGGAGATTTATTAGTGATGGACACAACATATCTGGAATAGGTTTTTCCTCTGTTATTCCAAGAACTTTTCTGCTTCTACCAGATGGCCAACACATTATTCTCTGCAGATTGTGAGAAAAAAATCATAATCAGTTGCGTCTTTTGTTGTTTAGACATGATTAAGTTTGTTCATTCTATGTCACACTAAAATGTTAAAGTTTTAACAGCATTGTGGTAGTCAAAAATTAATCTTTGGGAACCTTACCCTGTGGGGAAGTTGCCATTGGAGAGCTCTTCGCAGGTATATTGTGATAATCGTGGTATTTTTTGCTTGAAATACCTACGTACTCAGGGTATGATTGCTCTCGTTAACGGGGGGACGCACATTAGCACACTCAATGGCATCCAAAATGCATATAAACATTTTATTGTCCATACGTTTGTACATCTTCTGCAAATTTTCTTGAAATTTAACCAGCTTTTCCTTGTTCACAGATGTTGAGAAAAACCTGCCGGTAAAATTCGATTAAGAAATTCATCCCATTTTATGTGTGTATTGATGGGGTCATAACAAAAAAAATGAAAAAGTCGGATCATCATGGATATAGACATACATACAGGAATCATTTCAAACATTCGACACACATACTCAAATAAACCTTTCAATGGATTGTAAAGTGATAATTCAATGACACACTTAAAAAAATTCCCGAGAACCCTGTGCCAGGAAAGAGATCCCAAAAAATTCCTTTGACTTTGTTTAGTGTGGAATTGTTAATTGGGTTTTTTAATAAGAAGTTGAGGTGGTGGGGGGCATGTCTATATAGACCTCCGCCCACGCCAGTTGGAGGATGTGCTTACGTTTAGTCTTTCAAGAAACAAAATATTTTTGTATGGCGCCTCTTCCTCACCCTCTGCAAGTTGCATGACACTTCGTTGCATAAAACCGATCTCCTAATTGTTTTCTTCTGAGAGAGCAAAATGGGTTCTGCGGCAAATTGGGTTCTCAGCAGAAGAGCAACCTACTCCTCCTTGCTATGATGATAATGATAATAAGCCTCGCATTTATGCAGGAATTATAGGCAGTTCCCCTCTCGAGTAAGTACTTCGGACCGTCACAGCCAAAACTCTATGTACCAACACGCTAGCGTACGCAGATAGAAAGTTTGTACCCTCATTCCTGAGAAGAAATAGAAGAAAGGAGCAGATACTGTTAATGGAGAACCTAGGATATTCATACTCCTGAATATAGATCTTGAGTTGGAGTAGGGGATCCTGAACCTGATCCAGGCTTAGGCACAACAACTGGCAGAAGCAACCATCATCACTGAAACAAACTAAAACCAAACTAATTACATCTCATAAGAGAAGCCTACCTGGAAGACTCTGGTCGTTTCCAGTAGTTCCCCCTTGTAGTCTGGCAAGAACTCCCGCCATTGGGCTATTGTTGTAGGTTCTGTTTGCTAATAGTTGTCTCTTGCGTCTACAAAGTTGTCATTGTTATTAGGTCCTCCGACAACAACACCAATTAACGAAGAATTTCCCATCAATAAAAGCCCCAAAGTAGAGGTCCCATTGTTAGTTCATATGTGGGAGATGCTTCCATTCGTCTTTCTCTACATTGTAAACTGCTGCTCCTCGCACACCATTCGCGCACCATTTCCTCTAGCAACGTAAACAAGCCCTTCCGGGGAAACGAAACAAGCACCATGGACTGCTTGAAGCGGACAGTCTGTGCTACGACTCCAATGTAGGTTGAACTCCTTCCACCTATAAAAAAACAGCCTACCAAAAAAGCTTCCGATTGACACAAACGCAGTGGTAAAGGAAGCGAGGAAGGCTAGGGTGTTGTTTCCCGGTGCGTTGTAGAGGGTCACGCACGAAAGTAAGCAGAGGGCAATGCAGTACAGAAATCTAGCTCCATCAAACATATAAACGAAAGTAAGCAGAGGGAAATGCAGTACAGGAAATGCGGCTCCATCAAACATATAAACGGTTGGGAAACAAAGCTCATAACGAATTTTAATAACTAACTAAATCAACGGGCCATGAGAATTTAATCGTCTAACAAATGATCGAACGATGCACACGAAAGACAACAAAACAAGAGGAATGTTGTTTTCAAATAATAACGCCTTACAGCGTAATAAACAACCCTATCCCTAAACATTATTGGCATATGTATTTTATTAATAATTACATGAAAAACCCTATCCCTAAACATTATTGGCATATGTATTTTATTAATAATTACATCAAAAACCCTATCCCTAAACATTATTGGCATATGTATAAGGAATGAAGCATATTACATTTATTACCTGGTATTTTTTTAAAGTAATAACTAACATAGTAGACATAGCCCACATTATATATGTTAGGCATATTTTATATGTGATTTTTGCACATGGTTTTTTATTTTAGTGATTTTATGGTACATTTTTCATATATTATTTAGAATATATTTATAATAATTAAATATAAAGTAAAAAATTACATAGTATTATTAATATATATATATTATTATAAACTTTATTTTAGTTAATTTTTGGGATAATTTATTTAGCAAGTGGTTTCAAATTAAAAAAAAATAACTGAATACAAAAAGATAAAAGAAAATTTATTTTATAAATTATTTTTAACCTAATAAAAATTAAAATAACTTTTTCTATATCCTTTCATCAAAATCTCATTTACAAATTTTTTTTGTTAGTGATAAAAACTAAGTAAACCCAAAATTAAATGATAATTTCAACGATAAAAATAGGTAATAATAAAAGTAAAAATCAATCTGACTGCTGGGAGGAGGTCAGGTTCCGGTGATTCTGGTTCCGCTTCTGGGAGCTCTGAATCTGCTGATGATTATGGGGATTCTGGTGGTTTCCGTTCATTGGTATGTTTATCCACATGTGGGATCCGCTCGTTCGGGATTGACTTGACCATAAAAGCCAACTCTTCACACAGTTAGAGAAACTGAAATCATATCTGTATCTCAAGCTGGATCAAACTCAAGATCAACTTCTGGATCAAGGGCGGTAACTAACCTGGATGAAGCACTGTCAATCTACCTGACAGTGAGTGAGGTCCAATTTGGATTCCGAGGTACATAGGTTAGGCATGTTTTATATGTGATTTTTGCACATGGTTTTTTATTTTAGTGATTTTATAGTATATTTTTCATATACTATTTAGAATTTATTTGCAACAATTAAATATAAAAAATAAAAATTTACATAGTATTATTAATATACATATATTATTATTATTAACTTTTAGTTGTTGAGATAATATATTTAGCAAGTGGATTCTAATTTCATAAGAAAATAGCTGAATATAAGAGTGAGATAAAGAAGTAATTTGTTCCATAAACTATTTTTAACCTAGCAAACATTAAAATAACTTCTTCTATATTCTTTCATCAAAGTCTCATTTAAAAGTTTTTTTTGTTAATGTTAAAAACTAAGTAAACCGACAATTAAATGATAATTTCATGGATAAAAATAGATAATAATAAAAGTAAAAATCAAATGATAACTTCAACAATAAAAAGCTAGATAAAGAAACAATCTGTTCTATAAACTATCTTTAAACTAATAAACATTAAAATAACTTCTTCTATATCCTCTCATCAAAATCTCATTTACAAATTTTTCTATATCTTTTCATCAAAATCTCATTTACAATTTTTTTTATTAGAAGTAAAAACTAAGTAAACCCAGAATTAAATAACTTTAACGATAAAAATAAATAATAATAAAAGTAAAAATCAAATGACACTTTCAACGATAAAAATAGATAAAAATGCACTGAAATAGACCATTATCAATAAATAAATTAATTTCAAAATTTCTATTTCTATGATATCTATTTTAAGAAGTGAAATATCGCAAGCATTTTCTAAACTGAGAGTATTTAACTCCTCGTAACCATAATTTTTAACACCGTCATTCTTTTTGAATGTCCACCACGCATATCTTGCCCACTTACGGCCTTCCATTGACACAATATGCAGAACAACCATGAGTATATCGTGCTCATTTATTTCCCAACAATGAATTTTAGTACGTTCATTATATCCTATAGGAATCTCAGGGAGTTTTATGGCCTTCCATTGACACAATATGCAGAACAACCATGAGTATATCGTGCTCATTTATTTCCCAACAATGAATTTTAGTACGTTCATTATATCCTATAGGAATCTCAGGGAGTTTGAACGGATTAGCGTGTTGAGTGTTCTCACTTTTCCTGTGCTGAATTCGCCTCCATCCAGTTGCTAAGTCATCCATAGCGTAAATATTCCCGATGGGATACCGAGCATCTCCAAAATCAATCCTGAGATCTGCAGATATGGCATACAGTGTTCCGGATTGGGAGGATATTATACATCTCCCAAAAAGGTTCGTGACCACGAATCTACGGGAACTACTATATTTAGGAAACCACATTAAACGCCGAGCAAAACCTGTGTTCTCATCGTCTCCCACCACCCACATGTACCGCTGAAAGTGGAAGTGCATGGGAACGACATCGGCAGGATCATTGGTGCCTGTATATACCCAGCTAAACATATCTACTAAATACAGTTTTCCTTTCCACGGATGGGTGTAAGATCCCTGTCGAACGGCTGTGGACACTCTTGAAGAGCTGACCTCGGACCACCTTTCAGTGTTTAAGTCTAACGACAACATTCTTCCAGGATCTCTACCGGTACCCAACAACACTATCAACCGATCCCCGACTGTTGCTTTCTTAATCCGAAAATAACTCCTCGTGGAGTTCTCTAACTATTGTTGAAGTATCCAAAGCCTGGAAAGTCTTATCGGAGTTGTGGCCTGAATTTAGTATGTGACAGAAGGGATCCAGCCATCAATGCTATTCCAGAAAATAAATTTGTGTCAGACTAGTTCCACAAAGCATTGATGCATGAGGGGGCTTCCATCAAGGGAAGCTTCAGACATCCAGTGCGGAATCGTAAACGCACTAAATTCAAATTGAGGGAACCTCACGGTGTCTCGAACCCCAGAGATCAAGCGAAACCGAAGACTGCATTTTCCTAGGCTCTTCGTCAACCAAATGCCGAAGTCTATTTGTAATAAGTCCGGGCTTGGCGTTAGCAACGAGGGTCCGTACACGGCTGTGAAGAGCTGGAATAATTCGATGGTTTGTAAGATCGTCGTTCATCAAATTGAAACTTTCCATGGCCGTTGAACTGCTGCTAATTTCTCGAAATCTTGAGGGCATCTGATCAAGAATTTCTTCTGACTTCTTGTCATCTTGATGTGATAGGGTTCCTGCATGCTATCACACATAAAATTTTCCCTTCCTTTCAAAAATTTTGTTGGTGAAAGAATCTCCAAGATGATTGCGAACGAGTAGTACTAAATTTATCAAGTATCTGTAACTCGGTTATCTAGTTCTATGAAGAATTTCTTCTGACTTCTTGTCATCTTGATGTGATAGGTTCCTGCATGTTATCACACATAAAATTTTCTCTTCCTTTCAAAAATTTTGATGGTGAAAGAATCTCCAAGATGATTGAGAGGGACAACCAAAATATTTTATAGCAATATGACAAGATCTTTAACTATGTTTATTTACCTTTATTTTACTATAGATATTATTAACTTGTAAAAATTAGACTTTGTGACAATTCTATAGGCAATACAATGGCTTACCAATACCACATGCCCAAAAAACATAACTTATTTCACAATCAAAACATTTTATAACAATAAGAAAACATTCTTAACCATGGATATTCATCCCCACTTTACCATGCATATTATTAACTTGTAAATGGGCTTTGTTAGTGAGCCAATATCATGGTTTATCAATACCACATGCCCAAAAAAACACAACTTATTTCACAATCAAAATGTTTTATAACAATATGACAAGATTCTTAATCATGGATATTCACCTCCACTTTGCCATTGATATTATGAACTTGTGAATAGGCTTTGTTACATTAGCATGGGCTAATACCATGGCTTATCAATACCACATGCCAAAAAATCATAGCTTATTTCACAATCAAAATATTTTATAACATTATGACAAGATTCTTAACCATTGTTACTCACTCCCACTTTACCATGGATATTATTAACTTGTAAACAGGCATTGAATACTAAAAATATTTCCCTTGCAATTAAACTAGCAATTGCATCATATGTTGGGATGGAAGTAAGTCATAAATTAGAGAAGCATTGTGACATATAAAAAATCATTGAAAATAAAAATTAGTAAATAAAATTCCATTCAAGGTATAAGAAATCACTTAAATCATTACTTGAAAAAATAAACAAATTAAATCAATTTATGCATTTTTGTTGATTTGCAGTGGCCTAAGAATTAATCTCACTTCCCTGAACGAGCATGCACCATCTTAGTTGCAGAGCTCGAATCCAAGGAACCTTTGGTGCAAATGACTAGGTTGGCAATGAGGATCACACAACTTTTGACTCTGGCTCAATATGAGTCTCAGGACCACAATAGAGACTTGCAACAACTCAAGGGATGAATCCATGGCTTTCTATTGTTATTATGGTATTAGAGGTTGTATATCATATCTACTGGGAAGAAAGATTCCTAGAGGTTAGAGAGTTAGTTAGGTAGTTAACTTAAATGAAGGAGGTTATAGATGAATGACCTAAAACATTTTAACATTTGATCTAATACTGCAGAAAGGTACACGGTGACAGCTGGGGGGTTGATCTAATAGTGCAGAAATGACAAGTGAGAGTGTTGTTTTTATAGAAAAAAATCGAGTGCAGAAGTGACAAGTGAGAATGTTGTTTTTATAGAAAAAAACGAAAAAAACCTTACCGCTTAATTATTTATGTCACTTTTAAATTTATAAACTTCATTTAAATTCTTATTAGTTATTTTTTAGATTGCTGCTTAAATTTATATTATATTATTTATTTTAACGAATTAAACTTTTATGAATAAGAGTAATACCTCTTTTAAAATATATAAGTAAATATGGAATTATATTTCAATAATACCATAAATCTTGTAAAAATTTTCATTAATATAAAATTAATACAAACCTCAAATCCTAAAATTTATAATATGTAATAATATTATTATTTTTAATTTAATATTAATATTAAGTTATTTATTAAATAAGCGAATAGATATGAACTCCAAATCCACTCATTATAATATCAAATCCTTTCATCGCCACTTACATGTTAAAAAATGTATTAACCATACTTAAAAGATAAATTAAATAATAGATTTTTTGAAATATAATCAATTAAATTTTTCTATTTTATTTCTTTAACCATTAAATGATTTTTTTTTTCATTTTTATAATTAATCTATTCTTTTATATATATAATTTAAATTTTATTTTCTATAATAAAATTATTATTTAAATAACTTAATATTAACATTTAAAAAACAACTTAATATTTCCAATTAAAAATCCTCTACAAAGTTATGATACTCATTAAATTTTTTAAAAAAATTATAAGAAATTTTATTTTTAATATTTCCAATTAAAAATCCTCTACAAAGTTATGATACTCATTAAATTTTTTAAAAAAATTATAAGAAATTCCATTTTGGCATGTCCATTCCAACTTTTGTGATACATTGCATTAGGTTATGCAAGTTCAATGTCAACATCACAAATTTAAACTATTTCATTTGCAAAATATTCACCATATTTAAGAATAAATAAATTCTTAATAAATTATTGAATTGTATAAAAATAGTTTTATTTTATGGTTTTAGAATTATTAAATATTTTATAATTAAATTGTAAAAAAAATTAAAATGATCATGTAAAATTTAAAATAACCATATATTAAAAAAATATTCACCATGCTAAAAAAAATAAAATAAATTCTTGATAAATTATTACAACATATAATAATACTTTTATTATGATCAAGTAATTAAAAGATATAAAAACAACTTTGTTCTTAATTATTAATATTTCGAATATATAAATATTAAAAAAAATCAAAGTTCATTATCTAAATCAATATCATTATTTCAACAGCTTAATTTTAACATTTGAAAAAGCCCAACCACAAAGTTATAATGATAGCATTAAAGTTAAAACAAGTTCCAAGAAATTTTATTTTTCGACATGTTCATGGAAAATCTTGTGATTCACGATGGTAAGAGACCATTTCATTCAAAGTCCAATGTCAATGTCATACATTGAACCTAATCCACATTTGCATTAGGTCACTTGGTATGGAGCACACATTCAAAAATTCAACAGTATAGAGTATATCATAAAGGATTATCTCACCTTTAAAATTGGGTTATATTATTTCTTGGGCTTACCTTGTGTGGCTTGCCCTGGTTCCAATCATCTTTGTTTTATTTTATCACTTTCTTCTGACTTAATTGATTTTAAAAGACGTAAAACAAGATTCCATATGCTTAACAACTGCCAAATGTCTCTCATGTTTGTGTAGTAGAAAATTTTAATACCTAATTTAGTGATCACTTTCTTTTGACTTAATTGATTTTAAAAGACGTAAAACAAGATTCCATATGCTTAACAACTGCCAAATGTCTCTCAGGTTTGTGTACTAGAAAATTTTAACACCTAATTTAGTGATCGAAATTTGTATACAACCGTAGTGAAGATTGGTCAGATAGAAAACAAAAACACCCAGTTTAGCAGCTGAGATGGACTGTTTAGATTTATTTTCAAACAGTGATTCAATTCAATTTTATAAAAGAAGCGGTAATTCTATTTCCTATCTGTCTTTCTGAATTTCAGCCATAACCATATCTCAGGATCAACCCATTTAAATTTTAGAACAACCGTTCATAACCATCTTGGATTACGTGTTTCGTTCTATCCACAACATTCAGCAGAGATCGCCTGTTGCAAATTTTATGGATTCTATTTAAGTTTATGAATGGATCAGTAAATTGCACAGTTCTTACAAGCAGAGATAGCCTGTTGCAAATTTTATGGATTCTATTTAAGTTTATGAATGGATCAGTAAATTGCGCAGTTCTTACAATATCGGCATCAATAGAGGTACTGGGACAAGGATCCCGCTTATAAGAGAGAACACTCTATTTTTCCTTCCATGTTTTCATTTATCTGATGATCTGACGTGGGGAACAAATCATGTTTTCGTCACCTTTTTTCTCAAATATCTGATTTGATTTTTAGTTACCATGGATATACATGCATGAATTGGATTCCAATATCCATTGTAAAAGTGAAAAACCAAAACGATTTAATTTCCATTTTGTTGAAATCGGATCCACTTCGATACCTCCATATGGAATTTGTGGTGTTGGACATCAGAGCCTTAACTCCGCTGGAGTCCACGAGAAGACTTTAGCGTTTATTCTTGTCCTGTAATTTCCAATTGGCATAGGTCTCGTCTATAAAAATGGCCACTATTAGAATAATGCAGTGCACGCATTGATTTTCCGTTATATGATTATTATTTTTCCATGGATGGTATCGGTAGGATGTCTCCCTCTAAATTACTGGCCATTAACTGCTAGAGTTGTTTTATAACAGTGATATGGCTGCAATCTATCACGGACACCAACTTTGATTTTGCTGATTATTCCTCTGATTTTTTTTTTTTAAATATGGGGATTAACCAAATCCAATTAAATAGTTTGGCGGTGGCCTCCGACGTTGGAAAAATCATGGGTTGGGTTTCTGGACTAGCATGTGCATTTCTGCCAACCTGGGTTGTTCTTGGAATAAGAAGTTTGGGTATGGTGGGTTATGGCGTTTAGTGGATAATTCTGGCTGAAATCATTCAGCCATTCGCTTATTGGCAGGTTACAGTCTTTCCAAATTCTATTTGTATTTCACAAAGATTGAGAAATCGATTTGTTTGAAGTGTATAAATCATTATTTTTTTCACATAGGAATTGAAATAGAACTTTAGGCTACTTCTATCTTAGTTTTTTTTCTTATAATATAGTTAGGCTAGCATGGTTTTAAAATATTAGCTTACATTATTGCAGAGCATAGATGGCTGGAATTGGTTCTCACTAGATTTAGTCTCTTATTTTGGAAAATGGAGGTGTATATGCTGTGCTTTCTGGCTGGCAAAAGCATCTGTTGGTTTAACACTATGAGCTTCAATGCTGCTATTGCAAATTTCCCTTCCGAGAGAGGAATGCCACTTCTGGTTTAAGTACAAGCTACGTAGGTCTCAGTCTCGTTATTTACCCCTGTATCTCTTACATTCTAGACCCGGGGAATCCTTCCATGTACCTTCTTTTAAACTCCATAGTCCCCATTGTAGTGGTTGTATTTTTAACTGTAATATTCCATGTCTCACAATTACAAATGGTAGAAATAGAGGACGATGAAGATAGGAAATTCATGATTCTATGGACGTTACTTGCTCTTGCCACTGCTGTATATTCGATAGTTTTTGAGTTCTTTCTCACAGGAAGCGCCAACTTGAACTTGTCTACTTTGTTGTGCTTATTCTTTTGTTGATGGCCTATATATATATACTTGTCAAGGTTTCCTTAAACAGTTTAAGGAATGAAGTGAACGTAGACGTGTACATTTCAAGTCCAGAGCAACAGAATCCGGCCCACAACAAAAGACAACAAGCGGGTTTCTTTCAAACTGAAGAGAATAAAATCAATATTCAAAGCTTGGATATAGAAAAATCACTGCAGTTTGTACATAATTTCAATCATATTAAAATCAAGAGATTCAATTTAATGTTAGTTCCACAACTCACATAAGAACATGGCATCCTAGCTCTTGCGAAGTATTGATTTTTGGCTATATTATTTCGTATAAACACCTTAAATCAATTTATGCATGGTTGCTGATTGACATTGGCTTTAGAATTATTCTCAACTGAATGGTTGTTGCTATTGCGAGAACCACCTGAAACCCTCCTGTGCCATCTTAGTTGCAGAGCTCCAATCCAAGGAATCTTTTGGCTTAGTCTCAGTCTCACTATCCCAATGAGACCTGAAACAACTCAATGCATGAATCCATGTCTTTCTATTGCTATTAAGGTATTATAGGTTGTATATCATATCTAGGGGAAGAGAGATTCGTAGAGGTTAGAGGCTTAGTTAGGTATTTAGCTTAAATGAAGGAGGATGTAAATAAATGACCTAAAAAATTTCAATTGTCTAACACTTGATCTGATGGTGTATACAGGTACACCGACAACTGGGGGAATTGTTTTCAAAGAGGAACGTCTTACGACGTAATTAAGGTTTAAATAAAATTAAAAATGAGAATACTTCAATGAAAATACTTTTATATATAAAGATGTGAAATTTATATAATACAAATAGTATTGGTAAGAACCAACATAGATCCATCTTTACTAAGGATCCAAACAATGACAAAAAACAAAGTTAAGGGAAGAGAAGGGGAGGGGGAGAGAGGGAAGGAGAGAGTGACAAATCTTGAGGGTGAAGAGAGAGAGAGAGAGAAAGATAAAGAGAGAGTGATGGGGGGAGAATGACAGAGGGAGGTGGGAGAGAGAGGAAGGGAGAGAGACGATGAGAGCGGGAAAAGGAGAGAGGGAGATAGAGAGAGAGAGAGAGAGAGATGGAGTTGGAGGGGGAGAGAGAGGGAGGAAAGAAAAAAAATATATAGAGATATAGGTGGAGAGAGAGAGGGAGTGACAAGGGAGAGATGGAGAAAGAGTGAAGGAGAGAGGAGAGGAGGGAAGAGAGATAAGTTATGGAGAGAAGGGCAAGAGAGAGAGAGATGGAGGGGAGAAAGATAAGGGGAGAGGGAGCGAGACAATGAGAGAGAGAGAGAGAGAGAGAGAGAGAGAGATGGGGGGGAGAGACAAAGGTAGGTGGGAGAGAAAGGGAGAGAGAGGACTCGAGAGAGCAGAGGGGGATGGAGTTGGAGGGGGAGAGACAAAGGTAGGTGGGAGAGAAAGGGAGAGAGAGGACTCGAGAGAGCAGAGGGGGATGGAGTTGGAGGGGGAGAGAGAGCGAATGAAGAAGAAATGCATAAAGGAAGAAAGGTAGAGAGAGAGAGAGGGAGTGACAAGGGAGCGATGGAGAGAGAGCAAGGGAGAGAGGATAGAAGGACGGAAGATAGAGAGGCGGAGATGAAGATGGAGGGAGAGAGACAGAGATAGATATGGAGAGAGAGTGTGTATGTTTGGGGGGTGATATAAAGAGAGGGAATAAGAAATAGACACATATATACAAATATAGTTATTATATAGTATTATATAACTAGTCTAGATCCATCTTAACCTTGGATCTATCAAGTGCCGAGAGGGTTCCAATCTCTAGAGGTGCAAACCTCTTTTTTGAGTGTAAAACTTGAGGAAATGCTTGCACCTTGAGAGATTTGATCCCTCGCAATGCTTGATAGATACAGGTTAAGATGGATCTAGGCTGGTTATATAATACTATATAATATCTATATTTGTATGTATGTGTCTCTTTCTTATTCCCTCTCTCTATCACACCCCCCAAACATACACAATCTCTCTCCATATCTATCTCTCTCTCTCTCTCCCTCCATTTTCATTAATGCCTCTCTCTTTTCCCTTTCTCTCCTTATCTCTCTCTTCCCTCCCGCTCTCCTCTCTTCCTCACTCTCTCTCTATCTCTCCCTTGTCACTCCCCCATCTCTCTCTACCTTTCTCCCTCTATGTATTTCTTCTTCCTTCCCTCTCTCCCCCTCCAACTCCATCTCTCTCTTGAGTCCTCTCTCCCCCTTTCTCTCCCACATCCCTCTCGCTTCTCTCCTCTCCTCTCTCGCTCACTCACTCTCCATCTCTCCCTTGTGACTCCCCCTCTCTCTCCACCTCTATCTCTCTATGTATTTTTTCTTTTCTCCCTCTTTCTACACCCAACTCCATCTCTCTTTCTCTCTCTCTCTCTCTCCCCCACCTCCCTCTTTGTCTCCCCCTGCCACTTTCTCTTTCTCTCTCTGTCCTCCATCTTTGTAACTATCTTCCTCCCTCTCTCCCCTTCCCCCTCTCTTCGCTTCACTTTGCTTGTTGTCATTGCTTGGATCCTTAGTTAAGATACATATATGTTTTTTCTTACCAATACTATTTGTATTATATAAATTTCACGTATTTAAATATAAAATTACTCTCATTTTTAATTTGATTAAAACCTTAATTTAATTTCTATGGGAATACTTTTAGTAGAAGTGAGGATAGAGGGTTTAGATATATCTCCACGGGGACTTGAATAGACGGTGATTGGGTGATCTGTTAAGGCACTCCTTTATGTGAAGTCATTGATTCAATTCTCCACCTTGATTGGGGTGATATATTGGACATGATGAAGATGTTAGTCCTCCCAAGCTTACAAAAAAAAATGCTATAAAACTAAATTAAAATAAAATTTTTTACTTGTGAAATAAGTTATGGTTTTTGGGCATGAGGTATTGATAAGCCATGTTATTGGCCCATAGTATTGTAACAAAGCCTATTTACAAGTTAATAATATCCATGGTAAAGTGAGGGTGAATATCCATGGTTAAGAATATTGCCATATTGTTAAATATTTTTATTGTAAAATTAGTTATGGATTTTTGGGCATGAGGTGTGATTACTTACATTACACCTACACATCTACTCTATACTGGGCTGTAGAGCACCTCTGGGAGAAATAATTTATATGAAGCATGAAGGGATGTGTAAATTTGTGTGTTTGTCCGTGCCCCTTTAAAATAAAAATAAAAAATTAAAATTATGTTCTAAATAGAAAAGTAATGTCGGCTATAATTAAAAAAATGAATTGTTGTAAAGTAATTAGAAGTAAAAAAATTGTGTGAATTAGATGTTTAAATCTTAAACTTTCAAAAATATTTCAACAATATATTTAAATAAATTATTTGAAGATCTATGTTAACTAATTTATGTCCATATCAACTTCATATATATATATATATATATTAATTTTTTTTGGTCCTATATATACTCTATTTCACAATAAAAATAGTTTTTTAGGAAAGATAGAGATAGATTCCTAATCTGCTGCTACCAAGAGATAAGATTCAAAGACTAGAGATTGCAACGATTGTTGGCCCAGTCAATAATGACTTTAGAGTCCCTAAATATGGAAATGTTATTTAGACCAATCCAGGAAGCACAATAGAGAGAGCCCCATAAGGCCAGAAGCTTGACCCTAGTATTCAAGCCCATTCCTCTGAACCAAGAGAAGATTAGGGTCCAGAAATACGATCATTCTACAACCACAAGAACCAAAGGAACATTCTACATAAAAGAAGAAAACAGGAAAGGAAGACCAAAGATCAAAGGAATAACGGCAGGGGTGAGGAGAGGGAGGGGGAAGGGGGCAAAAATTCTTTGAAAAAGGCCATGATCGAAGAGTTGGTTCTGAAAATAGAAGGCTAAGAGGAGTAAAAAATTAAAGCATTACAGACTCTCCAGATACCCCACAGGAGGAAAAAGGGAAGGGTCCTGAGGGAAGAGTGCAAGGAAACCAATGTTGGATGCAACCTGGGATGTGATCCTAGAAGGGATAGCAGGAGAATCTAGGAGGCAGAGAACTTCAATCCATGTCACTTTGGAGAAAGGAAAATGAAGGAAAAGGTGTGAGACCTCCTCACCAAATTCCCTTCAAAGATAACAACGTCCCAGACCCTGGAACCCCCTTTTGGAAAGATTGTCCCAATTCAATATTTGATTGTGGGCCACCAACCATAAGAAAAATTTGAGCTTTAGAGGCACTTTCCCATGCCAAGATCTAGGGAGCCATGGTAAGGTTAACATCGACTCTGTTTAAGGGGAGATGATTTGGTAAGCTTGTTTAACATTTATTTTCCCTTTGTATAAGCCTCCCTTCCAAGAAATATTGTCCTCCAATTAAGAAAGTGAGATCCCTAAAATTTGTAGATTATGAATATATGTTGGACATTCTGTAGATAAATGATTCGAGATGTTTAGTGAGTGTGCATCTAGCTAATGAGGTGTGAAGCAACCTCCTTCCGAATTTACTGTAATGTCTTTGAGGACATGAATATTCACACCATGAAGAAAGGTAATAAGAGGAAAAGAGAGGGGGTGATGACTGTCCATACCAGATAAGATATCAAGACCAATTTTAGCAGTAGCTCTGTTGCCAATGTTCCAAGATAAATTAGCTAGGAACCAATGTTTTGAAAGGAGCAGAATTCTCCAAGTTTGTGAGATATTTGCCAAGACCGGAGCTCCATCTTGCATCCATCCTATCAGGTCCTTATTATGGAGGTATTTTTATTTGGTAATCCCACCCCAGAGTCCTTCACCATTTACAACCCTATCAAGATTTTTTAGAAGAAGAGACAAATTGAAAAATTCCATGTATTTTATGCCCCAACCACTGAGCTCAACCAATATAGAGAACAAATACATCTTGGCAAGATGAAATTTCCTTTAAACTCCACAAGATCCAACCCAAAGAAATCGAGAGAAAAACATATTGATCTTGTGTATGACTCCCTTAGGGATTTTATATATCTGCATCCAATAGACCAACATGCTCTCCAAATAGATTGTATGAGGATGAGCCTTCCACCTAATGAGAGCCATTTTTGAGACCAAGAGAAGAGGCACCTTTATAGCTTGTAAAAAATCCAGGACCAATTTTTGTTCCCGTATCCCAGCGTTTTTAGGGTGAAGCCCAGGTATGTGAAACCCCCTTCCAAGGGGATGAAACTGACTCCAAATATCATTTATTCATGATCAATCCCGATACCTAGCCAAATTTATAGAGGATGTCATGTAGCTCCATCCATTCATTGATATTTGATTTTTCAATGGCCAAAAAGTCGTATGCAAACATTTAATTATAAATTGTAATGTTTGTGTTGATGCAACACCCAGAGAATCTACTATAAGTCATAGATGCAATAATTCTTCTGTTAATCTCATTAAAAACCAAAAGTAAGAGTAGATTGGATAGGGCACAACCTTGGCGTAGTCCTCTCAATGCAACAAAGAAATATGTGGGACCACCATTTATCAGAATATAAAAATTGATCGAAGTGACAAAAGGCCTTAATTAAATATAACTTGATTTGTCCAAGTCCAATTTTTGTTAGAATCATCCATAAGAATTCCCAATCAACATAGTTGAAATATTTGGCGATTTCAATTTTCATCACGCAAGCATCAATGTCTCGTGTTTTTATGGAATGAATGCACTCATGTGAAATGCCCATTGCATCGTGGATCTAACGCTTCTCAAGGAATCCAAATTGTTCCAGAGAAATGAGTCTAGAAATACGAGGTTTAATCCGTATGTCTATTGTTATGGAAATGATTTTATATATTGTGGTGTAGAGAGAAATCGGTTGAAAATTCGAAAAGGATTCCAACTCTCAAGGTTTTGGAATTACGGCAATAAAAGCTCACCCCAGAGACCCTGCCAAGACTTCTATACTCCACTAATTCAGTTATTTCATTGATCATTATCTCTTGAAAGTATATAAATAGTTTTGTGGTCCATCAATATGGTCTAGGGCTCTTGCCCCTAGCGATCTCTTTAAGATTCTGGAGGATTTCGTCTTTGTCAACTGGGTGTTGCAGAAGGGAGCAAGTCTCTGGATCAATCAAATGTGGAAAAGGATAAAAAAATTACAAATAATTCAACGAGGGATAAGCATCTATAGCTTTAAAGGATGATTGGAATTATCTGTAAGCTTCTTTTTCTATCTCATTTTTCCTTTGTAGTGTTTCCCCTGAGCCATTTTTGATTTTCCATATTGAGTTTTTTTGTTGATTCCTGGAAGTTTTCTATTGCCACTCCTTTGTGTGGCACAAGACAATTTGTATTTTTCTCTATCCAAATATACTAATTTCAGTTTGGAAGTCTCGGAGAAATAGTCAGAGGATCGGGGATCTTCCAAATGTTTGATTTGAGCATCTATTAAAATATTTTTTCTAATCATGACGAGATTTTTTTGTTGGGCCCAAAATCAAACCACCTATTTAAACTTTTTTAGCTTGTTTCAAAGGTTGTCCATGGTCAATTTTCCTACACTTTGATTATGTTTAGTCTAGAAATCCCTGACCAAGGTTGTAAATTCTAATTCTTTCATCCAAAATTGATTGAACTTAAAGGGAGTGGGCTTACCTTTCGTTAAATCATACCAAACCGAGAATATTGGAAATTGATCTAAATTTTTTGAGGGAAGAGTCCATGATCTCAGTTCAATGAGGTGATTAGCAATACCTTTCTTCACCATGAAATGATTAAGTCTTTTTGAAATTTCTTGTGAACCCCATATTCCATTTCTCCATGTTGGTCCAATTGTGTCTAGCCTGATGTCTAAAAAGGAATTCCAAGAGAAAAAATCCTTGAAATGAGCATCAAGATTGTATAATGACCTAGTCTAGTCTCCCCAAACCTCTGAATTATCCATGGTGTGGTTAAAATATCTCGCGAATGTCGCTATTTTCAATTTGAGACCAATGTACCTTCCTGTTTAGGAAAGGGGCATACACATCGATTATCCAGAGTTTGCAAGGGATCTAAATTCTGAAACCAAAAATAATAATACTTCAAGATTCCATTGAGTAGCAAAGCATCCATACATCCAAATTGGGGAAAAATTGAAGTAGAAAATCCTAGGTTTGTTCCTTACTAACCATTCTATCCTTTAAAAGGATAATATCCAGATTATGAAGAAGCATAATGATTTTGAGGGCTCTCCTTTTTTGGACCAAACCCATGACCCGAATATTCAGGGATAATATAGTCATTCTAGTGATGATTGAACAAGATTCATTACTCTAAGGTCCCGAGGAACTGTCATGTTGACATCAAGATGCCAAACCTTGATGAAAGTGGATTCTTGGATTGGAGTTTCCTTTTCTACCCAAGGGTATTTGAATAGTTCCATAATATTTTAAGGAGCCATGTCGTTGTTTGATTTTTTTTTTATTATAAATATTTGGCCCCTTTTTTTTCCCCCTGGTGGTGACATTTCCCCCACATTTCGTAGGATTTAGATCGAAAAAAAATGATTGCTTGATTAATAGTGGCTCCATTTCTCTCTGAGAGTCTTGGGCTAAAGCTTCCATCTCATAATATTGAGAGTATGGAGAAAAATAACTACCAGAGGGGGCACCAAATTTGATTGGAGAGTTTTAGTATTGGATGGATGCTTCCTCTTCAATGGATCTAATGACTCTAAAATATTGTAAAGGGCTCTTATGAGAATATATCCTTGATGTTATTGGGGAAGTAGTCTTGGTTGATGATTTAACTATAGGGTTTTAGTGATGCAGGGAGATGTTTGTTAGGTTGGGAGGAGGAATCAGAGGCAAGTTGGGGAGTGGGGGCTTGATTGTTTCTTTGGAAGTGTTATTAGGGTATGGTAGCTTGTGAGTTAAAAGTGTGGTTGATATCTGACGAGAAGAATATATAATGGGGGGAAAGGAGGGGGAATATTTCCAATCTTAGAGTGTTGCTGAGTGTGTTTCTCACTAAGTTCCTCCCATGACCAGCCCATTCTCCCCCATCGATGGAAATTTTAGCAGCATGCCAAAAGGTGACCAGTTTTGTGGCAGAATAGACATCGAAAAGGGACTCCCCAGTAGTCTATGACCTGCATTTGGGAGTAAGGGCCCCAAAATAGGTTAACTTCTACTAGAATCCCCCCTAATAGGTTTCTTTCGATAAAAAACCATGTGGTTTTCTTGTCAATACCACTAAGTCTTCCCTCATCCAGGTAGAATAAGTTGCCAATCTTGTTTGCTATGGTGGAAATCGCCTCTTTGTTCCAGAGTTCAAGAGGTAGCCCAAGAAGTTTGTCCCATATGAAATTCTTTTATGGTTCATGTTTGGAAAGATCAAAACCAAATTTCCATCTCTGTAAATATAGGAAACCTCTCCCAATGACCCATGGGGATTTGTATATGAGATATGCATCTTCCAGATGTGTGAAGTGTAATGCAAACCATCCATTTTGTAGCATGTTGATCCGATGTATGTATTTCCTAATGGAAGAGGATATTTTCTCTACCCAGACTTTCATTTGTTCCCCTGTCATGTGATTTAAGACCCACCTGCGCACTAGGGCCTTTTGTTTTATTCTTTCGACTTCATCCAAATATCCATCAGCGCTCAACACTATTCTGAATATTTCCTGTAGGGTTGATTGGATTGTTGTTTTTGGGAGGTTTTTGTGATCCCTCCTATTTCTCTCAATCCCTATTTGAATGACATACTTTTTCATTGATTGAAGCTATAGAATGGTAGTCTAGCTCCAGCTTATGGGGGGTAGAGTTTTGAAGTAATTGTATTTCAAGGCACTAAGTGTAACAACCCTGGAGAAAATTCCATGTAATAAAAGTTAATAAAGGCAAAATAATAACCATGGTTATGGGAAACATATTCCAAGATGAATGTTTGGAAAAACAACCTAGTGTGTTTGTTCATATGGTTTATTATGGCTATGGAAATTGGAAAAGGAAATGGCTAAGGCTTTGGAAAGGAAAAGTGGAATTTATTTATGAAAATAATGGAAATTAGGAGAAAAGGAAGGTTACATGTTATAGGTTGCATGCAAGGAGGAAAATGAAGGAAATGGAAAATTGAATAAATTAGAGGCCTCATTAATAAAAAGGCTTGCAAGGATTAGTTCATGGTTTTGATTAGTTCAATTTTGGAGCTCTCATTCTATTCTCTCTCTCTCATAATCTTGGACACTTAGAGTAATTCTTGGATCACTCTTGTAGAGTGTCACATACTTGGATTTTTGGAGCAAGAAGGCAAAGGAACATCAAGAAAGCACGAGAGGACACCGGGATCAGTAGCTACAACGATTTTTTTATTGTATGTACCAAGTTGCATGCATGATTTCCTCACTAGTTTTGGCATGCATGGCATATGCATGTGGTTATCTATTTATGATTTGTCATTGGCATCAAGGATTGTGTATATTGACAGTGGATTTTCCTAGCCTTCCAATATCTGGGATAGGCATGGAGATGTGGATTCATTTCATAGTTATTTATTTATTATTATTATTATTTATTTATGTTTGGTTCTCATGTTTTTTTTTTTCTAAGTTAGAGTAATCTATTAACAGTGGAAAATATAGTACATCTGGCTAAGGCCATAACAGTGCCTACGGGGAGGCAATTTTAGCTGACAGAGACTAGTTTTTGGCTGCCCTACTAGAGGGAAACTAGCCTGAGGAACCACCAACTGAAAAACCAACTGAAAAAATCCCACGCAGGGGATCGGACTGGAATGTCTTTGACTAAAAACTAGGAGCATAGAAATTTTGTAGCTGTAACATTGGACCATAACAGTACTGGACCGCTGTAAAGACTAAGACTGGTCATAGAAAAAAATTGGTCCAGAGTTGAAGTAAACATTAAAACAACCAAACACTCCCTCAGAGAGGGCAGAGAAAAAACATAAAAGACAAGAGAAGAGGGCCGAATTACTCATCAGGAGCAACCTCCTCGATCCTGCATCCGTATTCTTCAGTTTCGCCTTGAGCATGGGAGAGGTCAGCGGTGTTGTGGACAGCTGGAGGAGTTTCTTGGACATTTTCCTGAACGTGCCCTGAGTCTTCCTGCAAAAACTCCCTGGTCTCAGAAGGCTGACCACTCAATTCCTGCTGCACTGCTTCCAAATGTGCGCTGTCAACAGGAGCATGCTCGTCTGGCGGATTCTCAGGCAGGGGCTCCTCCAGGAAGACAACAGAGATGGCCACCGTTACTCTTGGTCTGTTGAGAGCACAATCAAACGAGAAGAGGGCCGTGTGGGACTGAGCAGGCAACGCATCACCTGAAGGCGAGTCAAGCCTGCGACCTGAGCGAAGCAAGCGCCCACGGAAGAGGCGAGGGAGGCTGCCTGAGGGCGCAGAAGTATCTGATGGAGAAGAGGAAATGGATGGCCTATGCCTTCTGGTCGAACGATAAGACCCCTTCCTGCACCGCATCCTCTGCCGTAGCCTTGGCATTTTTGCAACTGTTAAGTAGTTGGAACGCTGAAGCGACTGAGTATTGACGGGGTTCGGCTCAGGTGGAGTGCCCAGAACCACTGTTGCAGACAAGCAAGAGCCTGCTATTGAAATGTGCAAACTGTCAGCGGGCTCCAAGCAACAGGTATGGCGACTGCGCTTCCCAGTGGTGGTGCGCACTCTGGATCTGTCCTGAACTGAATTACACAACGAATGCATTGGCGTAGGGGCGAGCGGCTCTATTGCATATAACACCCCGTTCTTGCAACCATCCAACCTCCGCATTGAATGACCAGGCCTGAAAATCCTATGCGAAATGCTGTTGCAGCAGTCGAGGCTGCCTCGAATATCAGCTTCTATGATGAGAATCGACTCCATATCAAACTCCATAAAGAGCATACGAGGGCATTAACTGCGATCAGGTGGGCGCAAAGGTTCCGTGAGGGAAGGCATGTGGCCTCCCGTCCGATTGCCTGGCGTCCAATCGCTCGCATTAACGACACTTGCACCCGCATCTGGGGATGTTTGGTTCTCATGTTACTTTAGCTTGGGTTGAGTTATTAGTTCCTGGAAGCCTTGGTTGGACAAACGCTTTGGAAGCCCTATAAAATCTTGGGTTGAGTTACTAGTCCTGGAAGCCTTGGGGTGAAAACTACTCTAGAAGCCCTTGGTGGGTTGAGTTACTATTCTTGGAAGCCTTGGTTGGAAAAACTCTCTGGAATCCTAGTGACAACTATGGGTTAAGTTACTAGTCCTAGAAGCCCTGGTTGGAACATGCGCTCTGAAGCCCTGGACAACTTGGGTAAAGAGAAATTTGGTGATGGTTTTGATGTCTCGCCGTGAGGTGGAATCACTGGTTTTTTATTGAGGTGTTTTGGCCTATGGAAACCCTGGTTTGGTTTGGATTGATGTGTTTTATGATATCCCACATTCATGCTTGGAATATGGCATGGGGGTGACTGGCTGAAGGGAGATTTAGCTCAACCATGTTTATGGTCGGGTGGAACGTGGGAGTCCCAAACCTGGTTGCATTTTGCCTATGGATTTTCCTCGTGTATTTATTGGTAATTATGCTTATTACTATGTGGCTTATATGTTTGTTCTATGATTTTCCTTTTTTTTTGTCTATATGTTGGTTATGAATGTGTTTCATGGCAGTAATGATGTATAGCTCTCATTGTGTTTTGATTAGTAAATGAACGAACAATGAATCTATGGCCTAATAGATAGTAATGAAACTAATGTGATGAAGCAACAATGATTCTTAGAGATTCTCAGATAAGTATACGACCCCTATGCTTAGATCTGTTGTTTAAACCTGTAGATTACATGTTTGTGATTTGTTTGACAAAATTCATGTCATGGCCAGTAGGGGTCTAGTCATGTCCTTGTTCAAGTGTTTGTATTTACACAATTATTCTACTATTATATTTAATTCCTCTAAGTGTCATGGAGTTCTGGGTAGTGACCTGGGCTCTGGGCCTAGAAAAGTGGCACAGAAATTGGGGTCATAGGCTTAGAACTGCAGGGAAATTTTTTCATTTGCATGCATGCCCATGTTGTGGGAGAGACTGGAGTGTCCTAGATGCACTCTTGCCCATATAAAGCGAGTGACTAGGTTTTTATTTCACTTAAAGGTCACTGTGATTCAGGGGCTAGCCTCCTGGAAGGTTGGGGTGGCTCCTGGGTGTCCTGTAGTAGGTGTAGAAGATCTGTGTAGTTGTGTGGTGTCAGTTCCACTTCCTTAAGGCAACTTGGGAGGTTGAATCAGATCATAGTAACTCTTCGTCACATGTTTATCCTAGTTGGTTAGTTACTTGGGTAGATGTGGGAGGAGGGTGTTATTGAGTGGTATCAGAGCATGTTTCACCCCTCGGGAGGTGTGTTGGTCATGCATTCATGTCGTTGCATATGTGTTCCATATGCTTGTGGTGTATGTGCTTGTTTCATATGCATGGTGTTGGTCATGGTCATAGTGATGTCGCTATGTGAAGGTTGATGGGGTTGTTGTAGAATGTGTTGTCATGAATGTATGCCTGGATATAGTTGTTTTTGCATGTCTAGTTCTTACATGTTGTCAATATACATTGGTATGGTTGTTGTTGTCATGCATGGGGTCATGGTATGTGTAGTTGATATGGTCGTGCATTCATGATTGGGCTGTGATTAGTATGATGCTTATATGTTGTTTTATATATGTAATATGTATTTACATGTTGTTATGACTATGTATATACATGTATTACGTTGATTGATTGATCTTGTAGGATGTATCCTCCCTGAAATATGCTAAGGTACGTTGGTTTGTTTGTGATTTTTTTTAGCTGATATAGTATGCCTTGCAGGAAACATACCAAGATGATTAGCAACATGGTAGAATATAGAGATCCCCCCTATGAATCAAATGATAAGCATGGTGAACTATTCTGACTTGGAAAAAAAATTGAGGAGTTTGAAGGGAGAAATAAGGAGTTGAAAAGTAGACAATGACATAATCATACAAGCACATGAAACACAAGCAAAGTTTAATACAATAATTCTTTAGAGTTTTTCGTAGTTGCAAAAACAAGGACCACTTCGGATCAGATATGGATAGGAGGATGGGACTAATGGGGAATATGGAAGTAGGTCTCATGGTTTTCAAAGGTCAGATAGAGATGATATGCTGATATATGGAAGCTTCCTAGACACTCAAGATAGGAGAGGTGATAAACACATGCATTATTCTAGTTTTGGTTCTGACAAGCATTATGATCGTCATCATTATCATCCTTACAGGAGGAGTGACAGGGGATATTTTTCGAATGAATTTAAGAAAGAAAATCCACTTACATTTGATGGAGAGATGAAGAAATCACAGGATGCAGAAGCATGGTTTCTTGGTATGAATAATTTCTTCAGGTTGCATGATTACTCAGAGAACATGAAAGCCATAATAACTACATTCATCATTCAAGGTAAAGCATATATTTGTTGGGAAGATGTAGAGAACGCTAGGGATATTTATGAGGAGGAACTGAATTGGAGGGAATTCGAGAGAATATTCAGAAAGAATTATCTATCAGAGAGATACTATGACGAAAGGGAAAAATAATTTTATGAGCTAAAGATGGGATCTATGGCTGATGAGGAGTACACTAGTAGATTTCTTGATTTTTTGAGATATGTGCCTTACCTCAAGGAGGAGAAGGCCAATATTCAAAGGTTCATTAGTGGGTTTCAGATAGAATTGAAATACATGATTGAGTTTGACGAGTCTCGATAATTGGAGGAGGCCATTTGGAAACTAAAGCATTGTTATGAGAAATCGAAGTGCATATTTGAGACTAAGCATAACTAGAAAGTTAATGATAAGAATGAAGGAAAATGGGACAAGAAGTGAGCAAGGTTTCGAGGCACAGGTAATAAAGAGAATGTGTCACCAACTAATAAATTCAATGCATCTGACAAAGGGCAGAGATTTCAGTTTAGGGAGAAGAACAAGGGTGCGGGTTGGAAACCTATACAGTGTTGGAATTGTGGCAAAGATCATCATAGAAGAGATTCCCCATAGCATCAGGGTGGTGGACCACAGATCTAAAATTACCAGGAGGCATGGATAATAGGAGATGTTGGATAGAGTATTCCCAGGATCTATGCAGTGCTAGATAACTGGCAGGAAGATCACCAAGCATATATTATCGAGATGGGCGGTAAGCTTTGTGATCGAGTTGTTTCTATTTTGATTGACTCTAGATCTTATTGTAGTTATGTTAATCATAACCTGGTGGATAAGTGTGGTTTGAATGAGGCAATGCATGTAGAATCCTGGTTAGTGTAGTTGGCTACAAGTACCAAGAAGAGAGTTCATCATTGGGTAAGAGCTTATTCATTTGATTTGAATGGTATGCCTACATTTAGAAATTTGAACGTATTGTCATTGAGATAATATAGTATGTTTTTTTGCATGGACAGTTTGTATCTTCGTAGAACCAAGGTGGATTTTTATGACAAATCCATTGAGTGCTTGGATGAAAATGGGGAACAAAGAGTCTTGTACGGTAAGAAGAAAGCAACATTGGTAAGAATGGTTACAACTATGTAGGCCAAGTGTGGTCGTAGTAAAGGGTGTGTTTTATTCAAAGTACATATTTCTAGTGACAGAGGTAAGGAAATTAAGGATGCAGATGTGTTAAGAAGGTACCCAGTTTTATAGAAATTTCAGGATGTATTTCTTGCAGAGATTTCATAGTTGCCACCTCACAGGGAAGTATAATTTTCTATTGAGTTGGTACCTGGGTCATCACCAACATCTAATGCACGTTATAGGATGAACACACTAGAGTTGGTAGAAGATAAGTTGCAGTTGAAGGAAATGTTGGAAAAGGGATACATTAGGCCAAGTGTATCTCCATGGGGTGCACCGATATTGTTTATAAAGAAGGATGGTACTCTTAGAATATGCATTAATTACATGAAGTTGAACAAAGTGACCATCAAGAATAGGTATCCATTGCCAAGGATTGATGTTTTGTTCGATTAGTTGAAGGGATCAGTAGTGTTCTTGAATATTGATCTGAGATCCAGATATCATAAGGTACACATTAAATAAGATGACATCTACAAAACAACTTTCTGGACCAGGTATGGGAATTATGAGTTTTTTTTTAGTTCCTTTAAGTTTGACTAATGCTCCAACTACATTTAGATGTTTGATGAATAGTGTGTTGCGTCCTTATCTGGACAAGTTTGTTATTGTGTTTATTGATGATATATTGTTATATTCTAAGAATGAAGAAAAAGAGCATGTCGAACATTTAGAAGCAGTGTTGAGATTTCTAAGAGAGCATCAATTGTATTCTAAGATTAGAAAATGTAGTTTCTTAAATACAAAGGTACATTACTTGGGACATGTTGTCTACAAGGAGGGCATAACAGTAGATCCAGAGAAAATAAGGGATATCATGGAGTGAGTAGCTCCTAAGAATGTGGATGAGTTAAGATCATTTATGGGGTTAGTAGGTTATTACAGGAGGTTCATCAGTAACTTCTCATAGATTGCTTATCCTATCATGCCATTGCAAAGGAAAGGTAAGAAGTTTGAATGGATAGAGGTGTATGCAACCAATTTTAAAAATATGAAACAATTGTTGACACATGCTATAGTGTTAAATATCACAGATACAAAAAAATAGTTTGTGGTATGTATGGATGTGTGTAGGAGAGGGCTTGGTGGAGTCCTTATGCAGGAAGGACAGGTGTTATACAATATTTTGTCACACTCCCAGTCTCGTGACTTGAAGTGTGGCACTTTGTGTCGTCGATGCCACAAGTGTCGCAAAGTGATGAAAGCTATCACAAACAATGTATTCACCATGAAACATGTTTAGAGCATCCCTGAATAAAAGGAAGAAAACTTTCCTTGAAAACATTCTGAAGAGATTTCCAAAAAAATTATTTTGCAAGCCCAACACATTTCCCATAACTGTTGTCTCAAGCTAGTAACCTCTGGCATTACACATGTCTAACGCTTCTAGTACAAATTTTATCATGAAAATCCGCACTGGTTCTCTTCAGGCAGTTTTTCCAAAAATGGAGGAGAAGCTTCTCTTGCTAGAAGGATCAATAAAGATGACGTGGTTTCGGGTAGTTGATGATTGGAACAAGACCTCCCATTCTTGGCCCTATATCCTCCTTCCATGGAACTCCTCCCTCTTTTCATGGATCCTAAACTCCCTCTCCTTCCCTATAAATGAAATCCCCACCATCCATTCTTAGTTTGTTGCCATCCTAGTGCTGAATTGTGCCCAAATGATGCCCATTTGCAAAAGAGAAAAGGTGTTTGAAGGCTAAGCCTTGGACTTGGAATATCACTTGAAGGAGGCTTCCAACATCAAGGCTTCATTGGTTATAATTATTCCTTTGTCATTTATTAATAATAAAATATATGTTTTATTTCCATAAATGTGTCAATTATTTTCCATTTATTGTAATTCTCCTTGATTTGTTACATAATTTACATTAGAGAATGTTATGCTTTGCATAGTTTTGTTGTCTCCCCTCGGTCTTTCTTGTAGGCACTCATCTACATTAGGAAAGAGGATATCGTGAGCTTGGAAACTAAAGATTACTTGGCGACATCAAGGGTATTAGTACCAGAGAGAGGTAGGAGATATATCCTCCACATTTTCTAGTATGAATTAGGAAAGATCACATGTAGTTGTCTTTTGTAGTTGCTAGATCCTCCCATAGGACTAGAGGGATCATTTATATTTGAAGAAAAGATTGCCTGCACAACAAAATGGCGACTTTGTTGAGTGGATTCTGAAAACAGAATGCTAGGAGGAGTGAAATATTAGAGCATTACGGGCTCTCTAGATACCACACAGGAGGAAAAAGGGAATGGTCCTGAGGGACGAGTGCAAGGAAAAACAATATTGGAGGCATCCTGGGATGTGATCCCAGAAGGGATAGCAGGGGAATATAAGAGGGAGAGAACTTCAAGTCACGCTTCTATGGAGAAAGGACAATGAAGGAAAAGGTGTGAGACCTCCTCACGAAATTCCCTGCAAAGACAACAACGTGCCAGACCATGGAACCCCCTTTTGGAAATATTGTCCCAAGTAAATATTCGATTGTGGGCCACCAACCATAAGAAACATTTGAGCTTTAGAGGTACTTGCGAATTCCAAGATATAGGTAGCCATGGAAAGGTCAGCACCAACTCTAGTTAAGGGGAGATGATTTGGTAGGCTTGTTTAACATTTATTTTCCCATTATGTAATATTCCCTTCCAAGAAATATTTTCCTCCACTTGAGAAAGTGAGATTCCTAAAAGTTGTAGGTTATGAATATATGTTTACCATTCTGGAGATAGATGAGCCGAGATGTTCAGTGAGTGTGCATATAGCTAAAGATATGTGAAGGAACATGCTTCTGAATTAACTGCAATGTCTTTAAGGACCTGAATATTCACACCATGTATAAAGGTAATCATAGGAAAAGAGAGGAGCTAGGACCATCTATACCAGATAAGATATGAAGACAAATTTTAGCAGTAGCTTTATTGCCAATGTTCCAAGATAAATTAGCTAGGAACCCATTTTTTGAAAGGAGCAGACTTCTACAAGTTAATGAGATATTCGTTAGCACTGGAGCTCCATCCTATATCCATTCTCATTAGAGAACTTTTGAGGTCTAAAATGGGCCTCCTAAGAAAAATTTAGAAGCAAAATAAACTTTATAAGAACCAATAGGATTCAAGATGATGATGTCAACTATGGGGGATGATTCACCATTTTTGGGGTAAAAAAATACAAAGATTAAAAAATACTAAAATAATATATATATATATATATATATATATTTTTTTCAACTTATCTCCCCAAGGTTTTTCTCAAATTTTGAGCAGGATTACTCGTTGGATGCAAAATTTAATTCCTCATCCAAGGAGTACCCATGTTGCATACTTTCAATGATACTTGTTACACAAAAAATGAGAAATACATGAAAACATGGTTGAAATGTTATTTAGTAGGCTCCGTTGAAAGTATGAAACATGGGTACTCCTTGGATGAGGAATCAAATTATGCATCCAACAAGTGTTCCCGCTCGAAATTTGAGTAAACCCATAGAGAGATAAGTTGAAAATACGAGTTGAAAAAATACTTTTTTCTTTTTTTCCCTCTAAACTTTGATGATGTAATTTAATATTATTTTCTTATTTCCACTATTATTTTATAATTTCCTTCGGAGGCCATTTTAGACCTCGGAATTCCCCTAACGTGTCAGGTCCTTATTATGGAGGTATTTTTATTTAATAATCCTACCCCACATTCCTTCACCATTTACAACCCTAATAAGATGATTTAGAAGAAGAGAGAAATTGAAAAATTCCATGATTTTTATGCCCCAACCACCGAGCTCAACTGGTCTAGATAGAAAATCCATCATGGAAAGATTATTTTTCCTTCGAACTCCATGAGTTCCAGCCCAAAGAAATCGAGAGAAAAATATATTGATCTTGTGTATGACTCCCTTAGGGATTTTATATATCTGCATCCAATAGATCGACATGCTCTGTGTTATATGAGATTTATGATTGCAGACAAAGGTATATCCCCTAGGTTTGGTGGGAAACCTAGAACAACAGAGATACAAAAAACTAGATGATTTTTCTTAAAGTAAATAGATAACAGAGTGAGGCCTACCTGGAAACTGTTGCTCACTTCGCTCCTTCTTTAGCTTGGAAGCTCCAATTCTAACTTTGATTGCCAAAATTAGAACCCGCATAGTCAGATAAGACAAGCCAAGAAACTACGAGATATATGTAGTATCATCTAAATACTATATTCAGTAGATCAAAATGGTATTGAAATAAGTGAAATAATGACATCACATACAGGAAAATAGAGAATTATTTGTATTAATATAAGTGAAAGTTGATCTTGTAGAAGAGCTCCTCCAAGTTGTTGAATCATCCTTTCCTTGTCACAATATGCACCTACAGTCACCCTATGCATGAGATGATAACTACTTACCGCATCAACACAAGGAAAGAATCACTCTCCAAAGCCAACCATTACCTATTGCATATGCTAGGGTAAATATATAGAAGAGTGGGGTAAGTTGGGAGTTCTTATCCAATTACCATTCTAAGGTTTTAGATCCACATTTTATGGAGAGATAGGATCAAAGGATAGGTGGCGACAAATCCAAAGTAGGGTAGGATAGGATTTGAATGTCAATACAAGGTAAGTAGTTGAAACAACTTCTGGAAACTCCTAGAAGGTGAAGCTTCTGGAATCCAAATCATTCTCCCAAAATTATAGAACCAACACAGGTGAAAAGGAGAGAAACCTGTTGTTGACCAACGCTAGCCACAATGGAGAAACTTGTAGGTGGTCTCACCCCATTAGGCTTGCAGGGAGCATTGGTCCTAAAACTAGCTCAGATAGGGCAGTTTAGGGTTGAAATTATGACGGATGAAAGGTACATGCTTATGGATTTGTGCAAGATGACGACAAGGGACAATAGGATGTTGATTGATCCCATTAGGAGGCTCACTTGATTGAATATGAAAAAATTTCCTATAATATAATTCCCCCTAAAGCGCAAATTCAGAGATGGTGACTGATGACTGCAGTGCTTTACCTTGTGGCAAGTACGGAGAAAGGACAACCGACGAGCTTCATCTGTTACAATACATTTATCATGACCTTTTATTGTTGATGGAGGCATACAGATACTCAAATCATAAGCTAATATAACATGTATAATGATCAAAATACGTGTCCATAGATGCAACTGGTGTACCCATGACTAGATATTTGTCTATATGATCACAACCATCATACATTGTGATCTTTGTATAACTCCTGAACTCACAACTAATGTACAAGTATATCCATGTGAATTAATGAGTTGGAGTCGAACATCATAGACACCATCTGATTACTGGCTAATGATGTAAGTCATTAACAAACGTGAGAGAAACCACCAATGACGTTAATGGCTTTCAAAGTAATATGGTACAATCGGTATGGTGCTAGTAAATGAGATAATTTTGAACACCATACAAAATATTTCGGTCAAAGGCCATTGATGTAAACATGTTGCTGAGAGCGAGGAAACTTGCCATTGATGTATGCAAGAACAAAGATACCAAAGGGATGTTTCTAAGTCAACTTCTTGGATGATGTGTCGATGTCGACAGGAAGCGACCCATCGCAGGAGGGCCTTGATGTATCCCCCATGAACAACACGAAACGAGTATCATGATTGAGATAGAGTGATTAGAATAATGTTGATATGGAACTAGATCAAGAAAGATAGACATGAAATGAAGGCTTAAGAGTATTGTAGTGGAGATCAACTGAATGAATTCTCTTGAACACATAACGACACTGAATGGAGTTGGTAGCATTGAACCAAAAACGAAATGTAGGCTCTAAAAATGGTATGATAACCAAGAGACAAGCATATTACCCAACCCAATGGCCATGGAGATGAAGTGGAAAGTGTGGTTTTTAAGAGCGACTCACTGCAATTAGAAAAATGGGATCCCCTATTTTGCCAATTTCCCCAATCATATTGGTCAGTACCTCTTTATTTTTTAAAAATCTTGAGGAGGGTAACATATGATTGATCTGTAAGTTCATCCTTCAAATGAATATCTCCAAGTATTTTTAATAGACCCTGAGGAGGAGTGGTTTTTCCTTGTCATGTTTGAAAATTCCATCACCGTTTGATGTTTTAACGAGTCAAGTGAAGGTAAAACTCAACATCGTTTTCATGTTTAGAGAGTTTGAAAAAGAGACGAAAAAGAAAACTCCACATGTCCCTTTTTGTAGATAGTATATTTAGTCTGAAAAGGTAGAAAACCATACTCAACTGAACCTCTTAGCCATGTTCGACTAAGGTATTCCTTTTTCGTAGTTAGTCTATCTCAGTCTGTAAAAGGGTTAGACTTACACTGAGTAGAAGTCTTTTCATTTACTTTTATGATCTCAAAAGGACAAGTGATCGACAATATTTTCATATTTTGGGAGTCTGAAAAGAGTTGAAAGAGGATTCCAGGGGGTTCCTTTTTTGTTATTTTATAGAGTCGAAAAAATAGACAAAAGTGCACTACTTGCTGAAAGTAACCTATTAAAACATAAGAAAAACCTGCTAATAATTGTCAACCTACTCAAACCACCAGAAGAAGGATTAAACATAATTTTTTCATAGTAAAAATGAATCATATCTAGGTCAAAATACTAAAAATGAATAAAATAATGAGAAAATAACCATAAATATTCAAAACGAATTTTCATTTTTACCATTTAACATTTTACCTTAAAAATTGAGTATTTGGAGCCATTTTCCCTTGACTTTCTGCATCTGATTGCAACCAATCTAGGGAACAATTTCAATTGTCGCCAGATCCAGGTAGGAGCTAAAACCTTTCTCTATATTTCCACGGTTCATTTTTGTGCTTTCATGCAAATTTTATGAGTTTTTGAGGCCCTTGGGTTTTATAAAGAAAACCTGGGACCAACGCACCCCCTATGTGTTGAAAATGGCATTGCACCTAGGCAAAGGAACACTACAGATAGAGGTGAAACACTTTGCCTAGGCCTTATCGGGTGTGATGGGTGCATTTGTCCATGTTTGTTCTTAGTTTTGCCTCAAATTTTGTCATATTTTTTTCATGGAAAAGAGCCTAATGAATCCTTTGTTGATTTTTCAGTTACCCATTATCATAAAATGGTATTCATTTGGAGAGAAATAGAACATGAAGCACAATATTTAAATGTAGCAAACGACCTTGCTGTTGAGGAATCAATGTTGATATATATTAGGGTTTGATTCTTTGATCTTGATAATTACTTGTGATTATGTTGGCTTCTTTTACTTATTTATTATCTTATATTTCATCAAGCAATTACCATATTCTGTGTGTATGAAGATAAAAAACAAGATACAAAAGATATAGGCACTATGCCAGGGAAAACCCCCCTCGAGGTGAAAACCCAGTCAAGATAATTCTTCCTTTCAATAATATTCTTAGAGATTCTTCACCCTAAACATGAGCCAATCTTTCCCTCCACACCAAGTCAACCTTCCAGATCATCGACCTAGCAGCAGAAACAACCAATTTGCAGCAACAAAAATTTCCAAACTTCAGAGACTTTGATATCCTAAGAGAGACCACGAAATAGAGAGATTCATTCATTGAAATTTATATTTTTCCTTTCTCTTTCACTTAGATCCAACTCGCACTTATTTTTCTTCCTTCTTCAATTTCACACTTTTTTCCTTGTTGCAGTGAATTGCAGTGAATTGGCAAGAAAATGAATTTGACCTCCTTTCATTTATATCCTTCTGATGGGTTTGAATTCCTCCCTTTGAGGTTGATTTGATCTCCTTAAGGTTGACTTGATGTGGACGGCTACTAGACCACTTTTGACTAAAAAATAAACCTAATTGCATGATTCAAAAGCCCAAGGAGGGTCAATATAAATCTATAATGACTAACCTAGAAGTCCACAATTGGGACCTTATACTAAATATGACCCAAGCATGAAACCCATGCTTTAATAATTCATTTAATATAAAAATAAATGTCAAAATAATAATATAATTTATTTTTTCTTAAATTATTGATGAGTACAATAAATATAAATTATGAAAACCGAACCTAGTTACAATCTTCAACACTTCCTCTTATTTAGGGAGGTAGTCATAATATACAACGAGAATATCTCAATATATATGAAACTATTAAGAACATTAGGCACCGCAATGCCATGGACTAGATTCATGACCAGGGAAATCTATCCATTTGGTCACTCATCTCTTTAGGCACCACAATGCCATGGGCTAGATTCCTAACCAAGGAAATCTATCCATTTGGGACTAAGGTGGACTAAAAAATTCAACCTATATAGGTACCATCAGGCTTACTTACTAACCACCAACCCAGGGAACTTGGTGCACATCCACCCAATGCCACCCTCCCTACTAGACATAAACATAAGGTATCAGCCCTGATGTCTTTCCACGTAATGCTTCACTCGCAAATCCGGAACATATCTCTTCCAAATAACTAACATTAATATAATTAGAAATATTTACCAAACCAAGCTTGTCTCTTAAGTATTCAAACTTCTTATTAGGAAGAGCCTTTGTCAGTATGTTTTCCACCTGTTCATCTTTCGGGACGTACTCCAGCGTCACAATCCTATCTTGTACCAAATTCCTGATGAAATGTTATTTATTGTTGACGTGCTTCGTCCTAGCATGAAACACGGGGTCTCCATACATCTCAATGCAACTTTAATTATCGCAGTTGATTATAGTAGGGCTTAGAGAACTTTTGAATAAGTCTGTCAGAAGCTTCCTTAGCCATACTGCCTCCTTTCCTATTTCACATGCGGCTACATATTCATCTTCAACACTACTTACAACAATGGGTTCTTGTTTTCTACTCATCCATGATACCATATCAGACCCCAGGCTAAATCATCCACTAGTAATACTTCTTCCAATAGACTCACTGCCACCCCAATCAGAATCAGACAAGCCAATTAGATTTACTTCCTCACTTTTATATTTCAGGTAGTGATTTATAATACCATAGAGATTTCTCAATTTGTGTTTGGCAGCTATCCAATGTTCATGATGAGGTTTCAACTAAAATTGACTAAGGATGTTCACAAAAAAGCATATATCTAGCCTAGTGTTTACCAGATACATTAGGGATCCCACCAAATGTCGTTAAGAGGTTGGATCCATCAGACTTGAATCAAAACCTTGAAAATTATTGAAGTTTGTGATCATAGGAGTATTCATGGGCTTGGAGTCTATCATCTCGAATTTCTACAATATATTGATAATATATTTTACTTGGCCCAATTATATCTCCCCAGGTTTCTGCAATACTTTAAGACCCGGGTAGTAATGCATAAGTCCTAGATTCGTCATTTCAAATTCAACTTCCAACATCTTCTTACATTATTCAATTATGTGCTCCACACTTGTGATGAATAAATCATCCACATATAGTAAAATAATGACAGGTTCATTATTCATGACCTTGATGTAGAGATTTGGATCAACAGTACCCTTCATGAACCCATTTTTTAATAAATATGCATCCAGCCTTGCATACCTTGCCCTAAGAGATTTCTTCAAGCCATATAGTGTTGTGTTATGTTTGTAGACGCGAGAGTCCCTGCTATTTACTCCGAAATATTTGGGTTGTTCGATCTATACTTCCTCATCAATGGTCCCATTTATAAATGCAATCTTCACTTCCATTTGATGGATATTCCAACCCATTGTAGTAGCTAGAGAAACCAAAGAACTAATGGTAGTATACCTTGATGTAGGTGCAAAGGTTTCTTCAAAGTCTATACCTTCCTTGCGAGAGAAGCCCCTTGCAATGAACCTTTATTTGTTCTTGTTTATGCTTCCATCAACAACATGTTTAATTTTTTCGATCCATTTAGATGTGAAAAATGATTTATCTCTAGGTCTAGGAACGATATCCCAAGCCCCATTCTTCATAATGGATTGGTATTATTCTCACATTGCCTTCTTCCAAACATCCCGTTGATCAACCTCTTTAAATGTAGATGGTTCAACTTAAATTAGATTTGTCATATATGCAACATATCCAGAGTATCTCATCGGTATTTTACTTTCCCTGAAGGTTCCTACGAGAGCTTCATGTCCTTGAACATCTTGTAGAGTAGATTTAACCAAATTGGGCTTTTCCTTGTGGTTTGGATCACCACAGGTTGAATAGGCTAACTTGGTCCTTATTATTCTTGATTTGTAGTAGGATATTCATGATGTAGATCTTCTTCTTCGAATATGGGAGATTATTCATTATCAGAGTCTATGGGAATATCCTTGGACTTCTTGTAGGCTTGGCTCTCATCAAATTTTCCATCTCTGCTTACTTCGATTTTCCTTCTTTCTTTGATGTAAATTTTGCATGCCTTAGAGGAGAGACTATATCCAACAAATATTCCTTTGACACTTGTAGAATCCAACTTCTTTCACTTATCCTTTGGAACATGGATGTATGTAGAGCTTCCAAAGATTCAAAGGTAATCCACACTTGGATTCTTACCTATAAACACTTCTTCGGGAGTTATGTTCTTGAGACTTCTATGAGGACTTTTATTTTGTATGTACATGGATGTCATGGCTGCTTCATCCCATAATAATTTTGGTAGGTATTGATCAAGGAGAATTGTCTTAATGCATTCCTCAATATACCTATTCTTTATTTTAGCAACTCCATTTTGTTTGAGGTAGTACAGAACTATGATATCCCTCTTAATTCCGGATTCCTTTCAATATTCAATCAGTTCCTTGTGTCACTAATTTAGTGCTTCATTCTTATCCTACATACATTCTTCCTATACTCAATTTCCTTCTCATTTTTCATTAGCATAGATGGCAACATGCATATGTTGCAGCCTGCTAGAATACATACCTTATCTTTCAAATTGCTTGGATTTACCTCGTGTGTTACGATCCAAAAGTAAATGATATTTTGTTGTTTGTTAAAGTCACTTGGAAACATCCCCAATCATCCAAGTGGGGTGCATCCATGCTTGTCAAATTATTTATTTACAGTTATTTTTGGGGGGTCCTTAGTTGTGAAATTATTTCCATGGACTTCCTACTTGCACTTCGGGTTTTGTGGTGTTAATTTTGCTACGATCACTCCCTTGGTTTTTGTTTTGTCTAATGATATACATAAAGAATCATCTTTATAAAATTATAAATTATTGAGTATTTTCCATATGGGATAAGATCCCTATCCACACCACCTTATCAAGTGGGGAAGCAATAATATTTCAAGAAGCATTGAGGTTGATATTTTTTATTTTTTATTTATTTATTTATTTTTTTTAAATTTAATTTAATTTTTTTTTTAAATTTAAATTTAAATTTTTATTTATTTATTTATTTTCTTTTAATTTTATTTATTTATTATTATTATTATTATTATTTATTTATTTATTTATTTTCTGAATAAGACTAAATCTATTAAAAAGTATATGGTACAAAGAGAGATTACAATCAAGAGTAGCAGAATATCAAGGAGCCGGAAATGATGAACCATCAACCTCGGTCCCGAGGAGAAATCATGGAGAAAGCAACAAGATAGTAGAAAAGGATGGCAGGAAACAGAGAGCTAGTCAAAGGAGTCTACCCAGAATGGGATGAGACTTCTAACCGACATTTTTTCCCTTTTTTCTTACTGACTTTGACCCAGCCGTTGTTGGGCGGATGGGCAGGAACCACTTGCAGACTATTCTGCACTGAAGGAGGTAATTCCTTACCGAATCGGATGAGGAAGTCTCATGTGTTTGTTTCTGCGAAAGCAGAGGTGCAGAGGGCACCTCAGGACTGGCTGAAGGCGAGTCATTTGAATGCTCAATTTCCTCCCCTTGCGCTTCAGACTCTTCTTCATCTGAGCCAAAGGAATCTATGTCATCCATGGGGGGTGGATCACATGGTTTCTAGCCTTTGGATTTTGTCTTGGCGTTGAGCATGGTGCAAGAATTCTGTAGGTGCCCTATCTGATGGCAGTGGAAACATCAGAATGCGGTGTTCTCAAAGTCTAGGATATGAGTCCAGTGAAAGTCCCCAACTTTGAGAATGATTTGATCTGGTAGACCTTTGCTTATGTCTATTTCCACAGAGATTCTACCAAATGTGTATATGCCTTTCTCCGCTCTGGAGGTATCTGTTGTCAGGAATCGACCCAAAGTGTTTCCAATCCCTTGGAAGACAGAGAAGTGCCATAGATGTGCCGGGAGATTCGGTAGTCGGACCCATATGGGAAGCTTGGTGATGACTGCTGTGGTGGGGTCAAAATCTGGGAACCAGGGGGTTGAGGAATAACCTTGCCGTTCCCCAAAACCAAGGGCCTCCTATTAAGGCTTTCTGGTAATCTTCTTTGAAATAAAATACCACAATGAAGAAACCCTTCGAGAAAAGGAAGACTTTGCTATTTTTGGTCCAGTTGGTGTGGATACATTGATAAATATCTGGTGTTTGAGGCCAAAGGCCATTAAATCTGCAGATGATAGATGTTTCTGCATACGTTTGGTATTGAGCATCGAGCGATGGATGGGAGATCTCGATGGTGGGGGCTTCCTCTATTTTATCCACCAGAAAAGGCTTGGGAGCCTCAGCTGGTTGTGCAGATTTCTTGGGCTTCTGTGCATGAACCACATCTTTGTAAGAGAAATTAGGGCTAGAGGATGGCTGCCCAGATGCTCCCCCTCTTAGACACAGGGTAAGCACAATCGAAGCATCTCTATTGATATTATAAAAAGAAAGGGGAAGAGGGTCCTCTAGCTGTTTACCTTCATAGAGAAATCGTAAAAGAGCCGAGGGTATCCCCAGCCTGAGTTCAAGATTGCGTAAGAGATCCTGCACCAGATCCGCCGCATGCACCCAATGCAGCAGGGTTTTTCTTGAGAGAAGTAGAATCTGGATTTGATAAGACTGTGGGGAAAATCCTGAAAGCCCCTGCTTGTCATTGCAAGTTTGTGCGTGTACCGTGCTTGATCCCTCAATGCCCGGGTCCTTCTGACTGAGCGGGAAGTTAAGTGCGATATTTTCAGTGGGAAATGCTACCCCAGCTCCCCAATCTTGCAGATCCGAGGGGTGGTGTTGCGTTAGGGCCTCTGTTGCAGAGGAGGCAACAAGACCGCCTATGCCAAGATGATCGATACTGTGCGTGAGTTTTTCGTGGAGGGGAGCTGCGCCTCTTATTTGTTGGGTAGCTTTACTGCAAATGGCGGCCGCAACCTGCTTCCCTACTGAGGTGATCTGGAAAGCAGCAGCGAGAGCGGTAGTATTCTCCCTGCCTTCGCCTTCAACACTTTCAGCGGCAATGTGGGGAGTTAGAGCTTGAAGCTTGAGCTCAGAACCGAGGGGAGCAGCCAGAGCGATATCTGGAGCATCGACATACTTTGAAGCGGAGGTGGTCTCTGAAGCAGCCTGAGCGATTGCAGAGATGGCGGCGGAGCCGAATAAGACCCTCTCTGGAACTGCTACAGTGAGGTCGGCGTTGGCGGCGAGTGCAAAGTTTAGCATAACCATAGCGGAACCCATGATGATCACTTACAACAATGCATTGAGGTTGATATTGAGAGTGTAGTATTTTACGTATATTTCCAATGTTTATTATGATATAACGTGGAGAAAAACTGAATTGAAAAATATTGATATATCCTCCAATCCTAATAAGGACCTATGTCATTATAGGGAATGGGTGGGAGAATTTTATGCCCCCTGTACCTCTTTATTTTTTCATTTTTGGTCCATTACATTATCTCTAATGTTCCATTATGATATTTTGATTAGAATTATAGATCCTATTCTTAAAACTTATTTTTTCCAAAGAAAGCCTCATGGGGAAGAAATAGGGTGGTTCCCCACATTTTTTGGTTGGTAACTAGTCGACATTTGTCGACCTCTAATTATGGCATCTGACGTAGTAAGAGCATTGAGTGAAGCATACACTATAGGATGCCACCCTAAGGGATTGACCTAAAGACCTTATACATGAAGCTCAAGCCTCAAAGTACTCAACCACTTGAGATAGCTTATCTGGCGAGATATTATTTAGTCTTATCAGATTGATCCCATTAATATATTTTCTTCAATTTCAACCCATTTATTTATCAGACTAGCCAATATCATGATTTTTTTTCTTTTTTTTTTTCTTCCCAAGGAAAACCTTGTAGAAATCCACGAGTAATTTGTTGTGATCGATGGATAGTAATGGGGTAAACCATTGGCACTTATTATGGTTCTTAACCCTTAGGGAATTAATATTTGAACCTATTGAGGCCCCGAAAATTGGTGCAACAACATCTTGGAAAACCACCCGGTCAGGGACTTGAAAACAGTCCCTTATCCGTTTGATATTGTGGCTCCGAATTGATTTATGGGACCAGTTTCCCAGTGAAATATAATTGGGTGGATGGATGGTATTATAAATGACTGTAACTTGGTAGATGGGAGTGATAAAAAGCTTGAAGTAAATAAATATACCTATCTATATCTATCCCGGGACGAATTATCTTTCTGTGCGATTGATAAAGATGATCTTTAAGAGAATGCAAATCTATATTATACACACACTTAGAGATATGAAAACAATTTGAAATAATTTATTTAATTAAATAGTTAATTAACTGAATTGAATAATCCTATATCACATTTGTTTATTGCATGTATTGAATACGTATGAAAAGATGGCAGTTGAACATGTTCAAAAGTGAATTATTGCCTGATTGTTTTAAAAAGTTACATAAAACAAAAATCCATAAGAAAAATTAACCATTTCTCGTTTGGAACATAAAATTAACATAGAGGATAAAAGTACCATGTATACGCTAATTTCTCATTTAAAAAACAATATTTGGTCCAACTCTTTCTATTAAGAAAACTTTAAGAGTACAAAAGTGTGACTTTTGTAAAGTCTTCCTTTCAAAATCTTAGGACCCCTTCTTAAAAGACATGAAGGGGTTTATATAATAAAGTAGAGAGTCTTAAAAATAGTAATTACAATAAAAGCTGAGGATTTTTAAACAGCTCTCCTTAAACTAAGTGAAAATAAAAAAAGAAACAAAATTTAATGGGGTGGCTTGCTTGAAGATTTCCCTGTTGTATTATCAGACATTCATTCGTTTAGTTGAAGGATGTTGAGAATAGTCTTAACATCGAGAGTTTGGCCTAGCCTGATGCACATAAATCCAGTGTAAATCACATCTGAAAGTGGAGACATCATATAGGAATACGTATCTGTAAGACAACACAACATGTGCCATTGGCTATGTGGCTTTTCCAAGTATTTCCAATACTTATCCCAGTATAGCTTTTCCACTTTCCTGATGCTTTCCTCGTTTACCTTGGAGACTTCTTGCCATTGCCTTATCAAATATTTAAAAATAGGAAGAGAACCAGGAGGGAACCTATCAATAATATTGGCGGCGATGAAATTTTGGTTCACTGTTTCAACAATATTATTAGCCACATCTGTAGCTCTGCATATGGCCCTTTCAACTTGTTTCAATTATATGTCCCAATCAGTAAATAAAATTTCATTTTTGGAGTCCTCAATCCTGGGAGGATTAGCCTTTCAACCATCAGTGATATATTTCCAGGTGACATACTGTGAGATTTTATCGTTGATCTCATCGAAGCTAATTATTTGGTCTGCTATTTGATTAATCAGTGAATCACTTTTCTCACATAATTCAATGATACTTGACAAATTTTGACAAAAAAATAACTTACGACTATGCTAACAGGGTGTTAAATTCCAGTGCTTCTTTCCTAAATTTATCTATTTTTGGATTGTCTTTCCATTTCTCAACAGTAAACTGCAATTGATGAATTTGATTATCCTTAGCACCAATTTAGTTTGGTGTTGCAATTTCAATTGATCAATGCTCTCTTGGAGTTGTGTTTTATTTTATTAACTGTTGAACTTCAGAGGCCTTATCTATAGTAGTAGATGCATAGGCTCCTGCGAATAGGGTCAGACGAGTTAGATCCTGAGAAGGATCTGCTTGTGAATCTTTCCAAACTATCTCCATTGGAACATCTCCTGGAAAAAGGAGTTGAAACTGCTCTGTCCTCCTTATTTTTTTCCTGCTCATAATGACTATATTATTAGGACTATAAATATGTCCAGAGGAGGGATTTATTCAATTTTCAGTACAATTTATGTAGTAGGGAAGGTCGGGATGAATTCCACTTGTTCTGTGCTAACTAACTTTTCACATGGACCACGAGTAAACAGGTTCTGACTTTTGCTTTGAGGCATTTTCACAATTTGTTGATGAACAATGATCATCACTTCTTCGTATCCTTGGAGTTTTTTATTAAAATCCTTCCACACATCATTCAAATTACTTGGGAACTCTAAATATATGGTTTTAACTTCAACAGATTTATCCTCTTCAACTTTGCTAAGGACTTCAGTATCCTTAGGTGCTTGTTATTTTTACTGTTATTTCTATGTTATGGGTTGGGATACCTATAGCATTTTCAAAGAAATGCCTTCCAATCTATTGTTCCTATACTATTTGAAGTTTGCCAACTGTTGTGGATTGAGGCACGATGTTGCTAACTTTTGAATTGCAGCTTAAGTGTCGAATGACTCAAAAAAGTTATTGAAATCATCATCTTCATGTACAAAAGGTTTGATTTTTACTTAAGTGGTAAAATAATTGGCAACTTGATTTGGGTCATACTGTCTGTTTGAAATTGTAAACAATTTCAGACATTCAATTTGGTTGATCTCTAATCCCGCGTGCTTATAGTTGTCTAACACGTAGACACCATAATGAATAGGAAAGGAGGGCCATGAAGCTTTCCTGGCTTCCTTCAGAAACTTAGTTAATCCATTACAAATAATTTGATAAGATATTTCTCTTGCGATAAGCTTATCAGGAACATATAATGGTAAAACATGTGGCCGATCCAGGCTCCCAAAGACTCTGACATAGGTAAATAATTATTCTTTGAACCATTTTCCAATGGAGGAGAAGTCAACTTGAGCTTCCTTAGATAACCTGGGGGATCTCTCATTGAACACAACTTGAAATAAAGGGAGCATAAATCCATGGCAGATTTTATAAAATTTGTTTTCATATTTTGACTCCCATAACATGCTATGATAGACATGAATGGGGAGAGGGTCCTGGGTAGTCCGTTTCCAATTTTTTGGAAAATATGAAGTGAAACATACAACGTCCATAATATAAGCACTCATGTAAAATGAGGGAAAATTTTTGGACGAAATAGAATGATTTTTCCTATATTCTAGAATCCGGGTGGCGATATTGTTGGAAAAAATGGTTCTCTAGTCCATGATATAAGAGTTTTCTACTGCTTCCATTAGGGGAACCCATTCAACTAAAAATTTGGTAGTATTAGGTTGTCCAAAGAGCCTTGACATCATTGTAGTAACATAAAAATAGGGACTAGCAAGGGAGTCAGTAGAATACATACCCTTATCATCATTTTTTTTGTTTATTTGGGTTGTAATTCATTGCTTGATAGGATTTGAATTTAGCTCATTCTCACTGGAGAATTGTGCCAGAAATTATTTATCGTAGACCTTCTTTGGGCCTGGAATGTGATACATTGACTTCAAGTCTTCCCCTTTGAAAGAACCGATCATTGTTCCTCTGCTAGTTAAGAAAGTTATGTCCCCAATATTGAGGTTGTCGATTATCCATCTTACCATATCAGTATATGGTAGTATTTTGGGGCACGCAGCAACCCAATGTAGAAAAGATTTGAAAACTTCTTCTAAATTAACCTTTGAAGAATGAGAAGCATCTGCAGTAGCTTTCCGTTGAACCCTATGGGGTTTCTATCATAAGGTGCCTAGTGTAAAATCTCAAAAATGAAAGTGCTTGAAATCGAATCGAAACTGAATGATAGCGAAGATATCGTCACCAGGAATCCGACACAATTCGTTTCTTCAAAAACAGAGTTCGAATGAAGAAGATAGAGCCTACTGTTCGTTTTCATAAACAACTAAAAAATTTGTAGAACATGACAGGTTGGTGACATGGCAGCCCATAAAGCAAATTTAAAAATATTCTAGGAATATTCTTCAGTTTTCCCAATGACACTGTGACAAGTGTCACTGCAGGATTCGCCAATTTGGTTTGAAGGTGAATTTTTTTCATGTGTTGCTCCTAAGGTTGAATTTGATTTTTTTTTTATATATGGGGACAATCCAAATAGACACTGACGCGTGGTGCAACTAGAGGCCACCACGTGTCCTCTAGGTGGACCCAGGTTTGGAGCATCGTCTAATTATGGTTTAAGTCCGAATTTATTTTACATATCAAACTACGAATTTATATTTATCCTAAGGTTGGATTGTGGTCGGGTTTAATGATATTTGCTGGCATATTATATTTGACCAAAGTCAGAAGACCTTGGTGTAAATCCACATATATCAAAGTTTGAAGACCAAAGTCCAAGTCCAAATTCTATGTAAATTCCAAAGGTTTTGGGCTATATATATTTGGAGCAATGGGCGGAGGTCGGGGTTGACCCCACGACCTCCCCCACGCTAACGGACGAGCTTACCAATAAGCTACAACAACAGTTCTTAATAACATAAGTCCACAACACATATTTAATTTCGTATGTATGAACCGTTGGGCGGAGGAGGGGGCCAACCCCCTCACATATGTCTTTTCCAGCATAACCAAAGGCAGAGATTACAGTTGCACGAGATTAAGTTTAAGTTTCAGATTAATTAACATTAATCCCATGTTTAACACTTATCTGAATTTTAAGATTGGATTAGAATGTAAACGCGCTTAGCACAGTTAAACACGCAGTTAATCCATGTTTATATTAATTAAAACGAATTAATTTGACGGTAAATTCGACGAAGTCTACCAAGTTCGGCGGACCTCCATAATTGGCGGCCTTAACTGGAGTATTCTCCAGTCTTAGAGGCAGTTTACCAAGCAAATTTATTTTGGCCATATCTTTGGAAAAATTTGACCAAATTGAGAGCAAGAAGAGTCATTTATGAATGATTTGGAAATTCCAGACTCATTGAAGTAGGTTTCAGGAGCTGTATGTGAATGTAAACAACATTTTTTTTACATTTGAGCTAATACAGAGGCGAAATGTAGCTCATGAGGGGTGAAATCCTGCATCAAAACGCTGTGTTGATGGATCAATTGTGATGGTTTGCTGTACTTATTGTTGTTGTCGTTCAACATTTGTTTTTCATGCTTTATGCTCTTGAATTTAACTTAAAAACTCATCTCATTTACCTGTTTGACACTCATAAACACCAAGGAAACCTATGCACATAAAGCATAAGATCAAAAAATTAATTTTAAATATGAAGATGAAATTAACACAACAAAACTAGCATTCAAATTCATATCAAGTTGGTATCAGAGCCTGGTTGAAAGGTTGCTAAGGTTATTTGCTTGATTTTTGTGCAAGTTTAATGGTTGAAAATTGTGATTCTTATAAGGTAAAATTTGTAGAGAGATGAAGGGAAATTGTTGGTTGCAAGTCGTGAGATTAGGACCAGAAGAAGGAGAGCCACAAGGGCACCATCTCCACCCAAATTTACACTCACAGCTGCACTTAAAGCACCTCAAGTTTTATCTCAAGAAGCTGATATTGAAGAGGTACAAGCACCAGAAGTTGAGCTTGAATCCATAGCCATCATGTCAGGTGTTGGAGAAACTAAAGGTCATTCAGAAGAGGATAATGTCAAGGGATACTTCAATGACATAAAGAGGATGGTTAAAATTGTGTTTGATGCATTTACTATTGGGATGGCAGGAGAAGGTTCTAAGCCTCCACATGGAGAAGGAACTTCAGATGATAATAATGATGAATAAAAGGATTCAAAGGGTAGTGGAGGAAAGCCACCTCCATCTCCTCCATCTTCATCATATCATCATCACCATCAACATCATCTTCCTCTTGCACCACCAAAACTACCCATATTCACTCAAAGACCACATGAGGAAAAACACCCTTACTCAAACTTGATGTCAAATTTGAGCTTCCAATGTATAATGGTAAGATAAATGCAGAAATATTGGACAATTGGATATGTCAATTGGAGGTGTATTGCAGAATTCATAACCTCCATGAAGATGACATAAATATTCAATTGGCTTCTTTGAGGATGGAAGGATCAACACTTGTATGGTGGGAAGCAAGGACTCAAGAAGAGATTAAAAAATACGATAAGATCTCTATGTCTTGGTCAAGTTTTATTGCTGTCATTAAAAGGAAATTTTATCCTCTAGCTTACATGCAAAAGGCCATTATGGACTGGAAAAAATTTAGACAATTGAAAGGGAAAAGTGTGCAAGATTATACTCGTGAATTTAGGAGAAGAACACTTATTTTGGGTATTAATTTGTATTATCAAGAAAATTTGTTAAAGTACATTGGGGGTTTTCACAGTTACCTTAGGCACACTATTATCATTTTCAATCCCACAAACATAGATGAGCTTTGTGTTCAAGCCACACATTTAGAAGCAAGAGGGAAACATAACATAGATGAGAAAAGTAATAGTGAGGGTAAAGTAGAGGGAATGTTTTATGGAAGAGGAAAGAGAAATAGCTTTGTCAAAAGAGAGAAATATTAACTCGCATGTAAACATTGTTTGAAGAATTTCCATGATGAATACCATTGTTGGAAACTTTATCCATAGTTGAAGCCAAAAAAATTGAAAGCTAAAGAAAAGGAGAAAACTGTTGCTATCATTGAACATGACTTAGGTTCAGATTCAGGAGATGAAACAAATATTACCGCCATGGGTTTGAAAGGTAAGCATATAGAAAGCACTATTTCTTCAAATTGTTCCAATGTCACTCAAGATGAAGATACAATAATTGAACTTTTCCATATTAGAGTTGTCTCTAAACATACTTGATTTCCGAAGACTTGGTTAAGCAGTTAGACCTTGAAACTATTAGACATCCAAAACCTTATCCTTTAGGGTGGATATATATGCAAGAATTCAAACTTGAAGGTTACAAGGAAGTGCATACTAAGATTCGCCGTCAATTCAAACTTTCTTGATGAAGTTGAACTTGATGTGGTGTCGCTTGAGATATCAGGTATTGTTTTGGGAAGTTCTTACCTTTATGATAGGAAAGAAATATTTAATCGCCATGATAATAAGTATGAATTGTTTAAAGATGGAATTAAGTACACAATTAGGGTGCATAAGAAGAAGACAAGTTTGTCTCTTATACATGCAGAAGAAATGAACAGGATAGTGAATGCAAGTCAGAATTTGACATTGTTAATGATCAAACAAAGATACGTTTTTAATCAAACCTTTCAAAAATATACATCCAATGAACAAGTTGATTTGATTAAGGTTTCTTATGCTTGTAATGAGACGTTTCAATAATCTATTAGGTTTCCTATGAAATAAGGTGAACAAGATGTGACAGATTTGCAGCAGTCAACATCAGTGTTGAGTAGTGTTGGAAACAAGATGTCGGTGAAAGAGAGTGCAAAGGTCAAAGAGAAAGCGAAAAAGCAATTTGAAAAAGAAGGCATGGAATCCACAAGTATTGGCTTTTGGTTTCCAAAGGGTACATGGCAATGTCAAAGATACTTGCTCAAGAGTTGACACAAGTACAAAGCAAGATCAGTTAAGAATCACCATGATGACAGTGTGCAAGGTGAGACAATTTTTAGGTTTCCTTTGATTAATGACCAAGGTAGGAACAAGATGGTTTCTGAAAGAACAAATTTCTACTTTGAAAATTCATGGGAATTGTAGCATGACGGTGTCAAAGACAACAAGAGAAGGTCGCAAGAGTCAAGGAAAAAGTTAAGCTTTTGTGAAAAGCTCAATTTGATGAAAATGGGAAAATTTCAGTGGATAGAGGCTAGAAGGGTGAGGGAACATACCCCATCCACATGATCGGTAATCAAAGAGATTTTGGGGTCCAAAATGATTCTAGTGGGGAGGAATGATTAGGTGCTCAGTGTAAAATCTCAAAAACGAAAGTGCTCCAAATCGAATGGAAACTAAACGACACTGAAGAGCTCTTCGCTAGGAATCCAGTGCAATTCATTTCGTCAAAAACAGAGTCAGGATGGAGAAGATAGAGCCTGTTGTTCGTTTTCATAAACAAATAAAAAAATTGCAGAATAAGACAGGTTGGTGACATGGAAACCCATTCAACAAATTTAAAAATATTATGGGAATATTCTTTAGTTTTCCCAATGACATTGTGACAAGTGTCACTGCAGGATTCACTAGTTTGGTTTGAAGGTGAAATTTTTTTATGTGTTTCTCCTAAGGTTGAATTCAATTTTTTTTTATATGGGGACAATCCAAACAGAGGTTGACACGTGGTGCTGCCAAGGGCCGCCACGTGCCCATATGGTGGACCCAAGTTTGGAGCATGGTCGAATTATGGTTTAAGTCCGAATTGATTTTACATATCAAACTCTGAATTTTATATTTATCCTAAGGTTGGATTGGGGTCAGGTTTAATGATATTTGGTGGCATATTATATTTAATCAAAGTCCGAAGACCTTGGTGTAAATCCGCATATATTAAATTCTGAAGACCTTGGTGTAAATCCACATATATCAAAATACAAAGACCAAATTCCAAGTTCGAATTGTATGCAAATTCCAAGTCCGAATTTTATGCAAAGTCCAAAGGATTTGGTTATATATATTTGGAGAAAAATATTACAAGGGATGGGTAGAGCTCGGGGTCGACCCCATGACCTCCCCCGTGCCAATGGATGGGCTTACCAATAAGCCACAACAATAGTTCTTAATAGCATAAGTTCATATTTGAACCGTTGGGCGAAAGAGGGGGCCAACCCCCTCACATATGACCTTTCCACCATAACCAAAGGCAGAGATTACTGTTGCGCGAGATTAAGTTTAAGTTTCATATTAATTAACACTAATCCCATGTTTAAAAATTATCTGAATTTTAATCTTGGATTAGAATGTAAACGCGCTTAGCACAGTTAAACAGAAAATTAATCCATGCTTATATTAATTAAACTCAGAGCTAGTTTGGTGGTAAATTTAGCGGAGTCCACCAAGTTCGGTGGACCTCCATAATTGGCGGCCTTAACTGGAGTCTTCTCCAGTTTTAGAGGCAGTTTACTAGGAAAATTTGTTTTGGCCATATCTTTGGCAAAATTCGACCAAATTGAGCTAATACAGAGGCCCAAGCCATGGAAGATGGACCAAGGAGATCTACTAGGAGGGGTGAACTCCTTCATCAAAACACTGTGTTGATGGATCAATTGTGATGGTTTTCTGTACGTGTTATTGTTGTTGTTCAACACTTTTTTTCATGATTTATGTTCTTGAATTTAACTTAAAAACTCAGCTCATTTCAATGTTTGACACTCATAAACACCAAGGAAACCTATGCACATAAAGCATAATATCAACAAATTAATTTTAAATCTGAAGATGAAATTAACACAACAAAACTAACATTCAAATTCAGATCACTCTCATCCTCAAATAAATTATACATAGCTTCCCAGGAGGAAAAATCACTTTGTGGCCCACATGTTGTATTTGTGAATAGAGGAAGAATTTCCGTTATTTCACTTACAGTAGCTGTAGGATTTGTGGGTCCCATAGGTTTCTTAGCTTTCTTCACAACTTTCGACATCTCCGGAGAGCTCTATTTATTTGGAATCCTTGTGAATAATGGAGAATGATAAGTAGAAAGAGAAATTTTGTTTTACAAATAAGAAAGCACTGTAATAATGGAAACAATTAAGCGAATGAAATTTGGCATGAGGTTAATACATAAATTCAATGCTTCTTGCAGTCAAATCATTTTTGGAAGTGTGGGCTGTAAAACCGTTTAAGTTATGGCATTTATGGATAGTATGGGTTGATGTGCCTGCTCCATCATTCCAACATTTAAACGAGATATGTCCCATCACATATGTTATTCATGTGTGAATATTTATAGAATGCCGATCAACTACCTTTTTCCGATTGCAATATTGCAATCACAATATCGACAGAAATGAACGAAGGGCAAGAGTGGTCTCGAAGCGAAAGTGCGATGTGATAGAGTATATAACATCAGGGAAATGTGGAGGATGAATTTAAGATCACCGGGATAAAACTGCAAAATGCGATTTGCGATTTGCCTACGTGGCAGAAGTGGGTTCCACAGTTTCTTCCTCATAGAATTTGTTCGAGAAAATGTATTTTTCCTTTAAAGCGCTTTGTTGTATTTCGCATCACAATTTGTGTTGAGTGGATTTTAGGAGCCATATGTATTTCATGCAATATTGCGATTTTCTTAACATTCTCCGCTCAAGTGTATTTAAAACAAAAATTCAATATTTTTAACCCATTTCATTCCTATTTCTATTTAAATTAATCACTTAACGATTTTATTTGTTCTACTCTAAAAAAATTAAAAGGGTCCCCATTAGTTTCCTAAGGTAACTATACTAAAATAATGGGGGTTGTTGAATAGCACAACAATTGGCGATTAACTGGAAGAACTAGTTATCTATAAAAAATAAATTTCTTAGTATCTTTAAATAAGTAAAAATAATTTAAGGAAACAAAAATTATTTTCGAAATGTTTGAATGAATAAAATTACTCTGAATAAAAAAAACTCATCCTATTGTTAATCTTTCAGAAACCTTTCATGAATAAATATTTGCATTCCTCTATATCAATCATCAAATAGTTTAAAAGATAAAGTAAGTGTCTTTTCGTAACTTAGCTTTTTCATTTACTCCTTTTGTCATAGGTAGAGCCACTGCTGCCAGCAAGAATTTATAGCCTCGAAAAGGTTACCTTTTAACCATCAATGGTTCATTATCCTATCCATATATTATTACAATTTTTTGAGATAAATCTTTATCATATAACCTGTTTTTTCTTGTTCTTAAAAAGTCATTGTCCTGGCTTGATGACTAGAAAGCGACAATGCCATTCACTAGTTATAATTGAACTAAACAAGCTAGCTCGTGATGAGACCCCTTGTCTTATGATTATTTAATAATCACGAGCCATTACCTTGGTCTGATATACAATAGTGGTATTTTCAGTTTATTATTTACCTATGATCATGGTAAGCAGGCTCGTGATGAGACATCTTATCCTTTTAAGTTTTTTATATTTTTTAATTACACTCTAAAAAAACATATTTAATGGATGGGGAGAATCATTGACTCAAGAGTTTTGGATAAAAACTTAGAGTTAAAGATTCTCAGTGACATCAAGTCTTTACTTTGTGAAGATGAACCTTTTCTGACTGATAATAAAGTAAAAAATCTTTACAAACTTTAGGTTTACAAAATTTACAATTTCGATGGAAAAATATTTCAGACTTGTATAATATTCATTCAATTTTCAAGTTTGTAGTTATTTCCTAAAGAATTTTTATTCTTCAAAAATAAAAAGTCATAAAAGAATTCAGAGGTGTTGAGAAAAGCCAAAAGTATGTAATCAAACATTATTCTTCTAAAAATGTAAAAGTATAAGTATGGTACATTTAGAAGAAAATTTTCTTCTAAGAAAAGAAAATTTTCAAAATCAGCCCATTGACAGGAAGAAAATATTTTCTCCCTTTAAGATCTTGTAACATGAAGGTTGATATGCCAATTTCTTCTGTGATTTGAAATTGTTCAAGCCACATTCTTTGGAATTTGGTATGCTTAACTTTTTCCTCGTGCCTTGTCCCACTTGAGGACGAGGTCTCCAACTTGAAATGTTTTTGGGGAAACAAAATTTGCATCAAAATAATTTTTTATCATCTGATGGTGTTGAGCATGCGTTAATTTGGATTTTCCCCTTTCCTCTTCTAGTTTAAGGATCTGAGACATTCTTAATTGTAAGGAAGAAGAAGGCACTTCATCAATAAATTGAACTAGGGCTAATGAAGGAAGAGCTAAATTTGATGGAATTAAAGCTTCTTTCCCATAAACTAGATTGAATGGATAAGTCCCTATAGAGGCATTTTGAGTAATCCTATCTGCCCATAGTGAAAATGTTAAAGACTTATGCCAAATTTTCTAGCTTTGATCAATAGTCCTTTTTATGATTCTTATGAGATTTTTATTTGTTCATTATGTTAGACCATTCCCTTGGCGATAGTAATTAGCAGAATATTTAAGTTTAAAACCTCTTTTGAGAGCAAAGTCGGTCATATTATTTGCTGAAAAATAAGATGCATTATCAAACATAAGTGCATTAGGTAAGCCAAACCTAGTAATAATGAATTGGTCGATAAATTCCATAATGGCCTCAGAGTTAGCTACCTTTAGTGGAACAACTTCCACCCACTTATTAAAATAGTATGTTTTAGTGAGAATGTATCTATGTTGTTTGGATGAGTTAGGATCAATCTCACTTATGATGTCCAATCCCCATTGCTCAAAAGGTTTCTCTATGTTGACTCGCTTAAAGGGTAAGGCTGGTTTTTTTTGTCTTCCAGCGACAGTTTGGCATGCTTTACATTTTCTCACATATGCATGAGCGTCTTTAAATAATTTTGGCCAATAATATCCCACATGTAGGATTTTGTGTGCTATGGTATCTCCTCCAAAATGTCCACCTACGGGTCCATCATGGAGTTCCTGCAAAAATCTCTGTGATTCAGACTTTTCAAGGAATCTTAATAGTACAAACTCATAGTTGCTTCTAAATAAAATATTATCTATGCTATGATATTGAATAGCTTTCAACCTTAAATCTATTTTTATTTTATAATCGTTAGAGGAAATTTCAGCCTAAAAGTGGTCTCCTAAGAAAAAATAATAAAATAATAGTTAAAATAATAAAATAAGAGTTCTAAATTTTGGAGGGAAAAGAAAAAACTATTTTTTTTTAATTGTATTTTTGTCATACCTCCCTATATGTTTACTCAAATTTTAAGTGTAAACATTCATTGGATGCGGAATTAAATTCCACATCCATCGAGTACCCACTATGCATACTTTTGAGAAGACCCACATTGATCAAAATTGCAGATAAATTAAAAAAGCGTGTTGAACACGTTTTTTTAATGTATCTGCAATTTTGATCAATGTGCTTCTTCTCAAAAGTATTCATAATGGATACTCATTGGATGTGGAGTTTAATTCCACATCCAACAAGCGTATACACTTGAAATTTGAGTAAAACTATAAGGATATAAGCCAAAAATACAATTAAAAAAGTAATTTATTTTATTTTCCCTCCAAAATATTTACATGTATCTCTTTTTAAATTTAAAGGATTTTGATTGGTTTACATATTATGACATGGAGATTACATGAAAATTTCATGTGCACTTTTAGGATGAAATTTCCTCTAATGTGAGTTCTATGGGAGCATACCCATTTTTTAAATAAAATATAAGATCAACATACTGCTATTCAGATTCATTTCGGCTTACCTCAACAATGTGTACATTACCCGACCCTTCATCATCTGATATGTTGGATGCTTCGAATAGTAATCTGTAGAGACCTTGCCCTCTCATGATTTTAGTTGGTCTTACGTTAATCTCATATTCTTGCAGAGCAATAACCCAATTTACTCTCTTCTCCCAGTTCCTTTTGAATAAGTAATTTCCTTACTACCGAAAATGGAACTATTACCTTGGTATGTGTTTTTAGGAGAAAGGGTCTGAAATGTTTTAAAGACTTATAAAAAACAAAGGCTTGTTTTTCCACTTCTGAATAATTTAGCTCAATCCCTTGAAGATTTGAACTAAAGAAAGAAATGGGCGCTTCAATATTTTGATTATTTATTTATGTTAACACAACAACATAAGATGTTTTAGATGAAAAAGTATATAAAATGAAATGATTAGAAAAATATGGGGTAGTTAGAGAAGGAACATTTATGATGGCTTGCTTGATTAGATCAAAATCTTCTCTTTCATTTGTCCCCATTTGAAGAGTGCATTTTTCTTAATCATTACTTGCAATGGTAAAACAATTTGGGAAAAGTTTGGAATAAATCTCTTAACATAATTTATCTGTCCTAGAAAGGGCTACATGGATTTCTTGTTATTTGGATGAGAGGTTTCATAAATTGCCTTTATCTTGTCTGGATCTATGCAAATTCCTTCTTTTGACACAATAAATCCTAAAAGTTTACCTTCGCTTAAAGCGAAATAAGACTTTTGGGGATTTAAAGATATTCCATACTTTAAACAATGTTCATGGATTTGCTTAAGATCATGGTAGTGGTTTCTTCTTTTCTTAGAATAAATGGTTATATCATCTAAGTATAAAATCACAGTTTTGTTTATCTGTCCTCCGAAAGAAATATTCATTACTCTTTGAAAATTTTCTCCTGCATTGATCAGATCGAAAGGAATTTTATGATAAGCATAAGTGCCCCATTTAGTTCTAAATGTAGTCTTTAACCTATCTGCAGGATGAACCAAAATCTGATTGTAGCCTGAAAATCCATCAAGAAAAGACATTAATTCAGATACAACAACTGATTGCAAATTTTTTTCCATAGGTGGTAATGGGAAATTGTCTTTTAAGAAAGATTTGTTTAAGTTCCTAAAATCTATACAAATGCGAATGTCACCATTATTTTTTCTAACAGGGACTAATTTTTAGACCCACTTTAAATGCCTAACATGGAAAATAATCTTTGCCTTAAGGAATTTATTGTGTTAAGTTTTTATTTGACTTTCAATATCAAGGTGAATTTTCCTTAACTTTTGTTGTATAGGCTTCTCAGTGGATGCCATTGGGATAGTATGCTGGATGATGGAGGTATCATATGTTTTGATATATTCATATTTCTATGCGAAAACGTTCTTGTATTTCTTCAGAAAATGAATGAAGGTTAATCTTTCATTAGACAAAAGACCAAGTCCTAACTTAATATTCTAAGGATTGAGATCAATGCCAAGGTTTACTAGTTCAAAACTCAAAGTTGAACTTTGCAGTTTAGAATTAGTAACCTTTTTAAACCTGTCTTTGAGATCATAAAGATCTTCAATCTTAACCAAAGACTTAGGTATGGCATTATGTTCAGGTTTTTTATTCAATTTCCTTTCATGTTCGTCTTCATCAATTAGTTGATCATCATATGACCCTTCTGATGTAAGAAAGGTTAGAACATCTTCATCATCATTAAATACTCTCCAATTAGTGACATTATCAGGAATAGATGGGAAAAAAATCGATTCTATAGAAAATATATCTGGAATATAAGCTTCAGAAGTATAATTTTAGATGCTACATTTGCTAAAAGGTCAGCGCTTACATTTTGGAGCCTTGGAATAGACGAGATATTGAATGCTAAGAAGTATGAGGTAAGATATTGTACTAATGCTTGGTAATGCTTGAGATGACCATAAATACAGTGAATAGTATTTATTAAATGTTTGATAATTATTTCAGAGTCACCATAGACTTGAAGATATTTAACACTGAGATGTATTGCTTTATACAAGCCTTGGAGCAGTGCCTCATATTCCACAGTATTATTTGTGCACTAAAATTCTAGCCTACAAGCCATCATTTTATATTCTCCTTCCAGACTAATTAGTATGCAAACATCTCCTACACCTTCACCAGATTTTGATCCATAAAAGTATAATTTCTAGAATAATTTTTTAACACAAGGTTTATCTATGATATTTATACATTTGGAAGAGTCCGACTGAGAAAAATTTTCGACTTGAGAATTAACGAAGTTGATAAGAAATGGAGATTTTTGAGCATTGAAATTTCCTAAAAAATATTCAACAGAGTAATTCCAAGAATGTTATTAGTAAAAGGCATAGGTTCATTTTCATCTTCGAAATCGGTTACTGAATATTTCATGTGTTTTTTACGATCAACTGGAATCTGATTTGGCTTACCATTGTAGGGAAGCCATATATAAGACCAGTCATTTGTGAAATAACCATGACGTTTATTTGACCAATCTCTACTAAGAATTAAACTATAAAAGTCAGGAATATCAACAACAAAATATCAATCACTTGATGAAATTTTGAATTAGTTGCTAGTCTGATAAGGACATAATTCATTTCTCCTATTACCTTGACTTTGGTTCTGTCTAATTTCACAATGTGTACTGCAGAATTTTGTGGAGCAATATTTAACTTCAAGCAAACAGAATGAGGCATGATATTTGAAGAAGCTCCAAAATCTATTAGATAATAATGCACACTTTTGTTAAACACTTCAAAAGTCAAAAGAAAAGGAGGGGTATGTGAATTGGATCTATCTCCAATTAGAATAGCGTCATTTGCGTCAACCTTTTCAGATGAATCGGTAGGAGTTTTTCCAACTCCTTTTAAGGCTTTGGAAGTAACAGGGGAAGGTACGGGTGAAGTAGGGACTGCATTTAGTTCTTTGAGTAAAATTTTTATGTTGTTGTTTTAATTTTCTCAACTCATGTATGGAGATATTTTCCTTCACTTTCTTCATGTCTTCCACTATATTATATTCTATAGTATCAGAGAAAACTAGGTTATTTGATGTAGGTAGAGTGGTAGAAGTAGTTGGGCTTGATTGAAGAGAAGGATTCATTTTGTTTACAACTTTATACTTAATAACATGGGATGATAATTTCTGCTTTTGAGGTGACTGAGGAAGATTTTTAGAATTTTTACTTCTAGTTTTAACTGGAAGCGCCTCATGCTCATCTTCATTATCAGATGTAGGAAGTATAAAGTCCTATAATCCATGAACTTCAACTAATTCCTCATCCTGTGATTCTTCTGCTGATAATATTGTTTCATCCTGATCTTCATATTGATCTAATTCAACGTTTGAGATTACATTTGTTGGTTAAGAATTTGAAGTTTGAGTTTTCTTAAAAGATATAAAAGGTTTCTTTGAAGAAGATTCAACTACTTGTTTCTTTATTTCAACCATATCATTTGACATATTTTTAAGAGCCTTTTGTAATGCTTCAAGATTGTAGGGATCCTTTGATGTTTTCTTTTTTGGTTCATCCTTAAATGAAACCTTTTTATTTTTTCTTTCCTCTTGTGCATTTTTATTTTCTAAGTCAAGGGTTCTCTTTTTTACAAAAAGGGCCTCTTTCATATTTTCTACCAAAGTATCCTTCTTGGCTCTATCTACAAATATTGCTATAATAGAAGGAAGAGAGGATATATACCATTCAATTTGTACATCTACACCTAGTTTAGATGTAGTTGGGATTTTATTGAGCAACTTATTAAATTTGGAGTTGAAATCTTTAATCTTTTCACCTATATTTGCTTTGAGATTTGAAAGAGCATTGATGAGAGTAATAGTAGTATGATCATAACCAAATTTAGTCATAAATTGTTCCTCAAATATGTCCCAACTAGTAATTGTTCCTGGTGGTAGTGAAAGGTACCATGATCAAGCTGATCCTTGAAAAGTATAGGGAAATAATATAACTACACAATCTTCTTCAAAGACATCATTTAGATTCATAGAAAACATGAAATTATGGAGATGCTATTTGGCAGGGAGACCGTTGTCTAGATTATACTTTGGCAGCCATCTTTCTGTATGCTTAGGTAAAGGATGAAGAGGACTTGCTAATTGAACAACTCCAGGATTAGTCCAAGGCCTATTTTCCATTGTATGGATTGGAGGATCGACTTGTCCTGGAGAAGGATTTGGAGTGGAGGAAGTAGTTCCAATGGTGGATGTTGGTGAAGAAGATACAACCACTAAACTAATACTTCTTTAAGTAGCGCTTATAGAATGAGAAGAAGAGATGTGAATTGATCAAGAAAATGGTTGAGAAGATGTAATAGAAGGAGGAATAAATGATGGAGTTTGAGGGGAAGAAGATGAAAGAATATCACTAGTGGATGATTGAGTCTTGGATATCAGAGATTTCATTTGATGAGATTAAAGAGGAAACTCAAAAGGGATTATTCTGAGCTTTTCACTCTTAGACCAGGTTAATACACCATTTCCTTGTAATATTGAAGTAACACTTCCTTCATAGGTTTTAGAGAGTACAGGATTTTCTGCCGAAATATAAATTTCTTCCAATTTCTTTATTAAGGTTTGTACTTCAGGTGATTCTAGAGTATAATCAAGGGAGATTTCTTTGGAAATGGAACTAGGAGAATTCAGAGGATATTGAACAACTTATAATTTAAGGATAGGATATTTTGTTCGAGGACTAGAAGTTGTAGGATATTTGGAGGCAGAACGACTCTTTAGATGGTATTTGTTTTTTTGATTAAGATTTAAGATTTGGTGCCATTCATAGTCTGATGAACCTCCTTATAACACCAAAAATGTTGAGGCCCCAAAAATCGGTGCAATGACATCGGGGAAAACCACCTGGTCGGGGACTTGAAAACCATCCCTCATCTATTTGATATGGTGGCTCCAACTGGATTTATGAGATTGGTTTCCCAATGAAATATAATTGGATGGATGGATGATATTATAACTAATTGTAACTTGGTAGATGGGAGTGATAAAAATCTTGAAGTAACTAAATATACCTATCTATATCTATCCTGGGACGAATTATCTTTCTGTGCGTTTTATAAAGATGATCTCTTAGCGAATGTAAATAAAGGTTATAAAAACACTTAGATATATGAAAACAATTTGAAATAATTGAATTAATTAAATTAATTGAATAAGCCTATATCGGATGTTTTTACTGCATGTATTGAATATGTACCAAAATATGGCAATCGAACATGTTTAAAATTGAATTAATGCCTGATTGTTTTAAAAATATACATAAAACAAAACACCATAAGAAAAATTAACCATTTCTCATTTGGAATAGAAAATTAATATATAGGATAAAAATACCATGTATACGCTAACTCTGCTCATTTGAAAAACAATATTTGGTCCAACCCTTTCTATTAAGAAAAAATTAAGAGTACAAAAGTGTGAATTCTGGAAAGTCTTCCTTTCAAAATTTCGGGACCCCTTCTTAAAATACATGAAGGGGTTTATATAATAAAATACAGATTCTTAAAAACAGTAATTACAATAAAATATGAGGATTTTTAAACAACTATCCTTAAACGAAGTGAAAATAAAAACATAAACATAATTTAATGGGGCGACTTGCTTGAAGATTTCCTTGTTGTCTCATCAGCAATTTGTTCCTTTAGTTGAAGGATGTTGAGCATAGGATTTACCTCGGGAGGTTGGCCTAGCCTGATGTGCAGCTGTCCAGTGTAAACCGCATCTGAAAGTGGAGGCATCATATAGGAATAAGTATATGTAAGACAACAGAACATCAACCATTGGCTATGTGGCTTTACCAAGTATTTCCAATACTTATCCCAGTCTAGTTTTTCCACTTTCCTGATGCTTTCCTCTTTTACCTTGGAGACTTGCTTCCATTTCCTTATCAAAACTTTAACAATAGGAAGATAACTAGGAGGGAATCTATCAATAATATTGGCAGTGATGAGATTCTGGCTCAATATTTCAACAATATTATTAGCCACATCTCTAGCTCTGTAGATGGCCCTTTCAACATGTTTCAATTGTATGTCCCAATCAGTAAATAAAAGTTCCTTTTAGGAGTCCTCAATCTTGGAAAGATTAGCCTTTCGACCATCAGTACTATCTTTCCAGGTGACATACCGTGAGACTTTATCGTCGATCTCATCGAAGTTGATTCTTTGGTCCTGTATTCGATTCATTAGTGAATTGATTTGCTCACATAATTCAATGATACTTGAAAACTTTTGAAAAAAAAAACTTGTTGTTGTGCTAACAAGGTGTTCAATTCCATTGCTTCTTTCCTAAATTAATATATTTTTATATTGTCTTTCAATTTCTCAACAATAAATTGCAATTGATGAATTTGAGTATCCTTAGCACCAATTTCATTTTGGTGCTGCAATTTCAATTGATCAATGCTCTCTCAGATATGTGTTTTCTTTGATTAACTGTTGAACTTTAGAGGCCTTATCTATAGTAGCAGATGCATAGGCTCCTGCAAACTGGGTCAGACGAGTTAGATCCTGAGAAGGATCTGCTTGTGAATATTTCCAAACTATCTCCATTGGAACATCTCCTGGAAAAATAAGTTGAGACTGCTCTGTCCTCATTTTTCTTTGGTTGCTCATAATGAATTTATGATTAGGACTGCAAAATATGTGCATAGGAGGGATTTATTCAATTTTCAGTAAAATTTATGTAGTATGGAAGGAAGGGATGAATTCCACTTGTTTTTTGCTAAATAACTTGTCACATGGCCCAATGGTAAACGGGTTCTAACTTTTGCTATTAGGCGTTTGCACAATTTGTTGATGACCAATGATCATCAATTCTTGGTCTCCTTGGAGCTTTTTATTAAAATCCTTCAATACATCGTTCAAATTACTTGAAAACTCTAAATCCATAGTTTTAACTTCAACACATTTATCCTTTTCAAATTTGCTAAGGAATTTAGTATCTTTAGGTGCTTGTTACTTTTCCTATTATTTCTGTGTTATGGGTTGGGATACCTCTAGAATTTTCAAAGAAATCCCTTCCAATCTCTTGTTCCTATACTATTGAACTTTGAAAACTGTTGTGGATTGAGGCACGATGTTGCTAACTTCTGAACTGCAGCATAAGTGTTGAATGACTCAAACAAGTCATCGAAATCATCATATTCATGTACAAAAGGTTTGATTTTTACTTGAGTGGTAAAATCATTGACAACTTATTCCGGTGATAATGTCTGTTTGAAATTGTAAACAATTTTAGACATTAAATTTGGTTAAGCTCTAATCCTATGTGCTTATAGTTGTCTAACACGTAGACACCACGGTGAATTGGAAAGGAGGGCCATGAACCTTTCTTGGCTTCCTTAAGAAACTTAGTTAATCCATTTCCAACAATTTGATAAGTTATTTCTCTTGCGAGAAGCTTATCTGAAACATATAATGGTAAAACACGTGGCCAAGACAGGCTCCCAAAGACTCTAACATAGGTAAATAATTCTTCTCCAAACCATTTTCCAATGGAGGAGAGGTCAACTTGAGCTTCTTAGAAAACCTGGGGGCTTTCTCATTGAACACAACTTGAAATAAAGGGAGCATAACTCCATGGCATATTTTATAAAAATAATTTTCATATTTTGACTCCCATAACATGCTATGATAGAAATGAATGGGGAGAGGGTCCTGCGTAGTCCATTTCCAACCCATGGTTGGAAAATCTGAAGTGAAACATATATCGTCCATAATATAAGTGCTAATGTAAAATGGGGGAAATTTTTTGGACGAAATAAAATGATTTTTCCTATATTCCAAAATCTGAGTGGCTATATTGTTGGACAAAATGGTTCCACAATCCATGATATAAGAGTCTATGACTGCTTCCATTAGGGGAACCCATCAAACTAAAAATTTGGTAGTATTAGGCTAACCAAAGAGCCTAGACATGATTGCAACAACATAACAGTAGGGACTAGCAAGGGAGTCAGTAGAATACATACCCTTATCACCATTTTTTTGTTTATTCAAGTTTCTCCTCCATTGCATGATAAGATTTGACTTCAGCCCATTCTCACTGGCGAATTGCGCGAGAAATTCTTTGCCGTAGACCTTATTTGGGTCTAGAATGTGATAAATTGAATTCAAGTATTCCTCTTTGAAAGAAACTATCATTGTTCCTTTGCTTTTCAAGAATTTTTTTTCCCCAATATTGAGGTTGTCGATTATCCATCTTACCATATCAGTATATGGTAGTATTTTGGGGCACGCAACAACCCGATGTAGAAAATAATTGGAAACTTCTTCTAAAGTAGCTTATGAAGAATCAGAAGCATCTGCAATAGCTTTCTATTGAACCCTATGGGGTTTCTCATCCTCAAATAACTTATACATAGATTCCCAGGGGGAAGAACCACTTTGCGGCTCACATGTTGTGTCTATGAATAGAGGAAGCATTTATGTTCTTTCACTTATAGTAGTTGTAGGATTTGTTGGTGCCATAGGTTTCTTAGATTTCTTCACAACTTTTGACATCTCCGAAGAGCTTTGTTTATTTGGAATCACCTGTGAATAATGAAGAATGATAAGTAGAAATAGGCAATTTTGTTTTACAAATAAGAAAGTACCTGTAATAATGGAAACAATTAAGAGAATGAAACTTGGCATGTGATTAATACACAAATTCAATGCTTCTTGCATTCAAATCATTTTCGGAAGCGTGGGTTGTAAAACCATTTAAGTTATGGCATTGATGGACAATATGGGTTGATGTGCCCCCACAATCATTCCAACATTTAAATGAGTTATCGCATTACAGATGTTATTTGTGTGTGACTATTTATAGAATGTTGATTGACTACCATTTTCCGATTCTGATCAATCAAAATATCGGCGAAAATGAACGAAGGGCTGGTCTCGAAGCAAAAGTGTGATGCGATAGATTATATCACATCGGGGAAATGTGGAGGATGACTTTAATATCGTCGGGGTAAAACTGCGGAATGAGATTTGTGATTTGCCTACGTGGCAAAAGTGGGTCCCATGGTTTTTGAGATTCAACAAGATGATGAGCTTAGTGAAAAGAGTCGCCTTCACTAAGTGGGCCCGCATGTATTTTTGGCGCAAAGTCTATTTTTAGAATATGTGTATTTTTAGACATGTCGATCATATTCTATGAGTTGAAGGATGCTATTTGTGGATGGTTGGTCAATTTGGAAAAATAGATGGAATTCTATTTTTAGACATATTGGGCGGAGTCTATTTTTAGACTGCCAGTCTAAAAATAGATATGTCGAATATTATTAGCTCTTAATAATATTTGGACTCTAAACATTATCTTATTCTCTTGGAGAACTTCAGTTAAGTGCACAGATGTGGCACAACAGCTGATAGAAGGAATTATGCTATTCTTGAGGGTTTAATGGAGCTAATGCATGGAGGACTTCAGTTAGAACTCATGTGATAGAGTTTGGTGGAGTTGGAGAAGTAGTTGGTGGAGTTGTATTTAGTTTAAATCAGTTAGTCTCAGTTGAGCTAGTTGTGTCTAGTCTTACTGATTGATACACTAGTGAGAGTGTTGTGAATTAATTAGTTAATTAATTCACTAAATAATAAATCATTAATCAACTAAAGAATACATCAGTTAACTACAGTGCATGGCAGTTTCAATGGAGACCAGTGGAGAGATATGTGAATGAGAAAGTGTGACTATCAGTTGTGTCTATAGTGATGCATTGATTGCATCCAACACTCAGTGGAGATGCCAATGAGGATTGCGTGAGAAAGGTTGGAGAAATTTGAGTTCATTTAGAGCCATTCTTCAGCAGGGATTTCGCAGTAGAGGCAAGCTAGCAGGTGGCAAAGATCGGTGCATGGATTTGCAAGATCGGGCCTGATTAGTGTGTAGCGATTGTATTGTACTGAGAGCTTGATATGATCAGATTTGTATGAGGATTGTTACATGATCTATATGACATATATTATATACAGATAGTTGGGGTTTTCAGCTTCAGGCTTTCCCGTTAAACAACTGTGTTAATGTGTGTGAATTTTTATTGTTTCATGTGTGCATTGCAATCTTGATTTAATTTCCGTAAATGATCAATGGTGGAATAGATTCTGTATTTTGCATGAAGTTAAAATAGTGTGAGATCAGGAGAATATTGGACATATAACACATAAGTTATATAATTTCTACATGGTATCAGAGCAGTTGATCATTGGAGAAGATTGCAATTATTGAAGCGGTTGAGTTTTGTGTTGGTGGAATTCGAATTTGCTGCAGTGTTTTCTTGGTGTCGAAGTTGAGAATTCATTGAAATTTCTTTCAATGGATTGCGATTGGAGTATGCCCTTGATGGCAGCTCGAATTATATTGCATGGAAGGACAGGATGGAGGCGGTGCTGGATGATAATTGGTTGAAGGAGTTCATAGATGCTAATATTCCAAAGCTTGGTTCTAGCGATGCAGCCGCACTTGACACATGGCAAAAGAAGGTAACAAAGTGTCGAAGGATTCTGTTGGAAGGTGTGAAGGACCACATTGTGTCCATCCTTCACGGGAAAACCACTCCATTCTTAATGTGGAAGGATTTGACAGAGTTGTTCCAAAGCAGAAGTGACCAGAGGAAGTTGGCGCTTAAATACAAGCTCAGAAAAATAAAAATGGAGAAAGGCGACAGTATACCAAAATACCTCATGAAGTTTGTCCACTGCAAGGATGAGCTGGGAAGTGTGGGGGTTACTGTTGATGAATAAGACTTGGTGAGCTTGGATCTCCTTGGGCTTTCGAAGATTTGGAATAGCTATGAAGACTCTGTCAATGGACGGGAGAAACTGCCAGGATGGGAGTGACTTTGGTCGGATCTTGTGCAGGAGGAGATAAGGTGGGGTACCAGGGATGGATCTTCATCGAAGAATGAAGATGAAGAAAATTACGCTTTGGCTACCAAATCAAGGAAAGGGAAGGGGAAGAAAAATCCTTCTCAATTCGGTGCTAAAGGAAAGATGCAGGACTTGTCCAAGGTGAAGTGTTTTCACTGTCACTAGCACGGGCATTTCGCCACTAACTGTCCAAAAAATAAGAAGAATAAGCAGGCTGCTGGATTTGCAGCTAGAGAGGCCTTAGCCTTGCAGTTTGAGCTGGATTTTTATTTTATCGCATGCTTGGTTTCAAGTGTGATGGGATCAGTGTGGTTTCTTGACAGTGGTGTGTCTTTCCATATGACCAGAGACAAAGATTTGTTTAGTGATATGGATGAAAAGGATCTTGGAGTGCACATCGAGATGGGCGATGATGGTAGATACAATGCAAATGGTATCGAGACCATTTCCTTTGAGAGGGAGTCTGGAAAACCTTTCATCGTGAAGAATGTCATGCATGTTCCAAGATTGAAGAAGAATCTGATCTCTGTGGAGATGTTGGAAGACAAGGGTTATGATGTTGTTTTTAGCGAGGGAAAAGCCTTCTTGCACAGTAAAACAATTGGTCAAACTAGGAGGATAGGGATTCGAGTTAAGAATCTTTATCAATTGCAGGTAGATGGCTGCGCAGCAATGGCAGGAAAAGCAGAAGGAGTGGTGAGCCGAGATGAGGGCGAATTGTGGCACAAAAGATTGGGCCATCTTCACCATGGTGCTTTGAAAATTTTGTAGCAGATTTCTACCGGGCTTCCCAAAGGTACACTTGCGCAGTCAGATCAGTGCAAGGGATGTACTTTGGGAAAATTTGTGAAGACCACTTTTCATGAGAAGGATAGTCGTGCCTCGATGATCCTTGAGAGAATTAACACAGACGTGTGTGGACCTTTCTCGTTTGCTTCAATAGAAAAGCACAAGTATTATGTGATATTGTTAATGAATTTTCTCGTCAGTGTTGTTATTGCCTAAATCCACCTCAGGCTGAAGAAAGGCAGAGTTTAGGGTAACATCAAACCACGCACAGTCTGGTAGCTAGCCCTACTAGATCAGGAGAGGGCTCTCTCCGGGTCAATCTCGGCAAAGATAATCAATAGGGCTTGAGATGACTTGAAATAAAGGCTAGTTTTAGGCTAGGTATATAGGTGAAAGGATTTGATTTGATTTTGGGGCTTTTTGTTGGATCAAAGGGAAAGACATATTTTGGGTTCGGGGATGAGGCCTAGTTTTTGCAGAGTTCTGAATGGAGCAAGGAAGGAAATTGTTTTGATGCTTTGGATTGAATGAATGGATAGTTCAGACCAGTGAGGAGCTGAAGAGGGCAAGGGGATTTCTAGAATCCTCTTCAAACAGATGAAAACATGAAAAATTAAACAAAACTCAAGGCAGAGCAAAGGAATCTAATGAATTCCACCTTTATAACTTGTTTGTTTAATTTGAGAAGAAAGGAGAAGGATAATGATACACATGAAACATCAGTAAAATTAAAATCACTGAGAGAAACACACCATCAAAACATAGAGCCACATGGATCCCAAAGAGTGTTGCAAACACTGGTCTATTCCTTTGCCAAAATTGCAGAGATGAAATGTACAATGAAGTGCCAAGCAATCCCAAGTGTCCAACCCTGAAAATGACTGAGGAAATACAAGATATAGACAAGAATAACTCATCCCCATGCCTCTAGGGGTCGAGCTCACCATTCTAGGAGCTGTTTCAACCATATATAAACTAAGAACTGGAAAATAGGCAATGAAACAACTTGCCTCTATATGATAGGAAACTGATTCATTCACTTACATTTCACTTTTTGGTGAATGAATCTACTAGGATGAGTAAAAATGTGCCAAAATTACATCAAAGTCATGAAATTACATCAAGTTACATCAGGAGTTACATGAAAAAGTCAAACTAGCCAAAACTGGGCGAAAATCTGAGCTGCTGAGTGAAAAATACGCCAAATTTCCCAATGCGTCGCGCCTGAAATCTCTATGCGTAGCACCACTTTGAGGCTGATTTTGAGGGCCTTCCCGAAGTCCAAATTGAGCGCATGATAGCTCGTTGGAAAGATCTGCCTGTGTAATTTCCAACCCAAGTGGAATTTATGAATTTGGTTTCCATTTTCTCTTCCAAAAATCAAATCTCCCAACACTACTTCCTGTGTGTGCAAAAAGTGGCAGAAAGGCCATTTTTGAGGTGTTTTTGACGCTTCAGGAAACCCAAAACTTGTAAAAATCCTTAGGTAATGGGTAGGCATGCATAAATTTTGATGAAAAATCTAGAAATGTAAATTTTTCCTCCAAAGGAGCTACCAATTATAAGGGCGCGCCAAGTGGCGCTATGCGTCGGGCAAGAAAATCTGTATTAAGGCCAAAAAATTCAAAATTGACAAAAAGTTTCCCAAATTTCTTGAAATTTGGGCTGAAGGTCCATCATCAAGCACTATGATGGGCCAAAGAAGCTTTGGCCAAAATTTGGAGTCTATCATGCCTTTTGTGACGCTTTAGTGCCCTCTTTAGTTTTGCTTTCAAGATCTTGATCCTCGCTTTGCAAACATGATTCCGCGCCCAATAATGGTTCTTCATGTGCCTTAGCATGTTCTTTTCCTTGTTTGCCTTCACCAACAGCTTCTCCAAATGAATATTGACCCTTTCGAGCCAAGTCTCTCGATCAGCCTCTATCTCTCGCTGAATGGGTGTCATCTCAGTTTGGCTTCTTTGAGCAGCTTGCCGGTTCTCACGGATGTTTTGCAACTCCATGACTATATGCTAATCCTCCAACTGTTTGTTTCGCTGCTCCAAGTAGTTGATCACCCATTGGGCCCTCTTCAACTTGACGGTCAAGGTATCTATCTCCGCCTTCTGCTCCTGAATAGTCTCTCTCAACTTTGAGCTTGGAGAGCTCAAATTCTCATCAATAAGTATGAAATCAGTATCCTGGCCTCCTGAAGGGCCCTCATCCTGCATGGGCCTCTTCCCTCTGTCATGTACCTATACTTGTGTTGTTGATGACGGAGGCGAGACCCCTTCCACCCCGGGTGGAGATAGTACTCGCCGAGCTGCTGCAAATAACACTCTGGTGCCTCTCTGATAAGTAACAAACACGGGCACACTGATAAGCTCTGTCTCGTGACCTTCAGGCTGATATGAAGGTTCACCTGGCTCATGAACAATCTCTGGAGGAACCTTAGGAGCTGTGAAGAAATCATTAGCAATGAAGTCTTCCCATGTAATACCCTGCAAGCCAAGCTCATGCAACACTACAATTTTAATGAGTGCATAGTGATAAATGCTGTTGTACTGCTGCTCGGGAGTTTTCTTCTGCACAAGGGTGGTCATCCTCTCGATATTTCGGGACATGAAATAAGGAATGTTCATCATCCTCACTCTTGTGAAATGCATCAATAACCTGATATGGTATGCATAGAGGCGTGAAAACCGGCTCTCACAACTGAAATATCTGATAATGAGTTTCATCAGAGGCGCATAGGATTCCTTTAGGAACCGGAATGGGAATACCCTGCTGAGTTGTCTCACAAAGCTAGGCCTGATATATGGGTCATAATGCACTCTGTCCACCTGCTATCTTTTGTTCCACTGTTCACCCACATTTGGTATTCCAGTTGCTTGAGAGATAGTTTCCGGTGTCAAAGTGAAATTTACACCAGCAAGAGTTACCTGACCATCATGTAAATGCAATACAAACAAACGAGCCAACTCCTGATGATGATGGATCCTATAAATCATCTCACAATACTGATAGCATGCCTGCTCTCGAAAACATGCCATGGCAAGTGGGCAAGCCTGCAATTGAGTCAATGAGGTGGGCTCTTCTCTCACATGTATGCCACCTTTACGAGGCCTTCTAGGTGCATGTAGCTCAGTGGTAAAATCACTATCTCTGTCATATGATGTATCAATGGCTGTCTCCATGATGTCCATGCAAGGTGTATGTTGGCTTGTATGGGATGAAAATGAGAATTTGGTGCTTTGTTTCAATCGCCAAATATATTTCAAAGGGGAGGGACTGTAGGAGAAATAGGGAAATGGGGAAAATGGGTTTAATCAAGTGATAATTTTCCCTTTGACAACTTGTGATTTGATAAAATTAAGGACAAGGGACAGTCATTTGAATTTTTGGGATTTTGGGAAATTTTGCAAATGGGATAGGGACAATGGGAATGAGATGATGTGAATGGATTTAGGGATGTGGGTGAATAGGGGATGGACTGTAGTGATAATATAACATTGAGAGGGAGGAATAAACAAGGTGAGGAATGAAAGTTTTGCACCAAAACAATTTTTAAACTCCAACTTCAAAACCCTAAGGGAACAATTCTTAACAAGAGGATAGGGTTTAAGTTTTGGGATTCAAATTATTATATTTCAATCTCAATCAATACCAAACATGAGTTATGAACAATAGGGGAATGGCTTTAACTTACTCGAGCATGGAGCAACCAAGCAAATTTGATTTTGGAGAAGACTGGCAAAATTTTTATGTTTCGGGCCAATGCGCCGCGCGCACAACCCAATGCGCCGCGCCCTCCTTATGTGCTGCGACAGTTCAAAAATACACAGTGAAGAGTGGCCCTATGCGCCGCGCTCATCTTATGCGCCGCAATCACTTCCCAGTGCGCCGCGACAATGGATTTCACCACAGTTTCGGCCTCCAACGCTATTTATTCACTCCTCCACATTTTCTCTTGGCTTTTTGATGTCTTTGGCATACAAATGAATGGTTGAAACACAAAAAATCATATTTTTACCAATGAATTTGATTTTTGATTTGAAAAACCCACTTTTTTAATGTTTGAAACTTTGACACTTCACTTTAAAACTCTGTTTTGCTTCCTGGGGCCTTTTGGACTGATTGATGAGCTTTTGTCTATCTTTGCAGGGATAGCTGGCATGAAATTTGGAAAAGGTGACCAGGGTTGCACCTGAAGTACTTTACAACTGAAAAAACTTTGAAAATTACATTGCATTTATTACAAAAATATGAAATAGACAATTTTTCTTCAAAACCAGGTTTTGAAGAAAAATCATTATCAAGCGTTATGATGATGAAATTTTTGCATTGAAACCTTATTTGAAGCTTCCTCATGTGCCTGCTGACATTATTAAGCATTTTGAAGACCAAATTAACGAAACCCTAGATCTAATGAAACCTGAAACCCTAAAATTACTCTTTGCTAACCAAGAAACCAAACATTACTGTAAATGACTATAAATGATTTTGATGAACAGACACAGATCAACAAGTACATGACATGAGGGATATGAGTGACAAGACCCTACCATCAGATGATCCATGCTCCTAGTGGAATGCAGCTGAATGAACTGAATGAGACACCTAAAATGAAATGCAACAAGAGAAATTTGATCTTTGACGGAGGGATGAAGATACCGACTCTAACATTGGCTCCAATGGGGATGGTAGTTCCTTGGAGGTGCCAAGAACTACAAATTTCTGGGAGAGTAGGCAATGCCTTTGTCCATTGGGCTATGGAATCCATAACTTCGAAAAATCAAGACAAGACTCTTGAATCATTTTATTGACTGAAAATTTGACTCAAACTGACTCAATTTTGAAGCCAAAAATGACTGAAAAACCTGAATCGACAAACTCAAACCAAAGCTGAAGTTAACCTTCAGAGTTATAGCCTTCACCTCGGGCCCCAAACTGAAGAAACGATGACAGCACACACTTGCAATGAAACTGAAATAAAATGGTATGTATAGTGAGAATGTAAACAACAGAAAACATTTCATAAATGATACCGCTTGAGCAACTGACCATTGACCGGCCCTCCTGGAAAATCTTCCCCGTCCATCTCTTTCAGAAGAAAAGCGTTCTGACCCTGATATGCAGCAATTTTAAAGGGTCATTTCCAGAGATTTTCAAACTTGCCATGCTTACCCTTTTCCTCGTTTCTTTCATCCCATTTCAGCACCACTTCTTCCAATTGAAATTTGTCCGCTTTGGCTTTTCTGTCATATATTTTCTTAATTCTCTCTTGCAGCTTGAACGTGTTTTGGAAAACTTCTTCTCTAGTCTGTTGCAAATGGATCATTTGATTTATTCTCCTTTGCATATGATCGTCTTCACTGCCAGCTTCCTGTAGAAGTTTGACCACTGGAACTACGAGAGAGGTTGGAAACACCGTGTCAACTCCATATACTAACTCAAAATGGGACATACCAATGGATTTCTTCTAACTTACTCGGTCTGCCCAAAGTGCATTGACCAACTTCTTATATCCACTTTTCTTGTTTATTTCCAGCAACTTTTTAATGATGTTTACCAAAGATTTGTTGGAAGACTCCGCCAATCCGTTGCCTTGTGGATGATAAGCGGTTGAGTGTCCCAAAATTATGTGATACTTGTTACAAAACTCAACCATTCTTTTTGATTTGAAAGCTGCTACGTTATCAGTAATTAACTTATTCAGGCAACCAAAACGAGACAAAATATTATTCTCAAGGAATGAAATTATTACCGCATTTGTAGCTTGCCTAGTGGGAATTGCTTCAATCCATTTCGTGAAATAATCCGTCGCTGTGAAGATCCACCTATGCTGAGCTGAAGAAGCGCGATGGATCTCGCCAATGAAATCCAAACCCCACTGCTGAAAAGGAGCACTTACCTCAATGGGCTTAAGCGACAAAGGCTGCAATTTCTGCCTCCCTTAAAAAATCTGACATTCATGACAGCTTTTGACAGTCTTATACACATTAGCAAAAAGAGTCGGCCAATAATATCCCGCTCTCAAAATTTTGTTGGCCGTTGTTTTCCAAAAAAGGTGACCCCCGCAATCTCCTTTATGAAAATCCTCCATAACCTGCTTTGCTTCTTCTTCAACCAAACAATTCAGAAAAACACCACCAGGATCTTTCCAATAGAGAGCATCATTCAAAATGAAAAACTTTGCAACTTTCAATTTCAGAGTTCTACCTTTGTTTCTAGTCATGCCGGGCGGTGGTGAAAAATTTTGAAGCACATATACAATATCCGAATACCAAGGAGAAAGCACAAAGATTTCTGATACCTGAATTAGCGAACTTTCCTCATTCTCCTCGGACATAGCAGCAATAAGATTAATGTCCAAGGCATGCAAATTCGACTCAACCATCAGCTTAGCCAGCCCCTGTCCTTTGATAAGCTTTGTAAGCTTTATCTCCACATCATACTCCAACAAGGCAACAATCCTTTTGCCTCGTCTCCCTTCTGGATCTGTTTGCACTAAAACATCCTTAACAACAACATTATGAACATAAGCAAGAGTATGAGAATGCAGAATATATACCCGAAAATCTTTCAATGCTTTCACCAGAGCAAGAGATTGCTTTTCAATTATGTTGTATTTTAAGGCTGCATCTCTTATGGTTCGGCTGAAAAAAGCAATTGGTTTTTCATGCTGATCTCTTTTCTGCATCAACACAGCTGCCATAGTATGTTCCAAAGAAAACGAAAACAAAATAAAATCCTGGGTATAATCCGGGCTGATCAAAACCGGAGCTGAAGAAAGAGCCAATTTCACTAAATTGAGAGACTTTACAGCCTCCTCAGTCCACTTCACTAGGCTGTCCTTCTTAAGCATGTTTGTAATTTCTCTTAGGTGTTCTGCAAGATTAGGCACGAAGCGACGTAAAAAATTCATCTTACCATTAAAAGATTGGATCTCCTTCTTGTTCCGGGGAGGATCAATTTGCTGAATAGCTTCTACTCGAGCTGGATCAATACGGATGTCATCCTTTGAGATAATATGACCAAGTATTTTTTCGTCATCCATGCCAAACAAACTCTTCTTCGGATTGAGTGACACACCATACTCTCTACATCGCTGAAAAACAACTTTCAAATGGTAAAGGTGCTCTTCATCAGAATTGGAAAAGACTGTCAAATCATCAAGATACACAACTAGAAATACATCCTTCTCATTTGCAAATTCCATATCCATTGCTCCCTGAAATGTCGCACCAGCATTCTTCAAACCGAAAGGCATTTTAGCGTAATTGAAAGTTCCCCACGGAGTGGTGAAAACTGTTTCTTCTCTATCATCCTCATGGACCAGAATTTGGTTATACCCGGAATAACCATCGAGTAGCGACATACGAGATGCTCCAACTACTCACTGAAGTATGTGATCCATTTTGGGCAACGGATAATTATATTTCAAAGAAAATTTATTCAGATTCCTAAAATAAATGCACAAACGAATCTCACCTGTCTTCTTGCGCATGAGCACCAAATTAGAAATCCAATCTGAAAATGTTATAGGAACAATGATACTAGCCTTGTACAACCGATTGAATTCCTTTTCTATTGAAGGCAACAACTTCGGATTTATTCTTCTCAACTTCTGCCGAAAGGGCTTTTGATTTGGCTTAATTGGAATGGTATGCTGAATAATGTTGGTATCATATGTCTTCAAATCTGAATAGTCCCAAGAAAATACATCAAAAAAAGAAGACAATAAACTGATATACTTTTCTTTTACCTGTGGTGGCAATGCTTTGGACAATTTCACCATTTTTGGATTTTCAGCTGATCCAATGTTCACATCTTCAAGTCCCTTTTCGGTTGGCCGCAAGGTTGGCTTTCGAGCAACGTCATCTTGATCGAAAAGTTCTTCTAAAGGTATCAGACCTTTAGGAATAACATTATCCTTCAGCGGAAATACTTCCATATGATTTATTTGCACATCAGCCCCACCATCATCATGCTCCACATCAATAGAAGTGTCTTTGAATTTGCCTTCATTTTGCAGAAATTCATCAATTTCTTCATTATCTTGAAACACTTGCCAATACCTTTGATTGTCCGGGACAGTAGGACGATGCTTCACATGAATTAAAAATTTGTTACTTGAGTTCAACGGAATCTTAAAATTACTTGCTGCCTTTGCAAGTGCATCTGCAATACCATTCTGAATACGAGGGACACAAGTCAAAGTATAATCTGAAAACAATTTCAAGATATCCAGAACTGCATTTCGGTAAGCCCGCATTCGAGGATGCTTAGCTTGGTATTCACCTTTCACCTGCTTAATAACTAATTCGGAGTTGCCATACACTGCAATCCTATTAGCATTCAAATTTCTAAGAATTTTCAGACCAGCAATCAAAGCTTCGTACTCAGCCTCATTATTGGAACAATCAAAAGCCAATTTATAAGAACATATCCTTACATTACTCGGTACCTTGTTTGGGGCGGAGAAAGGGCTGCGTACCCAAATGCCAATTCCAGAACCATCATTTCCTGCTGCACCGTCGAAATCCATAGTCCATAAACCATCTTCATCTTCTTCCAAGTGCTGAAATTCTGTTTGCTCTGTTATTTCTGCTTGCTGTCCATCAACTTTCTACTGCTATCGGAAGGCTGATTACTCTGCGGAACTTTCAAGCTTTTGTCTCTCTTTCTTCAAAACCTCTCAAAAATTCTCGGTGATCTCCGGAATGTCTTCTACTTCAACCAACTGACTATTTACATCATTGAAACTATCTGAATACAAAACAAAATATTCTAAATCAGTATGTACATAATTAATCAAATGATTTACCGGTTTCTCCTTGCTGGTGATCATATACTTAATCTTTTGCTCCCACTATAATTTTCTCATCTGACCAAACACAGGAATGGTAGCATAGGAGAAATCAAGCTGCAATGTTCCCTTCAGCTTCACTCCCCAAGATCTGGAAAGAAGCATGCCAAATCTAGGAGGAATATCCAACACAACCACATCCATCAAAACATTCTTAGTCGGAATCTGATCTAAACTAACCACCAAATCTTTGATAAGCCCAATGCATCTTACCCTACTAGAATCAAAAGAATACAAATCATGATACTTCCTAGTGATGTCCAATCCCAATTTCTCCATGATTTTCCTACGCATGAGATTATGAGAAGCTCCAGAATCAAACATGGCATTATGTAGCACATACTCGTGCAATCTAAGGATGATATAAAAAGGAGGCACATCACTATCTGGGGACTCACCATCCAAAGCTGGACCAAATATCAACTCAGGTTGATCATCTTCCACATTTACCATATCAGACAATGGATCAAAATTCAAAATCTTAGACACCTGACCCTTATAGCTTCTATTTTTCATCAATTCAATCAAAGGAATGGAAATTTTTAACTTAGAAATTTCATTCTCTAAGCTAAAAGTTGAAGTCTTCTCTACCTCTCTAACTAGAACATCCTTCTTTTCAGCTTTCTCCTTTGATACAATTGGCTGATTAGATCTTTCATTTGATGATGGGGATTTGCTAGTAGTGGGATCAGCTATCTCTTTTCCCTTCTTCTGTGCAACAGGTGAATCATTCTTTGGTGCTGAAACTTACTTTCTCTTTTGGATTGGATTATTGATAGGGACATATCTATTTCTAAGTGAATATTGTCGCTGCTGGGCAGACAAATCATTCATATAACCTCTCTGATACTCATCCGACTCTTCTTCAAGAGCTGTGTCATTTGCCAAGATGAGATCCTCGTCTTTTTGTACAGCTGAACTTTCTGAATACTCCTCATCTTCAGTGATAAAGGTTGGCATATCATCAGGTGTAAAGAAGTTATTATCTTCTCCTATTACATTATCTTCATCATCTGATTCCGGACCAACAAAATTCTGCTGTAACGGTGTCTTCATATGCTGCTGTACTACTGGTTCTTGTGCTCGCTGCTCTCGTTGTTTGATTCTGAATTGCGGTTGCTGCTGACCACGGAAGTTAGGATTTCTGATCTATGGTTCAGGCTTATCAAGTGTTAATCTTTCAATCATCTTTTCCACCTTGCGGAGTACTTGATCTGAAGTAGAAGCCTCTTCCTTTATTACGACTTTCTTTTCTGCTTTCAATCTAGCTCTTTTGTCATTCAAATTAGCTTCAACACTGACTGCAATTTTCTGCATATCTTCTAAAGTGGAAGGATCTCTTTCTCTTAATTGATAGGCCATGTCGGGATCGAAACCATCCAGAAACTTAAGAAAATCCGACCTTCTAGATGGCCTTAAATCATCTGGAATTGCATTGTAAACCGCATTGAATCTAATACAATAATCTTGGACAGACTCACCAATGTTCCGCTTGATTTTGGTATATTCAGAAGTGATCTGAAGAGGATCTTTCTTTACTTCCCATCGATCCAAAAATTGTCTCTGAAGCTCAGCCAGTGTAGCAATACTTCTAGCCTGCAAAGTTCTGAACCAATTTCTTACTTCACCTCCAAAGGTTTGCACAAATAATCTCATGGTCACATTTTCTACATCAATCTCATGAAGGTCAAAGAAATCTGCCATTCTATCCACATGTTGCTGAGCAGGAACACTTTGAGGAGTGCCATCAAACAATGGGATTTTGATTTGATAATCTGCGGGCATGTCATCTAAGTTCTGAGGCAATACAAGAGGTGAAAATCGAGCAGCCATTTCTCTGGGTGGATTTACAATCGGTCTTGGAGATATAGGAGGAGTCAGAGCAGTTGTATGAGGTGTATGTGGTGTGGATGGAGAAACTACTGCAGATTGTCGATCAAAACTAGATGGTTGCACTGGAATGGTAGGAATGAAAGGAGGCTCGGTATGAACTTCTGAACCAGATTTAACTGCTAATGGCCCAAGTGTTTTGGATGCAGATTCTATGAACTCAGGAATATTTGTTGCCACAATGGAGTTTTTAATATTCAAAATGTAACTGTTAATGGATCTATTATCTTGTTCAATTTCGAGGTACTTGATAAACTCTGGATTTACGACAGTAGAACCAATAGCACTTTCAGACTTCATCTCAAACAATGACAACTCAAATTGTTCATCAAATTCGAGATCTTCAAGATACTCGAAAACAGCGGGACATGAATGAGATTTAAACAAAGAAATCACAGGACTTTCTCGATGATGGATTCTTGAAATCAGATTGGGATTTTCATAAACAGGAGGTGGATCGGGATCTGGATTTGCTCTGGTATGTCTTCTGGAAGCCAGTGTGTTGAATTATTTTCAAAATCAAAGGGACAAAACCAACTTGTTCAACCTATCAAATTCTAAACTCATCAACCAAAGTCTAGAATGATCTAATGTACTGGGGAAATTCACAAGTTAAATGTTACGTTTACAAACTAGACCGGAGATTGACTGAAGCAACATGCATCTACTTTCATTGATGCAAAGCAAGAGCGTTTCGAAGGCTACCTAGCTAACTTCAGGCTCCGTCTGTAGCTTATAAAACAAATAACACTAACAAGCAAACCATCTCATCCCTAGTATGGTCACCACTATGTTATTGCCTAAATCCACCTCAGGCTGAAGAAAGGCAGAGTTTAGGGTAACATCAAACCACGCTTAGTTTGGTAGCTAGCCCTACCAGATTAGGAGAGGGCTCTGTCTGGGTCAATCTCAGCAAAGATAATCAATAGGGCTTGAGATGACTTGAAATAAAGGCTAATTTTAGGCTAGGTATATAGGTGAAAGGATTTGATTTGATTTTGGGGGTTTTTGTTGGATCAAAGGGAAAGGTAGATTTTGGGTTCAGGGATGAGGCCTAGTTTTTGCAGAGTTCTGAATGGGGCAAGGAAGGAAATTGTTTTGATGCTTTGGATTGAATGAATGGATAGTTCAGACTGGTGAGGAGCTGAAGAGGGCAAGGGGATTTCTAGAATCCTCTTCAAATATATGAAAACATGAAAAATTAAACAAAACTCAAGGCAGAGCAAAGCAATCTAATGAATTCCACCTTTATAACTTGTTTGTTTAATTTGAGAAGAAAGGAGAAGGAAAATGATACAAATGAAACATCGGTAAACTTACAATCACTGAGAGAAACACACCATCAAAACATAGAGCCACATGGATCCCAAAGAGTGCTGCAAGCCTTGGTCTATTCCTTTGCCAAAATTGCAGAGATGAAATGTACAATGAAGTGCCAAGCAATCCCAAGTGTCCAACCCTGAAAATGACTGAGGAAATACAAGATATAGACAAGCCTAACTCATCCCCATGCCTCTAGGGGTCTAGCTCACCATTCTAGGAGCTGTTTCAACCATATCTAAACTAAGAACTAGAAAATAGGCAATGAGACAACTTGCCTCTATATGAGAGGAAACTGATTCATTCACTTACATTTCACTTTTTGGTGAATGAATCTACTAGGATGAGTAAAAATGTGCCAAAATTACATCAAAGTCATGAAATTACATCAAGTTACATGAAAAAATAAAACTAGCCAAAACTGGGCGAAAATCTGAGTTGCTGAGTGAAAAATAGGCCAAATTTCCCAATGCGCCGCGCCTGAAATCTCTATGTGTAGCACCACTTTGAGGCTGATTTTGAGGGCCTTCCCAAAGTCCAAATTGAGCACAGGATAGCTCTTTGGAAAGCTCTACATGTCTAATTTCCAACCCAAGTATAATTTCTGTATTTGGTTTCCATTGGCCCCTCAAAAAATCAAATCTCCCAACACTTCTTCCTGTGTGTGAAAAAAGTGGCAGAAAGGCCATTTTTGAGGTGTTTTTGACCCTTCAGGCAACCCAAAACTTGTCAAAATCCTTAGGTAATGGGTGGGCATGCATAAATTTTGATGAAAAATCCAGAAATGAAAATTTTTCCTCTAAAGGAGCTGCCAATTATAAGCGCGCGCCAAGTGGCGCTACGCGTCGGGTAGGAAAATCTGTATTAAGGCCAAAAAATTCAAAATTGACAAAAAGTTTCCCAAATTTCTTGAAATTTGGGCTGAAGGTCCATCATCAAGCACTATGCTGGGCCAAAGAAGCTTTGGCCAAAATTTGGAGTCTATCATGCCTTTTGCGACGCTTTAGTGCCCTCTTTAGTTTTGCTTTCATGATCTTGATCCTCGCTTTGCAAACATGATTCCGCGCCCAATAATGGTTCTTCATGTGACTTAGCATGTTCTTTTCCTTGTGTTCTTTTGCCAACAGCTTCTCCAAATTAATATTGACCCTTTCGAGTCAAGTATCTCGATCAGCCTCTATCTCTCGCTGAATGGGTGTCATCTCGGTTTGGCTTCTTTGAGCAGCTTGCCGGTTCTCACGGATGTTTTGAAACTCCATGACTGTACGCTGATCCTCCAACTGTTTGTTTCGCTACTCCAAGTATTTGATCACCCATTGGGCCCTCTGAAAATTGATGGTCAAGGTATCTATCTCCGCCTTCTACTCCTAAATAGTCTCTCTCAACTTTGAGCTTGGAGAGCTCAAATTCTCATCAATAAGTATGAAATCAGTATCCTGGCCTCCTGAAGGGCCCTCATACTACATGGGCCTCTTCCCTTTGTCCTGTACCTATACCTGTGCTGCTGATGATGGAGGCAAGACCCCTTCCACCCCGGGTGGAGATAGTACTCACCGAGCTGCTGCAAATAATACTCTGGTGCCTCTCTGATAAGTAACAAACACGGGCACACTGATAGGCTTTGTCTCGTGACCTTCAGGCGGATGTGAAGGTTCACCTGGCTCATGAAAAATCTCTGGAGGAACCTGAGGAGCTGTGAAGAAATCATTAGCAATGAAGTCTTCCCATGTAATACCCTGCAAGCCAAGTTGATGCAACACTACAATTTTAATGAGTGCATAGTGATAAATGCTGTTGTACTGCTGCTCGGGAGTTTTCTTCTGCACAAGGGTGGTCATCCTCTCGATATTCCGGCACATGAAATAAGAAATGTTTATCATCCTCACTCTTGTGAAATGCATCAATAACCTGATATGGTAGGCATAGAGGCGTGAAAACCGGCCCTCACAACTGAAATATCTGATAATGAGTTTCATCAGAGGCGCATAGGATTCCTTTAGGAACTGGAATGGGAATACCCTGCTGAGTTGTCTCACAAAGCTAGGCTTGATATATGGTTCATAATGCACTCTCTCCACCTGCTGTCTTTTGTTCCACTATTCACCCACATTCGGTATTCCAGTTGCTTGAGAGATGGTTTCCGGTGTCAAATTGAAATTTACACCAGCAAGATCAGTTACCTGACCATCATGTAAATGCAATACAAACAAACGAGCCAACTCCTGATGATGATGGATCCATGCAATCATCTCACAATACTGATAGCATGCCTACTCTCGAAAACATGCCATGGCAAGTGGGCAAGCCTGCAATTGAGTCAATGAGGTGGGCTCTTCTCTCACATGTCTGCCACCTTTACGAGGCCTTCTAGGTGCATGTAGCTCAGTGGTAGAATCACTATCTCTGTCATATGATGTATCAGTGTCTGTCTCCATGATGTCCATGCAAGGTGTATGTTGGCTTGTATGGGATGAAAATGAGAATTTGGTGCTTTGTTTCAATCACCAAATATATGTCAAAGGGGAGAGACTGTAGGAGAAATAGGGAAATGGGGACAATGGGTTTAATCAAGTGATAATTTCCCCTTTGACAACTTGTGATTTGATAAGATTAAGGACAAGGGACAGTCATTTGAATTTTTGGGATTTTGGGAAATTTTGCAAATGGGATAGGGACAATGGGAATGAGATGATGTGAATAGCTTTAGGGATGTGGGGGAATAGGGGATGGACTGTAGTGATAATATAACAGTGAGAGGGAGGAATAAATAAGGTGAGGAATGAAATTTTGGCACCAAAACAAATTTTAAACTCCAACTTCAAAACCCTAAGGGAACAATTCTTAACAAGAGGATAGGGTTTAAGTTTTGGGATTCAAACTATTATATTTCAATCTCAATCAATACCAAACATGAGTTATGAAAAATAGGGGAATGACTTTAACTTACTCGAGCATGGAGCAACCAAGCAAATTTGATTTTGGAGAGGACTGGCAAAAATTTTATTTTTCGGGCCAATGCGCCGTGCACACAACCCAGTGCGCCGTGCCCTCCTTATGTGTCGTGACAGTTCAAAAATACACAGTGAAGAGCGGCCCTATGCGCCACACTCAGCTTATGCGTTGCGCTCACTTCCCAGTGCGCCGCGACAATGAATTTCACCACAGTTTCGGCCTCCAACGCTATTTCTTCACTCCTCCACGTTTTCTCTTGGCTCTTTGATGTCTTTGGCATGCAAATGAATGGTTGAAACACAAAAAATCATATTTGTACCAATGAATTTGATTTTTGATTTGAAAAACCCACTTTTGTAATGTTTGAAACTTTGACACTTCTCTTTAAAACTCTGTTTTGCTTCCTGGGGCCTTTTGGACTGATTGATGAGCTTTTGTCTATCTTTGCAGGGATAGATGGCATGAAATTTGGAAAAGGTGACCAGGGTTGCGCTTGAAGTACTTTACAACTGAAAAAATTTGAAAATTACATTGGATTTATTACAAAAATATGAAATAGACAGTTTTTCTTCAAAACCAGGTTTTGAAGAAAATCATTATCAAGCATTATGATGATGAAATTTTTTCATCGAAACCTTATTTGAAGCTTCCTCATGTGCCTGCTGACATTATTAAGAATTTTGAAGACCAAATTAACGAAACCATAGATCTAATGAAACCTAAAACCCTAAAATGACTCTTTGCTAACCAAGAAACCAAACATGACTGTAAATGATTTTGATGAACAGACACAGATCAACAGGTACATGACATGAGTGATATGAGTGACAAGACCCTACCGTCAGATGATCCATGCTCCTAGTGGAATGCAACTGACTGAACTGAATGAGACACCTAAAATGAAATGCAACAAGAGAAATTTGATCTCTGACGGAGGGATGAAGATACCGACTCTAACAAGTGCTGGATCTTCTTCATGCAGAAGAAGAGCGAGACATAATCAAAGTTCTGTGAGTTCAAGGCACTGGTTGAGAAAGAGTTGGGGAAGCAGGTGAAAATTCTAAGGAGCGATAATGGTGGTGAATACATCTCTGGCGAATTCAAAGACTTCTGTTGCAAAGAAGGAATTCGAAGAGAACTCATAGCGCCCTATAACCCACGGAAGAATGGGGTCACGGAGAGAAAGAACAGAACGATCGTGGGTGCTGCACGGGCTATGTTGCATGATCAGGGCCTTCCCATACACTTGTGAGATGAGGCATGCAACACTGCAGTTTATGTGCAAAACCGTTGTCCTCATAGAGTACTTGGCATGAGTACACCCGAAGAGGCATTTTCTAGTAAGAAGCCTGATATTTCTCATTTGAAGATTTTTGGCTCGCCTTTTTACATTCATGTGACGAAGGATGCCAAGAAGAAATTGGAGCCGACTGTAGAGGTTGGGATATTTTTGGGGTACACAGAAACACCCCACAATTATCATGTGTATTTTCCAGACAGTCGGATGACTGTCGTGCGACGGGATATCAAATTTCATGAGGAGAAAGCCATGAAGTTGTCGCTTGAGAGGGAGCTACACCTGCATGCAGATGAGGAGCTACTTCTTCCTAAAGATGAGCCTTAGGATGTGGATCAGCCACAAGAGGAGGTTCATGGAGTGGAAGAAACCACTCATGCAGCGCCAAACATCAGAGGGCGGAAACGCACTACAGAAGTTGAGCGACTAAATCTTGATGCAGCGCAGAATGTAGGAGCCCCTACATCACAGTGCAGAAAGAGACAATCACCTAGCCGATTTACTGGATACATGGCTCTGATGAGCAAGTGTATTGTGATGGAACCATCCTCTTTCGAGGAAGCTGTGGAGGATCTCGCATGGGTAGATGCCATGGTGGAAGAGTATGATTCGATTGTCAGAAACAGTGCATGGGAGATTGTCCCAAGGCTGGAAGGGAAATCAATGGTAGGTTCGAGATGGATCTACAAAGTGAAGTAAGTTGATGACGGGAGTGTCGAGAAGTATAAGGAAAGATTTGTTGCCCGGGGCTTCTCACAGATCGAGGGGATAGACTATGAAGAAACCTTTTCACTTGTCGCAAGGTATTCTTCCATACGGACCATCCTTGCTCTCTCAGCGCAGATGGGTTGGCACATTCATCAGATGGATGTGAAGACTGCGTTCCTCAACGGAGTCATTGAGGAGGAGGTGTATATTGAGCAGCCTGAAGGATTCGAAATCTTCAGCAGCGAGTCGCATGTGTGCAGGCTCAAAAGAGTGCTGTATGGGCTGAAACAAGCATCTCGTGCTTGGTACACACAGATAGATAGTTATTTCACTGGACTTGGTTTTGCCAAGAGTGAGGCGGATCCAAACCTATACCAGATTGTGGTGGAGGGTAAGATTTTGATCATTGTACTTTATGTAGATGATTTAATACTAATGGGTGATGAACTGTTGATACACTTATGCAAGGCAGATCTTGCAGAGGAGTTCAAGATGAAGGACTTGGGCCTTATTCATTATTTCTTGGGATTGGAAATTTGGCAGCGGAAAGGTGAACTGTTTGTGTCTTAAGGAAAGTATGCCCGAGAGATACTGGAGAAGTTTCACATGCAAGGCTGCAAGCCTATCTACACTCCCCTTCTCGGTGGTTGGAGGAAGGAGGATGCTACATCGACAGAGGTAGTGGATGCCAGTGTTTATCGACAGTTGGTTGGTTCGCTCATGTATTTAGTCAATACATGACCGGACATATGCTATGCTGTGAACCAGCTTTCACAAGCGATGGTTAAGCCTACCAAGCTCTTTTGGAAGGCATGCAATAATGTCCTGAGGTATCTTAGTGGCATATTTGGATATAGATTGTGCTACAGACTGTCAGATGAGGTGAAGCTGCATGGCTTCACGGATGTAGATTGGGCAGGAAGCCCAACGGACAGAAAGAGCACATATGGAGGGATTTTCAGTATCGGATCTACAACAGTTTCTTGGTACAGCAGAAAACAAAGATCCATGGCACTTAGTTCAGCGGAGGCCAAGTACATGGTAGCAAGTTTGGTTACATGCGAGGCTATATGGATGAGGAAGATCTTGGTCGGTTTGTTTGGCTCTGATATTGACATCCGATATCATCATATCAGAGATTGTGTGCAGCGGAAGATCATGTTGCTTTCTTACATTCCTACGGAGGATCAGGATGGAGATATTCTGACGAAGGTGCTCACCAGGAGCAAATTCGAATACCATAGAGACATGATCGGGGTGGTAGATAATCCCTATCTTGTTGAGAGGGAGCGTTGAGATTCAACAAGATGATGAGGTCAGTGAAAAGAGTCGCCTTCACTAAGTGGGCCCACAGTCTATTTTTGGCGCAAAGTCTATTTTTAGACTATGTATATTTTTAGACATGTCGATCATATTCTATGAGTTGCAGGATGCTATTTGTGGATGGTTGGTCAAGTTGGAAAAATATATGGACTTATATTTTTAGACATACTGGGCAGAATCTATTTTTAGATTGCTAGTCTAAAAATAGATATGTCGAATATTATTAGCTCTTAATAATATTTGGACTCTAAACATTATCTTATTCTCTTGGAGCACTTCTGTTAAGTGCACAGATGTGGCACAGCAGCTGACAGAAGGAATTACGCTATTCCTGAGGGTTTACTGGAGCTATTGCATGGAGGACTTCAGTTAGAACTCATGTGACAGAGTTTGGTGGAGTTGGAGAAGTAGTTGGTGGAGTTGTATTTAGTTTAACTCGGTTAGACTCGGTTGAGCTAGTTGTATCTAGTCTAACTAATTGATACACTAGTGAGAGTGGAGTGAATTAATTAGTTAATTAATTCACAAATAATAACTCATTAATCAACTGAAGAATACATCAGTTAACTACGGTGCATGGCGGTTTTAGTTGGAGACCGGTAAGAGATAGGTGAAAGAGCAAGTGTGACTATCGAGTTGTGACTATAGTGATGCATTGATTGCATCCAACACTCATTGGAGATACTTAACTATTGATTACGTGAGAAAAGGGTGGAGGTGGAGAAATTCGAGGTTCGAGTGATCAGAGCCATTCTTCGGCGGGGATTGCGCAGTAGAGGCAGGCTAGCAGGTGGCAAAGATCGGTGCATGGATTTGCAAGATCGGGCCTGATTAGTGTGTAGCGATTGTATTGTACCGAGAGCTTGATATGATCAGATTTGTATGAGGATTGTTACATGATCTATATGACATATTATATACAGATATTTGGGGTTTTCAGCTTCAGGCTTTCCCATTAAAAAACTATGTTAATGTGTGTGAATTTTTATTGTTTCATGTGTGCATTGCAATCTTGATCTAATTTCCGCAAATGATCAATGATGGAATAGATTCTGTATTTTGCATGAAGTTAAAATAGTGTGAGATCAGGAAAATCTTGGACATATAACACATAAGTTATATAATTTCTACAATGGTTTCTTCCTCATAGAATGTGTTTAGGAAAATGTTTTTTTTCTTTAAAGCACTTTGTTGTATTTCACATCGCAATTTGTGTTGAGTGGATTTTAGGAGCCATATGTCTTTCATGTGATAGGAGCCATATGTCTTTCATGTGATAGGAGCCATATGTCTTTCATGTGATAGGAGCCATATGTCTTTCAAGTGTCTTTAAAACAAAAATTCATTGTTTTTAACCCATTTCATTCCTATTTCTATTTAAATTAATCACTTAAGGGTTTTATTTGTTCTACTCTAAATTTTTTAAAAGGGTCCCCATTATTTTCCTAAGGTAACTATACTAAAATAATGGAGGTTGTTGAATAGCACAACATAACCCCTAACCTCCAAACTTTGAAAGGACCCACGTCTGGATGCAAGATCACTTAAACCTAACCTTGGGGCTATGCCAATATCACCACTTATTTCCTAGTAGTGCAGTTATCATACTTGTCAGCCCTTTTCAATTTGAGTTGGCCTTGCTTACACATATTTTGGATTCTATTTCAAGTCCATAAAATGTTTTCCTCCTTGGATGCAGTTATTCTAATTAATGTATGCGATTTTTCCTACTTATTGTTTATCAATACATTACATTTAATATGATGACTAAGGATGTGGCATGATTCTCAGCTAGAAAACCCTAGAAGAGGGTACTTTGCCAGTATGCGTTTCTCAGTTTTCTAATGCAGAAGCCTTCCATTGAATGATCAATATTTAGATAGTAATCGTTTTGCACCAGTAAATTCAAATACTGGTGATAATTTTCAGATACAATATCCATCTGAGTGGCACTTGGAATTTTAAAATGAAATATTATAGAAATTGGAGAGAGTTGAGAATGAGTTTGATAGGGTGTAGAAGGAACTTGGATGTTTGAATAATGAAATTCAAACATATAATTTTCATTCTTGTTGTGTTGATGTTTATGTATATTTCTCACTTGAAGCATTCAAAGAAATAGAGAAAAAATAATTCTGAAGGATTTAACTAGAAGTATTAAAGTGTGATATTTAGGGTACATAACTAAGGATAGAATTATGGTACCTGCATTGGCATCAAAGTCATTTGAAGCTAGGGTTAGAAATCAATGCTTGATAGAGCTACCATTTCAATGCCAAATAAAAGTAACAAATGACAACAAACCTATCATGTGGACTATTGGAAGAAAAATTACAGAATCACAAGATTGAGTTGTTGACAACATGGTTGCTAATTTGGAAGATGAGGTTGTGGAAAGATGATGAGTAATAGCTGAGGATTCAAGTTCACATTCTTCTATAAAAAATAACTCTAGGGAAAGTTTTCAATTGAGTTATAAAGTGGGTAGTTAAGTATTATTTAACTCAATTCCTTTGCCTACAAATTATGTTGGTGGCACTTGGTTATTCTCTTCTGAATTTTCATAAATGTCACTACAGAAACAAAAGGTTGTGGTGCATGTAATAAATAGAAATAAAATGGAACAAAATATTGTTGAATGGAAGCGTATTTTAAACTTCAAAGAGAAAATGCTTACTCTTAAACTTAAAATTCTCAGGGAATGGTAGAAAGAAGAACAACTTATCTTATTTGCTACAAAAGTTCATGCAAAGCACCATAAAATTGATGGATTTTTTGATAGTGTACATATTCCATCTTAAAATTACAATATTTATTACCTGGTATGTTTTCAATTGAAATACATGAGAAGCAAGAATTATACTGATTTAATTTTTACAATGGAAGGTTTGGCACCAAACATTTAGTTTCTAATTAATTAATTTTGTGTTTCCTAGTGTATTTGTAATAGCCACTATTTGGAAAACCAAAATTATGTAATGGGAAATATCATTTAAAGTAGAATTGGAAAACAATCACAGTTGAATTTTCTTTTTTTCACCAATGAATCCCAATAGTTCAAAATAGTGAAAAATATTTCACATCACAAAAGGGAGAATTTTAAGGAAGGAAAGCGGTAATTGGGGATCATCACATTGTAGTCTCCACAAATTGTATCCAAAATACTGTTGCATAAAATACTTATCATCTATAATAAACTCATAAATGGCATGCATGTATATTTGGAGGAGAGGAATTCACACAAAAGAAATTATCCCCATGCTTGTAAAAGTAAAATAACCTTAAAAAATTATGAATATCGCAGTGAAGTGAAATTTCATTCAGAATAAGGTTCTATTTAGAATTTCAGTTCAAAAGGTGGTGTTTTACTACAACGTTCAGTCCACCTTGTCTTATAACCCCACACACAAGTAGTAGATTCAATTAACATTTCTAAACAATATTTTTGTAACTCTATCAGTTTGGCCAAGATTCCTAAGACTTTATACATGATTTTATAAGCGTGAAAAATCTAGAATGCAAGGAAATAAAAGAGAGAATTTAGATGGAAAAGTAGGCTTACCAACTATATATTGTGCATCAAAAGAATTTATATAACAAAAAAATTTTCCATGTGTTGGGAGAAGCTAAACCTTTAAATAAAGGTTGCATCACTTTGTAAAATGAAATGTCATCAGTAGCTTCAATATTCATACTTTCCAATAATTCCTGAGATTTCCAAAGTTAGTGACACATGTTGAAAAACGTCCTTCACCCACCCTAATAGTTTTGATGTCCTCTTACAGACCCTAAACCTACAAAAAAATCAGATGACCCTGTAACACCCTTAAAAATGGTACCCATGCCTATTTGTCCAACACGGATTGCAAAATATGTGTGTGTACAATGGGAACAAGTATCACATCCCACCCTACAAGTATTCACTTCAAATTCAAATTTGTTACAAATAAAACACATACAAAGGCTACAAAATCCACTCTTGGTGCTACAAATTGCATAGTTATAATCATCCGCAGGAAGTTGAATTTGACATGTTATATTTATACATTGTTTGTGGGAATGATATTAATGAGTTCCATTTGAGATAATGGTATCTGGATGCAAAAAGGCTTTAATAAATTTTTTATAGCAACAAATACTTTTGGTTGAACTATGTGTGCCTTGGACATTGAATCATGTGTAAGATCACTCCTGCATTGTACAAGATTTTGGAAAAGGGAAAATTATTCCGTGTGTTGAAGACCTCTTGTGCCTTCAAGGATCACCCGAAGATACTCTTCAAATATTCTAGAAATTCCTTTGGTTATTCATGCATTCTCTCTGCAATTAAATCAAGCCCTACCCGTGCTACATCTCAAAGCAAGATCTGATTTGAAATGTCTACTCTATGTACCACTATCTGCTAATATGGTCATCCACTTTCATCCTCTATTTATTTCTTCCTCTCCATTTTCTTATTGTGACAAGAATTCTCTGCTACCACCTCCATGCATGTCTTCTCAGTAGGCCATGTTTCTCGTGATATTTGACTCTCTAAGGGAGACTCACACACATTTCCAGGATGAGAAATAGGCCCTCGTAGGCCTACTGATCCACACGCTTCATATGATGCAAAGTAAAGAGAGGTAAATGGGCAAGGAATCCTATATTGTTGTGAAGGTGGAAGAATTTGTTATTTTTGTTATTGAAAGTATGCACCATAGGAGGTCACCATGAAATCAATAAACTTCTCTTTTAGTCTTGGTGTAGCTACGACTTTCATTTGTGCAATATCAATGTAGTTAACTGTTTGTTTCATCAAAATTAGTTGTAAAGTGAATACCTAATTAAACATGTGCCTAACACACAAGCATGTTTGACTTGTTGAATACCCTTCATCAACCTCAAATCTCTTGACTCGGACAAACAATCCCCAGATGATAAAAACATATATTTTACGCTATGGATCTCTTCCTGCAAAATTACAAACACATCATGGTTAGGACAAGTAAGACAACAAATATGTTGCAAATTTAGAGGCTTAAACTTTAGTTCATTAACGTATTTTTACCTTTCTCTAGTAACTTCCCACGGGGAGATGTTTAGAGGCTAATGTTCACCATTTTTCTTTTCTTTCCATTTTGTATTTAAAACATTTAACAATTAAAAAAATCCCTTAAATTTCTTTATAACAACATCAACTTTTCAAAATATGTTGAAATCCTTATATCTGATATTTTGAGGATCTAAATATTATACAAAGGTCATTCAACTCAAAGAGTTGTATGATTCTATTAAAACAAATTCCCTGATACCGTGAGAAGAAATATCTGTATTGAACACTAGCAGAAAAAATGATGACCTCCAAAATTATTGAAAACATGATCCATTTTAACCACCAAAATGTAGAGCAAGCATAAATAATTAATTCGTCAGAGCCGTCGAAATAAATTATTTCCTTCAACATATTAAGAACAAAACATAGCTTAATACCACAAATATTTTGCATTTAATATAAAACAAGAATGAACTATATTATCTCCTTAATGGACTTGGCGTAGAGCACATCAAGATGAAAAATCACGGTTAATCATCCTAAACTAGTTCCAAATTGTCCATACCACAACACACTAACCTGAACATAAACAATGAACATCATATTCAATCATATAAAATTAGATCTTGTAGACATTACTCCAAAATAACTCGAAATTGATAGCTAAGCATAGGTTAGGTTAATCCCAAAATAATGAGAGGTCTAGAGATTTAAGAGCTCATAGGAAAGTGAAACTACCCATTTGGTCAATAGGGTTAAATGGAATAATCTAGTAGAAAATACACATTCGCAAACTACATGTATAAATTGAGAGATCCTAAAGGCCAAACTTCATCTACACAAGAAACAGAAGAAGAGATGACCAACAACACTTTGTTCTCTGGGGTTTTCTCAATCTATGCATCGAGAAATGAAAAATAAGGAAAGGAAGAAATCCGAAGACTTGACCTTCGAACCACCTCAAATATTTAACCTATATAAATAAAATAAATATCAACACAAACTTAAAATACGTTCCAACCAAGCCCACATGGTGTAGAGAAGTCGGTGATGGGGTGCACTGTTAAGGCACTCCGTCTGGAAGGTCACTGGTTCGAAACCCGTGGGTGATTGGGATTAGTCTAAACTACCCAAAAAAAAAAAAAAAAAACGTTCCAACCTACCCTTCAACGACCCCACCTAAGAGAAAACATGAAGAAAATGAAGAAATGAAGCAACATTGTACCTCATAGTCAGACGTTGTGCACATGGAAAATCACGAGTTAATGGCCAATTTAAAATGAAGGAACCAAAATTCAACCTTGTACCTTTCACACCATCCCCAAATAAAAATAACAATATATTTTATTATCTCCCCCTCCCTGCAACTATCTTCACTAATTACATACATAATCCAAGGGTTGTAAGGTGTGTTTTGAAGAGACAATTAGAACCATCTTAGAGTATAATGGGTTGTACCATCGACATAATTCCACTTGCATGGGTTGAGGTGAAAAGGTACCCATGAGTTGAGGAAAATGATTGCAATGGCTACATATATAAAATGTTTATGATATAAGATTAATGATTTTTTGTTCGAGAATGGAAGAGGAAGATAAGAAAGGAGAGACATTGAGGTTTGTTGTAAATCAATCAAAAGGAAGGAAAAATGTCTCCTATTAGCATGAATTTTCAATTTGACCCTTATCCTCATATCGCCTCCTCATCCGCTTGGCTTCCTCCAAAATTCATGGTATAGTTTATGAAGTGGTTCTTCATCTCCTCCCCGACGTAGCGAAGCCATAAAGCAAGGTTTCAGCAATCAACTTCCATGATGCTTTCACACACCAATATCATACAAGTGTATTCCTTTTGAATCTATTCCATTGTGCCATCAAATCTCACACAGTGTCCATGATATCTTGATCTTCTCCCATGATCTTTCACCCTATATTCACATTTGAACACAGATTTATCAGCCAGAAGCACCATCACTTCTGCTCAGTTGCATGGTCATCTCAGTTATCACCTAAGTGTTTGTCTAATCTATGGTAGTTTCAATGCAAAGGCATTGCCACAGTTAACCCCCCATACAGTTGCATACTGCCAATGTCTCTGCCTACACATATATGATCTCCATAGCCACAGATCAACTATATATTTTGGCTATACTCTATCACTTATGCATCCTAGATGTTCGCAACATCCAAGCATTGTCTTGACGTGACCTATTTGTCGTCCACTCAAACCTATAGCCCACTAAATCCTCCTTTTCCATTGTTCTTAGCTCTAACTTCTCCACACATGTATTCAACTTGGCACACAACAATATACTCCCTATACATCTTACACGATGCTGAAAAATTCACTTGTTCACAGCTTCATTCATCAAGCCTTAAACCCTTAGCAATATAAATGTCCCTTTGAAGCCAAATTTGGCTCTTGATACCAAATGAAGAAAATAAACCAGAGAGAAAAACATAAATTAACAAGCAACAATACACAAATATGAAAAAACATTAAAAAAAATGTTTACCTTGGAAAAACCCCAACTCTGGGGAAAAACACAACCCAATGAAGTTTCATTACCCTTGGTTAAAACTTTGGCCAACTAGACCAAGCAAGCCTTCATTTCTCACATCCTTTTCCTTAGTTACATTGAAGTCCTCCTAACATTTTAAAGGCTACATTACATGAAATAACATGGGTAGAAAAACATGGGTACATTATACCATGAGCCCAAAACCACCATTATTTAACCTAATCAACCTTGACTCTATTCCCAAGTCAATTTTACATAACAATGTGATTATTTTGCTTGTATTTCGATCGCATGCATGCATTGTAGTGGCTATGGTTGTGATGTATATAGTTAGTGTTGTGGTTGTGGAATCATGCATGATGATTGAGATATGTCGATAGGTTGATATGTTGGTGTCATTATGAGTATATACATGTTTACCGTGCTAATCTGGATTGATTTTTACATATGAGATAACCTCCCCTGAACTTTACTCAGTATGCTTTATTATGTTAATATTTGGTTTATATGACATGGTATGTTTGCATGAAGAATAATATCATAGATGACAAGAAATTGGTGGATTAAAATTCACGTGACTCTCCTTATAAATCAGTTGAGAAACATGGGGAAGAGTACTCTCCTAACATAGCATACACCTTGAGAATACTAAAGAAAGAAATCAAAAGTTGCAAGAAAAATAATGATAGGATAATTTAGTCACGGGAAAGAGTTCCAGATATCAGGTAAAGAAATTCGAGGTTAATGTGGTTATCCATTAAAGATTTTTCATATTTACAAATACAAGGAGAATCATGAATCAATTATGGACATGAAGAATGGACTAATGGGGCATATAACACAAAATCTTGATCAAGGCATAGGTTGGACATGGATAACACAGTTTGTAGAAATTTATAAACACAATAATGTATTTCTGGATTCTCTTGATCTAACAATTTAATCTTATGTTAAATACACAATCCTTCCACTTAATTCTTTGCAGAAATTAAATCTCCAATTGCAAAACACATATGAAGCAAAATCAATCACACATAACAAGATGTTTTACCAGGAAAGCTTAAAACTAAAAACCCCAACTATCATATATTATGTATATCAATGGAACATGTAACAATCTCATACAAAGCTTAGCTCATAGAGCTCTCAGTACAATATACAATCGTCACACACTGTCATGCAAAAATTTGCATATCTATGCACCAATTTCTTGCCTCCTGACAACCTACCTCCACTGCACAATCCCTGTTGAAGAAGATCCCTAAATGAATTCGATCTTGCCTTGCTTGCACTGCACAATCCTTATTGGCATCTCCAATGTATATGTAGATGCATTTAATGCATCACTATAGTCACAATTGATAGTCCATCTCACCCTTTCACTTATCTCTCCACTGGGTCTCCACTAGATCTGACATGCAAGTAGTTAACTGCTGTATTTGTTCAGTTGCAAGTAAGACACTACTTGTGAATTAATTAAATAATTAATTTACTCATCTTTCACTAGTGTATCTTTAGTTACCACTAGCACAACAAAGTTTAACTCACTTAATTGAGTTAAACTAAATAAAACCTCACATGACTACTCTTCCAACTCTATTACAACTTGCCACTATCAATTATAACGAAATCCTCCATGCATGAGTCACCAACCACCCCAGGAATTGCGTAATTCCTTCAGCCCACTGATGTGCCACATATGTTCACTGAAATGAAGTGCTCCAAGAGAATACGTTACTATTTATTGTCTGATTATTATTAAGGGCTAATAATAATCGACATGCATTCTATTTTTAGATATGCGATCTATAAATAGACTTCACCCATGTTCTAAAAATAGAAACTCATCTAAAGATAGAATTTTCTCAAACATCTAGAATCAACATCTTGCTAATTTTAGAATGTGCTCACCATTCTAAAAATAGACATACACCTAAAAATAGCTTGCGGGCCCCACCTAGTGAAGGTGCTTACTTTTCATTAGGCTCATCATCTTGTTGAATCTCAAGACTTCCTCTCAACAAGATAGGGATTATCCTTCACCCCGATCATGTCTCTATGGTATTTGAATTTTCTCCTGGTGAGCGCCTTCGTCAGAATATCTACATCCTGATCTTCCGTAGGAATGTACTGAAGCAACATGATCTTCCACTGCACACAATCTCTGATATGATGATACCAGATATATATATATATATATATATATATATATATATGCTTAGATCTATCATGAAACATAAGATTAATTGAGAGTTTAGTGCAACTATGATTATCACAATGAATCACTGTAGGATCTAAATGAGAACCGAACAAACTGACTAGGATCTTCCTCATCCAGATAGCCTCACATGCAGCTTGAATTGCTGCCATGTATCCTGCTTCCACTGAAATGAGTGCCACAGATCTCTGTTTCCTGCTATACCAAGAAAAACCTATAGATCCGATACTGAAAACTCCTCCTGATGTGCTCTTTCTTTCCGTTGGGATGCCTGCCCAATCTGCATCCATGAAGCCATGCAACTTCACCTCATTCGTCTGTCTATACCATAAGCCATACTCAGATGTGCCCTTGAGATATCTCAGGACATGCTTGCCCGCCTTCCAAAAGAGCTTAGTAGGCTCAACCATCACTTGACTAATATGGTTCACTGCATAGCATATGTCCGGTCCATTCTGCTGTGGGTTATGAGGCTCTATGAGTTCTCTTCGAACTCCTTCTCTGCTACAGAAGTCTTTGAATTCATTCGAGATATATTCACCACCATTATCGCTTTGCAGAGCCTTCACTTGCTTCCCTGACTCCTTCTCCACCAATGCTTTAAACTCACATAACTTTGAGAATGTTTGATCCTTATTCTGCATGAAGAATATCCAGCATCTATGAGAATAGTCATAAAAAAAAAAAACATAATTCCTGTGTTTTTCTATTGAAGCGGCTGAGAATGGTCCACACACGTCTGTGTGAATTCTCTCCAAGATCACCGAAGCATGTTTCTCCTTTTCATGAAAGGTGGTCTTCAAAAACTTACCCATAGTACATCCCTTGCACTGATCTATCTGCACAAGTGTACCCTTGGGAAGTCCAGTAGAAATTTGCTACAAAATATTCAAGGCACCATGGTGAAGATGGCCCAATCTTCTGTGCCATAATTCGCCCTCATCTTGACTCACCACTTCTTCTTCTTTTCCCACCATTTCAGTGTATCCATATACCTCTAGCTTGTAGAGATTCTTAACTCGAATCCCTATCCTCTTGGTTTGACTCTTTTTTTTGTGTTGCATTAAATATTTTCCCTCGCTAAAAACAACGTCATAACCTCTGTACTCCAACATCGGGACCGAGACCAAGTTCTTCTTTAGACCTGGAACATGCATAACATCTTTGAATAAAAATGGTTTACATGACTCCCTCTCAAAGGTAATTGTACCAATTCCGGTCACACTCCATCGTCCATCATCGGTCATCTCTATATTCATTTGGAGATATTTCTCCTCCAAGTCACTGAAAAGCTCCTTATCTCCCGTCATGTGGAAGGAAGCACCACTATCAAGATACCACACCGATCCCATTGTGCTTGAAACCAAGCATGAAATCAAAGAGAAATAAAGTTAAAATTGTGAGGCAAGGGCCTCACTAGCTGCAGCTCCAACAGCCTTCTTGTTCTTCTTTTTCTGTGGGCAGTTAGTGGCGAGATGCCCATGTTCGTGATAATGAAAACACTTCACCTTGGAAAAATCCAGCTTCTTGCCTTTAGCCTCGAATTTTGGATGAGATTTCTTCCCCTTCCCTTTCCTCAATTTGGTAGCCAAAGCACAATCCTCTTCATCATCATGCTTTGATGAAGAGCCATCCCTGGTACTTCACCTTATCTCGTCTTGCACTAGATCCAACCAAAGTCACTCCCAATCCGGAAATTTCTCCTGTCCATTGACAAAGTCTTGATAACTGTGCCAAATCTTCGGAAGTCCAAGGAGAACCAAGCTCACCAAGTCATCATCAACAACTGCAATTCCCACACTCCCCAACTCATCCCTACATTGGAAAAACTTTGTGAGAAACTTAGGAATACAATCGCCCTTCTCCATTTTTATTTTGCTGAGTTTGTCTTTCAGCGCCAACTTCCTATGGTCACTGCTGCTTTGGAAAAGATCTGTCAAAGCCTTCCACATGGAAAATGGAGTGCCTTTCTCGTGAAGGCTTAACACAATATGGTCTTTCACACCTTCCAACATAATTCTTTTTGTCTTCGCTACTTTATTTTTTTAGGCATCAAGTAATGCAACATCCGTCGAAGTGGGATTAGGAACATTGCTATTGATGAACTCCTTCAAGCCATTATCTTCAAGCACCGCCTCCATCCCGTCCTTCCAGGCTATGTAGTTCGAGCTGCCCTCGAGTGCATACTCCAACCGCAACCCATTGAAAGCCATTTCAATGTTTACTCAACTGTCGCACCAAGAAATTCTTGCAACAAATTCGAATTTTCCACCAGCACAAAACTCAGCACCGCTTCAATATTCCAATCTCCAGTGATTAACACTTCTCCGATACCATGTAGAAATTTATAAACCCAATAATGTATTTATGGATTCTCCTGATCTAACAATTTAATCTTATGTTAAGTACAAAATCCTTCCACTTAATTCTTTGCGGAAATTAAATCTCCAATTGCAAAACACATATGAAGCAAAATCAATCGCACATAACAAGATGTTTTACCAGGAAATCTTAAAGCTAAAAACCCCAACTATCATATATTATTTATATCAATGGAACATGTAAAAATCTCATACAAAGCTCAGCTCATAGAGCTCTCAGTACAATATACAATCATCCCACACTGTCATGCAGAAATTTGCATATCTATGGACCAATTTCTTGTCTCCTGACAGCTTGCCTCCACTGTGCAATCCCTGCTGAAGAAGATCCCTGAATGAATCCGATATTTCCTTTCTTTCACTGTGCAATCATCATTGGAATCTCCAATGTCTATGTATATGCATTGAATGCATCACTATAGTCACAACTGATAGTCCATCTCACCCTTTCAACTATCTCTCCACTAGGTCTCCACTGGATATGACATGCAAGTAGTTAACTGTTGTAATTGTTCAGTTGCAAGTAAGCCACTACTTGTGAATTAATTAAATAATTAATTCACTCATCTTTCACTAGTGTATATTTAGTTACAACTAGCACAACTGAGTTTAACTCACTTAACTAAGTTAAACTAAATAAAAACTCACATAACTACTCTTCCAACTCTGTTACAACTTTCCATTATCAATTATAACAAAGTCCTCCATGCATGAGTCACCAACCACCCTAGGAATTGCATAATTCCTTCAACCCACTGATGTACCACATTTGTTCACTGAAATAAAGTGCTCCAAGAGAATAAGTTACTATTTATTGTCTGATTATTATTAAGGGATAATAATAATCAACATACATTCTATTTTTAGATATGCGATCTATAAATAGACTTCACCCATGTTCTAAAAATAGAAACTCATCTAACTATAGAATTTTCTCAACCATCTAGAATCAACATCCTGCTAATTTTAGAATATGCTCACCATTCTAAAAATAGACATACACCTAAAAATAGCCTGCAGGCCCCACCTAGTGAAGGTGCTTAATTTTCACTAGGCTCATCATCTTGTTGAATCTCAACATAGTTAGAGGTGGTAGATGGTTGGATACACCTAACATAAGAGGTAGTGGATATGGGTTTTATTCTAGTTTTGGTTCATATAGATATCATGGTCATCATCACCGCCATCCTTACAGGGAGAGTGAGAGAGGGTACTTTCTAGATGAGTTCAAGAAAGCCAATCCCCCTACATTTGATGGAGATATAAATAAACTGGAATATGAATAGGATGGGTGCTTGGAATGAAGAATATCTTTGAGTTGCATGATTATACAAAGAACATGAAAGTTGGGATAGCTATTTTCAACCTCAAAGAAAAAGTATATATTTTGTGGGAAGATGTGAAGCGTGTTATGGGAATCAGGATAGAGGATTTGGGTTGGAATGATTTCAAAAGACTCTTCAAGAAGAAGTACTTGTTAGAAAAATATTATGATCGAAAGGTGAAGGAGTTATATGAGCTTAATATGGTATCTATGTCAAATTAATACTACATGAAAACGTTTCTAGAGTTGTTGAGGTATGTGCCTTACCTCAAGGATGAGAAGACAAAGGTTCAAAAATTTATCAGTGGACTTCCATTAGCTTTCAAGGACAGGATTGAGTATGATTAGAATCGGCCATTAGAGGAATTCATCAGGAAATTGAAGCATTGTTATGAGCAGTCGAAGCGCAAGTCTAATCCTAAGCATGATTGGAAAGGGAATGAGAAGCCTAAAGGGAAATGGCCTCTAAAGCAGGAAATACCGCAGGGTACAGGTATGAAAGAAAATGTGGCTCCTTACAAGAATTTCAATGCAACTGATAAGGGACATGGACCTCATCCTAAAGAGTAGCAGAATAAAGGTACTGGTAGAGAACCATTGCAGTGTTGTATTTTTGGGAAATATCATCATAAGAGGGATTGTTCATTGTATCATGGTGGTAGACCTCAAATCTATAGTTCTCAGGAGGCACAAGTAGTTGTAGATGTTGGTCATAACATTCCTCAGATTTATGAAACACTTGATAACAAGCAGGTGGATCTTTAGGAAATCCATTATTGAGATGGAAGGTAAATTATGTGATCGAGTTATTTCCCTTTTTATTGATCTTGGATCTAATTATAGTTATGTTAGTCCTGACGTGGTGGATAAGTGTGGCTTGAATAAATAAGTGCATGCAAATTCTTGGTTGGTGTCATTAGCTACATGGACCAAGAAAAGAGTTCATTGTTTGGTGGGAGCTTTTACAATTGATCTAAATGGTATGCCTACATCGACACGTCTAAATGTGCTTCCATTGGGTTCCTATGACATGTTGTCGGGTATGGATTGGTTGTTCCCTCAAATGAACAAGGTAGATTGTTATGAGAATGTTATTGAGTGCCCGGATTATGATGGAGAGAAGATAACCTTGTAGGGAAAGAAGATGCCTAAATTGGTGATAATTGTTATAGATATGCAAGCAAAGTGTAGTTGTAGGAAAGGGTTTGTATTATTTGCAGTGCATGTATGCAGGGGAAGGATGTTGAGGATGATGAAGTCCTGAAGAGATATTCGGTCTTGCAGCAGTTTCAAGATGTATTTCCAATAGATATTTCAGAGTTATTGCCTCGCAGGGAAGTGGATTTCTCTATTTATTTGGTACGAGGAGCACCTCCAACATCAAAGGCACCTTATAGGATGAGCACTCCAGAGTTGGTGGAATTGGAGTTGGAACTAAAGGAAATGCTTGATAAAGGATACATAAGGCCAAGTGTATCGCCTTAGGGTGAACTAATATTGTTTGTAATGAATAAGGATGGTACTCTCAGAATATGAATTGATTACAAGTAGTTGAATAAGGTGACTATCAAGAACAGGTATCCTTTGTCACAAATTGATGACTTGTTTGATCAACTAAAGCAGGCAACAATTTTCTCAAAGATTGACTTGAGATCAGGATATCATCAGCTATGCTTCAAATAATAGGACATCTAAAAGATCACATTTCATACTAGGTATGGGATTTATGAGTTTGTGGTGGTTTCTTTTGGTATTTACTAATTCTTCAGCTACTTTCATGTGCTTGATGAACAATGTGTTGCATCCTTATTTGGACAATTTTGTGATAATATTCATTGATGATATATTCTAAGAATGAGATAGAACATCCAGAGTACCTCATAACAATATTAGTATTGTTGAGAGAGTATCAGTTTTTTTCCAATCTTATTAAGTTAATTTTCTTTCAAATTGAAGTTCACTACTTGGGACATGTTATTTCCAAGGAAGGTATAGTATTGGACCGGAAAAAATTAGAGTCATCATGGAGTGGCTAGATCCTAGGAATGTGGACGAGGTAAAATAATTCATGGTATTAGCAAGATATTACAGGAGTTTCATTAGTAAATTCTCACGGATTACCTATCCTATTACATCTTTACAAAGGAAAGGAAATAATTTTTAATGGGCAGAGGGGTGTGTAGCTAGTTTTGAGTATTTGATGCATTTGCTTACAAATTCTTCAATATTGAAGATTGTCGATCATAAAAAAGAGTTTTTAATATGTAAATATTCTTTCAAGATAGGACTTAGTGGAGTCTTGATGTAGGAAGGATAGGTGGTCTGTTATGATTCAAGGAAGCTGAATGAGCACGAGCAGAACTATGTGACACACGATCTTGAGTTGGAAGCTATCCTTCATGCATTGAAAATGTGGAGGCATTGTCTTCTTGGAAGAAGGTTTTTCTTGATGAGTGATCATAGTGGAATGAGGTATTCATTTGACTAACCCAATTTTAATTTCGAGAAATCTAGATGGTTGGCTACTCTCATTGATTTTAATTTTGGGATCAGGTACATCAAGGGCTAGGAGAACAGGGTTGCAGTTTCTCTCAGTTGAAGAGTGTAGGTGAATCACATTCTAGCAGTGAGATATTATGGGACAAACTTGTAGGAGATGATATTGTAAGCTAGGAAGCATGATGGAAGGTATCAACAGTCGAGGCACAAGTTATAGCACCAAGGTGAAGCTGAAAGGGATGAGGAGTATCATCTCACAATAGATGGCTTGATCAGATTCAGGAATAGGATTTATGTGTCGAATGGCAATGAGCTCAAGAATATTATCTTGAGGGAGTTTCATGTCAAGCCATATTCAGGTCACCAAGGATATCAAAAGAAACTGACAACAGTTAAAAATTTCTATCGTTGGCTGAACTTGAAGAAAGAGGTGGATCTGTTTGTTGTGAGATGTTTGGACTATCAACAGGTAAAAGAAGAGAGTAAGAATCCAAATGGTTAACAACAACATATTTTGATTCTAGAGTGGAAATGGAAGGTCATTTCCATGGAATTCATTATAGTTTTTCCTAGGACATCGAAGAAGAATGATTCCATCATGGTTTGGGGTTGGTAGGTTAAGTAAGGTATCTCGCTTCATTGCAGTTAAGTCTATGAATTCGGCTAGTGAGATATCTTAGATATTTATTAGGGATATAGTGAGATTGCATGGTTCTCCTAAGAAGAAAATATCATACACAGATTCCAATTTTACTTCCATGTTTTGGAAGGATTTGTTTGCAGGCTTGGGGAAAAAGTTGACTTTGTTGATTAGTGGTTTTCATTGATGTCAACCCAAGCAGCACCAGGGGCTACCCCAATCTTGCATGATAATTTTTACTTGAATCTGATTCAAGGATATTTTGGATGGATTCTACTCATTGATATGTTTCCATTGATATACAACACACCACGTAATTCTTCACGGTTTGAGAGATATTTGTGTTTGAAGTTAGTAACCTCAGTTAGTGGGTTAAAACCCCATGGGGTTGTGGCATGTCACTCATCATTGGTTGTCGTCATTGAATAGTCAATACTTAATAATTTTTTAAGCTCTTAAAATCCCTCCATTGTTCACTTTTTGAATACCCTCTCAAACTAAGCATTTCTATAAATTGTGACCCTCATATCCTCCTCATGTTAGAATTTCGTTGCTTCAAACAAGTCATCGTGGAATTTTCGCTATAAATTTATTTTTACGAAGCTTTAGATGCTTAAATTAAAACCCATTTTAGCCTAAATCTTGATGAACCTCTTGACAAAGTTTCAGATCTTTTTTCACTATATTTTTAGAGATATTGTTAGGTTTTTTGCAGGCTACTGAATTCCATGTCAAACAGGTGACCTTGGGAAAATCGTCATAACTTTCTCTATGAACATTGAATTCAAATTTCATAAAAAGTGACAGAAATTGTAAATATTTTAGTTTTTTGGGTATCATTTTCAGGACCGAAAGTTAAAAGAGTGACACGGGGAAATTCGTACAAGTTTTCTCTACTGAACCAGTCTATAATCAGGCCATTGTGGAAGATTGGGCATAACTCTTTCTTAAAGAATCCAATATCGATCAGACCTATGGGTTTGGAAATAGGACTCAAAGGGATACCATAGGATGAAATTTCAGACCTTGGATATCCTAAATTACATAGTTACAGTAGATTCAATATCGAGCTTCTAGAAGGCAAGAAAAAATATGCATTCAAGGATCACTGCAATAAGGACCACACATCAACAGTCAAGGGTAAGCCTGCTATAGAAATATATGCATGATTAGTGTTTGCATTTGAATTTGAATATCATCGCTGACATGTTTTTTTTTAGGAAAGTGTAAGTATTTTGAATGTATGTTTGTTTGGGATTTTTTCATAAATGTTGAACGTATTTACATTTGAATTTTGAATATTTCTCTGACATGTGTTTTTCAGGGAAGTGTAAGTAGTTTGTTTGTATATTGGTTTGGGTCTTGTTCATTAATGTATGTGCATGAAGGAGGAAATAATAGGACAACTAGGATAGATACTAGAAGGACGTGCAACACCAAAGTACCATTACTTGAAGCAAGCACAACAGTACCTTAGCAACTGCTAGTGATCTAAGAAGTAGTGTCAAGTTAAGTATAAGGTCATGTCAAAAGTCAGTGTTATAAAATTCATCATTGTAAAATTGTAAAAGAGTGAATATTCTTATAGTTTAAGAGGAATTGTTGAGAGGTATAAGAGTCATTGTTGGATAATGTTATGGTTGGGTTGCAGGTCGTAGTGTTATTGGGTGATTGGTCTAGTTTAGGAAAATCAGTGTAAATCATATTGTATCATGGATCATTGTCCCTGGTACAGGAGTCCACACTCCTGTATTATTTATGATCATTATAGGGTGGTAGGGAGGTGTTATGTTGTTGCATGAAGTCACCTATAGGTTGGATCTTGTGAACACTTCAGGGTGGTAGGTTGGTCTAGGACGTCGGGGCATCCATTAAGTTGACTACTGAATATTGATTCACCCCCCTCTCAGTATTTCCAATAATTGGTATCAGAGCTTGGTTCCTTCAATAATAGTCTAACAACTGGAAGGAGATCATGGAGTATAATAATAATAGAGTTCCTCTTTTCAATGGAAATAACTATGCACTTTGGAGTGGAAGAATGAAGGTTCATTCGTAGGCGCCAGGACACGAAGTATGGAAATAATTGAAAATGGATTTATAGTGACCCGGGATGAAAAAGGTAAGAAAAATATGGTATATGATGCAAAGCCTAAAGATATCATTATCAGTGGGCTTATCGAATTTGTCTATCTTAAGGTACTAAGTTGCAAAACTGCTAAAGAAGTATGGGGCAAGCTTGAGAAAATATATGTAGGTGACTCAAATGTGAAAGAAGCAAAGCTTCAAATTTACAGGGAAAAAATTGAGCAACTCAAAATGAAGTAAGATGAAAATATTGCTGCATAATTTGAGCGTGTTGATGAAACAACAAATGCATTAGAAGGTCCGTGAGAACCAGTCGACACGAAAATTGTTGTCCGAAATATCCTTAGAACGCTTTCAGCAAGATTAAGCCCAAAGGTATCTGTCTTGGAATATAGTTCGAATCTAAACAATCTCAACAAAGATGAATTTCATGGAGTCCTTATAGCATATGAAATGAGGATTGAAGAAGAGGACGACACATCTCATCTAGAAACAACATTCTCCCCATCCAAGAAGACTAGTAAGGACAAGCATGCTCTGAAATAAAAAATTTGCAGTTGTAAGGAAGAAGAAAAGGAATAAGATGAAGAAGAATTTTCAGAACATAAGTTTCCTACTTCGCGTGAAAAATGAGAATAGGTACGGGGAAATTCAAAGGTAAATTTACATTGATATGTTTTGAGTTTGGTGAGGTTGGGAATTTTTCAGCCAAGTGTCCTCACAAAAATGAGGTTGTTATGAAAGGAAAGAAAGGTCTGAGGAAGTTCAACAAGCAAGGCAAGAAGAAATGGTTTAATAAGAGTTTCCTCTACAAAGAAGATAGCTCCTCATCTAATGAAGACATTGATAACGAATAATAAATCAATGGAAGGGTATTTTTTATGGCCAAGCACAATAAGCAAGAGGCATATGATGAAGAAGGAGACAAAGAATAAGAGATGAATGAGGTTGAATTTCAAAATGAAATGATCATGGTTATCAAAGAGCTCAAGGTCAAGAAGAAGCACGTCAACACTATTGAAGACGAATTAAATACAGAAAGGGACCGAGTCCTAAATCTTAAAATCAAGGTTGAAGAATACAAACGAAGAATCACTCAGGGAAGAATTAAAGGAAAGCAACAAGGAAAAAGAAGCATTGGGAGATGAAATAGTTTCTCTTCGAAAGAAAGTAAAAAATGGAAAAACTCTTCAAAACTACACCAAAAAATCAAAAGCATTGGAAGAAATCATTAGCAATCCGTGATCGAACAGTGACACAACTGGTCTTGGTTATAAAGAAAAATTTGAAAAGGAGCCAAGTCCTTCTATGACAACAAAAGAAGATGGATATGAAAAATCTAACAAGCAGGTAGACCTCCCAGCCAACTCAAGGGATCTGGACTCGCAAGAAGAACTATGGAAGAGAATTCCTTGAAGAATATTTCCTCCCAAGTATCAACCTATCTTCTATGGTCATTTTTATTCATGTGGAAGGTTTAGACATAGAGATATAGAATGCTGCACATATGTTTGGAATAAATACAATTTCGGAGATATTTCAGAAATGGATATTCTGGAACTCAATAGAATATTAATATATTTTATCATTTGAGAGATGATGTCTAATGCTACAAATGTAACAATTTTGGACATCTGGCTAAAGATTGCAGACTTGGAAGTTCTTCAAAGGAATTATTTCAAAATCATAATGAACAAATATGGAAAAATAAGACTAAAAAATTTGTTATCATTCTCAAGGCTCAAAGAAACAGACACATTTGTTATGTTTATAATGGTTCTCAACTCATATGACTGGAGATAGGAATAAGTTCATATCCTTAAAGGAAAATAAGGATGGAACAGTGGCTTTTGGAAATGACGGGTCTTCAAATGTCATCAGAGAAGGTACGGTCACACTTGGAAGCACGAATGCATTAGCGAAGGATCTATTGTTAGTTGAAAATATGAATCACAATCTGCTCAGTGTTGGGCAGATGTGCGATCAAGGAAAAAAGATGTTATTTAACTCTAAGAAATGTGAAATCGGGAAAGGAAAGTTCGGTATTTGTGGCTACAAAAAGAAGAGCTCCAAATGACAGATATATTTTGGATGGGACACCTAAAGGGTGATTTTTGGCGAAAGAAGACGAAAGTTGGTTATGACACAAATGAATGTGACATATAAATTTTGACAATTTGGTCAAGATCAACAAGAAGTAAGCAATAAGAAAAATGCCTAAAATTTAAAAACCTACTAATATGATATGTGAATCTTATCAGCATGGCAAGCACACAAAATTTGATTTCAAGACAAAAGATTACTTTGCACCATGTCCATTGGAATTAGCACATATTGATTTGTGTGGTCCTATGAGAACAAAAGGTTTATACGGAGAATCACATTTTATGCTAATGATAGATGATTACACCAAAATTATAGTCATCAGCTTCCTAAAGAAAAATACTAAGGCATTCGAGTGTTTTAGAATCTACAAGGAATTGGTCGAAAATGAAACTGATTTGAAGATCAAATGTTTGAGATCAGATGATGGTGGAGTATTAACTTCCAAGGTATTTCAGCATTACTGTGATGAAAATGGAATAAAAAGACAATTCTCAATAGCCAGAACACAACATCAAAATGGAGTTTCTGAAAGAAAAAATAGAACCGTACAATAAAATGCCAGAATAATTTTAAATGACTCAAAATTAGATGATAAATTCTAGTTTAAAGCAATCGATACAATTGTATTCATTATAAACAAAGGTCTGCTAAGGAACAATTGTAACATGACTCCATATGAACTATGGCAAGGAAGACTAGCTAACGTCAAATACTTCAAAATATTTGGAAGCAAATGCTACATCAAAAGAGAAGATAAAAAATTGGGCAAGTTCGATTCCTATGTTGATGAAGGTATTTTTGTTGGTTATTCACACAAAAGGAAGGCTTATAGATGCTACAATCTGAGGCGAAAAAAAATAGTGGAAAACATAAATGTTACTTTTGATGAAGATTGTGTTACAAAGAATGACGATGATATTGTCCCTTCAAGAAAATATGATGGATCTGAGGGAGAATATGTGAAGGATGAAGAAGAAGCTCCATAACAAGACCGATCAAATAAGGAAACAACAATCAACCAAGAGGAAATAAGAAATGATCAGCATGATGTACAAGAAAATTCTCCAAAAGCTTTAAAATAATGGTGTCAAAATAATCATCTGTCAAATCAAATCATCAACAACATAAATGAAGGAATTGGAACCAAGAGAAGTCGAAAAATTTGTTCATCACAACAAGCCCACCTTTATTTTTTAGCAACTTTTGAGCCTAGAATTTTTTAGGAACCTAGTCAATATAAACACTGGGTAGCATATATGAATGAAGAAATGGATCAAATTGAGAAGAACGACACTTGGGAATTGGTTCCATGACCAAAGGATAAAAATGTTATTGGAACTAAATGGATCTTCAGAAAAAAATTGAATGAGGACGGACATGTTACCAGGAAAAAGGCAAGATTAGTCTAAAAAGGATATGCATAAGTTGAAGGAATGGATTTTGAAGAAACATGTGCTCCCGTTGCCAGAGTGGAAGCTATTGGGATGTTTCTCACTTATGCATGCTTGAAAAAAATCATGGTCTACCAAATGGATGTTAATTTAGCATTTTTAAATGGTTAATTAGAAGAATAAGTTTACGTTGAACAACCTGAAGGTTTTATAATCTTTGAAAAGGAATATTATGTCTACAAATTAAATAAGGCACCATATGGTCTCAAGCAAGATCCTAGATATTGTTATGCTCATCTCGATGGATATCTACATCAACAAGGATTCAAGAAAGGAAGCGTCGAAAACAATCTCTATGTGAAAGTGGATCAAGATAACCTAACAATTATCTAGGTACATGTTGACGATATAATCTTTGTAAGAAATGATGACAGATTAAGCAAAAAAATTTCCACAGATGCAAAGTGAGTTTGAAATTTCTCTACGTGGTGAGTTGACATACTTTTTAGGGCTTCAAATATCTCAACAGGATAAAGGAATATTTATATATCAAACCAAGTACATCAAGGAAATGCTCAAAAAATTCAAGATGTAAGATTGCAAGCCTATCCTTACCCCAATGGTAACATGTTACAAGTTAAGTTTAGAATATTATTCAAAGGATGTGGACCAGAGGTTGTATAGATCTATGATTGGAAATCTTCATTAGGTGACAACTTCTTGACTAGACGTAATGTAGGCAGTTGGAAAAGTATAAATATTCCAAGCAGCACCAAAATAATCTCATATTATTGTCATCAAAATAATTCTCTGATATCTTAAGGGAAAAACAGAATATGGTTTATGGTATCCCAAAGGAAATGATCTAGTTATCCAAGCTTATACAAATATAGATTGGGCAGGAATTGTTGACGATCGAAAGAGTATAGGTGGAGCAACATTCTATCTAGGTGGTTGCCTTATTTCATGGTTAAGTAAAAAGCAATCTTCAATCTCGTTGTCCGCAGTAGAAGCATAGTATATCACAGAATCAGCTAGTTGTATTCAAGTTCTCTGGATGAAGAAAAATCTGCAATATATTCAAGTCAAGTTAGATGAGCCTATTCCCATATTTTTCGATAACACCAATGCCATCAGTATCTTCAGGAATCTTGTGATGCATTCCAAAACAAAGCAAATTCCGATCAAATATCATTTCGTTAGAGAGAAAGTCGCCGAAAAGAATATCAAGCTCGAATATGTTGGCATAAAGGAATAAATTACTGACTTATTTACCAAACCATTAGCTCATGAAGCATTTGAGTATCTTCACCAAAATATATGGATTCTCCCAAGTTCTCATTAGACTCTTTCTCTTATCTAACTAAGTAGAAAAGGGGAGTGGAGGTGTGTATAGGTCTACAGGATGACAGTTTTTCATGGGGGTTTACCCTTTTCCATTGATGAAAAAGGGGGAGAGAATGTAGGAGGAATAGGTGTCATGATCGCAGGGCGGGTACTTGTGTTTCCATCAATGCTAAAGGGGTATATTTTTGATCAGTGGTTGTCATTGATGTCAACCCAAGCAACACCATGGGCTACCTTGATATTACATGAGAATTTTTACTTGAAAAATTACTATATTTTGAGTCAAGGATATTTTGGAAGGATTCTACTCGTTGATATGTTTCTATTGATATATGGAATGCCACGTAATTCTTCACGGTTTGAGAGATATTCGTGTTTGAAGTTAGTAACCCCAGTTAGTGGGCTAAAACCCCATGGGGTTGTGGCATGTAACTCGTCATTGGTTGCAGTCATTGAATAGTCAATAATTAATAATTTTTTAAGCTCCTAAAATCCCTCCATAATTCACTTGTTCAAGACCCTCTCAACCTAAGCATTTCTATAAATTGTGACCCTCATATCCTCCTCATGCACGGATTTCGCTGCTTCAAACAGGTCATCGTGGAATTTTCGCTATAATTTTTTTTTATACGAAGCTTCAGAAGCTGAAATTACAACCCATTTGATCATAAATCTTGATGAACCTCGTGAAAAAATTTTAGATCATGGTTTGCTCTATTTTCGGATATATGATCTGAGGAAGTTAGGGTTTTTGTAGGTTCTCGAATTCTATGTCAAACAGGTGACCTTAGGAAAATAGTCATAAATTTCCCACTGAGCATTGGATTCAAATTTTGTAAAAATTAACAGAAATAGGACAGATTTTAGTTTGTTGGGTATAATTTTTAGGACCAAATTTCGAAACACTGACACGGGGAACTTCGTACAAGTTCACTATACTTAACTAGTCTATAATCAAGTCATCGTGGGAGATTGGGAATAACTCTTTCTTGAAGAATCCAATATTGATCAGAACTGTGGGGTTGGAAAAAGGACTCAGAGGGATACCATAGGAATAAATTTTAGACCTTGGAGATCCGAAATTACATAGTTAATACTCAATATCGAGCTTCTATAAGGCAAGAAAAAGTATGCATTCAAGGATCACTGCAATAAGGACCACACATCAAAAGTCAAGGGTAAGCATGCTATAGTAAGGTATGTATGATTAGTATTTGCATTTGAATTTGAATGTCTTCTCTAATATGTGTTTTTGGAGGACAGTGTAAGTATTTTGTATGTATGTTTTTTTGGGCTTTGTTCGTAAATTTTGAACGCATTTACATTTGAATTTTGAATATTTCTCTAACATATGTTTTGCAGGACAATATAAGTATTTATTTTGTATATTGGTTTGGTTCTTGTTCATTAATGCATGTGAAGGAAGGAGGACACAATAGTACAACTCGGACACATACTAGAAGGACGTGCATCACCAATGTACCATTACTTGAAGCAAGCACAATAATACCTCAGCAATTGCTAGTGATCCAAGAAGCAATGTCAATTCAAGTATCAGGTCGTTTCAAAAGTCAATGTTGTAAAAATCAGAATTTTAAAATTGTAAAAGAGTCATTAATGTAAAAGAGTCAATCTACCTAGAGTTGAAGAGGCATTGTTGGGAAGTATATGAGTCATTGTTGGATAATATTATGGTTGGGTTGCAGGTCATAGTGTGATTGGGTGATTGGTCTAGTTCAAGAAAATCATTGTGAATCATATTGTATCATGGATCATTGTCCCTGGTATGAGAGTCCACACTCTTGTCTTATTTCTGATCATTACAGGGTGGCATGGAAGTTCTAGGTTGGTGCATGAATTCACCTACAGGTTGGAGCCTGTGAACACTTCAGGGTGGTAGGTCGGTCTAGGATGTCAGGTCATCCATTCAGTTGACTACTAAAGAAACCAGGGCGTTGGAGCGTCCTTCGAGTGGGAGCTGGAGAAGAATGATTTTCTAGAATTCTAGGGAGTTGTAACTTTCATTTCAGTTGGGGATGAAGATTAAAATTTTATTAGAAAATCGTTTGGTGATTTTTTGACTCGGAGGGGGTTTTCCACCTAAAATTTGTGTGGCTATTGTGTTCTATTGTTTATTGTTGTTATTGGATAAACATTAAGAATAATTAAAGATTAAATAATTCTATGAAAATATTTAAAAGTGATAACTGCTAAGGAATATTAATTCAACCTCACCTGCCCCCCCCCACCCCCCTCCCTCCCCCCCTTAGTATTTCCAACATGCTTAAGTACAACTTATCATTTGTAAATATATGGATAGATAGAGAGGGTTAACATAATTCTTAAGGACATGTTGAGGATGTACGTTATGCATCACCAGAGGAAGTGGGAGGATTATCTTCTGATGGGCCTCTAAATTAGACATAAATTAAGGCTCGTCTAAACTTTATTAGGCACATACAAGCTATATTAAATCTCTCCTTCTACACTTAATAATGTTTTTTGACCTTTAATATGTTCTTAGGAAGGTTTAGAGATAATTGCATATTTGTGCGTAATATTATTTATTTTTGAAGGATATTGTGAGAATATTGGGTAGATTATGAAGATTTGGAGAAGGAGATAATTTAGGGACTTGCTCGCTACTATAGGAGTATCAATATTGGAGAATAAACAAAAAAAATATCATGAAATTATTGAGAAATTCTGGAGTAATTTTGGAGCTCCGATGATTGAGAAAATCTAGGAATGTCTTCGCTGTAATTTAATGCAGATTCCTAGTGTTGGGAACCAGATCCACTATTTGAGGGATTTCAGAGGGGAAAGCTTCCTCCTTTCAAGGAGAATGCTTCCTCGTCATTTTTTATAAGTATCAATTTGAATTTTCCTCCACGGGCATGTATTTTTTAGTCTTATTGTGGAGAAAACTTGTTTTCTAGCAGCTCTACTTTCTTTTCTTGCAAGGATGTACTTGGATTAATTCAATAATGAAGTTTGGTGCCATTTTCAGCTTCTAAGGGTTGGTTTCTTCCATAGGAATCTGATTACTCCTTAGGATTTTCCATCCCAGGAGCCTAAAATCCCTCTTGCACCATTTTTTTATGTTCTTTTCACTTCGTATTCGCATGCATCTATTATTTATGTTTTGCATATTTATGTGTTTAGTATTGTTTATTTTCTTGTTGTAGGATTGAGTTAAAGGTTGAAGTGATTTATTTTGAAGGTTTTTTATAGATTCAAGATAAGTATTCATCCTTAGAATAACTTTGGAAAGTCATATTAATCATTAAGCTACTTGGATTTGGTTACTAGTTCACAAATATAAGATTTCTGGAAATGCCTTGTAGCAAAATAGTAGTAAATTTATGTTAATTTTTTAGAATGGGTTAATGAGCTTCATTTGACTTGATTCCACTTGTGTTAGGTCATAATAATGTTAAATTTAATAACAAAATTTACCCCATTGCATTTTAACTTGATTAGGTTAGGCATTTGATAGATTAACTAGCTCACTAGTTCTTGAATTTCTAGAATTTAGAGTAGTAATTTTATGTTATTTTTTAGCATGTGTGAACATGGGTATTTTGGAGTGATTCCACTTGTAATTTAAACCTAATACATCATTATTAATAAAAAAATTTGTCTCTTCCCATGTTCATTTTATTTACTTAGTCATTCAGTGAGTTATCTCCAAAATAGAACTTCTTGTAGCAAAAACATAACTAGCTGTAGCACTCTTGTAGAACGTGTAAACCCGACCAAATTTGCTCCCAAAGCTTGGTTTTTGTCTCTTAGGCTTGAATAATGACCCCTAGGATCTAAATCCATGATTTAGGAATAATAAACACCACTTAGGACATGAATTTTTACAAAGTATATTAGGCATATTTATTTGAATTCATGCTCTCCTGATTTCAATTACAAATTGTTGTTCTTACCTAGGATTAATTTATTTTCAAATAAACATTTCCATTTCTGAAATTAGTTTAGGCTTTGATTTCATGAAATTCAATCAATTAAATCAGATCAGCAAAATAAGTTCACATTGTATGTTTCACATATAATGATGATACCTCTTAAGTTTGTACGAACCCCAGGTTTATAATTAAAGTTGGTAGCCATGGGAGTTGCAACATTCTTTTTGCAATACTGAGGCTCATCATCTTCACTAGTGGATTTTGCATATAATAATGGGTATCAAGAGTAATTGAAGATGAGTCCATTTGAGGTTCTTTATGGGCGGAGTTTTAATACTCATATCAGGTGGAGTGATAAAGTGAACACGGCATTGATTGAACCAGATATGTTGGGAGAGATGGAGCCAAAAATTCATGTTATTAAAAGGAATTTGAAGGCAACATAGGAAAAATATAATAGTTATGCAGATCAACACAGGGAATTTAAGGAGTTTTAGGTTAGGTTGCATTTTTACTTGTACATCAAGCCCAAGAGGAGCTCCTTCAGGTTTGGGTCATATGCTAAGTTGAAAACTTGGTATTGTTGGCTTTTTTATATCCTTGAGAGGACTAGACCAGTGGCCTACAGACTTGCACTGCTGCCAACAATGAAATTCCATGATGTTTTCCATGTTTAGTTACTTAATATATATGTGCATGACATTTATCATGTGATAGATTGTTATGTATATTCGGTGGAACCAAAGGGAGAATTCTAGCCAGAACCTAAGTGCATATTGCAACAGAAGAATCTCATGCTTCGAGACTAAGAAATCGAGCAAGTTAAAGTGTAGTGGAAGCACTTTAGGCCCGATGAAGCTACATGGGAGATTTCTCATCAATTGTGGCCTTTATATACTTCATTATTTGATGGTTAAAACAAATGAATGTTCGGTATAATGTATGAATATATGTGTATGGTTGTATATGTCGCAATGAGTTCTGTTATAAGTCTCCAATAAGTGATATGATTGTCATGATTTCCATGATTGGTCATGGTTTGTAGGATTCATTCATTGTAAATATTGGATCAAGCTATGTTATAAAGCTCCATGGGAAGTATGCTTTTCTTTTAGTATTTTGTTTGTCATAGGTTTCATAAAACACCGAGGATGGTTTTTCCCCAAGGGAGAGGGATTTGTAACAACCTCGGGTTAAATTTCATGTAATAAATGATAATAAGGAAAAATAAGACCAAGGTCATGCAGCATGTATTCCAAGATGAATTTTGGGTAATCACTATAGTGGGAATCACTTTTGGTTTATTTATGGCTATGGAAATTGGAAAAGGTAAAGAGGAAATAATTGGAATTTATTTATGAAAATAAAGGAAAATAGGAGAAAATGGAGGTGGAGAGAAACAAATTTTCATGTTAAGAAAATTATAAGGAAAATGAAGAAAAAGGAGACATTAATAATAAAAAGGCATAAAAGAACTAGTTCAAAACTTTTGTCAATTTTGGCTTGAGAATAGTGTTGGAGAAAGAGAGCACCAAGAGGAGAAAGCAAGAAAGTAAGAAAAGGAAAGCAAGGAAGGAAAAGGACAAGTAAGGATAGCAAGGATAAAATTGGATCAACAACTTCAAAAGCAAGGATTTGTAGGTAACAAGTTGCATGTGTGATTTATTATATGAGGTGTGAATGCATGGTACATGTATTTGCTTATTTCAATCATTTATTGTCTTTGGCATATTTTTCCAGGTTTGACAGCAGATTTAGCCTTCCCTTGCCATTTCCTGGATAGCCATGGTGTGATGGGATTCATTATTGGTTGATTTTTGGATTTCCGGAAGGTTTTGGAATCGGGTGAGGTGGTATCAGGAAAATTCCTAGGGATTGGGGGGGGAGATGGATTTCTCTGGAAATCCCTTGATAGGTGGGTGGAGATAGGAAAATTCCTCAAGGCATAGTGAATAAATTCTGAGGTATCTATGCTCTATTTGGTTTTGTGATATTTGGACTAGTTTAGGTGAAATCATTGTAGTATGAGGGTGGTGATGGTTTAACCTCTGGAGTCCTTAGTTGGTTATGTGCTTGGAATATGGAATGAGGATGATTGGCTGAAAGAAATATCTGGTTCAACTCAATATATTGTCACATGGTACGCGGAAGTCCCTAACTTAGTTTGCTTTTGCATAAGTTAATAAGATTTATTTTCCTATTGTAATCCATGACCACTTGTAATCAATCAAAATTTCTCAATAGAAGCATTCTCTTGTTCATGCGGGACATCAAATCAAATATTATATTAGAAAAAATATATACACTAGTACATTTGGCGGAAATTATGACACTTGGTTCCGAAACTTTTGACCAAATGTCGGAAATTTCCCCAAATTTTTTCAACTTTTTCAAATCCCACCCGAAACCATCTCTATCCCGACGTTTAGAGGAAAGTGTTGCAATACCGACACTTAGAGGCAAGTGTCGGTCTTGTGACGTTTGAAAAATAGCGTCGCTCTTGCGACGGATTTATGAAGTATGTTGTTATTGCGACGTTACAGAGACAATGTGTCGCTATTGCGACATTTGGAGGAAACTGTTGCTATTGCGACGTTTGGAAGAATGCATCGCTATTGCGACATTTGGTGGCACAGTGTTGCTCTTGTGACGGTTGGTGGCGATGTGTCGCTCTTGCAACGGTTAGGCGATATGTCGCTCTTCCAACGGTTGGTGGCAAAGTGTCGCTCTTGCGACGATTGGTGGAAATGTGTCGCTCTGGCGACGGTTGGTGGAGGTTAACCCGAGTTTTTAACAAACAAAGGCATAGAACTGTGAACAAAAGAGGCGGAACCAAGAAGCGGAACCTTGATTAGAATAGTGGAAGCAGTTTTGAAATCGAAAACCAGCAGTATCACGTGGGTAAGTAGGCTGTAAGCAGATTTCAAAATAAAAACACGATATCGGCCTACGATGGACACGTGGCCATAAGTGGTTTACGAAAACCATTTATATCGTGCGATGTTGGGAAATTAACCCTCATGCAATAAATTAACGCGATATTAGTTTACATTCGTCGGATCACTCAACCCTACGCAATAAGCTGTCCGTCGTTGGATGCGAGTGGCTTGTTAATGGAGGTGGGCCATATGTAATGTGGGTTCCACGGAACATTTGAATGGTCGAATGTTAAGTCCACATAGGCAGAGTTATAATTTGGGTTTTAATCCAAGAGCGATATATATATATATATATATATGCTATGTTGGATGTGAGGTTTTAAAAGCCCCGATCATGATTATATTTGGATTAAATAAATGTCAAGGTTGAACTTAAGTAATGTGGCGAGTGCGAGAACCTAAGGCAACCATTGAGTTATGATTCGAACTTTTGATCGTGAATTGTCCCATAATTGAAATATGGACCGGATATTAATTTATGTTGGTGCTGGCATTTAAATTAATGCCGCAGAGGTTCCATGTAATGTTTGTTGATATACAATGGTAAGTTCATGCGAGTGTAAATTAAAAGAGAAACCTTGGATACGGGATCTATTTGGGCTTTAATAGAAGGGTAGTTATAGGTGTAAATGAGTTATGTTATGGTTTGAACCATATATGTAAGCTCTGCATCGAGAATTGAAATTTTGGGTTGGTTGGTGTTATAACCAGTAAAAAGAGAAAGGGATTCTGAAGGGAGTATTGAAATTGTTAGCTTTATGTTAAACTGGAATTAGAATATTCATTCAATTTATTATAAAATGGGCTATCGCAAGGGAGTAAAATAAAATATAAAATTGATTCATACACTTTTATTCATTCAATATTAAATATAAAATTGATATACACTTTTTTATTGGGAGTAAAAAGCCCACAATTTGTAAAAAGCCCACAATTTTGTAAAAATCCCACAATTTGTAAAAAGCCCACTTTTATTTTCTTTTTGCTTATTGACCTCCCATTGAGTTCAACACGTCTTGGGTTTTCTACACCATTGAGAGAGATAATTGCTAAATATAATTATTATTTTCTTTATAGGATAATTTGCATCAATGGAAGAAAACATTAGAGGTGGAAAAAAAATTCAAAAGGTTGAAAGGGGTGATGGTAGAGTTTATTGCCCTTGAAAAAAATGTTGTTTGAGAAATAATGTTAGAGTTTTAATAGCAACAGCAACAATGCATTGTAGGAAATATGGGCACATTGATGGTGGATCGAATGACTATCATCCCGTGGTAATTAATTATCTATCTTCATTTTGATTATATCGTAAAATTTATATTATTTTAATATTTTTTATATGTGCACTAATGTTTAATGATTAATGTTTGTAATTTTCATAAAGGCACAGGTTCCCCCCAACTTTTTGCAGATGATCAACCAGCTTCCACAACTAAATAGTAGTAGATTAGATGATGTTGCACCAGTACAAGAGAATATTGCAGCAAATATTAGTATTGGAAATGATGTTGTACAAGGTGAAGAACATGAAGTGAGTGATGAAGGTAATTTTAATGATCCCATGGAGGTAGATCATGATGATAGTAATGAGACAGTTCACATTAATGATGGGACAAATCAAATTCTCTAAGACTTGTATGGTGAGTCAGATGATGATGGTGGAGATAGCAGTGACGGTATTTATGATGTACCTCTGATTAAAAGGTCAAGTGAATGACTTTTTGAACACTCAAATGCAACTCTTCTCTCTACTACATTGTTGCTGGTGAACTTAAAGGTTATGAATAATTTGTCGAACAGATGTATGACACAACTCCTAAGGTATGCAATATGTATATATGATCACATATATGTAAATGTTGATTATTTTCCCTTTTTTTAGTTGTAATAAATGTCTAAAATAATAATTCAATACTTATATATATATATATATATATATATATATATATGATTAATAGTATTTACATTAACTAGTTTTTGTTTATGCTGTAGATTGTTGGGTGAATATTTGTTACCATCTCCAAATACTTTACCTCGAACATATCGAGATCTACGTGCTATTATGAAACACTTTGGAATGGAATATAACACTAGAGATGCATGTCTTAAAGATCATATTATATATTAGGAGAACATGCATTGAAAACAGAATTTCCGAAATGTGGTACCAGTAGATATCGAACATATCAACTAACCAAAAAGGTGCCTCAAAAGGTTCTTCGTCATATTCTCATAATTCCACGTTTGCAGCGAATTTTCAGGTGTAACAGCATAGCACAGTTTATGGATTACCATTCAAAGAATAGAAGTGGAGATGGTGTTCTTCGAATGCCTGCAGATGGTTCTGCATTTAGAGAAATCGAGGAAAAATATGTAGATTTTAAAAATGAACCTCGTAATGTCAGGCTTTCATTGGCAGCTGATGGTGTTAATCCATTTGGAGAGCTTAGATCTACTTACTTAGTGTGGCCTATTTTCGTTATCAACAATAACATTCCTCCTTGGATGTCAATAAAGAGGGAGCACATAATGTTGACTATGATTATTCCAGGTATTTGATACATTATTTCTTTGAATGCAACATTTTCATTTCTCTCGTTGTTTGCATAAATATATATTTTATTTATTTACTTACTTATATATACATATATCATGGTAGTAATTATTATGTACCGTAATTTTGAAAAATTAGGTAAGTACCAGGTCAAAGATATGAATGTATAGAGTGAGCCTCTTATCGATGAGCTAATATAGTTATGGCATGACATCACTATGTATGACATCACTAAACCAATCAAGCATAAGAGATTTCAATTTCGTGGAATGCTTGTATGGACAATTCATGATGCCCCAGGACTAACACATGTTTGTGGTATGTAATATTTCGTTGCACTTTAATATAATACATAATTATCTAAATTAGATATGCCATATTGCATGTTTTAAAAATGATCTCATAGTATATTAATTGTTATTGATCCATCTATTGCAGGTCTTCAAACAAAGGGTAGATTTGCATGTCCAGTTTGTGGCCCTAAGATGAAGTATCATCATTCGCCAGACTTAAGAAAGATGGTGTTTGATGAGTTTAGGCACTTCCTCTCTAGGAACCATAAGTATCGTACTACTAAAAAACATCTTTTCAATGATAAAGAAGAAACTGGATTAAAACCACGAAGAATGACACCTCATTTGTGGAATTTGGAATATAACATAATTAATAATCGTCAAGCAGCTGGTACGTAATTTGTGTGTGTGTGTGTGTGTGTATATATATATATATATATATATATATATTGTTTATGTAATGTTTGGAATTTTTGTTTTAACTAATGAATTTATTTTATTGTATTTTATAATTATTGTTCTGATTTATTTTATTCTTTGATATCAAGGTCATCGTCGCGGTGAAGGTACTAATATTGTACTTCCACTTGGAATGAAATGTTATCCTTCTCAATTCGCAAGGTTTCCCTACTATGAGGACCTAAAAATAGCTCATTTGTTTGATACAATGCATGTCGGGAAGAATGTGACAGAAATGTTATGGCGAACCATAGATGGTGCACATGATAGAGATAAAATTGACAAAATTTGTGTTGACATTGAGAAATCGAATCATGCAATGAAAAGTGTGATCGATAGATCAAATAACAATGGAGGTCGAAATTATAATAATATTCCATGGTTATTAATAGAACAACAAAGAAATGATGTAAAAGAGGTCGTTAGAAGAATTAAATTTCCAACAGGTTTTGCTTCAAACATAAATAATATCTTAATGAAGAAAGGTGACTTCAGTGGGGTGAAAACACATGATTGGCATACCTTTGTTAAGGTAATTTTTTTGGTATACGTTTTTGTATGTTATTTCTTGTAGAATACATATTTTAAATTTTCCTTTTTTTCTATTTAATTTGGAAACCAATAACGATTCATTTTTTATTGTTATAGTATGTTCTACTTGTATCTCTCCCAAATGACTTCGACAACAATGTCAAACACGTTATATATGGTCTTAGTAAATACATGAGGTAAGTAGTTTTGATTTATACGCAAAATCTAATTGCTACAATTTCTTTTCGTACTTAATGAAATGATGTAGTAATTTACTTGTAATGAAATATATATTATGTTTCATTGAAATAACCTTGCGTAATGATTTGCAGGTGGTTGTCATTGAAAGAAATCCATCAAGATGAAATAAAGTATTGGAAGAGAGAAATTCCTTGGCTAATGTGTGAAATGAAAAAGTATCTACCTACAACATTTTTCAATGCACAAGAACAATACTTGATACACCAAGTTTAGGAGATTGAAATGTGTGGACCAGTACACACAAGGTCAATGTGGATGGTCGAGAGGCACCTGAAATCCTTGAAGGCTTTGGTTAGAAAAAGAGCATGACATGAGGGTTCTATGGCGGAGGGATATGCGGTATATCAATCCATGGTGTATATTAGTCATTATCTTCCTATATTAGCTGCACCAGCTATGAAGGCGATGGATTGCATTTGGGATGTGAACTCCATAAAAAAATTTGAAGTGGAGCACCTGTTGGGAAAAGGTAGAATGAAGAAAGTGAGAGGTAAAAGAATTATTATGTATAATACATATAATGTTTCATTTTTTGACATCATGTATATGATCATTATATTCATTTACATCTTATTCTTTCATAGTTTATTAATTAATATAATTCACCATGGTTATAAGTAATATTTATTAATATTGGTGAATTATTGTTTTTTTATTCAAGTGCTCAAGATTATGAGGTACTATTATACATTGCAAACAATCTTGAATGGATGAGTGAATGGATTGAAACATGTAAAGCATGTAATGACGGTAGGTTATCATGGCAACTACTGTCTGAATTGATTAGAGAAGTGTATCGTAGTGGAGATGGAAATGCTATGGACAGGGAAATCGATTTAGCATATGGTTTGAAAGATAGAAAGGTAAGCAATTAATTCACCTATTTTATTCATTACTTATTTTATACTATATTTATAATGTGACAAAAAGTTTGATTTTTCAGATAATTTTCATGCTGTGTAAATTATATGATTAATTATTAATTGAGAATGCATCTTTTTCATGTTTGGCATATTGTAGTTGAAACACCACAAGGCTATGTGGTGCAATGGTTGTAAATTTCGCGTTAAACAATTGGATGATAACAGGAAAACTTATGATAGTGGGATAACTGCATTATTCCAGGTCACTAATGTTTCCTCTAGGAGTGACAGACATCCTCGAGAATCTGAAAATATATATTATGGGTTTTCAGATGATATAGTTGAGTGTGACTTTAATTCCTTCAAAATAGTTTTGTTCGACGTCAAATGGTATAGGCTACGAATGAATGTATGTGATGATGATAAAACACTTATTCAACATGACAATGGATTTCCAATGGTTAAAACATCGCAGTTTGAAGCAAGAAAAGATTGCTATGTTTTTCCAAGCCAATGCGAACAAGTATTTTACTCAGAGGTTCCAGGTGAGAAAGAATGGTCATTTGCTATTAGATATGATCCAAGAGGAAGGCCAGTAGAGTATACTATAGAGGAAGAAGATGATATTGATCAAGAAGAAGATGATGCAGTGGCAGATGAGTAGGAAGATGCATTAACAGACGAAGAAGATATATTAGAAGATGAACCAGGTATAGGAGATGAGGCAACAATTATTGATGATGATGTCGATGAGGATATTATTGAAAATGACATAATTGATGATGATGATGACATGGTCGATCATTTCAACACCGTTTCTGAATCAGATGTTGGTATAGATGTCGATCAATTAGATGAAGATCAAGAAGATACAAAAGAAGAATATTGATACTGATGTTATGTTTGAGTATGAGCTGGTATGTTATAAGTTTATATTTTAATATGTAGGAATTATTGTCTTTAAATAATTTAATAATTATGTGGGTTTGTTGCATGTTGTTTATTATTTCAAACCAATAAATAATGGCCTTACTATTGCACAAGCTAAACTAAAATTATATGTCATTTTTAAATCAAACCTAAGTTGGCATTTGAAAGGTTTTAATACCTATTTATATGGTGGAGCATTACCGCCATAAACTATGGTTTTAATAGGAATTTCAAACGAATTACAAAGGTTTCAGATTAATCATGGCGGGCCTTTCAAAATTTTACATTAATCACTATAGCTACCCTGCATGTAATCAGTACTACAACTTCTTGCCTTTTCTAATCGACTCAAACCCTACTGGATATATGCCTTTTTAGATCAGTACTACAGCTCCTTGCCTTTTCTAATCGACTCAAACCCTACTGGATATACGCCTCCTACTACAAAGAACCACCTGTCGCGCAAGAAAGTCCAGAAAGCAGGGCCTTGCTGCAAAGAACCGCCCATCGTGCAAGAAAATCCAGAAAGTAGGCCCTTGTTGCAAAGAACTGCCCGTCGCGCAAGAAACTCCAGAAATCAGGCCCTTCCTCCATCAGCAGGCAAAATGGCATGGCCAAACAAAATTTTTCTAGATTTTGAAAAGTGATTTTACCATTTAGAATGCCCAGGATTTGAAACAGAGCAATAAATTGGGCTGCTCATTTTCCTTGAATAGGGCATGCCTATAGATTTAGTTTTGTTTTTAATAAAAGTCAATGTAATACATAACGAATTCCCCAAACCTCAATCTCCAGCATGCTTTCCATAAAATTTGGCAGTTGATTTCCATCATCACAATTTGGTCTTTAGAAGAAGAAAAATTGATCACCATTTCCTACCATTTTCCTTCAAACAATATTAAGCACATGCAGTCATCATCCGAATTTGATAGATCCATCCGACTTTGATAATACATCATAGCTCACATGAATTGCATCTTCATTTTCAACCACAGGACAATCAATAAACTCACCCCCATAGCTTTCCAGGGCTATCATGCACAATTGACTCAATCCCATATTTGGCATAGTTGTAAAATATGAGGGAATAGTTTCCCTGTACCATGGAAAATTAACATCCTAGAGGCCTGATGTTCCTGGAGCCAGTACTTCAGAAATTGCGTTTTTCTCCATGGCCATGTTTTCAGGGCTGGTCTCTTTCTTTGCCTTGCCATTGTCGGGAAAAATCTCTGAAAATCTCTGTACTAGTGCAGGGTGAAAATTAAACCCACATCTATTCATATTATAGTCACACATGAACATACTATTGTAATAATCAGGTGCTTGTAATTGGAAAGTATCAAGAAATCTAATTTGTGATAATTTATCAGCACAATCACCACCCCAAACATTGGCACAATTTCCACGTGGCATGGATGATACATCTCCCTTGAAAGGTGTTATACATTAAGCATAAGGGCCAGATAAGTTATCCATGTGGATATAATTATAGCTAATGCTAAACCTCAATCTCCAGCATGCTTAAAACTAGGATCAAATCAAAATCTGGATACAACTATCATTGAATGTAGACAAGTATGCGAGAGAATTTCTATTTTTATTTTAAGTTGGCGCAGCCATATTTGTGCTTTTTAGGCAGCATCCACTTTATCATTATATCTTGGGAGTTCTGCAAGAGACACCTAGTCACACTGGGGTCAAACCCAGTTCACCTTTTCTTGCTGATTATCCTCCAATATGTTCACTTTTACCTAGAGAGATTTAACATATCTAATAGTCTTATTAAGGACAACAGCAGTGTCCATGTAATATTCACCAGATATTATATTTCTCAGAAGTTGGACCATTCCTTTAATTCTCTCTTTTTTGGATTTCTTGGTAGAAGTAGATTTCCCTAAAAGATATTTATGTGACTGTCTGCATCTAAGTGCGCTATTCTTTGTACTTCCCTCAGTCAGCATGCTAACAACACTCAATGCACACATATTCTTGTTTTTTCATTCATTCTCATTGGCATTTTTGCAATTATTGGTTTATATTTCCACTTCCTGGGTCGGAGTGACCAGATGGAAGCTATCAAACAAAAAAACTGGATCCTTTTGACAAGAAAATGCTACAAAAAAACCCACAGACAATGAATGTAGCTGTCATCTCGACTTACAAATAGTAGCCAACCCATTCCTATCCATTTTATATTGAATCAACTGATTTAATTACAACCAACGAAGTTAAAATACAAGTCTATAATGCCAAGTTCTAGGATAGTTGGACCCTTTTCCTGAAGCAAGAGTTATTCAAATTAAGAAAAGAGGAGGGTTTCAAGGTTTCAAGAGTTTAGTTCTTGACTCTAGCTGAAAACACAGAATGAAGGGAAACCAACGAGCCTTGTTATATTCGACCTATGGAGGAGAATCCCTGAACAAGCTAGTCAAGTGATGTAGCGCTTAGCCCCACACACACTATTTTTTAGCTTCGATCACCTTTGTATTTTTCCAGAGTATCCTGGGCAGGGCAACCTTGCCACTTTATAACACTTGTATATTTTACAATTTCTTTAATAGCAGTCTCCCAATCATTCACTGCTTTCTTGAATCCCACAACAAAGTTGTCCATATCCAAATTGAGGATCACTAACATTTATTCATGGCCATTTACACTCTCACTTCTACACTTCCTCCTCCACCTCATTATAGATCATGACATCTATGTTACTAAAGAGTTCATTGATCGATTGATATTTTTGTGAAGCAGTCAACACAAATAATTTGATTTAACTCTCAAATTTTCTACAACAACATATTCTAAGAGGAACGAGTTTTCCAAGATCCAAACAACTACATCATTCATCCAAATACAGAGTTTTAATCACCTATAGTCATATAAGGGACCAGTTGTATCCGAAATGAAGCACATGAGAATGATGGTTGATTAATATAGGGTCATATACAGAGTTTTATTCATATAAGGTCTTGGTTTTTCCACCTTCCCAATTTGCATGTGTTTTATGTTGTGGCTCTAATGTATCAATATTTATATAGAGGTTGACATCCACTAGGTGTTCCAAGAGGATTCTTTACTACATCAAGCTCAAACCTCTATCTCATTTATTTCTTGAAGCTCAAATGTTGTGTAAACCTTAGGCATCATTGCACACTAAATAAGCCCCGATCAAAGGTAATTAATAGATACCAAATAATTATCTCTACATGGAGTTAAAACACAAGAGAAAAAAAAACGTATTAAGATAGGTCTAATGGGAAAATAATGTTAAACAAGAAGAGGGGCAGGTCTTAGCGAGAATAATGGAGTTATTAGAACCACCAAAGATTTGATATCATGTCATATAAAGGTGTAACTCCAAACTTGGATCATATTCCATTAACATGAATCCATATTTAATATGGTAATATGACTCTTGATTTCATCTTTCAAGAGGTTAATTATGAGGCTGATTTGTTTCGATAATTAATATACCTTTTGAGATTTTAAAATTTCACTACAAATAACCCAGTTTAGTCTCATTGTCAACTCGTCTCTTGTTTGGGTGCCTTAATGTGCAATGACATGTTTCCAGGACTGAATTCAATGCAAGGCATATTTGAAACTCTAACTCCGTCTTCCGGTGTCTTATTGGAAATTATTTCAGTTTTCATTTTGTGTTTTCAAGTTAGATATTGTTTTCAAGTTTTTACATTTATAATTTTATTGCAATGTGGCAGACTGATCAGGGAAGTACAGGAACAACCCCGAGACGAGATGATCGCGGAAAGGGGCCAGCGGAAGAACATGTAAAGTGCCAGCATTGCTCTATCTTCAGGTATTTTAGTTATTTACATAATTGAAATAATATTAATTTTGTTCAAATATGTAGACACCTGGCCATGGTACGCCTGATGATTCCCTCTATGAGGAAGAGCTTTCTTCATCCCTATCTCCATTGCTCTTGCTGTGAAAAAAGGCGCGAAAAGCAAGGTCAGAATTTGATACTTTGATAGACGCGCCTCAAACACTTGAAACAGAAGAGAGGATAAAACAAATTATGACCCAACTATAAACATATCAGGTAATAATAAAAAATCAAAAGGATATTTTTTTTGTTCTGCATGAGATGAATTGTGATAGTTTGATTTTTAATTTTTACATTGACTAAAATAACAAAAATTTCTTTTGTATGTAGCATTATTTGACACTTGTTGAACCCGGTGTTGGTGGTAGTGGGACACAAGGGAAAGAGATTGCCTAGAAACCATCTCGTACACCTTATACTCCTTTAGGTTCCATCCAAGAAATACACCTTGCCCAAGCAGACACCCAGCCAACTGCTGAACGTGTTGGCAGTGATGAGGCTGATATGGCCAACTTCATTATTGCGTTTCCTGGAGCTACACATGTTAGCTCCACGGGGACCATTAATGACACGTTGTTGGTGAACGATGAAGGTGTCCCTATAAAGCACGTACAACTCCCAGGTAAGTTTTAATATTTTAACTATTTCATGTACTCTATCTAAAACATATTTTATCATGGTTTTTATTTTAAAATTAATGATAATATTTTTTTTTTTGTAGGAAACAATGAGTTCTATAGGTTTTTGGAGAGCCATGCATTGGTAATTTTTGGCCCAACCATACGCACAAGGTGGAATTCCCAGAATTCCAACCTGAAAAAAGAACTTCTAGATTATCTAGAAGCCCTTTTTGGGGTGGGCACATTTGACAGAACAACGGTGGCTTGGGTAGCTAGCAAATATTTGAAATATACCAGGGACACCTATAGGACACAATTGAAATTTAACCCTAGATACAAGCGTCCTCTCACAGTTCCAGAGAGTGAGTGGAGAGCACTCATCCATGACGGAAAAGAGAAAAGGACAAAGAAAGAAGGAAAAATGCCAACTGGACCCGCAAGGTAAATTAAAACTTTAATTCAATAGCTTTAATTTTCACTATGTCTAAAATAAAAGTGTGCCACGTCATATCTGAATTCAATCTTTTGATGATAGGTTGTCTGACACCTCGAAGGCAACCAAAGCTAGGATTGAAAAAAAGGGCCATCACAAGCTAGGCCGGGGCAACTACTTGAAATTAGCCGCAAGAATTTTAAGTAGCTAATCATCTTATAATTAATTGTATCGCCTTCCAACTTTTTTGTAATCCTATCAAATAACATTGAAAATACACAATCATATGTAATGTAGGGTGATGACTTCAGAACAGAAACTACAGAGGAAGATAAAAATATCGCTTTCCATTTCGGCTATCAAGTTGTAGTTGAACGTCGCAGAAGCTTGGGGCAGGTCCCAAGATCCAGAATGCCTGATAAGGTAAAACATTAACCTTTCAATATGTTTGTTTTCTTCCATAAATTTAATGTCTAACAACTTTGTTTAAATCATGGGAGTAGCATTGCCGACGAGGCAAATAACCCAGTTGTAGAGCCAGATGTAGATGTTCCTCACGTGCAACTTGATCATTGTAGTGGGGACCAGGCCGAAAATGCTACTATCAGTGAGGGCCATGACAATAATTAATTTCCAATTATAATTTTTTCTAATTATACCTTGATGGTTGTCCTTATAACATTTTTTGTTTAAATTACAGAGAATGTTTCTCTTGAGGATCTTACCACCAGAGAGGAAGACAGGGCAACAGTCCCAACGGCGACAACTGGTGCACCAGGTAAATAATCTCATTTCAATTTTTTTTATTAATATTACCGAACTAGTTCAATGATATTTAAAAACTGACAATTAAAATTTAATATTATCTATTTTTGTAGGCGATGCCCCGTCACTGGATGAAACCAGACATCGTGACTATGCAACTAGGTCAGCAGTGTGGGTCGAAAGGCATGAAACAGGAGCAGAGCATGATGATATTGATGATGTAATTAGGATATTTAGAAATAGGAAGAAGAAAAAGAAAATTTGATAATGTAAAATATTGTATTATTATAAGACAAACGTTACCATACTTGGAACGTTTTTTGTGTTATATAAAAAAATCATTTATCATACTATTTTTATGTCAAGCACTAATTTCAATGTTTCCTTGCGTATTTTTTGTTGCATTGTTTTTTTATTAGTTATTGAATTTATTTATTTATTTTTTATGCTCATGAAAGTAAAAAATGGAATATATATTGGGTATTGGGGAATTGAGAGTGATGTGAGGGGGGGGAGGGGCCATAAGAGCTTCCACCTTCACGTGGTTAGCCCTGTTTAGTAGAGAATAATTTATTGGAGCAATTTAATCTTGGAGCAAACCTCACTCGATCCAACGTAGCAACAAAAATGTCACTGTTGACTTAGTTGCTACTCTTTCAGATCGTGGGAGGCTTGTTCCAAGTTCATGCAACTCCAATAAATTGTTCTTGAAACAAAGAGGAGCTTATTCAGATATGTTTTGACATTTTCAACATATGTTCTAACATTATCATAAGAATGCATCATAGAGTAAAAAATACTACATCAATTACTCGTATTTATTGTATAGATAATGATGGATTTTGATTGACTTGGCAGTGCAGGTACAAATCCTCTTGTATCATGAGCAATACAACTTGTCAACCAGGGTCATGTCCAGGATATTTTTTCTTGTGCGCTTGACCAAGTTCGCAATGTCACATTTTGTAAGTTCCTTTACAGTTCATAATTCAATATTAAGCTTGTTCATGATTATTATCTAGGTTTTTTGTATGTGTTTTTTCATCTATTTGATTGTAAGAAACTCTGCATGTTTCCTGTTGTTCACTATGATTTCTCCATTTACCACTCCCAGGATGAATCCGAATTTATTGTTACATAGGTTACTTTATTGTTACCATGATTTATCCATTTACGATTTCATAGGTTACATCATGTAAAGTTGTCAATCTCAGGTTGGTGTTGAGCTTTAGTTCTCCATATTTGGGGATTTTTTGATATTTTCTCCCTCATGTCATTCCTTCATCACCTCGTTGCTTAAGCATGCCAATTTTATACCACTTGTAGCAATTGGCACATGTCAATCTCTGAGTGGTGCCACATTTCACCTATTTTCGGCCCACTTGACCACCTGAAAAACTCAAATCCACACACCATGTGTCTTTATCATGGAGTGCCACATGTCGTAGATATTTTAGATGCTAACATCATGCTTCTAATGTGTTATGTCAACCAATCACAGTGGTCCATGTGGCCTTGTGCCATGTCACCAGTCTGGAAGAGATATTTGAGCCTTTTCTTTTCATGATTTTTCTATTATAATTTTTTTCTTTAGGACGGGAAATCCCTTTTGCAATAGATGGGGATTTTCCCATTTCCCTGGAGTCATCTCCTAGGACACCCTTCAAGCCATCATCCAAGAGGAAATCTGCAAGTCTCTGTTGTTGCCCTCTTGCCCTTGAATTATGCGCTTCTAGAAGACCAGTTAGGGCACTCTTCTAGCCCTTATTCCATTGCTTCATCATTGTATCAACTTCTCCCACAGGCTGCTTCTATTTTTTGTCCACTTAAAGGAAGAAAACACTACCCTAGGGTGAGGTTGCTCCTCAACTATCCCTACTGCACTTATGGACCAACCAGCAATATGAACGTTTCCCTTACTTATGGAGACACCCCCTATGCTACTGCACATTCAATTCCAGGAGCTACTTGCTAAGGAACATTCCTACACTATGCCTAACGACCCTCCAAACAATCCCTCTAAATATTGTTGTATAATCCCTTGTGTAATCCCCTCTCCTTCCTCGACACATCTGGATAGAGGGCAGCTATTCTGAGTTAGTTAATTTGATTTGAACCCATGTTCAATGTGCTGTTGTTTGCAATAAAATTACATTTTCTTGACAGGTCTATGTGAGATGGCCTGTCAACGTGCCTTTATTTCTCATCTTACAGGTCCAAGCCAAGCATTGAGTCTAGTTTTTCTTCCTTTATTTCTCATCTATTCCTTTTTAAACTACTGTTTATATGTACCAAAAGTGCCATTGCCAATGAAGGTATGTGTTGCTGAGAATTTTAGGTGCAATTTCTTTAAATTTCTCAAGCTTTTGCCCTGAAAGTTGAACTCTTGAGCATGCATTTCATCCTTGCCTCAGCTCTTTCTGGCAGAGCAAACTAAAAATGTAATGGCAGACATGTTTGTTCAAGTGAAGCCTGGCCATATAGAACTACCACCTTTATGGACTCTGCAAGAGGATTGCCTTTTTTTTTGGTTGCAATTAAAGTTGCATTTTTTTCATCAAGCAATACAAACTCTTATCAAATTGCAAGGTGTAATTCCAATCTAACTAAGATGGGGCGGACAACATGCCATGAACATCCAATTCAAAAGTGCTTGTTAGGGTTTAAGTAGCTTACAGTTCTTGTTCATGACATTAGTTTTTGAAATATCAATTTGCTAAACTGTTTTAACCCAATTTTCTCTTGATTTTATGGAAATTGGGTGTTTGGATCTAGAAAATTTAATCTCTATTATTTTGGCTTCTCTTAGCATGAATACAATTTTAATATGTAAAACCCATTACAATAAGTAATCAAGTGTTCACTGGAGAAGCAATACCCAGTTTCAATACTCATGCTCTCCTCCTTAGTATGGTAGTTCACTCAAGTCCTCCGCCTCCTGCATACATCCTGACCTCTGAATCAATTAATTGCGAGACTATCATGCTGGGATACACCATGTTCAAACTCTTTGCCAGAAGAGCAGACAAATTCATCTCCATATGGGCAGAGAGGAAGAAATTGCAGGTTTAAGGTTTAGTCATTACAAATGGAATCACCGCACTTTTGACTATTTTTCAATCCTCCCAAATGCTATTGAGGAAGAAAAAGTAAGTATATTGTTGATCCATGGACACCTGTTAAGCCTTTCAAATAGTTGGAAGAAACCTACTATTTGAGAGGCTGAAGGTATAACTCTCCTATGCTTGGTGATCTCTATAATTATGACCCTATATGAGATTCAAATGATCATCTTTGGGGTCTATTATATACATTAAAATAGTAGTCAAGCAACGTGGTCGATTGCCTCACATTTTTTGGACTTCATATTTATGGATGAGAGTTTCTCATTTCAAAATCCATGGGTGGTAAAGGTGGAGGCCCTCTATGGGATCTCCATTTCACTATTTTTTGACAACACTGTCCTTCTATTTCACGAATCCAAAAACAAAATTACATTTTGAGCTCATTCTGGGATGAACATGGTCTTCAATTCCACCTTGGAAATACAAAAGCATGTAAGTAATCTCTCCTTCTTTTCAAGGATAGCAGGTAGAAATGGTGACATCCTAGTCTTTCCTTTGAATGCTATTATTTGTTCATCTTTTAACTTGTTTTTGACATTTGTATCAATGTTGAACAAAGGATTGCAACATTAACAACCTTGGAGAGACGATGTTTCCAACATCAGTTTTAGAATATTCAGGCTAAGTTCTGGTTTCTTGAAGTCTTTTCATAATACTTTGTTACACATGACTTTCATTTTCTTCTTGTAGAATTTCTAGAAATGAATGGATATCTTGTGGACTATTGTAAACAAATTTAGTTCTATTACCATGCTCAAGAGAATTTAATGTTTGTCATTATTAAAGGACAAAGATATACCATAAGATCTCGGTTCTGTGTTGTAGCCTTTTATTAAGGCTTGAATCAGTTAAACCCTCGGACCTACTGCAACCCTATATTGAGGCTTGGTTTTATTGAAGCCGCCATACTTTGGACCTCTTCATTGCAGTCTCAGGCCAGGGATATAGCTACAGGATTTTGATATATTTTATGCGGTGAACATCTATTAAAATCTCATATTATCTCCTATTTACTGATGCTTGGACAGAACTTTCGAATTAGCTAAGTCACCTATTTACTTAAAACTAGCGCATTTGGCGGAATTTAAAAAAAAAATATTTTTAACCAAGATTGAATGTTATGTACTACATATAGAAATCTGGAGGGGAATGGAGAGTTCAGGTTGTACAATGTATTACTTCAGTCTTATGATATATCAATGTTCTTTTGGAAACTAAGTTGATTGCTGGTAGAGTTCTATTGCGTTATTCTATTGTAAATTAAGTTTACCGTTGGTAGAGTGCTGCTGCGTCGTACCTTTGAGGGTATCTCTATTTTCAGAGCATACAGGAGAATGCTACTATTAATTCTAGAGGCCTCTGTTGAAGGCATTTTTTTGAATTCTTCATGTATCTTCAAATAATAGGGTTTTACTTGAGCGAGGGCTACTTCTGTGTTATTGAAAAGGTGTCTCTAAAATTTGCATAATTATGTACCTTTTGACATTAATTTTATCACAATGAATTAGGCCACAAAGAATCATATAAAGAGAGAGATATGTCATAGAACTCAACTACCACATAGGCATAATGCCACAAATATTTCAAAACTTGTATGTTAGAGCATCACAAAAATTCAGTATACTATAATGCCATAAAAGATTCAGATGCCACCAAAGAAGTCATAGGTTGAGATCTATCGTGAATGCTTCTTGTGTTTTTCTATTGTAAAAAATTCTCCCAATCTTTTGAGATTAGATGCTTCAACAAATTTATTGTCATATGATCTTTGATACTTCAGATCACATGTCACATATATACGGTACTCTTCCAAATTCTGTTATGCTTCATTTTCTACCTTCATTTGCCCATAAAATATTTATCCTTTTGTAAATATGATTATCATAAACTTGACCTTCAACCTTAAGCAAGAGTGAGTTATAATATATGGTTAAGAGGTTTCAAACTTCATTGGATATTCTTTCATCTTCTTCCATAAATCACAAAGAATATTGTATCAAAAGTCATGTATAGTCACATGTAACTGTTTGGTGTCATCATAAGTGCTTGTTTCTGTAACTTGGTCGAGATATTAGCTTCAAAGAGATGTAGGATTTATTCTTTCAGTCTTGGTCCTAGATTCCTTTAGGATTCAACCTACAGAACTTTTTGAAAGATGCTTCAGACCATAGTCTCAAATTAGGATATAGACTTTTGGATTGCAGACATAGAGCATTGAGGATAACTTACTTGTAAAAGGAAAGAGAATCTATCAAGAGTATTGATTTGGCTTCCAATAACGTCTTTCAATGATGGCTACTACAAAGAAGATGATCTTCAAGTCTATTTGTTATAATAGCTAGCATTCATACATTAAGAATTACTTACACTGGTAAGAATTACTTACTTAGCTAGAATTACTTACACAGGTAAGAATGACATCTAGGAAGGGATATAACTGCAGGGAAGAAGCAAGAGGTTCCTTATCTTCTCATATGCAACCCAACCATAAATATGTTCGTCCCAGGACTTAAGAATAAGGTCAATAAAGGAACCTTATTTGGCACAAAACTGACATAGAATCTCGAAAATCTTCTCAAGCTCCCCAAATCAATCATGGTATTGTGGATAAACTATAACCCTATCCTTTTCCCTTGCTTTGTCTTATAGTTCCTGGATCCTTCTTGAAGCTTCTCAATGAGTCTTTTACCCTGTTCTTGACCTGTAGCTTCTGAAAATTCAAAAAATTCTTTGGAATTCGGCTCCATGTTCCTTGTTTTGGCCTTCATTTCTTTGACATTCTTGTATATTCATAGATTACTGCTTCCATTATTGATCAAATTCATAGATTTATTCACTAGAGCAGTGAAACAAAACTATGCATTGCTTACCATATCTATGTAATTTTCCTGAAGTCATTGTTCTGATGGTGACCCTTTTCGGGTCAAAGTCTTTACAAAGCTGAATGCACTTGAAATGGAAATAGAAAATGTAGTTTGTCATGCCACAGTGTGTCATGGTTATGTGGTAACATTTTCTATGGAAGCTTTATGTACCATGCGATATTTGTGTTATTCTATTGATGCACCAGAAAATATGTATAATATTACTTTGATCAAAGTGGGTGCACCTCAGTGTTTCTATTTTCATGTGTACTGTGTTTATAGAAAACTGAATTTTGCTGCTCCATTTCATTTCATGCGTTTCCAGAAAAAATCAAACAGGTTCTTGAAAATGGTAAGCAAGGGGCCAACCAAACAAACATTTCTACAAAGGGGACCACCTTATTAGAGATTGTCTTGGTATTCCCAAGGTATTAGAAGTGTGGTCCATAGGCTCAAATCATCCTTTTTCAACGTCCTTTGAAGATCATGCTCGTGATAAACCATTGACTAGAGATAATAAGTCCATGGGAAAAAGGGTAAAGTAAAACTTCCCTGTATTTTTTGTGAAGGGAATCACCTCGTTCACCTTTTTCCTTATATGGATGAAGCCTTAAAAGTGTTGGAAAACCTTACATATTCTCAGTCTCATTTTCCAACTGTTTACCAAAATTTTTCCCTTGATCCTCCACTAGTTGATGAAGTGATTGACCAGGATTCATCTTTATTGAATCCCACTCTCTCTAAAAGCAAATCCCATTAGCCCATTCCTGACCAACCATTGACTGAGAATATGGTTGACCAGATTCCACCTTCAGTTGATCGAAACTTTCTTGTATGGAGTAAACCTCATACCACTTAAGGTCTTCTTGTTTCTTCAGATTCAAATGAACTAGATGGAAATCCTCCCATTTCTAAGGTACTGAGGGGTGATCCTCTTATTCCCATAGCACAAGGGGGAAGTTTTCCCATTCCTACGGCAGCCCCTCCAAGTAGTATGGTAACTTTTTTTTTATTGGAGTCGATTGGCAGGATATCGTCTTCCTTCTTACGTGCCATTCCATATCATAGTAAAAACTTATAATATACTCGTACCTGGAACAATCAAAGATGAGGGTGCATCGGTTAGTATTATTTATTCAACTACTTTGCAAGCTTTAGGTTCTCCACAACTTGTGCCTGTTATCGAGAATCTGTTGGATTTCAACAGAGGAACCAATCAACCGTTAGGGATCCTTCCTGAGTTTCACATTACTTTGGGAGGAAAAGTAATATACATCAATGTAATGGTTGGCCAAGGACCTTTGGGTTTTAACTTACTCCTTTGGCGTGATTATTTTTATGTCATTGGATATCTTTTCTCTTCTCTCTTTCGAGTGATGTGTTTCCCACATGAAGGAAGAATTGTGACCATTGATCAGTTTTCATTCGTTGGTCCTAATTTTGCTCCCAGTCAACCAAAATCCATAAAATATCCTTACATGCAAGTGGTATCTTCCCCACCATGGGTTAATTATGTGGCAACCTATTCCATGCCTGCATATATTGATAGTCTAGTTAGTGATATAGTGCATCATGTACTGGGGGAATTGGATCTTGATATTTCCGTTAGATCCCTTGATATGCATCCCTTCCGGAGTGTTGTTATGCCATATAATGAGAACCTCATGGAGACTTTTGTCTTGACCTGGGTTTGGAGTTAAGGTTAACCAGCAAAACCCTCTTACTACTGGCCCTTTCAATAGTGACCTACTTGCGCAGGTCAAAGTCTCATCCGAAGCACTATGGGGGGGTGTTGGAACCAGGTTTCCACACCCTGAGAGAGAATTAAGTGATGGGGGTGTCTTTAGATCTAGAACAATAGCGGTCGGATCTTCGCAACAGGAAATCTAACCAGAAACCATAACCAAGAAGATCTAGGTCAGTTTACGCAGTTTTTCCTACACGCGCACAGATAAAGGTCTCGCAATCCCTTCAACAATATTAATACATAAAATTCAGGTTTGACAGTAATTTATCTTTTCATTCAACATTCATATAAGGCAGAATACAGTTATGCACTCGAACCAAACAAAGATAATGCAGTAAACGGAAATAATACACAGAAATAGATCATAAAGAAGAACACGGATGCATTTGATACTCAGAGCTATCCCAAAACATTCCTTTATTAATTCACATTTCATAACATCCTTACAATACTTCAGCACTACCCGTGCACACAACCAGCGGGGTTCGAACACAGCAGGACTAAGGTATCCGCGCACACAGCCAGCAGGAGCCTTCTAAATCCAGACAAATCCGCTTTACCGCTTATAACATCAAACCAAAACTTTCTTCAAACTTCACTAATTATCTCTTCGACTCGATCTAGACTCATATTTATATCTTTAGCTTGCGCTCATATAAGGTCCACAAACTTCGGTTTGCGACCCCTAGTTATACCCTTTTTCCCATTACAACTCATGAGGGGATTTAACCCGCCCCAAAGCCCCTTGACTTGTGCTTTGCTTAGTGCACACGACTTAACTTACAAAAAATACTATATTTTTATCCAAAATTGCGGTCCTGAGGGACCCCACTCCAACATAAACGATGACCTCTTATGGGTCATGATCAAGGTGTCTAGAGAAAAGTTCCTTTTCTTGTGTCAAGCTCCTTAAAAAATTAAACAAGGTGTCCAAAGAAAAGTTCCTTGTCTTGTGTCAAGATCGTTAAAAAATGAAACAAGGTGTCATGAGGATAGTTCTTTTACTGTGCCAACCTTGTTAAAAAATGAAACAGGTCCTTATGAGGATAGTTCTTTTACTGTGTTAGCCTAAAAAAAATGAAATAGTTTCCTATGAGGATAGTTCGTTTACTATGTAAATGTCGTTAAAAAATGAAATAGGTCCCTAGGAGCATAGTTATTTTCCTGTTTCAATCTCATTAAAAAATGAAACAAATCCCTGCCAATTCGAGTCTTTGATTAGATCTCATAAATTCCAAGTCGAGTTTTTCACTTTATCTCGTAAATGAAGCTTCATTCCATCCACTTGTTAGTAACCAATAGTCTACTTAGGTGAATGAAATGAAGCTTGTGGGGCATGTACCTAGAATTGATTCATTATATTGGGGCCATGCAAGCTTATTCCAAGCATAGTTTTTCTCTGTTTCAAGCTTGTGTAAAAATGAAACCACTCTCAAGCATAGTTTTTCCACATGTTTCAAGCTTATGTAAAAATGAAACCAATCTCAAGCATAGTTTCTCTCAATTTCAAGCTTGTGTAAAAATGAAACCATTTTCAAAGGTTCTCAAGAATAGTTTCCTATGTTTCAATCTTGTGTAAAAATGAAACAGTTCCTATCATACCTCTCGTGATTGCATTTTTATCAGCCTCTTCTACTAGATGAACAATGGTTTTTTCATTCCATCGTCACCATCTATTTGGTCGATCATACACTTTCACTTGGTTGTTTTACCCTTTCCTAGGGAACCGTTGTGATGACTGTTATTATTAGCCAGCCTCTTGACCTCTACGTGTTTTGAGCAGTTCCATAATCACCATAACTAGTTTTTATACCTTTGTACCACTTGTTCCTCCAGGAGGATTCCTCTTTCAACTCTTTTCAGGCTCCCAAAATATGAAAATATTGTCAAGCACTTGTCTTTTTAAACTCGTAAAAGTAAATGAAAATGTATACTCGGTATAATTTTAACCCTTTTCTTGACTGAGATAGACTAGTTATGAAAAAGGAATACCTTAGTGAAACATGGCTAAGAGGTTCGCTTGAATATTGTTTTCTACATTTTCTGACTCGAGAGACTATTTATGAAAAGGGACATCTCGAGTTTTCTTTTCCACCTCTTTTAAAACTCTCTAATCATGAAAAATATGTTGAGTTACTCCTCCGTTGAACTTGTAAAACTAACACGACGAAGGAATTGTCACTGTGACGATACCAAGCTACTCCTTCCTAGGGCTTGCTAAAAAATACTAGGATGGATTCATCCGAAGGATGAACTTATATGACAAGCATATGGTATCCTCTTTAAGCTTGAAATTAAAAATAAAGAGATACTCACTAGAAATAGTGGGGGGAAATGGAAGGAAACATATATCCTGTATTTTGTGTGAAAGGTAGTATGTATCTCTTGAGCATGACACTTATTTGTATCTCGTGTCATGTTTGGGACATCCTCACTTTTCCACTTATATTACTGGGTTTGGGAAATACATTTGCCTCTCATTCAATCATATCATGTTTTCACCATGACCTCTTATCCTATTTTGAGTCAAATGCTGCCAAATTATGGATTCATGTCACCGATATGTTCAAGAGAAGTCCCACCTGCAAATTCAAACCACTTATACCCTGTTTTACTTTCTCTACATCAATCCTGAATCACTCTTTCCAACTTTGCAAAATATTATGTTTTGTGTCGATTATGTGGGAAACATTATGACCCTCCTTTGACATATCACTTCCTGTCGACTCCAACTCATTATCCAAGAAGATGATCTAGAAATTCCCATTCAATACCTTGGAGCTTGCATGCCTCGATGGCAAGTTATTCACGTTCGATGATAGGTTCACACTACTGGCCTTCAATCGAATGATTTCACGTGTTCGACTTCAGCTTCATTTCTCACACTTGTATAATGTGTTGTTGTACCTTGAGAGTTATCGTCATCATTGGTGTTTTTTCTCGTTCGTATTAACAGTTTACATCATTGATCGATAATCAGATGTTTTCTACCATTTTCGACTCCAATGCATCTATTCACATGGTCATATTCATACTTTGGTTGGATTGAGACATAGGTGAAGACCCTAGGTTTCATTTGATAAATCCAAGTTGCATGGGGTTATTAAGTATTCATGATTTTAAACATGATCCTTTCTATTTGGATGGCTACATCCATGTAGTGTTAGATGCTTACATTTTAAGCAAACCTACATCAGAGATGTTAGATATATTGTATTATGTTTGATTTGTAGGTATTCTGACTGTGATTCTCTAAGTCCTTTCCTTTTCTTGTCAATAACTTCAACCATTACTTACCGTTCTAACTTCATGCTTTAGGGGGCATCTGTTATACAGTATTTTGTCACACTCCTAGTCTCATTTCCTGAATTGTCGCACTTTGTGTCCTCGATTCCACAAGTGTCGCAAAGTGATGAAATTTGTCACAAAAAATGTATTCACCATGAAACATGTTTAGAACATCCCTGAAGAAAAGGAAGAAAACTTGCCTTGAAAATATTCTGAACATCTTGTTAAAAACTTTTTTTTGCAATCCCAATGTGTTTCCCATAACTGATGTCTCGCGCTAGTAACCTCTAGCATTACACATGTATAGCACTGCTAGCACAAATTTAAGGAAAATCCACATTGGTCCTCGTCAAGTTGTTTTTCCCAAAATGGAGGAGAAGCTTTTCTTACTAGAACGGTGACGTGGTTTCAGGTAGTTGATGATTGGAACAAGACCTCCCATTCTTGGACCTAGATCCTCCTTCCATGGATCTCTCCCTTGAGATGTGGAACTCCTCCCTCTTTTCATGGATCCTTAACTCCCTCTCATTCCCTATAAATGAAATCCCCATCATCCACTCTTGGTTGGTTTCCGTCCTAGTGTTGAATTTTTCCCAAATGCTTCCTATTTGCAAAGGAGAAAAGTCATTTGAAGGCTAAGACTTGGAATTTGAATCTCACTTGAAGGAGGTTTTTTGGCGCAGCCCATCTTGGCCTAGATTTTGAAGAAAGCTCCACATTTTGAGGAGCATGAGGTGGACAACAGAGCAGATCAATTTAGATATATTGTGTGGTATCATAGGGGCTTCAGGGTGGGTTGAAGCCCCTCCTTTTTGTAATAGGTTTTGGGTTAGATTTGCTTGTTTTGGGGATCCCATGGTATTTGGACCATGGTATTTTTTGATTTAATGTTATATAAAGTGATATAATGTTAGAGAAATATATCAATCGAATGTAAGATCTATGGTTAAGGGAAATTATTTGTAATCTGTACTTTGGAGCAGAGGAAGGCTCTGCAGCAAAGTGCGGAGAGACAGTCTGCAGCTTAGTGCGCAGACCACCTGTAGCTGTGTGCACAGGTCAGAGAGATGATTGTAATCTAAGATCCATCTTAATAAAGAAGAAATTTTTGGGATGATATGTTGTGGTCTTATGTGTTTTATGTACCTATTTTCTTAATATTTGTTATGACGAAGGAGTTGATTACAGTTGTATGTTATGAAAATGAAATATTGCTATATGATGTGTTTTTTTATTAACATAATGTGGCGATGTACTGTATGTATGACTATGAGTTTTAAGCATAACAAAACTTAAGAGTACCACATCGCTTAGTCCCTCAAGGCTAAAAAAACATGGTTCTGCAACCACCCATAGTCACTTCGGGTGAGACTGTGATATGCTTGCAGGTCATTCATGAAAGGGTCAGTGATCAAGGGTTTTCTTGGTGCACAGTATAGATCGAACCTGGGTCAAGCCCAATCAACCCAACAATCGGTTATGTTGTCGATATCGATATTGTTTGAGGGATATGTGGACATAGCACTCATCAAAGAAGGAAATTCAATATTGGATAGTCCACAAGGAACGAAAATTTGTAGATCAAGATATACCCGCTTGACATCTGAAGCTTGGTTGCAAAGGTAGTTTTTCACAGAGAAATATGATTTTTTATTGGCATCATTCCCTGGTGAATTGTACGAGTGGGTATCACGGTTGAATGAAAGAAACAGATTCTTTAAGAATGAAGAACCTACAGCGTGGGCCCCTGAGCTGATACAACCACTCAAGGTCATTGGCAATAAGATTTCAAGGGTTGTTTATTTCTAGATTGATAGTATCTTGGGAGATTTTATTATTGAGTTCGTAGTAGACTTGACTGTGGCCTACAACGAAGCAGAGTGAATATTCTTCAAAGGGCCATGAGGTAAGTACTTGAAATATTTGAAACTCTGGATTAAGGTTTTTTTGTGTGAAAAAGGAGTTTTGGAGATGCAATCATAATAATAGTTACTTATGTTTGGAGGAAGAAGTAAATTTGAGCAATAAATTGGTACAAAGTGAAGTGGAAAAAGGTATAGAGTAGATACCAGAAATAGATATCGCGAAGAAGACCCAAATACCTTCATAGAGACTGATTATATTCCTTTGCTAAGTGAATATAAAGGTGAAAAATAAGAACACTACCCAGATAACTCCCAAGAAACTTCACAGTATACCCCCTTCGAGCCTGAAAGTTCGCCGAAGCCATAATGCAGTAGTAGTCAGGGTGATGGTGGTCTCCTTGCTCCCCCTACACCTCCTACCCCCTATCACCCTCCCCCTCGCCCTATCCCTTTCACCCCAAAAAGAGGTATGGTTAATGTTATTAAGCTACTTGTTTTTAGAGGAACTGGATCAGAGGATCTAGAACAGTTTTGGTTTCTAATCAAAGTTGTATGGACATCAAAATAGATCAATAACGAAGATATAAGGAAGGCACGGCTCGCTATGATGCTACGAGATAGAGAACTTACATGGTACATGAAGTATTTGAATAATCAGACTAGTACATTTTCATACATTAAGAAAGCATTGATACAGGAATTCAAAAATTTGAAGTCTGAATCGCAGTGTATTACTGAGTTAAATGAGATCAAACATAAAACTAATGAGTCTCTTTGGTATTTTGACCAAATATTTAAGGTGTTATTGGATCAAGTAAGCTTCAACATACCTTCGCAAGAACATAAATAATGGTGAGTCATTTGTGTTTATACTACACATCAGGTTTCCATTAACGCAATAGAAGATAACAACTCAAGACGAAGCTATGGAAATTGCAATGAAGTTGGATGCTTCACCGATAGGAGACACTAATGCACATATGAAATAGATTTAGAGACAGTTAGCAAACCTAACCTTACAATTATAAGATATTAAGAAAGATAAAGAAGTCAGAGAAGAAGTGTGGTGTACAAAGTGCAAATCAAAGGCCCATTCTAAGCAACAATGCCCTATTTTTGGGGATTACATGGCTAGTCGAGCACCTAATCCCTTGAATGCAGGATCCAGTCAGTGGTGCGATATATGCAGGACTAGAGGCCAACATCACTCTGAATATTTTTATTTGTTGCAAAAATATGTGCAGACCCCAGGGAATTTGTTTTGTAATTTTTGTAAGTTCGTAGGACATGATGATAATAATTGTCAAAGTTATGATCTAATGATGGAGCACAGTGCTAATACTTAAAAAATGCAAGTAGAAAATCACGCACATGAGGCCAGTGGACAGCGCGATGTTCGAGGAGGTTATCAAGGATGAGGTCAAGGAGGTGGATCTGGCCGAGGACGTGGACAGATAATTTTCTATAACTGCAGTAAGCTAGGTCATTTTGCAAGATATTTCCAAAATCCCACTACGACATGTAAGTACTGCAAATCATTTGATCGTGTAATTGAATATTTTCTTGTACTTATGGCGAATATGCAAGAGAAAAGGAATAAACAACCCACACAAAACATCTAAATGATGAAGCCTGAAATAAGGACCGATGAACCTTGCATTAATATTGTCACTAGAAGTGGAGTTGCGATTGGAAATGATAAAGAAGATGAAAAGAAGGAATTTGAAAATATAGGTGCATGGGTTAGGAAGACTCTTGAGAAAGTTCCTCATTTTTATGTCCACAAAGAAAGGAATTTTTTATGGAATCGAAGTGAAGTTTTATGGATGCGGGAGCTTTGACTTCTACTGCACATCTAGAGCCTAGTAACTGCGACATGTCAGTAGTTCCAACACAGAACAAAGCAACGACGTAGTACCCGAAGCTCTGACAAAGAATTCGAAAAATAAAGTAAATTTTGAGATATTTTCTGCATACTTGTATGAATTTATTGAGAGATCAAAAGGCTATAGATGGGCTTCAGGAATTGATATATTCCTGCGCATCAAAAGAAACATTGTGAAGCAAGATTCGTGCAGTCAATAATGTACATCGACATAAGAGAACTGGAAAAGAGATGAGTCTTAGTGCGCAGATATGAGAAGATAAAATGGATCAAGTTATTCTGGATTTGGGATTCGATGCCAATGTTTTGACAAAATGGACATGGGAATTAATGAGTAAGTCAAAGCTACAATGATCAAATATTCAATTAATATTGGAAAATCAACAAAAGATATTTCCTATGGGAAGATTATCAGGTGTCATAGTAGATATTGAAGGAGTTCGCACCATTTGTAGTGCCCTACTCTAGTTAACTGACAATGATATGAAGTTTAACATTATTTAGCCCTAAGGCCCACACTTTATTCTTTGAGGACCTCAGGTTGAGGATCTGGACACATGACTCTATTATTAGTGGATTTTATGGTTATGTATGCCTTTATTGATACTATGATGATGATAGCATTAATGTTTATGTACGTTCTCTATTGATATGATTGCAGCATTAATGGATATGCATGTTCTCTATTGATATCATGATTATGATAGATTTTATGGATAGATATGTTTTCTATTGATGTTACGATTATGATGGCTTTGATGGATATGTTAGTTTCCCATTGATGTTATGATTATGATAACCATGATGGATGTGTCCCATATGTTAGCTACTTACATTAGTTCTGATTCAAAATAAACAATGATGTGAATGACTAGGTCATGTTGATGTTGTTATTATGATAATGAATAACACTGAGAAACTTTGTTACTGATAATTATTGGGTATGACAGGAAACCACCAAAGGCACTCGCATATGATGAGTTGACAACATCTGGTTTGATAGAAATTAATATTTTTTATTTAAAATTCTAAGTCCAATTTGAAACTTGCTGATGATATGTCAGTGATTGCAGGAACATGTTAGTCGCTTGACCGAATGACTCACATATGGGTGATGGGGTTGTACAATTGGATGGAACAACATGGGAGGGGTGTGACATTGTCCCTGATCTCACCCACTAGCACTCTCGCCATGACTTAGGCTAGAAAGGTCGAAACACCTTCACCTTGAAGATCATGATGTCGCGGGGGAAGGTCCCAAATTTGGGTCGCTCACGAGGAATTTTTGGGGGGCGCGCATCAAGGTGGATTCCTTGATCCCTGACACCATTAGTCTCACTATAGCAGGTGGCATACGAGATGATAACGGTCTTTGTAATTGCACCTATACTTTCCCCTCATAGCCACTGGATGCTTGAAGGGCAAGTGGCGTGGCACCCTTAGAACTTCAAGAGAAATTCTTGAAGGGCATGACCGACTTGGCACCCTTGGCATCACAAATAAATTGTTAGGCATGGCACCCTTGGAACTTCAAATGGAAGTTATTGAAGGCCATGACCAACTTGACAACCTCGTCATCATTAAAGAAACTAATAAATATAATCAATATATAAAAATCATATTAATTCATAACAAGTGATATATGATGTTAGAACCAATGAAATCAAATCAAGAATAATACTTAGGGTAAGGGAAGAATAGGAAAAAATAAAATACTTTACCTTGAGAAATCTACCACTTTCCATGTTGAATATATATATCTAATAAAATAAAAATAATATTAAGTGGATAATGTACAAAAGTAACTTAATTAAGAAAAAGGGGGAAAGAGGGACATAGAGTTAAGTATAAAGGTTAATCATAAAATAGTTAAAAACTTCACTAAGAGAAGAGCATGGTGAATTAAAATCAGACTAATAAATTAAAATTGGAGAAAATTAGAGAACCTCCATGTGGCAAGAGCCAATATAAGAATATTCATCTAAGAGGAAAATTGAGTTAAATTAGGAGGTAGTTAGGGGACCAAATATGAGACTTATTAGTTAACTTCAGTAATAAACACAAATTAAGGAGTAGGAAAGGGGGAATCAAGAGACAACTAGGAGAAGAAATAGGAAGTCTTGTTGGGGTGAGGAAAATACTATTTTAAATTAATATTTAAGTAAATTATTTTTGGAGAGCCTTGATGAGAGGGTGAAAGATGGGTGGGTGAATAATCAAATTTTGGATTAATAAAAAAATAATTATTTATGCATGAAATTCCAAGTGTCACTTATGAAGCCTTCTATAAAAGAAGGGGAAAGCCAAGGGAAAGGGAATTTTTGGCTTACCCTATGGTTGGATGGAGGAGATTATGTCATTTTGAGTGGTTACGAGCTATAGTTGAGTTTGGTGAGGTACAGTATTATATAGAGGGGACTCTTGAGCCAAGAGGTGCTCACCTCTATCAACTAGCACATTCCTTCGTTGTACAACCCCATTGCAGCTCAGGGGTCCGCAAGGAAGGAGAGTACCCAAGGATTAGGCTGGGAGGTCAACTGGTGGGTCATTACATTCGGATTAAGCATGATAACATTCAGGCTTGGAGTTAGACGAAAAAAAAGGAGCTCAAGTAGCGGCAAGTCAAGTTTGGATCTCGTCTAAGGGTGAACGGTACATGTGTTATTTATATTGTTTTTTTTATGATGACTTCATTGTGCCTATAATGTGACATGTTAAATAGATGTATGTGTTATGAAGTTAAATTTATGGACATTTCATATAAGTGATTTAATTTTACTGAGTTTCAAACTTGTATGCTTATGGTTTAAATTCCTAGTTACTGTATTATATATATATAGAGAGATATATAAAGCCTAGTGTTCATCTAGTAAAATATAGGGTTGGTCTCTACACTTGGTACCAAAGAAAGGTTCAACCTCTAGGACCTATAGGCCCATAAAGTATTAAGGTTTTCTCGTATTTTTTTGTGAGCCATGAGTTTTGTAGTCTTTGTGGACTTAGAAACCTTCTTGATTATGTTTTATTCTATGACAAAATCAAACTCTGTTATACCGTTATGACTCCATCCATAACCATCACTAGCACCATGATGAAATTCATTTACCTTTGAAGGTGAAAATAATGACAAATAATCTGCATCTTGGAAAGTTGATGTTTTGATCCCTAGAATTTACTAGAATGGGACACATGCTTAAGTTCTTCTGCATCACTAGAAATGTCCAAAAAAAATAAAAATTTATGAATGTCATACATTGTATCCATAAAACTATAAATTCTTGGCTGGAAATTTGATTGTAGGACTCTTTTCTCTACGTCGATTGGTATGTCCTAAAAGATAATTAGTATTAAAATAAAAATTTGGAAGAAAATGAAGAATACACTCAAGATGAGCTATTCAAAAGGCACATCGAATGAATCCTCTCTCAAGCAATAATGACTTTTCTGCAAGTTTTTGCAATTTCATTCTTTTATAATAGAATATTGTTCCATAGTCATTGCACATTCCTGAATGATTTTTATGCAACTCTCATTTTTGGATCTCATTTCCCAATGCTGACCTCCTTAAGAACTGTACCCTTTTGTACCTAGCCAGGTCTTTTTCCACCGACATTGGAGCCATAGTCCTTGATAAAATTTTGTAGTCGATGAGGGAAATCTCCATTTCGTTTCCATATCCCTGCAGTAAAATAAAATAAAATTAAAAATCCATTCACGGATGTGGGGTTCCTGTGATTAAAACATTGAAATCTAGTTTCAACAAACCTACTAACTAAATAAATAAATAAAATAAAAGAAAAAAAATGAACAGGCATAAACTAGAAATCGTAAATGTCAATTTGAGGGAAGCAGATCTGCAGTTAATCATCATGTTGTTCTCTAACTTCCATTCCAGCCCAAGCCTAAGAGATTTGGTGATAAAGCTCAAATATTGGGAGATACTTGCAGCAGTTGACTTAAATTTTATGCCGTAGGGTTTCAATTTCAAAAGTTGATCGCTGGATTCAAAGGGATCGGGATATGATTCGGTTCACCACATAATACGGTGATTTGATAGGATACAGAATCTGAAATTATGAAATCAGAATTCCGCAGGATATGCGGGATGTTTCATTGTCTTCTCTAATGGCAACGACTAAATCTATTTCCAATGTGCCTTCTCCACCATGTTTTTCATTTAACTGAAAACCCTCAGATTCACCAGCTTTTGTTCCTGTTTTCTGAACAAGGGAGATTTCTTTTTCTCATCAAAATCTCCTTGGTATTTCAGATTCAAATTTAGTTGTAGAGATTTTGTTTGAAGTCTCAAAAATGCTTCCTACACATAACTTTTGAAAACGTTTGATTGTTTGAATACATTCCTCTGCCATGTTGAGATTGTTGAGATTCTTGTCAGGATGTGGCAGAACATCATCTGAGTCCCCAATTATTGGAAGAGGCTCATTCTGTTGTCGAAGTTCATTACGAGCTTTCAAGTCATACATGGGAAGCATACCATGACTATTGGAAGCATCCAAATCCTTTTCAGTAGATGGCACATGTTTTTTTTTTTCAGAATCCTTGGCATTTCTAGTCGAGAAAATGCAGTGCCCTAATTTAGAAGACTTTTATTTTGGAAAGCAGATTTAAAATCAAAGAATCTCATGGTTGATGCCTTTTCAGAAACACAACGAGATATTCCATTTTGGTTATGAGTATCTATTATTTCTGATTCATTTCCCTTACTCATTAACAAAGTCTCGTGCTCAGCGTGTGCCTTACATTTTCAACCATCCATTAGACCGGCTTAATTTGGCTTAATTTTAAATGCAAATGTGTATCAATTATAACAGAAATAATAAATGGAATGCAGCTTGAATGCAAAAGTAACAAATGGAATGCAACTTGAATACAATACTCCACGCTAAATATATTCTTGCACCTTCCATGAAAGAATCTTAAATAATTGTCGTTTCAAGCAGTTTTCTTTAAAATTGTGAAAACCGGTTTGAAGAAAACTAGTGAAAATTGGGTTGAGAAAACTGGAGGTGTGAACCTAGTTCAATTTTATGGGTAATTTTTTTTTTCAATTTCAATTCCATGTGTTCCCCAATATGCTATGTATTAAAGTAATAGTTTTTGTAGTTTAAAATTTTAAATTTATTTTTGTGTATTAAAGTAATAGTTTTTATAGTTTAAAATTTTAAATTTATTTACGTTGTTTATTAAAGTAATAGTTTTTCATATAGTGTAGTAGTTTAAAATTTAAAATTTATTTATGCTATGTATTAAAGTAATAGTTTTTCATATAGTGTTGTAGTTTAAAATTTTAAATGTATTTATGTCCAAAGATAATTTCTAAACTATCTAAATTATGGACATTTAACTTCATATATATATATATATATATATATATATATATATATATATATTATGTTTACACATGAAACAAATATTCAAGGAATATTGATTTTAGAATTAATTATAAAGAAATTGATTTGAAAATTAATTAAAATTTGATTTGGAATTTTTGATTAAATTAATAAACAGATGCTTTGATTTAAAAATTTTAATTAAATTAAAATCACTGATTTAGAATCAGTCATGAGTTTATGGAAGAAATAAATTAAAATTTTAATTAAAATAAAGTAAGTGGCATGTTCTATAGATATTGCACCTTTAATGAATAACTCGCTAATCTGGTGTGACAAATTCAAAATTAAATACCTTTACAACATCATAGAATAAATTCACATTTATGTTTTATCTAATCAGAGTGTTAAAAAAAAAATGGTGGGCAATAACTCTTGGTAGATTGTTTATTTACCAGAAGGGAAAAATGTCCCAAGTAACTCTTGCACTAATTCCTATGACATTCCAGCCGTCTCAATTACGTGATTATACTAATTTAACATTCTCAGAATCATTACATTCATTTAATTATTTAATTAATTCCTATATAAATAATGGAATTTATTCTTATTTATTCTTTGATTATTAATACTTGTCTTTAGTACACTTGATATTTATATGTGCATATTATTAATAATAAGTTGTACTTCCATTATTGACATCATAAAACAATTAGAAACTTAATTTCTCTCTATTTACTATGAAAATCTCAGTTTATATTATAATAATGCTACCAACCACCTCTATCATTTACATGACATAATGAAGTCTAAGCCTATTATGATGAGTTATATAAATTTTATCATTATGATTAAACCTTATAGGAAGGTTTGAAATTCATGAGTGAATTAAATCTTATAGAACCACTTAGGTTTTTTATAATTTTTAATTGATTGGTTTTACCTTATAAGGAAAATCGTGTTAAATATTGGCAGGATTCGTTGGTGAACCATGGTTATAAGAAGTACAAGAAGGAGTGGGGCAACTAGAGGGCGCAACGTGGCGCCACCACAACAACCAACTCCTGTCACCCCACCCAATGATGAGGAAAACATCTCAACACAAGAACAAATACCAGCAGGAGAAGTGTTAAACTTAATGAAATCATTCCAGCACATTTCTGAGGCATTAGTAAACCGTCTGTAGCGAGAGCATGGAGGACCAGTCATACAAAATGAAGCACCCCGAAACACTACAATAAATGATGTACGTCGATATTTGGAAAAGGTAAAATTTCCAGAGTTTTGGGGGTCCATAGATGGTCAATCTGTAGAGGCATGGTTAGAAAACATGGCTATGTGCTTTACCCCGAGAGAGTATACCTCAAACATGAAGGCCAATATGGGTATATTCCAGCTAAAGGGAAACACACTACTTTAGTGGAAGACATTATTACCCCAATTGGGGATGGATATCTCAGAAGTAACTTGGGAATTGTTTGAAGAAAATTTTAGAGAATGCTACCTATCAGAGGAATTTCTTGAGAGGCAATTAAATGAATTCAATGCATTAAAGTAGGGGATTCGCTCAGTACTAGAGTATGAGGCTCGTTTCATGGAATTACTCTGTTATGCCCCTCACTTAAACACAGAAAGACTCAAGGTGAACAAATTTGTGTATAGATTAAATGGTAACATTCGGGCTAAGGTTAGGATCTTAACACCTCACACCTTGCACGAGGCAGTTCAGTGAACAATTATCGCAGAGGAGGAGATCATGAATAGTGGACCTAGTACGACAAACAGGCTCTTAGGATCAAGAGTAACCAATGGAAATAGTATGGAACATAGAAATTTTCAAAGGGGTCTTATGCTCAATCATCAAAAGTGGTCTACCGGAAATCAAAGAACACCATATAGGCATCCAACTTAGAAATTGCATAGGGTACCTTAGCAAGCTCGTCAACAACAACATCATCGTCTTATGTGACAACACCAAGTCACACCAGCTTAGCATCGATCCCAATAGTCTGCCTCTTTCCAACAGAGTTCCAGGCCAACTCCCAATTCAGTCAATTGTAGAAGCCAAGCTCCTAAGAGGGGGTGTTGGACTTGTAGAGGTCCTCACTACGAGAGGGATTGCCCTCAAAAGACAGGTAATACCAACTCAACTCATAAAGCAGCTATGGTGGGGGACCTGGGGAAGGCTCATCGCATCCATGTAGCGGTGAACAATCGTCATGTCGAACACTAGTCCACTGTGTTGGAAACCTCAAGTAATATTTATGGTAAGAGTTTTGTCATTTTAATAGATCCAGGAGCTACTAATTCTTTTATTTCTTAAAATGCATTATCAAGGATTAAACATAAACCAATTGCTCAACATGATTTTAGACATGTAGAAATGGCATGCGGTATGAAAATAAATGTAGGAAATATCGTAAAGGGTTGTGAGATGGACTTGGGTGTATGTAAAACCAAGGTATCCTTGTACTCTACGATATTAGGAGTCTATGACATAGTTATAGGAGTGGATTGGTTGGAGCGACATGATGCACTCCTAGATTGTAAAGACAAGGTACTATATTTCACATATGATGATGGACAAAGAAAATCATTTAGGGGAAAGAACCGAGGGGTGTCCCTAAGGTTCATCTCCTCCATGCAAATAATGAAATGTAGATGAAAGGGGTGTCAAATGTTCACGGTGGTAGCTCTAAATGATAAGGGTGATTATGAAAAATTTGATAAACATCCAATTCTTGTTGAATTCAAGGATGTATTTCCTAAATAATTACCTGGCCTACCCCCAAAAAGGGAAATTGATTTCACCATCAACCTTAAACTAGGCACTGAGCCTATTGCAAAGGCACCTTATCATATGTCAGCTCCAGAGCTAAAAGAATTGCAAATCCAATTAAAGTAATTTTTGGACTTGGGGTTCATACAACCCAGCATATCTCCATGGGGAGCTCCTGTAATTTTTGTTAATAAGAAGGATGGGTCTTGGAGATTGTGCATTGACTACCGCCAGTTGAACAAAGTGATGATAAAAAATAAATACCCGTTATCAAGGATAGATGACTTGTTTGATCAAATGAAGGGAGAAACTGTGTTTTCAAAGATGGATTTGAGGTCAGGATATCATCAATTAAGAATCAAGGAAGAAGATATCCCGAAGACAACCTTTAAGACAAGATTTTGGCATTATGAATTTGTAGTTTTACCCTTCGGACTGACAAATGCCCCGGGTGTTTTCATGAGTTTGATGAATATAATATTTCTGGATTACTTAGACAAGTTTTTACAAGTATTTATCGATGAAATTTTGATCTACTCAAAGACCCCAAAAGATCATGACGAACATTTGAAGATATTTCTTCAATGTCTTAGAGAAAACCAATTGTACGGAAAGTTGTCAAAGTGTTCCTTTTACCAATCAAAGATTCATGAATCATTATCTTGGGCACATTATCTCCAGGGATGGTATCGCTGTAGACCCGACAAAGATCGAGGCCATCATGGAATGGCCAGCACCAACCAATGTTCATGAAATACGAAGTTTCATAGGCATGGCAGGGTATTATCGTAGATTTGCCGAAGGGTTTTCAAGGGTAGTAAGCCCCATTACCGAGCTCCAAAGAAAGAACAAGAAATTCATTTGGACTGAAAAATGTGAAGAGGCATTCCAAAAGTTAAAGGTATTATGAATGATGGCACCAATTTTGAAAGTGCCAGATATGGAACAAGAATGTTTGGTTTGCACCGATGCCTCCAAGCAAGGGTTGGGTTGTGTATTGATGCATGAAGGAAGAGTAATAGCATATGCATCAAGAAAACTTATAACCCATGAAGAGAACTACGCAACCCATGATTTAGAAATGGCAGAAATTGTTTATACACTAAAGATTTGGAGACACTACCTTCTAGGAAGGAAGTTTGAACATAGAACTGACCATTGTTGGCTACCACACATATTCACTCATGACCACTTAAATGCAAGGAAAAGACAATGGTCTGAGATAATTAGTGAATATGATTTTTATATTACTTACATAAAAGGAATAGTAAATAGGGTGGCTGATGCTTTAAGAAGGAGGCCTCAAATATTTTCAGTGATTCCCTTAAAGACAAATTTGAGGGAGAAGTTGCTTGACTTGCAATTTAAGGACACCTGGTACAAGGAAGTTAGCAAGAGTTTGAGGGAGGATGAAATGAGGATCCCAAAATATGAAGAATACTTCCTTGATAGTGATGGACTTCTACGATTTCGGGGAAGGATATATGTGCCACCGAATGAAGATATACGCCAGTTGATATTGAATTAAGCACATCGTGCAATATACATGGCACACCCTGGTGTTAAGAAGATGAGTGCAGACCTGAAACCACTCTTCTTTTGGAAAGGAATGAAGAAGGACATTGTAAAATTTGTAGCAAGATGCTTAGAGTTTCAACGAGTAAAAGTTGAACACAGACATCCAGCAGGGTTATTGCAACCCCATGAGATACCAGAATCTAAATGGTAAGTTATATCGATGGAATTCATTGTGGGGCTACCAATGAGCTCAAGATGACATGATTCCATATTTTTAGTGGTGGACACATTGACTAAGAGCGCCCATTTTATACCAGTTAAGACTACATATAAAGCACCAGAGATAACGAGATTTTTTATTGATGAGATTGTGAGATTACATGAAGTTCCTAGGAAGATCATATCAGATAGGGGAGCAGTGTTTACAGGAAGGTTTTGGACTAGTTTCCAAGAAGCCTTGGGAACCAAATTGAACTTCAGAACTGCATACCACCCTGAGACAGATGGTCAGATAGAGAGAACTAATCAAATCTTCGAAGACATGCTACAGATGTATGTGATGAACCAACAAAAGAGATGGGAGGAGTTTTTACCCCTAGTGGAATTTGCTTACAATAATAGTTATCAAAGTTCCATCAAGATGGCACCATTTGAGTTCTTGTATGGAAGACCGTGCAGAATACCTCTCAGTTGGGACCGACTAGAGGACCGAGTATTAATAGGACCAGAAGTGGTGCAAGAGATGGAAGAACAAATGACTATGATAAAGGGGAGGCTAAAAGAATCACAAGACCGAAAAAAGAGTTATGCTGACACTCATCAAATAGACCGAAATTATGAATTGGGAGATAGGGTGTTCCTGAGAGTAAGGCCCCAAAAGAGCTCTATAAGATTCGAAAATGGAGCAAAATTGTCTCCACAATTTGTGAGACCTTTTGAAATCTTAGAAAGAAAAGGGTTGGTAGCTTATAGGCTTGCCTTACCTCCAACCCTAACGCGTATTAATGATGTGTTTCATGTTTCTGTTTTACGTTATTATATTTCAGATCCTTCACATGTTATTGACTTAGGTCACTTGCAGGTTTCGGATGAGGGTACGGTGATGGTCGAACCAGTTTGCATACTGGACCAGCAAAATTTGCAGCTTAGACGCCGATTTTTGGACCAGGTTAAGGTTCAGTGGGACAATTATAGTCCTAGTTCAGCCACTTGGGAGGATGTCGAGGAGATGCGTCACCGATTTCATTATCTATTTCAAGGACTTCGAGACGAAGTCTATTATTAAGAGGGGGTGTATGTAGTGCCCTACTCAAGTTGACTGACAGTGATATGAAATTTAACATTATTTAGCCCTAAGGCCCACACTTTATTCTTTGAGGACCTCAGGTTGAGGATCCGGACACATGACTCTATTATTAGTGGATTTGATGGTTATGTATGTCTTTATTGATACTATGATGATGATAGCATTAATGGTTATGTACGTTCTCTATTGATATGATTGCAGCATTAATGGATATGCATGTTCTATATTGATATGATGATGATGATAGATTTTATGGATAGATATGTTTTCTATTGATGTTACGATGATGATGGCTTTGGTGGATATGTTAGTTTCCCATTGATGTTATGATTATGATAACCATGATGGATGTGTCCCATATGTTAGCTACTTACATTAGTTATTATTCAAAATAAACAATGATGTGAATGACTAGGTCATGTTGATGTTGCTATTATGATAATGAATAACACTGAGAAACGTTGTTATTGATGATTATTGGGTATGACAGGAAACCACCAGAGGCACTTACATATGATGAGTTGACGACATCTGGTTTGATAGAAATTAATATTTTGTATTTAAAATTCTAAGTCCAATTTGAAACTTACTGATGATATGTCAGTGATTGCAGGAACATGTTAGTTGCTTGACCAAATGACTCACATATGGGTGATGGGGTTGTACAATTGGATGGAACAACATGGGAGGGGTGGGATAGTGTCCCTAATCTCACCCGCTAGCACTCCCGCTGTGACTTAGGCTGGAAAGTTCGAAACACCTTCACCTTGAAGATCATGATGTCGTGGGGGCAGGTCCCAAATTTGGGTCGCTCACGAGGAATTTTTGGGGGGCACGCATCAAGGCAGATTCCTTGATCCCCAACATCATTAGTCTCACTATAGCAGGTGGCATACAAGATTATAACGGTCTCTGTCATTGCACCTATACTTTCCCCTCATAGCCACTGGATGCTTGAAGGGCAAGTGGCGTGGCACCCTTGAACTTCAAGAGAAATTCTTGAAGGGCACGACCAATTTGGCACCCTTGGCATCACAAATAAACTGTTAGGCATGGCACCCTTGGAACTTTGAATGGAAGTTCTTGAAGGGCATGACCAACTTGACACCCTCTTCATCATTAAAGAAACTAATAAATATAATCAATATATATAAATCCTATTAATTCATAACAAGTGATATATGATGTTAGAACCAATGAAATCAAATCAAGAATAATACTTAGGGTAAGGGAAGAATAGGAAAAAATAAAATACTTTACCCTGAGAACTCTACCACTTTCCATGTTGAATATATATATATATATATATATATATATATATAATAAAATAAAAATAATATTAAGTGATAATGTACAAAAAGTAAGCAAATTAAGAAAAGGGGGAAAGGAGTAATATAGAGTTAAGTATAAAGGTTAATCATAAAATAGTTAAAAACTTTCCACTAAGAGAAGAGGGTAAGAATTAAAATCGTACTAATAATTAAAATGGAGAAATTTAGAGAACTTCCATGGAAGAGCAACATAAGAATATCTATCCTAAGAGGAATATTGAGTTAAATTAGGAGGTATTTTCACGACCAAATATGAGACTTATCGCTAATCAGAATAAACACAAATTAAGGAGTAGGAAAGGGGAATCAAGAGACAAATCTGTGAGCAGAAAATAGGAAGTCTTGTTGGGGTAGGAAAAATACTATTTTAAGTTAATATTTAAGTAAATTATTTTGGGAGAGCCACGCAGGAGGGGTGACACATGGGTGGGTGAATAATCAAATTTTGGATTAATAAAAAAATAATTATTTATGCATGAAATTCCAAGTGTCACTTATGAAGCCTTCTATAAAAGAAGGGGAAAGCCAAGGGAAAGGGACTTTTTTGGCTTACCCTATGGTTGGATGGAGGAGATTATGTCATTGTGAGTGGTTACGAGCTATAGTTGAGTTTGGTGAGGTACAGTATTATAGAGAGGGGACTCTTGAGCCAAGAGGTGCTCACCTCTATCAGCTAGAACATTCCTTCGTTGTACAACCCCATTGCAGCTCGGGGATCCGCGAGGAATGAGAGTACCCAAGGAGTAGGCTGGGAAGTCAACTGGTGGGTCATTACAGTCGGATTAAGCACGATAACATTCAGGCTTGGAGGTAGACGAAAACAAAGGAGCTCAAGTAGCGGCAAGTCAAGTTTGGATCTCATCTAAGGGTGAACGGTACATGTGTTATTTATATTGTTTTTTTTTTATGATGACTTCATTGTGCCTATAGTCAACACGTTAAATAGATGTATGTGTTATGAAGTTAAATTTATGGACGTTTGATATAAGTGATTTAATTTTACTGAGTTTCAAATTTGTATGCTTATGGTTTAAATTCCTAGTTACTGTATTATTAAAAAAAAAATTTAAGACTAGTGTTCATCTAGTAAAATATAGGATTGGTCTCTACACCATTGTTGATTTTGAAGTAATAGAAATTTTTTATGACAGTAATCCCTATCCTGCTTTGCTTGGAATTGATTGGCCAATGGACAGTCTATCCATAATCAATTTTAAGAAGAGACAAATGACATTTGAAGGAAACAATATGATGGTGATTGTTCCTTTAGATCCATCCGAAGGAGTAAGATATACATAGCCAATAAAAGAAGAATACAACACGACTGACATAGATAACATCTATCAATTGACATCTAAGGAAGAAGATTATATTTCTTTCATTTCTGTGGGAAATGTGGAGATACCCATTACAGGAACGGGCATGAGACTCCCACCAAGATGGGATACAAGGGACGAGGACTTGGCGTTAATGGCCAAGGCATGATTCAACCATTGGAGGTCATGTAGAGACCTCAATTAGCAGGTTTTGGGTACACTGAAGGATAGTGATCGAAGGTGTCAGAAAATCCCAATGCATGGTTGAAACAATTGGGGAAAGAGATTGATGGGAACACTTCACCATCATCCTATGACAGTGCACATGACAGTGAAAAGCTGAGGCAAGCTCTCGTCACCATGATTGCACCAGAGACCACCAGGAGAGGTATAACAAGTCTCGATAATCTCCAGTTCATTTTGATTATAAGCATGTTGATAATCATGAACATAAATCACGGTGCCAGAAAACATTTAGTTATTGTGGATTACATAACCATTTATTTGCTGAGTGGTGGAAAAGGATGGAAACACAAAAGAGGATGAGGCGTGAAAGGCCTTCTCCATTGTAGGAAAATAAGAAGGTAAAGCAGGTCTAGATGATGAAGACTCATTGCAGTTATTGTGATAGAAGTGGCCATCAAAGAGCCACATGTTGGAGGCTCCATACATAGAAATGCCTTAAGGACAAAGAATTAGTGAGGGAACCATTTGAAACAGATGTTTGACAAGAAAAAGTGTCGGAGAGAGATGGCCCATTCACTTTGATAAGTGAGAGATGGTTTTTCTAGTTTGGTAGCATGTCTGGCCTTACTTTGTAAATCATATGTTGCATGTTAAAATGTAAAAGTGATGATGTGTTTTCCATCACTTGTTAAGAAACAATGATGTTTTGTCCTTGTATTAATAGTTGGGGTATTGATTCCATTTGATGTAAACTTGACCACCGAGTATGTGTTATAAACTCGTGGAAAGTGTGGGGAATGCTTGGGTCATAGATTGGTCGCTTAGTTAAGCATTAAATTTGTAAAATATTGTACTAGAGGTTTTCAGAGGATGCAATTTTCAGCTCATCGCTTATGGATCCGAAGGACAAAAGGTGAAGGAGAATGAAAGGTGACATTTTAGGACATGTGTGGTGCAAACAACGTACAAAGTAATTGCAGATTATGATTCATGATTTTGGTGGACCAAAAGCTCCTCAGTGGGGAGGATTGATCTAGGTGGCTCCAAACACCCTTAGGAGACCAAAAGGGCTGGTGATAGGTCAAAATTCACAGTGTTTGGATTTCTCTCGAACCAGGTTTAGACTGAAGTGCTCATCACCCTAATTCCAAAGATGCGAACAAATATCCAATTTGAGCCCATATGGAGAATTTATAGTGAGTCAAAATTTTGGTCAAAGATGGGCAGGGGGGAGGTTTAACTTTCCCACAAATTCACCATCAACCGGCAAGGAACCTAGCTCCCGAAAATGGGTGAAATTGTGACCTCGTTAATTTTCCCAATAACCCTTTTTTTCGTTAAGTTTGAAAACGACCAATTATTTTTAAAAATAAAAAAATATTAAAAAAAAAAGGAGTGGCAGTCCATGACCCCCACCACTCCCATTGGACCCATGTCATTGTTTTTATAAACAAATATTAAGAAATTTGTTTGGGGGGCGGGTTGTCAACCCCACCACCCCTCTTGGAGCCTCCGCATAAGCCTACACTATATGGCATGGTCTGTCGTTTAAAAGGGTTGGGTCGGGGCCTCGTTAACAAACACAATGAATATATATTTGGTTGGGACATATTTATGCCACCATTAAACAATTATTCCGATGGGTGTCGAACTCGCCCAGCTTAATAGCCGGCAGGTCCATTGGCGGAACCACAAACTCAAACCATATTTAATACCGCATGCTCCAACCATTATCCAAACGTTCAAAAAATATATATATTTGGTTAAAAAAGTTGCAATGGGAGGTCGACAGGGTTTGAACCCCTGACCTGCCCACCTCTAGACCTCCGCCATTACCAACAGCATACGGGCCTCTTATTGTTAACTCCGCTGACAATTTCATTTAAACCCTCAATTGTAGTGCGTCCGGGGCAGAATGGAGAACGAAGCCAGAACAAATCCAGAATAGAACGGGATGGAGGAGCCAGAGAATGGGGTTCCGTACAGTGGAACCATGACATAGTTCTAGGAGGCAGAATGATGGCACGAAGTTTGAGACATAGAATATTCCTTTGATGCCCAAAGATTATCTAGGAGTTAAAATTTCTCTTTGTCAAAATGCATTCAATTTATAGTCATTTTTCTCAGATTTTCGTAGGGAACACAATGGCGAGGTCGGATTCACCTTTTGAGTAGCGGATTTGCGGATTCCCAGCGGAAGAGAATCTTGAGGGAATCTTCCAGATTCCTTAGAGGTCGAAATTCGTTGGAGTCGGAATCAAGTCAACTTTATACTCATTCTTCTTGGAATTTTGCAAGGATCTCAATGGTGAGATCAGATTCTTGTTTTGAGTTGCATATTTTCTAGTCAACCATGGAGCAGCATATTGGAGGAATCTAGGGGGAATCTATAATATTCCCTGTGGCCCAAATTTTGACAGTGTCAGAATTCAGAAAATTGACAGTCGATCCTACACCTCTCGGCGACACGAATCCAGTGGTGCAGTCAAATTTTCCACATGATCCATATATTTTTCAGCCATTTTCCAGATAAGGGATAACGATATTGGATTTTAGAGTGTGGACAATCGATTTCATTTCATTCGATGCCACGACTTCGATGGTGCATTCAAATCCAACAACTGAGTAGCCTATTCTTCAGCCAGCATCAAAGTTGAGGTATATGTAGTGTTGTTGCCATGTACTTCATTGATTATTGTTGTGAGATTTTTTATGTCGTGTCAATTCATGCTTGATGTATGATGCGAAATCTTGATTTTTATGTCATGTGATATGTATTCATCACTGATGGTCATTTATTTTATGAGATCCCTTTGTTTCCTTGATGGTGGGATACTCCTTGTCACCATGTGCGAGGTTGTCATGTTGATAAGAGGTTTGTTTATGAGTGATATTTCCTTGTAGGGAACATCTCGTGGAGATACTTTTCCACTCATGTCGAGGGCACATTTCCTTGTAAGAAAATAGTGTCCATGTACATCATCAGATTTTCCAGCACCAAATGAAGCAACCAACACCATAGACACGCCGAAGGCTGGAGACGTACTCCACACTGGACGAACTCCGTTATTAAACGTCTTGTGTTTTGTTGTGTGATTATTGACATGTTTTCCTCTTAATTATATCTACATGTGTGTTCATTATTTCTTTGATCAAATGCAATTCTAATACATCACAGAAGTAAAATATTATGGGTAAATCCGGTCGCTGACGCACCCGGATCAAGTGGTATCAGAGCGGTATTCTTGCTTATGTGAATTGCAAGCGTGAACCATTGAACATGTAGCAATGGAGGATGTCAAAGACATATACGAGGCCATGTTGAGGATGTCTGAACGGAAGGACATGTTATATGAAGCTTATAAGAAACAAGCAACAGATAACACAGAGATGAAAAAAATTCTACAAGAGGAGAAGGAGGACAAGCAGCGATTGTAGCTTCAATTGCAAGCCACGACGGAGGCATTGGAATAATTGAAGAAAAAAGACCAAAGTCTTCAAATAGATCATGATGCATTAAAGACACTTCTCCAAGAATAGAAAGCAGAGAAGCAGATATTGCAGCTTCAGTTGCAAGTCGCAGAAGAGGCTTTGGAGAAATTGAAGCACAATCGAGACTTGAAGCAACCATCATCAGTTGTTTCTACATCAACATTTGAGGTAAATAATGTTGATGTTTCTTCAGTTTCTTCTTCACATGCTATCATTTCTGTGGGAAATGTGGAGATACCCATTACAGGAATGGGCATGAGACTGCTCACCAAGATGGGATAAAAGGGAGGAGCACTTGGCATTGATGGCCAAGGCATGATTCAACCATTGGAGGTGCAGAGACCTTGATTAGTAGGTTTGGGGTACATTGAAGGACAATGCTCGAAGGTGTCAGAAACTCCCAATGCATGGTTGAAACCACTAGGGAAAGAGATTGATGGGAACACTTCACCATCATCCTGTGGCAGCGCACATGACAGTGAAAGAGCTAAGGCAAGCTCTCACCACCATGATCACACCAGAGACCACCAAGAGAGGTATAACAAGTCTTGATATTCTCAAGTTCATTTTTACTATCAACATGTTGATAATCATGAACATAGATCATGGTGCCAGAAAACATGTAGTTATTGTGGATTACATAACCATGTATTTGTTGAGTGTTGGAAAAGAATGGAAACACAAAAGAGGATGAGGTGTGAAAGGCCTTCTCCATTGTAGGAAAAGAAGAAGGTAAAGAAGGTCTGGAGGATGAAGACTCATTGTAGTTATTGCGACAGAAGTGTCCATCAAAGAGCCACGTATTGGAGGCTCCATCCAGAGAAACACCTTAAGGACAAAGCATCAGTGCAGGAACGAGTTGAAACAATTGTTCGACAAGCAAAAGCGTCGCAGAGAGATGACCCATTCACTTTGATAAGTGAGAGATGGTTTTTCTAGTTTGGTATCATGTCTGGCCTTACTTTGTAAATCATATGTTGCATGTTAAAATGTAAAAGTGATGATGTGTTTTCCATCACTTTTCAAGCAATAATAATGTTTTGGACTTGTATTAATAGTTGGGGTATCGATTCTATTTGATGTAAATTTGAATACCAAGTATGTGTTATAAACTTGTGGCAATTTTGGGGAATTCTTGTACTACAAGTTTGCAGAGGATGCAAGTGTCGGCTCATCGCTTACGGTTCTGAAGGAAAAAAGGTGAAGGAGAATGAAGGGTGACCTTTCAGGACACGTGAAGTGCAGGAAAGGTACAAAGTAGTTGCAGATTATGATTCATGATTTTGGTGGACCAAAAGCTCCTTAGTGGGGAGGATTGATCTAGGTGGCTCTAGACACCCTCAGGAGACCAAGAGGGTTGATGATAGGTCAAAATTCAAAGTGTTTGGATTTCTCTCGAACCTGGCTCAGACTGAAGTGCTCATCGCCCTAATTCCAACGGTGTGAACGGATCTCTAATCCGAGCTCGTATGGAGAAGTTAGAGCGAGTCAAAAAAAAATTCAAAGATGGGCAGGGGGCAGGTTTAATTGTCCCAAAAATTCACTGTCAACTAGCAAGGAACCCAGCGCCCGAAAATGGGCAAAATTGTAGCCTCGTTAATTTTCCCAATAACCCTTATTTTCGTTAAGTTTAAAAATGACCAATTATTTAAATATATATATATATATATATATATATATATATATATTTAAAAAAAATAGGAGTGGCGGGCCATGACCCCCATCAGACCCATGTCATTGTTGTTATAAACAAACCTTAAGAAATTTGTTTGGGGGGTGAGCTATCAATTCTGCCACCCCCGCCGAAGCCTCCGCATAAGCCAACACTATATGGCATGGTTCATCGTTCAAAAGGGTTGGGTCGGGGCCATGTGGAGCGAACCCCACCCGCCCAAAACAATACACACCATAAATACAACGGCGTAGATATATATATATATATATATTACAACCCAAATGTCAGCAAACCCAACGAATATTTATTCAGTTGGGACATATTTATGCCACCGTTAAAACAACGGTTCCGGCGGGTGCCGAACTCGCCCGACTTAATAGACAGTCAGTCTGTCGGTGGAACCCTAAACTCCACCATATAACAAACTCAAACCATATTTAATACCTCATGCTCCAATCGTTATCCAAACATTCAAATATATATATATATATATATATATATATATATGCGGTTAAACAAGTTGCAATACGGGAGGTCGGTGGAGTTGGAACCCCCGACCTCACCTCTAGACCTTTGCCATTACCAATGACCTACGAGCCTCTTATTGTTAACTCCGCCGACAATTGCATTTAAACCCTCAATTGTAGTGCGTCTGGGGCAGAACAGAGAATGGAGCCAGAACGGAATGGGACAAAGGAGCCCAAGAATGGAACAAAGAATGGGGTTCCATATAGTGGAACCATGAAACAGTTCCAAGAGGTAAAATGATGGCACGAATCTTGAGACAGAGAATATTCCTTTGATGCCCAAAGATTCTTTGGGTGGTAAAATTTCTCTTTGTCAAAATGCATTCAAGTTTATAGTCATTTTTCTCAGATTTTCACAGGGAACACAATGGCGAGGTCAGATTAGCCTTTTTAGGAATGGATTTGTAGATTCATAGCATAAGAGAATCTTCAAGAATCTTGAGGGAATCTTTCAGATTCCTTAGAGGTTGAAATTCGTCGGAGTCGGAATGAGATCAACTTTATACTCATTCTTCTCAGAATTTTGCAAGGATCTCAATGGTGAGATCAGATCCCTATTTTGAGTTGCAGGTTTTCCATTCAGTCGTGAATGGCGGGATGGAGGGATACTCTTTTTCACCATGTGTGAGGTTTTCATGCTGATAGGAGGTCTTTTATGAGTGAAATTTCCTTATAGGGAATGTCTCGTGGAGAGACTTTGCCACTCATGTCGAGGGCACATTTCCTTGTATGACAAGCAAATAGTGTCCATGTACATCATCACATTTTCCACCATCAAATGAATCAGCCAACACCATCGAGACACTGAGGCCTGGAGACGTAGTCCACTCTGGACGAACTCCGTTATTAAATGTCTTGCATTTTGTTGTGTGATTGTTGACATGTTTTCCTCTTAATTATACTTGCATGTGTGTTAATTAATTCTTTGATAAAATGCAATTCTAATACATCACAGAAGTAAAATATTATGGGTAAATCCGGTCGTTGATGGACTTAGATCATTGGCATAACATGTTGCATGAAGTATCTACAAAGCGTTGTGAAAGAATGCCAAAAGTAGTTTGTTGTATGATATCTAAGGTATGCAACTTTCCTTCCTGTGATGGATTTGGAAATGTAGAGACTTTTCTTACTGTTTTTTAAGAACAAGTGCCATAACATCAAAGATTGTTAGATTTGGATATAACCTTGAGAGCTACCCCTACTAGATGTTGGGGCATACACAAGAATAATATAGGAGATTGGCAGGTATTTTGAATACTAATGTGGATAAGGTTTGGACAAGTAGAAACAGAAATGCAGGAGAAATATGATGGTGAAACTGACCCAAGAAAGCATATTTAGATCTACACTACAACATGGAAGGAGATTCCACAGTAGGAATGGGTACATGGATTTATTCACACATTTGAGACATTTCCTATGAATTGGTACCTAGAAATAGAGTTTTGACATGGTACTATGAATTGGGCAGACTTGGTTGATGGTTTTATTTTAACATTTAGTTTTGAGGATGAATTTCGAAGAATAGATTCGGCCCTTCAGGTGATAAAATTGAAGATCTTTGAGGGTGTAACTACACTGACATGGAAACAACCTAATTTGGTTGCGCAGATAGAATATGCACTAGAATGCTATAACATTATTGCATAAGAAGAAGAAGATCCTCACAACATCAACATAACAAAACCAGAAGGACACCACAAAGTGATAGGGTCTGAGATAGCGATACTAGACATAAAAAATCCATTGAAGACCAAGAACGTGAATATAGGATCAGAAGAAGAACCCAAGTTTGCAACAGTAGGAGATTATTGGGACAAGGAGACAGATAGTAAAGTTACAGAACTACTCCATGAATATCAAGAATTTTTTCCCACTAAATTTCTAGATATGAAGGGGATATTAGGAGATCTATGGGTTATGAATATTCCCCTGAAGCCTGATGTGAATCCAGTTAAGAAATGACCTTATAGGTTGAACCCAAAGTACAAGGAGAAAGTGAAGTTATAACTTTAGAAGATGATAACAACAGGGATTATTGAACCTGTCGAAGAGTTAGAATGGGTAAGTCCTAGGTGATCCAGGAAAAAAAGACTCAAGGAGATATTAGGAAATGTGTTGACCTAAGGAAGTTGAATGATGCATGTTTACATGATCCTTTTCATACCCCATTTACAGATGAAGTGTTGGATACTGTAAAAGGCCAGGAAGCCTAATTGTTGGGCCAGGAGGTAACTCCACCAAAAAATTGAATTTTCATTCATTAAGGATGCATACGAATATATACATGGAGGTGAGACTCTTGGGATTCATCTCTAAGTGTCCCTTCAACTTCTTTATTGTGTATTTATATTATATTACAATTTCTCCCAATCCCTAGGGTTAGGTGTCAACATCCCCCCCCCCCCCCCCCCTTAATATGAAGGGATGTTGCTATTTCTAAGCATCATTCTGAATCTTTCAAACTTTTCTCTTCCAATCGCTTTGGTGAAGACGTCTGAAATCTACTCATTTGTGGAACAATGGTGCAGATGGATTGTCTTGGCCTCAACATGATGTCGAATCAGATGGTATTTTGCATTGATGTACTTCATTCGATTATGGAACTTTGGGTTCTTGGCCAACATTACTACAAAAGTGTTGTGGATCATGAGTGGAGTTGAATTCATTCGTTTCATTTACAAATCTTCCAGGATTTTCCTGAGTCACACAGTTTCCTTTGCCACTTCAGCTGCTTCCACATATTCTTCCTTAGTTGTGGAATCTTCTGTAACTAATTTTTTGTGTGATCTCCAGGAGAAAACTTTTAATCCAAGACTCATAGTATAACTTGAAGTAGATAACCCGGTTTCTTTGTCTCCATAAAAGTTTGAATTAGAGTATCCAATCAAGTTGAAGCCTCCCACCTGTGTATACTTGAGTCTAAAGTATTGATTCCATTTCAAGTACTTTATAACTTTTTTTTCAGCAGACCAAAGTCCCTCAAAAGCCTTTTGCATAAACCTGGACAAGATTCCAACAACAAATCAGATGTTTGCTCTAGTAGCAGTAAGGTAGATGATAATTCCTACAAGTTGTCTATATTTCGTTGCATCCTCAAATACTTTCCCTTCAATGCATTTTATATTCGAATTTTGTTCCATTGAAGTGGTCATAGGATTGCACTCATTCATGCCAAACTGTTCAATGGATCTCCAATGTACTTCTTCTGAGAGAAGAATATAAACTTAGGATGTTGAGTCACCTCAATACCAAGATAGTAGTGAACATATCCCAAAATCAGTCATTTCAGAACTTTCCTCAATTCCTTCTTTATGGATGAAATATAGCTCTCATTGTTCCCTGTCATCAAAATATCATCTACATACACCACAGGTATACAACTATTTTTCCAACTTTCTTGAAAAACAAAGTTGCATCATCAAGATCATAATGTTTGAAGTTAAGTTTCAGAATATGGTCAGTTAACTTCTCATACTAGGCTCGTAGTGCTTGCTTGAGGCCATACAAGTATTTTACAAGCTTGCATACTTTGTGTTCTTGGCCCTTCACAAAAAATCCTTCTGGTTGGGACATAAAAACATTCTCCTTTAGATCTCCATTCAAGAAAGCAGTTTTTACATCCATCTGATAGACTTTCCAACCGTTATGAGCTACCAAGAAAAAGAGTGTGAAGATGGTAGCCCATTTTGTTTTAGGTTCAAATTTCCCCTCATAATCGACCCCTTATTTATGTAAAAAATTTTTTGCCACAAGTGTGGCTTTGTGCTTGTAAATTAAGCCCTCATATTTGTACTTGTTCTTGTAGACCCACTTGCATCCAATTGGTTTTGTTCCCAATGGAGGATCAACCAGCTTCCAATTTCCATTTTTTATCAAGGCATCATATTCCTTTTGCATCGCTTCATTCCATTCATCATGAGAAGCGGATTCTTTGAAGGAATTTGGTTCAATATCTGTAGACAAATTAAATTCAAAATTATAAGAAACATCCATATCAATAGGTGAATCAGAATCATCTACATCACCTCCATTTTTCAGGACGAACATTTTCAAGTGTCTTTGTGAGCCATTTTGGAGGACCTTTCTGAGATGGCCCAGTCTACTCATTTGATTGATTTGGGGTTGAATCAAGATTCAATCTCCCAATTATGTCAATCACATCACTAAAAGTGTCATATGTGGCAAGATCTCCATGTGGGGGAGAGAGTGCTTCGAAATATGATTCCACATATTGATTCAGTATAGGAATCCCCTCTTCAATAGGTGGAATCTGATTATCAAATTCTTGAAATTACTTTGCATGTGTGAATCTATCCAAGTGATCAAGTTGTCGCTCAAAAAAATTTCCAGTCTTGGAATATTCAAGAAATATGACGTCTCTAGATACTACAAACTTCTTATTAAATTCATCATAGATATTATATGTTTTTGAGGTCTTGGAATACCACAAGAATATACATTTTCAAGAAGATACATTTTCAACTCCTTGCACCAATTTTATTTCTTTGTTCCTTAGGTATCAAAGCATAACAAGTGGAACCAAATACCCTGAGATGCTTTACCGAAGGAATGTGGCCATGCCACATTTCATAAGGATTCTTATTTCTAATTACATTAGAAGGAAACTTATTCCTTATGTACACAACACATAGAACTTCATCAGCCCAAAACATCAATTTTAAATTCTTGAAAAACACCATGGAACATACCATATTTAAAATTGTCATGTTCATTATTTCAGTTACATCATTCTGTTTGGGATTATAAGGCATGGTTGTTTGATTTTTGATCCCATGTTGACGAAGATAGTTTTCAAATTCATTTTAACTGTATTATTTTCCATTATTAGTGCGTAAAGAGCCAATATGAGTTTGTGCATTATTTTCAATCCATGCATGAAAGTTCTTGAATGTTTGAAAAGCATCATATTTTTTCCTCAATAAGTAAACCCAACACATTTTGGTGTAGTCATTAATAAATGTCATCATAGATATATTTCCTTTTTTAGAAGGAACATGCATGGGGCCACAAAAATATGAATGAATAAGCTCAAATTTTCTATGCGCTCTGGAATTTGAATCATGGAAATATTTTTTGCTATGCTTTCCTTGAATACAAGCATCACATTGCTTAAGTTTCCTAGAAATTGAAGGAAAACCAGTAACACCATTTTTCTTCAACAATCGAAGGTTGTCATATTTCAAGTGTCCAAATCTAGCATGCCATAAAAGACTTGATGGGAACGTACCTTCATCGTAGTGAGAACTGAATCCAAAGTTTTGTGCATTAGCAGAGGTACCTTGCAACTTTAGAAGTCTTTCTTCTTCTATCCCTCTCATGAAAAGTGAGCGATCTTATGCTTTTTTGACCTCAACCTAGCCATCAAACATATGAATGGAGTTTCCTTGTTGGTAGATGTGGACCAAAGACAACAAGTTTCTCCTCAACTCTGGAAGGTATAGAACCTCATGTGGAAGAAATTTTGGAAGACCGGGTAGCTTAAGCCTAATTGTGCCAAGCTCCGATGGCTTGAGTTTAGATTTGTCTGCAAATTATATGGCTCCATCAACCTTGTCAGTAAATTCTTCCAAAAAATATTTTCAAAACGTCATGTAGCATGTTTCTCCTGAATCTAGCAACCAATTATTTCTCCAAGAAGCAAGTGAAGCATTAAACAAGTCTTCAGTTACTCCAATATTACAATGTGCCACAACATAATGAGCAGATTCAAGTGCTTTACCTTTGTCTTTGTCATGAGTTTTACCTTTGGATTCATTTATTTCTTGCTCAATTATGTCCCAAATAATCTTACATGTGGATGCATCATGTCCATCTCTATTGTAGCGTATGAAATGACGATCATATTTTTGACTTTGAGCTTGTCTGCCCCCCCTGCCTCTGAAATTTCTTCTTCCTCGTCCTCTTTGGCCACCTCTCACTATAGAAGAATCTTGAGCATTAATTTTCTCTCTGTGTGAAATACATACAGCTTCTTCAGAAGACTGAGGAGTTGTCTTCTTCCCAAAATCCTTTTCTCTCTCTGCAAACTTTTTCTCAAGGGAGTCAAGGGTAATATCCTTGAGGTTTCCACTTGCTTTCAATGACTCAAGATAATGTAAGTTAGATATAATGCCCTGGCATAAGCTATGAGAGGTATGTCAATTTCAACACCATTTTTTTTAATGTCATGCATGATAGATCATATTTCTAATGCTAAAGAAAGAGGGTCATCATTTTTCAATTCAAGGCTGAATAGTTTAATCATCAACTGAACTTCAATTTCTGAATGTAAGTCATAGAGTTCTTTCAAATTATTCATGGCTTCATAATCATTTGAAAATGGTGTAATATGGTGACTCACCTCTTCATTTACAGATTTTGCAATCAAGGAATAGTCCTTGTTGTTTTTGTTCTCCCAAATGGTGATCTTCTTATATGTTTTAGGCTTTGCACGTGCATTTTCTCCTTCTCCTTCACAGATTTCTCTCCACAACTCATTAAAAATGAGAGTGTGTTTAATATTACTTGACCATTCTGGATAATTCTCCTTGAAAAAGAGAAATAATCCCACAATAGATATGAGTGAATGCATTCTGTAAAAAAAAAAACATTATTCTGCCACTGTAAAAAAATACAATTCTGATGCTAAAAAAAATTAAATCTACACTAATTTGTTTTTGTAAATTTTTCTTTTTTGGTAAAAAAATTGCAAAGGTATTAATTGAAGGAGGGGTGAACTGGTTTTTGTGTGCATTAGGTGTGGGATGAGGGCCAAATTGAGTGGGTCGAGGGGCCAATCCATGGGAGGGCCGACTGTGGGTATGGAAAGCCATGGTGTGAGGTCGAGCAGTGTGAGGGTGCACTGGGAGGGCCGCGTAAGGCCAGCTATAGGAGGGTTGAGGGTGCGAGAGGTGCCAAGTGAGTGACTGTGTAATGAGTTAAGTGTGATGGTATATGGAGCACAAAGGATATACTAGGAGTGGTGTATTACAGCGCAGGTGAGCCGAACAGTGGGGTAGGTAATGGGGAAGAGAAGGACCGGAGGAATGGAGGTAAGCCGATTGCGTAATGCAGTGAGGAGGCTGAGAGTGAATGGTAGGAAGTCGACCGTGAGATGGGAGAGGAATGCGCGGAGAGTGTGCCAATAATAGTTTTTTCATAGGACAGTGGGATAGTTCTGCGAGGAGCATGTAGAGAGATAGATTTTCCAGGAGCGGGAGGGAGTTACAAATGCAAGAAAACCAGAAATAGAGCCAGCTCTGATACCATGTCATGCCAGGAGGTAACTCCACCAAAAAACTAACATGTCATTCATTAAGGATGCATGTGAATATATACATGGAGGTGAGACTCTTTGGATTCATCTCCCATTGTCTAATCAACTTCTTTATTTTGTATTTACATTATATTACAATTTCACCCAATCCCTAGGATTAGGTGTCAACACTACTCATTTACATATGGTTTCTCAGGTTATCATCATATCAGAATTGCACTTGAAGATATACATAAGACCACATTTTCTACAAAATGGGGCTCATATCATTATACAGTGATGCCCTTTAGGTTGAAGAATGTACCTACTATATTTTCTAGAGTGGCGGTCACAGCTTTCAAGGAGTACATTCACAAATTTTTGGAGGTATACTTCGATGAATGGACAATGTTTGGACTGTTGAACAAACATGTTGGGAGTTTGAGGCTTATGCTTTACACTTGTAGACAACATCATATCTCTTTGAATCTGAATAAGTACATATTTTTTGTACCTTTTGGTACATTGTTGGGGCATATAGTTTGTAAGCAAGGATTTGATGGCGGACCCTGCAAAGATTGTTGTCATTATGAAATTTGACCCACCTAAGATAGTAAGACAGTTGCGCACTATGTTGGGACATACAAGGTATTACAGAAAATTCATTAATGGGTATGTGCATATCATTGCACCCATGGTGAAATTATTGAGAAAATATGTAACTTTTCAATGGGATGAATAATGCCAAAAGAGCCTCAACATATAATAATAGAAGATGGTCACTGCGCCTATATTAGTATTCCCTGATTGGAATAAGGAATTCCATGTCCATGTAGATGCCTCTTGCATAGCTTTGGGATTGGTATTGGAATAGCCTAGTGAAGGAGAATTTGATCATCCTATAGCTTTTGCAAGTAGGAAGTTATCTAAAGCTGAGAATAATTACACCACCACAAAAAGGGAAGGTCTAGCTATGGTTTATTCTTCGTAGAAGTTCAGACATTATTTGTTGGGATCACATTTTAATATGTTTACATACCATTCTGCATTCAAGTATTTGGGTAATAAGCATGTCCTAGGAGGGAATATTTGTAGATGGTTATTGTTATAATTTCAGTAGTATGACTTTGAATTCATTGTTAAACTAGGAAGGTTGAATACAAGACCTGACCATATGTCAAGATTGGAAACAAGAGAATAACCAATTAGCATAGAATATAATCTCTATGATGCGCAGTTATTTGCAATCAGAGTGGCAGATGAACATTTTGCAGACATTATTCAGTTTTTTACCACAGGGATGGATCCTTCATAATATACTACACAACATAAGAAAGAATTGGTGGTTAAGGTAGTTGACTTTTCATTGATAGGAGGACGGTTATATAAGATGGGACCATATGAGATACTGCGCAGATATGTTTCTGACCATGAAAGATTGATGATTCTAGCAGAAGCTCATGGAGGCATAGTGGGTGGACATTATGAAGTAAAAGCTATTGCGCAGAAGATCTTGAGAGCGGGATTGTGGTGGCCTGCACCACCTAAATATGGAAAGGAATATTGTAGAGAATGTGACATATGTCAAATAACATGGAATCCTTCTAGAAGGGATGAGATTCCATTAGTACCACAAGTGACATTGCAGGATTTTGATAAATGGGTTATTGATTTTTTGGACCAATCAACCCACCTAGAAAAAATACTAGTGTGAGGTACATAATAACTGTGACTGATTATATGAAAACATGGGCAGAAGCACAACCAGTAAGAAACTGCAGTGCAGAGACAACAACAAAGTTTATTTTTGAATAAATCTTGTCTAGATTTGGATGTCCAAAGATTTTGAAGAGTGACCAGGGTTCACATTTTATGAATAGACTATTAAAGCATTAACTGAGGGGTTCCAATTATATCATTAGAAGAGTACTCCTTATCAGAGAGTGGAATATTTTAATAATATTTTGGAGAATGCACTCACCAAAGTATGCAATGTAAATAGAGATGATTGGGACCTCAAAATTCCAGTTTTGTTATGGGATTACAAGACCACATGTAAGAAGTTGACAGGTCAAACACCATTTAGGTTGTTATATGGGAAAGAAGATGTGATTCTGATGGAGTATATTGTGCCCATCTTGAGGATTGTAGCCTTCACAAATATGGCAGACCCTAAAAAATGGAGGAAAGAATGTCACAGTTGATTTCCTTGGAAGAAGATAGATTTGTAGCAGGATTCCATCAGCAGGTGCAGAAATAAAGAGAGAAGGCTTGAAATGATAGACATATCAAACAGAATATGTTCTAGGTAGGCTACCTTGTTCTCCTCTATAATAGTAAGTTTGTGAAATTTCTAGGAAAATTCAAAATGCATTGGTTGGGCCCATACATTATAAATCATATTATTGATGGAGGCGTAGTTTAATTGGCGAATTTGAATGGATAATTGATTTAGGGAAAGGAAAATGGTAGTAGGTTTAAGTTGTATAGGTAAGACCCTGCCCCTATAGCTTCACTCTAAAGAAAAAATGAGGAAAGTCTTAGTGCCACCTGCAATTGAAAGTGGGCACTGGACTATAAATTGCACTGTAGAAAGAGCTTTGATGAGGAGTTTACTTCACTACAATTTGGATTATGTACAATATTGTAGGAGCCATGATGTACGAAGGATTTTGCGTTGTAATATGAATGTGTCAGAGTTCACCAGAAAAATATGATCGTTAAAAGAGAAACTTGTCCTTGGAGGAGCAGAAAATCACATTTATGGAGAAAGGTTGGAAAAAATTCAGGGATAGATATGTAATTAATGTACACAATCTGACTAATATCTAAGATAATGATGAGGTTAGAAGATCAAGATCGCTATAAAATGCTGCGTCTTGCCAAGATTTTGGCACTTTACTATCTGAGAGCTCAAAATTTGCTAAGTATTGACAAATTGCAGAAGTTGTGTATTTGTATGAACATTGAAGATATCATTCGCCTATTTCAAGAGAAAGGTATAGAATTAGGATTTATGGAAGCCACGACATTCATTGAATCACCATCACCAACAACATCACCCCTTAAAATGTGGAGATATCCCAGGAAGAAACCATTCAAAGAGTAGAGAACAAAGCACAAACAGGATAAGAAACTCATCCAGCCGTAACCAGAACCTGAACCAATCAAAGATAGTGAAGAGAAATTCGAGTAGGAACACATGGAAACAAAGATCATAGCACTCCCTTCACCTCTTCCACCGTATATGCCACCCAGGAAACCCAATGTAAGACTAGTGAATGATTCAAATAACGCACCTTTACACTGTTGTTGCTAGAGAAAGTGTCGTTTAAAGGAGAATTTCTTGGAAAGATTCTATAGTTGAAGTTCACAGACTATGAATTCAATGATAAAAAAAATACCCCAATTTTGCACCAAGAAGGTATACGAAGCAGTTCAACTACCTGGAGAGTGGAGTGATAAGGTTGGAGCCACAACAATGGGTGAAGGGGTTGGATCCATCTGGATTGCTAAACATGCTCAATGTGTCGCACTTCGACAGAGGTACACCCAACACATCTTGTATAAGACAATTCTCATGTTAGCGCATGATGGATGCCTCTTGATGGGAAAGAGGATCCCCATTGATAAAATTCTAATATGGAGAATCCCTAGGTTATCATATCTAAGACGATACCCCATAGAAGAGTTTGACAGAAAATATTAGGAGAAAGTAGTAGCCTAGAACATGAAGGATAATTTTGGGATAATGAAAGGAAAGCACAGATATGACATCAATTCCATCACTAACCAAGGATTCTGCTTCATTTCACACATTTTAGCTAGGAAAATTATGAGGAATTGTCAAGAAAATGAAGTCTCAACATCAGTAATATCATTGTTTGTGCAGTGTAACAAGTGGGTCCAATAAAACTAGGAAGAATACCTATATAAGGAGTTTTTGGATGATTTCCGCAAAGCCCGGGAGAAAGGTTCAACCTTTCATTATGCATGGGTTATCATGATTATTGCATTGTTGGAATGGAAATAATCGGAGGAGACGTAGTTTCCTATGGTAGAAGAAGATGTGTGTGAAGTCGCGTGGTATGCCTCGCTCTGGTATACCAAGGAGACATCGCGTGCATGGAAGAACAAAATATTTTTTGTATTGTATCACATGGATTTTCACATTTTGGTGAACCAGCATCCTCACCTCTCGTTGATCTTATATGAGAAATAAAAAAAAATTGCGAAGTTCAAGGCCGATTTTCACAGAGTTTATGTACAGGCTCATAGAAATACAATGAATATGATCTTGCTACATTAATACAGTAGTGGCCCCCAAAATGGATGACTACGTAGGAGGAAGATGTATAAGGTAGCCAAACAGATGAAGAGACATCGAAGCATGGAGTCCTGAGTGGAAAAGATAAGGACAAGGATGAACAAGAGAAATATCAGGAGCATGAACACGATGAGGGTCAGCATGATCCTCCTAGAGCAGATAAGCAGCCTAACGAACAGACATGGATAGACAAAGGAAAAATAAATATACACAGTGAAGTTTCCCCTCAAAGCAAGAAGAAGCAAAAGGAAGATAAGTCCAAGGACATAATGTCATTGGTCCTTACTGAAGGGGACCTGGATGAGATTGGGGAAAAGATGCAGGAAGTAAAAACAGAGTCTTGGAACAAGAGAGAGGATTGCTACATCACACTCCTAATAGATGTCAAGCAAAGTATTGCAGAGTTAAATATCTTCGCACAGACAACAAGACAACCAGTACAGATAAGGGCAGGGCTCCCACAAGAAATGCTACTAGAGATGACCTTTGGGATGAACATAATGCAGATACCTGCCAGAGTTCTGTAATTTCACCCCGTCGAAGTAAAGGAGAAAGAAAAAGGTTGGGACCATGCCAATATGAGCATCGCGGTGCCACCAATTCTAGTATTGCATGACCTACATCAGGGAATCATCAATTAGCTAAAATGGTGAGAAAATCGCACTTAAAAGTTGAACATCCAGGTAAAATAGGAGCGAGCTTCACTGAAGAAACAACTCGACCAGGACAATAAAGAGAAGGATAAAGCTGAACAATAGCAGAAGAAGTTAAAATAAGTGGTCGAGGCCACATGCAGAGAAGTGCCTGAGTAGATGTCTGTGAGGAGGAACCAATCGAAGACAACGTCGCAAATATCGGCATTACAGTCAAGTAATCCAAGAAGAAGGTCACAGAGGTACAGTTTGAGTATGAGCTCAAGATTAGTGAGCTACAAATGAAGCTGCAGCCAACCATGCCACCAGAATTATGAGATCAAAGGGAGATCGACCTGAAGAATGTAGTGATAGGAATCTCCATAACAGTGGAAGAATGTGGAAAGTTTTTGGATGATAATTTATAGATTTGGATTCACTGCAGGAATATCCAAATGTACAGAAGATAGAAGAGAAAATCTAGCATAAGAAGAAGCAATTGGAGGAAATTTTTACCACTGTAAATACATTAATAGTCTCACAGAAGCTCGTCATAATTAGTGAAGGAAATATCCTTTAGAATAAAAGAGAAGAGCTGAGGAAATAGGAGAAAATTTTGATGGACGGAACTCAACCATGGCAGGATGAGGCTCTCCAATTGTATTAGGAAGTGGATGGGAAGCTCCCGGAGATTCGACAAAAGGAAGGATCAGTATTGCAGAATATTGCATGACCAGTAACAGAGGCACTTCCATCAGGGTTGTGCAATGAAGTGAAGTAGGCAGTAGAGATACTGCCGTAGTACAACGTCGCCTAAAACAACATCGCAACAAAAATCAGAGTAAAAGTAGCTAAGTTACTCGGGACAAGTCACATGTGAGTGTTGGGGACATGTTATGTGCAACCCAACTTTCCCTAGATTTTGATGAAAACTCTGCATTTTAAGGAGAAGAGTGCAAGGAGAACTACACAAAAGAGCAATTTAGATATACCATGTGGTATCATAGGGGCTTCGCGCTGGGTCAAAGCCCCTCCTTTTTGTAGTGGGTTTTGGGTAAGATTTTCTTGTTTTGGGGAACCCATGATATATTTTTAATGTAATGTTAGAACAAGATATTAATCGAATGTAATATCTATGGTTAAGGGAAAGTCTTTATAATCTATACTTTGGAGCAAAGGAAGGCTCTACAGTTGAGTGTGCAGAAACCTTGGAAGATTTTTCACCTTAGTGCATAGACCACTTGCAGTTGTGTGCACAGGTCATATATCTAATTGTAATCGAAGATCCATCATAATAAAGAAGCAAGTTTTGGGATGATATTTTTTGTTCTTATGTGTTTTATGTACCTATTTTCTTAATATATGTTATTATGAAGTAGTTGCTTATAGTTGTATGTTATGACAACGCAATATTGGTATATGATGTGTTTTTTTTATTAACTAAATTCGATGAAGTATTGTATGTATGATTATGAGTTGTAAGCATAAGAAAACCTAAGGGTACCACATTGTGCAACCCCTCAAGGCTGAAAAAACCTGGTTCTGCAATCACCCATAGTCACTTTAATTGAGACTATGATCTGCTTGCAGATCATTTCCGAAAGGGACAGTGATCAAGGGTTTTGTTAAAGTGAATTATAGATTGAATCTAGGTCAAGCCCAATCAACCTGTTAGACTCTTGTATTTCACGATATCACCAGGTAACTGATTATTGCTTAGATTTCCATACTGAAAATAATATTCCATGGCCATCATTTAGTTTCAGGAAAAGGGGAAATCCTGACTGTCAAGAGCTTCAAAAGAATCTATTATGCCTTTTAGTTCAGTATAAGGTGAAAATGTTGTCGGTAAGTCAAAAAAAAGGAGCAACATTAGACCATTAGCAAAAGCAAAGGGGCAGAGAGGAGAAAAATTATAATCGAAGGAAGCAAGGGCAGCAGAGAAGCAGTTACGGCAGAAAAACAACAAGGGCAGAGTCGTGAACGTGTTTGGTTAAGTCGTGCACGTGTTCGGTTCAAGTCATGAAAGTAGGGCAAGTATTCTATGAACAACTAAGAAATGAACGGGCACAACCAAAAGCAGCAAACCACAGCAAGGGAGCAATGAGGACCATTGATTCGAGCATCGGTCAACGACGGATATTAAAATCACAATCGCAGATCGCAAGTGTTGCAAGATAGTCACAAAGGGTAAAATTTAAATATGTCGAAGTGCGATGTGCGATGGCGATGGGACCTATCCACCCACCACACTTCCTTTCATTCTATTTGCCTTGAAAATCACTAAAACCTTACCTTTTCCGCCTTTCCGCTTCATTTTTTTCACCACTATATCATTGTTTCTCCTCCTTTTTTCCCATATCCCCGATTGTGATTAAAGTGGGCCAGTCCCCCTAACACGTCAACCTTTTCCCCCTGCCATCCATCGCATTTCGCAAACATTACAACTTACCGTTTAGGCACCCGCAATTTATTTCTTTTAATTTGTGATGCGGCGTTTGGCCCCACCACAGTAGCTCTGCCCCCCACTTCTCAGTCATTTGCAATACATAACACATATCATATAAAACATTATAAACTTTACCTTACTACAGAAGCTTTCCGACTTGCGATCGCAATGTAGGTGGGTCCCTCTCCCCACACTTCGCAATTTTTAGATTTCAACCCCTGCCGCTTATAACAAGAAGCTAAGATCTATGGTGTGCGATGCAGTCGGCCCCACTTTCCCTGGCCACGTCACTTACCTCCTCTCCGCGCTTCGCACTTTTCATCCTTTAAAGTTTACCTCTGCTATTTAGTGTTAAGAGTTGTGATCTGTGGGCAGCGATCGGGTCCCACCTTCCTCCACGTCACTCTGCCCTCCCCGCACTTTGTATCCTTTAGAGTTTAACCCCTGCTGCTTATAACAAAAACCTTGAGTTTTTCGATCTGCGGGATGCGGTCCAATCCCACCTGACCTGCCACGTCGACTCAGTGCTTCGCATCACATCGTCGATTTCATTTCTTATAACCTAAAATCTAAAACATGCAATGTGCGACTTCCCATGGATACGATGCGGGTCCATAACTGAAATATAAACATTTTCAAGTCTGGGTAAATGGGACTTCTACAATGTTTTTTGTAAAAAGGGTCAAGTCGGGCATACGAGGTTTGAAACTCATTTTATGAAGAAATAAGGTGGAATGCGTAAAAAAGGCTCAGGTAGCAAAAAGACACCGGGGTCGAGTCAGGCAAAGGGCATTCATACAAAATTGTCATGGTATGCCAGCAGGAGAGGAAAGGGAAGCAAAACACATCAGCACCAGCATCAGTAAATGAAAGTAGCCAGTGCGGCACCAGAATTAATTACCCAATGCCGATATTTTGAAAAGCAGGACCAGATTTCAGATCCATCAAAGCTTTTAGATCCATAAAGAGCTGCTAAAAATTAATTTTACAGGCGATATGTTCTCAGAGATATTTTGCTCAAGCCTTGAATGGCCATGCCTGTTTAATTTCGGTTGTTTTGTAATAAATGAAGTTTTCCCAAGTAGATTGGGGTAACCTACTCAATTTTTATTTAAATACTACTTAAATTTTCATTATCAAGGGTTGGAACCTTGTTAGACTCTGTGTTGTAAAAGATCATTGTTGGAGCACTATAACTGTTTTGAGCTAGCCATCAATAACAAAGAGACTGTTCATAGGATTCATGAGCTATGTTAATGGTGATGCTCTTTCCTCTATGTTAATTTTTTCCTCTGTCTTTTCATGCTATGTATCAGTTTCTTTGATTATAAAATAGAAGTTTTAGATTAATATTTGTTGAGAGAGCGCCTTAATTCTATATATTCTTGTTATCTTAATGTTTTCCTCTAAAGTATAGTTAAATAATACTTAACTTCTCTTTAGTTATTACTGAACTCACTACTTTCTTTCATCTCATATTCACACTGCTAGTAAGATCCAGTCTGCATAGTTAGCTTTCCCTATGAATGCCCTTTGAAAAAATTGATGCACAATTCGGCCTCTTATGACTCCATAGCCCAATGGATTAAGCTTCACAGCTCTGTCTATCCAACCACCCAACCAATCAAAACCAAAAGTTCTCATAATCTCTATAACTAGCCTAATATCAGCAATTATAATCATCAAGTTAAATCATAAATAATAAATAACTAAGAGAGCCCTCTTTGAGTCTATGAATGCTAGGTCCTAGACTCCAAAGTGGTTTGATGTTGTCCTCTGTTGTTTGTTCTTGCCAATCTTACAAATTACGGAGAGCTAACATAATGGCGATCACACTAGGGATTTATTGAAAAGCCTAGTATTTCATCAGAACTTAGAATCCCCAGTCGAAATACTGTGTGATCTAAGTGTTTTTTTTTACAGATTGGTTTTTGTAAGAATGTTCAACCTGTTTGTGCCTTGGGTCTAAATTCTGGCTTCCAGAAGAATCTTTACCAAATCCCATCCTGACCCAAAGTCCCCTGCTATATTTGATAATCCAGAGAAAATCCTATGAAAAATATCCCAGATCTAAGAGTCCAACTATTAGCAAGCCTCTTCACAAAGAAATTTCCCTCCATGAAAACCTTGCAACCTTGCAGGATATCCAGTTCGACTTACACTTTGAGCAAAGCTTGTTCAGGACCAAATCTCAGAATTGGATAGCCCAAACAGTTTTTGACCCATCCATCTTACAGCAGAGTTCTCTTGGGGAAGTCTCTACCTCAAATTAAACTAAATTTTAGCTTATCCAACACTTTGACTCGCTTCAAGGTCTGGTAACAGAGCTCACCTCAGCTATTGATGATGCCTATCTTTAGCAGTCTGTAGAATTATCTGCTCTGACTGCAGCAACAACTTCTGTTATTTCCAACTCTGCTCATTCTTAGTCAAATTTCTCAAGTGTATCTACAGCTCCTACCATTTCCTTGAACCTTTCTCACTAGAGTGCCTCAACCTCCACTCATAGATACACTATCCACCTTCCTCCATTCAACCCTCCACCTCTCTTGGTCAATCCTCCTCTTACCAGACCCCCTTGGGTTCCCCCACCACCAATCATGGCAGCCTGGTATACTCCATTAGTGCTACCACTACCTTTGGTGCCTTTTCCACAAGATTATTAGTCCAAAATCCCCCTATTTTATGAAAATGGTCCTGCAACTTCTCAACAACATATGGATAAAATGAATGACTATTTTGATCGTCAAAAGATAGACGATGAAATTATTAAGTTGAGGATGTTTTCCCAAATTTTGGGGGGAGAAGTAAGAAAGTGGTTTAAATGATTGACCCCTAATAGTATACATGACCTCCCTGCCCTTCACCAATTGTTCATAAATAAATGGGAATTTAAGAAAAATACTCTCCAAATCTTGTCAGAATATGAAAAAATCAAGAGAAATGTTGGAGAGAGCATCCAAGATTATTGTACCAGGTTCAATAGTGTATATAACGCCCTCCCTCCTTACATGAAACCCCCACAAGGTTTAGCCCTAATGAAATTTCCAATTTTTTTCGACCCATAGATGGCTTATCAACTGAGAGAAAAAGATCCTCCTACATTAGAAGACATGTAGAGGGGTGTAGTAAGTGTGGAAGAAAATATGATTGCAAAAAATGCTCGAATGAGAAATGAGAAGAGAGTCACTATTAGGGAAGAGCCTACAGCCTCCACATCTGATGCTAATATTGATAGCCTAGTTAGAACCATGGAGAGGATGATGGAGAGGATCAACCTAAATGAGAGATCTATCCCTAGTGAAAATCAGCCAGCTCCTCAAAATAGAAACGAAAACTTTAGAAGAAACCCCCCTCAAATAAGACAGAGAGAAAAAAGAGGACCTTACTAGTAAATCAGGCCTCCATTCCAATAAAATTATGCTGATGAGGATGAGGGGGTGGTTGAATAACTAGAATAAATTCAAATTAATCTAATGGGAATTAGTAATGAAGATGTTTTTTCCATCATCGAAGAAGAAAAAGATTTATTCTCTTTGACTCAAACTGAAGTAGAATTTGACGGGTCTGAAGATTATGAAAAAGGGTTCTAGAATGCCATCATGGAGGTGCATAGACAATATAACCTCTGAAGAAATAAAAAATTAGATATTCCCAAGAGGAAGAACTCTGAAAACTCTGCTAAAAAGGCCCCTGAAGCTGATCCCACGAAAATAGCAGAGAGCTTAAAGAGAATTGCTAAAATCCCTGGAAAGAATGATCTAGAAATCAACACTAGTGGACTAGTTGTAAGCCCTATAAAAACTAGTCCAACTGATATTCTTAATACAAGTCAACAATCAGAAGTGGCTGCAAAAATAGTGCCTGATAAGAATGATTCAAATCTGCCAAAAACACAAACACCATTCAACATTGAGAATGAAATTACCAAAATAAAAATGTCCATCCCTCTCACTAAATTGGTGAACCAGGATGTATATAGGTCCCAAGTCCTAAAAGCGCTAAATATAGGAGAAAATACTGATATTGTCAATCTAAATGATGACAAACCTGAACTTTTGTTTGGACCAGAAGTAGAGGGTAAATTTGAGGAGGGAGGTGTTTCCCCATTTTATATCAATTTGAATGTTCATGATAATATCTTCCATAATTCCATGTTAGACTCAGGTGCATCTCATAATCTCATGCCAAAGGAAATCGTGGAGGGACTTGGCCTGGGGATAACTAAACCTATACTCATTTGACTCCAGGAAAGTGAATTTTCTAGGTCTCATTAAAGATATATGTATTACTTTAGCCCAGATACCAGCCAAGAGTCTAGTAATGGACATAGTGGTGGTTGGAATCCCTCCTAAATATGGTATTCTTTTATCACTCTCATGGGGAGCCAAGCTTCAAGGCACCCTCCAAATGGATATGACTTATGCTACCATACCAGCTTTTGGCCAACAAAGGAGGTTGTATAGGGAAACTCTAATGAAATACATGGTGAGCAGTTAATAAAAGTCTCATAACTACCCCCTGTACTCTATCCATTCTAACCTTGATTCATTTATTCTTTACAATGATGAAAATATTAATGAACAAGTAGTTGTAGAAGAAGAATATCAGAAGAGAGAACAGTTAGACCAAATGGAAATTGTGCAACACAAGTCTAAATCTGAACCTTTTTGGAGCATGATTTTTTATGGTTCTTGTGGAAAAATTGGCTCAAGAGAAAGGGTCTGGGTATGCAATACTAAAAATAACCACGCATAAGGGCATTCTTACAAGCTAAAATTTTAGTGTACAGACAATATAGTAGAATACGAGGCACTCCTTTTGGTTTTACAACTACTGAATAAATTAGGAGCCAAAAGAATCTTCATTCATGGGGATTCTGAGCTGTTCATTAAACAAATCAAGGGTGAATATTCAGCCAAGAATCCCATATTGAGAGCATACAGGAATGTTGCCCTTGACCTCCTAAAGGCATTTGAATAATATTACCTTGCTGCAATTCCAAGAAATCAGAATATCCTGTCTAATGGGTTATCATTTTCATCTAGCACTTGTCAATTACCTCATCCTAACAAACAATATACAGTGTAGGTCAAACACTACACAGTAGTTCCTGACAATATGAGATATTGGCAAGTCTTTGGAGGTGACAAACAGATTGAGAATTTCCTGCAATCTAAGGGTGAGTTTGAAGATCCCAATTCGAACCTAGAATGTGAAGAAGACTGCTCCACTAAAGAACAAATGTGTAGGGAGGAGCCCCCTCACAATTTTGATATTAATTTTTCAGCAAAGGAATATCTACATAGGACAGAGGGGCATGAAGATCCAGAAAAGGAAGAATTTGAAGTACTGCAATACAGAGACAACACCCTGCCTAGAGGACTTGTCCCTCTAGAGGAACTATTTGATTTTGATGATGTGGCTAGGAAACCTAAAATGGAATCTACAGAAGCAAATATAGAGGAGTGCAATCTGGGAAGTGAGCAGGAGCCCAAGATAGTAAAGTTATCAAATACACTGCCAACATCCATAAAGCAGAAATGCATTTCTTTGTTCAAACAGTTTATTGATGTGTTTTCCTGAAGTTATGAAGAGCTTAAATCTTATGATATTGATATTATCCAGCACAAAATTCTAGTCAAGGAGAACCAGAAGCCTTTCAAACAGAAACTGCGCAGGATAAACCTTGTCCAAATGCCTCTGGTTGAGAAAGAGATCAAGAAAATATATGATGCCAAGATAATAGTCCCAATCAGATACTCTGAATGGGTTTCCAATATTTCACCTGTAAGAAAGAAGACAGGTGAGATCAAGCTCTGCATTGACTTAAGAAATCTGAACAAGGCATCACTTAAGGAAAAGTATCCACCACCAAAGATAGACCACATATTGCAAAAGGTAGTGGGCTCCAAAATAATATCTTTGTTAGATGGCTTTTCAGGGTACAATCAAGTGCTGGTGCATCCAAATGATCAACACAAAGCAACATTTACTACTCCTTGGGGAACCTTCATGTATGTAAAAATTCCCTTTGGATTAATAAATGTTGGTGCCACCTTTCAAAGAGCAATGGATATTTCTTTCTCAAAAGAAATCAATTTCTTCATTGTGATATATCTTGATGATATTACATATATTAAAAAACTGATGAAGAACATTTGGTCCATTTGAGAAGAGTTTTCAAAAAATGCAGAAGGTTTGGTCTTTCTCTGAATCCTAAGAAATCATTATTTGGTCTTGAAGAAGGAAATATTCTAGGCCATATCATATCTAAAGAAGGAATAAAGATTGACCCCAGCAGAATTGAGGGCATACTTCAAAACATTCATCCCAGGAACATTAAAGAGCTGCAATATTTCATTGGAAAGATAAAAAAATTAAGAAGTTTTATTCCAAACCTTGCATAACTCCTGAGAAATATCACTAACATGCTCAAGGGAGATTCAAGAATCAAGTGGACCAAGGAGGCTAAACATTCTTTTGACCTAGTAAAGCAAGCAATGACAAAGGCACCGGTTCTGATCAACATTGATTTCACCATGGATTTCGTCATTTTTTCCTTTGCATCAGTGCATACAATTGTTGTTGTGTTGCTTCAGAAAAATAAAGAAGGACAAGAGCAGCCCATAGCATTTTTCAGCCAAGATTTAAGAGATGCACCTTTGAATTACAATATCATGGAGAAGCAGTCTTTTTCCTTGATCAAAGCACTGAAGGATTTCAGCGTTTCATTCTGCATTCACACATCATTGCATTTGTGCCCAATATAGCTGTCAAAGACATCCTAACACAGGATCCTGGTGGAAAAAGAGGCAAGTGGATTGATGTCATCTTGGAGTATGATTTAGAGATCAAACCCACCAAACTAATCAAACGACAGGGATTGGCCAGATTGATGGCTGAAACAAATTTTCAAGCACTAGATATTAACATGATTCATTCACTAGATGAACAAGAGGAGCTGGCAACTCCCCCTATTGAGGAAGCATTCATAAATTCTCCCTAGTATGCAGATCTATTATATGTTCTATTTAATTTAAATGCTCCTCCTGGTTTGTCCAAAACAAAATCTAGATTCTTGAAATTGAAAGTTGTAAAATTCTACATCCTAGAAAATATTTTGTACTGGAAAGACTCTGGGGGCATATTGTTTAAATGTTTTCTTAAGGAAGATGAAGATAGGGTTATGAAATAATTCCATGAAGGGGATTGTGGAGGCCATATCTACTAGAAAACCATTGTTAACAAGATCCTTAGAGATGGTTTTTATTGGCCTACTCTTTTCCCAGACATCCACAAAATGGTAGCTACCTGTCATAAACGCCAAATTTTTTAGGGAAAAAGAAAGTTGTTGCTCTTTCCCTTGTAGCCAATCTCTGTTGAAGCTCCTTTTCAACAATGGGGTTTAGACTTCATTGGAGAAATCCACCCCTCCTCCTCTGACCAACATAAATGGATCCTTACTGCTACAGACTATTTTACCAAATGGATAGAGGCCATCCCTTCCTGAAATTCTATTGACTCGGTAATTATCAAATTCCTTGAAGCCAACATCCTGTCTAGATTTGGTTGTCCTAGGAAAATTCTTACAGACAACGCTACTGATTTTAAATCCAAGAAGATGGTGGATTTTTTCCACAGATATCACATTTCTTTGGGGCATTCAACAGCTTATTACCCTCAAGGTAATGGACTGGTTGAATCCTCCAACAAGAGCCTGGTCAACATCATCAAGAAGCTGCTGGAAGACAATAAGAAATCCTAGCATAAGAAATTGGTGCATGCATTATGGGCTGACAGACTGACAACCAAGAAATCAATTGGCATGTCGCCATATCGGTTGGTCTATGGAATGGATGCAATTTTCCCAACGTCCTTAGGAGTGCCAGCCATGGAACTCATTCAAGAGGTGTAGGCTGAAGAAAATGATATACAAAAAGAATAATCCATACCATTCAGCTACAACATTCTAGAGAAGAGGTGTACAACAGAACTCAGGTGGTGCAAGAAAATATGAAAAAGATATTTGACAAAAGGACAAAAGCAAATGATTTCAATATCGAAGATAAAGTGTTGAAATGGGATTCCGGAAGAGAAGATAAGGGTAAGCATGGAAAGTTTGAAAACCTGTGGAAATGCCCATACATTATTCATTCTTCCAAAGGAAATAATGCATTTTTATTACAAGAAATGGATGGAACGGAGTTGTTTGGGGGTCATGCCAATGGCAAGATGCTAAAACATTATTTATGTTAAGAACTCAAATTAAAATTTCCTCATTGTGAATACAATAGCCTTACAATTTTCAATATTCCATTGGACAAGGTTGAAGCCCGAAGTGAAGGCCATAAGCCTAGTCTGATAAGAAAAAAGAAATTCGCACACAAAAAATAAATATTTTTGAAAGTGTTGCAAATCAAAATGCCACTACTATTTTGAGAAGGGTTATGTGCAATCATATAGTTCAAGCATGATTGTACAATTCTAAATTTTCTGTTGATAGGTTATAAAATGAAGATTTGTTGAACCATTTAATCTTAGCTTATTAGGTAGACAGGTAGAAAATGACATTGTTTCAACAACCTAATCTAAACCAATAAGAGGAATAAGGGATAGGTGATAAGTTAGAAATTCAAAAAAGAAAAAATGATGTTAGGGTCTGCAAGTCTAAATGCACCCTAAAAGGAGAAAAAAATATTAGAATCGTAGATTGGGTAGGTAGGTGTGAAAATGAGCTCAGTACTTTGAGCAGTTTTTCAGTTTTTCAGTTTCAGTTTTTGTGTGTTCCAATTTGCAAAGAATGTTGACTTCATTTTGAAGGTTTTCAGCCACAGAGATGGTAGCAGATCATGTTGTAGGATGGGATTAGCCCAATGGAGCAGGCCACTAGTCTAAGGTGTTATTGACACCTCCTGAAGGAGCTGACATCCCCAGCTGGAGCCACTATTAGACTCTTGTATTTCACAATATCACCAGGTGACTGATTATTGCTTAGATTTCCATACTGAAAATAACATTCCATGGCCATCATTTATTTTCAGGAAAAGGGGAAATCCTGACTGTCAAGAGCTTCAAAAGAATCTATTATGCCTTTCAGTTCAGTAGAAGGTGAAAATGTTGCTGGTAAGTCAAAAAAAAAAAAGGAGCAGCATTAGACCATTGGCAAAAGCAAAGGGGCAAAGAGGAGAAAAATTATAATCAAAGGAAGCAAGGGCAATAGAGAAGCAGTTAAGGCAGAAAATCAGCAAATCCAGAGTCGTGAACGTGTTTGGCTCAAGTCGTGCACATGTTCGGGTTGAGTCGTGAAAGCGGGGAAAGAATTCTATGAACTAAGAAACGAACAGGTGCAACCAAAAGTGGCAAACCACAGCAAGGGAGAAGTGAGGACCATTGATCTGAGCATCTGTCAACGGCGGAGATTAAAATCGTAATCACGGATCGCAATTATTGCAAGATAGGCACAAAGGGTAAAAGTTAAAGATGTCGAAGTGCGATGTGCGATGGAGGTGGGACGCAGCCACCCGCCACACTTCCTTTCATTCAATTTCCCTTGAAAATCACTAAAACCTTACCTTTTATGCCTTTCTGCTTCATTTTTTTCCACCACTATATCATTGTTTCTCCTTTTTTTTTCCCATCTCCCCAATTGCGAGTAAAGTGGGCTAGTCCCCGTGACACATCACCCTTTTCCTCCTTGCCATCCATTGAATTTCGCAAACATTACAACTTACTTTTTAGGCACCTACAATGTATTTATTTTAATTTTCAATGCGGCATTTAGCCCCACCACAGCAACTCCTCCCCCCACTTCTCAGTCGTTTGTAATAAATAACACATATCATATAAAACATTATAAACTTTACCTTACTACAGAAGCTTTCCGACTTGTGATCATAATGTAGGTGGGTCCCTCTCCCCGCACTTTACAAGTTTTAGATTTCAAACCCCGCTGCTTATAACAAGAAGATAAGATCTGTGATGTGCAATGCAGTCGGCCCCACTTTCCCCGGCCACATCACTTACCTCCACTGTTTAGTGTTAAGAGTTGCGATCTACGGGCAACGGTCGGGTCACACCTTCCTCCACGTCACTCTACCCTCCCCCGCTGCTTATAAAAAAAAAAAAACTTAAGTTTTGCGATCTGCGGGCTGCGGTCCGATCCCACCTAACCTGCCACGTCGACTTTGTACTTCGCATCGCATCGCCGATTTCATTTCTTATAACCTAAAATCTATAACATGCGATGTGTGATTTCCCATGGATGCGATGTGGTTCCATAACTAAAATCTAAACATTTTCAGGTCCGGGTAATTGGGACTTTTACGATGTTTTGTGTAAAATGGTTCGAGTTGGGCATATGAGGTTTGAAACTCATTTTATGAAGAAATAAAGTGGAACGCGGAAGAAAGGCTCGGGTAGAAAAAAGACACTGAGGTTGAGTCAGGAAAAGGGCTTTCATACAAAACCGTCATGGTATACCAGCAAAAGTGGAAAGGGCAGCAAAACACATCAGCACCAGCATCAATAAATCAAAGTAGCCAGCGCGGCACCAAACTTAATTACCCAATGCCGATATTTTGAAAATTAGGCCCAGATGTTAGAGCCATTAAAGCTTTTAGATCCATATAGAGCTGCTCAAAATTAATTTTACAGGCGATATGTTGTCAGAGATATTTTGCTCAAGCCTTGCATGGCCATGCTTGTTTAATTTCATTTGTTTTGTAATAAATGAAGTTTTCCCAAGTAGATTGGGGTAATCGACTCAAGTTTTAGTTAAATACTTCTCGAATTTTCATTATCAAGGGTTAGAACCTTGTTAGACTCTATGTTGTAAAAGATCATTGTATTGGAGCACTGTAACTGTTTTGAGTTGGGCATCAATAACAAAGAGACCATTCATAGGATTCATGAGCTATGTTAATGGTGATTTTCTTTCCTCTGTGTTAATGGTGATTCAGTTTCTCTTATTACAAAACAAAAGTTTTAGATTAAGATTTACTGAGAGAGCACCTTAATTCTGTCTGTTTTTGTTATCTTAATGTTTTACTCTGAAGTATAGTTAAATAATTATTAACTACTCTTTAGTTATTACTAAACTCACCGCTTTATTTCATCTCATATTCACACTTCCAGTAAGATCCAGTCTGCATAGTTAGCTTGCCCTGTGAATGCCCCTTGAAAAATTTGATGCACAATTCAGCTTCTTATGACTCCATAGCCCAATGGATTAAGCTTCACAGCTCTGTTTGTCCAACCACCCAACCAATCAAAAGAAAAAGTTCTCATAATCTCTATAACTAACCTAATATCAGCAATTATAATCATCAAGCTAAATCATAAATCATAAAGAATAGAGAGAGCCCTCTCTGAGTCTAGGATGGTTAGGTCCTAGACTCCAACGTGGTTTGATGTTGTCCTCTGTCATTTTTTCTTTCCAATATTACAAATTACGGAGAGCTAACACAACTCAAAAGGGGCTTCCAACATCAAGGCTTCATTGGTTGTAATGATCCCTTTTTCATCTATTAATAATAAAGTATATGTTTTCTTTCCATAAATGTGTCAATTATTTTCCATTTATTGTAATGCTCCAGTTGATTTGTTACATAATTTGCATTAGATAATGTTATGATTTGCATATTTACTGTCTCCACTTGTTCTTTCTTGCAAGCACTCATCTACATCAGCAAAGAGGAGATCGTGAGATTGGAATACAAAGATTCAAGGGTGAAATCAAGGGTATTAACATCAGAAAGTGGTAGGAGATTATTCACCTTCACATTTTCTAGTATGAATTAGGAAATATTGCATAGTTGTCTTTTTTAGTTGCTAGATCCTCCCATAGGACTAGAGGGATCATTTCTGTATGCATAAAATATTTCCTGCACAAAATTAGGTGGTATGTTATGAGTCATAGAAACTAAATGAGTACGAGCAGAACTATTCGACACATGATCTTGAGTTGGCAGTGATCATTCATGCATTGAATATGTTGAGGCACTATCTTCTGGGAAGACTATTTCAATTTATAAGTGATCACAGTGGATTGTGGTATCTATTTGAACAACTGAATCTAAATTCCAAACAAGCTAGATGGTTGGCCATGATCAGTGAGTTTGACTTTGAGATTAGGTATATTAAAGGTAAAGAGAAAAAGGTTGTAAATTCTCTTAGCAGGCAGTTACAGGTGAATCATATAGCAGTTATGAGTTCCTATGGGACAGATCTACATGATAGGATATTGCAGGCAAGACAGGAGGATGTAGGGTATATGGAGCTTAGGAAAATATTGCAGCAAAGTGCATGTACATGTAAAGGTATAGATGTAGGAGCAGAGGATGTGGATTATCGTCTCACGAAATATGGATTGATCAGGTTTAGGGACAGGGTATATGTGTCAGATAACAATGAACTCAAGAAGGCGAAATTGAGGTAGTTTCATGTGAAACCATATTCAGGTCACCCAGGCTATCAGAAGACACTGACAGTAGTGAAGAAATTTTACTATTAGCTGAGTTTGAAGAGATATGTAGCAGATTTTGTGGCTAGGTGGTTGAATTGTAAACTTGTCAAGGCATAGTGTAAGTATCTAGGTGGACTACTACAATCGATTTTGATTCCAGAGTGTAAATGGGAGGTCATTTCCATGGAATTTATCACAGGTTTACCAAGGACATATAGGCAGCATGAATCCATCATGGTTTTGGTGGGCAGGTTAAAAAAGGGAGCACTTCATTCCAGTGAAGTCTACATACTCAATGAATTATGTAGAATAGGTCTTCATCAAGGATGTGTTCATATTGCATGGTGTTCCTCAAAATATTGTGTCAAGCAGGGATGAAAATTTCACTTCCAAGTTTTGGAAGGGGTTTTTTGCATGTTTGGGGACAGAGATGGCTTTCAACACAACTTATGATCCGCAGACATGTGGACAGGTAGAGAGGGTCAACAGTATATTGGAGGACATGTTGAGGATGTATGTGATGCATCAACAACGAAAGTGGGAAGAGTATCTTCCACTTGTTATCACTCTAGTAAATTTTCTATCAGAAATATTAAAAACTTTGTAACTTACTAGAGGTAACCACAAACCTACTTTTGAAATTCAGGATCTAGCCTTCCTAAATTCCAGAGAGGGATCTCTCCTTAAGATTTAACTTTGTTTTGGATTAAATTTTAGGCTAGGTATAATTGGACAATTGTTTTGGTTTGAATTTTTGGTGGGAATAAAAGGTACTTCAAGGTAAACCACAAAGGAATCTACCAGACCATTGGGCTATGGAGTCAAATTTCTTGGCAAGCAGAGCTAGGAAATAAATTCAAAAGAGGAAATGTACTAAGGGCAGGGTAGATGACCTTCAAAGGGTTTCGAAATAGGATTTTTGATGAAATGGTAAGATCTGAAAAAAAGGGCAATGAAGAATCCTTAAGTTACAGAAATGAAGATGAAAGAAAGGGGTCAACAGGGACTAAGAGCAGTTAAGAATTCTTAAGTCCGATTATCAGCAGAAAACATATCAATGAATAACTAGTAAAAAGCAGGGATTTTTTGACACTAATCCTGCATAAAATTTCCTATTAAATCATTTAAGACAGAAAACATGTAAATGTATGTATGGAAATTTAAAAATATAAACAGTGAAAACAGGAAAATACTTGACTTATCTGATCAGCACAAGAATCCTGAGTTATGATGTCTATTTGACTTAGTTCCAGTCTGCTGCTTTACAAATCGACTCACACAAACTCCAATGTATTCAGAAAAAATGTCTATAGTAGTCTTGAAAAATTTTATTTCACCCAAAAATACTTCAAAGAGTGAAGTATTTATACAAATTCTAAACTAAAATATCTTGAAAAATATCAAGATTGGTTTACAAAATATCTCAAACTGTTTTACATAAATAGAACTTAATTAAAGGACACTCAAAACTAATGCATCTATTTGGCACTATTTTTTATGGATAGGTGATGACAAAGAGGAGAATTCAAATTTGATCCAACTCTTAGTTGATGATGAGGCATCCATGTCACTAACTGTTTCCTTTCTTTGTGCATTATGCTCCAACAATTCTGCAAACTTGGAGTCCAATGATACCTTTGTATTTCTCAATCTGAAATAGATATGTAACAAGTGAAATAGGTATTGTGGATGAATATTTTGGTGAGATAAACCTCTTTGAGTTTCCTAAAATTCCTCTCTAGTTATGCACAATAGGATCTGCAAAAAGGTGTAAAACAGAGTTTTACAGAGTTTGAAAAATATGCTGTAAAGATGTACATGTATCTTTCATTCTGTAATATCTGTGCAAAAAGTGAGATAAATTTTTGTAGATGGGTCTCTTAGGAACAAAAACCTCCTTCAGTTTTGTAAGATGTATTTCTTATTGGCCACTATCTTCTTTGCAAAGTGATGACTTAACAGGAATTTTCTGCAAAGAGAGCTTTCAAATATTGTTTAATATTTACTAATCCATAATGGCTGTTAGAAAAGTGAGAGAGGTTTTTGTAGTTGGACACTTTAAGAACATAAACTTCCTTCAGTTTGGCAAAATTCATCTTGGATTGGTCACAATAGTTTCTCCAAAATAATGACTTATACATGAAATTTCTGCAAAAATGTTCCTTCTTGTTATGTTTTCATCTTTTCACATTTTTGTTCTTTTAACTGTTTTACTTTCACTTTGGATAAACTTCATTGTTGGTGAAAACATTTTCATCTCTTTTTACCATTTACTGCCTCTGTATTTACTTTTAATGTTTACCTTTGACTGCTTTGTAACTTTTTTTTAACTTTCACTCTGACTTTTACCTGATACACTTTAACCACTGATACTCTTTGACTATTATGTTTTTATTGTCATTATGAATTCTGATTTCACTGTGACCATTCACTGTGCCAATTTCATCATTCTGATCTCTCTCTCAGTTGATTTTATTTTTTCTTTGTATACAAACTGTTTTTTGAATGAAGCTTTTGATTTAAAATCTTAGAATTTGGAGCAAACAATTTTGTCAACTAGTATTGAAACTGTTGGCCCAATTTCTTATTCTGATAATAACCTACAAAAATCAAACAATTTGTTAATGAAATACAGGTCTGCAAGGAGGTGATTGAAGGCTTTTGGAAAGACCTGTGGAATGAAATCTACTTGTGGAGGTTTAACTCTGTTTTTTAGGCATTGTTAGGCTTACTTCTGCAAGTTTAGACTGTTTGCAGGAGTGATTTACTTTAACAGAGGGATAACTGAGCAATTTAGGCTAAGGATAATTTCTTTTGGGATTTTTTCTCAATTAGGTTTATTCAGAGGATGTAAACTGGGATAAAATAGAAAACAAGGGTTTTCTGAGTGGATTTGACTGAGAGAAGGAGTTTCTAGGGTATATTCAGATTTTCAACCCTTTAAATCTTTGAATTTTGGTCTTTGGAGCTTAGAAACGGAGGAAACTTCCCTTTAAAAGACTGTCTCCAAAACACAGAGCTTCCTTAATTCGCAGGTATTTTGATGTTTTGACAGGGTTTTTGAAGCTTCTGTGGTCGAATTTGGACTTCTATTGATTTTTTGGGGCCGAAACAATGTTCTTTGTTATGTCAATAGGGTATCTTCAGTAGAAATTGGATCTTTGACGCTGCAGAGGGTAGCTTTAATGGTCTTTCAGTCACAGTGGTAAAGTTTAGCTCCGGGGCTATAACTTGGTCAACAGAGGCTTGAAAATATTTTAAAATAGTTGGGACGGGTTTAACCAGTCGGGAATGTAACTAACAGATATAACAACGATATATTAAAGTTTTAACCTTAATAAACATCATCATATTCGGTGTTTATTATAAGTTCATTCAAAGGCGGGAGGCGGATTTGGAATTTTGAATGCGAAAAACCGTTGGTTGTTTTCGCGTTGCATTTGGATGGTAAGCAGTTTAAAGCATTTGTAACGTGATCAAATAATAATCCGACACGTAGCATAGGGTGGTTTGGTGAAATAGCTTTTATCGCGCAACTTTTTATAAAACATCGCACGATCAGTTTCGAAGCGCGAAACTGAACACGCTCCGTTGGATCTGCTTTGTTTGAGAAAATGCTCAGGATTGGATTTCGAAGTAGCGAGGAACAGCAAGGTGGGACCGGGCTTCAAGATGGTCCATTGATTCGATGGCAAAGATCAACGGTTATAAATCAGCGCAATGGGAATGGTGGGGCATACGGTCGGTTTGATCGCGCTAAGTGTGGACCGTTAGATTAGGTATATAAATATGATTGGAGGGTGATGGATGAGCGTGAGGGCGCTGGGTTATTTGATTAGATAATGAGGCTTTTTATATATAAAAGGAGTTTATATATATGGAGTGGAATGCATGGGGTGTGTTAATAAGATTTTAACCAAGGCTTAATATGCACATTGTAAAGCGGAAAATATATACCTAAGGTTTATGCTGTGTGGAGGGCAGATGAAGGGGTAGTAAATCAAAGGCTTAATGTAATCAAACTTTGGTTAGAAACAATATATGAAGCATCGAAAAGGGTTTTTAATTTTCATTTGATACATCGTATTCCGAAACTTTCCTTTATATCTTATTATATAGTTATTCCAAACCAATTAGGCTAAATAACTATAGGGGAGTTGGGATATTTCTTTATGGATAATTTTCATGTCAAAGGGGTAGCTTAGGGATTTAATTTAAACATGTGCATAATAACTTTGACATAAAAAGCTTATAATAAGGGGTTTTTTGGGATAATTAAATAGAAAGGAGTTATATTAATAGGACTAGATTTTCTATAGGGAGTTAATAAAATAAGTTAGGTGTTAATATGAAAAGGGAAAGTGAATACTCAAAACATACAATTATAACCAAGAAAAGTGAAAATTAAAGCCAAGCTTTCATTGTAATAATTTCATCACTTCAACTTAGGATAAAATCCCATTTTGAGGGTTTTCTACTTCATGAGATGTAGGAAGTTAATCAAATGAGGGTTTTAAGCATAATTAAGTAAAAATTGGGTCTTTACTTATGATTTCATGGTAATGAATTCATGAATGGAAAATCTTCTAATTTTTTTGGATTAATATAGAAACTCAACACTTTTAACTAGTCAGTCATTAAGCCTTGGGTCCGGTCTCAACAGAAGTCAGCGAAATGCCCTGAGCCTCTTTGAATGATAGTATAGAATGTCAAATAGCTATGGGGGGAGGGGAAATTAATTATTGTAGCCTGGTGAAAGATATTTAAAATGGATTTCCCGCCTTCTTCTACCTACCCAGTCATATCTTCTAACATTTTTCTTCTATTTTAATCCAGGTGCATTTGAGCTAGCAACCTTCAAAACATTTATTATTTTTTTGAAAGCAATAAAACTATCTAATTCTAACCTTATTTCATTCAAGAATCCAGATTGAACTGTTGGATTCTTTTATTCTCTACCTAACTACTAAATTGTCAAGATTAAACTGTCTGACAACTCTTTATTCTCTATCTAAATCAAGTAAAATTGAAACATGATAAGTCAAGATTAAATTGTTTAACTCATCATGGATTATGGCATTTATTGACATTCTGCCATAATCAGCTGCAAAAAGTAAAAAGTAGTGGCATTTAGACTTGCACACTTTCATGTTTTATTCATCTTTTTCCTTTTGGGGTATATCATTTTTCCTAAGTCCTTTGATTTTTCTTTTAGGACTTTTACCCTCTTTTTGATTTTTTAATTTATTTTTTACAAAATATGGGAAAACAACTTGCAGAAAGAAAAGTTTGTACATATTTACACAACTATCATTAGTCAAGTCAAAATTATGAATCCTATATTTATAGGTTGCTAACACCACTAGTAGTGTTTGCTTACAAAAAATGGTATCAGGAATCTTTGAGGATGAGTCTATTTGAGGCATTGTATGGGCGAATTTGTAATAATCCCATTAGTTGGAATGATCCAGTCAATAAAGTGTTGATAGGGCTAGATATATTGGCAGAGATGGAATAGGAAATGTAGGTAATCAAGAATAATCTGAAAGAAGCATAGGATAGGCAGAAGATATATGCATATCGAAATAGTTTGTTTAAGGAGTTTCATGTTGGGGAAAATGTGTACTTGCGCATCAAGCCCAAGAAAATATCCTTGCAGATTGGATCGTGTGACAAGTTGGCTCCCTCATTTTATAGACCTTTTAGGACTCTTGAGAGGATGGGGCCAGTATCCTATCAACTTGCACTGCCTCCGACAGTGAAAATCCATGATGTTTTCCATGTGTCATTTCTTAAAATGTATGTTAAAGATGTTAATCATATGATTGATTGGTCTGTATTGTAGGTGGATATAGAAGGAGAATTCCAATCAGAATCTCGGTGCATTTTGTAGAGAAATATTCTCATGCTCTGGAACCGAGAAATCAAGCACATTAAAGTGCAATGGAAGCACTTTGGGCTCGATGAAGCCACATGGGAGATGGCGGATCAGATGCGTGCTATGTATCCTTCCTTATTCGTTGGTTGAGCGAATTTTTTCGTAGGTGTTTTGGTATATGTTGGTATGATGTTTTGATATATATACATACGTATATGGATGTAAATACCTCCATGAGCTATGTTATAAAGCTCCAATAAGTGGTATGGGTTTCATGTCTGTAGGTTTTAACCCTGAATAGAAATTATCTACACACGAATCTCATAATAGAAAATAAACAATAGCGAGAGCATAAAACATAAAACAGATAAACACAGAGATTTTCCCCTGGATCCCAAATTGGGACGACCAGCTTGATTTTTCATTATATTCATTTTAGTGTTACAACACATATATATACATGCCGAAGCATACATAAACCCCAATCCATTAACCCTGGATTAGAACATAACCGTAGTTCCCTTGACCGGATCTACAAAATACCAGGGGCCGAAAACCATCGTACCCCAAAACCATGTGCAAAATCATGCACAAAACATGGGTGGGTCCGCCTATGAGTGGGTCTGCACACCAAACAAATTTTCGTCGGGGTGCTGCCCCGGACCCCAACAGTGGGGGCTACCTCCCCCCTTATGACCCCCTTGTTGCGCCCGACGCAACGTACAGTGCGTGGGGCTAGTTGTGGAAAGAATATAACACATACCCAACATTCTCCCACTTGTTGTTTTCTTTCCACAGGGGGCCACAGGAGAGCTTAGTCATTGGGCCAATTCTTCAACACCCATTGTTTCTCTACACCAAGAGAGCTTCTAAGTGCTCACAGACTTCGTCAATGCATCTGCAACATTCTTCAAAGTGTCCACCTTTACTAGCAACACCCTTTTAGCCTCAACCATATCTCTAACAAAGTGATATTGAACATCAATGTGCTTTGTCTTTGAATGGTAAGCAGGGTTCTTAGCCAAGAAAATTTCACTTTGGCTATCACATTCTATCCTTATAGCTTGCTGTACCAACCCCATACTTGAACACAATCTCTGCAACCAAATTGCTTCCTTGCTTGCATGAGTGGCTGCTATGTATTCTGCCTCTGTAGTTGAAAGAGCCACTACAGGCTGTCTTTTACTCATCCAACTGACTACGCCTCCAAATAGGCTAAACACATACCCACTTGTAGATCTTCTTTGGTCCAGATCTCCAGCCCAGTCTACATCAACAAAACCACGAATGTCCAACATTCTTTCCAATCCTGGTCTTCCCTGGTAGCACAAGCCATAATCACTAGTGCCACGTAAATATCTGAAAACCCGTTTCACTACTGTCCAATGCTCCTTCCCTGGGTTTGACATAAACCTGCTCAATACTCCCACCGCTTGTGCAATGTCTGGTCTAGTACAGACCATTGCATACATCAGGCTACCCACTGCACTTGCATATGGAACACGGGACATATACTCCTCTTCTTCTTGTGTCTTGGGACACTGTTCAACAGACAGCTTTCCACCTACAGGAATAGGAACATTCACCGGTTTACTATCCCGCATATTGAACCTCTGCAATATAGTCTCGACATACTTCCTCTGGTTTAACCAGAGCTTCCTCTTTGCCCGATCTCTCTTAATTTCCATGCCCAAAATATAGTTTGCAGCACCAAGATCCTTCATGTCGAATTTGGAGAACAGTTGGGTCTTCAAATCTTGGATATTTTCTTTGTCATTTCCAATCAAAAACATATCATCCACATACAAGACCAAATAAATAACACAGTCACCAATTAATTTAAAATAAACACAGTGATCCTCCTTGCTTCTGGTGAAGCCAAGTCCTTGTATATAGGTATCAAATTTCTGATACCACATCCTTGGTGACTGTTTTAACCCATACAGAGACTTCTTCAACCTGCATACCAGTTCTTTCTTACCCTTCACCATAAAGCCTTCAGGTTGCTTCATGTAGATCTCCTCTTCTAGATCCGCGTGAAGAAATGTTGTCTTCACATCCATCTGTTCTATCTCAAAATCAAATGCAGCAGCAACAGATAAAAGTAATCTAATAGAAGTAACTTTGGCAACAGGAGAAAAAATATCACCAAAATCAATTCCCGGCACCTGGGAATAACCTTTTGCTACCGACCGAGCTTTTTATTTCTCCAACTTTCCTTCTAAATTCATCTTCTTCTAAAACACCCATTTGCTCCCGATGGGCTTCCTTCCCACCAGCAACTCTACCAGATCCCATGCCTCATTTTTGTGCAAGGATGTCATCTCATCAACCATGGCCTCCTTCCAGAGTTTTCCATCCTCTGAATCTACTGCCTCCCTGACAGTTCTAGGATCATCATCAGCTATAGTTAAGGAAAAAACTGAACAAAAATCAGATGGAATATACCTTTCTAGTTGCCTTCTTTCCCGAGTTGATCTTCTCACAGCTGGAGTTTGTGGCTCTTCCTCTTCTGAGTCTTCTTCTGTTGTAGAGTCTGATTCATCCTCCTTTAGCTCAAACTCTATCTTCTCAGGTTCCTTTGGTAGGACTTCATGTGTAACAACATCTTTCACCTCTCTAAACACCACATCTCGGCTATACACGACCTTCCTTTTTTCTAGGTTCCAAAGCTTGTAACCCTTTAAACCATCCTTATACCCAATAAAGATGCACCTTTCAGAATTATTATCCAACTTGGTCCTTTTCTCCTTTGGAACATGTACATATGAATCACATCCAAATACCCTTAGATTTGAAAGAGAGGGTCTCTTACCAGTCCATACCTCATGTGGATTCTTATCCTCCAAAGTTGATGAAGGTGATCTATTAACTAAGTAACATGCAGTCTCCACTGCCTCTACCCAGAATTATTGTCCTAACCCGGTACCACTGAGCATGCTTCTTTCCTTTTCCATCAACATTATGTTCATTCTTTCTGCAACTCTGTTTTTCTGAGGTGTGTATGGAGTAGTCTTCTGTCGTGCTATACCACACTTCTTACAGAACTCTTCAAATTCCTTCTTGCAGAACTCCCCACCATTATCTGTCCTCAGCGCCTTTATCTTCTTCTCTGTCTGGTTTTCCACCAGAGCCTTAAATTCTTTAAATTTGTCAAAGACTTCAGATTTCTTCCTCAAGAAATATATCCATGTATTCCTTGAGAAGTCATCTATGAGTGAAACATAGTACACAGACTTTCCCAGTGATGGAACTGACACAGGCCCAAACACATCACTGTGCACAAGTTCTAATATCTCGTTTGCCCTCTTAGCACCGTAAGGAAACTCAACTACTCGCTTCCCATATACACAATGTTCACAGAAATCGAAATCCAGAGAAAAATTAGACATACCTTCTACCATACCATTTCTATGTAGTATCTGAAGGCCCTTCTCTCCAATATGTCCAAGCCTTTGATGCCATAGAATGGTATTTTCTCCAGATACAGCTAGGCTTTCTGCTCCACTTTCAGGAACCATATAACTATTACACCCGATTTCAACAAGCAGTTACCTTTTGTAGCTTGTGGCAGAGTTCCAGCCGAATTCCCTACATTAATAACAAGGTTTCGAAATCCATCTTGCAGCATCTTTTCAACACCGTTTACAATTTGACTATCCATCTGCTGGCGAAATCGTATTTCTCTCGTCACGTGTGAATATGCAAAACACCAGGAAGTGCTCTAATCCTTCCACCTTGCAACTTCAGCTTGATCTTTCCACGTCCGATGATTTTTGCCTTCCTATCATCCCCTAGGAAGACATCACCATCATATTTCTCATACTCGCAGAACCACTCCCTATGGCGATTGAAGTGAAAGGAAGCACCTGAGTCAATCAACCATGACTCATGATCTACATGTTTATTTGAAGAAGAAGCCAAATATACATCCCCACTTTCATCCGAGGTGGTTTTTTCCTCTGCAGAAGGAGCATCATCATATCCCTTTCCTTTCTCAGGAGATTTAGATCTGCACTCCTTTTTGTAGTGCCCTTCCTTTCCGCATTTCCAACATACCTTTACAAACTTTCTAGGAGATTTAGATCTCCCTCTATATTTGGATCTCCTACTCGAAACCTTATTCTTGTTTCTGTTTTGGGACTTTCCTCATACAGATAAGGCATCTCCATTCTGGCCCTCCATATTTCTCCGTCTCATTTCCTCTGACAGCAAGGCTGAGACAATGTCATCAAAATTCAAGGTAGTTGTATTGCTACCTATTGCAATAACTAGACTATCCCACGAGTCTGGTAGAGAACACAACAAACTGATGCACTTATCTTCATTTGAGATTTTAATATCAACAGATGACAGCTGACTTACCACAGTATTGAAGGCGTTCAGATGCTCTGTCACCAAATATCCATCCTTCATCCTCAAGTTATACAGCTTTTTCCGTAGGAACAACTTATTCACCAGAGACTTCGATTGGTACAAATTCCCAAGTTTTTCCCACAAATTCTTCTTCGTAGCTTCCCCAGATACATTCAACAATACTGAATCTGAGACACACAACCGTATTGTGCTCTTAGCCTTCCGATCCAGTTTCTTCCAGTCTTCATCTGACATTGCCGTTGGTTTAGTACCTGGATCTACCGTGATCCACTAATCTTTATCCACCAGCAGATCCTCCATCTTGAGCTTCCACAACTCAAAACTCTGACCATTAAATTTCTCGATCTCTATCTTTCCGCCGCTTGCCATCTTCTTTCACCGCAAGAATCGATCCCGCAGATCTCCCACTGAACAGGGTCTACCACAGGCCCGAGCAAAAAACCCTCAACAAAAAAGGCATCCCCTTGAAGCCGAAACAGCTCCGATACCAAATGTAGGTTTTAACCCTAAACATAAATATCTACATACGATTCTTATAACAGAAAATAAACAATAGCAAGAGCATAAAACATAAAACAGATAAACACAGAGATTTTCCCCTGGATCCCAAATCGGGACGACCAGCTTGATTTTTCATTATATTCCTTTTAGTGTTACAACACATATATATACATACCGAAGCATACATAAACCCCAATCCATTAACCCTGGATTAGAACATAACCGTAGTTCCCTTGACCGGATCTACAAAATACCAGGGGCCGAAAACCATCGTACCCAAAAACCAAGTGCAAACTCATGCACAAAACATAAGTGGGTCCGCCTATGAGTGGGTCCGCACACCAAAAAAATTTCGACGAGGCGCTGCCCCGAACCCCAACAGTGGGGGCTGCCTCTCCCTTGTTGCGCCCGGCGCAACGTACAGCACGTGGGGCTAGTTGTGGAAAGAATATAACACATACCCAACAATGTCATTATGAGGTTATATTTTTCATGTTACAGTTTTCTTCTCAACAAGTTGATTATTGTGAATACTACAACGAGCTATGTTATAAAGATCCATGGGCAGTATGTTTTTCTTATAGTAGTATTGTTGGTTGTAGTTGTCGTTGAACACCGAGGACAGTCTTCCCCTAAGGGGGAGGGTTCTGTAACAGCTCTGGTGAAAATTCCATGTCATAAAAGTTAATAAAGGAAAAATAATAACCACATTTATGGGACACGTATTTCAAGCTAAATGGTGGGAAAAAAATCTTAATGCGGGTGTTCATATGGTTTATTATGGCTATAGAAATTGGCAAAGGAAATGGCTAAGGCTTTGGAAAGGCAAAGTGGAATTTATTAGCATTTATTTATTAAAATAATGGAAATCAGGAGAAAAGGAAGGTGAAAGGTCACAAGTTACATGTGACGAGGAAACTAAAGGAAAATAATGGAAAATTGAAGAAAATAGAGGCCTCATTGATAAAAAGGATTATGATGATCAATTCATGGGTTTTGATTATTTCAATTTTGGAGCTCTCATTCTATTCTCTCTCTCTTATACTCTTGAGCACTTAGAGTAATTCTTTGAGCACTCTTGGAGAGTGCGACATACTTGGAGTTTTGTAACAAGAAGGAAAAGGAAGAGAAGGAAAGAGTGAGAGGACATCGGGATCAACAACTACAACGAGTTTTTTTCGTAGGTAACGAGTTGCATGTATGATTTTGATCTCATAATGGAACTATTTGTAATGTTATGCAAAGTATCCATTTCCATATAATTTAGTGTGCAAAGTGTTCTCCATGACTTGCAGGTTAAACAAAGTAGATTTGGTAATGTTTCTGAGTTTTATGCGTGAGGATTTGTTATTTAAATTTATTGTTTAACATATCACAGTAGAAATACACAGCAAGTAAAATTCACCATAACATAACACAGCAAAATGTTGAGGCAGTTCACCCCTCCTGGGCTACATCTGTCAGTCCAAGGCTCCCCAATGGCATGTCCTTGCTCTATTAATTTGCTCAAAATGGTTATACATTAAAAAATATGCCTAAACAGGAAAAACCAGCTATAAATTCAGCTTCAGAAGATAGAAAATAGCTAAAAATGGCTTTTGTTTACCCTTAAACAATGAAGTACAACCCAATACATCTCCTTCTCCCTGATGGCTCTTTCATCTTCCCTGAAGAAAAATCTGCTGTAGATCACCTATGTTCACTCTGAAACCTATCCCAAACTCTTCAAAATGTTGAAGAAACCCAAAATTGACTAAAATTTCATCCAATTTCGTTCAATATTGAGGGAGTTATGGCCAAAACCAATTTTTCCCAATATCCCTAAAAAAACTCCACCAAATGTGGAGCAACTGGAGCTAGCTGGAGTTAAATTTGGTGGAAAGCGCCAAATCTAGGCGCGCCCTCCAGATTTGGCACAACCATAAAATGTCAAATTAAATGTTTGGTGGGCAGGGTCACATGGACCACTGCCCAACCCGCCAGGGTAACTGCTAACTGTTCCACTATATTGTCGTGTAATAAATGTTTGGGAGAGGTCACATGTGGCTCCAACCACCACCGTAACCGCCAGACGATTAGCCCTTGGCACCCGATCACGGTCATCTGCACGCGGGCTAGCCCCTTTTTTTCTGCCGGTGGGCTATTTAAAATTTAAATAGAACCTTTACCCATAGCTTTATAAGAACTAACAGGTAGATGAAACGGTCTGGCATTGGCTTTGTTCATGGGAGGTCAGGTGTTCGAAACACCGGGCCTCCATAAAAATTTTGAACTACAGTTCATTGGCCATGTGGCAACCTGCTATTGGTCCGTCCACTTAAAATTCAAGCCATAAACCAATCCTCCCATGTCACTTGTCAGCATTCCATTCTCTTGCTTGGAATATTCTAGGGAATATTATGGGGAATATTCTAAGGAATATTCTTGGAATATTTTGAGGAATATTTTGAGGAATATTCTTCTTTTAATTTTTTCAAATTCAGAAAAGTCAACTTTGGTCAACTGAAAAATGGAGTTTACTGGAGAATTCAAACCTTCATAACTTTCACATACAACGTCGGTTTTGAGAACCGTTCATGGTGCCAGAATCACAACGACGAGACCTTTCCGGTCGTATATACTAAAACCATTTTTGAACACTTTCATTTTTGAGCAATTTTTCATAACTTGGACATGATCACCTGATCACACCTCCCCAATGGGAAGCCTTTGGACCCCAAAAGTTCTCTGAATTACAGAAACTGAAGATGAGTAGACTAATTCTCCACTCTTCCAACCTTGAACCACTGAAATCTCCCTAATTTCATCAAATTGAGCTTCTCATAAAAAGATAAATTCTTCCTTGAATCTGTTGACCGATTGTTGCTAACTTTGACTGTGTCATGATGCAAATTTTTGAAACTTGCAGAACAACAACTAAAATTTGCAGAAATCATATTGCTCCTACAATGTTCTATCTTCAAAGGAAACTGAAAACAAGATTCTCCTTGCCAACTGTCCTCATGGTGAATTTTTGCCGAATGAGTCATGTACTTGTCTCCATTCCTGACCAAGTTTTCTCACCATACCAACCTGCCATTCTAAAACCAGAATTGATCCATGCTGAGTTTTGTGTCCTCTTTACTTGCATGCTTTTCCCTTTCTTGGATTCTTGCACCACTTTGCACCAACACTTTGTTCTCTGCATCGATCGACACCAAAGACACTTTCTGCAACATCTTGTCATCATCTTCCAAAGACGACCTGCTTTCAGACTAAAACATTTCATCATTTACATCAGCAATAACATGAAAAGGATTATGTACAAAATATTTTTTTCTTAATCATCAACAAAGTCAAATTTTGACTTGCAATGACAAGCCTTTTCAATTTCCCTGCATTCACTAAAGAAGATTCTAGCTTCTTCCGATGTGCTCTCACAATAAAGTCCTTGCCATCCTTGAATAGATGATTCTTGTTCTCATGGCAATGGAAGATTGCTTTTCTATCATATAAGTACGGACTACCCAACACCACACCTCTAATGTCAAGCGGCACCACATCTAATTCAACCATGTCAACATAATGAGCTGTTATGGCGAAGTGCAACATGCACTTCCGTGAAACTTGTAAATTAGCATCCTTGCAAATCCATCCAAGTGGATATGGCTTTGCATGTGGAATGGTCTCAAGTTTCAGCTTCTTGACTAAGTCATCTGATATGATATTCTCTTGTGACCCACTGTCAAATAGTGTGTCTATCTTTGTGTGTTTGGAAATTATCCTCACATGAAACAGCTCAATCCTCCTCTCTTCATTTGGAGCTTCTTTGTGACAGTTTAAAGTGCTAGAACTAGGATTTGTTTCTTTTAAAATCTCTTTCCCCTTTATGTTCTTTAGTGTCATGGCTATGCTTTTAGTTTCATCTCCTGATTTGGACCCTAAGTCTTGTTCAGCTATTGCAACCATTTTTCCCTTTTCTTTGGCCTTATCTTTGGTTTTAAATTTTTCTGGTTTCAATTCCGGATGAATTTTCCAGCAATGGTCTTCATCATGGCTTGTTTTGGAACAGTTTTTACAAAATAATTTCCCTTTCTCTTTCTTAGAGTTTGCATTTCTTTTCCTCCCTTTGCCTTTAAATTCACTATCCTCATTCCCATCAAAATATTGTTTACCTCTAGCCTCTAGATGCGTGGCTTGGACCCAAACCTCATCTAGACTAGTAGGACTGAACATAAGCATAGTATGTATAAGATAGTTGTGTAAACCACCTATATATTTCAGCAAAGTCTCTTGGCTATGAAAATAAATTCCTAACAGCATAGCCCTTCGTCTAAACTCTTGGGTTTAATCTTGAACACTTTGTCCCTTAAATTGTCTAAAACTTTGCCAATTCATAATAGCCTTTTGTAAATGAGCAAATGGATAAAATTGTTGTTTAATTGCGGAAATAAATTCAGCCCATGATAAAGTGATCTTACCATGTTTTTTTAATTTCATCCTTGGTCTTAGCTTCCCACCATACCAATGTTTCTCCTTCCATTCTCAAAGAGGCTAATTGAATCTTGGTGTCATCTTCATGAAGGTTTTGTATCCTCAAATAAACTTCCAACTGTCTTATCCAATTGTAAAGTTTCTCTGCATTGACTTCACCATTAAACATAGGCAACTCAAATTTAACATCAAGCTTTAAAAATGGACTTTTACAAGTGGTTTTGGACTTGTGAGATTGATTCACTGAAGTAGAGGATGACGATGTAGAGGAAGAGGATGAAGATGGGGATGGTGGATCACCATTTCCTCCATGTCCTTTCTTTGACTTGTCATCACTTTTCTTTCCTCCCAAAGAATCCTCTCCTTCTTTTTGATGTTTAGACCCTTATCCTACAAGCCTTTCATTCCTTTCTTGGTATATTATCCTCACCATCTCATTCATGTCCAAGAAAGCCTTTCGGAACACCCATTCTTCTTCTTCAGGATCAATGTCTTCAGGAACTTCTCCTTCTCTTGAAGGCATGCTTAAGACTTCTTCTGTGGCTCTTGGAGGTGAATTATAAGGTGGAGTTAAAGGCACTCTGGCCCTCCTTGGTTGAGGATTACTTTTAGCTCTAACCAATTTTCCTTCCCCTCTCTTGAGCTTAAGCATAGTAAGCATCAAAACTTGCAAACAATCAACTATATATTTGCACAAGAACAAATGCAGAGTAAAACTCTAGCTCTGATACCAACTGATCTGAAAATGGAACTATTTGTAATGCTATGCAAAGTATACATTTCCATATAATTTAATGCGCAAAGTGTTCTCCATGACTTGCAGGTTAAACAAAGTAGATTTGGTAATGTTTCTGAGTTTTATGTGTGAGGATTTGTTATTTGAATTTACTGTTTAACATATCACAGCAGAAATACACAGCAAGTAAAATTCACCAAAACATAACACGACAAAATGTTGAGGCAGTTCATGTTGAAGATTGCAATAAGAAACAGTGAAGGAGGCATCCTGAAACATCTTTCCTGATCCTAGTTGGAGAGTGATCACCTAAACTAGGTGGGGACCACACAAGTGATTTTTGTCGGAAAGTTTATTTTTAGACTATGTCTATTTTTAGACATATGGATCATGGTCTATGAATTGTAGGATGATATTTATGGATGGTTGGTCAAGTTGGTAAAAATAGATGGACCTCTATTTTTAGACATACTGGGCAGAGTCTATTTTTAGACTGCCAGTGTAAAAATAGATTAGTCAAATATTATTAGCTCTTAATAATATTTGGACTATAAACATTATCTTATCCTCTTGGAGCACTTCAGTTCGAGCTACGGATGTGGCACATGAAGCTGACAGAAGGAATTATGCTATTCCTAGGGTTTAGTTGAGCTACGTATGGTCGACGAGTTAGAACTCATGTGACAGAGTTTGGTGGAGTCGATGAGACAGTTAATGGAGTTGTGTTCAGTTTAACTTAGTTGAGCTAGTTGTATCTAGTCTAACTGATTGATACAATTAGTGAGAGTGGTGTGAATTAATTATTAATTAATTTACTAATTATTAACTCATAAATCAATCAAATACATCGGCTAATCATGAAGGCATGGACAACAAAGGGGAGACTACAGTTATGAGTGGGTGAAAGGGTGAGTCTACTATCAGTTGTGACTATAGTTGTGCATGAGATTTGCACACACATTGATTGAGATTTCCAATGAGGATTGCACAGTACAAGCCAAGGGGATTCGAACTTGGATCTATTTATTCTCATCTTGGATTGCGCAGTAGAGGCAGGCAAACAGTGGAGGAGATTTGAACTTGTGACTTGTTCAGATCTGAGCTAGTTTGTGTGTAACAATTGGAGATAGTGTTGGATACTTGTGAGGAGTTTTTACTATGATTGTTACATGTTCTCTATCATTATAATATACAGATAGTTGGGGGTTTTCAGCTGTAATCTTTCCCCATTACATATTGTGTTTATATGTGTGATTGATTAATGTTTTTACGCGATAACGCTTAATTCAAATTGATGATTTAATAGAAGAGGTTATGCGTGTATTACAGCTTAGTTCAAATAGTGTGTAATCAGGATAATCTCGGTGAATAACTCATCTATTATTCAAATTTCTACATGGTATCAGAGCAAAAGTTGATCATCGGATCTATTACAGTGATTACATTTTATTTCTTTAGGCAGAGTCTGTAAGAGGGCCAGGTAGCCTCTGGATTCATCCTTTCTTTGAAAGGTGAGATATCCAGTGAATGCCCCTACAGTCGATCTTTGTACTAGAAATAATTTTTTCTCACAGATCAGAAGCGGTTGGTTTTTGAGCTGGTGGAATTCGAATTTGCAGCAGTGTTTTCTTGGTGTCGAAAGTCGAGATGTCTTTCAACGGATTGCGATTGGAGTGTGCCCTTGAAGGCAGCTCGAATTATATTACATGGAAGGACAGGATGGAGGCGGTGTTAGATGACAACGAGTTGAAGGAGTTCATAGATGATGAAGTCCCAAATCCTACTGATGCTGCTCAAGTTGAGGCTTGGCAAAAGAAGACAAAAAAATGTCGAAGGATTCTATTGGAGGGCGTGAAGGATCACATAGTGTCTAGCCTGCATGGAAAAGCTTCTCCATACTTGATGTGGAAATCGTTGACAGATTTATTCCAAAGCAAGAGCGACCAGAGGAAGTTGGTGCTCAAGGATAAACTTGAACAAAGGATGGATAAGACCACATTATTCTGTGATACTCACAAAGTTTTAACGTAGGGATGAGCTTGGGAGTGTAGGAGTTAGTGTGGATGATGAGGAATTGGTGAGCTTGGCTCTCCTTGGGCTTCCGAAGAGTTGGCACTCCTATCAGAACTCTGTCAATGGTTTGGGAAAAATGAGACGGATGAATTTTGGCCTGACTTTAGCAAGAGGAGATAAGGCGGAGTACCGGGGATGGATCTTCATCAAAGGCATCTGATGAAGAGGATTTCACTTTGGCTGCCAAAGCAAGGAAGGGGAAGGGCAAGAAGAATGCTTCTCAATCCGGTGTGGATGGTAAAGAGCATGACATGTCCAAAGTGAAGTGTTTTCACTGTCACGAGCATGGGCATTACGCCACGAATTGTCCACAGAAGAAGAAGAACAAGCAGGCTGCTGGAGCTGCAGCTGGTGAGGCTCTTGCCTTGCAATTTGAGCTAGACTTCTCATTGATCGCATGCATGGTGTCTAGTGCATTGGGATCGGGGTGGTATTTTGATAGTGGCGTTTCCTTTCACATGACGGGAGATGTGAATCTTTTCAGTGACTTGGTGGAGAAAGATCTCCAGTTGCATGTTGAGTTGGGCGACAATGGACGATACAATGCGACCGGCATTGGTACCATAACCTTTCAGAGGGAGTCAGGTAAACTCATTATTTTACAAGATGTAGTGCATGTTCCAGGTTTAAAGAAGAATTTGATCTTAGTCGCAATGTTAGAGGATAAAGGGTATGAAGTTGTCTTCAGTGAAGGAAAATTTTTCCTTCGGCACAAGGCAACAGGACAAGTCAAGAAGGTTGGGATTCGAGCAAAGAATCTCTACAGACTTGAAGTAGATGGGATGTCTATGGAGCTTCCTACTGTTGGAAAGTGCAAGAAATACATGCAATTGATGCTTGAGAGAGAGCAAGTTTTTCATGCAGGTAATAGTGAACCTCGGGATGTGGAGCAGCCACAAGATGAGGATCATGGAGTGGAAGAAACCACTCATGCAGAGAAATTTCGTGCCAGATGGGCAGAGGGAGTGCGTGCAGCTATACCACTAGGTGAGAGGTGGGGCGACATGCATGAATAATCCCAAGAGGATATTTCTGGGTAGGATTCATGAGATGGTGTGGATCTCATGAATTGAACTTGGCTACGAGGTGCCCACAGCGTAGCAGTAGCATGATCAGTTGGATTGATGCAGGCAGATCAAAGTGATAGTGTCGGATACTGGAGCATGGATCAGAGTTGACAGCAAGTGCAGATTGCATGGGTGCAAGAGTTCAATAGCGCAGTGGTTCCTGATGACATGTGCAATTGGGCCTAGCATAAGTCGAAGACTTTGATGATAGATGCATCAAACTGATTGAGTTGTTTGGAGCCTATTCAGTTTCAGAGGAGTTGCAGAGCAGATGTATGGAGTTACATGGCGCTTGTGAAGGTTGCAGGGCGAATGCATGGAGTTGCATGTCGCATGCAAAGACAGTCCTTTCTTGTTGAGAGGGAGTGCTTGGGGCATCGTAACAAGAAAATGTATGATGTGGAGGCATCCTAAACATCTTTTCCATCCTAGTTGGAGAGTGATCACCTAAACTAGGTGGGGACCACACAAGTGATTTTTGTCGCAAATTCTATTTTTAGACTATGTCTATTTTTAGACATATGGATCATGGTCTAAGTTGTAGGATGCTATTTATGGATGGTTGGTCAAGTTGGTAAAAATAGATGGACCTCTATTTTTAGACATACTGGGCGGAGTCTATTTTTAGACTGCCAGTCTAAAAATAGATCAGTCAAATATTATTAGCTCTTAATAATATTTGAACTATAAACATTATCTTATCCTCTTGCAGCACTTCAGTTCGAGCTACGGATGTGGCACATGCAGCTGACAGAAGGAATTACGCTATTCCTATGGTTTAGTTGAGCTATTGCATGGTTGACTTCAGTTAGAACTCATGTGGCAGAGTTTGGTGGAGTTGATGAGACAGTTGATGGAGTTGTGTTCGGTTTAACTTAGTTGAACTAGTTGTATTTAGTCTAACTCATAAATACACTAGTGATGAGTGGTGTGAATTAATTATTAATTAATTCACTAATTATTAACTCATAAATCAACTAAAGAACACATCAGTTAACTGCAATGCATGGACAGTTCAGTGGAGACCAGTGTTAGAGGTGGGTGAAAGGGTGAGTCTACTGTCAGTTGTGACTATTGGCTGTGCATGAGATTTGCACACACATTGATGGAGATTGCCAATGAGGATTGCGCAGTAGAAGCTAGGGGATTCGAACTTGGATCTATTTATTCTCATCTTGGATTGCGCAGTAGAGGCAGGCAAACAATGGAGGAGATTTGAACTTGTGACTTGTTCAGATCTGAGCTAGTTTGTGTGTAACAATTGGAGATAGTGCTGGATACTTGTGAGGAGTTTGTATTAATGATTGTTACATGTTCTCTATCATTATAATATACAGATAGTTGGGGGTTTTCAGCTATAAGCTTTCCCCATTACATACTGTGTTTATATGTGTGATTGATTAATGTTTCTATGTGTGCATGCGACTGCTTTTAATTCCCCAAATTGATGATCAATGGTAGAAGAGGTCATGTATTATGCATGAAGCTAAAATAGTGTGTAACCAGGATAATATCGGTGAATAACTCATCTATTATTCAAATTTATACAATTCACCCCTCCTGGGCTACATCTGTCAGTCCAAGGCTCCCCAATGGCATGTCCTTACTATATTAATTTTCTCAAAATGGTTATACAGTGAAAAATATGCCTAAACAGGTAAACCCAGCTATAAATTCAGCTTCAGAAGATAGAAAATAGCTAAAAATGGATTTTTTTCACCTTAAACAGTGAAGTACAACTCAATACAGCTCCTTCTCCCTAATGGCCCTAATGGCTCTTTCATCTTCCCTGAAGAAAAAATTGCTATAGATCACCTATGTTCACTCTGCAACCTGTCCCAAAATCTTCATAATGCTAAAGAAACCCAAAATTGACTAAAATTTCATCCAATTTCGTTCAATATTGAGGGAGTTATGGCCAAAACCAATTTTTCCCAATATCCCTAAACAAACTCCACCAAATGTGGAGCAACTGGAGCTAGCTGGAGTTAAATTTGGTGGAAAGCGCCAAATCTGGGCATGTCCTCCAGATTCGGCGGAACTGTAAAATGTCAAATTAAATGTTTGGTGGGCAGGGTCACATGGACCACCGCCCAACCCGTCGGGGTAACCACTAATTGTTCTGCTATATTGCCATGTAATAAATGTTTAGGAGCGGTCACGTGTGGCTCCAACCGCCACCGTAACCGTCAAGCAGTTAGCCCTTGGCACCTAGTCACGGTCATCTGCATGCGAGCTAGCCCCCTTTTTTTCCGCCAGCAGCTTATTTAAAATTTAAATAGAACCTTTACCCATAGCTTTATAAGAACTAACGGGTAGATGAAATGGTCCGGCATTGGCTTTGTTCACGGGAGGTCAAGTGTTCGAAGCCTCGGGCCTCCATAAAAATTTTGAACTACAGTTCATTGGACACGTGGTGGCCTCTGAGCCTGCCACGTGGTGGCCTGCTATTGGTCCGTCCACGTAAAATTCAAGCCATAAACCAATCCTCCCATGCCACTTGTCAGCATTCCATTCGCCCGCTTGGAATATTATAGGGAATATGTTGAGGAATATTTCTAGAATATTCCTTGGAAAATTCTTTTTTTAATTTTTTCAAATTCAGAAAAGTCAACTTTGGTCAACTGAAAAATGGAGTTTACTAGAGACTTAAAACCTTCATAACTTTCACATATGACGTCGGTTTTGAGAACCGTTCACTGTGCCAGAATCACAACGACGAGACCTTTATGGTCATTTAGAATGCAACCATTTTTAAACACTTTCATTTTTGAGCAATTTTTCATAACTTGGACATGATCACCTGATCAGATTTCCTCACTAGTTTTGGCATGCATGGAATATGCATGTGGATATGTGTTTATGTTCTATCATTGACATGGAGGATTTCTAGGATTGACAGTGGATTTTCCTAGCCTTTCCATTTCCTGATAGCCATGAAATTGTGGATTAATTTCATTGTTTATTTCTAATTGGTTCTCATGTTCCTTTAACTTGGGTTGAGTTATTAATTCATGGAATCCTTAGTTGGAAAAATGCTCTGGAAGCCCTGTAACAAATTTGGTTGAATTACTAGTCTTGGAAGCCTTGGTTGGAAAAATGATCTGAAAGCCCTTGGTTTGACAAACATTCTATGTTTGTGCCTACTCAATTTCAAAATATGGCCTACTCAATCCTGAATCACTCTTGCCAACTTCTCAAAATCCTATGTTTCGTGTCAATGATGTGGGAAACATTATGGCCCTCCTTTGACAGATCACTTCCTGTCGACTCCAACTCATTATCCAAGAAGATGATCTAGAAACTCCATTTCAGTACCTTGGAGCTTACATGCTCAATGGCAGGTTCTTCGCATTCAACGATATGTTCACATTACTAGCCTTCGTTCGAATGATTCTGTGTGTTCGACTTTAGCTTCATTGTTCACACTCGTAGAGTGTGTTATTATACCTTGAGACCCATCATCATCATTAGTGGTTTCTCTCGTGCTTGTTAGTATTTTACATAATAAAATGGTAATCAAGTGGTTTCTACCATGTTCGACTGTGATACATATATTCACATGGTTAGATTCATACCTTGGTTAGATCAAGACAGAGGTGAAGACCCTGGGTTTTGTTTGATAAATCAAAGTTGCATGGAGTTATTAAGTATTGATGATTGTAAACATGATCATTTTTATTCGGATTTTTGCGTCCATGTATTGTTAGATGCTTACATTTTATTACCACCTTAATAAAAATTTCTTCTTTTCTCTGTCGACCCTTTTGTCTTTTGGTTTTCGTTATCTCTATTTATTATCCCTTTTGCTTCTTCTCTCCTTTTACCTTTTTTTTTAAGATGAATCTTGGTTTAGACTTGAAATGTTGACATCTAAAAATGGTTACTATGAAATTTTTGGCTTCTCCAATCCAAAATCATCCACACAAAAATCTAAAAACTCTAAATTTCTACTAATGTTGGAGAAAGAACAAGCTTTGGGAGATGGATAGGGCATGAACCCTTGGAAGAGAAATGGTGTTGTCTAGTAGTTAGACATTATAGATATCCTTTAGAATATGTAGAAACATTGCATTTTGTTTGGTTGGGTGCTATGGAGAAGGAAATTGGAATGGATTAATACATTGACTTGGCTTTCATGATTTAAACAAATTTATGAGGATTGGATCTATCCAATTTTTATTTTCATGGTTAAATTTTAGAAAGAAAAAAAAAATGAACAAGTTCCCAAAAAAAATGAATGGTTGGTCAATTTGTACATGTCTAATGATGTTGGAGAATGGGAAAGCTTTTGGAAATGGATGTGGGATGGACTCTTTAAAGAGAAGTGTTGCTATCTAGTGCTTAGACATTATAGATATGCTTTAGAAGACTTGGAAACGTTGCATTTTCCGAGGTTAGGCGCTAGGGAAAAGGAACTTGGAACGACTTAAGACTTCTACTTGCCCTTCATGATATTAAAAAAAATTGAGGAATGGTTCCATCTAGTTTTGACTTTTGTGGTTGACTTTAAAAAAAAACAAATGACAAGTTCTCAAATAGATTAATAAAGCGACGTTATTAAAGCATAACACTTGCTTCTTTTATTGTTATGGTCAAAATTTGTTTAGGGACCAAGCCTACCTTTTTCAAATCATCATCCCATTAATTTTTCAATATGGTTTGGAATTAATAACTTAAGGATGTTGTGTTATATATATATATATATATATATATATATATATATATATATATATATATATATATATATATATATATATATATATATATATATATATATATATATATATATATATATTCGATGAATGTCGCACACCTTAAGAACAAAGTTGAAATTATTGTCTAGTCCAATTTTTTTAATGAATAGTTATAGTGCCATGTACAAGAAGCTTCGACTTTGTATCAATGTGGCCGAATAAATGAGAATTCCCAATGAAGCTCATTTTACGGCTAGACTTCATTAGATTTGTAAGTGAGATAAAGCAACCAAATATTCTTTGAGGCATGGGTCTCTTAGGGATTCCCTTGAAAAGAATCTCTATGCTTAAGACACAATATCCCAATTAGTTGAGTTTGAAAAGAAATCTATATCCCATTATAAAATAGTGTTCTATTCTTAAGGAAAATTGAATAAAAAATATCCATGCAACCCTTTGTGGACATTATCCCATGAAAGCTGTTTAGTTTGAGGGGATTTATGACCAATCGTTGAAACGAATGAGCAGGTCCCAACTCTTTTAGAGATGCTTGATTACAATTATCTAGATTATATGGTTTATTCTGTAAATTTACAAGTCTACACAAGAATTTTGTGGCTTAGAAGAAAGTGTTTGAAGAAGAATTTGGGAAGTAATAATTAGGCAAAATATTAAACAAAGGTATTGCTAAATTTATATACAAGAACAATGACTTGAAGCTAATCAATAGTTGAATTTTTGTCATGCTATTGAATGTGTGCTATAACATATACATAGAATCCCTTGTTAACTATATTCTAGGCCCAAAACTATACCTTTGAGCAGGATGCCTAAGCGATTCATTTTGGATAACATTATTGTGCACTAGAGGGTCATAGGTGGAGTGAAATATTTAGGCTTGCTCATTAAAATTGTTTTGTGAAGACTTATAATAGAGTGGAGTGACTTTATCTTAGAAATGCCCAACGCCTTAGGTTTTGGTGCCTCTAAATTGAAGGATATTGAAATACATGTTTATAAATTCTTTAGCTTACATTTCCATCAATATGGAAAAATAAAAGGATGTGGAAATGTTGAAATTACTTACGAAAGGTTGTCATTTTTCCTTAGTCCTCCATGTCATGGTGATAGAAAAAAGCAATTATTTGATTGCAAAAAAGATAGTTTGTGACTCATTTAAGTAATTCCCTTCATGATCTTGAATGAAGAAAATTACTTCATGAAAACTTCATATTGATTCATTCCTTTAGCATTAATTGTGAATCGGTGGAAAATACAATGCACTATGCGGATACCTTTAACTTAACTTCAATATATAGTGATAAGTAGATTAGTATTCATTTTTCGTATTGGATACCATATTTAAGTGTCCATAGGAGATTTGAGAGACCTCGTATGCCATTTATTTGCGATAATTTTGAAGCATGAAAATCCTTCCATAAAATAAAATAGTGTGTTTTACCCTGAGAGATTGAGGATTCGTGCACATATCTCAATAACTATATTCAATGATATACTCCATGTGCTAAGTGGATAATTTGGGTCTTGGAAGGCTAAAATAATTGGAAAGTGTTGCAAGGAATTGTAGAAATCAGGGAGCATATAATAGAAAATGAAATTTAGTCAAGCTTGACTTTTTAAGATAGCATTATGATTAGACCAACAAAAACTAAATTTATGACATCTTTATGCTACAAAGTATTTAGAGAGGCACTGAAACTTTTCTTAATATCGAGGGATGACAATTTTCAGCGTGGCCTTTCTTTCAACAAACATTTCATTTGAAAATAAATAAGCATTTGTTTGAGGTCCTTTTAATTTGAGCCCCAAGGCTCTTTTGAGAGAGGAACAATGATGACATTTTTTATTATTTTACAAAATATTCATCGATAGGTACCCTTGTCTAGTGGTGACACAAGGATTCAAACTTAAGTTAATCTAAAAAAAATTGATGGAAAAAAATTTAACAAGTTATTGCTTAAACAATACCATTAACAAGCTATTGCTTGTCCACGAGGCCTTGGATAGATAATGATCGGGTGCTCTGTTCAAGGCACTCCTTGATGTGAAGTTACTATTCAATTCCCTGCCCGATTGGGGGGATATTTTGGACATGTTGAAGATGTAGTCCTACCAAGCTTACAAAAAAAAAGTTATTGCTTAAACTAAGACCTTAACCTCAAGGAGGAAATGTTGGTAATGGAAATATGTTAACACTTCACTCAATGTTTAAATGTCAACTGATGCCTACCATTGGTTATTGGGAATGATATTTTTAGTTTATTGTTTGAACAAAGTTTCAAAGTTGAAATTTAAATAAAATCCTTAGGTCTTTAGGATGAGAAATGTTGGGAAATATCATTTAAAACCAATCCTTCTATTGCTACTTTGTCATCTTAAGAGATCTAGCTAAGGTTATTTACCTCTAATTCTTAGCTACTTTTTTGGGTTTTTCCCCATGCTAAGTTAAGTTAGAAATAGATTGATCCTTTGCTTGACCACTTCCCTAGAAATCCATCAATTGGAATATTATTGTGTTGGGGAATGAACTTCTATGGTGGTTGAATTCTTCTTTGGATATAAGCTTTTTAGAATGGAAAATTTTTTTTTCGATGGGAAAAAAATATATTTTACTCTTACTTTTGACCATTGTAAACGTTTTCTCATGCATTTACGATGTGGTTTTTAATGTCGATATATCTTTTTTAAGTTTTGTCTGCACAAAAAAAATTAAACTTGATGTTACTCACTATCTGCACCTCACTAACTAATAAAATTTATATAAAGTGTTCATATATTTTGTTTCTTTATTTTTTACCTGAAATAAGATATAAATAGTATGGATGTGCTTGCCAACAATAAACCTGATTTGTATCCTCGGATGTTTCGTAAAAATGAAACAATTGATGCACCAACTTCTTTGAATACCATAAAAATCATTAATGTAAAAATCATAAACTTAAATGAGGTTAAGAATTCAAATATCCATAACAAGATGAGCATTAAAACTACCTACAAGCAATCATGCAGCTACAACAATGATAGCATAAGTAGTGTTATGAACAACAATAGTGAATACACACTTGAAGAAAGGTCTAAGACTCATAGTAAAATAACCATATTATCGAACCCAACATCACACAAAGGAGTAGGCATCAGATAAATGACAAAACAATGGTAAACCTATCAAGTCATCCTCTTGATTCTAACAAAACCGAGGTTCTTAAAAAGGATTAAACTTTGACATTACACCTAAAGTTATTCCTGTAGAAGAAATTATTTGTAGTATTGAGGACAACATTCAAACATTAACTAAAGCGGAAAAAGATTGTATTATGAAAGCTAAGCCACCCAAATGTAATATCAGCAAATAAGAGTGTCTAGCTTTAAGAAGACTAAAAAATAACCCTCACATTGTAATCTTGAAAGTTGATAAGGTTGGGGTCAATTCCCACTAGCACAACTGGTTGAGGATGGGCCTCGTTAGAAGGACAACCCAAGATCAAACCTCCTGAAGGTTTTTGTGCTTGTATTAGGGGGAGAGATAAGTTAAACCCAGTTATCTTAGTGCTAGTGTGTCCCAGGCCGGGTGCAATCCCCGGGTGATTTTGACGACTTAGATGCCCCTAGGTCTCGTTTCTCAAGCCACAGGTCAAGCCTGATGCAATCTCTGATGAACTCATACCACTTGACAAAAAAAATTTGATAAAGGTGGGGCAATCGTGGTAATGAACATGGAGGATTATGATAAGAAAATGAGAGAACATATCTCTAAGAGTGGTAGCTATAGAAAGCTTACAAATAACCCCATCACAAAAGTAATCAAAGAGGTAAAAAAAGGTTATTCTACATTCTAACCTTGATGACCATACCAAGAAGTGATTAATGTCAAATGGTGAGATTGTATCTAGAACCTACGCAGCTCCAAAAATCCACAAAGATTCCATCCTATTAAGACAAATTGTGAATACTATTAGCTCTCTGGCTTATCAACTTGCAATTTTTTGGCCAAAGCCTTAAGTCCCTTAGTTGGACTATGATGTCTTCAAGATTTACCTTCAAATTTTAATTGATTTAACAAAATCGGGCAGGGAATTTAGCTTCACATGTTAAATCAATTAAAATGTGATGGTAAATCTTGAAGACATCATAGTCAGTTTTGATGTAGTATCCCTCTTCACAAAAATCCAACTAAATGAAGCTATCCAAGTAATTAAATAGGTGGTTGACCCAGAAACTAAAAAGCTAGCTGAAGTATGTCTCAAATCCACTTTCTTTAGCTTTAGAGGTGAATACTACGAGCAGACTAGTGGAGTATCTATGGGTTCTCCCCTAATTTCCCCTATAGTGGAAAACCTTTATATGGATAAATTTGAAAGTTTGGCCCTTAACACCTACCACCTAAAATCTAAGATATGGAAAATGTTTATTGATGACACTAATGTCATTTGGAAACATGGTAAAGAATAACTTTCCAAATTATTACATTACCTCAACAACATATCTATTGATGTACAATTTACCATGGAAAGAGAAGAGAACGGTTGCATACATTTCCTTGATATTTTAATAATAAGGAAACCTGACAGATATTTAGACCATAAAGTCTACAAAAAGAAGATTCATACCGAAAACTACCTTCATGTCGATTCTCATCACTTTCCTGCTCAAAATATTGGGATCGTTAAGACTTTAGCTGCCAGATCCTTCAGAATCTATGGGGAAGATCATGGAGAGCATGAGAGAAAGCATTTGTTTGAAGTCTTTAGGAATCGTGGTTATAGAAATAAAGATATATTCATTGACCTTCAAAAATATATAAATAATTAGGATGTCAATAACATTAAAACACAGGACTCTAGCGAGAAATCCTTCCTCCCTTACCTTAAACGAACCACTAATAAAATCACCAAGATTCTAAAGAAAAAATAATTCATCATTTCTTTTAGACCTATTAACACTATTAGACAAAATATGAAATCGTTCAAGGGCAATATAGACAATTTACAACATGTTAGAATTTATAAAATAAATTGATCATGTGGTAAGTGTTATATCGATGAAATTGTACGCTCCCTAAAAGTTAGGATCAAGGAACATAGTGTTAATATTAAGCATGAGAATAAAAAACTCAACATTAGTTGAACATGAAAAGACTACAAAGCATCATATATGTTTAGAAGATACTAAGATCATCACTAAAGAAAACCATTATTACTAAGATACTAAGATCATCACTAAATAAGCCCTTGGAATGAAGAAAAACCCTAACAACATTAATAAATATGATGGTCTTGATATTAATAGAAATTGGTTCCCCCAGCTCACCATGAACCACAAATTATACCTAAACCATGTGTCCCCTTATTTTCTTATTTGGACTCTTACTCTTCCCCCCATCCATTCCCTTATTGTATATGCTTTCCCTTACCCTTCTCAACTATCTTTCCCCACCCTTCCTTTTTTCCCTCTCCTATTTTCTCCTTTCCTTTTCCTAGTTTCATTCCCACCATTCCCCATCCTTTTTCTCTTAATCATTTTTATTCAATACCTTTTTGGTACTTAAGTTCTCTTTAATAATATATAATCTTTGTATATATATATATATAGCTTAATATCTTATTCTATTAATATACTTTAAGTAGAAAGGAAGGAGGAGAACTGAAAAAAGGTGCTCTACTAGGGTTTTAAACAATATATGCTCTGTGTGCTACCATGGCAGTGTTAGGGGGGGCTCGGAGACCTCTTCCTTTTGATAAATTGTCACGGGAAAGGGTAAGGAGCGTGAATCTTCTTTTGTCACAAAGCTCACCACCTATAATGCATGCAACGCCTTTAGGAAGTTGGTCACTAGTCGCCTTGGAGAGGGAGGGGCGAGAAAAAACTTTGACAAAAATACCAACTCACAACAAAAAAGTGCAGGTGAGGAAGATCTAACTCAGACTCAGTCAAATAATCATTGCAATCCAAGAACAATGAAAATACTAGTTTTGGAAATACAGGACCCGGGTGTAGTGGCTTATAGGGATTTCATGCAAGAACATGCAATTATTTGCAAATTTATGGGCATCTAACCCTAAGAAAAACCTTAAACTGGTGGAAACAAACTAAGTGGTGCCCTAAGGGAGAGATTAGGATTCATCTAAGCTCTAAATGATTCTTCATAGTAATATTTGATCTCCTAGCGAATTGGGGTCATATTTTTGAGGGAGGGCCCTACTTCCTCAACTCAATAGGACTCTACATATGCTACTAAAAAGAGAATTTCACACCAAAAATAGAGGATTTCACAAGGGTTCATGTTTGGGTGAGGCTTTACTCTTTTCCCAGGGATTACTCATCACCATCAATTCTCAAAGGAATTGGAGATGAAATAGGAGAGTATATAAAAATGTATGAGGGCACAAGAGTAGGTCATTATGTCTCATATTCTTGCATCTATGTCTCTCTAGATGTTTCAAGCGCACTTCTAAAGGCTATTAAGTTGGTTTTCAAGGATAAGGTATGGCTCCAAAACATAGATTATGAACACATTCCCTTCAAGTGTAGGAAATGTCATGAACACAGAAACCTTTTCAAAGATTTCACCCAAAATTGTTGAAGTTCAACAATAAATTTCAGCACCTACACTAGTGTGGGACCAGGAGGTCCAAGCATCATCTACACTAGTGTGGGACCACAGGTCTTAGCAGCACCTACACTAGTGTGGGCTAAATTTGGTGCATGTCTATTTTATTTATCCCTTAATTAATATGGACAATAAAATGTAATCTAATCTCAAAATGATTTGTAATAGTTAACTGTGTGTGATAAAATCAGTTAGCTCATCAATTTCGAGTTGAGGTTAGTTTGTGAGGCATGCAGAGTAATTCTAGTTGTAACAGTATTCGAAGTGTAGTGGTGCATTAGTTAATGCAGGTTGTAATTAGTTTAACTCGGTTCAGTGATTTAAACTCAATTGTGCTAGTTGTAACTGTTTGATACACTAGTGAGAGATCAAGTGAATTAAATATTATTTAATTCACAATCAAAGATCTCACATGCAACTGAGGATTTACTATTATTAGTTGCATGCATGTCAGTTCCAGTGGAGACCCAGTTGAGATCTAGGTGAAATGGAATTTGACTATCAATTGTAGGATTATTGCGTTACACCCATGCAACCAAACACCCATTGGATTGCCCATGATCTTGCATAGTCAAGGAAGGCCAAAATTCCTTGGAATAGGGATTGCATTCCACATGAATTGCGCAATCAAGGCAGGTTGTCAGGAGGCAGAAAATTGGCTAAGTATTGGTTAGTTTTATCCAGGACGGTGTGAGACAGTTAGCTGAGTACAGGAGGGCTCTTGTGAGAATATTTGTATGTAATTTTTTCATGTATCCATGCTGAATATACAATAGAATATAGTGGGGTTTTGAGCAGCAAGCTTTCCCTAGGAAATTATATGTGTTGTGGTTTGATTGATTCTTCTTTGCTTCATGTGATTAGCATTGTGTTTTTAATTCCGTAATTGATTTGTAGACGTGATTCAGTATCTAGCTTTAGCACATTGTTAGATCGGATTGAATCCATGATATACATGCTTTTTGTATCATTTCTACATGGTATTGGAGCATAGGAAATCACAATAGTGAAGTAGGAGCTAAGTTTGTGACTGGATAGAATTCGAATTTGCCGAAAGACTTTCTAGGTGCTACAGCTCATTCAGGATCGAAATGGATTTCAATGGCTTGAGATTGGAGTATGCACTCGAGGGTAGCTCTAACTATATTTCTTGGAAGGACAGGATGGAGGCAGTACTCGAAGACAATGGCTTGAAGGAATTCATTGAAAATGATGTTCCTAAACCCGTTGTTACCGATGCTGCAAATCCTGATGCATGGAAAAATAAAGTGGAAAAGGTAAGGAGGATCCTATTGGAGAGAGTACGAGACCACATTTTCTCAAGTCTCCATGGAAAAGCGACACAATATGCTATGTGGAAAGCTTTGATGGATCTATTTCAGAGCAACAGTGACCATAGGAAATTGGCACTGAAAGATAAACTTAGGAAGATCAAGATGGAGAAAGGCGACTCCATGCCAAAATATTTAAAAAAGTTTGTCCAATATCGGGATGAGTTGGGGAGCGTTGGCATTACTGTCGTTGATGATGATTTGGTGAGTTTAGCTCTCCTAGGACTTCCCAAGAGTTGGCATAGTTATCAAAACTCTGTCAATGGAAGGGAAAAGGTTCCAGATTGGGAACGATTGTGGTCGGATTTGGTGCAAGAAGAGTTCAGATGGAATACCAGAGATGGATCTTCATCTAAGAATGAAGATGAAGAGATTGTGCTTTGGCTGCCAAGGCGAAGAAGGGGAAAGGAAAGAAGTTCCATTCCAAATCTGAGTCCAAATATGGCAAGAAGAGTGATATGTCCAAAGTGAAATTTTTTCACTTTCACGGGCATGGGCATTATGCTACTAATTATCCACAAAATAAGAAGAACAAGAAGGCTTAAATATTTGCAGTTGGTGAGGCTTTGACCTCACAATTTGAGCTTGAATTCTCATTTATCGCATGCATGGTTTCAAGTTAATTGGGATCTGTGTGGTATTTGGATAGTGGTGCATCCTTTCACATGATGAGAGACAAGTAAATTTTCAATAGCTTGGAGGAGAAGGATCTCTAGATTCATATCGAAATGGCTGATGACGGGTGGTACAGTGCTACCAGGATTGGTACCATTACCTTCCAAAGACAATCAGGTAAACCATTTAAATTAAAATATGTAATGCATGTACCAGGTTTGAAAAAAATTTAGTCGCAGTTGCAATGTTGGAGGATAGAGGCTATGATGTTGTTTTCAATGAAGGAAAAGCTTTCCTGCGAAACAAAACAACAGGACAAGAAAAGACGATTGGGATTCGAGTTAAGAATATCTACAAGATGGATGTAGATGGTTGTGCAGCATTGATGGGCAAGGCGGACAAAGTGGTGAGCCAAGATGAGGGTGAGTTATGGCACAAGAGATTAGGCCATCTTCACCACGGAGCCTTGAAAGTCATGCAGCAGATTTCTACGGGTCTTCCCAAGGGTACACTTGCACAGTCAGACACGTGCAAGGGATGTACAATGGGAAAATATGTAAAGGCCACCTTTCATGAGAAGGATAACTGAGCCTCAAGGATCCTTGGGAGAGTTCACACAAATGTGTGTGGACCATTCGCTATTTCTTCGACAGCAAAGCATAAGTACTATGTGATATTTTTGGATGAATTTTCTCTTAAGTGCTGGATCTACTTCATGCAGAAAGATCAGACATTCTCAAATTTTCTTGTGTTTAAATCACTGGTAGAGAAATACACGGAGAAGCAAGTGAAGGCTCTTAGGAGCGATAATGGTGGTGAGTACATCTCTAATGAATTCTAGAACTTCTGCAACAAAGAAGGAATTCAAAGAGAATTGATAGTGCCTCATAACCCACAATAAAATGGGGTCACTAAAAGAAAGAACAGAACGATTGTGGGTGTAGCAAGAGCGATGTTGCATGATCAGGGCCTACCGATGCATCTATGGGCAGAGGCATGCAACATAGCGGTATTTGTGCAGAACCCTTGTCCTCATAGGATACCTAGCATGAGTAAACCAGAACAGGCTTTCACTAGTAAGAAACTTGATGTTTGACATTTTAAGATTTTTATCTCATATGTTTATGTGCATGTGACCAAAGATGCTAGGAAGAAGCTAGAACCAACAGATGAGATTGGAATTTTTGTGGGGTACACTGAAACTCCCCATAACTATCGGGTGTATTTTCCAAAAAACAGAATGATTGTTGTGCGATGGGATATAAAATTTGATGAGGAGAAAGCCATGCGATTGTCCCTTTAGAGGGAGTTGGATTTTTATGCAGAGGAGGAACTCTTAGTTCCTAAGGATGAGCCTCAAGATGTGGAGAAACCACATGCAGAGGATCATGGAGTGGATTAAAACACTCATGCAGAGCCATCCATCAGAAATGGTAGAAGGCACACCACGGAAGCTGATAGATTGAGACTTGATGCTGCAGAGAATGTAGGAGCCACTACTTCACAACACAAACAGAGATAGTCTCCAAACAGGTTTACTAGATACATGGCTCATATGAGCAAATGTATTATGACTAAACCATCTTCCTTTCAGGAGGCAGTCCAGAAACCAATTTGGGTTGATGCAATGGTGGAGGAGTATGAATCCATTTTCAAGAACATTGCATGGGAGATTGTCCCAAGACCAGTCGGTAAATTAGTGGTTGGATCTAGATGGGTCTATAAGGTAAAGAAAGTTGTTGATGGGAGTGTGGAGAATTACAAGGCCAGATTTGTGGCCTGGGGATTCTCATAGATTTAGGGGATCGATTATGATGATACTATTGCACCAGTTGCAAGGTACTCATCCATTAGATCCATCCTTACACTCTCAGCACAGATGGGGTGCCGAATTCATCATATGGATGTGAAAACTGTGTTTCTCAATGGATTCATTGAGGAAGAAGTATACATAGAGCAGCCAGAATGTTTTGAGATATTTGAAAGTGAGTCGCATGTGTGTCAAATCAAGAGAGCACTATATGGGTTGAAGCAAGCACCTCGTGCTTGGTACACTCGGATAGAGAATTATTTCACCGGATAGGGCTTCACCAAAAGTAAAGCTGATGCAAACCTATACCAGATTGTGGTTGAGGGTAAGATATTGATTATTATACTTTATTTTGATGATATAATTTTTATTGGTGATGAGAATTTGATGCACTCATGCAAGGAGGATCTTGCAAGGGAGTTCGAAATGAAGGACATGGGACTCCTTCATTATTTCCTTGGTTTGGAAATATGGCAACGGGATGGTGAAATTTTTTTTTCTCGAGGAAAGTATGCCAAAGAGATACTGGGTAAGTTTCACATGGAGAGTTGAAAACCCATGGACACTCCTCTTCTAGAAAATTGGAGGGAAGTGGATGCTACTTCTAGAGAGGTAGTGGATGCTACTATCTACAGGTAGTTAGTTGGTTCATTGATGTATCTAGTGAACGCCATACTAGACATTTGCTACGCAGTTAACCAGTTGAGTCAAGCTATGGTTAAGCCTACCAAGCTCTTTTGTAAGGCGTGGAAGCATGTATTGAGATACCTGAGAGGCACAACAGAGTATGTATTATGGTACATACGGACATAAGGAGTGAATCTTCAAGCCTTCACGGATGCATATTGGGCAGGTAGTCCATCAGATAGAAAGAGCACATCAGGAGGGATCTTCAGCATAGGATCGACAACAGTTTCTTGGTACAACAGGAAGCAGCGATCTATGGCACTCAGTTCATCGAAAGAAGAGTACATGGCAGCAAGTCAAGTTGCATGTGAGGTTATCTGGATGAGAAAGATCTTGGTTGGTTTGTTTGGTTCTCAGATGGATCCGACAACAATAGATTTTGATAATTAGAGTTTCATTAAACTCCTAATTAATCCTGTGTTACATGATAGGTCCAAGCACATAGATATCCAGTACCACCATCTCATAGATTGTGTGAAGAGGCACATAATGTTACTTCAGTACATTCCCACAGAATATCAGCATGCAGATATTCTGACGAATGTGCTCACCAGGAGAAAATTGGAATACCATAGAGGCAGGATCGGGGTGAAGGATAATCCATTTCCTATTGAGAGGGAATGTTGAAGTTCAACAAGAAATTTCAGCACCTACAATAGTGTGGGACCAGGAGGTCCAAGCAGCACGTACACTAGTGTGGGACCACAGGTCTTAGCAGTAGCTACACTGGTGTGGGCTAAATTTGGGCATGTATATTTTAGTTATTCCTTAATTAAGATGGACAATGAAATGTAATTTAATCTCAAAACAACTTGTAAATAGTTAACTGAATGTGATAAACTCAATTAGCTCATGAATTTTGAGTTGAGGGTAGTTGATGAGGCATGCAGAGTAATTCTAGTTGTAACAGTATTCAAAGTGCAGTGGTGCATTATTTAATGCAAGTTGTAATCGGTTTAACTCAGTTAAGTGAGTTAAACTCAGTTGTGCTAGTTGTAATTGTTTGATACACTAGTGAGAGATCAAGTTAATTAAATATTATTTAATTCACAATCAGTGATCTCACATGCATATGAGGATTTACTAGTATTAGTTGCATGCATGTCAGTTCTAGTGGAGACCCAGTTGAGATCTAGGTGAAAGGGAAGTTGACTCTCAGTTGTAGGATTATTGGGTTGCACCCATGCAACCAAAAACCCATTGGATTTCTGATGATCCTTGCACCTTCAAGGAAGGCCAAAATTCCTATGGAATAGGGATTTCATTCCATGTGAATTGCACAAGCAAGGCAGGCTATCAGGAGGCAGAAAATTGGCTAAGTATTGGTCATTTTTATCCAGGACAGTGTGAGACAGTTAGCTGAGTACAGGAGGGCTCTTGTTAGAAGAATTGTATGTAATTGTTTCATGTATCTATGCTGAATATACAATAGAATATTGTGGGGTTTTGAGCATCAAGCTTTCCCTAAGAAATTATAGGTGTTGTGGTTTGATTGATTCTTCTTTGCTTCATGTGATTGGTGATTGTGTTTTTAATTCCGTAATTGATTTGTAGAAGTGATTCAGTATCTAGCTTTAGCACATTGTTAGATCAGGTTGAATCCATGATATACATGCTTGTTTTATAATTTCCAAAAAAAATTCTCGCAAACTGCCAACCCTCAAGCTCAGAAAAATATTGATGAATAGGGATTGACAAGAGCATCAACCAGAAACAGGAACATAAAATAAATCAAGGAAAACAAGGTCAAGCGCCCCAATCCAACAAGAAAAAATTTGAATCCCTGGGAGAGAACATGAATAATAGAACACAAAATATATAACTCTAGAGGAAGGAAAAGTGATGCATCAACAACCCACCCACTAAGAACAGAACCAGGAGGGAATTCTCAACCCGAGCCTCAATGAGAAAGAACATCGCTCAAAGGATGTAGATATGGACCAGGAAGCCAATGAAGGCTCGGAGGAGGGATAGGTAATAAAAGAGGCTCTAGGAGGAGTCATTCTTAATTCAATGGCCATAAGTTTGGGAAGAGTGTGTCATAAAATCCATACCAAACGAATACATACAAAAAATAGAAGGAGCATACCTAATATAAGAGGAGCTAAAACAGACCACAGGGAAGCGTCTATAGGGAGATCACATCACCAAAGGAATAATGTCCACCATTCCAGCCAACCAATACAACCCCAAAATACCAGGTCATAAGCGTGGCAGGAAAATAAAAAGTCAACGCCTACAAGAACTTGGTTCCAAATTGATCAACGAGGGAAAGGTAAAAGCCCTCTCCCTAACACCAAATATTTCTCAATGAATTGAATTTCATGGAGCATCGAGGCCTAAATGGCCCTGCAAAAAAAAAAACTCCTAAAACAGAGTATAATGATAAACAAGCCAAAAATGGTGCTCCTTCAGGAAACCAAACTCTCTATGGAAGATATACCAACCCTCCAACGCAACATGAGGTATGACAGAAGGGAATTTGATTCTGGAAGGACTCGCTTTCTGAGTTTACTTCCTAAATAACCACCAGCAGCTCAATTATAGCAGTCCTGAAAGTTACATGTACCTTTGAAATCTATTACCAACATCTATGGACCTCACAAAGTTGAGTAAATAATCCAGATGTTGAGATCCTTAAAGAGGAATTATGAGGACATACCTTTTTTTATAAACCAATTCAAGTATGATAGGTTTGATTAATATTTCTTGATAATTAATTGTGAATTATGTTTTCTTCTTTTACTTATTCATTAGATTACCTTTCATCGAGAAATTACCAAATTATTTGTGTATGAAGATCACAAAAACACAAGACACAAAATGTAGGCACTATGCCAAGGAAAACCCCTCTCTAGGGGAAATCCCAATCAAAATTATCTTCCTTCAATAGTATTCTTTGAGACTCTTCACCCTATACATATACCAAACCTGCCCTCCCAACCAAGTCAGCCTTTCAAGATATTTGACCCAATAGCAGCAGCAACTTCGACTATGCAGCAACTTACGGCATCTAACAACAACAACACCAAAAGGCTTCGATATCCCAAACTAGGGCACGAAATGGAGAGAGAGTAGCACCAAAAATTTAATTTTTTCTTCTCTTTGACCTTAACCTAACTTGCACTCCTTTTGGCTTCCTTGACCCACTTCAAAAAAATTCCGGCTTCAGTAGACATATCAAACTAGCTTGAGATAACATGCTCTAATTGAATTCGATATCCTTGTATTTATATGCTCTAGGTGAGGTCGAATTGGTCCCCTTTAGGCTGAATTGATCTCCTTTAGGTGGACTTGGTGTGGAGGTGACATAAATCATATTTGACTAAATAATAAACATTTTTACATGATTCAAAAGCCCAATAAGGGTATCTTTAAATGTACAATGACTCTATTGAATCAATATCAATCATAGGAGTCCACAATGGGGACTTTGACTAATATAATGATGACCCAAGCATGAAACCCATGCTTTAATAAGTCATTGTAATTTTAATAAAATTTATTTTCTTTATTATTTTTACAAGTACATTACATAATGACTCAAATACATTTTATGAAGACCGGACTTAGTTAAATTCTTCAACAACCCCTCTTAACTAGGGAGGTATTCATAATATACAAATACAATTAAAGACCTCAAAATATATGAAATATGAATATTTTAGGCATCGAAATACCATGGACTTTATTCCTGACCAAGTAAATATATCCATCGGTCTCTCGGTTGTTTAGGCACCACAATGCCATGGCATAGACTCTTAACCAAGGCAATCTATCCAAGTGGGACTAAGTTGGACTAAATATTTCATCCTCTCTAGGTACCATCAGTCTTACTTCTTAACCACCAACCTAGGGATCTAGGTGCGCATCTGACCATGCCACCCTCCCTACTAGACATCAATACAAAGTGTCGACTTGATGTCCTCCCAGGAAATTCTTCACTCACAAAGCCTCAACAAATACCTTCCAATATCTTATCATCAATACAATCAGCAATATCTACTAAACCAAACATGTTTCTTAGATATTCAAACTTCTTATTAGGAAGAGACGTTGTCAGTATGACTGCTACCTGTTCATCTGTCGAGACATGCTCTAACTTCACGATCCCATCCTGCACCAATCCTAATAAAGTGGAAATTATTTTTGATATGCTTCATCCTAGCATGAAACATGGGATCTCTAAACATCTTAATACAACTTTGATTGTCACAATTAATCATAGTAGGACCTAGAGGCTTATCAAAAAAATCTTTCAGAAGCTTCCTTAACCAAACGGCCTCCTTTCCTACTTCACATATAGCCACATATTCTACCTCGGCACTACTCAAAGCGACATGACCTTGCTTCCTACTCATCAATGATATCATAGAAGCTCCCAAACTAAAACATCCACTTGTAGAGCTACTTCCATTGGTCTCACTACCACCCAAATCGGAATCTGTGAAGCCAATTAGCTTGACTTCCCTACTATCATACTTTAGGAAGTGATGTATAGTGCCACAAAGATACCTCAATATGTGTTTGGTAGTTATCGAGTGATCATGATGAGGCTTCAACTGAAATTGACTAAGAACGTTTACTGCAAAGCATAGATATGGCCTAGTGTTTATTAGATACATTAGAGAGCCCACCAACTAACAATAGGAGGTATGATCCATGAGAATTTAGTCAGAACCCCACAAATTATTGAGATTAGTGATCATAGGATTAGTCATGGGCTTGGAGTCCATCATCCCAAATTTCTGCAAGATTTTGATGATGTATTTCCCTTGCCCAAAATATATCTCCCCAGGTTTCTGAAAGACTTCTAGACCCGGGTAGTAGTGCATTAGTCCGAGATCCTTCATCTCAAATTCAGATGCAAACACCTTCTTGCATTCTTGAATTATTTTCTCCACACCAGCGATGAATATATCATCCATATATAGTATAATAATGATGGGCTCATTATTCACAACCTTGATGTAGAGATTTCGATCAGCAGTACTCTTCACTGACCAAATTCTAAGGAGATATACATCCATTCTCACGTATCATGCCCTAGGAGCTTACTTCAAGCCATATAGGGCATTCTTGAGTATATAAACATGATATTCCATGCTATTCACTTCAAATCCTTCGGTTTTTTCGATGTATACTTCTTCATAAATGGGCCCATTTAGACATGTGATCTTCACATCCATTTCATGGATATTCCAACCTATTTTAGTATCCAATGAAACCAAATATCTAATGGTAGTATACCGTGTTTTGGGTGTAAAGGTTTCTTCATAATCTGTTCCTTCCTTTTGAGAGAAACCCCTTGCAATGAATCTCACTTTGTACTTGTTTATACTTCCATCAACAATGTGTTTGATCATGTAGATCCATTTAGATGTGATAATTGATTTGTCACTAGTTCTAGGAATGATCTATCAAACCCCATTCTTCATAATGGATTGATATTATTCCTGCATCGCCTTCTTACAAATTTCCTGATGAGAAGCTTCTTCAAATGTAGATGGTTCAGCTTTAATTAACTTTGCCATATATGCAACATATCCATAATATCTCTTTGGTTTTTTTCTTTATTTAAAGGTTCCTTTCAGAGCTTCATGTCCTTTGGTGTCTTCCAAAGTAGCTTTTAACCAATTCAGCCCTTCACTTGTGGTCAAGATGATCACAGATTGAATAGGCTCACTTGGTCCTTCTTCTTCTTCTTGATTTTTAGTAGGATTTTCATGGTGTACTTCTTATTCTTTGAATATTGGAGTTTATTCATCATCAAAATCAATGGGAATATCCTTTTATTTATTTTAGGCTTTATTTTCATCAAATATGACATCCATGCTTACTTCAATAGGTATTCCTTTTTTTATGTGGATTATATATGCTTTTTAGTAGAGACTATATCCAACAAATATTCCTTTAATTCTTGTAGAATCCAACTTATTTCGCTTGTCCTTTGGAACATGGATGTAGGAAGGGCTTCCAAAGATTCGAATGTGATCCACACGCAACTTCTTGACTATGAATACTATTGATACTTATATGAGGGCTTCTATTTTGAATATAAACAAATGTCATGGTTGCTTCTCCCCATAAGAATTTTGGTAGCTCCTGATCAAGGAGCATTGTTTTAATGCCTTCTTCAATTGACCTATTCTTTATTTCAGAAACTCTATTTACATGAGGGATAGTAGGGAACAATGAGCTCCCTCTTAATTCCTGCTTCCTTACAATCTGAAATCAATTCTTTAGAAGTGCATTCCCCACCATTATCAGCTCTTAGAGTCTTTATATTTCTTTCATTTATGGTTTCCACTTAAGCTCGAAACTCCTTGAACTTCTTAAATACTTCATACTTTGTTTTGAGAAGGTAAAGCCATGTATTTCTAGAATTGTAATCTAAAAATTTCACATAGTAGAGATGACCTCCAAGTGATTTTTCAGACATGGGCGCACACACATAAGAGTGTCAAATGAAGTCTAATATTTCTTTAGACCTAGTTTCACTATTCGGAAATGGATTTCTTGTATTTTTTCCCAAAAATCAACCCTTACACACACCTTTATGATATTCCTTGATATTGGGGATGTCATTAATCAATTGATTGAGACTAGGAATAACCTTGTATTGTAGATGACCATACCTCCTATCCCATAATTCAATGGGACTAATTTCCATATGAACCAAAGCTTGAGGAGGTTGTATAATGAACCTAGATAAGCTTCCTTCACGAACTCCATTAACTCTAGCTTTATCAATGCTAGAGTGTTTTACCCAAAAAAATAATTTTCCATCAACAAAATGAAATTTATCCCCTTTATCTTCTAAACAAGAAATAGAAATTAGATTCTTTTTCAAACCTCAAACATATAGTATATTGTTGAGGTGCAACTTTGATCCATTTTCCAACTTCAACGATGTTGATCCCAGACCTCTAATATCATAGCTTTTGTTGTCACCCAATTCCACTGCATGAGAATATGACTCCTTTGATAGTGTATGAAGTTGTTTACTTTCTCCTATAATGTGTCTTGATGCTCCACTATCAATGATTCCTGCATTGCCATCACTAAGAGAACCTATGAGAGCAGCTAAGAATCTGTGACTTTTAACCTTGTTCAATAAGTAGTGGGTGACCTTCTTGATCCATCTTCCAACAGTGTTGATACCCGTTCTCATATAGCTTATAAAAGAGGGAGAATCCATGTCCATTATTTTTTAGCCAACAAAGTGATCTTCATCCTTTCCTGACCTTAGCTCTGATACCATGTTGAGAAATCAATGCAAGTAAATTAGGGTTTGATTCCTCTTTCTTGATAATTACTTGTGAATTATGTTGGCTTATTTTACTTCTTTTATTATATTATCTTTCATCTAGAAATTACCAAATTATGTGAGTATTAAGATCGCAAAAACACAAGACACAAGATGTAGGCACTATATCATGGAAAATCCCTCTTTAAGGGAAAACCCAGTCAAAATTATCTTCCTTCAATAATTTCTTTGAGACTCTCCTCCCTAGACATAAACCAAACCTTCCCTCCACACCCATTCATCCTTTCCAGATCTTTGACCCAATAGCAGCAACAACTTGCCTCCAACAACTTCAACTATGCAGAAACTTACGGCATCAGGCATCAGAAGCAACACAAAAAGACTTCTATTTCCAAAAGTAGGGCACGAAATGGAGAAAGAGTAGCACCAAAACTTAGATTGTCTCCTTCTATTTGACCTTGACCCAACTTGCACTCCTTTTGGCTTCCTTGATCCACTTCGCACCTTTTCCACCTTCAGTAGAGATATCGAACTAGCTTGAGATGAGATGCTCCAAATGAATTCGATCTCCTTCTATTTATAAGCTTCAGGTGAGGTCGAATTAGTCCCCTTTAGGCTGACTTGATATTTGTAGGGCGATTTAATCATATGTTAAATCCCTGTCATTTTAATATGTCAACCCGAGGGTTTCGTAAACTTAGAAGCAAACCAAAATATATGGGACCTTAGATGAAATTTTTGTAGAAATTTTTTTTAGGATGGAAAGAAAGAAAGGAAATGCATATTACAAATATAACTAAAGAAAACTTCAAAATAACTCACACACAAGAAAACTGAATTAGATTCTATGGGTGGAAGTTAGATTCTAAGGGTGGAATGAATGAATGCCATGGCCTTTCTAAAAACTTATAAACTAATATTTGAACAACTATAAGAAGCAAACTATGATAATCTAGAAAGCAGTAAATATCAACTAGTGATTTAGTTGTCAAGCAAGCAAACGAAGATAGATATTAAGCAAGCATTTTAATGATAATTAAATCAAATCTAGGAAATGAAATCACACTTGTAAAAAGTAAATCACTTGCAGAAAATAAATCACACTTGCATAAAATAAATCACACTTGCATGCAAGGAAATAAAATAAATCAAACTATGTTACAAATTTATGAGAATTGTGGTTGATGGGGATCCGTCCATTCCTCAATGAGCACACATGACAACTATCACATATTAAGAATCAAACAACACTCATAACTCATGATTTGGAGAAAATGATATTACTCATGCTGAATGAAGTATCATAAATCTAATGTTAATGAATAATTGATAGCTTGTTAGCCTCCTTTGAAGGATGTTCCTCCTATTTATACACGAATTAGGGATATCTTCTCAATAAATGTAAATCCCTTAAATATATACTAGATCCATACTTGTCTCAACTTATCCCTAAATTCTAGATACAAATCCCATGACACATCAAGATCTTCATGATCTTTCTCCTTGGAATATGGTCCACCTCTTGAGTTGAAATTCGAATTTGTGTTTGGGAGGCCAAGTAAGATCCTTCTAGAACCTCCAAATAAGCCTACACATGTCACAAAACTCATAACACATATATAGATATATGAAACCATGTTAATTTCCTAGTTTTAAAACATAAATTCACTTAAAAATACATAAAATAAATGACTTTGGAAAATGATTATTCTAACCCATATGATCACAAATATGATTATTTGATGTATGGTTTTAGGCTAGATAGTTATGAAATGAGGGCTAAATGGTTATGAAATTATGGAAATATGGATGAAGATGGAAGAAAATTTTGAGACTCAACAATCTCCTTTAGGCCGACTTGGTGTGGAGGTGACATAAATCATATTTTACTCAATAATAAACATTTTTACATGATTCAAAATCCCAATAAGAGTCTCTTTAAATGTGCAATGACTGTATCAACTCAATATTAATCCTAGGAGTCCACAATGGGGACTTTGACTAATATAATAATGACCCAAGCATGAAACCCATGCTTTAATAAGTCATTGTAATAATAATAAAAATTATTTTCTTTATTCTTTTGACAAGTACATTACATAATGACTCAAATACATTTTATGAAGACCGAACCTAATTACATTCTTCAACAACCTCACCCCCATAAAATCATTGGGGCATATTTTAACATGATCCTCAACCTTTCAGAGAAAAAAGGATGACTTAGGAGATTAGACAAGGATGTTGAGGCCTTTAAAGAGGCCATAGACCTAATGATACTTGTGGATATGCAAATGGTAAATCTAATTTATACTTGGAACAAAATACGGGGAGGGGATAAATAGTTTTCCTCTCGATTAGACAGATTCCTCATCTCAGAATCCATCTTCATTGCCTCTCTATATGTTGAAATTTGTATACTCCCTCAATCAGTATTAGATCATTGGCCCATAGCCCTGAAAATTCACATATCCACAACCCCTAGGAATCGACCCTTCAAATTTGATGCTTTCTAGTTGGATCATACTGATTTTTAGAACAACCTAAAAAACTGGTGGGCAAAATCTCCTCCTTAGACAGACACCCAAATGTACCAATTCCAAAAAAATATAAAGCATGTAAATAACAATATTAAACATTGTAACAAAGAGGTATTTGGAAAAATCATCAAGGACAAAAAGGATCTAGAGAAGAGGATGGAGGAATTCTAGAAAAAAAAATCATTCATTAGGGAATCACCGACCATATGAAGCAAGAGGAAAAGGACTTTAAAAAAAGGTGGGAGGAAAGATCCAAGCAGGAAGAAAAGATATGGCAACAGAAATCAAGGGTGTAATGGCTTAAGTGTGGGGAGAGAAACACCAAGTTCTTCCATCATTCCATGATTCAACACAGGAATACCAACAAAATTCTCAGTCTGAAAAAATTTGATGGGGGAATGGAAAGTACTCAAGAGGATATCTTAGAAGAACTCAACAAATTCTATGGTACAATCCTCAAGGAATCCCACATAGATAGATCTCAAGAAATCAGAGAAATTATTAGCAACATTCCCACCATTTTGAATCAGGACCACAACCCAATGCTTCTTAAATAGGTCTCCATGCAATAAGTAGAGGAAGCAGTGATGGTTATGCCATCGGGAAAGGCCCCTAGGCCCGATGGCCTCACCATCGACTTATTTAAAGTCTTTTTATCCATCATAAAATAAGAAGCTCATGAAATAGTGGAAGACTCGAGGAAAAAAAAATGTGTTGGGAGCCTTCAATGCAAACTTCTCCACTCTCATCCCTAATAAAGAAGGATAAGATACTTCAGAACGATTTGTACCTATATCCCTTTGCAATGTAATCTATAATATCATCTCGAAGGTTATGGATAACATACTCAAATCACCCCTACCACTCCTGATATCGAATAATAAAGCAGGGTATGTGGAAGGAAGGTTGATTTTAGATAACATCATCCTCTCCCATGAAACAATCCACTCACTCCAATATCTGAAGAAGCTTGGAATGTTGATGCAACTTTACATGTCGAAGGATTTCAACAAAATAAGATGGAATTATATGTAGGAGATCCTCAAGGCCTTCAAATTCCACAAGGATTGTATCGACTGGATAATGGTCTTGGTTTCGGGAGCCTTCTTCTCCATCCTTCCTACCCAAACTTTTTTTCCCACAATAGGTATTCGATAGGGTGATCCTCTTTCCCCCTTCCTCTTTTTCCTCATGGCGAAATGTCTAGGGAGGTCTCTACAAGCTTCCCTAAACAACCACAACTTAACTTGTCTAAAGCTCCATGCATCTTCCCCTGCTTCCACCCACAGAAAATTTGTTGATGACACCATTCTTATGGATATACCAATTTTTTAAGAATATGAAACCTTCAAACACATTCTAAACCTCTTCTCAGAAGAATCTGGAACCTCGATTAACCATCAGAAATCAAAAAACTTCTTCTTCAATACCCCAAAACCTATCCAAAGAAATATCATAAGAATCTTGGGCTTCCATATTTTCTCTTTTTGCTCAAAATACTCGGGTGTGCCCCTGACACATAAATCCCTATGGAGAGAAGCCTGGCAGAGCCTCCTCAACAAGTTGCACAGTAAATTATAAAATTGTACGATTTTGTCTCTCAACCCTGCAGTTCATCTCATTCAATTCAAGTTTGTTCTCCAAGTCATGCCCCTATACCTGTTATTTTCCCTTTCCACCCCAAAAATAGTTACAAACGCCATTCGCAGCGTTCATAGGAAATTCCTTTGGAGGGGTTCTGAAAAAAAAAAAAATAAGAAATGGGCCCTAATTGGATGGGACCAGTTTTGCAAGCCAAAAAATAAAGGAGGGTGTAGAAATTTATTAATACTGATGTATTACCGGATCCTCCTGATCTAACAAATTAATCTTATGTTAAATAGAGAATCCTTCCACTTAATTCTTTGCGTAAATTAAATCGCCAATTGCAAAACTCATGAAGAAAATAAATCGCACATAAACACAGTTGTTTAACGGGGAAGCTTAAAGCTAAAAACCCCAACTATCATATATTATGTATATCAATGGAATCATGTAACAATCTCATACAAAGCTTAGTACATCAAGCTCTCAGTACAATCAACAATCATTACACACTGTCATGCAGAAATTTGCATATCTGTGCACCAATTTCTTGCCTCCTGACAGTCTGCCTCCACTGCGCAATCCCTACTGAAGAAGACCTCGGAATGAATTCGAATTGGCCTTGCCTTGACTGCGCAATCCTCATTGGCATCTCCAATGTGTGTCAGATTCATTGAATGCATCACTATAGTCACAACAGTCCATCTCACCCTTTCACCTATCTCTCCACTGGGTCTCACCTGGATCTGACATGCAAGTAGTTAACTGATGTATTTTTTCAGTTGTAAGTGAGTCTCTAGTTATGAATTAATTAAATAATTAATTCACTAAACTCTCACTAGTGTATCTTTCAGTTAGATAGATACAACTAGCTCAACTGAGTTTAACTCACTTAACTGAGTTAAACTCAATAACAACTCCTGTAACTACTCTTCCAACTCTGTCATAAATTTTCCACTTCAGTTCTAACTGAGTCCTCCATGCATGAGCCACCGACAACCCTAGGAATTGCGTAATTCCTTCAACCCACTAATTTGTCAAATCTGTTCACTGAAATAAAGTGCTCCAAGAGAATAAGTTGCTATTTATTGTCGGATTATTATTAAGGGCTAATAATAATCGACATGCACCTATTTTTAGATTGACGATCTATAAATATACTTCGCCCAATATTCTAAAAATAGAATTTCATATATTTTTCACATTTGATCAACCATCTACAAATAGCATCCTGCAACTTATAGAATATGCTCACCATGTCTAAAAATAAACATGCACCTAAAAATAGCCTGCGGGGCCCACTTAGTGAAGGTGCTTACTTTTCACTAAGCTCATCATCTTGTTGAATCTCAACACTCCCTCTCAACAAGATAGGGATTATCCTTCACCCCGATCCTGCCTCTATGGTATTCGAATTTTCTCCTACTGAGTGTCTTCGTCAGAATATCTGCATCCTGATCTTCTATAGGAATGTACTAAAGAAACATGATCTTCTGTAGGAATGTACTAAAGAAACATGATATGATGATAGTGGATATCAATATGTTTAGATTTATCCTGAAACATTGGATTAATTGAGAGTTTAATGCAACTCTGATTATCACAATGTATCACTGTAGGATCTAAATGAGAATCGAACAAACCGACCAGGATCTTCCTCATCTAGATAGCCTCACATGCAGCTTGACTTGCTTGCATGTATTCTGCTTCCACTGAACTGAGTGCCACAAATCTTTGTTTCCTATTGTACCAATAAACTACTGTAGATCCGATACTGAAAACCCCTCCTGATGTTCTCTTTTTTTCTGTTGGGATACCTTCCCAATCTGCATCCGTGAAGCCATGCAACTTCACCTCATCCATCTGTCTGTACCATAAGCCATACTCAGATGTGCCCTTGAGATATCTCAGGACATGCTTTCCTGCCTTCCAAAATAGCTTGGTAGTCTTAACCATTGCTTGACTAAGCTAGGTCACCACATAGCATATGTCTGGTCTTGTATTAACTAAATACATGAGCGAACCCACCAACTGTCGATAAACAGTGGAATCCACTACCTCTGCTGATGTAGCATCCTCTTTCCTCCAATTTCATGGAAGAGATCCATGGGCTTGCAGTCCTCCATGTGAAACTTACCAAGTATCTCCCGAGCATACTTTCCTTGAGACACAAACAGTTCACCTTCTTGCTGCCATATTTCCAATCCAAGGAAATAATGAAGAAGGCCCAAATCCTTCATCTCAAACTCCTTTGCAATATCTTCCTTGCATGAGTGTATCAACTGCTCATCACCTGTTAGTATTAAATCATCAACATAAATAACAATGATTAAAATCTTGCCCTCCACCACAATTTGGTACAAGTTTGCATCTGCCTCACTCTTGGTGAAGCCAAGTCCGATGAAATAGCTGTCGATCCGAGTGTACCAAGCATATGGTGCTTGCTTCAGCCCATACAGCGCTTTTTTGAGTCTGCACACATGTGACTCACTGCTGAAGATCTCAAATCCTTCAAGCTACTCAATGTACACTTATTCCTCAATGATCCCATTAAGGAACACAGTCTTCACATCCATCTGATGAATGTGCCAACCCATCTACGCTGAGAGAGCAAGGATGGTCCTTATGGAAGAATACCGTGTGACAGGTGCAAAGGTTTCTTCATAATAAATCCCCTCGATCTGTGAAAAGCCTCGGGCAACAAATCTTGCCTTATACTTCTCGATGCTCCCATCAGCAACTTTCTTTACCTTGTAGACCCATCTTGATCCTACAACTGATTTACCCACAGGCCTTGGAGCAATCTCCCAAGCATTGTTTCTGACAATGGAGTCATACTCCTCCACCATGGAATCTACCCATGTGGGCTCCTGTGCTGCTTCTTCAAAAGAAGATGGATCTGTCATGATACACTTGCTCATAAGAGCCATGTATCCAGTAAATCGGTCAAGTGATTATCTCTGTCTGCGCTGTGATGTAGGGACTCCTACATTTTGTGCCGCATCAAGCTTCAGTCTCTCAACTTTTGTGGTACGTGTTCTACCTGTTCTGATTTTTGGTTCTACATGAGTGGACTCCTCCACTCCATGAATCTCATCATGTGGCTGATCCACATCTAAAGGCTCATCTTTGGGAACAATTAGCTCCTCCTCTGCATGCAAGTGTAGCTCCCTCTCAAGTGACAACTTCATGGCTTTCACCTCATTGAATTTTATATCCGGTCACACCACAGTCATTCGACTGTTTGGAAAATACACACAATAATTATGGGGTGTTTCTTTGTACCCCACAAATATCCCAACTTCTGCAGTCGGCTCGAACTTCTTCCTCGTGTCCGTTGTCACATGAATGTAAAAAGATGAGCCAAAAATATTCAAATGAGAAATATCAGGATTCTTACCAATAAAATATTCTTCAGGTGTACTCATGCCAAGTACTCTATGAGGACAACGGTTTTGCACATAAACCGCAGTGTTGCTTGCTTCCGCCCACAAGTGCATCGGTAGGCCCTCTTCATGCAGCATAGCTCGTGTAGCACCTACGATCATTCTGTTCTTCCTCTCTGTGACCCCATTATGTTGTGGGTTATGAGGCGCTATGAGTTCTCTTCAAATTCCTTATTTTCTACAGAATTCTTTGAATTCGTTAGAGATATATTCATCACCATTATCACTCCGTAGAGCCTTCACTTGCTTCCCCAACTCCTTCTCCAACAATACTTTAAACTCACATAACTTTGAGAATGTTTCGCTCTTCTTCTGCATGAAGAAGATCCAGCATCTACGAGAATAGTCATCAACAAATATAACATAATACCTTTGTTTTGTTGTTGAAGCAACTGAGAAAGGTCCACACACGTCTGTGTGAATTCTCTCTAGGATCACAGAAGCACATTTCTCCTTCTCATGAAAGGTGGTCTTCACAAAATTACCCATAGTACATCCCTTGCACTGATCTGATTGCGGAAGAGTACCCTTGGGAATTCTAGTAGAAATCTGCTGCAAAATCTTCAAGGCACCATGGTGAAGTGTTATAGCATCATTTTTTACCCTCATGTGATTCATGATTGTCTTTTTGGCCTTGGGCACCCATTCCCATAGACTTGGAGAAAATTTCACTAAAAAACAGTGTTTTAAATCCCATACGCGGGTATGGAGTCCATATATACTTTTCCGCGTATGCCATTAAAATCATTAAAAAATATATAAAAATCCCTTTTTTCGAGGTTGGGTTGATGGTTACTCCCGTAGTTCAACCACCCCAGCACGTGGCCAATTGTTTCCAACTGATTGAAACTATTTTGAGGGAGTATAAAAGCCCCTCATGTGCATGGCCTAAGGGGAGAGAGAAATTACTGATATTATACTCTGTTGGAGCCCTTATTCCAGTCTGATTTCCCGTGCCTTCTGCACTTCCTAAGTTTATCACAGGAAACCCTTGTTTCCTGGAGATGTTCATCCTTCTATATGTCATCTCGTGTGCACAAACCCAGGAAGAATCTTAGCGAGGCAAGGGCGGGACGGATCCGGACGACGGTCTATTTGAAGATCGTGGAAGGATTCAGGTGATCTCTCCACTTTTTTACTGTACATGTTGTTCATAATATAGAAGAACCACCTTTTTCCTGAATCCACGTGTTATTATCTGCTTGCATATGTGAAAAGATTGTTATTTAAGCATTTATTATGGTTTATATAATGTTTCACATGGATTTCACTAACATTTAGAGTAGATATATGTTGTACAACCAGAATTTCATGCACGTTTCTTCTTGTTTTTCAGGTTAAGGAGAAAGAAGGGTTGCTGGGGGTTTGGACCTCGCGAGATCTACATCAAACGTAGGACCTACGGGTGAGTTCTTCGATCTATTCTATCTAGTTTTTCGTATACAAGAGTGGTTGTGTGAGTTCTTCTTGAATAGTATGCCCTGATCTGTGGAGGTTTTAACCCAACAAACATCTAGGGAGTTATTTCCCGAAACATGAAGATGGCCCAATCTCCTGTGCCATAATTCGCCCTCATCCCGGCTCACTACTTCTTCTGCTTTGCCCATCATTACAGTGCAGCCATCTACCTCCAGCTTGTATATATTCTTAACTCGAATCCCTATCCTCTTGGTTTGACCCGTTGTTTTATGTCGCAGGAAAGCTTTTCTCTCACTTAAAAAAAACGTCATAACCTCTGTCCTCCAACATTGCAATCGAGACCAAGTTCTTCTTTAGAGCAGGAACATGCATAACATATTTCAACAAAAATGGTTTACCTGACTCCCTCTCAAAGGTAATGGTTCCAATGTCGGTCACATTGTATCTACCATCGTCGCCCATCTCTATATGCATTTGGAGATCCTTCTCCTCCAAGTCACTAAACAACTCCTTGTCTCCCGTCATATGGAAGGAAGCACCACTATCAAGATACCACACCGATCCCATTGCGCTTGAAATCAAGCAAGCGATCAAAGAGAAATCAAGTTCAAATTTCGAGGCTAAGGCCTCACCCGCTGCAATTCTAGCAGCCTTCTTGTTCTTCTTTTTCTGTGGGCAGTTAGTGGTGAGATGCCCATGTTAGTGACAGAGAAAACACTTCACTTTGGAAAAATCCAGCTTCTTGCCTTTAGCCTCAGATTTTGGATGGGATTTCTTCCCCTTCCCTCTCCTTTATTTGGCAGCTAAAGCACAATTCTCTTCATCATCATTCTTCGATGAAGAGCCATCCCTGGTATTCCGCCTTATCTCCTCCTGCACAAGATCCGACCAAAGTTGTTCCCAATCCAGCAATTTCTCCTGTCCATTGACAGAGTCTTCATAGCTATGCCAACTCTTCGAAAGCCCAAGGAGAGCCAAGCTCATCAAGTCATCATCCACAATTGTAATTCCCACACTCCCCAGCTCATCCCTACATTGGACAAACTTTGTGAGATATTTTGGAATATTGTCGCCCTTATCCATTTTTATTTTTCTGAGCTTATCTTTCAGTTCCAACTTCCTATGGTTGCTGCTACTTTGGAAAATATCTGTCAAAGCCTTCCACATTGCAAATGGAGTGGATTTCCTATGAAGGCTTGACACAATATGGTCTTTCACACCTTCCAACAAGATTCTTCTTGTCTTCGCTACCTTCTTTTTCCATGAGTCAAGTAATGCAGCATCGCTAGAAGTGGGCTTAGGAACATCGCTATCGATGAAATCCTTCAGTCCATTATCTTCAATCACTGCCTTCATCCTATCCTTCCAGGCTATTTAATTTGAGCTACCCTCAAGGGCATACTCCAATTGCAACCCATTGAAATATATTTCAATGAATACTCAACTATCGCACCAAGAAATTTCTACAGCAAATTTGAATTGTCCACCAGCACAAAACTCAGCACCTCTTCCCTATTGCAATCTCCAATGATTAAAATTGCTCCAATACCATGTAGAAATTTATTAATACTGATGTATTACCGGATCCTCCTGATCTAACAAATTAATCTTGTGTTAAATACAAAATCCTTCCACTTAATTCTTTGCAGAAATTAAATCGCCAATTGCAAAACTCATGAAGAAAATCAATTGCACATAAACACAGTTGTTTAACAGGAAAGCTTAAAGCTAAAAACCCCAACTATGATATATTATGTATATCAATGGATCATGTAATAATCTCATACAAAGCTTAGTACATCAAGCTCTCAGTACAATCAACAATCATTACACACTGTCATGCAGAAATTTGCATCTCTATGCACCAATTTCTTGCCTCCTGACAGCCTGCCTCCACTGCGAAATTCCTACTGAAGAAGACATCAGAATGAATTCGAATTGGCCTTTCCTTGACTGTGTAATCCTCATTGGCATCTCCAATGTGTGTCAGATGCATTGAATGCACCACTATAGTCACAACAGATAGTCCATCTCACCCTTTCACCTATCTCTCCACTAGGTCTCCACTGGATCTGACATGCAAGTAGTTAAGTGTTGTATTTGTTCAGTTGTAAGTGAGTCTCTAGTTATGAATTAATTAAATAATTAATTCACTAAACTCTCACTAGTGTATCTTTCAGTTAGACTAGATACAGCTAGCTCAACTAAGTTTAACTCACTTAACTGAGTTAAGCTAAATAAAAACTCCTGTAACTACTCTTCCAACTCTGTCATAACTTTTCCACTTCAGTTCTAACTGAGTCCTTCATGCATGAGCCACCAATAACCCTAGGAATTGCGTAATTCCTTCAGCCCACTAATTTTCCAAATTTGTTCACTGAAATAAAGTGCTCCAAGAGAATAAGTTGATATTTATTGTCGGATTATTATTAAGGGCTACTAATAATCGACATGCACCTATTTTTAGATTGACAATCTATAAATAGACTTCACCCAATATTCTAAAAATAGAATTTCATCTATTTTTCACATTTGATTGACCATCTAAAAATAGCATCCTGCAACTTATAGAATATGCTCACCATGTCTAAAAATATACATGCACCTAAAAATAGCCTACGGGGCCCACTTAGTGAAGGTGCTTACTTTTCACTAAGCTCATCATCTTGTTGAATCTCAACAGAGGGCTCGGACTCAGAGATCAAGATATCTTGGGGAAGACCCTAGGAGTGAATACTTGGTGGAGGTGGTTGGATAACCCCAAAACCCATTTGGCTCATATTTGGAAAGTGAAATACACTATATACCACAACCAAAAATATATCATCAAGCTCTTAGGTCAGCCTCTAGGCTTTGCCATATGGAACTAGGCATGGAAGAACAAATAAGTGATACATAGGCAAAAATTATGGGAGGTACACAATGGGGAAAGTTCCTTATTTTGGTGGGATGTGTGATAAAAACTGTGAAACCTTAGTGATGAACATCATCCCCCTCTCCAAAGGTCCATGTAGGAAAAAGGGAAAATTCAAGTAGCCCATTACTGGAAACCAATTACACAAGGCAGTGGATGGAGAGAATGGATTAGGAAGAAGGATTGGCATCCCTTTCCTGAAACTCTGAAATCGGACTCCTTTGATGGGATTCTCCAAGAACGTCAAACTCAGGTAGACCACAAGGAGGAAAAATTAAGGTGGGGGGAGGAACTCTGCAGTACTCTTCAACCTCAAGGAGGCTTACTAGTACATTGCAAATTATGAGCATATGGAGTAGAATCAATGATAGAGCACTATATGGGATAGACAACAATGGCCAAAAATAATCATCTTCCTCTAGATCGTTCTTCGACATATAAAAATCCTTAATTGGGACAACCTATAGAGAATATTTTTCTTGGGACCCTCTTGATGTTGTATGTTTGAAACTCAGGAAGAGTCCATTAATCACCTACTTAATGATTGTGATTATGCTTACAATCTTCGGGAATTGGGGGTATAAATATTTAGGATGACTGATAGAAATAGAGCCTCAATACATATCACCCTAGACAATCGGTGGTCTAACATTTCCCCTCACCCAATGGTCAACTGATCATGGAACCTACTTCAAGGATCCATCTACTAGGTCACCTGGAAAGAGCGAAATGCTAGAATATTAAAAAATGTGAAATATTGAGGGGATAGTCTTCTCACCATGGTTAGGTAGATAATTCATAAATATATATCCATATCCAAACTCCCTATAGTGCACGTCCATCCCTATGTTGTCGATCTTCGCATTCTGCAACTCTTGGACCTTGAAAACATTTCCATCGATAATCCCACCCCCACGCCCCCCTCTCCTAAAATCCCAGACACCTAGACTCCTCTGAAAGGAAATGTGATCAAACATAATTACGATGGGGCCTCTAAATGCAACCTAGGAAAAATAGGCTTCGGGGGTGTCTTTAGAAATCATAAAGGGGACATTCTATGGTCTTTCATGGAAAATTAGGAATTGCCACCAACAATGCAGTGGATCTCCAAGCCATGGAGCATGGGCCTCCAATAGAAAAAGACTAAAATTTCATCTTAATAATCATGGAAGGTGACTCTGCGATAGCCACTCTTGTTGCCTGCAAGCTCCAACACGGTTCCTTGGTTATAAAAGTAATTGGAAATTAGAGGCTAACGAAAATTCTACACCACATCCAGTAACACATCAATGACTTGGGCAGGGTCCACTTCCAAGATGTCTGAAGGAAAGCCAATGTCATGGCAGATCATATTTCCAACGAAGGAAAAACTGGCAGGTACACATTATTCTCCCATGCATGTCAGTATATAAGGATAACCCTCTTTGCCATGATTTTGAAGCAGTCAATAACAAGGACAACAAGGGATGTAGTATTAATGATCCTTCCACTGGCTCATAGAATCCCTCTGCTCAACTCGTTCAAGCCCTCTAAATATATGTGATGTGCTCCTCTCCAAGCATTACGTAACATGATTTTCATATGGTCCCTCGGATCTCAAACATGTCTCCATTTTTCAAACGTCGCCTTGTAGGCCCAACGACCAATCATGTTCCTCGATCCTATACAGGAATTGATTTCGTAGATCATGCTAGATTTCATGTCTTTATTACCCTCATTATTCTCCTCGGACTCCTCATTTCTTGGGTGCCCTATGAATACCACTTGCCTCTTACTCTCCCCTTACATCCCCTCTCCCCTCTCACACTTGCATTCCCTTCCATCTTCTCTCATTCCCCTGGAAACAACCCTCTGCATTGGTGCCCTCACCCCTCGCATATCAATATGCCTCACACTCCTCACCCCTGCAGTGGCCCTTCAACCATCCGACGTGGAGGTTGGAAAATGGACCATTGGCACCAAGCTAACTTAAGGTCGAGAACCAGCACTGAAACGATGACCCAACAAACCGCCTTGAATTATCATAGCTTTGTCCCTAAGAGACGAGGGACCGTATTACTGACCTGGAGAATCAATCCAAGGACATTAGAAGGAGAATAAACACCAAATAATTTGATGCCAAGTTCGAATGGATTCCCGAACCGAGGCTTATGAGAGCCAGGGAAAATCTATATAGTAGAACCATTGAGCTTTCCTAGAATATGAAGACAATTTTGGCTTTGGAAATGCAAGAGAATATCCAGGCCAATAAGACTTTACAGGAAAAGTTGGACAAGTTAAACAACAAATACATAGTATATGTCAAAACGATTCACCATATGAGATTTGTCACTAGGGACTCCCCGCACTTCTCTCTGCTCAAGTGCAAGATGGTGACCACTCAAGATGGTCAAAGGACTATCCCTTGAATCAAGAAGGAGTTGGGAAGTTGTAACAACCCTAGTAAAAATCCATGTAAAAAATATATAAGACCGTGGTTGATGGGACATGTATTCCAAGTTGAATGGTGGGAAAAAATCCTAGTGGGTGTTCACTTCGGTTTATTATGGCTAAGGAAATGGAAAAGGCATTGGAAAGGCATGAGAAATTTATTGGCATTTATTTATGAAAATTATGGAAATTGGGAGAAAAGGGAGATGAAAGGCCACAGGTTGTACGTGAGGAGGAAAATGAAGGAAAATAATGGAAAATTGAATAAAATATAGGCCTCATTAATAAAAAGGCTTATGAGGATCAGTGGAAAAGACTTGGTCAGTTTAGTTTTGGAGCTCTCATTATTATCTCTCTTTCTCATTCTCTTGGATACTTAGAGTTTCTTGGAGCACTCTTGGAGAGTGTAGCCGCTACTTGGAAATTTGTAGCAAGAAGGAAAAGGAAGAGTAGGAAAGCACAAGAGGAAATCTATATCAGCAGATATAGCGAGTTTTGATTGTGGGTACTGAGTTGCATGTATGTTTTCCTCACTATTTTTGGCATGCATGGTGTATGCATGTGGATTTTCCTAGCCTTGCCATTTCTTGGATAGCCATGGTGTTGTGTGATTAGTTTCATTGATTGTTTTTTGGTTAGTTCTCATGATTCCTTTAGTTGTGGGTTGAGTTATTAGTTCCTGGAAGCTTTGGTTGGAAAAACGCTCTGGAAGCCTAACAGACAACAGTGGGTTGAGTTACTAGTCTTGGAAACCTTGGTCACACAAATTCTCTAGAAGCCCTATGTGGGTTGAGTTACAAGTCCTAAAAGCCCTGGCTGGACAAATGCTCTGGAAGCCCTGTAATAGTTGGGGTTGAGTTACTATTCCTAGAAGCCTTGGTTGCAACAATAACTCTGGAGCCTTGGAACAACTTAGATAGAGACCAATTAGTGATGGTTGTGATTTCCGACCGTGAGGTGGAATCATTGGTTGAGGGTTTAAGTGGTTTGGCCTCTAGAAGCCTTGGATTGATTGTGATTTATGTGTTTGATGAGATCCCACACTCGTGCTTGGAATATGGCACGTGGGTGATTGGATGAAGTGAGACTTGGCTCAACCAATATATGGTCGAGTGGAATGCGGAAGTCCCATATCCGGTTGGTTTTTACATTCATTAATGAAGAGCTCATTCATCTAGTATTTAGTATGCAAATGTACTAGTTTATGTATAGATTTTATTGTTGTTGTATCCATTGTATTTGTGATGTTATTGTGTCTGTTATAAGCATGCAGCATTCGACAAGTGATGATGCAAGGCTCTATCCATGTTTTTACCTAAAATGAATACAAAATGTATCTATGGTCAAATATATTGTGTTGTAGCTTATGATGTAGGGTAGAAATGCTTCTTAGTGATTCTCAGATAAGTAAGAGATCCCTATGTTTAAATCTGTTGTTTAAACCTAAAGATGAAATTTTTGTGACATATTTGACGAAATTCTTGTCATGGCTAGGAGGGGTCCAAATGATTTCTTGATGATGTGATTACTTTCGTACCTTTGTTTTAATGTTATTTATCATTCCCTAAAGTTTCATGAAGTTTTGGCCAGTGACCTGGGCTCTAGGTATGAAAAGGTGGCACAAATCTTGAAGTTTCAGGTACAGAACTAACCAATTAGGGCCTTGGACGCATGCTTGTTGTGTTGTGCCTACAACTATAGGCTCATAGTCACTACCTTTCCTTGACATGCCTATGGCTATGGTCCAAAAGTGTGAAAAATTAAGTCTTCCTTAGGGGTCAGGGGTTTGGAAGGTTGGGTTACCCCTTGGGATGTTGTTGATGATGTGTAAGGTGTGTTTGTCTTGTTTCCATTAGTTCCACTTCCTTAAGTTCATCTAGGAGGTTTAATCTCGTATTAGTAGCCTCTCGTCACATGTTTACCCCGGTTGGTCAATTACTTGGTTAGATGTTGGAAGAGGGTGTTACAGAGTGGTATCACAACATGGTTCAACTCTCGGACTGGATGGGTGGTGTGTTGATTATGTGTTTATGTTGGTTGCATGTGTGTGTAGTATGATTTTGTTCTATATGTGCTTTTTGTATCCATGTTGTGTCAGCCATGGTGGTAGTGGTGTTGCCATGGAAGTGTTTATGGTGTTGTTGTAAACATGTTGTCATTAGTTTATGATTGGTTTTTTGTTTCTCATGCTTTTGTATGGTTCATGCACGCTTGTTTACATATTGTTACACATTGTACATGCATTTCTTGCTTATGATAGGGTTACATATCATTCATGCTTGTGTGTTTTCTGTGTCTGATTGCTTATGTGATGTTATGTGGGACATGCATTGGTCATTCATCATTGGTTATACATGTCAAGTGGGTGCATATGGTTAAGTTCGCATTGGTTTGGTGAAGGTTGTTGTGCATAAGGTCATTGTATGCAATTAGGTCATAGTGATGATATTGGTATGTTATGATGCTAATGTGTTGGATAAGATAGAGTGGGAGATATAGACCATCAAAGTGAAGTTGAAGCATTGGACCTCGAGGCAAGAGAAGATTGGCATACAAGTATGCGTGTTTGGCATGTAGGTATGTGATTCATGGTTGTCGTAATAATTAGGGTTACTTATATGTTTTACATTCTATTATTATGGTTACATATGTGATAAATACTAGTTGATCATTGTATTTATATGCATTATGGTTATGAGTATTCATTTCATTATATTGTTGTTATGGTTACATTATAGATGCTAGTTGATTAGTGCCGTTATATGTACATGTGTCGGATAGTCATGAATGATAGCAACATGTGCTGGTATGCATTGCTATTGTTGTTTTATGTCAAATAACTTATATGTTTTTTATGAGCATGTTTTTGTATGATAGTTAGCTTGATGATTAGGATACATGTTTTTGATGAGCATGATATATAACTTGTTGTTCTTATATGCTAGTGACTTGATGGTTAGGGTTATGAAATTCAGGCATGAGTCGAACTAATTATGATAGTGTATTGTATTAATCTAGACTAACTGTGTATATGTGATTGTTATGTGTTAATGACAATTGTTTATGAGCTTACGACGTGAAAATTTTATCTAGATATTGTTATGGATATCATGACCTTATTTATGATTGGGTTGATATGTTGTGAAGTTATATCGTGCTAATCTAGATTGATTGTGCAGACAAGATAGCCTCCCCTGAGATACATTAAGGTATGAGCTTGCTTGTGTCATCTACTTTGTACTTGAATGTTTGAGTATCTCACCTATTTGGTGTTTGAGTGTTGGTGTCTATTATATCAGCTATTTACTATTGAATATTTGATTAATCACATGTTATGAGCATGTTTCTATAATATTTTATGAATTAATGATCTTTTTTTAAGACGATTGTAAGAACACATATGTGTTAATATAGTTGATATGTAATTGAGTGTAAGTAGGTGATAATTGTATCATCATGTGTTATGGTTGATGACTATGAGTTGATTGTTGATTATGACATGGTTTTAGACTTGGTAAATGTTGATTTCAAAATAATAGATATGTTGTATTTATATTTGGAACATTTGACTGATATGTGTGTGTTCAGTTACAAGGCAGAATGGTTGGCCCAAGAAGGTAAGGTAACTAGCTTGTTGTTATGCTTATTTATGTATTGACCATTATTTATTTATGATAGTATGATGTAGGGGATTCCATGGCAAAAAAGACTGCCATGAAATATTGAAGAAGGCTCGGGTTGAGATTTCCTTTGGAAGCACTGGAAACCATGGGGATTGAGTCGTGGTGTTTGTTTCTAGTCTTGTGCTTTTGGTATTTTGTGATTTGTGAGCTTGATTTGCAATCTCGTTTATGTCTGGTGCATAGCTATGCCACTTTGGTTGCGGTGTTGTATTGTTATTGGTTTTCATGGTTTTATTCTTGTTGTTTCTTGTTCTTGTCCTTTTCTTTTATGTTTTGAGTGGGGGAATTGGTTCGGGAAAGAGGAAATTAATGGAGCTCAAGGAGAGCTATGTGGTACCCAACAGGTAATGTAAGACATGGATAAAGCTCGGTGCATGAGTAAGCACAGCGGAAGGTAAGAATATGACAGTCGATTGGATTGGTTGAGTCCATTAAGTAAATGGATAGTGGCAGTGTAGGTAAAGTAAGTGGATGTGAGGCGTTAGATGCCTTGGCTATGTTGGGAACTGATGTTCTCAATGTTGTGCATGATGTGCATAGATAAAGGAAGTTATATTAACCTGGCCCTTATGATATCTAGAAATTTTGTTGTGATCATGATTATGTTGATGTTTATATATGTATACATACATGTATGTATGTATGTCGTTACTTGACAGGGTTGCCATGGATCATGATTGTTAATGCTAATGTTTATATGTGTATATGTGTATATATGTCGTTGTCTGATAGGATGATGATTGTTTTATGTTAATGATTATATGTATGTATATATCTATGTCACTGTATGACAGGGTTGTCAGGGACCATTCTCGTGAAGGAATGATTTCTTATGCAGGTCAATGGCAAGAAGAGGTTCTTGGATATGAGGAATCAAGTGGGAAGAGTAACCCTAACAGATCTACAAGGTCAGTACCATGTGGGTATGATTTGTTATGATGTGACTATACTATATATATGTTTATGTTATGGGCAGATAATGCTGAGGGGTACATCAGCGAAGTGAAAGTAGTGTGATCTGCGACGTGCTAAGATAAGCATGGAGAAGCAGGATTGCTTTGTGGGGCCATTGTGTGATCTATGGATGTGCAATACTATTTTTGTGTATATGTTGTGCATGTTGTATATTCACTGATTGTACCTATGTTTATGTGTAATGTTGCAAATGTATTATTGTGTACATATGATGTTGTATGCATGTTGTATATATGGTGTTGTGTGTATATTTCATATGCAGTGCTAGGCATAGATGGTGTTATGTGCATCTGAGATATGTGGTGTTGTGTACATATCGTACTGTGTGAATGTTGGATGTGCAGTGTTGTGTGCATATGGTGTTGTGTGCATGTTGGATATGTGGTGTTGTATACGTATGGTGCTATGTGCATATTTAATATGCATTGCTAGGTACATATGGTGTTGTGTGTGTGATGTACATATGGTGCTATGTACATTTGATGTCGTGTGCATGATTGTACATATGGTGTTCTATGCATGTGGTGTTGTGTACATGTTGTACATGTGGTGATGTGTACAGGTGGTTTCATTACATGTCATGCATGTGATGTTGTGTACATGTGGTGTCGTGTACATGTCGTGCATGTGGTATTGTGTACACATTGTACAGGTGGTGTGGTGTACATTTGGCATTGTGAACATGTTATGTAGGTGGTGTCGTGTACATGTGATTTTGTGCACACATTGTGCATGTAGTGTTGTGTATAGGTGGTACTATGTACATCTTGTGCATATGGTACTAGTATACATGTGGTATTGTGTGCATGTCGCACATGTTGTTCTGAGGGCATGCGGTACTATGTATGTGCATAGTGTAGACGTGGTATCGCGATATGTGTATTCGTTGTGGTGTACTTTGTGTATGTACAGTGTGTATGTATATATATTGTGTTGTATTGTACACCAGGTGTAGGTGTATGTGTTGCATGTCGGTGTAGGTGTATGTATTGTGTTCTATAGTACACTGGCTGTAGATGTATGTTTCGTATGTCGGTGTGGGTGTATGTATTGTATGGTGTTGTATTTCATATGTGTGTGTATGTTGTATGATGTACACTACGTGTATGTGTACCTAACTAAAGAGAAGGCGTTGGGTTCTTATCAAGTGTGGCAACCGATACGGTGTGTGTACAAAAAGAACAAAGGCAGAAGTAAGGACAAATGAAGGATAAGTATTAGTATTTTATTGCAGTTTTATTATGCATATGATATACGATTGTGACTTATGATGGTTACATGTGATTTATGATTATGTTTTATGATGATTGCATGTGACTCATGATTTTGACCTATGATGGTTGTGTTTTGAGCTAACTATATGTGATATGTTTATACATGATGATTTGATCAAACAACCAGTTTGACTTGTTGTGACAAGAAGTAAACAGGATTTCAAGTGTACCTTATTGATGAGCTACCAATGAGGTATTATTTGAAGTTATTTCAATTTATTTTGAATCTAATGGAATTTATGTGCTTGGTACAGGAAGCATGGAAATTTCTCGTTGGGTGGTTGAAACAGATTGCAAGCAGTAGAAGCAACAACAAAAGGAATTGTAACATGCAATAGTATGTTGGTAAAGCATTTCAGGAGCAAGGCCATTATGGGACACAGGTGCCCAATAGTGTCCATTGATTTCCATGAGCACGATATGACATGTATGATGGTTTTGAGGTAGGTATATGCCTTGATTTTTTGAACTTCCGATGCAAGGAAACCTTTCCTAGGGATGGACTACCCAAGATGGGGGTGCTAGCAAAACTTGGAAGGTGAGTGAATGCACGGAATGGGTGACCGGATTTCCCAAGGGACTGTGTAGTAGAGAAGGGAAGGTAGGTGACATATTTGTTTTGGTCATTATCATTTCTAGAAGGAATAAAGTGCACATTGGGAGTGTCCCCTGGAATAATGACTAGGTAATTGTTCACTGAGAGGACAAGTGGCGCAGTATTGTAGCGCTGGATATTTGATGCAGCTTCAAATTTGATAGTGGATTCTAGACTTCCTGGGAAGGAGGTGAATCCTGGTACTACTTTTGAGGGTGGAGGTGTGAGCCTCTAGATTCTCTTGACTGATTGATATGGGCATCGTATCCTTTTATTTTCTAGTTTAGAAAATTTGTATATTTGTATATGTGTATATTATTGTAAATATTGTATCGAGCTGGTTTATAAAGCTCCACAGACAGTATGGTTATTTGTTGATTGAAGAGAATGTGCTTAATTATATGTGGTTATTATTGTAAATATTGTAATGAGTTGTGTTATAAAGCTCCAGTAAATGATTTTCTTGTCTTAGAAGTGGTCATTGTAATTACTGCAACGAGTTGTGTTATAAATCTCCATGGGAAGTATGTATTTTTGTCAACGAATTTCTGGTTATAGGTGTGATTGAACACCAAGGACGGTGTTCCCCCAAGGGGGAGGATTCTGTAATAACCTTGGTAAAAATCCATGTAAAAAATATATAATATCATGGTTGAGAGACATGTATTCCAAGCTAAATGGTCGGAAAAACATCCTAGAAGGTGTTCACTTCACTTTATTATGGCTAAGGAAGTTGGAAAATGCAATGGAAAATGCATTGGAAAGGCATGAGGCATTTATTGGCATTTATTTATGAAAATAATGTAAATTAGGAGAAAAGGGAGAAGAAAGGTCACAGGTTGCATGTGATGTGGAAAACGAAGGAAAATAATGGAAAATAGAGGCCTCATTAATAAAAAGGATGATGAGGAGCAGTGGGCAGTACTTGGTCAGTTCAGTTTTGGAGCTCTCATTATTCTCTCTCTCTCTCTCTCTCATACTCTTGGATACTAGAGTTTTCTTGGAGAACTCTTGGAGAGTGTGGCATACTTGGATATTTGGAGCAAGAAGGCAAAGGAAGAGAAAGAAAGCATAAGAGGACATCAGGATCAGCAGCTATAACAGGTTTTGATTGTAGATATCGAGTTGCATGTATGTTTTTCTCACTATTTTTGGCATGAATTGTGTATGCATGTGGATTTTCCTAGCCTTTCCATTTCTTGGATAACCACAGTGTTGTGGGATTATTTCCATTTATTATTTTCTCATTGGTTCTCATGATTCCTTTAGTTGTGGGTTGAGTTATTAGTTCCTGGAATCCTTGGTTGGACAAACACTTTGGAAGCCCACGGACAACTATGGGTTGAGTTACTAGTCCTGGAAGCCCAGGTAGGACAAACGCTCTGGAAGCCCAACGAAAAACTGTGGGTTGAGTTACTAGTCCTTGAAGCCTTGATTGGAAAAATGCTCTGGAAGCCCTAGGTGGGCTAATCTACTAGTCTTGGAAGCCCTAGTTGGAAAAACACTCTGGAAGACCTATAACAGTTAGGGTTGAGTTACTAGTCATGGAAGCCCTGGTTGGAAAAAACAATTTGGAGCCCTAGAACAAATTGGATAGAGACCAATCTGTGATGGTTTTCATGTCCGACCATGAGGTGGAATCATTTTTTGAGGGTTGAGTTGATTTTTCCTCTATAAGCCCTCGATTGATTGTGATTGATGTGTTTGATGAGATCCCACATTCATGCTTGGAATATGGCACAGGGGTGATTTGATGAATTGATACTTGGCTCAACCAATATATGGTCGGGTGGAACATGGAAGTCCCATCTTCGGTTTTTTTTTAAATTCAGTAATGAAGATTTCATTCCTTTGGTATTTGGTATGCAAATGTACTAGTTTATGTATGGATTTTATTGTTGTTGTATCCATTGTATTTATGTTGTTATTGTGCTAGTTATAAACATGTATTCGATTAGTGATGATGTATGGCTCTAACAATGTTTTTACCTGTAAATGAATACACAATTTATCTATGGTCAAATAGATTTTATTTTATCTTATGATGTAGGGGAGAAATGTTTCTTATCAATTCTCTAATAAGTAAGAGACCCCTGTGTTTAAATCTGTTGTTTAAACCTGTAGATGCAATGTTTGTGAAATGTTTGACGAAATGCCTGTCATGGATAGGAGGGGTCCAGATGAGTTCCTGATGATGTGATTGATTTTGTACCTTTGTTTTATTTTTATTTATCAAATCCTAAAGTTTCATGAAGTTATGGGCAGTGATTTGGGCTCCATGGCTGAAAAGGTGGAAAAAATCTCGGAGTTGCAGGCACAGAACTGACCAATTGGGGTCATGGTCACATACTCTTTGTGTTATGTATGCAAATATAGGATCCTAGCAGCTACCTGCCTTAACATGCCTGTGGATATGATCCAAAAGGGTCAAAAAGTCAGTCTCCCTTAAGGGTCAGGGGTCTGGAAGGTTGGGTTACCCCCTAAGGATGTTTTTGATGTTGTGTAAGGTGTGTTTGTATTGTTTCCATAAGTTCCACTTCCTTAAGGCCATCTAGGAAGTTGAATCTTGTATTATTAGCCTCTCGTCACATGTTTACCCTGGTTAGTCGGTTACTTGGGTAGATGTGGGAAGAGGGTGTTACAGCAGCACTTCTTCCAGCTAGCCAACAAGTGAGGTTGCTCCAACGGGCGGTACGTCGGAGAATCCCATCACATTGGATGAGGACCATTCTATCCGAAATATCTATGATATAGTTTGTGAGTACATAATTTTTGCTTTATGACCAATGGAACTGCCATTTGTGTCTTTTTTCTCAAAGTTCTTAAGGTCAAACAAATTGTAGAAGTATTGGCAACATCGACGAGGGGTGCTCAGTCACCCATTTGTTCACCATTTTTTTCCATGTAAGCATAGTCTAAGGCTAGTAGGAAAGAATGAAAATCATTATAGATAGTCTAGAAAGGAACTCTTTTGCCAATGGTCAATTCTTTAGACTTCCCAATCATGCCTATCTGATGCCAAATGTAATATTTTAATTTTGGAAATATAATATAGTTCTCTCTTACCAAAAAAATAAAAATAAATAAATAAATAAATATATATATATATATATATATATATATATATATATATATATATATATATATATATATATATATACACATAACCTTAGTCTTTACATAATTTTACCTTAGTCATCCCTAAGGTTTCCTAAACATCGAGTATCCATTATATATTCTTCTTTTTCTCTTCACATTTTTCCATATCTTGATAATGGACCGAGATAGTGGCTTTGAAACATCGATATCAAAACTCATATTTTTTAATCTTCCTACATCCATTAACAAGATATAAATAATTATTAAGAAATAATTTTATTGTTTTTAATATATTTTATTAAAATAATCATTTAAAAATATTTCATAAACAATATCTTTTTTATAATATGTATAATTGTATAATTTGAATATATGTAATTTTTTTAAAAGAAAGGTAATGCTTAAATATATTTATATGTTGATAAATATTTGATTTTTCCATATCTAGGAATAGTTAAGAGAAAATATGTCAAACTCATTACGTTGAGAGGCACTCTATAATTTAGTATGAGGAAGAGGAAGATGTTGTCATGTAACATTACATTTAAAATAATAAATTAATACTTACATTAAAAAATAAAAAATATAAATAAATAAAAAATCAATGGTAGCCATAAATAAAATACTTTAATTTCTATTAAGTAATTGAAAGTAAAAAAATATATATTATTTATTGATTAGTATGAGGAAGATATGTAATTTCTTCACTACTTAATATGGAGTTGACAAATGACATGTAAAAACAATAGTATTTATACTACATGGTGTGTAATTCATTCTATGTTCAGTGGACATGTAAACTTTAAAAAAAAATTAACGACTATACACACACACACACACACACAGAAAGCTAGAGAGAAAGAGAATTATTATTCCATTAACAAGTACTTTATAACTCAAGGTATGATGGATATTTGAAATTCAAAACCAACGCAAATCCATCATCTACCACAGATATACCATGAGCCAAGAGGAATAAAATCTCTTGAGACACAAACGTTTCCTCAAATTTTTCACTCAAAAATAGGTTTTAATCCTGATATATTTGATCTCTCTCGGTTCTTGGTAGATATAGAGTTAAGATGGATCTATGTTGGTTTCATCGTATCGTTTTAGAGTTCAAAATCATGTAGATGTTGTGACGTAGCGCTACATTTCAAAATAATAAAATAGTACTTACGTTAAAAAATAAATAATTAAAAGCACAAGGAAAAAATATTTCAATATTAAATATTAATATTAATAAACAAAAATATTTAAATGTCCACCTTCATTTTACACCATGTTTAGATAAAATAATTCATAAGGGAAATCTCTAATTTGATTTATAATTACTTATTTTTTTTAATATGAGAGAGATGTGTTATTCCTCCACTACTCAATCTATATTTGAAATATGTAATTTAAAATAATATAGATACGATAACTCAATATGAAGATGTGTAATTTATTCCATACTCAACATAAAATTGACATGTGGTATTTCAAAAAGATATTAATACCAAAAGAATCTTAACCATACTTAAAATATTGTAATGTTCATATCAAGTAACATAATTTTATATCGACTTTATATAGAGATAAAGTAATTGAAAGTAAAAAAATCTATATTTTCACTCTCCAAAATGAAGGAGATGTGTAATTTATTTACTATCTAAAAATATTTAGATGTCCACCTTTAAATAAAATATTAGAATATCCATGTTATTTAATATATTTCAATATCAACTTCATATATCTATATAGAGAGAAAGTGAAAGGAAAATATTTTAATATTCACTATAAATAAAATTATTCAATGTCCACCTTATATGTGTATGTGTGTGTGTGTGTGTGTGTGTGAATGTGTGAACCCGCGGAGGTGGGTTACACTTTTGGCAAGCACACGTGGGGCAAAGCAGAAAAAATAAGCTCGATTAAGAGTTTTTTAAGCACTCGATCGAGCAATATTTTATCCCTTGCTCATGAAATTTGAGTGCTTAAATATTTCTCAATCGAGCTATAAAACAAACCACCAATCGAGCTCCTATGTAACCTATGGTTAATTAGGCGATCGATTGGGAAATATTTTTCTTTTGCCAGGGTTTTCAAAAAGGGAGCTCAATCGAGATATAGCTTGATCGAGCTCTCTTTTCCACTACCCTAATCCTTGAATGCACATTGCCCTATCGAATTCCACTGTCACACAAGAAAATAGAGCTCAATCAATACAAAGCTTGATTTATCTCCCTCCTACATTGTCGTAATACTTGAATGTGTGGCATTCAATGGTATGTAATTGTTACGCATCAGAAAGGAGCTCGATCGAGCTCCATTTTTCATGGTAGTGTATGATATGTAAGTGTCATATAAAAAGGAGCTCTATCGAGCTCCTTTGCCATGTGACTATCGCACTTACACTGAATTATTGGGGCATGCAAAAGGGAGATTGATCAAACTATAGCTTGATTGATATCCCTTTAAACTATTAAAAACCTTGTGTCGTTGTTTGTGCACACATTTTTAGTAGCACATATTGTAGCAAAGAAGCTCGACTGAGGAGAGCGCAATCGAGCTGACATGGAAACCTCCATCCACCACCAACCTTCCACCAATGCACTGACCATCTTCACCAACTGCAAAATGTCAGTGTCTCGAGGTCGATTTTCTACGCATTTCCTTCCCCTTAAATGTTTTGTTACTTCAATCCGTCGATCAATGAGCCATTTCAAGAGGTTGTTTGTAAGAGTAAGGATACATGTTACACACTTAATTTAATCACATCCAGACTATAAAAGAAACATTTTTGTATGAATGTAAATTATTTTCGAGTGCTCATATGCTGAGATCTAGCCTGCCTCAAATCCAAAACCAAGACAAGATTTTTTGAGTGTAGGAATGTAGAGATTATTTTTCTCCATTTTTTGGAACTGAGATGGATCAAAATGTGTAAAATATCAAGCCAAAGTTTTGACAAAGAGATTCTTTATGCAAATTTATATTTTCAAAATTCTCCCAATCCACTATATAATTTGATAAATCCTCTCACGAAACTTCAACTGTACCTAAGGCAGTGATATGACTGAAATTCATGGTATGAAATCTACCAAAATCCCATATATAAATAACAACAGCATGGAGTTTTTATCTAAGGGTTTAATTCTCCTACATAGATAGCATAATGCATGGCTTTGGATGTTTTCAATCTCAATTAACATGTCTTTTTTGTCAAATCAAAAGCCTTTATGCATTAGTTGTTAGCTTTTTTCATCTAGAAATAATGATTTTTTTGATATTGCATTGAAGGGAGGATTTTTTCCATCATAGAAATGAAAACAAATGACATGGATCTATGGGCATGAGGATGATCCAATTTCTGCAACTTGTGTGTGGTGATCTAGTGAGGAGGGGTGCCTTGGTTTTAGAACCTTTGAAAGAGTTTAACATCAGAAGGCCCATAAAAATTCAAATAAAAAAATAAATGGGGGGATATCACTTGCATCCAATGAATTCATATGTGGGGTAATTCCTTGCAAATAATTTATTGCTTGGAAATATTATGCTACCCATTGAATAAAACATAAAATTCAAACTCCATTTGACATCTCATAAATTGACCTTCATATTATAAAGTCTAGAGTGGATCTTTTTAATTCAAAGTGAAAAATTATATTATAAAGAAGAAAGAGTTCAAGAGTTCTATCCATACCCACTCCAAAGAGCTACTAAAACTACGTTTTAAATTCCAAAGGAGACCAAATAACAGTTATATTGGCACATTATTCCACTTGAATGATTATGTTGAATAGGGTTTTATGTGTTCGACATCGAAATATACTAATTTGTGATTTGTTTACTATCCAACCATATAAATATTATAATATGCTACCAAGAAAGCCACTACAACTAGAATATGAGAAAACTCTATAGCTTAAGTTAGCACTATATTTTTCCATGAATTTGGTAAATGGTCAACAAAGCCTCTATCTTAGCTAAAAACTAACAAATATAAATGAAACTTTCTCATTGCAAGGAGAAGAAAAATATTCTAATATATTAAGTCTCATGTTTCACTTTTAGTAGTCTATAAATATAGGCACCCTCTTATACATTTTATGGGGACTTATTGCATTCATAGGTATTTGAAACTTTGTGAGCTCATACTAAATGGATTTCTTGCGATTTTATAATATTGTTTTAGAATTTCTTCTTTTCCTTCTTCTATATAATTACATAGACTAGTATTCTAAGTAATATTTTTGTTAGGGAAGCAAAGAGGCCCAAGAACATGCCTTTCCCTCTTGGTTCCCTTCATTCTATCTAAAGAAGATGTATCAAGTTTTTTAAGAGAGATAAAAACCAAGGAACATACTTATTTCCATTTTGGTGTTCTTTATTGTGCCCAAATACTTATTATATCATATGTTTGAGAGACCAAGACTGAGGAAAAGTTTGAATTAGCACAACTAATACAAAAAATAAAGCAAGTTATATTGATTTTCTATGAATGCATTTTCTAGTTTATGTGGTTGAGTGAACAAATGGATTTGTAATTTCCTTGGAGCATTCGAATTTTTATTTATGTAATATGTATTGAATAATATAGTATATTTTTTTATTAGTTTACAACATATTCATTGGGCACTTCTAAGATATGAATGCATATTGAAGATGTCCTACCTTTTATTTTCAAAATGAGTTTATATTTTCAAAGTGAATGTCATGTTCACTCAAACCATAATGTCCACTTTAAAACCATAGATGCAAAATCACACATTTCTGCAACATCAACACTTTGCATTCCAAAAATTAGTTGCATGATTCCTATATTGCATGTAATAACCCTACTGTGATAGGCTAGATTTTTTACTTTAAGGATCCTAAGAGGGTATTGCTTGTCTAGCTTGAGGATTATTCCACTCTCATTTTCTATGCTTTAATAAATTGGAAAGTGAAAGCTACCCCACTTGTGGGAAAAAATTTAATTGATGTTTAAATACTTCTAGAGCTTATAATCAAATTATATCAAGTGCCTTGAGTTTATATGCCACAAAAACACTTAGGTAGGCCATGTAGGTGTTTAAAACTCAACTTGGCATACCAATAAAAATATGCACGAAATACACAAGAGACAAACACACTAGTTTTATGTAGATACTTGTTTTATTAGAATCCAAGTTTATTCACTCATCTTCCATCCATGTCCATCCACCATAATTTGGTGTAGTTACCATTGTTGTGAAAAAATTATTAGAGTTATGCAAAACTTCCTCGTGGGGCTCCATTACATTCCTTATTGTATAGGATAATTTATGCAAAGTTAATTTTCCCTGGACGAAATTTTTTAGACTATTAAAGCAACTAAATGGTAAATTTTATTCCTTCACGTGATTCATATTCAAATTCCTAGTGTCATTATAAAATTGAGCACCACTCACCAATGTGACATGTAAATTCATAGAAGAGGACTAGTAAAATCAAAGAATTGGTTGCAATGGAAAATGGGGCACATGTACTATGGGGATTGGGAGCACAATTGCTTGAATGTGTGTGAAGCATTTTAGAAGAAATTCAAAGTGAATATTTTGTCTTGTCAATGTTTTTGATCCCTATTGTGATATGCTTGCACCTTGATTAACAAGGAAGGTTGTGATTAGGATCATCACCCTCACCATCATCATCATCAAATGTCATCATCACAAGGATGTCGTCTAATTTTTATTTGTTTTAGACGCAATGCCTTCTCCAATGTTGCCCCCATTGGCAGGTCGCAAGAGTCTGAGGGGATCAGTGACACATGGTCGGACTCGAAAAAGATCATGTAGCCCAACGAGATGTCACATTTAACTAGTAGATATTGGCTCTGATGTTAGTGGAAGTGCGAGAGGTATTGTATATATATATTTGTCCATGATGTTGCACACTATCCAACTTCACCTATGCAATATATTCTAAGTATATCTCTTACATTTTTAAATTGTCTTTTATTTATATTTGTTCAATTTATGTGTTTGAATTTAATGTATATGTTATTATGTTTTTTTTAATGAAATGACTAGGTTTTATATTAATATGAGTCTAGTTTTAAAGCCAAAATCTTTTACATCTGCAATTGAATTTTCCTATGTTAGGCTCAGAGATGTTCAAAAAAACATTGTACTTCCTACTACACTTCCTCCTACATACAAATTTCTAAACAAATATCTTCCATATACCTTCTAGAAAACTCCTAAAATTAACACATATTTACACTACATGTTTTATGTAAAGGTTATTATCCGTTGACCTCTCTGATTGTCAGATTGACTTCAACGATTCCCACGTCTACTTTCCTAGACTGACCTGGATCTAGAGCCTGGGATGCTTCCGCCAACACATTTTCCTTTTCCATTTTCTCTAGTTCTATTAATTAGTACTCTGTTATTGTTGCTTCTCCTCCCTCATCCGGCCTAATCTCCACTATAATTGTCCCTCCCACAGATTTGAACCTTGCAAGGCAAAGTTCCAACATTTCAATGTACTACTGAACTCATTCCAGTTTGGTCTGTAACATACTAATATTCTAGTTCAGAAGGTTTAAGTAGACATTATCCTCTACCTCGTGTGTTTCCTCTTCTGATTTAGAAGAAACAAAATGTGTTCCATTGTAGTCGTGAGGTAGTCCAAGTGGCTGTTGAATTGTTCTTTCTCTATCGTCGACAATGTTTCCATGGTTACAACTCCATAATTAACCTTTCTCTCTACCATGTGATTGAACAAAAGCCACGCTTCAGTTGAGGAGTTGATGCACCATTGTGCATTATATATATGTCATACTACCACCAACTAGCCATAAATGTTCTCTCCAACTTCAATGTGTTCACTTGCATCATACCTCCATATGACCAAACACTTGAATTTGGAGTTGAATACACTCCATAGCTAGTTGATCGCCATCAATTTGTAGTAACTTGAGTGTAATTGAATTTTTTCAAATGTGTAGCTATCAGAACGCACATCCTCCATGCATTTATTAGCGATGGGTTCTTTCCTACAATTGTCTCACTCTTCTCTTGTTGTTAAACATTTTGGCCAAGTATATGCCTGATTCCAAATCCCAAGCCATTGTTTGGGTATGCAATCATGCTGATGATTCTCGGGGCATGGTAGTGGGTAAATTCTAGGATGTAAGGCCACCTGCCTCTTCATTCCTCTTTTATTTTCATTTAATTCAAATCATTCTCCAAATATTTGAATATTTATTACTAGGGTCATGGTATAGGGGAATAGGAACCAATTACTTCATCCTTAATCAATATTCCCTATTCTAAAATTACTCCCTTGTTTTCCAAGGCATCCAATACATGTTATTATGTTTAGTGTGTTATATGTTAAATTATGTATATGACTTGTGGAATATTCTCAAGGCAGAAAATAGCGTGACAATGCATCTTTGATCCCCATGTGGGATGACACCACAACCAGTATCACTCTCCAATATATTAGGGTACAATGTGATTGAATAAAACGAGAGTTGGTTACACTCCCTACTAACTTGTCAACTAGATGTAGCTTGACTCTGATGTTGAATAGCATCAATCGATTGATGGAGGTATACCATAGGGTGGGCCCATAGAGCGACATCCTACATGCCATTCAGAGGGCTAGGAGGTGGGATGTTCTATGCATAGATCCTTGGCTAGAAATGAAAGTCACCACCAAGGACATTGGCATGCATGGGGAGATGTTTGAGATCCCTTTTTTGGAGTTGTAACTAGGTTCAGTCTTCATAATTGTCATTGTATCAATATGTATTCTATGTAAAAACAAAAGAAGAAAAAAATATTATTTTCTAGCATGTTCTTCATGCTTTATTTTGGTCAAAAGAAAATGTAAAAAAGGAATATTCTTCATGACCCTTGTTCAAAAAAAAAATTTGAATTTTTGAAAAGCATCATTTGTCCCTCCAATTTTCCAACTTGACCTTCCCAAAGGACGTTTCACTTTGCATGAACAAATAATTATATATTGGCATCTATTCTACACCTTTTGGTAAGAAATTTGAGTCTCCCTTCTATGGAAAGAAATTCAGATTTGTGGCAGGAAAATCTGAGGCATATAAAAAAAAAAAAAATTATGTTGCACCTTCTCTCTGTGAATGCGGGTTACAGGAGGCATGTTATCTCTATGAATGTGAGTTACATGAGACGTATTATCTCTGTGAAATGAGAGTTACAAAAGGCATATTATCTCTATGAATGTGAGTTATAGGAGGCATAATATCTTTGTGGAATATGAGTTATACTCTTTGAATGTGAGTTATAGGAGGCATATTATTTCTATGAAATTTGAGATACCTATGTTATGCAACCATATCAAAAAATAGAAGAAAAGATAGATCATGGACTTGAAAATTAGCGTCTTTGAGGGGGAAACCTCCTTTACATCACATAAATGAATAATTCTTGGATGATACAAATTAAAATACATCTGTAACCATGCTTCCAACTGCATGGAGGGCTTGTTGAAGGAGCGGTTGGGGACCCAGGTCAGAGAAAATGGTGTCCAGCTTAGTTTTTGACCACCTGGGATGGTTACTTAGCCTCTGAGTGACCTATAGCCTCTGGATAATGTTATGAGTTTTAAATTTGTATTTTTTAGTTGGCCCCACTTCCTTAATGGGACCTAGGAGGTCTAGTCATGTCATAGTGGCTCTTCCTCTCATGTTTACCTTGGAAGGCTGGTGAAACTAGGTAGATATGGGAGGGGTGGTTAGATAATGGTACCAGAGTTCCCAGGTTAAACATTTGGATTGGAGGGGTGGAATGTTTTTATCATGCATGTGTGTTAGTTGTATATTTGTTCATTATGCATGCATTGTGATCGTCATAGTTGCATTTGTGTCATTATGTAGAGGTTTATGATGTTTATGTTGAGATGATTGATATGTTGATTTCATTATATATATATATATATATATATATTTCTATTCTAGATTGATTTTATAGATGAGATAACCTCCCATGAACTTCATTGTGGTATGTTGATTATGTTATGTTTTGTTTATATTACATGGTATGCTTGCAAGAAGTAGAGGATCAAAGATGAAAAGCAAAATAGTGGACTACAATTCATGTGATTCTCCCTACGGGTTAGATAAGCAGAATGATGATGACTACTCCCCTGACATAGCAGACACATTGAGAAGTTTGAAAGCATAGATCATAATTTGTAAGACGGATAATGATATAATAATTAAGTCACAGGAAACACTTGATAAGTCAGAAGAGAAACAAGCAGAGGTTAATGCAATGATCCTTCAAAGTTTTTCATATTTGTAGAGACTAGGAACTCTTAGGATCAGTCATGGACGGGAGGAAAGGACCAATGGGGCATATGGAATTAGGTTGCATTCAAGATACATGTTTGACAGGGATGATATAGTTAGATATGGTAGATTCTTGGATACACCTAACAAGAGGGGTAATGACCATGGATCCTATTCTAGTTCTGATCAGAGAGAAAACATCCTCATCACCGTCACCATCCATATAGGAGGAGTGAGAAGTAGTATTTTCCAGAGGAATTCAAGAAAGAAAAGCCTCCTACATTTTATGGAGAAATGAAGAAGTCATAGGATGCAAAAGTGTGGTTTCTGGGGATGAATAAGTTCTTTAGGTTGCATGATTAATCAGAGAAAATGAAATCCAGGATAGTTACTTTCAGTCTTAAAGCGAAATCAGACATTTGGTGGGAATATGTAAATAATTTCAGAGACATTTTAGAAGAGGATTTGACTTGGAGTGAGTTTAAGATACTTTTTAAGAAGAAATATCTATCTGAGAGATACTATAATGACAAGGAAAAGGAATTCATTGAGTTGAAGATGAGATCTATGACCAATGAGGAGTATTCTTGCAGATTCTTCGATTTTTTTATATATGTGCCTTACCTTAAGGAGGAGAAGGACAAGATTCAGAGATTCATAAGTGATTTGTTGGTATCATTCAAGGACGGGATTGAGTTTGATGAGCCCATATCGCTAGAGGAATCCATCAGAAAGTTGAAACAATATTATGAGCAATCAAAGCACAGGTCTACGTCTAGTCAGGATTGGAAAGGTAATGATAAGAATAAGGGAAAGTGGGTTAAGAAGAGAGGAAAACCATAGGATACATATGGCAAGGAGAATGCAGCACCGTAAAAAAAATTTAATGCATCTGATAGAGGACAAAGATTTGATTCTAAGGAATAGAACAAGGGTGATGGCATGAAGCCTTTACCGTGATGGACTTTTGGCAAGGATCATCATAGGAGAGATTATCCATAGCATCAGGGTGGCAGACAGCAGATTTACACTGCTCATGAGGCACATACATTGGGGGATGTTGGACAGAGTATTGCTCGAATTTATGCAACATTCTATAATAGGTAGGTTGATCATCATGAATCTATTATCGATATGGAAGGTAATATTTGTGATCAAGTTGTTTCTATTTTGATTGACCCTAGATATAACTATAGTTATAAAAGTCCTAACCTGGTGGATAAGTGTGGTTTGAATAAAGAAGTGCATGCAAAATCTTGGTTAGTGTGGTTGGATACAAGCACCAAGAAAAGAGTCCATCATTTGGTAAGAGCTTGTGCATTTAATTTGAACGGTTTTTCTACATCAGCACATCTAAATGTGCTTCCATTGGGATCGTACAATATGCTATTGGGTATGGATTGGTTGTATATTAACAATACTAAGGTGGATTGTTATGAAAAGGCTATTGAGTGCTTCAATGACAATGGAGAATAGATAATCTTGCTAAGAAGAAGGAGCCATTACAGCTATGCAGGAAAAGCGTAGTTGCAGGAAAGGATGTGTATTTTTTGTGGTTCATATTTCCAGTAACAAATGTAAGGATGCCTAGGATGTTGAGGTCTTGAAGAGGTATCTGATTTTGCAGCAGTTTCAGGATGTATTTACAACATAGATTTCAGAGTCACCGTCTCATAGGGAAGTGGAATTTTGTATTGATTTCATCTAGGGAGCAGCACCAGCATCAAAGGCACAGTACAGGATGAGCACTCTGGAATTAGTGGAACTAAAGTTGAAATTGAATGAAATGCTTGACAAGGGTACATTAGGCCAAGTGCGTCACCTTGGGGTTCACCAATGTTGCTTTTGAAGAAGAAGGATGGTACTCTCTAGTTGTGTATTGATTACAAGTAGTTGAATAAGGTGATGATTAAGAACATGTACCCTTTTATGTGGATTGACGATTTGTTTGATCAGCTGAAGGGAGAAACATTTTTCTCAAAGATTTATTTGACCTCATGATATCATCAGGTATGCATCAAGGAAGAGGACATCTACAAGACTAATTTTTGGACCAGGTATGGGAATTATGAGTTTTTTGTGGTTCCTTTTGGTTTGACTAATGCTCCATCTACTTTCATGTGTTTGATGAATAGTGTGTTTGTGTCCTTGTCCAAAAAAATTTGTGATAGTATTCATTGATGAAAAATTGATATATTTTAAGAATGAGGAAAAGCATGCATAACACTTTGCAGCAATGTTGAGGTTTCTAAGAGAGCATTAATTGTATGAAAAACTTAGTAAGTGTAGTTTCTTTCAGAAAAAATTTCATTACTTGGGGTGTGTGGTTTCCAAGGAAGGTATAGCAGTGGACCCAGAAAAGATAATAGATATCATGGAGTGGGAAACTCCTAGGAATGTGGACGATTTCATGTCATTTATGGGATTAGAAGGTTACTATAGAAGGTTCATCAAGAACTTCTCATGGATTGCCTATCCTATTACATCTTTGAAATGAAAAGGGAAGAAATCTAAATGGTCAGAAGAATGTGCAACTAGTTTTGAGAAGTTGAATCAGTTGCTTACAAATGCTCCATTTCTAAGGATTGTATATCTAGACAAAGAGTTTGTGGTATGTATAGATGCTTGTAAGAGAGGACTTGGTGGATTTATTATGCAAGAAGGACATGTAGTATGTTATGATTCAAGGAAATTGAATGAGCACAAGCAGAACTATGTGACGCATGATCTTGAGTTGGTAGCAAACATCCATGCATTGAATATGTGGAGAGACTATCTCCTTGGTAGGAGGTTAATCTTGATGAGTGATCACAGTCGATTGGATACTTTTTTGACCAACCTAATCTGAATACTAGGAAAGCTAGGTGCTTGGCTATGCAATGAGTTTTACTTCAAGATTAGGTACATTAAGTGAAAAAATAATAGTGTTGCAAATGCTCTTAGCATAAGAGTACATGTAAATAACATAGAATATATGAGTTCATATGGGAAAAATTTAGAATATCATATCTTGCAGGAAAGACAACAGGATGACAGGTACCATCAAATTAAGAATAGGTTACAATAACAGACTATAGGTGAGCAGGATGTGGACAATCATCTCATGGAAAATGGTTTGGTCATATTGAGGGATAGGATCTATGTGTCAGACAACAATGAGCTTAACAATCTTATCTTATAGGAATTTCATATCAATCCATATTCAAGTCACCTGAGATATCAGAAGAAATTAACATCGATTAAGAAGTTCTACCATGGTCGAACCTAAAGAAATAGGTGGCAGAGTTTGTGGTGAGATGTTTGGATTTTCAACAGGTAAAACCAGAGTGTAAGCATCCAGGTGGTTTATTGCAGTTGATTTGGATTCCAGAGTGGAAAAGGGAGGTCATTTACATGGACTTCATTATAGTTTTTCCAAGTACATCTAGACAACATGATTCCATTATGGTTGTGGTTGACTGAGGTAGCTCACTTTGTTCTAGTAAAGTCTACAAATTCAGCTAGTGAGGTAGCATAGGTATTCATCAAGGAGATAGTGACGTTACATGTTATTACTAGGAATATTATGTTAGACAAAGATGCCAAGTTCACTTCTAGAATCTAAAAAGAGTTATTTGTAGTTTGGGTACAGATTCAGCTTCCAATACAGCTTATCATCCGCAGAAATATGGACAGAAAGAGAGGGTCAACAATATTCTTGGGGACATGTTGAGAATGTATGTTATGCATCAACAGCAGAAGTGGGAAGAGTATCTTCCATAGGTGGAGTTTTCTTACAACAATGGATATCAAAAATATATGAGCATGAGTCTGTTTGAGGCACTTTATGTGTGGAGTTGCAATACTCCGATCAGTTCGAGTGATTTAGTGAATAGGGTATTGATTGGACCAGACATGTTGGCATAGATGGAATCGGAAATGTAACTTATCAAGAAGAATTTAAAGGTAGCACAGGATAGGAAAAAGAGCTATGAAAATAAACACAGGGTATTTAACGAGTTTCAAGTTGGGAACATGTGTACTTCTGTATCAAGCCCAAGAAGAGCTCCTTGAGGATTGGATCATGTGCCAAGATGGCACCTCAGTATTGTGGGCCTTTTAAGAATCTTGAGAGGATTGGACCAATAGCCTACCGACTTGCACTGCCTCTGAAAGTGAAATTTCATATTGTTTTCCATGTGTCATTATTTAAGAAGTATGTGAATGATGTTGATCATGTGATTGATTGGTCTGTATTTCAGGTGGAGCCAGAAGGATAATTCCAGTCAGAACCTTAGTGCATTTTGCAATGAAATATTCTCATGCTCTGGAATCAAGCAATTGAGCAAGTTAAAGTACATTGGAATCACTTTGGGCCCGATGAACCTACATGGGATATGGTTGATCAGATGTGGGATATTTTTCCATCTTTATTCGTTGGTTGAGTGGATGTGCTTTGATATATGTTTTGATGTTGTGTTTTGGTTATGTTTGTATATGTATATGTATGTAAATACAACATCGATTAATGTTATAAAGCTCCAATAAGCGATATGGTGTTCATGGTATGTTGGTTATTTTTTCAGCAAATTGATATGATGTAAATGTGGCAACGCAATGTGTAATAAATATCCATGGGAAACAAGTGATTTTCTAGTTTATAAGTGTCATTGAACACCGAGGATGTTGTTCCCCCAAGGGGCAGGGGTATGTAACATCCCCTGGTTGATTTCCTATGTAAGTAAATAAATAAATAATAACCAAGGTCTTGGGACACGTATTCCAAGTTTAATTTTGGGAAAAACATAATGATGGGGATCACTCACGATTAATAAATAAATATGGAAATTGGAAAAGGAAAAGTGGAAATAATTAGCATTCTTTTACTGAAAATAAGAGAAAAGGAAGGCGAAAGGTCACAGAATTTCATGTGAGGAAAATTGAAGGAAAAATGAAGAAAATAGAGGCCTCAATGATAAAAAGGCTTCTGAGGATCAGTTCACAGCTTTTGTCAGTGTGTGAAACCTTTTGTCAGGTTTAGCTTAGAGCTCTCTTCTATTCTCTCTCTCTCATACTCTTGCACTCTTAGAGAAATCTTGGAGCATTGTTGGAGCATGCTTGGAGCACTCTAGTATTCATTGGATTTGGAGAAAGAAGGCAAAGGGAAAACTTGAAAGTGAAAAGGGACAGCAGGATCAACAACTATAGCATGATTTCCTTGCAGGTATTAAGTTGCATGTATTATTGCCTTGCTAGTTTTTGCATGTATGGTATATTCATGTGGTTATTTGGTTATGATTTGTCTTTGGCATGGAGGATTGCTTGGATTGATAGTGGTTTTTCCTATCCTTTCCATCTCCTAGATAGCCACAGTGTTATGGGTTATCCCACTAGTGTTCTAATTGGTGTTCAGGTTCTTTATGGTTGTGGGTTGAGTTACTAGTTCCTGGAGTCGTTTGTTGGAAAAAAATGCTCTTGAGTTACTAGTCTTTGAGCCTTGGTTGGAAAAACGCTCTGGAGCCCTTGGTGGGTTGAGTTACTAGTACTGTAGCCTTGGTTAGACAAATTTTGTGGAGCCATGTAAGGTTGTGGGTTGATTTATTAGTTCCCAAAGCCGCATTTGGGACAAATTCTCTAGAACCCTTGACAACTTGGGTAGAGACCGATTTGGTTGGTGTTAGTGATGTCCGACCATGAGGTGGAATCATTAGTTGAGGGATGAGGTGGTTTGGCCTCTGGAAGCCATTTTGGTTTTGTGTTGTTTGGTTAATTACATGAGATCCCACATTCACGCTTAGAATATGGCACAGGGGTGATTGGTTAAAAGAGATATTTGGTTCAGCCCAATCTATGGTCGGGTGGTACATGGAAGTTCTTGAATTTGTTGGATTTTGAATTTGTTAATAAGAGTTATTTTCCTCTTGTATTTCCATAAGTGATTGTACTTGTCATTATGTGGCTTTGATGATTGTTTTTCATGATGTATATGTTGTTCATTTGTTGGTTATATATTAGTTATATATTGGATATATGATGTATATTGGCTATGGATCTTGATGTGTTTTGATTTTTTAATGAATGGTTAATGAATCCATGAGCTAATAGATGTTTTTTCAGCTACTATGAGATGGAATTAGACCTTATTAACAATTCTCATATAATTATCAGACCTCTATGTTTAAATATGCATTCATGGCTTATAGATTACATGTCCTCAACATTTTTGACGAAATAATTTTCATGGTTAGGTCAATTCCTTTATCAAATTTTGTATGAATAGTTTTTTCCTAATGTCATTATTGATTTTGGAAAGTCTCACTGAGTTATGGGCAGTGGTGTTGAAGCTGATGTTATAGCATATTTTTTCACCCTCATGTGAATAATGATTGTCTCTTTGGTCTTGGGCACCCTTTCCCCCCAGACTTGAACAAATTCATAAAAAACAGTGTCTAAAATCCCATAAGCGATTATGCCTAGACTTTCCCGCGTATATATGCGAGCCTGTTCATAGTTTTCTGCGTATGCAATTTAAATCATTAAAAAATATATAAAATTCCTTATTTTTGAGGCAGGGTGATGGTTATTCCTGTAATTCAACCACCCCAGCCCGTGGCCCAACTGTTTCCAACTGCTGAAACTACTTTGAGGGAGTATAAAAGCCCCTCATGTGTATGGCCTAAGGGAGAGAGAAAATTATAGATATTATACTCTGTTGGAGCCCTATTTCAAGTCTGATATTCCCGTGCCTCCTGCACTTCCCAGGTATATTAAGGAAACCCTCATTTCCTTGAGATGATCATCATCCTATATGACATCTTGTGTGCACACATCTTGGAAGAATCCTAGCGAGGTGAGTGCTAGACGGATCCAGAGGATGGTCTGCTTGAAGGTCGTGGAAGGATTCAGGTGATCTCTCCACTTTTCTATTATTTTACGTGTCATTTATAATAAGAAGAACCATCTTGTTCTCGAAATTCATGTGTTTATATCTCTTTATATATGTGTAAAGATCATTAATTGAACATTCAGTATTGTTTATATGATATTTTGCATGAGTTACACTAATATCTAGGAACAATATATGTTGTACAACTAGTGTTTCATGTTCGCTCTTTCTTAATTTCCAGATTTCGAAGCACGAGGAGTTGCTGGGGGTTTGCACCCCGCGGGATCTACATCAAAAGTAGGACTTTTGGGTAAGTTCTGCAACTGATTAAATCTAGTTTTCAGCATAAAAGATAGCTTAAGTGAGTCCTTCTTGAATGGTATGCCCTCAATCTATGAAGGTTTCTGACCCAAAAACCTTTAGGGAGTTATTTCTCGAAACCGAAATGGCGACTTCGCTAAGGATCACGTTCTTGTGATTTCCCTTTTGGGTTGTTTCATCTGTCTTGAAGGTTCCCAACAGTTTCAATCACTTTTTCCAGTTCAGTAAATCTTTTTCCAATCAAACTAAAGACCTGGTCTCTTGATCAGGCTTAACCTTTTTTATTTTTCCTTATTTACTTTTCCATACACACTTTTGCTTTTGTGCAGTCACGTATACACGCTGATTTTTGTAATGGAACCTGCGTATACGCAAGTTTCCTTTACCACAGTCGCATATGCATGCTTGTTGCAAAGCTGCTAAAGCGCGTATGCCTGAGTGAAATTTGAATTTTTTGGTTTTAAGCTTTTTTGGTCTCGTCTGCCTGTGGTGACTTGTTCCTGTGATATCCTTGAAGTCTCTGGACTGTGTTTAAGGTGGTTTCATGCTTGTTTCTCTCTTAATTGTCTGAAGACCGGCTCATTTGGTGAAATCTTTGTTTGTTGTGCTTGCAATTCTGGCCTGAGCACCAAGATCTTTTTCTGAAGATTCTTGGCTGTCCTGAGTATTCAGGACAGAGAGCTTTTGCTCATTTGCTTTTTCTTAACTTTATGAGTTGTTTTGCATTTTGATTTTTTCCTGTTTTTGCGTTTGGTTTTCTTGATTTCATTGACTAGGTCTTGTTGCAATTTTTGAAGAGTCTCTTTTTGATTCTTTGGAGTTTGAGTTTGCTGCAAGCTTATGCTATTGTACTGAGTTGATTTGTTGGGTTTCTTGTCTTCCTCTTGCTCATACAAGTCCTGCTACGAGAGTAGCACAGTTGGCTTAGGGAATTTTGTTGAAGTTTTGCTTGAAATTTGAAGTTTGATTGACTCAATAATTGGATAGTTTCTTGGTCTCTTTGAAGTCTCTTTTCTTCATAAAACTCAAAAGCCAAAAAACAAATTTTTGTTTCCCATTGCTTTTGTTTTGGTTAACGGTTTCTTTTCATCTTTGAAGCTTTGTTGAAGTCTTTATTCTTTGGTTCTTGACTTGATTAGGAAGGGAGTCTTCTTTTGATTTCATTCTGTTATGTCAAGTATATTTTTGGCATCTTTATACATTGAGTTTCTGATTTGGAACTAGATTTGTTGACTGCCAAAAAGTGATTGAACCTTGGTATCATTAGAGATTTCTCTTTGCTTTCTTAGATCTAGCGTCTTGGGATTTGCATGCCATTAGTAATTTGCATTAGGTGCACATAAGCATTTTTGGTCTTTTTCGCAACTTTTTGAGGCGTGTGAAGTCTGGTTATCTGAAAAGAAAAGTAAAAAAAAAAGTCTCGTAGAACCTGTGTAGAAATCACTCTTCATAGAAAGGCAATCAGTGCATTTGCATATAGTTTGGTTTTCATTGGTTTCTTGTTGCGTCATACAAACATCATCGGTTTCATTTCCATATGCCCTTGACATAAAATAACAACCAATTAAAATAAGCGATATAATTGAAAAACAACTAGAAATTTTTGTATTAAGTGTCATACATCAACTAGCTAAGTTGTAGGGCCTTGGATTAGGTGAGTGGAGAGTTAACTCTCCAAGGCCGCTCAAATTTTGAAACATAGAAGTTTATTAATGAGCGAAATCCAACACCATTAGGTGGACAGGGAAAGCTCTCCTCTAGAGATTCAAGCGCGAGGGAAAGTGCAGGCAGAGAAGAGAGATACCCCTCTCTAATTTGATGAATATTGACCTAAGACCGTTCCGCTCGGCTGCTGATACGGATTGGTGTCCTTAGTTTCCCACCCTAGGTATCACACAGGTGACTACGAGGGGGAATACCCTTGGTACCTGAGGCAGACGTTGTATCACTTCCAGCAGTGCTTCTGGAGGGTGCCCTTGCAAAGCTCGGGTACTTGCACCGACAAAGGATGTTGTTAGGAGATCAGCGTAACTGCTTCTGTTACCTTCGCTAGTAGGCCTGGGTCATAATTACCCCAAACTACTTTCGAGAGGTCCTATTTTTCGCTTTCTTGTATTTTGGTGTCCGGTTCTAATCACCCAGAGCGGAAATACCTGGAAGCCGCTTGCTTGGTTGTATCTTAGGGACTTTGTAGTGAGTTCTTTTTGCTCCTAGCTTGCTTAGCTTTATACTTTTTCGAGTCTAATAAATATTTTAAAGTGGCTGACCGATCACTTCATCGATCGAGACAGCTTCGTGGGTTGTCTCCCACAAGTGCCGGGCCTTCTTCAAGAAGGCGTAGGAGTAATTCAGAAGGTGACTATCACTCGGTGTTATCAAACGCAGTGGAGAGAGATCCTCCATTAGGGCTTGAAGTTTCTGTAGCTGGTTCTGGTGTCCGTGTCAGTACCGAGAGGAGTACTCTACTCACCTCGAGAGTTTTATTTCCAGAGGAAGAAGTAGAAGTAGAGGAAGTACCTCAACCTCCTGAATCGCTTCCACATCCTCTTTCTCCTAATTCTCCGTTTATCATCGAGTACGTCGGACCTAAGTCTGAGATACCTGAGAGTCCTTATCCATCACATTATTACCTTTCGATGGCCACGACTGGGAACACAGCTTTGGCTGTGAGTGCTGCAAGTATTCAGACTCCTAAAGTTGAAGGAGGAGGCACTATTGCTATATCTTTGATTGCTTCTAGTACTGCTGTGTTTGGCTCTGGTTACACCCAAGCATGGGCTTCTCAATCTGGTCCCTTTTGTTTCGGAATGTCCATTAGTGGGATTCCTTCATTTTCCTTTTCTACTGCTGCAGCTGCATCTGCACCCATCTCCTCTATGGCTAGTGGATCAGCTTCTTTTCAAGTGTTCCCCTTTAGAAGCGGGCATATTCCTCATTCAAATCCTTCCTTAGGGTCTTTTCCTTTTACTTCCGAGACTCAGAATTTTAATCCATGGTCTGGAGGTCAAAGTTCTACTACCTTTACGGGCTGGAACCCTAAATTTATAGCAGTAGGGGCAGGGAATCAATTTCTTGCTGGTCACCAAGGGAATGTTCCTTTCTCTTCATCAAGTTCTTATCAGACTTTTTCTCCTTTTTCAAATGCTTGGAACCCCTATCAGGGGGTTTCTTCTTCATTCACTGCTTCAGTGGAGGAAACTGGTCCGGTTTATAGTAACTCCATGTTGGGAGGGGGTCCTTCTCTGAATGCTGGGTCACAAGGATTTTCTTATGGCCCAACCTTTTCTACGAACTCTTTCTGGCAACCTAGTGCCTCATCAAATCCAGGATATTCTTTTCAGAATGTGGGGAATTCATCCTATCAGGGATGGAATTCCCAGGCTCCTCCTCGTTTACCATTTCTGGCAACGTTAAACTTGCCAGATTTTTCAAAGTCGACCAATGATCTAATTTGATATAGTCCGGGGTGGCCTCCGGTCCCCACCACACTACCTTCAAACATTCCAAAGTTTGAAGGAAAGAATGGAGAGGATCTGACAGATCACATCACCACTTTTCATCTATGGTGTTCATCAAACTCCTTGATCGATGATTCGATTAGGTTGAGGTTATTTCAGCGCACCTTGATTGGAAATGCAGCTAAGTGGTATATTGAGTTAACTGGGGGCAGTTTTTCCACTTTTGGAGATCTGGCTACTATGTTTTTTAATCATTTTCAGTTGCATGTTCGTTATGATGCCGCGACTAAACTCTTGGCTAATTTTAAGCAGGAAAAAGCAATCCACATTTCTGATCATATACAGAAATGGAAGATAAGGAAGAGGCTCATTAAAGCCTATATTCCAAATGAATTCCTTCTGGAATGGTTTTTGAAATCCTTGCAGCCAGATATTTCGAAGGACGTATTCCTGTCAGGGCTATTTTCCGAGGAACAGGCTATTTTTAGGGCCCAACAATTAGAACTGATTTATTCTCAGTCTGGAGTCCTCAATAAAATTTTGCCTGATGCTCCTCACTCCAAATTGGACTTGTCCAAAGCTAAACCTGGTCCTCATGGTTATGGACTTATTGGGTCGATCGATAGCGGTGTAGCTAACCTGCTTAGCCAATTGCAGCAGTTGTCCATACAATCTGCTTCTTCAGGTCAGGCTGTACCTTCAGTGCCAACCTCTTCCCAAGATTTTTCAATAAATATTATCCAGACTTCAAACCCCAAAGGAAATCAACAATCTGAGGGGAAGAAGAAAGGACGAAATAATAATAAGAAGAAGGGCAAAGATGGGAAGGGCGATGCAAATAAATCCAACGAGCATGTTGGTGAGGGACAGAAGGATAAAAATAAAGTGAAGTTTCCATGCAAGTTATGTACTGGAGATCATCTTACTCACCTTTGCCCTAAAATTCAGGATGCGCAACACTTGTTAGCTCAACAAGGATCTTCAAGTTCCCAGGCTGTGTTAACAAACCCTTTTCCCCAAGGGCAACAGTTAGTTGTTGGCGCGAATCAAATTACTTGGGCTTCCTCTGGAGGCACCCAGGAAGGGGAAACCCCATCAAACATATATATGATGAGTGCTCACGCAGATATCGCTATGAGATCTCGTGATTATGGTGCAACTGAGTCTTCGAAAGCCAAGGGTGCTCCTGATAGTGCTGAACTTCTTCACATTACGAGGCCCACTGTTGAGCCCATATCTTGGATGCCAAAAGCATCTACAAAGCGTACGACGATTAATCCAAATGCCAAGGCTGCCCAAAACTACTCTGTTGTAGAAGATCTAGCGCAGAGTCCTTGTGCTATGTCTGCTCTTGAGGTGCTCCAGTCTTTCCCAGCTCAGCAAAGTGCTCTTCTCACTGTTATTGGGGCTGTTGATCCGAAGTAATCTCTTATGATTACATTTGATATGTCTAATTTTGAAAAGAGACTCCCACATCATATGGATTTCAATATTAGATCGTCGTTTCGAAAATTCACTATATTTCTAACGGTCATTGATGAGGGTGCTTCCACGTGTGTGATGTCTCTCGCATGCTGGAAGGGAATCAGATCTCCCGCAGCTGTTCCATCAACCACTCTTCTGACTGCGTTTAATGGTCATTCTCACAGGCCGCATGGTATTATCCCGGCTTTTCCCATCTATGTTGGGGGAAAAACTGTAAATACAGAGGTTTAGATAGTTGATGCAAGCTTGGACTACAACCTTCTGTTGGGGCGAAACTAAATTTATGAGATGGATGTTATTGCATCCTCCTTATTTCATATTATTTGTTTCCCTCATGAAGGAAGGATTGTCAAAGTTGACCAACTGGATTATTCTCCTATAGACCCGAATGCATCTACTGAATCAACTATCCCTTTGGTGGATAATGTCAAAACGCCTATTGAGAATCTCGGGGTTGGAATGTATTCTTCTTTTATGGGTAATTTTGATATTCCACCTCCTTCCATTCATATAAATGCAATTTCATCCTCCAGGAATCCTATTCGACGAGAGTTCTTCAGAACTCATTATTTTTCGGACCCTTTAACCTTACCTTCCCCTACCTCCACATTAGCGGAAGGTCAAGTGGGTGGAATGGCATTTCCGATGTCTGTAGCTAAGATTGCTTATAGATCTATTGTTGACTCTGTAGAATCCATTCTAGTTTCTCTTTCACTAGAGGAATTGGATGGTGATGTGGCCCCGGCTTGGACACTTAGTTATTCTTCAGCCCAGGATTTCCTAGATACCACTCTTCCATCTGAAGAGGCTATCCTAGAATCTATGATCAGTATATATATACCGTGGGATGATTTGCATCATCGCTCTTACTTTCTACCAGACTTGAGCGAAGTTGAGTCAAGTTTTCCAAGTCCTCAGTCTTCTGGCCCTGTTCACCCACTCCTAAACCCTTTAGCACTAGCAGAGTTATTTTCTGAAGGGAACATGGTTGTGATTTCTTCGACTATATTGATGAACATCTCCAGGAATCCCAACATTATCTAGAATTTTTTCTTCGGAGCTTAATGTTCCCCTGAAGAGATTCAAATTTACACCGATCTCTTTAAAGAGTTTAGGGATGTGTTCGCTTGGTGTTATGAGGAAATGCATGGTATAGATCCATCTATTGTCTAGCATGAGATCAAGATCTATGAGAATTCTAAGCCTGTGAGGCAAAATATTTGTCCGATCAACCCTAGGAAGGTTGCAGCTATCAAAGCTAAGGTAGAGAAGTTGCTCAAGGCATGATTCATTTTCCATGTTTCTTTGACAAAATGGGTTTCGAATCCATTTCCAATGGATAAGAAACAAGGGACAATTCGTGTTTGCATTGATTTCAGAGACCTTAATAAAGCATGTCCGAAAGATAATTACCCCACACCATTCATAGATCAGATCATTGATGAATGTGCCAGTAATGAGATTTGCTCCTTCATGGACGGTTTTTCTGGATATAATCAAATTACTATCCATCCTAAAGATCAACATAAGACTACCTTTATTTGTCCCTGGGGTACCTTTGCTTACAAGAAAATGTCGTTCGGCCTTAAAAATGCTGGAGCCACTTTTCAGCGGGCCATGTCATATGCCTTCCACGACATCAAACATATTATCGAGGCGTACTTGGATTATTTAGTTGCTCGTTATCACAAGAGAATTGATCATCCTTCTCACCTCCGTCAATTATTTGAAAGATGTCATTTTTACAAAATCAGGTTGAATCCGAACAAGTGTGTTTTCGTGGTCACATCCGGTCAATTGTTGGGATTTATTGTGTCTACGGAAGGGATTCGGGTAGATCCCTTCAAGGTTGAGGCAATACTTCTGTTGCCTCCCCCGTCGTCTATTCGTCAACTTCAAAGTCTACAAGGAAAAGCTAATTTTCTGCGGAGATTTATCGTAAATTATGCCAAAATTATAAGAGGATTCATGAAATTATTAAAGAAGGGAGTCCCATTTTGTGGGATGACTTTGCTCAACGCTCATTTGATGCTTTGAAAAAAGCATTGACCTCTGCTCCTATACTGAGTACACCTGATTATAGCAAGGATTTCCTCTTGTATCTCGCAGCAGCAAAATCTACTATCGGTATGGTTCTGGTTTAGGACGATGATGCTCTTGTAAAGCATGTTATATACTACCTTAGTTGAGGCTTGGTAAGACCTGAACTCCGGTATTCTCCGATTGAAAAGATTGCTTTAGCAGCTATCCATGTTGTACAGCGGCTCAGACATTATATTCTCCTTCGAAAAACTTATGTTTTGGCAGCAGTCAATCCATTTCAGTTTGTTCTCAGTAGGCGAGTGATTGGGGGAAAATACAATCGATGGATTGTGATTTTGCAGGAATTTGATCTTGATTTTATGTCTGCCAAGTCCAAGAAATCATTAGTTTTCGTAGAAATAATTTCTAAGTTTCCCTGTGGAGAGGAGATAGTTTATGATGAATCCTTTCTAGATGAGCATATTTTTCTCATCTCTTCACAGGATCCTTGCTATGGGGATCTCATTGTGTATCTTCAGGCTGCAAAGTTTCCTTCAAATTTTTCGAAAGATGAGCACCATAAGTTGCGTCACCTGGCTAAAAATTACTTGATCATTGGTGATACTTTATACCGTTGAGGGATCGATTCGATCCTAAGACAATGCTTAACTCTCGAAGAAGCGAAGGTTGTGTTGAATGATTTCCACAGTGGAGCTTGTGGTGGTCATTTATCTGGGCTTTCTACAGCCCAAAAAATCCTGCGTGCTGGATACTTTTGGCCTTCAATTCTCAAAGATTGTATGGAGTTGGTCAAACGGTGTCATCCATGTCAAGTGTATACTCGAAAGATGCACGCTCATCTAGCTCTACTCTTCCCGGTTGTCATTGTCAGTCCTTTTACAAAGTGGGGTATTGATTATACTACTTGTAACTCTCCTTTGGATAAAGGTCACAACTACATTATTATAGCAGTAGAATACTTCATGAAGTGGGTCGAGGCTATGCCTACTTTTGGGAATGACAGTGAGATAGCAGCTCTTTTTCTCTTCAATCAAGTTATTGCTCGTCTTGGTATTCCTAAAAATATTTTCACTAATCATGGCAGTCATTTTCAGAATAGCATGATGGCTGAGTTGGCTCTAAAATTAGGTTTTTGGCAAGAGCATTCATCTCCTTATTATCCTCAGGCCAATGGGCACGTGGAAGCCGTAAACAAATCCTTGAATGCCATTCGTCAACGGACAATTGATAAAGCTAGATGTAATTGGCATATCATGTTGTATCCTACGCTTTGGGCATACCGGATGTCAGTAAAAACTGCAACTGATTTTAATCCGTTTAAACTAGCTTACGGGTTGGAATCAATATTTCCCATTGAGTGTGAGATTCCTTCTCTTAAGTTAGTTGTAGAACCTCTTCTTGACACTTCTAGTCTTGAATAACACCTCCTTCATCTGGAACATCCTGATGAGTAGCGTCAAGATGTTGCCACGATGAACGAGGCACATAAGAAACGGGTACAAGTTCAGTATCATAAAGTGGTCAAACCTAGGGTTTTCTCCGAAGGCGACCTTGTTCTGGTTTATGCCCAGTAAAATGATGCCCTGGGGGCAGGTAAATTCAAGTCTATGTGGTATGGCCCCTTCATCATTAAAAAGGTCCTCAAAAAAGGAGCTTATACCTTGGTTGATTTTGAGGGAAATGCGTTGGCGGAGCCTAGAAATGGGCTCTATCTGAAAAGGTATTATGCCTAGGCCTCGGCCTGGCATCTTGCTTTTTGTATATATTTTTGTTTTTGTTTTTGTACATATCTGAGTTTTCAGTCTATGAGGTGATGGTGATGTTTTTTTATCTGCTTTGGCAGGTTGTGTTGGATATCATAAGTCATTATGGTTTTTCCGATGGTGTTAGTAGACACACCCGAAACTTAGCTTCTGCGGCTTGGGTACTTTGTTATCCATCTAGTCAGCTGTTAGTTTCAAGAGGGGTCTGCATTGGTCATGATTCCAACAACGTAGCATAATACACTGCAGTCATTTATCTACTATCAGAAGCAATATCTTCGGGTGTTGATTCGTTGGTAGTATTCTTGGACTCCCAGCTGGTGTTGTCGCAGTTGAACAATACATATCGGGTCCGGAATCCTTTTTTATTTCGATTGTTTTTTAGGGTACGTTTATTACAAAGATAATTTCAATTTATAACATTTATTCATATTCCTCGAGCTAACAATCAAATGGCAGACTCATTAGCTAATCAAGCAATTGACTAGCATATCAATCATTCAATACTTTAATCAAATCATCAAAATCACCATACATTTTCACACATTTGATTCATCGCATCATAAATCGTTGTATATATGTATATATCATCAGAATGTACAAAAAACTATACAAAAATTTGGACCCATATGTCCTACAAAATTAGGGCTTATGCCGGATCATGTTCAGTATCAAAAATATAGTACATTCATCCGATAAAATCTATGGTCCCTTCCCAACATTCTTGTTCCTATAGAACACGATCGCAGCAGCCACACGGCGGAATAACCGCACCCAGTCTCGCGGTACCCCGACTACCTATCTCTAGATAGCCTCTGGTAGGTCTTCTACTGCAAACATAGGCACTTGGCGAGTTAAACTCTCCAAGTTTCTTTGAACGGCATGTAGGGTTCTACCAGGATCTTCAGCATCCGCTTTGCCTCTGCGACGTTTGTGCCTTGGGTATCCTTTAGGACGAACTGGTCCCATATCTGCATCATGGTCATCACATAATTTTTTACGCCATTTGGAATCTAATCAAAAACATGTTTGTTTTTCATTTTTCACATATATTGAAAAAATAAATAAATAAATTCAAAACTTGCAGTCTCACCAATTGCACCCCATGCTGCGCCGGGTGGAAGGACTAGATCTATTTCACTGCGAAAATCCATCCCATCATAGGGATAATCATCCACTGCAATAATATTTTCTTTCCACCATTGGAAGAACTATTCGTCCCATGTAGTTCGGGAAACTTCACTTCCACCCAGTCTCTTCATCAGATCAACCCAATAGGCTATTCTTGGATCTCTAGGGCTAGTGATGGATGAGATCACTTTGGGTCGAAGCCCTGGAATATTCTCAAAGAATAATGTCATCAAAATGGTTCCATACTCGAAATTATTTGTTTTAGCTTTCCGGATGGAGGAAAATTGTTTTTTCATGTTTGTCAGTAGAGTTGTACACTAATCAAAGAGGTGAACTAAGAATTCCACAGCTATACTCATCTGTGTCCTTGATGCCTGGTGTAAGGAGGCAGATCATGCCACCCTCCCAATGGTGAAAAGGAGAATTTTCATATGCAGCTCTAATAAATCTTTTATTCCAATTTGAGTCCCTACTTTTTGAGATCCATCTACACAATCAATGTGGACATAATCATCTACTGTAAACCCTCCCAAAGGCTTTCCATGTAAATCTACTGGGTCTCCTCTTCGAGAGAGTCTAGTAATAAAGTAAATGTCTTCCACCTCTATGTGTATGGGTATTTGGTCAATCATGAAGCAATCTTCCTCCGGTTCCCAATGATTCACAAGAATTTCAAGAAACCGAATGTTACTTTTCATATTTTGCATTTTGAAGAATTTGAGCAATCCACAGTTTGGGAGGATATTGAGCGAATTTTGATCCCCCATGACTTCTTGGTCAATGGCATTGTGCTCACGTTCCCTCCAAGAAATTGTCATCTTGGAAAAATTCATTTAAAATCTCATTATGTTAATTTTTTCAAAACACGGTCTATGCATACGCGACTTCCCTTGTGGACAGTCGCATATCATATGCGGGTTCGTCCACACGAACCCGCATATGTGCAGAATGCTCCATCAAAATATATCTTTTCTACAGTGAAAAATCAAAATTTTTAACCTATTTATGGATGAAATTCATAACAATGATGAATTTAAAGCTTACCTGACTAATCTGATGAAGTTTGATGGCTGATTGCTCCTGTTTTGAGGAAAGAGGTTTTTTCTCTAGAGCTCTTTTCTCCAATTCAACAAAGTAACAATGAACCAAATATGAGGTAAAATGTGTATTTATGCCCAGAAATTGAAATTTTTTTGCAAACTTTCATTATGCTTGTTTTTCAAATTTGTATTAAGCTACATAACCCTGTTGCTTGTAAGTATTGGGATAGGTATATTTTCTGGTACATTTTGGTGAACTTGAGATTTTTCCCAGTTTTTCGAATCCATGACCGCTGACCTGTCATGGCAGGTATATGATCTTAATTGGCATATAGGTTAGGGAATCCACTTTTCATTGCATTCTGCATTCTAGCCTCAATTCTGATCACTTGCCATAGGGTCGATCCCATCTCATCATGAATACTTAACCCATTTCACTCGCCGATTTATAAATCATGACTTGGTGGTAGAGCCTTCCTTTACATGGGCTTCTTAGTTAGTTCCTCGCTAGCAGTTGTCGCCCATGCTGCACTTTATGTAGGCTTGGGAATCCTCTTTAGTCCCGCCATGACTTATATGTTGAAGCTTCATTCTTCTTCTTCTTCATTATCATTTTTCTAGCTATTACCCTAGAGGCCCCCTGGTGTTCTTAAGTTGCATCACTGCATTGCATATTGACTACTTGTTTATCTTGGCCTTCAGCCGGCTTCATTTGGACTTGATTTTTAAGCCATCTTTTGACCTTGACTCTCTGTACAAGTTAACCATTGTAAAGCACTTAGCTATCATGACTTGACACCCTTGTTACCCATGGATGGAACACTCCTTTGAGTATCTCTTACCATTTTCTGCCACCTTGCATTGAGCATAGGATTGTTCCTATCCCAGGAAATAGTGCATCTACTTCTTGATACTCGTTCTATCCATTGTACCATAGAATTCTTTTATTCTTTTTCAGGCTTACTATATGAAAAAGAAAAAAAATCAAATATGTTAAAAAGAGCGGGAATGGGATGTTACTTCATATTTTGATGGCAGTTACAGTATCAGTTTGTCACCCTTGAACAAAGCACATACCACTATGTCTTTTCCTCATTTGCGATGGTTTTAGTTTTGGTCTAAGCAATTCCATAACCTTGTTTCACGAGTCAGTCCTCCCCCAGTTGTTTATCTCTTCCAATCATATGGAGAGTTTGTTTTGCCTCCAACATAATACTTATAAACAAGAAGTCATTATTCGATGGATTAGTCATCATGAGTCGTGCTTTTGTTCAAGGGAAGTTAAACTCCGCATCACCTATCTTGGAGGTGTTCCCTTATCAACTACAACATATTGCTCTGAGAGTAAACCTAGAGCCGCACCCTGGCCCTATTTACATCATTGATAGGTGACCTTGTGCTCAGCATTTGATCATCATTATGGGTCTTTTACTGAGTGTTTTTCCTTTTGTTCGATGTTAGCATACATTATCACACTTTGGATTCATGCAGTACCTTGATTTCCATTTGACCCTATCGGTGGATATCTTGCCTCTTTGTCAGCTTTCATTATTGGTTGGTTGAGAGGGTTTCTTCCATGCGCTAGCTTCATCTTGTGCATGTCGGAAATGTACTTCGGGTTGGTTCCTTCACTCTACTTCATCTGATTCCTTCCAAATCTTGGCTTGCGGGTTACACTCGCACTGGACTGATGTGGGATGCCTCAATGCCTTCCTTCTAGCAGATATTTTCCCATCGAATCCGACTCATTGCTCTAGGAATAAGGTCTAGAGTGTTTTTTTCAGTACCTTAGGGTTTGCAGTCATCAGTGGCAAACTCTTTGCGGTCGACAGTGAGGATTCATTATTTCCTTCTAATTGATAGATTCTTACAAGTGTTCAACTTCAACTCATTCATTCACACTTGTTAGATTTTATTGGGGCACCTTGACACTCATTATCATTATCGGTGGGTTGTCTCACATTTGTTAACAGTATACATTATTGACAGGTAATCAAACGATTTATCACATGGTCGAATTCAGCTCATTTATTCCCATTGTGTAGAATTGTGCCATGGTGATCGGTGAAGACCTCGGGTTTGCATCAACATGCTTTAGTTCACTTTTGACAGTTCATCCAGTTTCTACTAGTAACGTCATCCACCCTTAAATGTTGCAGTTTCAGTACAGCAACATCTTATATGTTGGCTCCCGAGTGGCGTGATTGTACCATGTATTCCACCTTTTATGATTTGGTACCTGGAGATTCAGTTACTTGTGAGATCAGGTATCTATTACAGCATCATTGATCAGTCTTTTATATGTGATACTTGGACTTGATTTCGAGTTGTACTTCCGGGCAGTGATCAGATGATTCACTATGTACTTTCCAGTTCAGCTATACTTGTATACATTTTGGATCTATAGACATGATTTTCTTTCGCTGAGCATGGGTATGCCCGCCTCAGACATGAGCTGACCCTCTGACTTATTTCATTGGTTTTTTGGCAGGTTGAAATCTGGTGGAGTCCTCTCTTGTCTTCGCAAGGTTCTTTCTATGCACATAATATATTTCAGCCATTATGTACCCCTTCTGACCTCATATATTAGGGGGCATCTGTTATAGCATGATTTTTCACCCTCATGTGAATAATGATTGTCTCTTTGGCCTTGGGCACCCTTTTCCCCCAGACTTGAACAACTTCATAAAAAACAGTGTCTAAAATCCCATACGTGATTATGCCTAGAATTTTCCACGTATATATGCAAGCCCATTCATACTTTTCCACGTATGCCATTTAAATCATTAAAAATATATATAAAATTTCTTATTTTCGAGGAAGGGTGATGGTTATTCCTGTAATTCAACCACCCCAGCCCGTGGCCCAACTGTTTCCAACTGATGAAACTACTTTGAGGGAGTATAAAAGCCCCTCATGTGTATGGCCTAAGGGGGAGAGAAATTATAGATATTATACTCTGTTGGAGCCCTATTTCAAGTCTGATATTCCCGTGCCTCCTGCACTTCCCAGGTATATTCAGGAAACCCTTGTTTCCTTAAGATGGTCATCATCCTATATGACATCTTGTGTGCACGCATCTTGGAAAATCCTAGCGAGGTGAAGGTTGGACGGATCCAAAGGACAGTCTGCTCGAAGGCCGTGAAAGGATTCAGGTGATCTCTCCACTTTTCTATTATTGTACATGCCATTTATAATGAGAAGAACCATCTTCTTCCTGAAATTCATGTGTTTATATCTCTTTATATATGTGTAAATATCGTTAATTAAACATTCAGTATTGTTTATATGATATTATACATGAGTTACACTGACATCTAGGAAAAATATATGCTATACAACTAGTGTTTCATGTTCGTTCTTTCTTGATTTCCAGGTTATGAAGCACGAGGAGTTGCTGGGGGTTTTCACCCCGCGGGATCTACATCAAACGTAGGAATTTCTGCAAGTTCTACAACCGATTAAATCTAGTTTTCAGCATAAAATATAGGTTAAGTGAGTCCTTCTTGAATGGTATGCTCCCTCGATCTGTGAAATTTGGTCACCCAAAATCCCCTAGGGAGTTATTTCCCCGAAACAACTAACATGGAATTTAGGCTCAAAATCTGAGGCTGCATCCTCTGAACTAGACATTTTTTGTTGAAAATGCATGGATGCAAGCTTGTGCATGCAGTTGGAGGCTTCTAAATACATGGAGGGCTTGTTGTGGGAGTGGTTGGCCACCCAGGTCAAAGAAAAGGGTGTTCATCTCAGGTTTTAGCCACTTGGAGTGGTCAATCAGCCTCTAAGTGACCTGTAGCCCCTCGATAATGTTATGAGTTTTCAGTTTGTATTTTGAAGTCGGCCCTGCTTCCTTAATGGGATATAGGAGGTCAGGTCATGTCATAGTAGCTCTTCCTCTCATGTTTACCCTGGCAGGCCAGTGAAACTAGCTAATATGGGAGGGGTGGTTACAACCTCCTTGGTATATATGGAATCTAAGGGGTCACAATATAATCAGAGCCTACATAACAATAATAATGTAAGGACACAAAAATAACAACATTGGGCTTCTATGGGGCACAATAATAACAAAATGGAGGCTACATGGGCACAATAATAACAATAAGGGGGCTACACTAACAATAACAATAAGGAGGCTACACTAGTATTATAGAGACCTAACATACCACGCTCTTTCAAAAAAATTGTTGTCCTCACACTTGAGTAGTTATGGATACTTCTATATAAATTTCTCATCCACCCATATGGAATATTCAGTGGGTGAGTTCTTCCACTTAATGAGAAAGTCATAAATTGAATGATTTTGTAGTTGTCGAGTTCTTGTTTTCATGACTGCTTCAGGATCCTATTCGATTTTTCCTTCTTTGTCAAGTTTTGGAATTATTGTTCGAATTGGGAGCTTGTCACTGATAACCTTATTTAAACATGAAACATGGAAAACTAGGTGTACTCTAGAAGATGAAAGTAGCTCCAATTTGTATGCCATAGTACCAATCTTTTGCAACACCTTCTAAGGACCATAGTAATTGGGTGATAATTTATTATCCTTATTAGCTTGCTTGAGGGACATTTTCTTGTATGTTTGTAGCCGTAAAAATACCCAGTCGCCTACATCAAAAAAAATTTCACTACGATTTTGATTTGCCTGTTGTTTCATTCGATTATGCGCTAGAGTGAGGTTATCCTTTAAGAGTTGGAGAACTCTTTTTTGATGCTCAATGTGATCTTCCATTTCTTGAACCTTAGAATATACTCTTGAATATGATGTGATGGATGGTGGATGATATCCATAAAGTTCCATAAGTGGGTTCATTTTTGTTGCAGTATAGAATGAAGTGTTATACCACCATTCAGCCATAGTAAACCACTTGACCCATTGTGTTTTTTTATCAAATGCAAAGCAACGAAGATATCCTTCCAAAAATTTGTTAAGTATCTTAGTTTTCCTATCAGATTGAGGATGGTAAGATGGGTTATGAGCTAATTGAGTACCAAGTCAAGAAAATAATTCCCTCCAAAAATTTCCAATGAAAATGGAATCTCTATCAGCTACAATAATTTTTGGGCTTCCAAGTAGCTTTTGAATTGTTTCCATAGATGTAGTGAAATTGTATTATTGGATTTAAAAGGATGAGATAATGTATAAAAGTGTACATAATTGATAATTCTATCAACTACCACCATGATGAAATTTTTTCCTTCAAACTTGGGTAAACCTATGATAAAATTCATTGATAACTCTTCCCAACGTTGACTTGGAATGACTAAAGGTTGTAACAGACCCTGGGTCTTAATTGTATAAACTTTATTTTGTTTTCAAACCAAACATTTTTCCACAAACTTCTGAATATCATATTTAAGGTCATCCCAAAAAAATCCTTCTTGACCCTGTGGTAAGCTTTTAAAAATCCTTAGTTTCCTCCTAAGGGGGATGTGTACAATTCAAAAGAATCTTTTGTTTGAGTTGGGAATTCTTACATAGATATAAGCGATCTTTGTACCATAATGAATCATTTTTCCATATAAATGTGTCATATGTATTGGGATCTTGGTACAACTTTTGAATGAGTGTCCACACCTCTTAGTAATTCTTCCATTCATCCCTTGCTTTAGTTATCTAATCAAGTTGGATAAGAGAAATGGCACAGAGCAATGTTTCCACATCCTCATCCTTTCTTGAGATTGCATTTGCAACAACATTTTTCTTCCCTTTTTTATATGATTTCAAAGACATAACCCAATATTTAAGACTATCATGATATGTTTTTTCCTTAAAGTCTCTTCCCATTAGGTAAGGTCACCATTGCTTTAGTGCATGTAGTATTGTCGACATTTCCTTCTCATAAATAGGTTTATGTAAATACTTTCCCTTGATTGGATGACTTTCAAAAGCAATGGGTCTTCCTTCTTGGATTAAGACGACCACATTTCCATTTCCTGAGGCATCACATTCCACAATAAAGGTTTTTGTGAAGTCTAGTGTAGCTAAGGTTGGTGTTTGGCACATTGCCTCTTTAAGATGTTCAAAGGCCTTAGTTTCTTTTGGAGTCCAAAGAAATTCATCTTTATTCAGTAATATTTTTATAGGCACTGTTATTCTCCCATAATTCTTAACAAACTTGTGATAGCACCCTGTCAACCCGAGATATCCTGGAATATGCTTTAGGTTTGTGGGGATTTTTCATTCCTTAATGGATTTGATTTTTTTAGGGTCTACCATAACACCCTCATGAGATAAAATATGACCCAAATATTCCGCCTCCTATACTCCAAAGGAACATTTGGAGGTTTTTACATATAATTGTTTCTCCTCCAATAATTTGATCACCCTATCAACATGTTGAACATGATCCTTCCAAGACTTTATCTATATTAGTATATCATCAAAAAATACTAACACAAATTTTCTAGGGGTGGGTTTGAAAATGGAAATCATAAAACCTTGAAATGTGGAAGGTGCATTAGTAAGGCCAAAAGGCATGACCAAAAATTCATAATGACTTTCATGAGTTCTGAATGTTCTTTTTGGAATCTCTTCAATCTTCATTCTAATTTGATGATATCCTAAACAAAGATCCAACTTGGTAAAGTAAATTTCTCCATGCAATTCATCTAACAATTCATAAATGACAAGAATTGGAAATTTATCTTTAATAGTGAGCTTGTTGAGCTACCTATAATTCGGACATGTATGCCATGATACATCCTCCCTGTGCACTAATACTACTGGAGCAGAGAAATAACTTTGGCTAGGTTGAATTATATCAGCCTCTAGCATTTCTGCAAACATACGTTCAATTGCACTCTTTTGGGCATAGGGATATCTATAAGGAATGATGCTTGGAGGAAAACTTCCTGGAATAAAGTGAATATCATGATCATAATCTCGAATAGGTGGGAGGCCTTTGTCTCACTTACCTTGGAATGATTGTCTAAGAAATTTTGCAGATCTGGAGAAATGGATGATTTCAATGTTTGAACCTCTAGTGAGCATAATTGTGCAATTACACCCCATTATTATTTCTTCAAAATATTTTTCATGCCATTATAGTTGATTATCTTCATCGGTTTCCATGAAATAACCCTTACTTCAATTTACTTTCCTTCCCCGAAAATTTTCAAGAAAGTTCTTGAAAATTAAAAGCTATCATCCCCAAAGATTGTAACCATCAGACTCTTAGTACAACATTAGCACAACCCATTGGAATGGAAAGCATTGTACTATTCAATAAATTTTAACCCATGTTTAGCTTTATATTATCACACTTTCCGAAGAAATTTATATTTTCTCCATTTGCAACCATCACTTGACTCTCTGGTATTGGATATAGAAAAAAATTCAATTCCTTGTTTATCTTACAATGAATAAAATTATGGGTACTACCCAAATCAATCATCAATATCACCTTTTTCTTCTTGATATATCTTTCTATCTTGAGACTTTGAGTAGTAATTCTCGCCAATTCATTACAAGATATGGTCAGATTCATTTCTTCTTTTTCCAAGGTTAGTTCTTGGTGCATGTCATATTCTTTTGATGTTTCTTGTTCCTTTTCTTCCTCCTATTCACAAGATATGTAAAATAATTTATTCTCGGCACACTTATGACCTTTAGTGTATTTTCTATCACAATTTTAGAAAATCCATTTTGCTTTTTGTTCCTCCATATTTTGTGGTTTCAACCTTGTAGGTTGTGGGAGGCTAGGAGAAACAACACTTCCATCTTAATAATTGTGAGTGGTATACTTACTTGTTGCGATAATTTTTCTTTCAACTTTTCTTGCCACCATGAATTTCGTCTCCAATGAATTAGGTTCCCAAAGGTGAACCTCGTGTTGGATGTTATCTTTTAAATTCCCTATCAAGACCTCAATCCTATGCTCCTTTGGAATATCAGTTACCCTTATATTCAATTGTTGGAAGTCCTCAATGTACTCTACCATTAAACCCTTTTGTTTGATATTTATCAATTGGCTAAAGAAGGTGTTTCTCTTTATATCCTCATAATTTGTTATAATTTCCTTTGTAAAAATTGACCAAGTGACAAGTGGTTTACGAGAAAAAAGTCATTGATACCATATAAACTGATTGGGTTCTAAATATAAAGATGAAATGCGTACCTTTTGTGAGTGTTTCACATTATGTAGATCAAAAATTTTCTCCATTTGTATTATCCACAATACCGGATCCATGCCATCAAACTTCCTCATATTGATCTTTAGAATGTGGTTGGACTTTAACCCAAAGTTAGAGTCTCTAAAATAATGATTAAAATTCCTTTTTCTTTCATCATGAGTTTCACAAAATACTTTGTCGCCATTAGGAAGCATTTCTTGTAACAACTTTGTCAAACCCTCCTTCAAACCTTCCATGTATGCTTTTAAACCATTAATGTCACCTTTTTTTATGCTTTTAAACCATCCATGTCACATTTTATTTCTCCTTTTAAACCATCCATGTCCCCTTTTAGCTCATTTTTGTTTTCTCTTTGTGAGAGCGAAATTTGTTGCACTTGGTCTCGTATTTTTGATATATCATGTTGCAATTATTCCTCTTCATGTGTCATAGTAGAGCTTTATGAGGGCTTAATGGGTGTAGAATTATTTTTTTTATGAGGTATTTTAGAACCAAATACTGATATCTATGCTTAAATATGACTTTGGAATCACTTCAAACTTATTTTTCAAACAAAAGTTATGCAAATTTTTTTTTAAATCACACATTTTTTCTTGCTTTCACGAGCTTGACCTTGAGACAGTTGTATCTCTATAATTTCCACTCTCCAAGGTCTGAAATTTCATCCTATGGTATCCCTCTAAGTATTCTTTCCAACGCCAAAATTCAGACCATGATTGGATTCCTCAAGATAAATTCATGCCCAATAACCCACGATGGCCTGGTTATGGATTGGTTCAATAGAGTGAGCTTTTACAAATTTCCAGATGTCATTGTTTCAACACTCGGCCCTGAAAATGATACACGAAAAACTACATTTCGTTCACTTTTATTTTATTTTTACAAAATTAAAATATGATGTTTGTAGATTAATTTATGATGATTTTCCCTACGTCGCTTGTTTGAGACTGAATTCCGGAGCATGCAAAAACCCTAACTTCTTTGGACCAAGATCTGAATTTTTTACAAAAAGTTCACAAAGATTTCGGCTTCACGTGATAGAAATTTAAGCTTCTAAAGCCTTGTAGAAAAAAAAAGTTATAGTGAAAATTACAAGATGACCTATTTGAAGCAGGGAAACCCTAAAATCCAAACATCTGATACCAAATGTTATGAAACCAGATCAAAAAATAGAAGAAAAGACAGATCAAGAACTCCAAAATTAGCCTCTTCAAGGGGGAAACCTCCTTTACATCACATAAATGAACAATTCTTGGATGATACAAATTACAAGACCTCTTTGGTATATATAGGAGTCTAAGGGGTCACAATATAATCAGAGCCTACATAAAAATAATAATTCAAGGGCACAACAATAATAATAGTGGGATTCTATCAGGCATAATAATAATGATATGGGGGATATATGGGCAGAACAATAACAATAACGAAGCTACACTAACAATAACAATTAGGAGGATACCCTAGTATTATAGGGACCTAACAACCTATCTATGTGGGATGAGGCATCTAAAGGATAGATATGTGGTAGATTGGTTAACTACTGTGTGGAAAAAACATGGCAGAGATTCGAGGGTTGACTTGGCACTTGGATCATTGGTTAGTTTGACTTGGATTTCTCTTGTTGACAAAGAATCTATAAGGAAAGGATTAATGGGTCTCCCCTTGTGGTTTTTTCATTGATGTCTAGCCTAATTTCTAGTGTCTCTTGTCCCTTGTGCACTATGATATCTACTTTTTTTTATGTCTTTGATTGTATAATTTCTTGATGACACAACTTAATGAAGTAAATGATATAAGGAAACATATATATTAGACACAATTAATTATCATGATTATAAATTCAATATTTCAATTGAATTTCGATATGCCATCAGAGCTAGCAATTAAAGAGAAACATCTCAAGGAGTCTACAAACCTATGTGACAAGTTCTCAAGGAGAAGCTAGAGTGAGAAAGGGAAATTTGGATTTGTCCCTTTTTGTGGTATAGAATGAGCTCATGGAAGACTAGTTAAGTCATCAAGTAGCTTAGTTTTGTAGTGTATCTTCTGTGGTTGGAAATCCAAGCGAGGGAGCCTAAAAGGCCACGTATTAGCTTGTTATGTGAAAAAAATTATAGGTATGAAATTATGTAGTTTCAAGGTGTAGGACCAAGGCACAAGAAGAGTTTTTTTTAGGCCATGAACATTATAATAATTGTGGACTAGCAAGATGAGATTTCTTCTATGGACAAAAAATGTAGGAGGGTTTCTAGGACCAAGGAAAGAGTGTTTCTATAGACCAATATCACACCAAATTTACCCATGGTATGAGAATCAAAGCGTAAGTTTGACTTCCTCACATCCAAATTATTCTATGACAAGCCTGAATTTTCCTGTGGAAAAAAATATTTGAGCCATGTTCTTGTTGCAAACAATGAAATACTTCATCATCTCTATGGCATAGACAGTAAACAAATCCAAGCTACATTATCTGAGTTTATGGTGACAATCTGAAGTATGAGAAAAAGGTATGATTTTTACATGTGATAGGATAAGATTTTATGGTTTATCACTATGGATAAGAACCTTGTGTTATATATGATATATTTCATTGTGATGGAAATTTGAAGTATCTAAGTTTTCCATCTCTGTGGTGTGGAATAATGACTAATGGAACTAGAGTAGAAATCAAATATTTGTGACTAATCTAAAATATGAGTATGATTTGTGTATCAAGGCTGAGACATGACTCATATTTATGACATAATCTGAATATGAAGCTACTCCATTTTCTTAGGCATAGATCAAAGTATGTAGCATATAAGTCTCATTTATGATATTCATCTGAATTTTTCTTAGGGATGTATTTTCACCCTAATATCTTTGTGGAATGATCAATATTGTATTTACAAATTATTTTAGGTGAAATTCTTGGTAATTTGAAGCTCTAAAACTATTGAATGTCATGAATTATGAGAATAAAATTTTGTGGAACTATGCAAGTTAAGGAATTTTGATGTACCTCCGTGAAACAAATACTTTGATCCAAGTTATAAGGTATCCAAATTATCTAAGTATGACCTCAATACCAAACTCTCTTTGGTGAAGGTTACCATGACATTGTTTTAAGGACGAAGTATATGTATATTACAAAGATCAAACCTGATGTAAACAAATTTAATAAATTCTTGGTTGGTTTGAATTGAGAGCTAATTTACATTACAACATGAAGTGTGGCATACATGCAGTATTTTTTTTTGAAACTCGACTGTGACATGGTTCATAATAATGTATTCTTTGATAAGAGAACTAACATTGAAATATGAACAGTTCTCAAGTTCCTCTTCAAAGTTCAAATATCAAATTCATAATGTTACAAGCTAGGATATTAGACTAAAAGATGTTGAGTTACCAAGAGGATCTGAACTTATAAAATATCAATACCATATGTACTTGGTTTGGGAGTCTAGGGTTTACAAAAACCATAGCAAGTTGAGAAGAAGTTGAAGGGAAGAACCTTATCAAACTATACTCAGTGTGTTGGTCTATAACCCTAACAAGGGTTTGAATAAGAAATGTCAAGGGTTTATACCCTAGGAATCACTGATTCTACTAAGAGAATAAGAAACCCTATCCAATGCATGATGATGTGGTGGAAATTTTCTTACAATTTTGATGCTAGATGAAGTTGATAAAGTTACAAATATATGCAAGAAGTCCAATTTCAAGAGGGATATGACTTTTCTAGAGAGATAAGTATTCTATAAACCACGTTCTTTGATTACTATTGATGTTTTTTTCCTTAACTTTGAGTAGTATCTTGTATATATATTTAACTGTATCTGTTATTTCATGGCCTCCTGGCGAGGATTGCAGGTCAATGAAAAGGGTTTCCAAGGCTTTTTCAGCAAGAAGAAAGTAATGAAAGAACGTAGAAAAGTACAAGGACTTTCCTGAATTATGGAAGAACGTGACTGCAAAAAGAGAGAGAAATTTTAACATTATAGAAGTCAAAAAATATAAAATACACCTAATGGCAGCATGAAAGAAAGAAGTTTCTCCTAGTAAAAGGGAAAAGATCATTTTCCTTAGTTGGAATGGTTACCCCATATTTTAAAGGAGTCTCATGATTAAATAAGACCTATTGCTTTAGGAAAGAAGGACTCGTGAGTGAAAGGTAGATAGGTTGACTTAGAGGGGGATAGAGGTATAATTTGACATGAAGGATCCTACACTACAACTTGGGACTTGAGGATACATCGATTAGGTTGGTAGTGATGATGTTGGAGATACTACTAATGGTTGAAATTTGATATGGTTTCTTTGAAGAGCATGAAACATGATTCTTTTTCATTGTGAAAGCAAAATATATGGAAATTTGTATATTATATGTGAAGAAATTAGGCTCCGTAAAATGTTTGATGGACTATTTGATGATGTGCCAGATTCGATCATGATACTCTATAAATATTGTCTGGGAACCTAGTTTTTCGTGGAAGGTCGAAACATTTTATGATTCAAGAGTATGGTGTAAATAGGAGCCAAGAAGCTACAACATATCTCCACAAATGAACATGTAGTTGAAGTAAGAGAAGTATGAGTACTTCTGAGACAAGCTTGGGCTTGTGGATATCTCCTCCTAGATTGAGAGGGAGTGAGGATAGACACCTTGTTCTCCATGTGTCATTTACTATGTCCATGACCAACAGTTGTAATTCTAGTACATGAACATGAATAGGGAGAATTGAGTATTGATAAGCATCATGGACCGACATTCTTGATACATTCACTATGACTAGGACTAATAGTTGTAAGTCAAGTACATTGATCTAATATAAGAATGGTCCAGGGGACCGATATTTCCTTGTGTAAAATATTGTGACAATGGATTAGGAAATGGCCCTGTGAGGACATAATTTGGTGACCCTAGGTAGAGTATGTGCCTTGGAGAGGCGGTCGTGTCCTATTGAATTCCTCCTAGCATTATGCTCTGATATAGTGGAGAGATAGAGTTTACTTGTCAAGGCCTTGGTATTTTGACAATGTTGCTTATGATGATGTTATCATCGATGATGCTTATCAATCTAGATCCTTTCTTATAGAAGTCTTCAAATTGATAATATCCCATTGAGTCATTATGAATACCTCCCTATTTAAGAGGGATTTTTTGAGTTATAACTAGGTTCTTTCTTCATAAATTTCATTATATCAATATGTATTCTATGTAAAAACAAAAGAAGAAAAAATTATTATTTTCTAGCATGTTCTTCATGCTTTATTTTGGTCAAAAGAAAATGTAAGAAGGGCATGTTCTTTTGGACCCTTGTAAAAATAAACAAATTTGAATTTTTGAAGTGTCATTTGTCCCTCCAATTTTCCAAGTTGGCCTACCCAAATAACGTGTCACTCACATGAACAAACAAATATATGTTGGCATCTATTCTCTGCATTTTGGCAAGTAATTCAGGTCTCCCTTCTGTGGAAAGCAACTCGGATTTGTGACATGAAACTATGAGGCACATAAAGAAAATTTTTAAGTGGAATTTTCTCTCTATGAATGTGATTTACATGAGGCATATTATCTCTATGAATGCGAGTTACAGGCCCGCATATTATCTCTATGAAATGTGAGTAATAGGAGGCATATTGTCTCTATGAATGTGAGTTACAGGAGGCATATTATCTATGTGAATGTGACTTACAGGAGGCATATTATCTCTGTGGAATATGAATTATATGAGGCATATCATATCTATGAATTTGAGTTATAGGAGAGTATTATTTCTGTGAAATTTAAGCTACCTATCTTTGTGGGATGAGGCATCTAAAGGATAGGCATGTGGCAGATTGGTTAACTATCTTATAAAAATACATGGCAAAGTTTGGAGGGCTAACTTGGAACTTGGATCACGGGTAAGTTTGACTTAGAATTATCTTATTGATGAAGAATCTATAAGGAAAGGATTGATGGTTTTTCCCCTTGCGGGATTTTCCCTAGCCTTTGGCCTTATTTATAGTGTCTCTTGTCTGTTGTGCACTATGATCTCTACTTTATCTTCATGTATTTGATTGTAGAATTGTTTGGCACAACTTAATGAAGTAAATTCTATAAGGAAACATATATATATATATTCGTCACGAGTAATTATCATGATCAAAAATTCAATCTTTCAATTGAATATCAACACCCTGCAAGTCGTGTTAGACATGGTCTGCTTAAACCCAAACATTTTAGGAATTTTGATACTACTCCTTATGTTTATGATTGATTCATTGTGGCTTGGGGAATGTTCCCCCACCATGATGAGGCCCCGCTATACTTTTCCCAACAAATATATGTGAATTTTGTGCTCCATAAAAGGTCGTATTACAATAGTATCCCATCACAATTTTATGGATATGGCATGGGATGTAGCTATGATCATCCTAGAGCTCATAGGGGCCCTACCAATGTACCACCACCTTTGATTTTGGTGCCACTACCATCTCATAGTGTGGTATTTACAACTGGGCTAGAGGACCTATCACAACTTGATGTTAAGACCAGGGGTACCATTACAAATCCCATGTGAACTGCATTGTTCGGTGCAACTTTCACATTGCATGGAGAGAGGAGAAAACCACCAGCATTGCCTCGTTCCCCACCAATTCACTTTGTTGATGATATCATGCTCAAGATTCTACCTCATGAGGATGTTTTAGCATATGCATGTAGATGTTGTGATGTTATCCAGGAGTTATGGAGGATGTACAACTAGCATGACTCAGGTGAGGTACATATATACAAAAAAATTACTCTTATCATCAAACTATACGTTATTTATATTAATAAGTTCATATCATATTGAATTTATATTAATAATTTCATGACAACATGTAGACACAGGGTTATATGGATCGGCTTATAAGGTCATCAACGGTATCAGTTGATCATCTAGTGTAGGCTCGAGTAATTCGTGTGGCCATGGAGTCTCCACCACCTCCACCTCCACGTCATCACACTTGCATTGAGCAGAGTCACGGTGTCTCTCCACATGGACTAGCACTCAAGGTGAAAAATAATTCCCAAGATTTCAAAATTTTATTTTTTTTAAGTTGCATGCATGATAATTAATTCGCAGACTACTTATAATGTCTTTTCCATTGTGTACACAAGCCCAGATACAGGGTGGTTTCTAGATTGCAGCGATGTGAGCGCATCATTGGGAGGCATGTATTGGAGGTGATCCCAATACGGGCACATCAACACGGGATCCAACCATTGAGCCACAGGCTCAGGAGCACCAGACTCAGATTGATGTGACCGCCATCCCACAGACCTTTCATATGGACTCAAGTTAGGTTAGTATATTCTTATGTAATTAAACTTAAATCATTTCTCACTATATTGTTTATTTTGTAAATAATGATAGTTAATTCAAATTTGAACTTGTTATATTGCAATACCAACATCTCGACACCATTTTTTACTACTAGTCACATAGGGGTAATGGTACTTAGACCATATACTGTGTATATTTTTAGACTCATTTCATAGGGCACATTCATGTACTATACTTCATATATTTTCATATGGATAGTTTATGGATACCTGAACATTATTTCAGTTTATCAATGTTTATTATTCAGTTATGGATGTTCATGTATTCTTTCAATTTTTTTATGTTTATTAATTATTGTTTATGGATGTTCATTAAATTTTAGTTTATGGAATCTTATGGATGTTAATTATTTCGTTGTTTAAATTCAAATTATACAATATAAGTTTTATTAAAAAAGATAACAATGATAATAAAATTAATTAAAAGACAAATCTCATAAATGTCATTAGTACACATAATTTTCATAATTCATGGTACATTTAACATACGATGGTGTACTTAAAATAATACTTGCACTAAATTTATCAATTTCATCAACTCTAAGATCATAATAATAAAATCATGATTTTTATAATATATTTTACTTAATTTTATAATATTTATAATAATTTTTAATATAAGAAAAATTGGTTGACTAAATGTTAAAGAAAAAAATATTTAATTTAAAACAGTTTTAATATAAAAATAATTAAAAACGTTGATGCTTGTGAGTGATAATGGATTTTGATTTTAATTTTAATCATTATAATATTTTAAAATACTAAAAATATTTTAAAATTTTAATATTATTGTAAAAAAATCAAAATAATACGGATACTAAAATATGAAATATTTCAATAACTTTTTATTTATAAAATAGTTTTTGAAGGATATGAATGATGTTAACATTGAAGGGAATAATATGTTTAGAGTTCACATAAATTGGAAAAAATATATGACTTCCATATCGGCAGAAAATGGAGGAACATCACTCTAATTATTTGATTATTAAAACATTTGGGAGTTCAACAAATACTTTTATAGATTCTCTATAAATATCCACTCTCCCAAAATGTGAATTGATGAGAAGTACAAAAGCAAAGGGATTTGTTCAAAGAGGGACCGTGCCCGACACTAACATTGACCATAATATTGTAATAAGGAAGTTAAAACACAACAAATATAAAATAAAATTATGGCGGAAGGAAAGGGACACCACATAACTTATATTGTTCTCTTCCTAGTGCATTTACTTCTGCAAATGTGTCAAGCATGAATAAGACTAGGATAGAGGGGCACACAGGTCTATGCATTGACTTACAATGGCACAACATTGGACAGAACAATGCCCATGACCTCCATTCAATGTCTCACATACTGACAAGGTATAAGAAAATATAATAAAGGATGTAATGTAGTAATTAGATGGGGTATGGGAATGTAATATGACACAATTTTATTTCCCTAAACCTTCAATTCTCTGACCTCTAAACAAACAATTTAGACTTTCCATTTATTTTAACCAAGAGACACAATGTTGGACAGTAGAATAAGACAATTTCTAAGGCCTCTATGTAGATAAATTTAACCAAAGTATAGTAAAAGGAAATGTATAAATTAAGTACGTAAATGAGATACCATTCAATGAAAAAATGTATAGAGTGTTTTCCTTTGAAAACCAAAAGGTTAAACCAACATTTGAATGGCCTTAATTATTTTTTATTTCTAAATTGTTTTTGTAGGATTAAGAAAATAAACAAATTATTTCTTGGATCATATCTTCCATGTATTTATAATTTCCTCTACACTCTTATCATATATTTATATTTCTTTAATTTATATGTCAAGTATATTGAGAAAATGGGAGTACACTAAAAAAAACTAAATGTGAATGGATAGAGAAATCTGTAAGATATATCTAGCCACAAACAACAAATTCAATTTATTCTTCTTTTCAATTGTCACGTTTCTAAATTACAAAATTCATATATGGATCTCTTGTTCTAGATTATATTACACTTGATTGTTATAGAATCATATGTAGGGTTTTTCATTTGCATCATCTACTCACCTGGCCAATGGGTGATAGGAATGCAAGTCTCCATAATGCCTTCATTGTCAGATTCGATCATCTTCCATATCCTTGGTTCACTGGCCTTTATTTTGATTTCTATGAGACTGTTCCAATATACTATGAATAGATGATTGTATTGGAAACATATATATTCAGGCATAAATTCTTTATAAAAATGTGACCACCTTGTTTTTTTAGCTTTTCAAAAAAATGACCCATCACAACCATGTTACCAATTTGGTATGTGAATTGTCCAGCTTCATGCGGTTGCACCAACTTGGTTTTTACTTGTGTGCATTGCATCAAATAGTAAGGAATGTTCTCTTTGTTTCCTGGGGGGAATGTGACAACAAAGGTGTCACCTGCAACCAAAATATAAAATATTAATTGTTATACAATTACATTTCAATTTATAAATGGAACCATTAATGATAGACGCCACATACATTCCCTTACAACATCAAATACTTTATTATGATCAAGTGAAACAATGGCCTATTTTGCATGCATCTCTTTCCATGTCGAAATTGGATGAGGTCCTTTTGGATTGAGAGGGACATATTTCCATCCTTTCGTGTACCTGTGTTTTTCACATTGGTCAAATCTACATCCATATACACTAATGAAAAACTCACAAAAACATGTGAATTTTCTTGTCTCAATGGCAAATATTTCCCCCATGTCTTTACTCCACACAGAATGTAATTACCTTGTGCCTTAAATAGTATTTACAATACTAAGGAATGGTTCTATTCAGATCGCCAAGTTCAACATTCCAAAAGAACCTATGCAAGAGCCTTTAATGACCTTCATGTCCTAAATGGTATTTGCACCAGTTGGCCATTAGTACTGATGTTTTGAGTCAATATGCATCATGGCTCATTTGGTACCTCCTAAGTGCTCATTTTACACAAGCACCTGCACCATGATCATGCTAACCATTTTCATGTCATGTTTCAAAAAAGATCCAAGTATGTTGAATCTTTGTATCTCTCTGTAGCCAGATCAACCAATAAATATTGTGTGCTAAACTAAATTGCGTTGCACAACCATCTAACCAAATCTAATTCTTTCTGAATTATATGTCATTATTTTTGAATGATTCATAAATTATGCTAAGTAAATGTGTCTTGCTCATGATCACCATTGATGTATAAGTGATACTCCTTAATCAAATCACTTGACTTGTTAGTGTTATCCCTACCATCAATGTAATATTCCCGAATAGGAAATGCAGCAATATAGTTCATAAAATGAAAGAAGCAGCAATTATTTAACACATGAAGCCATGATACCAATATGGAGTCATAACATTATGTATTTAGAACAGAAAATGAATACAAAATAGTGAGGCGTAGATCATATACAATGAGGAAACAAGCCTCCCACAAGCAATCACTCTCAAATATGAGTTGTTGTCACAAAAAAAATGCCGGAGAGAAACTACAGCGCAGTCATATTGGGTATAACTATAGCTGGAGATGATACAATGATGTAAAAATACTGATATATACCCCAATATAATCTAAACATACAGATCTGGGCACTAGATCAGCTTTCCAAGACAACCCAAGAGGGTTTCCGGAAAATGCACACATTGTGCCAATGTAAATTGGAGCCTTAGGGCTGAAGATATGTTGCAACAACAGAAATGAGAATATATGGCTGAAGTTGATGTAGAAACCTACATATCTTCTCCAATAGATCCTCCGGATGAAAGAATGGCTCCTCCACTGAAGAAATCACCTCCCAAAACAACCACTGTAACTACCCCTGCAACTCCTCCCTAAAATAACGTAGATCTGGGCTGAAACTGCGTTGTAGGGGATAAATTCTCCTTAGCCTATTGCTAAATTTGTCAATAAAGCTCAAGCGGCTTCTTTACAGGCCTTCCAATGGATGGAAACCTTCCTCCACAGCAAAACTGGCTCTGAAGACACTCGATCTAATTCTCCATTGCTGCACCCTGCAACACAACACAATATCCTGCAAAAACTGCGCTGATGAAGAACATTGTAGCTTGGCCTTAAGCCTGAATGTGGAAATGAAATGTAATGCTCTTCCAAGAGGCCTCTCAAGGAAAGAGGTGGGATTCCCGCTCGGGAACACTCGATGCTAAATAGCACAGCAATCTCAACTAAACAGCTGAAGAATGAAAGAAGTCTAAACAGACCACATACAAAATAATAATCCAAAACATAACCCCATATGGTTTCCATCCTCTTCCTTATATAGATTATGATCTTCCTTGCCCTTGGCCCCACTCTATTAGGTCATTTCCTCCATGCAATCAATCTCCCTCCAAAACTGTGTTATTCCTCATTTAATGTCCACTCCTCCATAACAGCATTGTTGACTTGGTCAAAGTTGACATGTTCAACATGAACCAACCCCTTCTCATACTCAAAGGTGCTTTATTTAGCTGCATGGAAGGTCTCCTTTCACACTTGAAGTGTTTTTATTGCTACTAAGGAGATTTATGGGCCTCCTCACCCATTTATTCACCTACCTAGTGACAAAACAATCTATAATATTCCATTTAACTAAAATCTAAATTTTAGGAATATTACAGTCCTCCCCTCCAAAATGTTGCTTGTCCTCAAGAAAATGTAAAGGTGGAGCAAAAGTATCCCCTACTCCTCTTGTGGCCTCCTCATAAAATAGTCTCCACCATTGCTTCAAATATTCTACAACAATTCTGCCTCCCAATGGTTCCTCCCATATGTGCAAGTTGGCCTTTGGTGGATAAACCAAATGGCTCTCATCATGAGAAAATGGAAGGTCTGTGTGGAATCCTTCTTGTTTTTGAATGGCCTCCTCAAGGTAGGAGTGATGACAAGCATAGGGGATCACATTCCCAATGAGAGACTCCCATCTCCATGCTATCATCCAAATGAAATGAATCACCTTCCAGCATGGTAATTCATAGAAAAGTTCCTCCCAATTGTTCATGAGAGGCATATCCCAAGTGCTCCAAACAATCATATGGCCCAACTCATAAAGAAACAAGTGATCTACTGTAGTGGCCATATCATCTACCATGCTCCTCTTGAAGCATGAAGCATAAAAGGTGTGGGAAATTTTATTACCCATGGACACATACAACCAATGTGTCTCTCCTCCAACCATGTCCGCAACAAAGATAAGAAGATGTTGTGACCAACAACAACCCCCCTTTTTATTTAATATTAGTAATAATACTAAATAAATGAGGACCCTTAGTTAAAAAATCCAAAAAATCAATTAGGATTTGTTTTCCTTTTCAAATAAAACTTTCTATCATAAACCTATAGAAATCCCTTAGAAAGAATATTTAGAAACACTTAAGTTTATGATAGATTATAATAAAATTGCTCTTTAAACAAGATAGTGCATCCATAACAAAATGGTATATATCTTTTATAAAACGCATTGGTCGCAGATCGCATAGCGCAGAAAAAAGAAATGATTAATGAATATATTTTGCACTCTTTTCAATTATGCGCTTTTGCGATTTTGCCATTATGCGCTTCTGCGATTATTGCGCTTTTGCGATTATCCGCTTTTG